>CM034620.1:2683668-5083668 GCA_020080225.1 Gynochthodes officinalis
AAATGTTGCTCTTAAGGTGTTGTTCCTAAACAGCATGGTTCAGAAATCTCATCTATCTATCTATCAAAATTATAGCCCAAGAGAAGATTACCAATTTTGGGACAGGAAAAGAAAAAGTATATAGTGAAGTTAAGATATCACTTATCAAATGGTGTAAAGTGATAGATTAGCTCTCAACCTCATCATCAAGACAACAAAGCTCCCAAATGATAGACAACTTTTGGAAAGATTTTCAGTCTAAAAATACTGCAAAGTCATCTTCTTTCTATGGAGCATGTAACAATGTATGCTTTCGATGAGGTGATCAACTTCTCAAAAGAGGAATTCTAGCTCTTACAATTTTCGGTAGATGTGGGAAGCAATCTAAATATATAACACACATTTTACTAGATTGTATCCAAACCCAAAAAATATGGAGACTATCCCCTAAGTTTAATTTTGATTTTGGCGACTCTCAAAATATGATACTTTGGTTTCAATGAGATACTACAAGCACCCTTTAAGAGCTGAATTAAATCATCCTCAAAACTTCTCTGATTTGAAAATGTCATTGATATGCAACCAAAAAGGAACAAGAAAGAATAGGAAATGTGGTAGGTATTTCAAGACACCAATACATTAAAGAAGACAAAGAGAGAATAGTAATTTCTGACAGTAACCATTTCTTGAAATGGTCGAAATAACATGGACAAACAACTAGACACCAATAAGGTGAAGATCATTATAGATAGAGCCTTTAGCATGAAGGAGAGGTTGGCATCTATTGTATGCATGGCAAAACAAAACAATTAACAGTTACTCACAACCAATGCTAAGAGAGTCGATGCACAACACCCTTTACTGATGAGAGGGTAAATCTATTCTTGAAACGATGAAAGAGTCCTAGCAAAAGATTGATATAATGTCACCATAAAACCTAATTCCCTATTGTTGCTATTATAGGCTATGTTTGGATTGTGTTTTGTTGATAATTTTGTATTAGAATGTGTGAAAATTTTGGTGAGAATTTTTTGTAAGAAAAAAGTAATATGAAAAAATAGATTGGACAGAAATGTTTCTTAAAAATAATGTGAGAAGAATTTTGGAGGGAATTTGAATTTTAAATTTTAAATTTTGAAATAAAAAGTTGTTTGAATATTTTATTTTATGGTTGAAAAAGTTAATTTTTACAATAAAACACAAACCAAACATAGCATAAACTTAGCAAATAGAGAGAAAACGCAATTTAATCAAAAGACTTGGTTAATGATGTCCTCTTAATCGCCAACAAATTAGATTCACATGTCTGGTTAAAATAGGAAATATGTGCAAGGCACACAATTTGTATGTAATGTATTACATTCTCAAATTCATTAATATTAAGCGGTACCATTTTGCTCAAAAAAGAAAAAATCCTCACAGTATTATCAATCATTTAAACTATTTCCTACCCTCCTTTGAAAAAAAATAAAAATAAAATAAAAACTCTACAACACATCTAATTTTTGAACCTTAAAATCAAAATTTAAACATCCAAAATATACATCTCTTTGTTATTAGATAAAAGAAGATTTTTGCATATTCTAAAATATTAAAGAGTTAGAAGTGTAGCTTTATCTAAAACAACTAATGGAAGTTAGGTAATTTTGACTATACATCTTCAAAATTGTTGCAAATATCAGCAATTTCTTTCATGTCTCTAACACACAAGTGGATAAGCATTAAAGTTTGTGAGCTAAGAAAAACCTCTATAATTGTTTTCAAAACCATATACTTTATTTGATAGTTTAACTAGATTTCAAAAGAGTTGGATGTTCAACCATATACTTTATTTGATAGTTTAACATATACTTTATTTGATAGTATAACTTCTCTATTAGTTACACACCCAGTTTTGCAAATCATTTGTGTTAGGTGACACGATCTTTTGATGTTTGTTTCTTTATGAATGTTTCTTTCTTTATAGAATGCTTAATTTGCGTAATAAGCCCATGTTTGTGCCTCGAATGGGTACACTAATAACCTACAAACCTAAAGGGTAAAAGAAAATCCAATTTGTCAGAGATGAACCCATACTCATACCCTTGAATGGGTATCAGCGGTTTATGAGCTTAAAAATTGTAGCTAGATAGTTCGTGTAGAAACAAATTCATTCCAAAAATATATGTATTGAAAATAGAATTCCAAAATTTGTATACACAAAATATGTGAAAATGCCCAAGATCAATTTACTTGATATCATCAATGTGAATATGATCATAAGGAATTGTATTCTATATCCATGGATTAAATGCTTTCTTTACACTTTGAGAAGTATCAAAAGAAAAACTTTTTCACTTTTGTTATTCTTTTCTTGCTTCTCTCTGTCCATAAATTTTTGTTTCTTCTTCAAACTTCTATTTTTCTTTCTTTTGTTTCTTCTACTTTGTTTATTCAAAATACACACCACCTTATAGGTTATGGGTGGTTGCTTTTATATCATGAGCATCATGGCGGTTTCTTTCATCTTCCATCACCATGAGGAATGCAAACCATAACTCTCTCTTTTGCAAAATTCATACAAGTAAATAATTAATGCAACGATGTTATCTATTTGAGAAATTGTTGCCATACATCTGTTAGGAATATATAGCAGCCCAAATTTGGGCATAGTTATTTAGAGTAGATCTTGTATGCATTACTCTAGACCAATCGATCAAATTATATTTCACTTGATCTCTTTAAGTATTATATATTTTATTCACAATATGATTAAATTCGAAATAATCATAATTTTTGCGATAATGAATATAAAATAGAATGTAACAAATAACAAATTGATCTTCCTCTTTAATCTCTCAATTTCAATTCTTTTTTTTTGTAGAAATGTCTTATTAGATGCATTATCATTACAATTGTGGGCAACATTCTAAGATATCAAACATTGAATAAAAATTTTAAGAATAAGATAAGAGTCAAAAGGTACTCAATTGAGAAATCTCATCCTCATTGAGTCTCACACGGTTTGAAAGTTGAGATCAAAACTTTCACCAACTCATAGTGGTGAATCATACACATCGTATTATGAAATATGTATTACGGTATTTTTCCTTTCCCATGGGCATATGTCTTTACATTTAAATACCTACATATGATAGTTTAGACATTCACAATGTCTAACTTGAGTTCACTATCTACCATTTTTAAATATCAATCCATCATAACTCCATATCGGCATTAAAGAAAGATAAGAAGTGAAATATGTAGGTTCTTCACTTTTCATACATAATCAATATTATGACCTCATCTAACACTTTGTTAAAGGTGACATTAATATTTTAAGCTTGAGCTCTCAATTATCACCTAGATAATAGTTTAAAATTATCTCATCTCTGTTATCATGCAGTAATAGAGCGATTACCTATGAGAGTGGGCTAATCTTCCATCGTCCGACATACCTTCATGATAATATAATATAATGCACTAAGCATTAATATGGATAAATGTTGAATAAACTCTTAGGAAATGATAAGTAAATATCATGTAAGATAATATCATTATATTGTGAACTTTTGAGAAATGCAAAATATGTTTTCAGCATTAACTTCTATGCAATCTTAGAGATTTCACATGACTAAGAAACACATCTCCTAGAAATTTGGTTTTGTCATAGGATCTGTATCATTCTATCGTAGATATATCTTTGTCGTTCACTTCCTTTTGTGCAACCATGTCTTTTATAAAATTATATTTGGCATCTATGTGTTTGGTCTTGCAATGAAATTTAGGATCTTTAGTGTATGCTATTGCTGATTGGCTATCACAGTTAACCAAAAGTGGATATGCAGCATGGTTAGAAACATCTAAGTGATCAAAAAATATTTTAAACCAAACACCCACTTGTACTGCTTCTTTGAAAGGTGCCACGAATTGACTTCCATTGTTGATAAGGCTATATCTACGTTTGTTTACCTACTCCAAGATATTGCACCATTATTTAGTAAGAAAACAAATTCGGAGGTTGATTTTAGCTCGTCTAAATATCCTCCCAATGACATCGATAGCCTTGAGTGTAGATCACTTCCTTGATAACATAATAAATAGTCGACAGTACCTTTTATAGACCTTAGGTTTCTTTTGACGGCCATCCAACGTACTTAACCTGGATTGGATTGGTATTTACTCACCATTGCAACTACAAATCAGGTCTTGTACACATCATATTGTACATCAAGCTTCCATGACACTAGCATATGGAACACGTTTCATATGTTTCTGTTCTTGTGGAATCTTTGGACACATTCTGACTCAATCTTTCCCTTTTTTGCAATAGGAGTGTCTATGAGTTTGCAATCTTGCATATGGAATCGTTCAAGGATTTTATTTGTATATGTCTCTTGTGAAAGAGATAATAATTTCTTTGAACAATCTCTTGAAATCTTAACTCCAAGAATATATGCAACTTCACCCATGTCTTTCATTTCAAAATTAAAAGATAACCAATTCTTCACAATATTTATAAACTCCTTATTGTTTAGACAATAAGTATATCATGAATATTTAATGATAAGATCACATATTGATCTTTGGATCTTTTGATATATACGCAATGATCTTTGTCAATCATGACAAAGTCATATGATATTATGACATTATGAAAACATATATACCACTGTCTCGATGACTGCTTAAGGCCATATATCGATCTTAAAGTCGATATACCTTTTGTTCTTAGCCTTTTGTTATAAAACCAACGAGTTGTTCCTTATATATTTCTTCTTCTAATTCTCCATTGACAAAAGTCTTTACATCCATCGATGTAATTCAAGATCCATACACCTTACTATAGCGAGAATAAAGGCGAATTGAGATAAATCTCTGTGAGGGAAAAAGTTTCTTCATAATTGATTCCTTTCTATTGATTATACCATTTCACTACAAAGGCGTGCCTTGTATCTTTCTATTGAGCCATTAGCTTTATGCTTTATTTTGAGAACCCATTTGTTCCCAATAGCTTTGCATCCTTTTGGGAAGTCAGCAGATTCCCAAACTTGGTTAGATCTCATTGACTCCATCTCTTCTTCCATTACTTGTATCCATTTTTTCCTTATTAGGGCATGTTAGGCTTCATTTGCATTTCTTGGCTCATCATTTTTCTTGTGGAGCAATCATGAAAGCTTCCCTTCAATGTCAAAACATTAGCGGGAATGCTTTTCACTTGATCTTACGTATGAAGGTTGTTCAACTTGTAACACATCATATTCCATAATGCTCCACTCGGATTAGATAATTGTGGTATAAATCTCCCCAAGTGGTTGAGATGATGATGGTCTGTTAACTCTTAGTATTGAGTAATCCCATTATCTTGTTCTAAAGTTTCATATAGGAATTTGGAGTAATCCATTATCTTTTAGGAAATTCATTCTCTAAGAATGTGACATCTTGTGATTCAAATTCAATTATACAACTCCCACTATCTAGCATACACAGCAAACACATACCCTTTGGAGTACTTAGAGTATCTTATAAAATACTCTTTTTACCTCTTGCACCCAATTTTCATATTTGTTTGAGGTATCGTATTGAGTATAGAACACGCCCCCACGGTTTGAAAAAATTCAAATCGAGTTTTCTTCTTGTCCATAACACATATGGAGTGAAATAAGCGATTTAGTAGGCACATAGTTAAATATATAGGTAGCGATTAACAATGCATCACCCGATAGGTAATTGGTAGTTGCTTGTGCCATCATAGATCTAACCATTTCAAGTAGGGTTCTATTTCTTCTCTTCACAACACCATTTTGTTGAGGAGTCCCAAGAATAGTCAAAATGTCGTTCTATTCTTTTTCATCACAAGTATCTACGGTATCGAATGGATCAATTGCAAAGGAATATTAGCTCTTGTTCCTTTTCCAAATGGTTTTTACGTATTTGATTTTCATGGCTTGATTCTCACAAATAGGCAAATTGACACTTTCAATGTGCCTAATAAGCTCTCTTTGGCTAGCCTTTTCATTCTATGTTGGCCAATGTGACCAAGTCTAGAATTTCATATGTTCACATCATTTTCATAAAATTAGAAGACTTGAATAATAAATAACATGCATTAATGTTATTATGGAAAATATCTAACACGATAAAACCATCGAGAAAATATCAAGCACCATAATAACTTGTTCCCAAAAACAAGTCAACACCATTGATATGAAAGTTTAAATTAAAAACCAAACTTAGCTAAAACCAACACAAAACTAAGTTACAGCGTATGTCACAAGTGTATAAGACATCATGTAAGAACAATGTCGTCCACCACACATGTTTAATTGGCGGTGCCAATTCCTTTCCACTTACTTTGGAGTTGTTTTGCTACATATATCCACTTGGTTCCTTGTGAAACTAAATCTGCAGACTCCATGAAAGCATCTCTTTCCTTCGCTACATAGTGTATGGGGCACAGTCTACAATCCACAAAGGATGAGATTTAGTAAGTAAAGCAGAACTTGATACATAAGTTGTACTTTCAAAAGTACAAGGGTTTTACTTTCTTTGGCTCAGTACAATCACAAACAAAGTGGCCCTTTTGCCATAGTTGAAACATTTCACTTTTGAGATGTTTTTCTTGAAAGGACACTTTCCTTTCCCATGTTAGTTAAGTTTTGGCTTTTAGCACGAATGATATTTTCCCTTGCCGCTTCCACTTCTTATGTTGCCTACCTTGATGCTTGCATTTGGGCCAAGCTCCTTGTTAGCTAGAATACGCATAATAGATGTCAATTTCTAGTTTAGTCACGACAAAGATCCTTTTTAGCTCAAGATGACGCATGGCATCTTTTAAAGTTTGATATTTTCATTGTGGCTCAAGTGAACTTTCATATGTTCCCAATTTTGAGACAATAAACAAATCACTATTTGCACTTGCTACTCATCAGTTAATATGTGGCCAGCATCCTTCAACTTAGTAATTATGTTTGACATCTGCCTCAAATGTTGTTTTATTGTTTGTCCATGAGGCTTTTGTAAAAGTCAAACCTTACGATTGAGTTGTCTTAGTTTGTTGGCGATGTTTGCAAATCCTCACTACTAAGGTAATTCCACATATCTTTGGCATTATTAAAATGCTAAACTCTCATATAACATCATTGTCCATGCTACTCAACAACATAATGCGAGCAAGAGAGTTCTTTCTCTTCCAAGTAGCAAATGTCTCTCTATCTCTTCGATGTTAGCAGAATTCCATCTCTAGCTCTTCCATAACTGGTTAAGACCTTCTAGTCGTCTTACTCTTCAAGTACATCTGGATTTTCATATTCTAGATTTCATAATTTCGCCATTCAACTTTTCACGTTTGTTTGAGTTGAGCTATGATATTCTTAGATCTTTGAAGCTATTTTCTTTGAACATAGAGTTCAACAGACATATATGCACAAATTACTAATGCCTATCATTTATGCATTAATTTTACACTAACTAATTATATTAATAAATAATTTCACATAAAGTTTTAGATTCGAAAATTCACTATATTCTCAATCATCATCTAAATCCCAATTTGAAATTATTATTAAAATAATTATTTATGTAAAAATTTAGTTCTTTAAAGTTACTAAAACTTTTAAAACTTCCCACATGAATAAAATATGAATTAATCATAATCATATAAATATTCAAATATATATAGATCATAAACAAACTACATGTACTTCATATAAAATAAATAGTAGAAATAAAATTTCATCCTCAGCTACATAAGAGGTCTACTATTTACAACCAATTCAAGTTCTAATAAATTTAACCCAAGCAGGAAATGACTCATAAAGTTCTTTTGGTAACTCTATATTTGACTTGATAGCAAAGCTTAATCGCTATTCTCTTAGATTTGCGAAGTTTGAATTCATTGAAAGAATTGATGACTTTGTCTTTGTCTATATATTCTCTCCTTAATTTTATCATAGGAATTCATTGTTCATTGTATCAATTTCCCAAATTTGTCAAGCATTGTTTCCGTTTTTCAAGAAGTGTTTGTCTCGGATAGAGAACTTTTCCATCATTACGCATAAGGCCCTTGTTGATGAATTGCAAGTGTACAATATCAACAAGTAATAAAGAAGTAAGTAAGTATCATTCCCAGTATTGAATCAAATCTAACCAATTACTTACCAACGTGATTAATTCAAAAAAACAAGCTAGCTAATCAATAGTTTTATCTTGATTTAATTAAACTAATAAAGAAGGAAAAATTAATAGCAAATAATAGCGATGAAAAATACTAAAATTTATCAAATCAATTAAGATGTTAGAGCCCTTTGATTTCATTTAATCAATTCTAATTAACTCTCTTGACTTGTTATGCAATTAATTTAATTTGAAATTACGATAGTGAAATTTCCCTAATGTAACAATAGCGACATCGAGTCTAATAACCCTATTTAGATTAAAATCAATTCACACTTGGCCTAGGTGAATTTAGATTTCAAAAGCATTAGAAACTTTTGAAATTCCCGATTCAATCTAAGTAGTCACGATTTAATTCTACTGAAACCACATGAACAACCTATATTATTACCATCTAAATTGAATTCACGGTTTGATACCACATGAGCACATGCATGTTATCTCCACATGGTATCAAACAAGCTTCAAAAATCAATTGGTGGTGGTCAATCACCTAAAAGCATTAAGAGCATGATATTAAACTCATAATTGAAATATGGGTTGCATGAACAAGTCTTGAGAATCAATTATTCATGATTAAGATCATCTAAACTCCAAAAAAAGAGAATTAGAACATACTAAAATTTATAGTAACAACAAGAATAAAAGTAGACATAACTAAAATTAAAATAAATTCTTAAAATTAAAGTAAATAATATTCAATAAACATAAAAAAAACTATAAAGTATTTAGTAATTGAACACAATAAAAATTTCATAACAAAACATAAGAAATCAAACTACTAAAATTGATAAACTAAACTAAAGAAAAACAAGAAAGAAAAAACCCGAGAAGTCAGGACAACAAAACGATCATGGCTAACTTTGCTTTCTTCTTCATGAAGTACAACGGAAAACAAAGAGTTGTTAGCTGGCTTTATATTATTTCTTAAACTAAAAACTAAAACAAAAGAAAGAAGAAAAGGAAACAGAGAAAAATGCCCAGAAGAACCAAGGGGAAAAAAAAACAAAACGGCGACTGCTGAAATTCTGCAGAAGTTGTTCTGCCAATACTTTTTGCTAAAACTAATGAAAAGAAAAACAAAGGAACGTGTGTTCGAAGGAAAAAACTGGCTGTTGTATTCTGAAATTATACTAAAGAAAAACCTAAAACTAAAGCTAAAGAAAAGACGAAAGAAGAAAGAAGAAAAAGACAGACGTGCAGCACTAAAGGAAAAAACTGGTGGCTGAAATTCTCTAAACTAATGAAAGAAAGAAACTGATTCTCCTAAAAATTCTGCACACAATTGCTAAACTAAACTAAACTAAAACAGAATAAAAGAACAAAAGAAGAACGTGAAGAACAAAGGATAAAACAAATGGTGGCTACTTTGTCTTTATAGACTTCCACGTGCGTGTGGTTTTGTCTTTCCTGACTCCTTCTTCTTGTTTTTGTCTCCAAAGTGTAGTCGACCTCTGTTTCCTTGTTGCTGCCGTCTCTTTCTTTCCAAATTGTAGTTGTCTTTTGTTTTATAATTGCAGCTTCTTTCTTTTGTTTCTTATGCAGCACAGCTTTGTTTTCAAATTGCAGCTGACTTGTATTTCCTTCTTGTAGCTGTTTTGTAGTATTCTTGCAACTGAAGGAATCTTTTGTTGTGCGGCTACACTCAAGAAGGAAAGGCCAAACCTCTGCCCATATACTTGGATCAACACCCCCACTCCATACTTTCCTCAATAACCAGACATCTCCATCAAGCAGCCTCCCATCTGTATCAAAATAACTCTTCCATTGTTTCAGTAGCAGGCATGTTTCCTTCTCCTCCTAGACCAGGATGATTTAAGACTTCCCTAACAACATGCCACAAAAGTCTCATCATTCCATGGAAAAAAATCAAAAGTGCATGATGACATAAGGAAAGCACGCATATCACAATATCACACTTAGTATGGTTCAAAATAACTGGTAGTGTCAATCCGGCAAACATAATTGCCAAATCTTTAACCAGCTAGTCGGAGTACCACTCAAAATTAAGTGGGATTTCATAGAAGTCTAATCTATAAACAAAACTATAAACTTCCAATTTTCTTTTTATTTGTTCAATTTTCCTAAAAACTAGTCATATAAACAAGCCTTTTAATTAACTAAAATACAACGGAATTGACCTAATAAATATGCAATTAAACATCCTATCAAATTCTCCCACACTTAGATCAAAGTTTGCTCTCGAGCTTGCATTAGATCAACATCTTTCTCTCCATTCCATACCATTTTTCAACCCATCCACAAATAACTCAAAGTCATTACATTAGAAATCCAAATTGGAATGACAATCCATGAACAAGTATTCATAGCCCGATTTTCTAACAAAAAATATGCATCTCATTAATCCAACAATTTTATCAAAATCAAATGCATCAAAATTTGATAACCTCTCACATGTTGCCTCTAATCACTCAAAGTGTTAGGGGTTCATTCGATATTCAAATCAAACATAGCATGTCATTACCATAAGCTTGCTTATATATCACATCTCCACCACTAATAAATAAGAATCTATGCAAAATCAAAGGGTCTTGAAAATTGTTGTGCTTGGGCTTAGGTAAGGTGGGTAAATGGAAAGGAAAATTTTGGTTTTACATTATATCAAGGTATGTAGGAACTTCTTGCATAACTCAAAAGCAACAATATGACATTAGAACCACTTCCTTATTCCAAATAACATGCATCCTTTTTGCACTTTATCATGTAATTGGACCATCTTGTACACAATGGATTTACTTTGTCCACTCTTCGTGGGGAATACTTTTCACATCTTTCTTTTTTTTTCCTCTTTTTGTTTTTCCACACTTTTCATCATTTTTTTCATTTTCTCTTTTTGTTTTTTTTAGTGGCTCTTTTCTTTGGAATCTGAGAAATTTTATCATGCAATTCATTCCTACATACTCTTGATTAAGGGTTCAACAATGATAAGCAAAACAATGGTTTAAGGCTAATGATGTGGTGTTATAACAAAGAAAGAAAGGTTAAGGCTCAAAATTGGCTAACTAAGGGTATATATAATAATGGGATGGCTTTTTTAGAAAGTTTAAATTGGCTAATCCTAAATGCCCTTATCATTTCAAAGCATGAATCCACAATATGATCTCAACATGCATAACAAAGCAAGTTCTAAAATGAACATACCATATTTGTCAACACTCAATCAAAACACTGCGAGCAAGAAAAGAAAATGCTCTTAGGCTCAAATACTGACAATAGGTTTAATGTATCAAATATTGCACATTCTCATTCAATTCAATCATCAAAATCAACAAGATGCTTTAAAAATTTTCACAACAAAGACTAATCATACTCGTCTCGTTCATACTTTCCAACCCAAATCATTAATGCATATAACTCAAAATTATTCTAAATTAGTATCAAAAGAGTGAGGAATTTTAGAGAAGATATCAAAATGTCAACCATGATTTTGCAAAAAAAAAAAATTAACCATAAAAGAAGGACTTTCTTCAATGTTTTCCATACAAAATTGTAATCTGAGAGAAAAATTTGAATGAAATCCATTACAAAATTTCATGTACCCCACCCCCAACTTAAAATTGATCATTGTCCTCAATGCGGTGAGGAGCAAGAAAAATATATCAACCAAAGAGAACATAAGAAAAATGAAGGGTTAAGATACTACCTATTTTGAAACAGTTACGAATAGGAATATCATTAAAGTACCAAAAAAGCCCCAATAATTCTGAAATTGGGTGGACAGGACCCAAAGGGAATCTTATTCTTTCCCATAAAATTTCAACACAAAACTCAATGGGAAGGCCTTGAACCAAATTCTTCTTACGATTAGTGCGGCAAAATTCTAGGAATGTCTCTCTTTTTTTTTAACAAGACAAAACAAACAACATAAAAGCAATAAAGGTAATAGAACTTGGGTTGCCTCCAAATAGTGCAATTATTTAACGTCATTATGCTCGATGTCTCTATCGCTCAAGTTATTAAATTTTTATTAATTGCTTGGACCACACGATCACTATCGAGAAATTGGATATATAATACTTGCATCGAGAAGTATGATCACCTCGGCTTTCACAACTTCTTGCATTTTGGATTAAGCCACCTTTGTGGTTGGATGATCGAAACACGTCCACCACTTCAATTTGCAAGCAATCACTCGTCGGAAGAAATTTCATTGCTTCAAGTACATTGAAGGTGACTTGCTCATTTTGAACTCTAAATTAATTTTCCTTGTTGGACATCAATTAGAGCTCTTACGGTGGCTAGGAATGGTCGGCCTAAATAATTGGTACTTGAAAGTCTTCCTCATTTCTAACAAAATAAAGTCTACAAGATAAATAAATTTATCATTGATCAACACATCTCCTCACTCCTCTAGAATATTTTATAGTCGATCCTTGTTGAAGAGAAAGCAGTGGTGCCTTTGACTTCTCCTAATCCAAGTTTCCTAAAAATAGAATAAGGCATCAAATTAATACTAGCAACAATATCATAAAGCTTTTTCAAAATAAGAATCACCAATTGTACAAGAAGTGTAAAACTCCTAGATCTTTAGCTTTGGTGGTAGCTTATTTTGTAGAATAGTGGAGCATTCTTGATGAGGTTGTGATTTCATAATCCTCAACTTCCTCTTGTTTGCCAAGATTTCCTTTAAGAACTTTGTATAGTTCGGCATTTGAGCTAATGCATCCACAAAGGAATGTTAATGTGCAATTTTTAAACACATCAAGAAATTTTGAGAATTGATTATTTATTTTGCACTACCTAAGTCACTCGAGAGAAAAGGAATATGGGGCACATATGGCTTAGGATTGTCGAAATAAACTAGCTTTGAGGTGGTTCTTCTTTTGAGATTTTTGGTTGACTTCATCTTTCAAATCGACTTTGGACTCCTCTTTTTCTTCTCGCCTTTTCTTCATTTTTAAACTCTTTTCCGCTCCTTGGGTGATGGCTTTTGCATTCTCATTGGATTCTTCACAATGTTGCTTGGAAGACCACCATATGGTCTCTCGGACATTTGGCTAGTAAGTTGACTAACTTGCTTTTCCACATCGAATACTTGCCTCCATATATCGAATATTTGCATCTTTATTGTTCATGCGACTTTCAAAGTGATTCACCACTTCCTAATTTGATTGAATAAGCTTTGACACCATTTCATTAAGGTTAGTATTCGGCTTCTTCCCTTTGGTGGTGGGAATGCTAGTCTAGATGGGTACATCGGTTCTTGATTTTGCTCTCGCGAGAAAAATTAGGGTGATTCCTCCATCGAGTTGTATGTATTTAGGTAAGGATTATTTTGAGATCCTCTTTTGAAATTAGAAAAAAAATAGCATCTTGATGGTATAAAACTTATTACTTACGACAAGCAATTGACTCATGTGCTTACCACAAAACTAGCAAGTTGTCTCCTTTATCTTCAAAGCTGAATCTATCCTTTTATTCAAAGAAGCAAATTGAGTAGCAATGGCAATATTAATATCAATCTCATGCACTCCACTTGGTTTCTTGGCATTGAATCTTTCATTCGGCCACTAATAGCTATTAGACGACATTTGATCAATCAACTCAAAAAGCCCATAAGCCATTTATTATTCAATGTACCACCAAATGCGGCATCTATGGTACTTCTCATATTTGGACCAATTCCATTGTAAAAAGTTTGCACCTACATCCAAATTGGGATATTGTGGTGTGGACATCTCTTTAGTAGCTCTTTGAACCCCTCGCATGCCTCATATAGAGATTCTCTATCATTTTGTATGAATGTGGTGATGTCGTTCCTCATTTTGCTAACTTGGCGGAGAGGAAAATACCGACATAAGAACTTTTGTGCCATATCCTCCCAAGTGATGATAAAGCTGCGGAAGAGAAGATAACCACGCCTTAGCTTTATCTCGTAAGAGAATGAAATAGCCTAAGTCTAATAGCATCATTCGAACTCCCTTATATTTAATTGTATCACAAATTTCAGGAAAGCTTCAATATGGAGGTTAGGATCTTCATTTGACAAGCCATTGAATTGAACAACATTTTGAAGTATTTGGATCAAAGGCGGCTTGAGCTCAAAATTGTTGGCTTGAATTCTTGGCCTTCTTATGCTTGAAGTGGAATCTTGAACCGTCGAGTGAATAGTCCATCAAAGTTCTCCTTTGAGGTTAAATTGGGAATACTCTCTTGGTCGCTATTAGATTTGTGTCAATAACTAACTCTTGCTCCTTCTATATTCTTAGAAGTGTTTTTGGGCGAATCAAATTCTTCTGTTCTCCTTCAAACTTCTCAAATTTATGCAACTTTTGAATTCCTTTGACAAGAATCCAAAACTCAAACTGCTAAATAAATAAAAATTAAATGGCTAGTCTCTACCAAGAATCAATCAATATCAATAGCAATTGGAAAAAATTATTAAATTTAATCACTGTGGTGCCAAAAACTTGTTCAATGAATTGCAAGCGTACAATATCAACAAGTAATAAAGAGGTAAGTAAGTATCGTTCCCACGAGCTAGGATTGAATCAAATCTAATCAATTACTTACCAATGATTAATTCACAAAAAAAAAAGCTAGCCAATCAAATTGTTTTATGGTGACTTAATTAAACTAATAAAGAAGGAAAAATTACTAGCAAATACTACTTGATGAAAAATACTAAAAATTTATCAAATCAATTAAGATGTTAGAGCCCTTCGATTTCACTTAATCAATTCTAATAACTCTCTTGACTTGTCATGCAATTAATTTAATTTCCAAATTATGATGGTGAAATTTCCTTAATGTAAATTAATAGCTAACATCGGTCTAATAACCCTATATCGATTTAAATCAACTCACACTTGGTCTAGGTGAATTTAGATTTCTAAATGCATTAGAAACTATGGAAATTTAGGATTCAATCTAAGTAGCCACGACTTAGTTCTACTACCAAAACCACATGAACAATCTAGATTATTACCATCTAAATTAAATTCACAGTATAATATCACATGAGCATATGCGTGTTATCTCCACATGGTATCAAACAAGCATCAAAAATCAATTGGTGATGACCAATCACGTAAAAGCATTAAGAGCATGATATTAAACTCATAATTGAAATCATGTTACATGAACAAGTCTTGAGAATCAATTATTCATGATTAAAATCCATCTAAACTCTAACAAAGAAATTAGAACATACTAAGATTTATAGTAACAACAAGAATAAAAGTAGACATAACTAAAATTAAAATAAATTCTTAAAATTAAAGTAAATAATATTCAATAAACATAAACTATAAAGTATTTAGTAATTGAACACAATAAAAAATTCTATAACAAAATATAAGAAATCAAACTACTAAAATTGCTAAACTAAACTAAAGAAAAACAAGAAAAGAAAAAACCTGAGAAGTCCAAACGACAAAACAATCGCAGCTGGCTTTGCTTTCTTCTCCGTAAAGTACAAAGGAAAACAAAGAGTTGTCGGTTGGCTTTATACTATTTCTTAAACTAAAACTAAAACTAAAGAAAAGAAGAAAAGGACAAAAAGAAAAACGTGAAGGACCAGGGGAAAAAAAACAAAACGGTGGCTGCGGAAGTTCTGCACCGAAGTTGTTCTGCCGATACTTTTCTGCTAAAACTAATGAAAAAGAAAAACAAAGGAACGTGTGTTCCAAGAACAAAAAACTGGCTGATGTATTCTGAAATTCAGCTAAAAGAAAAACCAAAAGCAAAAGCTAAAGAAAAGAAGACGTGCAAGACTAAAGGAAAAAATTGGCAGCTGAAATTCTCTAAACTAATGAAAGAAATGACAGCTGCTTCTCCTCAAAAATTCTGCACACAATTGCTAAACTAAACTAAACTAAAACAAGAAGAAAATAACAAAGAAGAACGTGAAGAACAAAGGGGATAAAACAAACGGTGGCTGCTTTGTGTCTTTATAAATTTCCCCTGCGTGTGATTGTCTTTCCCGACTCTTTCTTTTGTTTTTGTCTCCAAATTGTAGTCGGCCTCTGTTTCCTTGTTGCTGCCGTCTCTTTCTTTCCAAATTGTAGTTATCTTTTCTTTCCTAATTGTAGCTTCTTCTTTCTTTGTTTCTTGTATAGCAAAGCTTTTGTTTTCAAATTTCAGCTGACTTGTATTTCCTTGTTGTAGCTGTCTTGTAGTATTATTGCAGCTGAAGGAGTCTTTTGTTGTGCGGCTGCACACGAAGGAAAGGCCAAACCTCTGCCGGTATACTTGGATCAACACCCCACTCCATGCTTTCTTCAATAACTTGCACCTCCATCAAGCAGCCTCTTATCTGTATCAAAATAACTGTTCCATTGTTTTGGTAGTAGGCATGTTTCCTTCTCCTCCTAGACCAAGATGATTTAAGACTTCCCTAACAACATGCCTCAAAAGTCTCATCATTCCATGGAAAAAATCAAAGAAGTGCATGATGACATAAGGAAAGCACGCATATCACAATATCACACTTAGTATGGTTCAAAAATAACTGGTAGTGTCAATCCGGCAAACATAATTGCCAAACCTTTAACTGGCTAGTCAATTACCACTCAAAAAATTAAGAGGATTTCACAGGAAGTCTAATCTGTAAAGAAAACTATAAACTTCCAATTTTCTTTTTATTTGTTCAATTTTTCCTAAAATGTTCCACAACAATTAGTATTCATATAAACAAGCCTTTTAATTAACTAAAATATAAGTGAATTGACCTAATAAATATGCAATTAAACATCCTATCACCACTTTCCCATATTACTTGTTGTATCATCTCGTTAACCATGATTACATGATCCAACATATTGAGATTTCCATCCCAACAAATTGCTAATGCTTCTCTTCATTTTGCAAGTTTTGCTCTTTGTACCAGTGTCCTCACTATTTGTTGAGATCTCATAAATAGAACCATGATATCTATAACAAATCTGAGTAAAAGATACTCAATATCCGTGATTTTTGTAATAAATCTGAGTAAAGGATACTCAATATCCATGCTTTCTATAACAAATACAAAGTAAAGGATACTCATTATCCTTAGATACAACAAAGTAATTATAAATAAGAAATCAATGAAAAAAATTTTACTTTTTTTGTCGTGGCGTGGTCCACGCGCATGCCACATCAGAATTTTGTGCATGGCCCACATGCCGCTTAGGTCATGCGTGTGACCTACGCGTCGTCCTCCTTGGCCACAAAAATCCCAAAGTTTAGTTACCTTTGGAGACTTGTATCTCCTTCATTTTAATTCCAAATTGGTCATTCAATATATCATTTTAAAGCCTGAAGTACCTATTTTCAAGTGTATAGGAGGTGTAAAACACAACCAAATATTTAGGGAGATCTGGTAGTCAAACATGGTCATGATCATGCTAATTTCTGAAATAAAATTTTCAGATTCAATCATAATGAGTCGAAACTTTGGAGACTCTAACATCCTTCATCTTAAGTTTAAATCGGTCATATAATATGTCATTTTAAAGCTGAAGTGTCTAGTTTTCAATAATATAATATTTTTAAATCAACACCAAAAATTCAAAGAGATAAGCATGATCAAACATGGTCACTTGATCATGCCGTTTCTATAAAAAAATTCCAGATTCAGAATTTGCAAACCGAATTTTGTTGATTCATTTCTCTTTGTTTTTCATCCAAATTACACATATTATATACCAATTTGAATCTGTAATGTGTAGTTTCAGAATATATAACTCTTCTGACCTATATCATTCCAGTTTCTAAAAAATATTTCACAAAAGGACAAACCAACATTCTTGTGAAACAAAATTCATACAAGAAAAATACAAACCCTCAATCAATTCTTAAATTTCATGTTTTAAATATTAATTAAACATGCTAAGTGACTAGAAACAAGTAATTTAGGTTCTAATACCAATGATGAAACAAATTCCAAAATTTATATACAAAATACATGCGGAAAATGCCAAGATCAACTTACTTATATCATTTGGTGAATACGATCATGCAAGGAATTGTATTCTATATCCATGGATTAAGTGTTTTCTTTGCACTTTGAGAGAGTATCAAAAGAAAAACTTCTCACTTTTGTTATTCTTTTCTTGCTTCTCTTTGTCTGCAGAATTTTTTGTTTCTCCTTCAGACTTCTATTTTTTCTTTCTTTTTGTTTCTTCTATTTTGTTTATGCAAAAAACACATAACCACCTTTGCAGTTATGGGTGGTTGCTTCTATATCATGGGCAGTTTCTTTCATAAATATATATATATATATATATATATATATATATATATATATATATGCACAAGTACAGAGTTAAATTGCACACTGCTAATCATAACTTAATATTTCATCTACTGTCATGTTCGAATTTAATGCTAAAACATCAAAAATTTGAAGTGGTGAGCGCTAAACTGTAGCTGATGAAGGCTGCATTCATCTCTTCTTCTGCTTCAGGGTCAAACTCAGGCACTTGGTCTAGAGGAATGTGATTAAAATGTTTTTCCTTCAATTTCTCACTATTTTTGCCTGGTGGCTACTTACAGCCTACAAACAAAATTCCCAAACTACAAGCAGTACTCATCCCTTGCCAGTAGCTTATTAAAGAGGACCTTGCACCCTTTAGTCATGAGGAATTTCACATTTCCTCTAACTATTTGAGTCTAGTGGTAGCGTCTCGTAGATCCGAAAATACTTCTCTGTCTCTGTCTTACTTTGTTGGAGTTCTGCCTCTTTCTGGGCTAGGGTAGGTTTCAGTTCCCACACTTCCCCTTTAAGTGCTTTTTGTCTCTCCTTGCCTGACTCAGCTGTGACCCCAGACTGGCTATCTCATTGTTGCGTGCATGAATCTCTTCAGCTCGACTTTCTTCACATTCCAGGGATAATTACAATGTATCCCTCACATTTTCAATAGTCTGCCTTAGTTGGTTGAACTCAATGTTCTTTACCTCTAGCAACCTTTGAGTGCTGCCCGCCAAGAGAATGATCAAAAAAATGAAGAAAAAATATCCATGGCCATTTTCTGAAAGGATATGCTTACCTCTGTAGCAGGCTTTTTGATTTTATATCCTTTAGCTAGGATTCAGACATCAAGCTGCCGAAAACACCTCGGCAGGGGACAATGTATTCGCCACACATTCTGCTTTGAGTTTGGCACCTGATAATTTTGTGTGGGGTGGATGTTCTTCCACCTTGGGTGAATACACCCATTTCTGGTATGGATGTGAATGTTGCAAAATTAAACCCCGAATTTGACGTAGAAGTCACCGGGGCTTGAGTTTCTTTGATCTCTCGAGGGTTTCCTTGGGAGAAGGCATCATGAATATCCTTCTGTGCCACCTCTTTGTCTCTTTTTGGTTGTTCAACTTTGGGGCACAGAGGGATTGGTTTCCTTTTCCTGGTGAGGGCTGGTGGAGATGGATCTTTGTTGGATTTTTTTCTTTTCCCTGTTCAGGAGCTTTTTCAAATTGCCATATGGACAGGATGTCCTTGAGGTGAATCCTTGCTCTGTTGTTCTCTGGACTCCAGCCCATATTGGAAACAACAACTTTTTGAGTTACAGCCGCTTCAATGTATTGAGAAGATTCATGGCTGTAATGACAATTAAAAGATATTAGTCTTTTGTTGTTTCAGCATGTTAACCCATATAAAGAAAAGGGCGCATGGTTCCCATCTTCATCTTCTAAGACAATCTCCATGCTTTCACGTGGGCTCGACTCATTCTGGCAAGAGCCAGTACAGCCTCAGGAGATTATCTGCTCTGAAAAACACCGAGCTCAACACTTCGGCATCTAAACTCTTATATTCTCCTGAAGCCGGGAAGGGTCCTTAATATTTTCTCCCACTCTATTCTATGGTTGACTATAGAGAAGGGGACAAAGAAAATTTTCATTTTCCATTTCTTAATGGAAGTTGCAAGCCCTATCAAAACTGACCCATACAGCATTCTGACTCCAAAGGGGACTCTCATGATATGAGTGCAGTTAGCACTCAATTTAATAATACCAACAAGATCCCACAAAATACCTTGGTCCCTCTATTTAGCACATCGACCAATCACGGTAGCTCTAGAGATAGAAATTCAGCTTTCAGCAAAGGCCAAATTCCTGGAGAAACCATCAGTGGAATGCAGCACCACACTTTACAGAAGAACATGGCATCGTATACCCACATCATAACCGACTCAATATCACTACCATTTCATCCCTATAAATACTACCTCATAGGGACTAAACAATCTAATCTAACGTTTACTTTTATTTTGTGCCTCATTCTCTACTAATTTAAGCATTGAAGTGGTTTTGCGATCAAAACTCGGATATTAACTCATTACTTCTTCCTTGCAGTGTTAAAAGGCTTGTCAGAACTTATCTCTTAGTCAGATCATTACCTGCCGGACCGAGACTTATCCTTTTCGAAAAAATTTCTAACACGTCTCAGAACTAACTATCTAGGAGAATTAAAATCTCTCTTACAAAAATACACTTTAAAGTCAGGTTTATATCTCTTAAAAAATACCTCTTACTTTCAAGTAAGGTCCTCTTATAACTTGCAATATTTTATGGAGGATTTGAGAATATGGCGAGTCCACGAAGTCTTTGCAAAAAGCGAGTTGACCAAGTCTTTTGAGAATATAGCGGTTGTTTATCAGAAGCGGAAATGTAGAAAAACCCGATACTCCTGAACTTCATCATGTAACTTCATTTTCATTTCTTACGCATTCTTTCATTCTTCATGGATTGAACATGCCATTCGTTGTTAATAATTAAAAATGTAAACTACATCCCGACCACGAACAAACAAAATCCAGCGTCTCAGCTGCATCTTCACCTTTCTTACGCATTCTTTCTTTCATTACGCATTGATTGAACATGCCATTTTCGCGGTGCGGTGCGTACATGAAATCAAATCACGTCTGAGTTAATTCGTTGTTAATAATTAAAAATGTAAACTACATCCCGGCCAAGCGAACAAACAAAATCCAGCGTCTCAAGCGGCAATTGGATATTTGAAGATGGCGAAGACTTGTTAGGTTCTCGACAAATAAGGAAGGAAGTCGGCATCTGTTGGGCGAATAAGCGATAATTAGTCGATGTTTAGTCGAGGTTAACCGACTTAGGCGACCTTTAGTGAGGTTTGTCGAGGCTTTTTACGATGTTTAGTAGTCGAGTTTAAGTGTCAGATGTTTAGTCGACATTTTAAGCGTCGATGAACATATTACATCTTATTGTGAATGACATCTTATGATTTTGGATAAATCGAGGTTTGCTAATTTATTTGATATTGAAATAAAAGAAACTAACATAAGTCCATCAACATCTCTTGGTAGGAAAAATAAGGTTTCTCTTGTTTTGATTTGTGTGTTTTGTAATGCAATGAGTCGGAGAGAAGGAAGAAAAAAACAGAAGTCATAATATTTTGGTGCTTTCCTTCATATAGAGCTTTATGCATTTTGTTAAACAATTGATAATTTTTAAAACAAGCACAAATTAAGAGGCTTTATACGAGTATCGTTATTTCCATGTGTTTTGTTTTCATTTTTACATTTCTATCACATATTTCTTGATGGTGTCACGAGAATATCATGAAAGCGAAACTAGAGTTTTAACACTTAAATATATCGATTATCATTGAAACTCTTGAAATGTCAAATGAGTATGTGTTTAATTGATAAAACATAATACGGATAATGAAGTATAACTATTCATTACATCAAACAAGAGAGTGTCAACAATTTTAGTCCCTACAAACTAATTGATTTGTACGTTTAGGTTGTGTGGGCAGTAGCGGATTAATTTGTGGGCGGCGTGCACAAAATCAATTAGTTTGTAGGGACTAAAATTGTTGACACTCTCTTGTTTGATGTAATGAATAATATGTTCATTATCAATTATGTTTATCAGTACTCATACTCATTGTTTCGATGATTCGATCGATCGACATATTTAAGTGTTAAAATCGCTTAGTTTGCTTCATGATATACGTACCATCGAAAATATGTGATAAATGTAAAATGAAAAGCAAAACACATAAATAGCAGGATCTTTGTGCTAGCTCTTTGTTTGCTTAAAATTTATGTTGTTTAACAAAATGCATAAAGCTCTATGAGAAGAAAGCTCAAAATATTATGACTTTGTTTTCTTCTCTCTGCTCATTGCATTACAAAACACAAATCAAAGCGATGAAAACCTTTTTCACTGCGATAGATGTTGATGATGAACTTATGTGAATTTCTTTATTTCAATATCAATTAGCAAACCTCGTTTATCAGCGACCATAGATGTCATTCTGTATCAAGCTAATATGTTCATCGACTTAAATGTCAATTAAAACATCGAAAAAAAACCGACTAAACATCGAAAGCTCCACAAACCTCGACTAAGGTAAATGCTGCCTAAGTCGTTAACCTCGACGAGAACATCGACTAATTATCGTTATTAAAGTCCAGCAGATGCCGACTTCCTTCACTTGTTGTCGAGAAACGCAATAAGTCTTCGCCATCTTCAATGTCAATTGCCGATTTGAGCGACCGAATTTATTTGTTAGATGTAGATTGAATTTAACAGTAATGAAAATGGCATGTTCAATCAATGCGAAGAAAGCAGTTAATGCAGAATAGCGGAGATGCATTGAGACGCCTGGATGGTTTGTCATGTGAAAGTTCAATCACGTTTTGTAATTATTAACAACGAATGGCATGTTCAATCCATGAAGAATGAAAGAATCTTGAAACGATAAATGAAGATATCGAGGTTTCGTGGAATTTCGAATTTGGTATTGGCAAACCGACTGCTATATTCTCAGACTGGTCAACTGCTATTTGCAAGATTCCGGTGAACTATATTCTCAAATCCTCTATTTATTCTAATAAGCGGTTAAAAGAATATGAAAAACACAATGCGGATACTGTACTTCTTAATGCAAAGTGCGGCTCTTTTGACCCAAAAAAATGAGAGTGATAACACTATTGTTCCTTAATTTGGGATGAAAATTTTCATTTGATTTTTGATATTCAAAAATTCTTATTAATTCCTCAAATTTGAAAAATTAATTTTAATTAGTCATTCTTTCAAATATAGACTAAATCTCACGAGAAAAATTCATGTGGTTTATATGGTGGATACGTGTTAGATTATGCCCTAAGGACCAATCATGTGATGGTGGTTTAAGCATATATTGTATCATAACACTTTTATTTTATGGCAATTTGTTATTATTATATTTTATTCTATATCTCGTATTGTGAATAAACATAATAATGTCTCTAAAAGTTAATTATTCTAAAATTATCCCTAGTCAAGTATTATTATTAATAGGACAATGATAATGCATTAAAACTAGTATGTGTAGTGACTGATGAAATGTGTTATGATATGAGATATCAAGTCAACACATAAGTACATGTTAGAAAACTATGTATTGAATCGACCCACTATTAGAAATGCTATATGGATTATTATATAAAGTGTCATAAGCATATCTCATAGTGATGATTATGTTTGTGATCCTTAGACTTGAGGTCACTAGAAATCTAACATGAAGAGTTACATGTTTTGATACTACTAAAAGTTACCCGTAATAGGGTGAACTACAAGGAGCCGTTTGTTTTGGGGTATGGGAGGAGAATGGAATGGTTTAGATTAAAAGTGGTTGCTTGGTTTGAGGAGATAGGTTTTGGGAAAGTAATGGGGTGGATTTTGTGTAAACCCAACCCTGAGTTTATAGGAATGGAATGAAAATTGCCTCAAAACGATGTCGTTTTGAGCCAAAAAAAAAAATTCAACGCTGATGTGACGCATGTCATGGGGGTTGCAAACCCCCCTATCGTTTGCAACCCTCATTTTATCCTTTTTTTTTTAAAAAAAACAAATTTCACTAAATTGTAGAAAATATTTTCTCTACAAATTGACATACACTTTGACTATTTTTAAACAAGATATAATTTGTTAAATATCATATAATGTAAAATAATAATATTTTTATTATAATTTTAATATAAAATTTATTAATAAATTTATTAATACTAATATTCAATTTTAACTTTAATATAAAATCTATTCCATTCCATTACAAAATAATACCAAACAACTTAATTATTATCATTCCATTCTATTCCAAACCTTTCCATTGATCAAATCCATTCCATTCCTAAACACACCGTTTATACCAGCGCCCCTAAAAGTAGCAATTGGATATGTAATCAATCATATAGTGGGATTTTGAGTAATCAAAATAGGATTTGCCACTTCATATATAATGAGAGTAATATCTTTGGGCCTTGATTGAGTGAGACCATAAAATGTATGGTTTGTTCTCAAATAAGTCGATATGTGATATTGGACTCATTTTGAAGTATGTGAGTGTGACATGTTCGTGACCCATGTTCAAATCAAAATATCTAGGGTAAAATGATTTAATTACATGGTAACACCAATCACACAATAAGTAATGTCAAATTACTAACATTCTTATAACTTGGGTAGCTTTGATCGTTGCTAAACAGCTCACTGCATATGGCATAAAATAGATTTTACGTCATGGCCAACGTTATGAGAACCTATTGGGTTGCACACTTAGATCGTATCCAAAATGAGTGTAAAATTCATGTGATGAATTTTTTATTAATCTCAAGAATGGGACTCCATAAGATTTCTGATTTAAGGCAGTATTCGATTTGAGACTAAATGAGTTTGGTTTTGTGTTAATAAATTCAAAATGTTTCTGGATTTATTAAATGAATAAAATCAAAATTAAGAAAAACTATTTTCAAATGGGATTCTTGTGTTTGGCAACCAATAGAATTATAAATTCCAAACGATTAGAATTGGTAGTTCAAGTAAAACTCTTTAGAAGATGTTTTACCTAATAATACTACCTACATCTATATATTGGGATTTATGATTTTTGGGAGCCACCATACTTCAGAATTAAGAAAATCGAAGCAATTCTTGAAGAAAAACCTCTGATTTTCTTTTGAAGAAAATCAGTCACTTGAAAGAACAAGAAAAGCGTACCTTGTTCTTGTTGAAAATAAAAAGAATTTCTTTGGCTTTTCTATTGAAAAACAGCAGCCATTCTTTTCAAAGAAAACCAGAAAACCATACATTCTTTCTTGCTGAGAAGAAAATTCTTTAGCAACTCTTTTGGCGAAAACAAGAAGGAAAAATCCAACACTAAAGAGCTTAAATCCTTGAGAATCCGAAAGCAGAATTTTGAAGTTAGCGGTTGAATTTTGGTTGCTCCTTTCTAGTTGATTGTGTGACAATTAACTAGAGACTTAGATCGATCGTGTGGATACCATAGAGCAAGGTTGAATTGGTTTTGCTCGTGATTCGACAATCAGCGGTCTTTGCACTCTACCTATATTACTAAGGTACAAGTCCTAAACTCCGATTTGATCTCACTGTATGGATCTTGGAGGAAACCAAAAATTTTAAATTCCTTTGTGTGATGTACTTGGTTTCCTACGGTGGTATCAGTGAGCAACTTACGAAGAATCAAAATGGTTTTATGTGAAAGCATGTTTCTTTTCTTAAATTGTTTATGAATAAGCATACTGAAATTTGGATCACATGAATATGTTCATTAAATCTGAATTTAGAATTAAACATATGTGATGTGTTTATGTTTATTAAATCAATTTAAGGTTTGCTTTAATGTGTTATTGCTAGATTCGAATAATACATAATGTATATATGAGATATATATATATAAGAATACATGGAAGGCTAGTTTCGGTTTTGCATTTTTGTGAAAGCCCGGTTTTCTATAGTTTAGACAGATTCGGTTTCAATTTTTATTTATTGAGGCCAAAAGTAATATGTGATATATATGTAATATGAAGGGCTAATTATATATGTGATATATAATTGTTAGATTTGGAAAGTTTCAAATTTTCTAAATTTTTGGATGGTTGATTTTCTGAATTTTTTTAGTGGTTCAAATTTTCTAAATTTTGGTTAATTCTAATTTTCTGAATTATGGCGGTTGATTGCTTTGGTTTTGCATACCTTGGATTTTACAAAATTTTGGCCATTTTGGTTTTAATCTTAATTTTACGTGTTAAAACTAAACTTGTATACGTTAAATTACATTGAGACCGAAATATGTTTGTGAAATATAATGTTTGAAATTTTGATGTAATATCCAAAACTAGTTTTGGACATATACATGATTTCGATTTTAGGATTTAGTAGAAAGTATATATAAAATATACCAAGGTGGCGAAAGTTGTAACTTGACGAACCTTCCATGTGCAGCATATTATTCAAAACTCTAAAATTTAATTTAATATTAATTGTCATAAATTAATTAGATTCATAAATTTAAATGTTAAATATGAATGACAATTATATGCCACGTGCACATTATGTGATTGAGCATGGCGCATAGTTATAGCCCTTAGCCCAATGTGATTGGATATGGTTTTTGTTTTGGTTGAAATTAAATATGACCTGCGAGTCATGCCTTGCTCTATTTTTTAGTTGTACATTCTTTTCTCATCTGGTTCCCATCGAATGTAACTCGAGGTTTCTCAAAACTTGTAATAGTTAGATTTGAAATAGAATTAGACTAGGAATCATGGAGGCAAGGAGTTCATGACCATACAAGAAGAATCAAAGAGACACTTGGAGAAGATGCGGTTAATCTTAGGTTGACCTTATAGTTCTCTCATTGGCTCGAGAGAACTTATAGTTTGGGCTATAACTATGTCACGTTTTATATTTCTTGTTCATGTATGCGATGCATGTTGTGTATGGCTATTAGTTAATTGCATGATAAGATCATGAAAGTAATAATTAGTTAGTAAATCATATGATTAATTGAACTAATAATTACATTAACCAATGCAAATAAAATGGTGAGATTCAAATATCAAATCCCTCAAATGCAAATATTATGTCTAAGATGCCTTCCAATGCTTATCACTCGTCAAGGTTTCGATTGATCATGTGTAGGTTTGCCAAAGCAAAGAGCCATGATCCATCTTAGTGAGACGCGACCGGATAATAGTAATATCAGCTGCTAATCATTGGGTTTGACTTAACTAGGTAGACTCAATAGGATTGAAACCTAGAGGCATAGAGTTAGAGTCTTGGCTTATTAGATAAAAATAGAAAAGAGTTATTCACATAACTATCCAAGAGTTGTATGGAATACAATTAACAAGTGTTATCTACCTAAAAATGAGTTTTGGGTGATTAGCCAAAGCTAACTCAAAATTAGGTCAAATATGGATCTTGGCCCACTAGAAAGATATTAGATTAATCTTTTCAAATTAATATTGAGGTTATTAATTTGAGTAAAATAGTGGGAGTTACATTTAATAAAAGTCCATATTAAATGTTTGCATTCATGATACTTATTTTGCATATTTCTATTGTAGATAACTATGGCATCAAACACTAATACTAATACACTATCAACGCAACTGTCCCAGAGAAGGACAAGTTGAATGGGACCAACTTACTGGATTAGTACAGGAACTTGAGGATAGTCATCAAGCAAGAAAAAAAAAAAGTCTATCCTAGAGGAACCTTTACTTGAGGAACCTGAGGAAGGTAACTAAGGAAGGAGCTGCTTCCATTGTGGTGAGACCGAGACATTGGAAGAGGAATCTGTAAGTTTTCTTGGAGGATCTAAGAACAAGAGGAAGGAAAGTGAAACTTCCACTTTAGGTATTCATGTCATAGAAGTTAATTTATCTACTTCTTCATCATGGGTATTAGATACCGGATGTGATTCACACATTTGTATAAATGTGCAAGAACTAAAAAAGAAGTAGGATTTTAACTAAAGGCGAAGTTGACCTACAAGTGGGAAATGAAGCAAGAGTTATTGCATTAACTGTAGGGATATATGTCTTGAGCTTGCCCTGAGGGCTTCTTTTAGAACTAGATAATTGTTATTATGTGCCTTCTATTACTAAGAATATTATTTCTATTTCTTGTTTAGACAAGATTGGATATTCATTTATTATAAAGGACAATTGTTTCTCCTTTTATTTAAATGAAATATTTTATAAAAATACACAACTAGTTCAAGGACTTTATGTTATAACTGTTGACATGTCTATCTATAACGTAAATACCAAAATGATTAAATTAAATAATTTTAATCCAACTTATCTCTGGCATTGTCATCTGGGCCACATACACGAGAATCGCATTTCCAAACTCCATAAAGATGGACTTTTGGACTCATTCAATTTGAATGCATTATGAGACATGTGAATCATGTTTATTGGGCAAGATGACTAAAGCCCCTTTCACAAAACATAATGAAAAGACAAGTGATTTATTAGAACAAATATATACTGATGTATATGGACTATTAAATACATAAGTTAGAGATGGTTTTCAATACTTTATTACATTTACTAATGACTTTAGTAGATACGGCTATGTGTATCTTATGAGACACAAGTCAGAATCATTTGAAAGGTTCAAAGAGTTCAAGAATAAAGTACAAAACTAACTTGGCAAAAGTATCAAAGTACTTCGATCTGATCGAGAAGGTGAATACTTAAGCCAGAAATTCAATGACTATGAAAATGAGTGTGGGATAGTCTTACAACTCACTCCTCTTGGAACACCACAATGGAATGGTGTATTTGAAAGGAGAAATGGTTCTTTGTTAGACATGGTTCGGTCCATGATAAGTCATCTGAGATCTTCCAAATTCCTTCGGGGACATGTTTTACCTCTGACATTTACACTAAAGCGTATTCCATCTAAATCAGTTCAAAGACACCATATGATATATGGACTAGGAAATGTCTAATATGTCTTTTATAAAGATATGGGAATGTGAGACTTACGTCAAGCGTCAAGCCTCCTACAAACTTAGATCCAAATATGATAAATGTAATTTTGTAGGGTATCCTAAAGAAACAAAATGATACTACTTCTATAATCCCAACAAGAACAAAATATGTGTTGCTCAAACTAGTGTCTTTCTAGAAAAGAAATTTATTTCTAGAAAATCCAGTGAGAGAAATAGAACTTGAAAAGTTAGAGAATCAAAATATAGTAATTGTACTTGATGAGATGGGCGAGCAAACACCACAAGCGGTTATGGATCAAGTACTGCTCAAGAGGCGCAAGCCTCATGTAGGTCCACTACAATTCATCGTGAGCCATAGAGATATGAATCTCTAATGACTCAAAACGGTGACATCTTGCTAATGAATCAGGATAAGCCTACAACCTATCAAGAAGCTACAACGATCCATTTATGGGTTGAAGCAAACTTCTAAAGTTGGAATCTACAATTCAATGATGCAATCAAGCAGTTTGGTTTCATCAAGAACAAAGTTGAACCTTATGTCTACAAGAAGGTTAGTGGGAGCACTGTTGTCTTCCTAGTAGTGTATATGGATGACATACTACTTATTAGGAATGACATTCATTCTTTACAATCTATAAAGACCTGGTTAGGAAGTTGTTTTTCAATGAAAGATTTAAGCGAAACAACCTATATATTAAGTGTCAAGATTTATAGAGATATATCAAAGAGATTGATTAGCCCAAGTCAAAGTACATACATAGATAAAATGCTAAAGCAGTTTAGCATGTAAGAATATAAGAAAGAATTCTTGCCTATGAGGCATGGAATTACTCTCTCAAAGGAACATTGTTCTTCGACACAAGAAGAGAGACAACGCATGAGTAAGATTCCATATGCATCAACTATTGGATCTATCATGTATGCCATGCTATGTATTCATCTGATGTCTCGTATGCTTTGAGCATAACAAGTAGATATCAAGTTGATCTCGGTGAGCGTTCTTGAATCATTTGTCAAAAATATCCTTAAGTACTTGAGAATGACTAAGGATACATTCTTGATATATGGAAGTGATGAAGAACTCAATGTTATTGGTTACACTAATGCAAGCTTCCAAACCGAGCAAGGATGATTATCAATCGTGATCAGTTATGTGTTTGCCTAAATGGTGGTGCCATGAGCTTGAAAATTTCAAAGTAGGCAGCGATGGCGGTTCTATGATAGAGTGAGTATATCACTACTTACGACCGCGGCGAAAGAAGCCGTTTGGATCAAAAAGTTCATAACTGAACTTGGGGTTGTACCTAGCATTGCTGATCCAATTGAACTCTATTGTGACAACAATGAAGCCTTTGCGTAAGCGAAGGAACCTAGATCTCACCAATGATCCAAACATATACTTGGTAACTTCCATCTCATCTGAGAGATCATTGAGAAAGGGGATGTGAATATATGCAAAGTACTAACTAATGATAATATTGCTGACCCACTGATAAAGCCTCTGACACAGCAAAGACATGATCGTCACACTAGATCATTAGGCATTAGAGCTATGACTGATTGGTCTTAATTCATGTGGCAGTTTGTTGAATTATACCTTAAAGACCAATCATGTGATGATGGTTTAGGCATATATTGTATCATAACGCTTTTAATTTATGAAAATTTGTTATTATTATGTTTTATTCTATGCGTATTGTGAATAAATATAATAACGTCCCTAAAATTTAATTATTCTAAAATTATCCCTAATCAAGTATTATCATTAATGGGACAATGATAATACATTAAAACTAGTATGTATAGTAACTGATGAAATGTATCATGATCTGAGAAATTAAGTCAACACATAGGTACATGTTAGAGAACTATGTACTAGATCGACCAGCCATGATAAATGTTATATGGATTATTATATAAAGTGTCATAAGCATATCTTATAATGATGATGATGTATGTGATCCTTAGACTTGAGGTTATCAGAGATCCCAACATAAGGAGTTATATGTTTTGATGCTACCAAACTTTACCCGCTGGGTGAAAGATAAAAGTAGCAATTTGATATACAATCAATCATGTAGTGAGGTGTTGAGTGATCAAGATAGGATTGGCCCCTTCTATATAATGGGATTGATATCTTTGGGGCCCTTGATTGAGTGAGAACATAAAATACATGACCATGTTCAAATGAATTAATATGTGATATCGGACTCATTTGCTTAGATGTGTCTACTCGAAAATCAAGAAACACAAATATTGAACTATGCGGCGTGACACATTCCATGGCCCGTGTTCAAACCAAGATATCTAGAGCAAAAGGGTTGAAATATGTGGTAACATCTATTACACAATAAGTAATGTCGAATTACTAACATTCTTATAACTTTGGTAGCTTGATATGTTGCTAGACATTGCTCACTACTTATGGCATAAAATAGATTTTATGGCATGACCAATGTTATGAGAACCTATTGGGTCACACACTTAGATTGTATATAAAAAGAGTGTAAAATTCATGTGATAATTTTTTTTTTAATCTCAAGAATCCTATTGTGAATAGGACTCTATAAGATTTTTTGGTTTAACACGATATTCAGATTTGAGACTAAATGAGTTTGGTTTTGTGTTAATAAATTCGAAACAGTTTTGGATTTATTAAATGAATAAAATATGAAATTAAGAAAAACCATTTTCAAATGGGATTCTTGTGTTTGGCAGCCAATAGAATTATAAATCCCAAACCGATTAGAATTTGGTAGTTCAAGTAAAACTCTTTAGAAGATGTTTTACCCTAATATTACTACCTGCATCTATATATTTAGATGTATGATTTTCGGCAGCCACCATGCTTCAAAATTAAGAAACTCGAAGCTTAATTCTTGAAGAAAAACCTACAGTTTTCTTTTGAAGAAAATCCACCCACTTGAAAGAACAAGAAAACCTTTCCTTGTTCTTGTTGAAAAGAAAAAAAGAATTTCTTTGGCTTTTCTTTTGAAGAAACAGTAGCCATTCTTTTCAAAGAAAACCAGAAAACCGTACCTTCTTTCTTGCTGGAGAAGAAAATTCTTTAGCAATTCTTTTGAAGAAAACAAGAAGGAAAAATCTGAAGCTAGAGAGCTTAAATCCTTGAGAATCCGAAAGCATAATTTTGAAGTTAGCAGTTCAGAATTTTGCTCGCTCCTTTTCTAGTTGATTGTGTGACAATTAACTAGAGACTTAGATTGATCATGTGGATACCGTAAGAGGCAAGGCTGAATTGGTTTTGCTCGTGATTCAACAATCAACGGTTTTCGCAAAACCGCTTTACCGGTATTACTAAGGTATAAACTCTAAACTCGATTTGATCTCGCCCATTATAGATCCTAGAAACCAAAACTTTTAAATTCTACTATATGATGTACTTGGTTTCCTACAATAAGAGGGAAAGAAAAGTTAGTTCTTGTTGATCTTCACGCATAAAAACAAACTAGTGTCAATAGTTAATGCAAGGTTTCTTCAATTGTTTTTTCCCATGTGTGCATCAAAAATTGAACTAATTAAGCCTAAATTTAAATAAAATATCAATTAAAATCAAGTTATCAAAGTTGTGAATTTACTAAAAAGGATTTTTCTCTAACAAAATTTATGGTGTTTTCATATGAGTGCAATATTGCTGTAAAACTTACTCCTAATATGAAGATATATATAGATATAAATTACTCCTAATATTAATATATATAGAGATAGACACACATTGAACACCAAAAGGATTGGCAAAGTTAAAGTCGTTCAGGTAACTTTGGTAACCTAGATGTCGATTATAGTGAATGCAAATGTTGAAATTCATTGGAGGTTGGAGAGACAAAGATCTACGAACACTATTAGATTGCGATCAATGGTGAATTTACTTTGAGGGTATTGGGGCATGTGCCCTCATTGACTCAATACTAATCGATTTATATTTTATTCAATTTTTACATTGTGCCTCCATAGTAAAAATCTATTAATTAATAAATGAAGTTAAAGTAATTAAAATGTAGTTAATCTTATCCAATCAAGAGTCCAAATGAGACTTAAAAGTTTTTAATCGCTAAATATTAACTCTTTTATTACTAAATTAATTACACTAGTTATTAATTATAATTTTAAATTTAACTTTGTAGTAAACTATAAAGTAAAATCTATTAATAATATAATCATTGGAAAAGTAACAAACTCTCAATCAATTAATGGTTATTTATTCTAACTTTTTAATTATTGTCTTACTTTTAAACTATATTAATAACTAAATTCTTTACTTATCAACACATAAACAAATATTACAGTTAAAAATATATATTTCTTATTGTAAAATATTGCGTCACAAGTATATAATAGAGAGAATTGAGAGAGATTAAATAGAAAAAACAGAAAGATACCACATATAGTAGGGAAAGTCAAAGGAGAAATTATTATTTTCACTTTTCTTCACACATTCAAATGACTAAACTATGCTCCTATTTATAGGAGAACAAGGATGTACTTATCAATGTATTTGGATAAATACATATATTGGATAAAGATAAGTACATAAATTTGATAAGAATAAATACATACATTAGATATGGATATGATCACACATTGGATAGAGATGAATGTAATGAATATTCATCTATATATTTCATAACACTTCCCTTTGAATATTCATTGTATTCATTATTTTACAAATGTGCATGATACTACCTCATTAAAAACCTTAAGTCGGAAAAACCCAGTAGGACAAAAACAGGACAAAAAGGAAAAAGAGTACAAAGAAAAATCTTATGATCTCTCCTTTTATTGATGCATTAATTGCCCGTTAAAAACCATAAGTTCAGAAAAATCCTATGGGAAAAAACCGATCAAAAAGAAAAAAGAGTGCAATGCATAGTTCATAATACCTCCCCCTCAATTGAGCTATATAGCCACTGCTAGGGCTAGTCAATCTTGCATCTTGTGAACTCACCGCATACTAATGCCATATACTAAGTTCTCAAGAGTTGACATTGGCAATGATTTGGTAAAAAGATCTAGAAGATTCTTTATGGATTGAATATGTTTAACATCAATTTGTCAACTTTCTTGGAGTTTGTGAGTATAGAAAAATTTCGGCAAGATATGTTTGGTCCTATCACTTTTGATATATCCTCCCCTAACTTGTGCAACACAAGCAGCATCATCTTTGTAAATTATAGTGGGAGAATTTGTAACTGGTGTTAAAAAACAAGAATTGTGAATATGCATTATAATGGATCTTAACCAAACACACTCTCTTCCAGCTTCATATAAAATAATAATCTCAGAGTGGTTAGAAGATGTAGCTACTAGCTATTGCTTCGTAAAACACCAAGAAATGGCAATACCATTATAACAAATAAATAACCGATTTAAGAGCAAATTTTATGTGGATTAGATCTGAAGAAAAGTTTTCTCATTTGTTTCTGGAAATCCAGACATGATACATATACAAATTTTACAAAGAACTTACCTAAAACTTCTTCTACAGAATATGGTAACTGAATACTACAGAATATGTACATTCCTTACAATTAGGGTAGTAGGATTCTATCTCAATTTGGTAATATTAATCTAGCTAATTTATAGACTAATTTACAACAATGCTCATCAAAGATAGAACTTGGATACTAATGCCATGGCATGTAACTTTTCATGCCACAGCATTACATGCCAACAAGATCTATATCCAGCATCAGCATATCCAACTAAACTAGAGGTAGTGAAATTCTTGGAATAATATAGTTCCTCGAGATAACAAAAAATATGTTAAACCCCATTCTAGTATCTCCGAGTTGGCTCAAAACTAAAATGTACCAATAAATTTATGGCAAGCGATATAAGTCTCGTACATTGTGCCAAGTACATCAAGGCCCCAATTGCATTGAGATATGGTACTTGAGGATCAAGTATCTCTTCATCAGTTCTCTCTGTGAAATGAATCTTTTGGGAATCTAGAGACCTTACAACCATAGGGGTGCTCAATGGTTGAGCTTTGTCCATGTTGAAACGTTTAAGTAATTTTTCAATGTATGCTAATTGAGGGACAATTATTCCATTTGCTTTATGCTCAAGTTCTAGACCAAGACAAAGTTTGGTTTTACGAAATGTTTAACTTCAAACTCCTTTTCAATATTCAGCAATTTTAACTAACTCTTTTGGAGTTCCAATTAAATTCATATCATCGATATAAAACGCTACAATAGCAAATCCGATTTACGATTTCTTAATAAACACATATACGCAGATGGGATCATTCTTGTACCCTTCCTTAATTAGGTACTCATGTAGGCGATGATACCACATGTGACAAGATTGTTTTAACCTATATAAAGATATTTGTAACTTTATTAAGAACAAGTTGTGGGGAGTGCATGCATCAGACATTTTGAATCTCTCGGAAATTTTTATATAAATATCAGAGTCTAATGAGCCACATAGATATGCCATCACAACATCCATAAGATGTATTTCCAATCTTTTAGAGACAACTAGGCTAATTAGAAAACGAAATGTAATCATATCCATCACATGTGAATATGTCTCATCATAATCAATCCTAGGTCTCTAAGAAAATCCTTAGGTAATGAGTCGGGGTTTATATCTGAAAACCTCATTTTCTCATTTCATTTTCGGACAAATACCCATTTATATCCAACGGACTTTATATTATCGAGGATCCGGATTACAAGCCCAAAAACCTCTCGTTTAGTTTGAGAAACTAATTCAACCTTAATCGCTTCCTCCCACTTAGGTCAATCTGGCCTTTGATGGCATTCAATAGATTGTGACTCACAATCATCATCCAAAATTTTATGAATAACTGAAAATGCAAAAACATCATCAATGATGATTTCATTTCGATCCCAAATCTCATTACAATATGTAATGGAATTCTCAGTATTCCCAAGGCTAGTAATCTTTTCATAGGTTTGTGCCTCTTCAAGGACAATAAGCTCTTTGGGAGCAAGCACGACATCAGACTTTTAAAGCGATTCGATTCTTAAGCTCTTCTATAGCGGATTCACGAGTCTTTCCTTTCTTTTTGAGGAACATCTGTCTTATCCTATTGGTATACCACGCTTCAAGTGTGGGGATTTTGATCCATTTGCTTTGTCTTTCAAGAATATCTATCCCAATTTGGATCATTTATAGTTAGAATATGAACAGCATTATTAAATGCATCAGGAAGTCTATTGGCCATAACCTGTAAATGGATTAAACGTTGTTCCTCATTTTCACACTGTGGAGTTTTTGGGTCTAATTGAGATAAATTTTTCTTATTCCAAGAGATAACCTTAACTAGTTTCTACTTTGTAGCCATGGAAGTTGTAGGTGTCCCAATTGATGGAAACACTATCTCATCAAAATAACAATATACGAATCTAGCAGTAAAAAGATCACCAATAGTTAGTTCTAAAAACCTAATGATGAATGGTGAATTAAACCCAACATAAATGCCCAAACAGTGTTGGGAACCCATTTTCGTTCTTTTTGGTAGTATTACAAGCACTTGTACTGCACAACCAAAGGTGTGAAAATGTGAAATATCATATTCATAACCTATAACCATTTGAGGGGAAATCGTAAGAAACTAGCAGTGGGGCGCAATCTAGTGGGATTAGCATGCAAAACTGCATGACCCATGCTATATTGTTGAGATTTGTTCGCAATAATAGAGTGTGGGCAATGATTTGGATACGTTTAATCAAAGATTCTGCCAATCCATTTTGAGTATGAACGTGTACGACTGAGTGTTCAACCTCGATTCTGAGCGAAGCACAATATGTATCAAAACTCTTTGATATAAATTCACTAGCATTATCATCCTTATGCTTTTAATTGGATAATTAGGGAATTGAGCTTGAAACTTTATAATCTGTGCAAGTAAATGTGCAAATGCGACATTGCGCGTAGATAATAGGTAAACATGGAACCATCTACAGGATGCGTCCACTAATACCATAAAATATAGAAACAGTCCATTTGATGGTTGTATTGACCCACAAATATCACACTAAATTCTTTGCCGGAATAAAGGGGATTTAAGATTAACCTTTATTATCGAAGGTTTAATAATGAGTTTTTCTTGTGAACAAACTTCACAATTATAATCTTTGGACAACAGTACCTTTGTATCCTTTAAAGGGTGTCCTTTTGTATTCTGAATTATTCTACGCATCATTCAAGTGCCAAGATGACCAAGGCGATCATGCCATAGTCCAAATTGATTAGGGTTTACCAATTTCCAGAACATGATAGCGTAGGTTTCAACGGCCTTAATAATGACACAATATAAACCCATAGAAAAAGCTTTCAACTTCTCATAGATAGTCCTCAGGCCCATCATATAAAAGATAATGCTGATACATTCCTTATTTTGCTCATAAATAATCTCAATATAGTACCCATTACGGCGTATATTTTTGAAATTGAGCAAATTCTTTTTTGATCTATTGCTTAGAAACGCATCCTCAATATAAAGGATGGTGCCATTTGGCAAAACAATTGTTGCATTCCCGAAACCATCAATAATTTGAATAGGACTTGATATTGTATGGACATGTGTTTTACGCAATGTCATACTCGAGAAAAAAGTGTCCACTACGACAATGGTATTTGTTGTTACACTATCAGGCAAACAAACATCTTCATTTTTCTTGGAATTTTCTATTTGCACTTATATTGACAACTTCAGGTGTCAAGTATCAAAAAATTAGAAGGATTTCCAAAATATCCACCGCCACTTCAGGAACAGAAAGATAAATTGATTTCAAGGTCAAGAAAAAAAATGTATATGAAGAATTGATAGAAGGAGATGGAGTATGATTAAAGAAAACAAATAGAACACTTACCTTGCAAAAATTATTTACTCGGTAGCTCTTCATTGTAAAATATTGCGTCACAAGTATATAATAGAGATAATGGAGAGAGATCAAGTAGAGAAAGCAGAAAGACACCACAGATAGTAGGAAAAATCACAGGAGAAATTCTTATTTTCACTTTTCTTCACACCTTCAAATGACTAAACTATGATCTTATTTATAAGAAAACAAGGATGTACCTATCAATGTATTTGGATAAATACATACATTGGATAGAGATAATGATATGAATTCAACCAGCATTGAAGAGACTTCGAGCCGGGAGCATGAGGACAATAGCGTGAGAGGGAAAAGGCAAGAAGAGGAAGGTTCGAAGAGCAAGGTCTTGGATCCACTTCAAGGTCTTGGTGGACCAAATGACAAGGGCTAGAACAAAAGAATGAAGGAAGCCTTGAATGGACTCATCCAAAGCGGCTCAAAGGATGGGAGAAGACTAGGATTGACAAGACCGTATTTATTAATGTACTAAGTGTAATTGGGTCTTGTTAATTAGACATTGGAGCCAAATTCCAAGTTGTGACCATAATGGGTTTGGCTTGACTACTATTCATTGGGCTTAGCTTTCATTATATAGTAATTAGAGGGTGATATAGACCCGTAAGGTCAGCCCAAGAGTCATGTAATTCTTAGAGCCCATTTGGCCCTAAAGAAACCCTAGCTTGTGAGAACCCTAGTTGTACTCCTTAAGAGCCGTCGGCCACATTGGAAGGCCTGAATTTTGATGAATGAAAATTTTGGTTCTTGACATTACATGCTTGAGAGAATTTGCTCTCTAGTTCTCAGAATTACTTGCAAATTACACAAATCGGAATTTGTGTGTTTGTTGGCTCGTAGTTTTTCCTAGATTTGTTCCCTAGGAAATTTGAGTCTTCTTCCATCAATCCATTCCAAGGTTTCTTGATACAGGTTATCAAGGGGTTGAGGAGCCATTTCACCTCCAAGGAACATACCATCTCCACGAAAAGATTCGGTTAGGTTGATCCAAGGGTAGAACGCGTGTAATGAGTTTTTGGAACAAGTTATCCAAGGGTTCACGCCAGTTTTTGGTATCAGACCAGTCTTGGTTCCCAAGCTGTTCATATCTTTTCCTTTTAATATGATAAAAAAATCATTGGTATGTTCTTTATCTCCTCAGTCTTCTTCTTGTTTCGAATTGTGTTGTGAAGAAACAAATTACATTTGTGTTATTGATGTAGTGGTCTCGGTTTTCTTCCATTTTAGACAAACCCGTATCTTTGCTCTCTTGATAAATCCATACCCTTGCGACCTTACAAAAAAAAAATTGCTGATCCAATCGTTGTTTATGCCTTGCTGAAATTAAAAAAAAAAGAGAGAAGAAGAAAATTGCTAGGAATTATCGAGTTTTTGTTTTGGCTTGAGTAGAAAACTTCAAGCGGACAGTAGGTGGTTTTAGCGTCATTTTTTGACCCCCAAAGTGGAATTGGACCGCCTTCGGCCGTCTGCTTGTAGATCTCTCCGAGAGCTTCGATTTGACTTCTTATGGAGCAAAATCCGACATCGGAGTAGAAAGTTATGGCCTTTTAAAGTTCCTATACCAAAATCCTTTTCTGATTTGGAAACAGATTTGCCTTTCAAGTTCCGATTGTACTTTGGATTGTTTCCAATTTGTGATTAGCCTTCTACTTACTTACTTACCCAAATACATCCCTTCTACCACATATTGAGCCCAGAAACGTCCTTGACGAATTCCAGAATTTGGAAGAGCTGAGACCGACCGCTAATACAAGCTCTTTTGTCCAAAACTAATACAAGCTACTTTGTCCAAATTTCTTTTCTTCAAGCGTCTTGAATTGTGATCCGAAAATTCTGAAATTTTGTGTGTTTCATGATTTTTTCGTATAGGTTCTGAATTTGCATTCAGTTTGTCCAAATTCCTTGCCAAAAAAATTTTCGAATTCTTGTGATTTTTTGGTGCTGTTTTCATCGATTCGTTAGATTCATTTTAATCTCATTGTCCACTTGCATTACTTTGTTGTAAATTCCTTTGTGTGACATTGTTTGAGTAAAAATAGAAACAGAAGAGCAAATTGAGTGGTGTGAATCCGTCCCTTCACTTATATAAGACCGAGAGTACTTATACACTTGGTGAGTGAATTTGGGGGTTTGGGAAGGGAAGTGAGGACTTATAAACTGTTTTATTTTCTTTGCTAACCTTTGCAGCTCTAATGGAGAGGCAACCGCCACCACCACCGGGTTCTAAGGAATCCTATGAAGAGATGCTAGCAAAATTTTACACTTTGGTTTCAGGATTGCAACAGGAAATCCAGGAGCTCAAAGCTGAGAGAGCCGAATCCTCTAGATCTACAAGGACAAGGAATACATATGGCAATGACAATGATGATGAAGCCTTCGAGGCATTTCAGGGAAGTCAATACCATACTCCTAGAATTGATTCCAATTTAGGAAGTATCAAAATGAAAATTCCTCAATTCTTTGGTAAGCAAGATCCTGAAGCTTTCTTTGAATGGTCTGATAAGATTGAAAGTATTTTTGCAGTGCACAACTATTCGGAGGAAAAGAAGGTCAAGCTAGCTGTGGTTGAATTTGCTGGATATGCCCGTAGCTGGTGGACTAAAATTCAGGCAGAAAGGAGGCGTGATGAAGAAGGGCCTGTTCGTACTTGGGATGAATTGAAAAAGCTTATGAAAAAGCGGTTTGTTCCACACCAATACTACAGGGAGATGTTCAACAAATTGGAAAAGATTACCCAAGGAAATAGGACTGTGGAGGATTATTACCAAGAGTTGGAGACTGCTATGCTTCGAGTCAACATTCAAGAGGACAGTGAAGCTACTATGGCTCGATTTCTAGGAGGGTTGAGGAGGGATATTGCCCACATTGTTGAGATGCAGGAGTATGAAGATCTCAATGAAATGTAGCACAAGGCAATGAAAGCTGAGAGGCAGCTTAAGGAGAGGGTACAGAACCATTTCAACCACGAATTCAAACACTTTGAAGTCTACATGGCCTAAGAAGGATTTAAGCACCGACTTCAAAAAGGCCGCAACTCCTAGTACCTCAAAAACTACTCCAACCGGGGTTTCAAGCACTCAAAAATCAAGTGAGGTGAAAAAACCAGCCAGGGAGGTTACATGCTTCAAGTGTCAAGGCAAGGGGCATTATGCGCGAGAGTGTCCTAATGCTCGAATTATGGTTGTCAGAGGTGATGGCACGATCGAAAGTGAGAGTGAACATGAAAGTGACTATGATGATATGCCAGCACTCGTAGAAAATGGAGAATCTGATGAAGATGTTTTTGGTCCTGATGAAGGACAATCTTTGGTGACTATGCGATCTTTAAATGTTCAGATTAAAGAGGAGGACGATGTTCAACGCCAGAATATCTTCCACACTAAATGCACCATCAATGAGAAGGTATGCATACTTGTTATTGACAGTGGCAGTTGTACTAACATTGCTTCAACTTTGCTTGTAGATAAACTGAAATTGCCCACACTTCGGCATCCAAATCCATACAAGTTGCAATGGTTCAATGAGAGTGGAGAAGTGAGAGTCACAAAGCAAGTCTTAGTGAATTTTTCAGTCAACAAATACAAAGATGAAGTTTTGTGTGATGTGGTTCCTCTGCAAGCTGGTCATCTATTGCTTGGCACTCTGGCAATTTGACAAGGATGCTTCCTGATGGACTAAGTAATAGGTACACTTTCTTTGTTAATGGTAGAAAAACTACTTTCGCCTTTGTCGCCTACTCAATTTTATGAATATCAATTGCATTTGAAGGGCGATTTTGAGCAAATGATGAAATTGAATTTCGTGAGGAAAGAAGGAAAATTTGAAAATTCTAAGCCTAAGCAATATGAGTTAAATGAAGTAGTACACATTGAGAGGAAGAAAGTAACTCAAGTAAATAAGAACCAGCCGAATTTTTATGCAAATGTCCGACATGTTGATAATTGTCTCCATACTAATCGTGTTTTGCTTCTTCTTTTTTGTTGAGACTCTAATGTTCTTCTTAGTACTGACTTGCCATCCAACCTACCGGCTGAGATTTCTAATATATTGCAGGAATTCCAAGATGTATTTCCTGACGAGTTGCCAGCCGGATTGCCGCCCAAAAGAGGAATTGAACGTCAAATTGATTTCATACCGGGCACAAACATACCAAATAGACCAGCATATCGGTCTAACCCTGAAGAGACCAAAGAGCTACAATGACAAGTTGAAGATCTTTTAGTTCGTGGTCAGGTAAGAGAATCTTTGAGTCCATGTGCAGGTCCTGTCATTCTTGTGCCTAAGAAAACTGGTGAATGGCGTATGTGTACTAATTGTCGTGCTGTTAATAAAATCACCATTAAGTATAGGCACCCAATTCCACGTTTAGATGACATGTTGGATGAGCTGCATGGTTCAAAGATGTACACCAAAATTGATTTAAAATCTGGATACCACCAAATTCTAATTAGAGAGGGTGATGAATGGAAGACAGCTTTTAAGACCAAGTTTGGTTTGTATGAGTGGCTTTTTATGCCTTTTGGTTTGACAAATGCTCCTAGTACTTTTATGCGTCTTATGAATCATGTGCTGCATTCTTTTCTCAATAAATTTGTTGTGGTATACTTTGATGACATATTGGTGTATAGCAAAGACATTAATGAGCATGTTGAACATTTGAAACTTGTTTTAATGACTTTGCGAAAGAAAAGCTTTTGCTAATTTAGCTAAGTGCTCATTCTGTGTAGAAGAAGTTGTTTTTCTTGGTTTTGTTGTTAGTGCAGGAATTAAAGTTGATGAGCAAAAGTGGAGGCCATTCGGTCTTGGCCAATTCCTACTTGGCATCCGAGGTTCAAGTTTTCACGGGCTTGCAAGCTTCTATAGGAGGTTTGTGAAGGATTTTTCCACAAAGGCCGCACCCCTGAATGAGTTAGTTAAGAAAGATGTGAAATTTGAAAGGGGTGAAAAGCAGCAAGATGCGTTTGATTTAATTAAGCATGAGTTAACACATTCACCTGTTTTAGCATTACCTAACTTTGATCTAATGTTTGAAATTGAGTGTGATGCTTCCGGGATAGGAATTGGAGCAGTGCTTCAACAAGAGGGACGTCCGATTGCGTACTTTAGTGAGAAGCTAAATGGAGCAGCCTTGAACTATCCTACATATGATAAAGAGATGTACGCTGTGGTAAGGGCTCTAGAGACTTGGCAGCATTATCTTTATCCCAAGGAGTTCATCATCCATACCGATCATGAATCCCTCAAGCACTTGAAAGGACAAGTTAACTTAGGTAAGCGTCATGCTAAGTGGGTTTCTTTTATTGACACTTTTCCCTATGTTATCAAATATAAGAAAGGCAAAGACAATGTTGTTGCTGATGCCTTGTCTAGAAGGTTTGCACTTCTTATTACCTTAGGCACTAAGATTTTGGGTTTTGAATTGATGAAGGAATTATATGCAACTGATCCTGAGTTTTCTAGTGTCTATTTTGCTTGTGAACACGGTGCTTTCAACAAGTTTTTTCGATTTGAAGGTTTCTTATTCAAAGAAAACAGGTTGTGTGTTCCAAGGAGTTCCATACGTGAGCTGTTGGTCCGCGAAGCTCATAGCGGCGGTTTAATGGGACATTTTGGTGTCTTAAAAACTTACGAGATTCTGCGTGAGCATTTTTATTGGCCTAAGATGAAAGTGGAAGTTGAAAGAAATTGTGCTATGCGCTGCTTGCAGCAAGCTAAGTCTGGTCAAGCCACACGGATTGTATCATCCATTACCGCCCGACTTCACCTTGACGGAAATTTCCATGGATTTTATCCTGACTTCCAAAGAGTCACGAGGTAATGACTCCATTTTGTGGTTGTTGATCGGTTTTCTAAGATGTCGATTTCATACCTTGCAGAAATCGATGACGCAAAGCATGTCGCTGATTTGTTCTTTAAAGAGATAGTTCGACTAAATGGAATACCGAGAAGCATTGTCAGTGATCGAGATGTAAAGTTCCTTAGTTATTTTTGGAAGACTTTATGGGGTAAGTTAGGGACTAAATTGTTGTTTCCTACCACTAGTCATCCACAAACAGATGGCCAAACAGAGGTAACTAATCGCACTTTGGGACTTTACTTTGGGCCATTGTGCAAAAGAATCTCAAAAATTGGAAGGAGTGTTTACCTATTTGTGAGTTTGCTTACAATAGGACTCTTCACACTGCTACTAACCATTCTCCTTTTGAAATTGTGTATGGCTTTAATCCTTTGACACCTTTAGATCTTTTCACCTTTGCCACCAAGGAGCAACTTTAATTTAGATGGCAAGCGCAAGGTCGACTTTGTCCGTAAGTTACATGAGCAAGTTCCTGAATATTGAGAAGAGGAATGAATCCTATGCTCGGAATGCAAACAAAGGTCGAAAGAAAGTCACTTTGAGCCAGGAGATTGGGTGGGTTCATATGCAAGGAAAGGTTTCCAAGACAAAGATCGATAAAATTGCATCCACGAGGAGATGGACCTTTCCAAGTTGTGGCGAAAATCAATGACAACGCTTACAAGATCAACCTTCTGGTAAGTACAATGTAAGTACTGTAGGAAACCAAATCAAAGAACGCAGTGGAAATTTAAAATTTTTGGTTTCCTCCAAGGATCCATAATGTGAAATCAAATTGGTAGTGAAGATTGTTACCTTACCTGGCCGTGGTAGCCTTGTTGACTCTTGGAGATTGTTGATTGTCGAATCACAAGCAAAACCAATCTAGCCTTGCCACTATGGTATCCACACGATCGACTCCAAACCTCAAGTTAATTGACAAACAATTAACTAAAGAAAGAAGTAACAAAATCTCATAGTGCTAGCTAGGATTTTGTTACTCGTATTCCTCAAGTTCTCAACTTAAGGATTGGTTTTCTATTTTGAGTTCTCAACTCAATTTCGGTTTTTGTTCTTATTTCTCAAATGAGGAGTGGTGTCTATATTGAACAAGAGAAGAAGAAAAGAGAGAAATTTCGTGCACCAAGAATAGCACAACCTTTTCTTCAACCAAGAAAGCTTAAACAACAAAGAAAGCTTAAAAGGAAAACTCTCAAAGATAGTGTCCCTTGGTTTCCTTGATCTAAATTCAATAATTCATCCATGTGAAACAGCTGCCTTTCACATTTCATATTCTAGAAATTGAATTGCAACATGTTGCATATGGTTGCCTTTCCATTTTCCAATGAATGGCTGCCTTTTCATTTTCATAAAATGAATTGCAACATGTTGCCTTTTCATTTTCCAATGAATGGTGGTCTTTTCATTTTCCAATGAATTGTTGCCTTTTCATCTTCCAATAATAAAGTCCATTTTGATTATTTTTAATTAATAAATCTAAAACTCATTTTGGATTTATTAATATTAATAGAACAAAATCTTTTCACCTTAAATCCAAAACCGCTTTAAAACGAAAACCCGATAGATTCCTATTTTCAATAGATTCTTAAATTAAACAAAATTTCATCACATGAATTTTGGACTTCTTTTGGATACGATCTAAGTGTGTGACCCAATAGGTTCTCATAACGTTGGCATTGACATAAAATATATTTTATGCCAAAAGCAATGAGCAGTGTCTAACAACACATCAATACTACCCAAGTCATGAGAATATTAGTAATTCGACATTACTTTTCTTGTGATAGATATTACCGTGTAATTAAATCCCTTTGCCCTAGATATCATGATTGAACACGAGCCATGGGCGTGTCATGCTCAGATAGTTCAATCTTTGCATTTCTTGATTCCCGAGTAGACATATCTATACAAATGAGCCCGATATCACATATCGACTCATTTGAGCACGCCATGCATTTTATGGTCTTACTCAATCAAGGGCCCAAAGATATCACTCTCATTATATAAGAGGGCAAATCCTTTCTTGATCACTTAACATCCCACTACATGATTTATTACATATCCAATTACTACTTTTATAGTTCACCTGTTACGGGTAACGTTTAGTAGTATCAAAACATGTAACTCCTCATGTTGAGATCTCTGAGGATCTCAAGTCTAAGGATTATTTACACTATCATCACTATGAGAAATATTTATGACACTTCATATAATAATCCATGTAATATTTCTCATGGCGTCAATCCAAGACATTGTTCTCTAACATGTACCCATGTGTTGACTTGATATCTCATATCATGAACAATTTCATCAATCACTACACATACTAGTCTTAATGCATTATCATTGTCCCATTTAATGGTAATACTCGACTAGGGATAATTTTAGAATAATTAAATTCTTGGGACATTATTATGTTTATTTCATAAAACGCAGAACATAATAATTAGTGCCATTAATTATGAACATTATGATACAAAATATGCATATACCACATCATATGATTGGTTCTGGGCATAATCCAACAAACTCTCACTTGAACTAAGACCAATCGGACATCTCTAATGCCTAATGATCTAGTATGACGATCATGCTTCACTGCGCTGACGCTTTGGCGGTCAGTCCTATATTATCATTAGTTGGTACTTTGCATATTTTCGCATTCCCTCTCTCAATTATCTCATAGATAAAGGAGGTGCTGAAGTATATGTTTGAATCGCTGGAGATCTGGGTTTCCTAGCCAGTGCAATGGCTCATTTGTCCTCACAATAAAGCTGAATTGGACCGTAAATGCTAGGTACAACCCTAAGTTCAGTTACGAACTTTTTTTTTTTTTATCCAAACGACCTCTTTTGCTGTGTCATAATCAGCAATATACTTGGCTTCTATTGTAGAGTTGGCTACTGTCGGTTGCTTGGAACTCTTCTAGCTCACAGCACCACCATTTAGGCAAAACACATTACCCGATTGCGATCGATAGTCATCCTTGTCAATTTGAAGCTTGCGTCAGTGTAACCAGTTACATTGAGCTCTTTCTCACCTCCATATATCAAGAATGTATCCTTAGTCCTTCTCAAGTACTTAAGGATATTTTTTGACAGTGATCCAGTGACGTTCACCGAGATCTACTTGATATCTATTCGTTAAACTCAAAGCATATGAGACATCGGGACGAGTACATAGCATGGCGTACATGACAGATCCAATAGTTGATGCATATGGAATCCTACTCATGCGTTGTCTCTCTTCTTGTGTCAAAGGACAATGTTCCTTCGAGAGAGTAATTCCATGCCCCATAGGTAAGAATCCTTTCTTAGATTCTTTCATGCTAAATCGCTTTAGCACTTTATCTATGTATGTACTTTGACTTAGGCCAATCAATCCCTTTGATCTATCTCTATAGATTTTGATACCTAATATATAGGTTGCCTCGCCTACGTCTTTCATTGAAAAACAACTTCTCAGCCATTTATTTACAGACTGTAAAGAAGGATGTCATTCCCAATAAGTAGTATGTCATCTACATACAATACTAGGAAGAAAACAGTGCTCCCACTAACCTTCTTGTAGACACAAGGTTCATCTTCTTTTTTGATGCAACCAAACTCTTTGATTGCATTATCGAACTGAAGATTCCAACTTCGAGAAGCTTGTTTCAACCCATAAATGGATCATTGAAGCTTACAAACCTTTCCAAAGATTTTCTGATCAACAAAACCCTCAGGTTGTGTCATGTACACATCCTCGAGAAGATTTCTATTAAGGAAAGCAGTTTTGACATCCATTCGCCAGATTTCATAATCATGGAATGCAGCTATCACAAGCAAGATCTTGATGGATTTAAGAATTGTGACTGTTGAAAAAGTCTCATCATAGTCTATACCATGATCTTGTTTAACACCTTTTGCAACCAATCGTCCCTTAAAGGTATGTACTTTACCATCCATGTCAGCCTTCTTTTTGAAGACCCATTTGCACCCTATGGGTTTTACTCCTTCGTGGATCAACCAAAGTCCATACTTGGTTTGTATACATGGATTCCATCTCGGATCTCATGGCTTCAAGCAATTTCTCAAAGTGCGGCCTCGATATAGCTTCGATAGGTCGTAGGTTCATCTTGATCTATTAGCAAGATGTCACCATGTTGATCCACAAGAATCCATATCTCTGTGGCTCACGATAAATCCTAGTAGACCTACGTGAGGCTTGTGTCTTTTGAGCAACTTGTTCCACAACCTTTGTGGTGTTTGCTTAATTTCATCTCATCAAGTTCGATAATATTTTGTGGTTCTCGAATTTCTTTAAGTTACCTTGTCTCCCACTAGTTTTTCTAGAAATAAATTCCTTTCTAGAAAAACACGATCCGAAACAACAAACACTTTGTTCCCATTGGGATAATAGAAATAGTATCCTTTTGTTTCTTTAGGATACCCTACAAAATTACATTTATCAAATTTGGGTCCAAGTTTTCCAAGACTTGAGATTTGGCGTAAGCCTCACATCCCCAACTCTTCATAAAAGACATACTAGGTCGCTTCTTAGTCCATATCTCATACGGTGTCTTTTGAACTGATTTAGATGGAACTCGATTTAGTGTAAAATTGACTGTAAGTAAAACATGTCCTCAAAAGAATTTGGAAGATCTACATGACTCATCATGGAGAACCATGTCTAACAAAGTTCGATTTCTCATCTCAGACACACCATTCCATTGTGGTGTTCCAGGAGGAGTAAGTTGTGAGACTATCCCACATTTCTTTAGATAGTCATTAAACTCTTGGCTTAAGTATTCACCTCCTCGATCAGATCGAAGTATTTTAATATCATACAAGTTGGTTTTGTACTTCATTCTTGAATTCTTTGAACTTTTCAAATGATTCACACTTGTGTCTCATAAGATACACATAGCCGTATTTACTACAGACATTAGTAAATGTAATGAAGTATTTAAAACCACCTCCAGCTTGTGTATTTAATGGTTCACATACATCAGTATGTATTAGTTCCAATAAATCACTTGCCCTTTCACTATGTTTTAAAAAGGGGATTTAGTCATCTTGCCCAATATACATGATTCACAATTCTCATATGATTCAAAATCAAATGAGTCCAATAATCCAAATTTATGGAGTTTGGAAATGCGATTTTTATTTATATAGTCTAGATGACAATGCAGAGATAAGTCGGATTAAAATTATCTACTTTAATCCATTTTTAAGATCCTCCAAGTAAACTTTATATATATATATATATATATATATATATATATATATATATATATATATATATATATTTCTTCCAATGTTGGTCTTACCACAATGGAAAGAGTTTCTTTCTTTAGGTTCCTTAAGTAAGGGTTCCTCTAGGACATATCACTTTTTCTTTTACTTGAGGACTATTCTCAAGTTCCTTTACCCATCCAAGAAGTTTGTCCCTTCTCAAGGACTGATCGCAGTGATAACGTGTTGTTATGTTATTTGCCATGGTTATTAACAATAGAAATATGCAAAATAAGTATCATGAACGTAAACATTTAATATGGTCTTTTATTAAATGTTACTCCCACTATTTTGTTCAAATTAATAACCCTCATTATTAATTTGGAAAGTTTAATTTAATTAACTTTCTAGTGGGCCAAGATCCATATTTGACCTAATTTTGAGTTAGCTTTGGCTAATCGCCCAAAACTCGGCTATTTAGGTAGACAACACCTGTCAATTGTATCTTATACAACTCTTGGATAGTTGGGTGAACAACTCTTTGTTCTAACTTATCTAATAAGCAGCCCAACTCTATGCCTCTAGGTCTCAATCCTATTGAGGCTACCTAGTTAAGTCTAACCCAATGGTTATGATCGGATATTACTATTATCCCGTCGCGCCTTACTAAGATGGATCATTGCACCTTGCTTTGGCAAGCCTACACATGATCAATCAAGCCTTGACGAGTGCTAGGCATTGAAGGCATCTTAGACTTAATATTTGGTTTGAGGATTTGTTTAAAATCTCACCATTTTGTTTGAATTGGTTATTGTAATTATCAGTCCAATTAATCGCATAATTTTCTAACTAATTATTACATACATGATCTCATCATATATTTAACCAATAACCGTACACAACATGCATCTCATACATAAACAAGAAAATAAACGTAACATAGTTATAGCCCAAACTAAGTTGATTCTCTCAAGCCAATAAGAGAACCAAAGGTCAACCTAAGGGTATTAGCAACTTCTCCAAGTGCCTCCTTTGGTCGTCTTCATATGGTCACGAACTCCTTGATTTCTAGACTAATCCTATCTCTAATCTAACTATTACATCTTTTCAAGAAACCTCGATTTACATTCGAGGAGTTAGATGAGAAAAGAATGTACAACTAGAAATTTAGCAAGGCATGACACGCAGTCATATTTAGTTACAACCATTACAAAACCATTTCCAATTACATTGGGTCAAGGGCTATAACTATGCACCATGCTCAAATATCACATAATTGTGATATCATATACAATTGTCATTCATAATGAACAATTAATTTTAAATCAAATATTAGGGTTTTGAATAATATATTATGCATGGAAGGTTCGGGTTTAATATGCAAATTTCGGCTATACTAGCTTATTAGAAATTTATGAAAAATATATCTCATATATTTTTGGCCTTAACATGATACACATACCAAATTTCAGCCATCATAAAATTCCCAAGCTATGTTCAATTTGGCCAAGAATGAAACACGTCATACGTTTTCCTTTTATGGCCACACTTTGATTATGAGAAATTTGTGAAAAATATATCTTATATATTTTTTCCAGCCACAACATGAAATATCACATATTCAATTCAGCCAACCTTTGATCATAATTAATTTGTGAAATTATATCATATACATATTTTTGGTCAAACCCTAAAACCCCAACACATGTATATAGCCAAAATAATTTTTTGTTCACAACGTCAAAATTTCGAAACCAATATATTTCGCAAATATATTTTCGGCTCAATATGCTCAACATACACATGTTTAAGGTTCAACACAAATTAATTAAAATAAAAGGAGTACCAAAATTGGCAAAATTAACTTTCGGTCTCAACTTGATATATCATATATATCCATTTTCGCTAAACATAATCATTGAAAATTTTGTGAATAATATATCAAATATTTTAGGCCTCAACTTAATATATCATATATATTAGATCTTGACCAGTCACAAACTGGTTCCAATAATATGCAATTCACCAAATGTAAATTGAAATTTGAACCATTCAAAATTTTAAATCCAAAGTTTTGGTAAACTTTTAATTGGAGTTATTATATATCACATTTATAATTTGGCCATAATATTATATATATCACAAATATATATCTAACATATTAATTTCAGCCTCAAATTAAAATTGAAACCGAAATGGCCACCCAAAATTGAACCAACCAACACTAGGATTTTCTGTCCAACCAAAATAGCACAAAGCACATAACAAGTTTATCAAATTTTCTAGGAAAATCCAAGCCAATATTATGTATCATATACATATTTGGACTAAGTATGATTCAAAATATCTTATTTTGAATTTTAACAAATTTTATCAAAACCAAACTTCAAGGAAATTGAGGAAACCTAAGCTTAACATTAAAATTCCTAAAAGCTGAACTTTGTTTCTTCCATGCATATTCATATATATATCACATATATATATCTCATATTATTCATATCCAGCAATAACACTTTAAAGCATACCCTAAAATGATTTAATAGACATAAACATATCATATATGTTTCATTAAAATCAAGATTTAATGAACATATTCATAAGATCCAAATTTCAAAGATACTAGTTCATAAACAATTTAATCAAATAAGCATGCTTCACTTAAAACCAATTTGAGCCTTCATAAATGGCTCGATACCATCGTTGGAAACCAAATCAAAGAACGCAGTGAAAATTTAAAATTTTGGTTTCCAAGGATCCATAATGGTGAAATCAAATTGGTAGTGAAGATTGTTACCTTACCGGCCGTAGCCTTGTTGATTGTTGGAGATTGTTGATTGTCTAATCACAAGCAAAACCAATCTAGCCTTGCCTCTATGGTATCCACACGATCGTCTCCAAACCTCAAGTTAATTGTCAAACAATTAACTAAAGAAAGAAGTAACAAAATCTCATAGTGCTAGCTAGGATTTTGTTACAGGTATTCCTCAAGTTCTCAACTTAAGGATTGGTTTTCTATTTTGAGTTCTCAACTCAATTTCGGTTTTTGTTCTTATTTCTCAAATGAGGAGTGGTGTCTATATTGAACAAGAGAAGAAGAAAAGAGAGAAATTTCAAGTGCACCAAGAATAGCACAACCTTTTCTTCAACCAAGAAAGCTTAAACAACAAAGAAAGCTTAAAAGGAAAACTCCTCAAAGATAGTGTCCTTCTGTTTCCTTGATCTAAATTCAATAATTCATCCATGTGAAACAGCTGCCCTTTCACATTTCATATTCTAGAAATTGAATTGCAACATGTTGCATATGGTTGCCTTTCCATTTTCCAATGAATGGCTGCCTTTTCATTTTCATAAAATGAATTGCAACATGTTGCCTTTTCATTTTCCAATGAATGGTGGTCTTTTCATTTTCCAATGAATTGTTGCCTTTTCATCTTCCAATAATAAAGTCCATTTTGATTATTATTTAATTAATAAATCTAAAACTCATTTTGGATTTATTAATATTAATAGAACCAAAATCTTTTCGCCTTAAATCCAAAACCGCTTTAAAACGAAAACCGATAGATTCCTATTTTCAATAGGATTCTTAAATTAAACAAAATTTCATCACATGAATTTTGCACTTCTTTGGATACGATCTAAGTGTGTGACCCATTAGGTTCTCATAACGCTGGCATTGACATAAAATATATTTTATGCCAAAAGTAATGAGCGGTGTCTAGCAACACATCAATACTACCCAAGTCATGAGAATATTAGTAATTCGACATTACTTTTCTTGTGATAGATATTACCGTGTAATTAAATCCCTTTGCCCTAGATATCATGATTGAACACGAGCCATGGAGCGTGTCATGCTCGTTGACTTCAAGCTTTGCATAACTTGATTCCCGAGTAGACACATCTATACAAATGAGCCCGATATCACATATCGACTCATTTGAGCACGGCCATGCATTTTATGGTCTTACTCAATCAAGGGGCCCAAAGATATCACTCTCATTATATAAGAGGGGCAAATCCTTTCTTGATCACTTAACATCCCACTACATGATTTATTACATATCCAATTACTACTTTTATAGTTCACCCTGTTACGGGTAACGCTTAGTAGTATCAAACATGTAACTCCTCATGTTGAGATCTCTCGAGGATCTCAAGTCTAAGGATTATTTACACTATCATCACTATGAGAAATATTTATGACACTTCATATAATAATCCATGTAATATTTCTCATGCGGGTCAATCCAGGACATTGTTCTCTAACATGTACCCATGTGTTGACTTGATATCTCATATCATGAACAATTTTATCAGTCACTACACATACTAGTCTTAATGCATTATCATTGTCCCATTTAATGGTAATACTCGACTAGGGATAATTTTAGAATAATTAAATTCTTGGGACATTATTATGTTTATTTCATAAAACGCAGAACATAATAATTAGTGCCATTAATTATGAACATTATGATACAATATATGCATATACCATCATCATTTGATTGGTTTTAGGGCATAATCCAACAAGTACTACATTCAATGTTGCCGATTTATCTCCTTTTGACGTTGCATTATGATGAACTCGGATTCGAGACGAATCCTCTCAAAGAAGGGGGGGCTGATATGAATTCAACCAGCATTGAAAAGATTTCGAGCCGGGAGCATGAGGACAATAGCGTGAGAGGGAAAAGGCAAGAAGAGCAAGGTTCGAAGAGCAAGGTCTTGGATCCACTTCAAGGTCTTGGTGGACCAATGACAAGGGCTAGAACAAAAAGAATGAAGGAAGCCTTGAATGGACTCATCCAAATGACTCAAAGGATGGGGAGAAGACTAGGATTGACAAGACCGTATTTATTAATGTACTAAGTGTAATTGGGTCTTGTTAATTAGACTTTGGAGCCACATTCCAAGTTGTGACCATAATGGGTTTGGCTTGACTACTATTCATTGGGCTTAGCTTTCATTATATAGTAATTAGAGGGTGATATAGACCCGTAAGGTCAGCCCAAGAGTCATGTAATTCTTAGAGCCCATTTGGCCCTAAAGAAACCCTAGCTTGTGAGAACCCTAGTTGTACTCCTTAAGGAGCCGTTTGCCACATTGGAAGGCACGAATTTTGATGAATGAAAAATTTGGTTCTTGACATTACGTGCTTGAGAGAATTTGCTCTCTAGTTCTGTAATTACTTGCAAATTACACAAATCGGAATTTGTGTGTTTGTTGGCTCTTAGTTTTTCCTAGATTTGTTCCCTAGGAAATTCGAGTCTTCTTCCATCAATCCATTCCAAAGTTTCTTGATACAAGTTATCAAGGGGTTGAGGAGCCATTCCACCTCCAAGGAACATACCATCTCCAAGGAAAGATTCCAGTTGGGTTGATCCAAGGGGTAGAACGCGTGTAGTGAGTTTTTGGAACAAGTTATCCAAGGGTTCACGCCAGATAAGTACATACATTTGATAGGAATAAGTACATACATTAGATATGGATAAGTATTTAGATTAGATAGGGATAAGTAGATACATTAGATATGGATATGATCACATTGGATAGGGATGAATATAATGAATATTCATCCATGTATTTCATAACATTTCTTAATTAGTTTGGATTTTAACAAACAAGTAAAAAGATATTCTATCTCAAAATATTTCAAAGTTCAACCCTTTTAAGTATCCATTTCTTTTAATACTCTTTTAAGATTCAATTTTTGTTTTATATCTCCTTTTTATTCATTAAATTTTTTTAGTTTTGTTATATTTCATTTTAATCCATTTTTACCTATCTTTATTCATTAATGTTAGAAAAAGATTGCATCTACTCATTAATTACATATTTTTCCCTATATTCTTTTTAAAATTACCACTCTAAATTATTATTTTTTTGGCTCCCCCACTAATTATGGTAGACCAATGGTTGATAGCAAAAGAAATATTGAAAGGGATGAAAAATAAAATTAAGGAGAAGAAATGAGTCTAGAAAATGTAATGCATAATGATTCATTTTTAGGGTAGCGTGTTGGATGCATAATGACCTTGGTGGAAAAATAAGAATCTACAAGTTGTATGTAATTTCCTTCGTTAGAAAATCTTTTTTACTTACAGTGAACTCTTGTAATTGAAACAACTATGGAAATTCAATTAACTATTATAATTATATGTGATTTGCAGCCTATATAATTTAAGGACAAGAGTAAGGTTGTTAAACTCGAGTTTTTACGTAAAATCAATGGACGGTTCACAAAATCATATCGTAAAATCGTAAGATCCTACAAATTATGAAAAATAATATAATAAATATATTATATATAATATATGTTAAATTTATAAATTATTTTTCTATATTCAGTTCAACCCTTCTAATTCACCCATGATCATTTTGAGCATCTTTTAACGATTTTATATCCTAAGTCATTCATGATAATTTAATCTTTGATCTCGAGAAAATGCTGGTCAACATTAAAATTTATGGCCTTACTTGTTAGAAATTTACCATTTAAAACTCTATATCATCAGTAGTACGTAGATTTATTGACGAATCAAAGGTCATCATCTGAAAGGATGACAGAGTAAAGAGCTAAACATAGAGAACACAAGCGACATACAATAACCGTAGTGATTAAAGACTCATAATCCATGAAAATGTGGGGCTATTTTCTTTGGAACATTTTGTCAAGGTTTATGGGCATGCCAAGAAATATCCAAACACAAATGAACATGCATTTAATGACTAAACAATCAAATTCACACCCCTCCCCAAAAATACTTTACTAATTTGGGAAAATCCATTTTCTCGAATCAACTTCAAAAACAACCATCAATTATATTCACCCAAGATTCGATCTTGAAGATACAGATAACAGATACACACAGGCATCAAAACAGGATATTTCCGGTATAAAACCAAATCTAGTATATCAAAAAGTGCAGTCCTTGCAAGCATCATTTGAATCAAACTTTGAAGTCCATAAAAACATATCCATTCTTATTGTAATAAATAGTTCCATAAAATTACCTCAACAAAGTAAAAAATTTCCAGAAAACTAACTCACCGAGGCCATTCCCTGATAGCAAAGCAGCCTTCTTGCATCTCATTGGGTGGTGGAAGAACATGTCCATTAGAGCTAAAAATCCCTTCCGAATCATTCCCAAGGTCATAAGGCTTGCCATTTCCATTCAAAATCGGAATCGAGGAAGCTCCAAATGGCACAGCAGAGAAGTATCCATGGCATGGTAGGGAGGAGTGTTAGCGAAGAAAAAACTGGTGTAAGAGTTGAACCCACTGTATCTGTCGTGGTGGAATGATCGTGTCACCGCTGGAGCATCGCTATTGACGCTAAACGTATCAAAAGATGCCATCTTTTTCCTTTTCTATCTCTCTCTCTGTAATGGAGTAGTGCTTTCTTTGGAATCATGCGCGCGGGAATAGAACGAATCCAAAGATGGATTCTTCAATTTGCAACTCTAAATTTCTTTCTTTCGCAAGACTTCCTCTGCCAGGCGAGTTTGGCAAAATGCTGAATTGTTGAAAGCAAATAAATGATAAAACGCATGTGAAATTAGCATTTTGGTGGAATCAGTTGGAACAAGCGATTTTGACGATTTCACGAGTTAACTTGCGATTTCACTCCAATTTTACCAAATTTCAATTTTGAATACGAGTTAAATCAGACACCTGATTTTGGCTCGTAAAATCATACGTGTTAACTCGCGATTTTAACAACATTGGACAAGAGTATGGCTATATATGAATTGCATTGTAAAATGTGTTGTTGAAAACGTGCTTAGAAATATGTTTTGAAATGTTATATAAAATGTTGCTTGAACTGATAATTTGAGATATTATGCAATTGTAAATTTGAAAACGTGATTTGAATTGAAATGTTATATTAATTGTAAAAATTAAAGCATATTTTTAACTAAAATATTATAAAGGTCTGTTTTAAATTGAAATGTTACGTAAAAAATAAATGAAAGATGAGTATGTTTTAGTATTATAAATGTGTTTTGACCTTAAATGTTGAGTAGAAAAGAGTAAAAGATGAGTTTGTTTTAATATTTCATTTTTATGAACAAAACCTGTTTTAAAATTCATTTCAAAACTCATTTTAGAAAATATTGAACATATAATATTTTATCTATTAAAAAACATGTGTGGAATGAAAATAAAAATCACGACCACTGTCCATGCACAGCCAATTTTCTCTACCAAAATTTACGCAACACAAGGGAAATCAAGATTTGTACTTATTTTGATTGCTTTGTTATAATTTGGAAATTCAATTAAATAATGAGGGTAAAAATGCTTTGCAGGATCAACCGAACAAGCCCATAGTGATATGCCATGCCCAATCCATCGTCCTTGGACAATAGTGAGCACCTGCTTTAAACCTGGACAGTATCAGAGACTGGACTGGACTGGACCAAAAACCCATAAAAAGGCCTGAGAATGACCAGTTAAAACTTAAAAAAGTTCAAAATCATTGGAGAAGAGCTGGAAGAGAAGTCTTCAAAAGGAATGGCTACTGTAATTGCAACATTGGCAGCAAGAACTCCCGTGCCTACATGGCCAACAACCATTAGATTGAGGGTCTTCAATGGCGGAATAGGTAAATGGAACTTCAATCCACGAGTTTTCTCTTCAAAAGCTGAAAACTCGTCTGCTTTACCATCTCCTTCGACTTCGAGAAAACTCATACTTTACTCCAAGCCTGGTTGCTGTTTGTGTGATGGCCTCAAAGAAAAGCTCGATGATGCTTTCTCCCTATCTGGCCCTGATGCACTTCATGACGTTGAATTAGAGGTTCCAGTTCAAAATCTTACGTTCCTAGGTTATTTGGAATTACATTTAACCCGTAATGCATTTGATTTTACATGTTTAATTGAAATATTTTTTTGTTGGGTGGATAGATAAGAGATATCACAAGCAAACCTGAGTGGGAGAATGCTTACCAGTATGAGATTCAGTACTGGCCAGAGTTCGTTCTGATGGCTCTGAGGTCAGACTTTTGCTTGAGAATTATATGTTGCTGCGTTTTTATTTCATTGCTTATTATATGCTATTACTATTTCATCATTCTTCACGTACTTCACTCTATATGCATGTGTTTCACACAACTAGAACTGATACTCCCTTTTGTGTTTCCATCATTATTTCTGATTGCAGATAATTTGATAGTTAATTCTATAATAGTTATGACCTGTTCTAAATGGTATCTCAGTCCTTTTATGTCCCAATCAAAGGTGAAAATCCAAATCAAATGTCACCTATTCAGAAGTAGAATAAACTATGCATTAGGAAGTATTATATAATGTTAATTGATTAATAACTCTACTCAAGTCTTTACTGTTAATCTACATTTGTTTCTGTTAAGATTATGTATGTAATTGTGGTTTTTTGTACAAGTGGATGTAGTTGGCTAGTGGCAAAACGCCATTGTATGTTGTGCTTTCCAGAATGCATCTAACTTTCCATTAATTGAATGAGGACACTTAAACATGGTTTCATTGTTTGTTTCTGGCTCTCTGGTCAGTTTGGATAGTGCAAGAATTAGATGAAAAATGGTTCAATGCTATCTATTATGGATTTCTGATTACACTTGCTATAGTACTTCAAAGCATTTGTTCATTATATGTAATTGACTCACAGTTATTTATGCTATTCTACCAAAAGACTAAGGAACAGTTATCCATTATGAATAAGATGCTTCAAGTGGACGATTAAGAATCCCTTCCCTTATCCTCTTGCTACCTCAGTCTCAAAAGGGATAAAATGAAGTTAACAGGAAATGAAAAAACCATCAGGCTAAGAAGACTCAGAGACTATTTATCTGTACACACCAGTTTGGGATCTAGATTTGGCTCTATAAAGTAAAAGAAAACCTCTGAATGGATGTTTCATCCAAATTGCAACAATAGCTGCCATGTGGAACTATTATATTATGCAGACATCTCTTAAAAGTTATCAAGAAAATTTTGCTGAAGATCATGTTCATTGTCAATTGATTCATGCCATTAAACTTTTCCCTGCTGGCACAGCAGAAATCTTGACTAGCAATCATAGCAGTAAAAGCTATATTTGAACTGTAGTAGGTTATGCAGAACAATTTTATCATTATAAATTGTTGTCCGCCCATGTACTCATTTTGTTATAAACGGTATGAATCCTTTGCTTCATTTGGCTTATATGGAGCCACCACCTGAATTTGTTGCTTATGGGGAAGATAGTAGGCACATATATGTAAATGAAGAAGACAATTAATGGCTTAGACATTCCCCTCGGGCTTGGTTTGCCAAATCCAAAAGAGTATGTTGTCATTTGATGAGGTTGAAAGTGACTTAAACAATGTCTGAGGGCACGCAAAATCAGTAAACCTTGCAATTCATATGTTGATTATATAATCTGTCATAAAATTCTGGTTTATTTGTGCAGATCTGTCATGCTAACATGGATTTAGGCTGAAATTGATTATACTAGACCTAAACAGAAACAAAATCTTTGAACATAGACTACAATTTCTCCATTTTATAAAGCTCAGAATGAGGAGCAGACGTGAATCTGTTATAATACTGTAATTTCTCAATATACAGAACTTGGATAAATGTGACAAACAAGTACCAGGAACTATTCATATGTTAATTTTCTTAGTCATTACTTAGATTTTGTTCCCATGTGTTGCCATGTTCATCAGTTTAGTAATCATAAGTTTTTTATTTGAAAATAGTCTAAATTTGGTTTGTTATTTTATCCTGAAGGATTGGTTTGATGGGGTTTTAGTGTTCATTTTTATAATGATACTGAATAGATTGATCTGTAAAAGTTAAATCTCACAGGTGCACTGATCCTGATCGCAGGAGACCCTTCCTAGATTATCTCCTCGTCTCGGAGCTGAGCTGATTAAAAAGAAAATTGCAGCTGCACTAAACCCTTAATTTCTCGTGTATTACACATATCAACGGTGGAAAAGCCCTAATCAAGTTGTCAAAATGTGAGTTTCTTCCTTGATTTGAGATTTCCGATGTGCTCCAAATAAGATTTTGTGTTTTCCTTAGTATTTGCTCCATTAGGCCACATCTGTTATAGCAATATTACGACATTTTATCAGACATCTGCTCTTCTTTAATCAATCTTTTAATAAATAAAGCCAGGATTATTAGGACTCCAAATCATGGCTTGTTTTAGATTTTTCCCTAAACCTGGTGCCTTTTTCATCCGTAGAGTTTAGGTTGTGCAGCATCGACAATTGAATTTTGTACTTATGGCATGCTCTTGAAAAGTGAAATTTTTAATTCAAAGCGTGATGTTTCCCCCTAGTGTTTCATATATATGCCAAAGGAACCAAATTGAGCTGAGAAGTTCTAAAAGGCATGAAGCTAGTGCATCTTGTTGCCCTCTGTTCTTCATGGCTTGAAAAACATGTTTCCTCCTCGGTAGCAACACTCCTCAAAAATTCAACATTTTTTAGACATTTTCCTACGTGATTTGTAATTAAAGCAATAAATTAACCTCCTACCTTTTAGTTTTTCCAAATTAGCACAATCAATTCTTTTTCATGCAGTTGTATCTTCACTTACAGGAAGTCTCGGTACTAAATCTTTATGAGCAACCTTGAGTTGTTTTCCTCGTGTTTATATTTTGATACTGGCTTTGTTTATTAAAAACAAGTGCTGTCACAACGAGAGGAGGTAAAATTGAAATTGGAAAATGAAATGAATCTGGTATGACCAAGTATACAATGCTCGTGTTTGGAGGGGGGATGTAGTTCATCCACTCGTTATACGTAAGGAAATGAAGAACATTACTATCATTTTTCAATCTAGTTACAAAAGGGTCCTCCAAAAATATTGTACAGATCTCAATCTTAAACGCTTCACCGATTGTAAAACCTATATAAGCTTTTTCTTTTGAAAATAACGCTTCAAATAACCTACTTGTAAAAGTGAAACCATAATACAAACACCAATGGACATAATACTGAACCAAGCCACTCTTACATTGGTTCTCTCACTCACTTCCCTCATCTCTGCTTCCCTGCAGGCACAAAAGAAAACCAAACATTGTAAAGATTAGGATCTAAAGTTTTCTGAAAAGAAAACCCAGAAAAGTTATTTATTATCAAAAAATGTGTTACAAAATTATTTCCTCAATTGCAATAATGCAGTTACCTATATCTACACTGATATAAAGCAAAAGTGGCCTTAAATATATTTATTTTTTTCTTTTGGCTCCAAAATTTCTTTTATTTGATTTTATCCCTTCCAATATATTCAACCTATTCTCTTGGATGTATGAACACCCCCATGAAAACGACAATATGCAGTGGAGAAGAAAAAAGAAAAAAGAAAAAAGAAAAAAGAAAAACATTTTTACAAAGAGAAAGGAGTATGTGCAACAACTTTGTAAGCAAAGGAGAGCAAATAAATAGGGAAAAAAAATCGTTTTGAACAATCAAACATTAACTAAGTACCTGTCTTTAAGATAGATCAAATTTTCACGTATGGCATCCACGACTCCTTCAAGTTTCCTCAACTCAAGTTCAAGACCCTGAATTCATTGACACATAATAATATAAGCATAAATAGAAATCAAACATGTGTAGACACACTTCAAGAAAGAAGGATGGCACTAAGGATTTTGGTGGCAACTTACTTCAATCTTTTCCTTTTTGGCAACTGATTCCCAATCCTTAGCTGCTATTCCAGTCTTCCAGTCGACACCAACAGTTACACCTTTGCCACCTTCGTGATCCCCAACCATTGAGAAGCAGGCCAAGTAATTACCATCTTCAGTTGTTGTAAAAGCAAATTGACCATACGTCACATTTTCTTGATGATGGACATTGTTTCCATATGGCGATGTCACCTACATAAATTGCAAACAGTTCAGACATCAACATTACACTCTAGAAGTAGCTAAAAATGCTTATTCAAAATTAGCAATGCCATCATTAAGTATGAAATAGATTTACCAACCAAGACAATAAAAAAACTATGAATATGTAAAAACACACACATACATATATACAAACACCCGCTAGGCTGTTTCAGTTTCTTTACTGAGCACAATGAGCCTAACTGATTACTGAGAAAATAACCAATCCTTGGTCTCTTCAAAAACCATCTATAGTTGGTGTCAGTTGCCACTTTCAAATGGAAAACTTTCCAGTTTACAAATATTTGTTCTCCAACAAAAATTCAAGTGAACAAATTCTATGCATACCCAGGTGGTAGCCATTTTGAGTCATTTTGTAAATCTTTTTAGCTGATTAATTACAAATATTGCATGTCTTTTCTATTCCCTTGCAATCCATATATGCTATGTTTCACTTTTCTCTTTCAATTAGCTAAATGAACAAGCAAAAATATTTCCCCTTGAAGAGATTACCTTCTGGGGGTGGCAGGTATATTAGCAACTGAAAAGTAATCAACCACAAATAAAGCAACAGTAGCTTATACTGTTTAACAAGACAAGATCAGAAGTTTCCCATTGTCATTCACACTTTCTAGTTTTGAACATCAGAATATGATTATTATATTGCTTTATGCATCAATCTATATTTGCAACAGAGCCTTCTAAACATTATTCCTCATGTATAAGACCGGCTGTCGACGTACCCACAAATTTAACACTAGATGCATCTCATATGCAAAATCGTTAATACTTTCTCCTAAACTTTTAATCTTATATTCCTTCTTTTCCTTTGCTCTTGAGCATCCTTCTTTTCCATTGCTCTCAAGCATCAGTAACATTTTGTTTCTTTCCATCAGAGCTTATGGATTTCATCTACTGCTCACATCAAATTCTGTGATAAGCAATTTAATTAAGATTGGAAAGTGTAACAGGAAACAGTAGCCAGACAATTCTTACTCGCAGATGATTTGGAAAATGCCAACCATCAAGTGATCCATTTTATCTATAGTTCAAGTGGACCTCCATCACAAAAATTTTGTTTTGCTTGTAATTAGCAGTTGTCTTGATCCACACTATTTTTTTGGTTAAAGGGTCAATACATATGGCTTATTAAGGGTATCAACATAACATTAGTACTATTTGGTTCATGCATTGCCATGAGAATACAAACAGTTTACATCATTGTTCAGAGACTCACAGATATCAGTTCATGGGGCTCAAACGCTGAGAGAGATGTTTTCCTCTCAAAATGGCAGCATCAATCCTAATCTAATCATATTCTTAAGGAACTTTAAGGGAAGGGAAGATCCAACTGGGGGAAGGCAGGTTCACTATTGCCTCCGTTCTAGATTTAACCAGGGTTTTTCCTTCCATTACCTTGGACTGACTAAAATGCCTCCGTGGCAAGTTCTAATTTTAACAAGCCTGGTTGCTTAAAAACAAATGATTTGGGTCAATCATGAAACTAATCCATAGTAACTAATGACAAACACAATAAATTCGTGTGCAACACAGAAACCATACAGATAACACATTGATAGTGTTTCTCACCCGAACTTTCCAATACAGTTTTCAAATTCGTGACAGAAATTTTATTTCATACCTGGCCTAATCTGGTAATCCAAATCAAACAAGATAACAATGTTCATCGAAAGCTCTGTCTAAAGCACAATCGATTGATTGATCAACTACAGAAATCAGCTGAAAAAACCCCAGACCAGATCCTACACACAGCCCCCACCCCAAAAAAAAAAAAAAATCATTTGACTTACCTTGACCGAGATGGTCGAGGTGAAATTACTGTGAACATGAGAATCCTCGGTTGGAATGACATAGTAATCGGCTAAAACTACGACGTTCCTCCTAATCTCCTCGGAAACACACTTGATTCCGCGATAGGGTACTTCCAACCATATCGATTTTACCACTGGTACCAGTACTAAAAATAGCACCAATATTTGTACTTGTACACAACAATTTCTGCTCCACATAACTAACCACGAAAAAACAAAATTAGTGTTAGAATTTAATGTAATTATAGTAGTATGTGAATGTACTGCCTCAGAGTCTCCTTTTGTTGAAGGACTGGAGGAAGAGGTGGGTTGATTTGAAATTGAAAGCATTTCCCAGTTGCTTAGTCAACACGCGTGTTGTTACGCTAGTGAACTTGCAAGTGGGTGTGAGTATTAGGTTTCTTGGCGCCACGCCGAATTTTGCTCATCTCTCCAATCACTGCAGTCCACGTGGTTCATTACGTTCACGGATAGTAGTTTATTGTGGTATCACTTCGACACGGGTGCAACCACAGTTTTAAGCTAAATTACATCCATCTCCCTTAACACTTAATGAAATTAGTTAATGAATTTGTAATTAAAACCCCTTTAATTGCAAAAACAAAGTCAATCACCAAAACTGTAAAAAAACTAAGAAAAACCGATTAATTATACAATCTTTAAAAAGTAAAAGGAAAACCAAAAAACAGAAGTATGCTATGCGATCATAAATTTATTAATGATATGGTTTTGAACTAGCCTAATAATTTTTGGACTTTTGTCTTCACTAATCCAAAATGCTTAAATCACATTATTAGTAGTCTATCAGGTAGGGTTTTATATACATTCATTTGATTTCTTAACTTTTGAATGTTGGATTGGGGTATCAAATCCCCCACCCCTAAGGCATTTGCGTCTGGAATGGGACTTTAAAGGTCACTCATGTGCGTAGCACTTTGTTCGCTCTCGGGTTGAAGAGGTGGCTCAGACGTAACAACAGCTCTTGAACCAAGTCGATTTTGATACCAATGTAACACTGGTGGTCCAATAACTTTTGGGCTTTGTCCTCACTAATCCAAAATGCTTAAGCCAAGTTGTTAATAGTCTATTAGGTAAGATTTTATATACATTATTTTCATTAATTAGCTTTTGATGTGGGACTAGGATATCACAAAATCTTATATTTTCTATCTACCACACCCTATTTTACTCAAAATAGAAGATTAATCAGGAAGAAACAATTACTCTTTCAGAACCTAACTATCTTCTTGTACGCCTAGTTCTCTCTATTGTTTTTATTTGAAACTTTGCACACTTGTGTTTGTTCTCTATGCTCATGGTTGTTAAAATCAAGTTTTTACATAAAATCGTGGAGGGTCTAAAATCGGATCATAAAATCGTAAGATTTTACTAATTATGAAAATAATATAATAAATTATATATATATATATATATATATATATATATATATTATATATAATATATATTACAATTTTAAATTATAAACCTGTCAAACTTATAAAAAGTACTCAAATTTAAAAAGAAGCCTAACAATGGTTTTAATTCCTTTCAATAGTACAACACAATCAATATTTTAGTGAAGGTTTTGAGTTGACAAAACCAAATCATAAGCTCAAAAAACGTAAAAACATAGTATTGACTCAAGTTTTTAAAAACCATGTCTATGCTTATACAAATATATTTTTTATTTTGATTGTCCTACTCTTGTGAAACAATCCTAAAGATTATACTCACATCTTAATCTCGAGATCTTGAGGATATTTGAAGTTCTGATCAAATTTTATATAGAGACCACGATTTCTTTTAAATGACATATTTTATTTCTATTTTGATATATTTGATTATTGTTTTAAAAATTTCTCCTAATAATCAATATATATATATCCTTAATTGAGTTTTTCACCTCAAGTTCATCTAAGGTAAAGTCTTCACATTTTCAATATTAAATTTTATAAAAAATATGTTTTTATTGCATTCATCCTAACCTTTCTTTGGTTGTTCATCTAAAATTGTTATTGATGAGTACTGGAGCAGTCCATATTCTTTGCTCAATTGTTTGAGGCCCACAAAAAATTTATAATAAAGTCAGTAGCTATGTTAGTGATTGTATTGGATTTAGTAATTTCTCTTGACTTTTAGGATGTGTTCCTATAATCTTGTATTTTATATATAAATAAATCCATTATTTATAAGTATCATTACAGACTCTAGGCTAATAATTCCCTTCTTTGCCTTGAGTTTTTTTAACTAACTTCAGTGTTTGAGAACCTACTTTAGGAACAATTTCGGAATCTATTTTGTAAGTAGTCATTCGTAGTGATCTTGGGTCACTTCTTCATCCTGAACTAGTTGGTAAGTTACAACTTCATGAAATAGTGCTATCTTTGGAGAATGATTGTTGTTTTTGTTAAGAGTTTTTGAAGGTTGCACTTGTTTATCTATCTTTGCTTAGTAATTAAAACTATATTTCTTTACAATATAGTGGGTACGCAATCTAATGGACGTAGACAAGAAGGCAGTGCCAACCATCCAGATAAACAGTCTACAATGGCCCAACCTGGTAAGTGGTATGTGAAAACCATTAGGAGATATTTTTGAACAATTTGAAAGAGTACGCACACCTTAAGGAGTACCCCAAAATTCCATCACAGATTGTCACGATTGGCGTAAGGAGAATTATTTACCAATGATGAAAGTGAATTTATCAAGCAAAATCACTTACTCTTTCAAGAATTTAGAAGGTCTAGGTAGTAAAAGGAAACCAAAGATGAAGGGATCATGACGACGGTTGTGACAAAAATGTGCAACTCATAGGAGAAACCTATGAATCACATATAGAGGGAGAACAATCAAGACAAAACTACCTAAAACTATCTCAAAATTTATTATGAGCATACACATAAATTTATTCTATTTATAATTTTATATAATTCAATTGTACAAGTTACGAAACATGAATTATAAATTTTTGTTTTTATTATTCTAGATAATAAAAATTAAAGTATAACATATATATGTATAATATATCAACTTACTAATAGTAAGTAGTAGATTATTAGTAACTACTAATATACTATAATGAAAAAGTTCTTAATTATAATTTTGTTTCATTTAATTGCAGAAGTTATAAAACATGTACTATAATGTTTTAATTCTTATTTTTTTTACATAATAAAATTTAAAATATATAGGAGATATATATATATATATATAATTAATAATAGTATACAAATAATAAGTAGTAGACTTGAATACGAATAATATACTATAATAAAAGAAGTTAAGAGTGAATAAATAATAATTCATAATTAATAAAATAATAAAATAATAGTAATTAGTAACTAATATTGAACTATAATAACTAAACATGTCATTAGTATAATCTTGATATAAACATAGTCTAATGATAATTAAAAATAACTTAATAATAATTTAGTATTTTAACTAATATTACTAAAAGAATATATAAATAATATATGTCTAAAATATATAATAATTCATCTATTAAAATTTAAATATATATTATATAAATAGAAAAATAAATAAGTAAATTTGGGGGGAAGAGGGGTTCTTTGGGGTGGGGAAACTTCCCACCACCCATTCGTTTAGATGTGCAAACTCCCACTACACCCACTCATCGCCCGTATTCCCCACCTCCAGATAGGTCAAACGGAGTGCACACCGTAAGTGGTGGGAGGAATTGCCATCTCTACTTAAAAGTGTAATTTTTGAATTCATCTTATTTGTATAAACATAAGAAACAAAACAACAAAGCAATTTCAAAGTTTCAAGACCATAGCTTATCACCTATTGCAAAAGTAACCAATGAACTTGTTTGATGAGAGTAGCTTAGATCTCATACCATCTTCATCCACATCATCGTATCATTTTCCAATTACCAAAGTATTTGCATCCTAGACAAGTACAATCTACTATAGAAGGGTAGAAAAAGAAATAATTAGGAAGCTACTAATATCATGTTGAAATCATCATCACCAAGTGGCTTTTGAATTCATCATCCTTGGTTAAAGACACCAATCTTCATCCTTGATTGCCATCAAAACCTATAAAATCTAATTCTAAACCACTTTTTAGGGATTTAACCAAGGCACAAAGAAAAATTTTCCCATTAAATAATATAAAATTAAAAAGAAGGTGACAGATGACAAAGGAAAAATGGAGTAACATAATATGGCAAAGATGAGCAGAGAAAACGAGGAGAGAAGTAGAGAAGAGACAATGGTGAATTGGGAAAAATATGAGAAAATAATGAGCGAATAAGGTGAGTGATATGAACCTCAAGGATGGCTTCAAGACACGTTGTTTATAAGAGATTAAGTCCTAAAACTATCTTCTTGAATTGACCTAAAACCCCAAATTGAACCTAAATCCTTACCCCAAAAAGTTGGAATAAGAACTTTGATTATAAGACGCTACAACTAAGAGGATCAAGTTTAGTTGATAAGTCAAAAGAGTTTAACAAAGAAAACTTTGCAAGACTCAAACAAGTTCACCAAAAAAAAAAACTCTCAAGTGAAGGAAAAACTTCACAAATTTTATTCTTGATGAATGATGATGCTTATGGCGAAATTCCCTAAATTTATAGGGTGAAGGTTAGCCAAAAATTACCTATTTGTTACAATAAACCTTTAAGGAAACAATATTAATTACTTGACCTTTAAACAAATTGGAAACCATCTAAAAAGTCCCATAAAGGTTGGTCAAGCAATCATGAACAAATAGGAAACTAACTTTAAAAACACTAAAAGGAAATTAAACATCATAAAAACCCTAGAAAACAATAGATGGCCGACCTACAAGCTACCCAATTCGGCCAAGCCAAAAAAGTTAAAATAAGTGGACTTTTACATATTTACAACTTAAGTACAAAATCCATTGGTAATTACATTTAAGATATTAATTAATTTAGACTTGTAATCACCAATTTTAAACTCTTCTTTGGATTGAACTTCTTAATTGAGCCCATTGAGTAATTCTTTGATCTTTTTAGTTCTAGCTCTTGTCATTAGCCCATGAATATTGATAGGGAGTCTCACATATGACTTTCAACCTTTGAATCAACTTGAGTCTCATGTTCACTTGAATTTCTTTGAGATGTTTGAGATGGTACTCTTTGATTCCTATCATTCTCCTCTCCTCGAAAAGATTCATCCTTGAATCACGAGTGTCTACATCACATTCAAAAAGAGACAGATCAAAAACGTTGAAGGTAGCTCTAACACCATACTCATCAAGAATGTCAAGCGTGTAGGCATTATCATTGATTCGAGCTATCACTTGAAAAGGTCCATTACCTCAAGGATGGAACTTTGTATATTTTTGAGCTGAAAACCTTTCTTTCCTCATGTGTTTCCAAACCCAATCACCAAATTTAAATACAACTTGCTTTCTACCCTTATTGGCACGAGACGATATTGATCATTCTTATTTTCAAATTGCATGCGGATTTTCTCACGCAACTTCTTCACCACTTTAGCTTTCTTGGCTCTATAATTGCTCTTTCATAGGTAAAGGAGTCAAATCCATTGGATTTAAAAGGTTAAAGCCATAAACAATTTTAAGAGGTGAAAAGCTAGTGGATATGTGAATGGTATGATTATAAGCAAATTTTGCAATAGAGATAATCTTCTCGATTTTCAAATACTTTTTTATTAAAGCTGGCAACAAGGTACCAAGTGTGCGGTTTGTTATCTTAGTTTGACCATTTGTTTGAGGATGACTAGTTGTTGAAAATATCAACTTTGTCCCCAACTTATCGTAGATGGTTTTCCAAAAATAACTAAAAAATTTAACATCTTTGTCAGCATGATACTTCTAACTCCATGCAACGCATCGACCTCCTTGAAGAACAAGTCGGCTACATCTTTGTCATCGTCAGACTTTCTATAAGCAATAAAATGAACAATTTTAGAAAATCTATCCACCAACACATAAATAGAATCCATACCTCTTGAAGGTTGCGGCAACCCAGATGAAATCCATGGATATATTAGTCCAAAGTGAACTAGGTGCGGAAAGTGGAGTACATAGTCAATGAGGAAGGGATTTAATTTAGATTGTTTACATTCAAGATACCTAATACAAGTTTTCTCTACATGTCTCATCATGTTAGGGTAATAAAAGTGGTCAACTACGACATCCAAGGTTTTTAGCACTCCAAAATGTCCGATTAACCTCCTCTATGAGATTCTTTGACGTATAACTACGCAAAGAACAAGCTGGCACACACAATCTTTTTTCTCGAAACAAATAACCATTGTGCCCATAAAAATTATTAAATGTAGTTCGCTCACAAGCTGAATAAATACTAGAAAAGTTGAGATCAATAACATATCGTATTTAATAAATTCAAAACCCAACAATTTAGTGTTCAAGGTAATGAGAAGTGTACACCTTCGAGACAATGCATCAACCACTATGTATTCCTTACCTTGTTTATATCGATCATATACGGAAATGTCTCAATGAAGGATATCCATGTGACATGCCTCTCATTCAACTTATTTTGTCCCTTCAAGTGTTTAAAGGATTCATAATTAGTGTGGATCACAAATTCTTTTGGCATCAAGTAATGTTGCCAATTCTTCAAGCTCGAAGCACAACATACGCTTCTTTGTCATAAGTTGGATAATTTAATGTAGCTCTATTCAACTTCTCACTAAAGAAAGCAATAGAACAGTCATCTTACTTCAAAATGCTCCAATACCTATACTTGATGCATTACATTCTAACTCAAAAGTTTAGCAAAGTCAAGTATAGCAAGTAAATACACGAAGTTAAGTCACGTTTAAGTTGATTAAACACACTTCTTGCTCGGCTCCTATTTAAAACTAACATTTTCTTTACAAGTTCATTTAAAATGGCCGCTTTAGTTAAAAATTCCTTCACAAATCTCTATAAAAACTAAGCTATGAAAACTTCTTACCTTAGAGCGTTGGAAGGAGTTGGCAATCTAAGATAACCTTATCATTTGCTTAATCAACTTGTATACCTTTGCACTTACCACATAACCAAGAAAAAGATTTCATCTACACCAAAAGTATACTTTTGATGTTAGCAAAGAGCCTTTCTTCACGCAAAGTACTTAACACATGTCTCGGATATTCAATATGTGTAGTTAAGCCCTTGCTATAAATCAGATATCATCAAAATACATAACCACAAACTTGCCTATAAAATGTCTAATCACATAATTCATTAACCTCATAAATGTGCTAGATGCATTAGTCAAACCGAGGCATTACTAAGCATTCATACAATCCAAATTTTGTTTTAAAGATAGTTTTACACTCATCACAAATTCCTTCAAGTGAATTTAATGATAACTAGATTTTAAATCAATTTTTGTGAAAACACATGCACCAAGCGATTATTCTAACATATCATCTAACCTAGGAATGGGACAACTAAATTTAATTGTAATTTTATTATTGACACAAAAATAAATGCACATATGCCAAGAACCATCTTTCTTAGTTTCGAAATTAGGGGTTAACTTGTTAGCGACAAAGAGAGTAACAACTTTTAAGAACCATCTTTCTTAGTGATATTTTCTGGAAAGACATCTTGAAATTCATACAAGAGAGTAACAACTTCACTAGGCAAATTAGGGGTTAACTCGTTAGCAACAAAACAAACTTCTTGGTATACAAGTATCATAAAAGTTGTTTGGAAAGTAAAGCCCTATCTACCTCACAAATACTTGCATAAAAGTTGCCTTTTTTCTCTTGTACTATAGGCTTTTCTCTCAATGATTTTTCCATTCTTACTATCTCTTTTCCCTCAGGTCTTCTCTCAATCTCACCTGTGGATTTCTCTTCTATCTCTTTTAGTTCAAAGTTCAATATTTTCTTTTCACTCTCTTTTGGCTTTTTTGAGCTCTCACTCTTTTTTTGCCTTTTCTCTCTCTCGCTTTTCATTCTAATTTGCTCATGATAGACTTGTTGAGGAGATAGAGGTACAAGAGTTCATGCATAGCCTTTCGATCAAACTCCCAAAGACAACCAAGTAAAATGTGACTTGATTGTATTGGCACGATGTCACGAAGGACCTCATCTTGACATCTTCTAATTGAAAAAGATACTAATACTTGCTAGTTCACCTTGACTTTTCCATAATCACTAAGCTTGTAAGGTCTTGGATGCTTAGTTGTCGGAAGCTTTAACTTTTCTACAAGCTCAAAACTAGCATAGTTAGTACAACTACTACCATCAATAATCACCATACATACCTTATTTTGCACGTGGCCGCGTGTATGGAAGATATTAGTGCGTTACTCATCAAAATCTTCCTTTTTGACTTAAATGTTCAATGCCCTCATAGTTACCAATGCTTCTCCTTCGATTGGTTGTTTTTCACACTCCTGATCCTCTATCAATAGGGTCATTACTTTACAACCTTGATCATTATCCCTTACACAAATCCCATAATCACAAATAACCATAGATTTCTAATTTGGTCATTGTTAAGCAATGTGTCCTCTACCCACACATTTAAAGCAAGTAATATGAGATGATTTAGGTTTCAAATCACTTGCCTTAGTGAACAACCTCGATGAACACCCTAGAATTTTCGGACTTCTTTGTTTCATTTTTAGTTTTCTTCCTTAGCCAAGTATTGATCCTCTATGTGTTAGATGGCGTGCTTGAACAAAATTTTTTGTTGAGCCCTTCTTTTGAGTTGCCTTTCAATCTTCTCGGCCATGTGAATCATCTCTTCTAGTTCCACACAATAATATAACTCTGTGATGTTTGCTATCTCTCGGTTTGATCTTTTAAGGAATCTTTCCATGGTACCCTTAGGGGCTTCTTCAAAATTGGCTCGAATCATTGCAATCTCTATCTCTTAAAAATATTCATCAACAATTTTGGAACTTTGAGCGATTCCTTGCAACTTTGTATAGCTCTCCAAAATAATGTGTTTCTCATCACGGCCTTCATCTCCTACTAGGTATTAATAGGTCTCTTTTGGTAAATCTCCTAGATAAGGTTTGTTGATCCCATTAAATAATAGCATAATCTAAAATTCAATAGCCAACTTTACCTTTTTCTCTTTTGAGTAGTTGTGTACTTCAAACTGAGTTCCCACCTTTTCTCCCATTCAAGATAAGCCTCAAGATCATTGTTGCTATTGAAGAGTGGTATGTTCATCCGATACTACCAAGATTACTATCAATTTTACTTGACCTTCTCTTTGTGTAAGCTTGAGAAGTTTGGATGCCTTCTCCTCTCCTTCACTATTATCGAATCCTCCTTTTCAAGGATGGGATTGTTCCTCCTTGGTTTTTAACTCGACCCTCCTCTTGAAAACATCTCTATGGTACTTATTTTTCTGCTAAATCTTCCAATAGTGGAGTAAGGTGGGCTAAGTGTTCACGGGTGGCTTCTTGTTCAAGGGTTTCCTTTGGAATTCTTCAACGCTTGCCATTACAAGCCTGTTAGAAAATTGAAAGAAAGAAAAGAATTTGTTCTCACAACCCTTTCTTCCCCCTAAAAATTTTCCTAACTAATCTACTCTCCCCAAGTACTTCTCTCTATCTTGATTTGAATGGCTTTTAACTCGATTGTAATCACTCTAGCCTTTTTCCACTCAATTCCTTCACAAATAGAGTTCTAAATGGAACCTATTCAAAAGTCCAACAAAGTTAATCAATGTGAGACACTTAAAACAAAGAAAGAAAACAAGCCGTCAAAGAAGAAGCTTAAGTACAAGAATCTTTTTCTTTTAACTAGAATTTCGATTCTTGAAAGAACCCAAAAATTGATTGACTTAAACTAGAAAGTTTGCATAAAATGAAGAAAAGATGAGGGCTTTTGTATAGAATTTATGCCCAATATATTTTTTCCAATAAGAATAGTATAAACTAATCCCTTTTCCAATTAGGAAAGTCTAGAACAATTATGGACAAGAGACAATCCAATTTGCTAATGGATTTGGAGTGTAGAGATATTAAGAAGCAATGTGTTTCCAAATCCAAAACAAAATTGAAATTAAACTCACAAAAAGAATTAGTGTGGCAACTATATAAAGAACCAAATTGCAAGCACAAATTGAAGTCACAATTAGACTACAATATTTTAAATAGAAAGGAACTGCTTGAGCACAAATGGCGTGGAGGTTGTGTTTTGTTAAAATTTCCAAAATAAAGCAACACAATTTAGGAAACCAAACAATAAAGGAAAGGGATGGCTGCCCTAGAATTAGGAACAATACCAAACTAGGCAACTGATTTTCAGATTTGGAAAGTAAGTAAGAAAATGAAGGGTGGCTATCCTAAATTTGGAGACAACACCAAATTAGGCAATCAAATTTTAGATTTGGAGAGTAAGAAAAGAAAGGATGGCTGCCCTAAAATTAGAAACAACACTAAATTAGGCAACCAAATTTTAGATTTGGAAAGTTAGTAAGAAAAGGAAGGATGGCTACCCTAAAACTAATAATTTAGGCAACTCTAGTTCAAATTTGAAACTAGCCAAATTTTCTTGTAACAAATTTTTGTTCTTCCCTTTTCTTTTTCTTTTTTGGGCCAAAACTTTCCCTCTAGTTTTTATTTATTTATCAAAGCACACAAACAATCACTACAAGAATAATTGATGGCGAATTGACACAGCACAATGACAAGGAATTGATACAAAGAATAAGAAAAACAAAGAAGGATCACCCAGATAGATAACAAGAACAAGAACCAAAGCAAGAACAAAAGCAAGATGGATAGCATATGAACAAGGAACAAAAGAAACACACCAAGATATGAACAATTCAAGAAGTAATCCTTATGCTCTAATACCAAATTGATCTGAACCTCAAAAATGGCCTCAAGACCCATTGTTTGTCAAAGATCAAGTCCCAATAACTACCTTCTTGAATTGAGCTAAAACCGAATTGAACCAAAATCCTTACCCAAAAAGTTGGAATAAGAACTTTGATTATATGACATACAAATAAGAGGATCAAAGAGTTTCACAAAGAAAATTTGATAAGTCAAAAAGAGTTTCACAAGGAAAATTTGGCAAGACTCAAACAAGTTCACAAAAGAACTCTCAAGTGAAGGAAGAAACCTCACAAATTTTATTCTTGATGAATGACAATGCTTATGGCCGAAATTCCCCTAAATTTATAGGGTGAAGGTTGGCCTAAAAATTGCCTATTTGTTACCAAAAAAAAAACCTTTAAGGAAACAATACTACTTACTTGACATACAAAAAAATTGGAAACCATCTACAAAAGGTCCCATAAAGGCTGGTCAAGCAATCTACTAAACAAATACACAAGTAACTTCTAAAAATCACTCAAAAGGAAACTAAACATCATAAAAACCCTAAAAAACAATGGCTGGTACACCTACAAGCTTCCCAATTCCGCCAAACCCAAAAAAAAGTTAAAATAAGTGGGTTTTTACACATTAACAACTTAAGTACAAAGCCCATTAGTAATTACATTTAAGATATTAATTAATTTGAGCTTGTAATCACTAATTTTGGACTCTTCTTTGGCTTGAAATTCTTTAATGAGCCCATTAAAATAATTCTTTGATATTTTTAGCTCTAGCTCTTGTTATTGGCCCATAAATATTGCTAAGGAAGTCTTGCATATGACTTTTAGCCTTTGAATTAATTTGAATCTAATGTTCACTTGAATTTCTTTGAGACGTTTGATATGGTGCTCCTTGATTCCTATCAATGAGTGCTCATGAAAATTAGGGAATAGATTTTTCATTAAAAATAATAAAAAATTCCTTTAAAAGTTGTACTAGAGTAAAATATCTAAAAAGAGATATATCATGGCATTTTCTTAGAAGCGTAATCAAATAGATATCATAATAGACCTTTTTTTTTTTTCCCCTAATAGTGTGAGAGGGCGAAAGCATATCTAAATAGACTCTAAATTATGATTTTTATATAATTTCTTGGGTAAAATGGAGGCTAATTATATATTTTTAGATAAAAGCTTCTATAGGCATAAAGAAGTCGAAAGGAGTAATTGTGGAAAAATCCATTGAAAAAAAAGTTTGAAAGTGTGGACATGCATAAATAGAATAGGCAATTTGGATTCTGCACTTCAATGGAATGTATCTTTTCATCTTTTAACAAAATAAGAAGACTTTAGATGTGTTAGAAAATTCTTTGAATGTAATAGAAGTAGGGAACTAAAATCAAGGCCAACATAAAGATATAATGAAACCTACTGAGGACTAACATATTTTGGAAAATGGAGCATATCTAGGGCTACACAAGCTCGATATCAATAATTCTTAAAACAATAGAAAGCTAATAGAAAGTTACAATTTTCATGAAGAATTGGACACCTAATTTTGCCCAAAAGATCCTCAAATAGTCAACAAACAAGAGCACTAGTATACATAACTATGAAAATGGCAACATGAATGAAAATGGCAACATGAATGGAGATTCAAATCAAATCACACTAGTAGCGCAACTCACGATGTGTAGCATGACTCATAGGAGTCCAAGTGTGAATTTTGAGATTTTAACCTTTGACATCTCTACATATTTTTATTTTGGGTTGGGCCACTTATTATGAAGCCCAATAGGTCAAAACTCCTATAAAAATCCATTTTGAAGGCATTTTGTGACATCTTACCTTAGGCGCTATTATAAAATTTCATATTTGTATAACTTAGTCTCTAAGAAAGGCTCTCATAATTTCAAGTGGAAGAATCATCTATTTTGATAAAATTGTATTGTAAGCTCAATGCTATATTGTGGGTTTGATTGTTTTAGTTAAAGGAAAGTCTCTTCACTTAGATTTTCAATATTATAATTCTTTACTAGGTGCACTTTTCTTAATTTTATGTGGCTAAATCTTTAAAGTTTCTAAGAAGTGAGGGTTTACTGGTTGTAATAGGGGAATGGGAAAGGTAATGGAAATAATAGTAGTGAGGAATGATAATGGGTCTTTCATTATAATTCAATTTGGTTGGTTTGTCTTTGAGAATGGGAATGATTACTAATAATGGTGGTTGGTTTGTCTGGGAATGAAAATGATTATAAATTAATTGTAATAATTAGTATTAATTAATTAGTTATTATTAGTTAATTATTTATTATAACATTAAATTAATTAATTATTAATAAAAATATTATTGATTAAATTAATCTTAAGTAATTAATTAATATTAGTAAATGAGATTAATTCATATTAATTATAAGTAAATGAATGATTAATTAAATTAATCTTAATTAGTTAATTTATTATTACTTAATAATAATAAGTTAATAATAAATTAATTTATATTAATTATAATAATTAATATTAATTACTTAATTAGTATTAGTTAATTAATTATAATAACTAATATGAATTAATTAATTAGTATTAGATAATTTATTAGTTAGTAATAATTAGTAATTAATTAATATTATCAATTAATTATTTATAACTTAATTATACATTAATTATAATAATTACTATTAATAAAATGATATTAATTAATTTATTTATAATATTAAGTAAATGAATGATTAATTAATTAATTAATTATTATTTTTAATAATAATAAGTTAATAATAAATTAATTTATATTAATTATAATAATTATTAATTAATTAATTAATTAATACTTAGTTAGTGTTAATTAATTAATTAGTTAGTATTAATTAATTAATTAATTAGTTACTATTAATTAATTATTAAATTAATTAAAAAAGTAAGCATTCCTTAGTTTAATTAATTTCATATTGGGGTATGATGATTACTCTATATGAGGTAATCAAAAGTGGAAAAAGTGGGGCATCCCATATCATTCCCTTGAAGGCTTGAACCAAGAGGAGAAATGGAATGGATTCCATTTCTTCCATTCCATTCCCCACACCGCATATTTCGATAATAGATAATTGATATTTCTTGATTTTGTATTGATTATTATTTGGGTCATAGGAATTATTGTCTAATATCATATTTTGATTTTATGCATGCAATTTATGAGGCTTATTAGATTGTATATAATTAATTTTAGGGTGAATTACATCTACTATCCTCGTGGTTCGTGTAAATTACTAATCGAACATTGAAATTTGGTAAAATTACCAATACTCCCTTAAGGGGCCTAAATGTTATGAATTTAAAAGGGCTAAATATTATGAATTTAGTTGATTAAAGGGAGTAAATGTTATGAATTTATCAAATTTAAGGAGGTATTGGTAGTTTTACAAAATATCGGGGTTTGATTAGTAATTTACATGAATCACAGGGATAATAGATGTAATTCACTCTAATTTTTATATATGATCATAGATCTACATAAAAGGTTTGACCTTTGGTATTAGAATCATAATACTTTAACCATAGAATTAAATAGAGTGAATTAATGGGCCCATAATTTTTGATGTAGAGTTATGTACTAGTTTGGTAGAATAGGAATACTTGCTATTCTCATTTCATTTTAATAACTACCAGTAGAAGTTGGAGAGGAAAATGGGTTAACTGTCCCTCGATTTGAATGAACTTATAGCATTATTTAATACAAATATTTGGAAATAGCCTAACCTCATCTAATCCTTGGAATAACATTAACACCTTGATTAGATTTCTTTGTTCTAGCTTTTTATAGTTGATTACTTGCGATTTCCTTTTTAATTGTGTTTAGATTAATTTCATGCCTATTTTAGTATATATAATTATTTAATTAATTTGTTTCATTTTCAAACAATTAAGCATTAAAACGTCTTAGAATAGCCTTCTTTGTGGACCTACTTTCACTTTATAATTAACAAGTGTATACTTGGACTACAATGTTTAAATTGAAGCGAAATACTATCTAATTTTGTGCACAATTTTTACATCTTAACTAGGCCAATAGACAAATGTGGTAGACATGATAAGGGTACTTTTTAAAAGTTTCATGTATACTCACCATCAAATTATTTAAAGGTCTCCATCCTCAACTCAGCCATTTTAGTAAGCTTATTAATGACTTTTTTTTCAAATTTTTTAAATTTTTTTTATCAAACCTTCTCACAACATTTTTTTTTTATCAAACCTTCACAACACAATTGATCCTTTAAGTTTTTAGATTAACCACTACTTAGTATTTTGTCTGAAAATAAGGGGAACAAAGTAATTTCGATGGCATCTGGATTCACTCCCTGAAGTTTAAACATACTCAAAACCTCTAAAAAGTTCAATAAATGGATGTTTGAGTCTTCATGTGGACAACCTCTGGTTACTTGGGTTAGTGAGCTTCTCACGGAGGATAGGAGAGAATGGAACTCCATTTGGTTTCTCCATTTTTGCACAAGATGCGGAGATAATATGCGATTACCTTTGGATCTGAAGGCGGCTAGGATAAACCGACTTGGCAATTTAGTAGGGATGAGGAGTACATTGTCAATTCGGTTTATATGCAGATGCAAAATACCAAATATCTTCTTGGATAGCGAGGAAGTAGTTCATCTCGAGGTCACAAGCATAGCATGTGGAGGACTACCTGGAAGCTGAATGTGAGTCCAAAGTTGAAGATTTTCATGTGGCGATGTTGTAGTGATATCTTGCCTATCAATGCACAGTTACAAAAACGTAGAATTCTGGTGGATTCCTTCTGTCATATGTGTCGTGAGGAGATGGAAACATTGGAACATGCTTTCTTGTCTTGCAATATGTGTAGCAAATATGGAGTCTTACTTCATTGGGGTGGCCTCGTACACCTTGATTTTGTGGTCATTTTTCGGAGTGGTGGCAAAACATTTGTGTTAATCAGCGAGCACCTTTCTGGGCAGAGAGGGCTCAATTTACGGTGCATATTCTATGGCATGTATGGAAAATGAGGAACTTGTGGGTGTTCCAAAGGGAATGGATGGAGGAGCGACTTGTGCTTGATTGGCTCAACAGAATGCCCGGAGTTTCTACAATCCGATACAACAAGGGTTTTGTTGGAGAGAGTATTGGGAGCTAAATGGTCTGCTCATCCATTCTACGGTAATATTTTTAGTGCTTTTGTACATAGTTTATGTTAATAGCCATGGTTCATAGATAAGTTTGTTGGTATATATGTGTTGGGTTACAAGCAGGTTTGGGCTGGTTTCTACTATTTCAGAACCAGCATTTTGTTAGTTTCCAGAGGAGATACTGCCAAAATTTCTTTTGGTTAGAGGTGGTAATACTGCATTCCACAATACGGGTTTGTAGTGTTCTTTTGTGGGAGAACGAGGTTCAGTTAGTGACGTGATGTCAGTCAGTCTTAGCCGATTTCAGTGCTAAAAATAGTCCTCTTTGGGGACCTTCCATGAATGCATTAACTTTCATGAAGTTAATACAACTCATAAATTTTGGACCAAAAAAAGAGTCTTCATGTGCCAAAATATCAAATACCAATCATTTTAGATCATTTAAATGGAAACATAAGTGATTTGGAAGTTCTTCACCCCAATCTCTAGTCAAACGCAGATGGCCAGTAACTTTTTGTTATTGAAACTTCCCTCTTGACTTTCCAGCAAGGTGAATTCCCCTCATAACTTTTCGGCATAGTAAATTCCCTAACAACTCCTTCCATCTTTGAGTTTGGTCAAATATGATTTTCTTTTACTTCTAAGCTTGTGCAAAATCATTTCAATCTCCAGATGAAATAATGCTTCTTTTAAACCTTCTTTGCATAAATAAGCTTTCTTTCAAGCAAAAACTAAACTCCATTTAAAGAAAAAAAAAGAAAAAAAGAAGAACGAAAGTTTATTCTCTATAAAGAGAGTTTAGAAGCGTGCTACTGAGACTATATTAATTGTGACAAAATAGCTAAAGCAGAAACAATGTAAAAAGATTATAAAACTAAATAAAGAATTTAAGAAATGATATTTAATCTCTTGGAAATTCATATTGGTCTCCTGTGCATTCATAATTTGTACTCAATATTTTTAATAAATTATTTTCATGCACAATTGCTCATTATATGTGGATAAAATTCATTATCACAATAGGTTGCATCCTCAAACTACACGCCTATTGTACATTAAGCCTACAAGTTAAAAATACATTAAACTTATTCCTAAATGAACATATCACAGGTTACTATCAAAATATTAAATATCTTAAAGTTCGGAATGCCCAAGTTATTCCAATACCTTAGATACCACTCAAATTAAGGGCTTATTCTGATCATTTGTTCCTTGGTTCATTTTCCCTAGCTCCAAGTAGTTTGCAATAGATTTCCTAATGTGCAATTTATTATTAACAATCATAATTAAATTCAAAGTGATTTATGGGGCAACAAAAATTTATTGCTTTGGACTTATAGATAATTACCAAAAATATGCAGAGTTCATCCAAAAAAAAAGTCAAATAACACAAAAATCAATAATCTACATGCTCGAATCACTATTAACTCATATCTCCATCAAAAAGACCCAATTAACTATTAAAAAGTTCTTGATTATTGTGAAGTAACATAGACGACCCAATTCAAGCACATCTATTAAAACATTAGACAAATTCATAATCACAAGAGTACTTTAATATTTAGTTTACTTCATCTACAAATAAACTAGTATAATTTGACTCATAATCAAAAAATTCTTGTATTAAACCCAACAGTAATAAATAAAGACTACAAATCATGGTTTACATTAGTTCACAACAAAATTGGCAAAGATTTTAGTTAGCCATAAGGTGGAGACAGCTACCAATTTCCATAATAACTTTTATGATTAGACAAATTTGAAGGCTTGTTTTAGATATCCGAGGAATGGCCTCTTCCTCTCTTCCCTTTCTCACAAAACTAGGGAATTTTGACCTTTCTTGTTTGGTAAAACTAGTTTCTCTCTCCTTCTCTTTTGATAAACTTTAGGAGTGAACTTCTACATGGCTAAAAGTTTTCATTTTTGTCCTATAAGTTATATATACGAAGTTTGTAATGACCCAATTTCATCATATTCTAATACTTAATAAGTTTCCACACAAATTAAAATTGTGAACATTATAATATAAACTAAACAAAATTATTACATTAATAACATAAATCCGTTAGAGTTCCAAAAGTCACTTATTACATATAAAATAACTAAAGTAGAGAAACTAATTCTTGTACACAGCACTCCACTTGTAAATATCTTGTATTATTCTTATTATTTTTTGGTGGTACCTTCTAGAACAAAAATAAAATAAAATGTGAGCTATAATAGCCCAACGGGTAATCTTGTGCACATGTGTAGTTAATTTCAATACACAAAAAATAATTCCAAATTTTTACTCAAGCATTTACATAAATATCAACATTGAAGTCCGAATTCAATAATCATATTAAAAGAACTACAAAAGTAACACCTTTATCACCTCAAAAAATTTGCATGTACGTGATAACTAATCTCATCACACCAACGATCAGTTGACAATATCTGGAATATTGTCGAAATTACCCAGATTGCATAGAATTAAAAACTCCTAAATTCTATCAAGGGGGTGTGCCATAGACACTTTGAGTTGACCATCGGCTCGAATATCTTCTCGACCAACTCATAGTCTACTAATAACTACGATCCAAACTCCCCAACAATGTGGGTTCACAGCTCATATTACGATTCAGGTAACAAGTACAACACGTATGTACATACATAATAAACTTAACTTGATTGATAAAAAAAAAGAATAATAACAATAATGTTAACAAAAGTAGTCATAAAGTTCTCCACAAAATATAGATAGAAAATTAAAGAAAACTATATTCCTTAAATTCCTACTTAAGATAATGAAGGAAAAGAAATTTTGACTGAAATCAAAATTCAACAAAAACATACACAATTCATTATATAAAATTCTTATACTAAATAAATTTATACGTTAAAAAAATCTAATAACATTAGTATTTAAAAGAAATTAATTTATTGCATTAATAATATAAATCCATTAGTGACCAAAAAATCACTTATTACATATAATAAATTCAAAGTATAAATAATAGATCTTAGACACTTCATCAATATATTGAATTATCTTTACCACTCTTTGAAGATACCCTCTTGAACAAATAATAATAATAATAATAATAATAATATTAATAATAAAACGTGTGAGCTATAGTAGCCCAATCAGTAATCATGTGCACATGTGTAGTTTAAAATCATTACATAAGAAAATATTTCAAAACAATACTCAAACATTAAAATAAAGATCAACATTGAAGTTGGAATTTATAAACACACACACACACATATATATATATATATATATATATATATATATATCTAATACCACAAATTCTAGTATCACTCTTGACTTCTTAAACAAATTGCGAGCACGTCTTAGATAATCTCATCACACCAGCAATTAGTTGACAATATCCAAAATATTCTCACAATATCTCAGATTGCACATAACTAAAAACTTCTTAATTATTTCGGAGGGGTGGGTCGAGAGGTTTAGAGATGACCGTTAGCCCAAATATCTTTTCAACCAACTCATAGTCTCCTAATGACTAGGATCCAAACTCCTCAAGAAATCAAGTTCACCAGCCAAATTACAATGTAAATAACAAGCACAGCATTTACACATATACATAATAAACTCATCTCGGTTGTATAAAGGCAAAAGAACAATTTTAACAAAAAGCATTATAAAATTTATTACAAAGATAAAAAAATAATTTTCCTTTATTGTGAAAATTAATGAAAACTATATTCCTTAGATGTCTAGTCAAAGAAGTGAAGAAAAACAAGATTTCTTTGATATCAAAATTCAACAAAATCATATAAAAATCATTGTATAAAAATGGAAAAGATTACAAAACTTTTGCTGTATTCAATCTCATAAAATGTTTAGAAACTACTTTACAGGAATTAAAAAAACAGATCTAGATCAAAAGTTACCCACTTGCTTTAACACTTCAAGATGCAACAAACTCCAAAGTTAGAATAAACTCTTCTCTTTTGGTAAGCAAACTCACTAATCTCTTTTTCTCTCTTGTAGTAACTAAATTCACTAGTTTTTTTCCCCTTTGGTTTGTGCTATTATTTATACTCAAAAAGTCCTTCCACAATGTTATCCTAATCTACCTTGATTAATGTGCATCATAAACTCCTTTTTAAATTCATTGTTAGTTCCATGTATCTTTTTCAAATTCCTTCTATGTAATATATTGAATTAACTAAGCACTCATTAGCTTATTAATCATTTATTGAATTCATTTCTATCCCTTCATTAACCTACTAATAAATGTTCATTAACCTACTAATAAATATTCATTAAATAAAACCCTATCCATTATTCATTGAATGTATTTCTACTATCTATTAGTCATTGAATTCATTTATATTTATTCATTAACCTATTAATAAATGTTCATTAAATATAATTTTATCCATTATTCATTGAATTCATTTCTATCCATTCATTAACCTACTAATAACTGTTTGTTGACTATAATCCTATCCATTCACTATCATATCATTAATTATTCATTAAATTCAATTCTATCCACTATTATCCTATTATTAATTGTTCATTAAATTTAATTCTATCCATTCACTAATAAAAATTCACTACTAGCTCATCTAATAACTAGTGATATAGTTATTGAACTTAATTAATTTAATAAATAATTTTTCTGACATCAAAAGTGGTTTTCACAAAGCCATAAGTTAAAAGAGGCAATGAAAGATAAATATCGTAATTTTTTTATATTAGACATCATCAATCCATAGCTTGAAATAGCTAACAATGTGTCCTAAGGTAATTCTCTATTTTCTCAATGGTAGTGATGTTGTAGCGCAATGTAACTCATGCCATGATGTGAATAAAGTGACTCAAAAATTTTCTAATCCAAGTTGCTTTTTGGTTAGGGCATAATTTGACTCCTTATTTTTTTTTTGGATTTCTTTTGGTCCACCTTTTGTTCCAATTTCTTGGGATCATCTTTTGTAGTTCTTAAATATTTTATAATTTTTACCAAATTGTGACTTTCCAAAAAGAAATAAAACAAACTTAAATAATTAAGAAAGCTACTACATTCGAACTAAATTTTGAGAATAAATTGATAGTAAAATTGATTAGTAATTGCTCTTCGATATCCACACTATGAAGGAAGAAATAACGCAATGGACAAATGACAAATAAGAATATTTAAATTAGCACTCTAGAATGTAAAACATTATGTATAGTATTCAAGCTAGTTCATGAAATTCCATTAGTGAATGAATTTATATTTAATGAACAATTAATAATAAGATATTTACATGGATAGAATTAAATTTAATGAACACTTAAAAATAGGTTAGTGATTGAAAATGAATGAATTCAATGAACAATTGATAGGTTAATGATTGATTAGTTAATTCAATGTATTAATTGAAGGGATCTGGGAAAATACATTGAATTAACAATGAATTCGGGAAAAGAGTTTAATGAAAAATTAATTAAGGAAAATTAGGCTAAGAATTTGGAACTAATTCCTTGACTATAAAGAGTAGAACAACTTGATGAAAATGACTAGTGAGTTTACTCCCAAAGTAATTACCAAAGCAGAGGAAAAGAATTACTTGATTTTAAAATTGGTTTATGTTGAGGAATTAGAAAAAGTGGGTAACTTTTGTTTTAGATATTGTTATTTAATTCTTGTAAAGCAAATTTTCAAACACTTTCATGTACAACAAAATTTTGTAATCTTTTCCATATTTGTTGAGTTTGACATCAACCAAATCTTATTTTTCTCCATCTCTTTGAATAGGCATCTAAGGAACACACTTTCCTTAGTTTTCACAAGAAAGAAAAATTATGTCTTTATTTCCTTTATTGTAAATTTTAGATCAATTTTTTAAAAAATTATTTTGAGTTCATGATGAATATATGTAAATATGGTGTTTGATATTTAAACTATAACTTGATTTGTAAACTTGATTTATAATAGAGTTTGGGGCCCTATTCATTAGCAGGCTATCAGTTGGTTGAGAAGATATTTAGGTCGATGGTCAATTCTAAACCTCTATGAACACCCCTGCCATGAAATTAAGGAGTTCTTAATTTTATACAGTTTGGGTTATTCTGATAATATTTTAGATATTATCAACTAATTGATAGTGTGATGAAATTGTTTAAGATGTGCATAATTTGCTTGAGGTGATAAGGGTGGTACCATAACTTGTGGTAACAGTATATGTGTTTATAAATTCTAACTTCAATATTGATATCTATGTGAATGCTTGAGTATTGCTTTGGAATATTTTCCTATGTAATGAAATTAAACTACACATATGCATATGATTACCCATTGGGTTATTATTGGTCACACGTTTTTAATTTGTTACAGAGGGTATCACCAAAGAGTAGTAAGAGTAATTCAAGATATCAACAGGTGGTGTGAAGTGTTTACGGACTAGTAGTTGTACTTTGGACATATTAAGTGACTTTTTGATCACTAATGACTTGTATTATTTGATTTGCACCTCACGGCTATAAAGAGCCAGTAATACACAACATACGAATAAGACCCAAGACTTAACTTGCGAAATCACTAGAACATGTAGATTTTGAGATCGATAGATGAAGCATCGCCATAATCTAGAGTTTTACTAGATTGATAAGACTTAAATGTGTCACAAACCGGTCAAATTTGATAAGCCTGTTGTTCTTTGAAAGAACGAAGAGATAGATTCATTCAAACTCTCAGGACTTAATGTCTTAAAAATTCTTAACTTTTTGTCTATTTATTTCATGGCCGAATGACCTATATTTATAGAGTAAAAGTAGTCTTGAAAAGGTAACACCTAAAATCCTAACCCTAATCTAATTCTAAGGAGAGGCGGCTGGTTTCCTTTAATTAATTAGAGGGCAGCCTTACAAATAAAAAAGAAATAAAAAAAGAAAATCCTATTTTGTCACTATTCACGACACTATTTATGTTCACGGCATTGTTCATGACTATTCACCTCACTTGTTCATGGGTACTATTCACAATTTGAGCGCATGCTTGCCGGGTTTGGGTGTTATGGATTAAACCATTTAAGATTTATTAAAGTCATTTAGACTAACTCTCATCATTGGCCCTGTAATATGTCATTGCAAATCAAATGCTTGGCGAGTAGGTTGAACAGCTCTTGGATTCCCATCATTCCCCCTCTTCTTGTAAGGATTCGTCCTCGAATCTTCAACAACAACTGCGATGAAATCAATATCTGTGATTACCTTAGGAGTGGAAGGAATTGTTTGGCCAAGGAATACGATGTCTTTTGTTTTTAGCTCTCCTTGAGCCACTCTTGTATTAGCATTTTACCACAAAATTTTGAAAGCTCCAAATTTGTATTGGAGTGTGGTAAAATTGGGACAGGAAGGAAGCAAGAAAAGACAGAATCAAGGTCTTATCATTCGCAATTTGCAGGTGGAGGAAGCCAGCCTTAAATGGCCTAAGCGGATCAATGAAAATTTGTATGGAATTGTAGAGGTCTATGAAGGCCCCCTACCATTTCTCAGTTTAAGGAAACTCTTAGGTTCAACCTCTCGGATATAGTGTTTATAAGTGAAACTAAACAAAAGGTGTCCTTTATTCAAACTTTTTGCAGAACTTTTCGTACTCAAGATCGATGGAAAACTATTGATCCATGGGAACAAGAGGTGGCCCTTTGTTTTTGGAGTGATAATATGATAACAAATCAAGTGCTATCAATAGCATTTTATTTTGAAGTACAAGCTCATAAACATGGCGATCCAGAGCAATTTTGGGCAATTTTTGTATATGCAAGTACGGATCCCAAAGTCCAAAGTCAACAGTGGGAATATCTCCAACAGGCCAAAAGAAAATGGGGGAATAATTGGTTTATGGGTAGGGATTTCAATGATCTAGTGGATAATACAGAGAAAAGAGGCGGTCAGCCCCGTTCTGAGGCTAGTTTTCAGAGTTTTAGGGATTTTATCAAAGACATGGGTATGGCGGATCTAGGTTTTATTGGGAGACCAGTCACATGGGCAAATAATAGGGTGCAAGAGGGTTTTGCTGAAGAAAGGCTAGATCATTTCTTTAGATCAACTGATTGGATACTTAAATATTCTAAGGCAAAAGTCAGACATTTGGAGAAATAGGCATCCAATCATTTTCTACTTTTATTGGATATGTGTCGGGACAGTCCTAGACAGAAAAGGAGATTCTATTTTGACAAAAGATGGACTCAACAGGAGGGAGCAATAGCCATAATAGAGCAAGTATGGAATAGGACACAACTCGGCGCTCCAATGTACCAAGTCGCAGGCAGATTAAAACAATGTCGAGTTGATTTGCTAAAGTGGGACAATGCTGAAAATACTAATGCGGTAAGAAGGATAAGGGAGCTCAAAGTGCAAATGGAATTGATAAGCCAAGCAGGGGGTACAAGGGATTGGCAAACTTGGAAGAAGCTAAGAGGAGATTTGCACAAAGCGTATAGTGAAAAGGAACAGTACTGGCACCAAAAAGCCCGCATTCAATGGCTTAAAGAGGGTGATAAGAACACAAAGTTTTTTCACGCCTCTACAGTGCAACGAAGTACATTGAATGCAATTGATAGGTTGGTAAAGGATAATGGAAGAATTTGCACCAATCCAGAGGAAATCAGGGAGGAAGTATCAGATTTTTACTCTAACATTTTTACTACTTCATTTCCCATGAATGACCCAACATTTTTGCTAGGTATCCAAACAATGATTGCAAGTGACATGAACCAAAGGCTAACTAGACCAGTTGAAGATGTTGAGATTCAGAATGCTCTGTTTGGTATGCATCCTAATAAGGCTCCAGGACCGGATGGTATGACTCCCTTTTTTTTTCAACACTATTGGCATGTAGTTCAAAAGGATATTATATTTGCTATTAAAATTTTTTTTGTCCATTCTAGAATGCTAAAGAGTGTTAACCATACACTTATTACTCTTATTCTGAAAATAAAGTACCCAACCCAAATAGCCAGTATAGGCCTATTAGCTTATGCAATGTTGTCTATAAAAAAATCTCTAAGATTCTGGCTAAAAGAATGAACCCTTGTCTCAATGTTTGCATAAATGAAAATCAAGCTACTTTTCTTTTTGGCAGGCAAATCACGGACAATGTTGTTATTGCGCATGAATGCATACATCATATCAAAAGCCTTAAAAGATTAGGAAGGGTTTTATGGCCTTAAAATTAGATATGACAAAGGTTTTTGATCGAGTTGAGTGGGGTTTTTTATTTCAAGTTTTAACTAAAATGGGCTTTGCTAGATAGTCATAGATTGGATTATACCATGCATTAGTTACCTCATCTTTTTCCTTTAACATAAATGGTGAGGTTAGTGGCTATGTGCAACCCACAAGGGGTATTAGACAAGGCAATCCACTGTCTCCTTATTTGTTCATAATCATTTTGGAAGTTTTTTCATTTTTAATTAGAAAGGCTGTAAGTGAGGGTACCTATCGGGGAAGGAGATTGTGTCGTAAAGGTCTGCTCCTTACTCATCTTTTTTTTTTGTAGATGACTCTCTATTTTTTGGTGAAGCTACAGTGGAGCAAGCTTAGCACATTAGAAGGATCATTGAAGATTACTGTGTAGCATTGGGGCAGCAAGTTAATTTGAATAAATCCTCGGTTCTTTTCAGCAAGCACTTAGCAGTTAGTGATAAAAATGCCATTATTCAAGTTTTAAATAGGATCAAGGAGCAAAGAAGTGCCAGATATCTAGGACTACCCTTGGGTATCGGCAAATCTAAGAAAGAAGTTTTTGCATATGTCATTAATGCGGCCAGAAGAAGAATAGGTAATTGGAAAATTCAATTTTTGAGTCAGGCAGGTAAAGAAACTCTCATAAAATCAATCCTTAATTCCTTACCTATTTGTGTTATGTCATGTTTTAAATTACCAATTGGCATCTGCAAAATCTTGAGCAGTGAAACGGCGAATTTTTGGTGGGGCTCTAATGCAAATAATGGTCATAAAATTCATTGGCGAGCCTGGTCCAAATTAACACTTTCGAAAGGTTTGGGAGGGATAAGTTTTCAGGATATATAAGTGTTCAATGACTCCTTGTTAGCCAAACAATTATGGAGGTTAATTCAGTCCCCTAATTTGCTTCTGAGCTGAGTAATGCAAGCAAGATATTATCCCCATGGAACACTTATACAAACCAAAGTTCAACACAATGCATCTTGGGTGTGGAGATGTTGGATGGGAGCAAAATATATCTTAGAAATGGGGATGAGATATCAAGTGGGAGGCAAAGCAATAAGAATTTGGGAGTCTCCATGGTCGCACATAGAACAAATTTCGACCACTTCAAAAGAGCATAATAAAAGTTAATTACTTGGTGCCACCAACTAATGACAAAGGAGGGTGCGCAATGGAATCAAATTATGATTGGACAGCTTTTTCAATCTGAGGATGCAGCGGCAATTATTAGAATCCCAATAAGAAAGGAGGGTAGTCAAGATAAGCTAATTTGGCAGCACAATAGCAAAGGGAATTTCATAGTTCATTCTGCATATCATTTTGCTATGGAGCAGCATCGAGCTCAGTCAAGTATAAATACAGCTACTAGTAGTTCTAGTTTAAACACAGCTACTCATATGTGGCTTAGAATTTAGAATCTTCAGGTCAAAGGAAAACTGAAGCATTTCCTGTGGCGTTGCTGTCAAGGAATTCTGCCCACCAAAAAGGAATTCTGCAGGATTCCATATGTGGTTTTTGTCGAATGCATGAGGAAACCATTGAGCACGTTCTTTTTACTTGTGATAGGGCAGCTATGGTGTGGAGACTCTCTCCAGTTCATTGGGATGGTTTGCAAGATGAACAGTCCTATATTTTTAGACATTGGTGGGAAACATTAAGCTCATTGGGCAAGGATTCCATCAACAATGATAGGCTTAATCTTTTCGTATACATTCTTTGGATGTTATGGAAAACACACAATTTTTGGCTATTTGAGGGGATAAGTAAATCAGCTCATGAAGTGGTGGATAAGGCAATTTTGGAATGGCAGAAATATCAAGAGATTTTAGAAGGGGCTACACCTAATTCTTGAAACAGATTCTGTTTATATCTCTCTTTTTATTTGTTTTGATGTCATTTTGTATTGTTACTCACTTTTCTTATTGTTATGCAAGTTTGTGTTATTATTGGAGACTTCACATCTAGTATAGCTATCTTTTATAGCCGCTTTTGATTGATATTTTAGCTAACTTAGACTTCATTTGTTTTGTTTATTCTTTTCTCAAGGTTTCATTTGTTTTGTTTATCCTTTTCTTAGGAGAATGTGCTGATAGGAAGGGTTTTCTTTTTAGAGCACCCTATGTTAGGAAGATTGATGCTAAGATCCTCGTTTCAATCATAGAAGGAGTTTCTAAGCCTCTAGATGGATTCTCGCTTCTTGTTTCTTTCCTGGTTCAGTTTCAGATGTAGCCTCTACTGTTACTTGTGCCGACTTTCATATGAGTAAGATGGTTTTGCAGTGGTTCTCCCCCCTTTTTTAACATGGGGTATTTTGCTCTTCTCTTTCTCTGCTAATACATGTTTATTTCCTATTTTCCATGCTCTGTTTTTGAGGTGTACAGGCTATTGAGGTTGGGATGATTATCTTTTGGGTCATATGGACTGTTTCTGGGTTATACCCAAATGGGTCAAAATAGTTAATGCAGTTCTCTTTTATTTTATTTCATATCGTTCCTCTTTCTTCTGTTTTGTTTATGCACCATGTGTACTGCCTTCAATATGATGACCAAGAGCTTGGGTGTTTTATGGGGTAAGGATGCTTTCTATTCTTGGATCAACAATTTGTTCCACTACATTGGTGCTGAGGGAAGGACATGTTCTTTATGGGTGTCTGAATAGGTACGGTATTGGGAGTGATGTGTTTTTTTGGAAGTTAGTTTGAATGATTTGAATGGCAAGTGGTGGGATGTTGCATGTAGTTGTAAGGCTTTTGATTGATTGCTTGATAGAAATGAAGAAGCTTGGTTGGCAATCTTACATGGTATATGATTTTTTCGGATGTGTTTGAGGCAAACAACTTGTTTGTTAAAATGCCTAAAAGGAATCTTGGTTGCCATGTTGAACGATCTTGGCAACTCTGCTTTATTACTTTTGCTTGTTTCAACACATTCAAAGGATAATGGTTGAGGTGGACAGCAATGGCTGTGTGGGTAGTGTGGCTCTCTTCGGGTTAATGTGATGTTCATTGCTGAAAAAGTGTGGACTTGGTCCTCTGGACAGGGTGATTTCTTCCACAACATATCATTTTCATTTTCCTTTTTCTGGAGAAAAAAGCAATGTTGAGGATCCAGTGCATCGTTTTTAAAAAAAATAAAAAAATATCAATCTTCTCCTATGATTTCCCTGAACTTTCTTCATAAATATCAAGTTTGGGTTCTATGGAGTAGGGTCTCTATGTTGATATATATTCATAGTATTCTTCATATTTACTATTTTTTGCTCCTTGGTTCAGTGGAAGTGGTATAGTGTAATATAAAATGTGTCTCTTACTTCCCTATGGCTTCCCTGGTCTCTCCATATATGTCAAGTTAGGATTCTATGTCTATATGTTAATATATATTCTTAGTATATGTTTTTTTGCTTTCCTAAGGTACCCTGCTTCATGTTTGACTCCTGAATATTGGCTAGGTTGTCTTGATTCTACAAACTGGAAAAGAAAAAAAAAGGAAAAAAAATATATAAAAAGAAGAAAAAAAAACCAAACAAAAAAAAAAGAAAAAACAAATGGTTGTAGATGTAGGCTTGTTTGTAATCTTTTATTAGTTTTAATCCTACATATGGTTGTAATTTACTAAGAAGAAGTATCATTTGATATCGTGTAAATTGAGGCTTTTTTGTATTATCTGGAATGGAAGTACTGGTTGCTTACCCCTGGTTTGGTTGTTGATGTTGATAGATTTACTTTGCAAGGACATCTATGGTGAAATATGACCCAAGGATCTTTCTTTTACTCTTTCTAATCTCCCTTAACTTTATATTCCGGTTCCTCTTTGCTGGTTCAGGTCCCGATTGGAGGCTGATTATGATTACTCTGTTGGTTTTGGAAAATACTTGCATGGAGTGGTTTGAAAGTAGGCCTTGTTAATCATTGTTGCTTTCTGATTGGATTAATTTTTGGCTAGACTGTTTTCTTTCTCTGGTTTCGATTCATTCTTGTTGGGATGCTCTTGACAAGAATGATTTTTGAGAAGTCTAGATCTGGAACATAGAATACTCTTAGTGTGCAAATAGGATGCTTCCTGGAGATTAATCCTGATTTCTATTTGGTCCATTTTCTACTTGAAGAATTTTTTCTACTTGAAGAATGGGAATAGGATCCTGATTCGTATTTGAAGAATGGAAGAATGAAGCTTTTGGTTTTTCTAATTGGTCCATTTTCTTTTATGTTTTTAGAATGTTCAATTGTACTTTCTATAAATCAAATATGCCTAGATTGCAATTGATGTTCAAGATATAGTGCCCAAGTTTAGTCATTTAGTTGAAATTGGCTATTCACACTTTATCTGACAACATCAATTTTTTTGGTAATCTTTTTGACATTATAGCTTTCTTTCCCTTGTATAGAATATGATTTATGTTGGCTAGTCCTAGACTAGTTTCACTTTGTAATCAATGGGATAGTGGTTACCCTCAACCATTATTCCATTTTCCTCTTTAGCTATTACATTAGACCAAGGAGATCATTTAGCTTTCTTTGGCTAACAATTGTACAATACCATTTTTCATCCAATGAAATTACTATCGTTTCAGTGAAAAAAAAATTCAATATATATGTGGGGCCTATGCTATGAGGAAGCTACTCTAAAATTCACTACATTTTTGGGGTTCTAAAACAACTTAGGCAAAATAGAGCTCTCCTAGGAAACAATGTCTATATATTGCATATTATGGTAAAATAGTAATTGAACAAACATTAAATACAAAAGTACCAGAATATTCTCAAGTGTCTAAATACATATTTCAAAAGGGTTTATCCATTCAATTGTCCCACATAATATTTTCAAACTGGGCCTCTGTTTTTCCTTTGGACTTCTAAGAGATGAGCTTCTTTCATTCAAGAATTCTCTTGCTTATTAGCAATGCACATTGACTTCGTCCTTGTCTATATAATGTGGGAATACCTAATTTAATAAAATAAATCAATAACTTGGAAATGGAAAAAGCAATGGGGCAAGAAAGAACCCTGCGTTGAAGCTCTAAAACCCATTTCCATGTATTCCTCTCTCATTAAAATCTTGTTTATTTTCCTCCTTGTAATTGCATATTTGCTAGGTCTATGTTATAGAGAATGATGCAAAGAAATATAATAGAAAATGTATACCTATATTATAGAGAATGATATAGCGAAATGTGTTAGAGAACGTTGTGCACTGCAAAATTGAAAATGATGATGAGAATCAAATGAATAGAAGTGGTTTTATGGTTATAATTTTTTTAAACACACACACATATATACCCTAGATATTTATGAATATCACATATACACTCCAGAATTTGAATTATCTGATGAATTACAAGGTTGCAATCCATATCTAATCCATTTCTTAAAGAAATCCAATTCCAAAATTGACTTTGGATAATTTTGAATAGAATATCCTAAAAATCATATTAGAATTGAACATAATCACATGAATTTTGGATTAACAAATTTTTAAATCCTCTAATACAACTCAACCAATGATTACAACAATCCAATTATAAGAGTGAAATTCAAATTCAACTAACTGATCGATATCCTTGAATTTCAAGTGAGCATGATGTTCTAATAACAAATACCAAGTGGAGCATGTAAAAATAAGTGATGCTTCTTTTAATCTCCTTGTTCTCCTTCACATTTATAAAAGCAATAATTTAAACCTAATTCAAAGCACAAAAGGATGGTACTTGCTAACTACTTAGACAATCTCTTTTTGAAATCTTCTATTCAAGGTCTATGTGTATGTTTCTATTGCTTAACTCCCTCTTTAGCATTTTGGATGTTATTGACATCTTCTCTCTATTCTTTTCCCCATTTTCCCTCAATTTTGTTCACTAAATAAAAAGCATTATTTCCCACATAGCTTGGGCACTATCTTGGAAAAAGACTAAATGAAATAGATATGTGTGGATAGTATCACTACAGACAATGTTGTCTTAACTTGCATATTTCATTCTCATACTCATCTGCAGGCACCCCATATAGCTTTATACCACATTAATATTAGAAACAAGTTAGTAAAGAAACCATCCCAATTATATTAAAACTGAAGATGATAGATCATTTTTTCCCTAAACTAGTAGTGGGTCTTTCACTCAATTACTAAATAGTGGAAGCGAAAAAGGGATTCTGGGGGATCTAAAGACCATTAAAGTGCATTCATATCAAATGATGTGAGCTTGCCACTATAAAGATGTACATGGACCTTTTCTTTTACTCGAGGGTCCTAGTGACCACAATTTAAATAATAGGATTCTATTCCTAAACCAAGTGGTGAAGCCATAGAGGTTACATCAATTCCAAATACAAATCATGATATGAGTTGTCATGGTGATCTGATTGAGGACTAATTAGATAGTGACAGGGGTTCACCTGATGATTACGATGTTGACCACGAATTTGGTGGTGACAAACATGATGCAAGGAATGTGAATCTAGCTAGTGAGTTGAACAAGAGGATGAAAGAGCTAACATTCCATTCTACTCCAACACTGATGATGAAAAAGATTCAATAAATGTTTGATAATTATCAAAGGTCGGTGTGGGTGGATGATCAAACTTATCAATGGTTAATGTGAGTGGATGGTTGAACTTTAGAGATAGAGATTAGGATGCTTTTTAGGAACAAGTAAGAGGTACAACATGTAGTTAAGTATTGGTTTATTTGTGCACATATGTATTTCAAGGTAAAAAAGTACCTCCAATAGTTGGTTTGTTGGTCTTTACTATCAGGACAAAATTTATTTTTGGAGTGTTTGTACAAAACTAAGAAAAGCAACATAGCTTTTTGAGGCTGCAAAAATGATTTTAAAATAGATATACTTCCATGTAGTACAACTAGATGATCATCGAAATTTGAATCATAATATGGTTGGTCAACTAGCTGGAAACCATGTGAAAGAGAATGTTTTTATGGGGTTATCCATATGCTTGAGAATATGCTATCCTTTAGTGTGAATATATCATACAAGAATGCTTGTCGTGGAGAAAAATTGCGATTGAGATGGTATATGAAAACTGGGAGTCATTGTAAACTATACTGCCAAAATTTTAACCTGCACTTTAATCTTGTAACTCAAGCAAAATTATGAAGTAGAGACACATTAAAAATAATATTGATGGTTTCAAAAATTTTCACTCAGTGTTCTAAGTGTTCAAGCCTTATATTAATGGCTTCTAACACTGTCATCCTATGATTAGTATTGATGGGATATTTTAATATAAGAAGTACAAGGAGAAGATTCTTATTGCAATCAGAGTTGATAGAGCAAGTCATATTGTCTTTGGATTTTTTTTTTATCTTAAATGAGGAAAGCCTAACAAATTGGTCATAGGTTTTGTACAATCTTTCATGCCATGTCATTCTCAGTCGTCAAGAGATTATATTAATTTTTTCTCAAGTTAGGAGAATATTGTGAGTAGTTGAAAACAATTGTGAGTTGCAACCACCATTCATGCATCCTAAATTTTTGCTTACGTCATGTGAAAACTAATTTTAATACTCACTTCAAAAGTAATGCATAACTGAATTGAGGCACTAGGTTGTTTATTCTCATCAGCAACAAAAATTTGATTAGATAATGAATTCAATCTAATAGTTAAATGAGAATGTATACAAGTGGCTAACTAATATTCCTCTCAAGAAATAGGTGTTGCGCCATGATGGTGGAATCTGGTATAGTGTAATGACCACTAATCATTCTAAATTATTTAGTGGTGTTTTGAAGAGGACAAGGAAGTTGCCTATTACTAGTTGAATACGAGTAATATTTGATCGTATTATTAAATATTTTGATAGATATTGAATTGAGGCACACAATCACATTGCTACTAGAAACTCATGACTACCCAATGTGTTCAAAAAATTTCTTCAAAGTGAATACAAATCTAAGTACCGCTAGATTACAGTATTTGTGCATGAGAAAGAATTATATCAAGTAACCAAGAGGTACATAGTGACAAAGAAAGCAATGATTGTGTATATATAGAAAGTTTGAATTTTACAAACTTCCTTGTTTGTATGCAATGAAAGCTTGTGAGAGAATGACTGCTCATAGAATGGGTAGGCCAACTTTTATCTTATGCCATTTGAGAATTATTGGCCATATACACCCTTTTATTTAGTGACAAGTTGAGAAATTTTTAATGATCAACCTGGATATTTGAGGTCCACACAAATAAGAAATGTGATGAATTGAATAAGAAGACAGAAGTACAAAGCTTGTGGAGAAAATGAACATAATAATAGGTAGGCTTCAAGATAGGGTAGTTATGAATTCTTGATGTGATATTATGAATTTTGATTCTAGACAATTTTGATTAAAACTTTTTTGTCATGAATTTTCATTATCTTGTTAATTTTAAAATTTGCTTGTTATATTCGCATAAAGATGGTTGCTTATAATATCATGTTTTCTATTTTAAACATTTATTTTTATAAACAAGCTTATATTAACAATGTTAAGGGTATTTTGAGCAAGATATAATGATGTAGTTTTATTGTTTGTACTTTTATACAAATTCTCTATTTAACTAAATAACTTCTTTTTATATTACGTATAATCATTCATCAATGTGCCCAATTTTGAATAGATATTTGAGATGATTAGGGGTGAGAGGGCTTCTTATAATCTTCCATGTGTGCCAAGAGTCTTGTAGGCCAAATATATTTATACTACAATCAATACTGTTAGAAAATCAACCCATATATGCAGCGGAATGATAAAATGATTGATTACATATCAAGATCTTTTTTTAATCCGTGTATAACATCAATTCGTCATGTCAGCAACATATCCATAGATAATAGGCATGTTGATCACAAGCTGCACAATTGTCTAGCTTCTAGTAGTATCCACACTAACAATTTGTTGGGATCCTCAAGGGATTGACCAATCATGAGTTGCTGACAGCTAGTTTCCTTAAATATAGGAAGAACTAGGGTTTTTGTGAAACCCTAGGAGTCTAATACGTACGATATATAACAAACCTCAACACCTTACTCAAGACCCATAGTTGAGACTTATTTATAAATTAAATAGGTTTGGTGATTACCAAATAACCTAATGGCCTATTTTTTAATGATTTAGATTAATTTATCTCATAAATTTATCCTATACTTACAATATCATTTTAACCCAAGAAGTTGTCCTTATTTGTGTGTGATGATATATTTGTGTGTGATGATATTATTTGTGTGTGACCCATTAGGTTCTTGATCATGTTAGCAATAAATATAAATTATAATCTCAAATTAATTGACTTTAGGACATAAAACCAACAAGCTCCCACCTGAACTAAAGACAATTAGTCGTGGGACTCTTGGGATTAAATAAATTAAACAACTTTAATTTATCGTTAATTTCTCAATTAATTAATTTGTATTTATAAATCAAGATTGACATATAGCCAGGCATCATGACCACCCAAGTGTTAAGAAAGGTCATGTGATCGATTTCACCTTTCCATGAACCAGATTCTGTGTGATTATTATCTTTTTACCAGACTGTATCCTAATGAAAGAAACCAAGTACATCAAGTAGCGGAAATTAAAATTTTGGTTTCCTTCCAAGATCAATACGAAATGATATCAAATTGGGGTTTGGCTTGCGAAGATCTTTGTTTGTCGAATCACTAGCAAAACCGATTCCACTTTATCTCTATAGTATCCACACAATCAATCCAAGTTTCTAGTTATTGTCACATAATTAACTAGAATAGGAGCACACAAAATCCGAAGTGCTAGTTTCAAAATTTATGTTCAGGATTCTCAAATTTTGCTCACAAGGTTTTGGGTTTTCTTTTCTTGATTTTGCTTCAAGAGAATGGCGACTGTTTTCTTTCACAAAGAAAGCCAAGGGTTTCTTGTGTTTCTTTCTATGGAGGCTGGCCAAAAATCCCAATATTTATAGAGCTAGATTGTAGTTTTACGGTAAAACTTTCTAAAGAGTTTTACTTGGATCACCAAACCCTAGTTTGTTTGACATTTCTAAATTCAATGAATCTATTGCCTGCCAAGCACAAGAAGTCTATCCCATTCGGAATTGTACTTCAAAGATTTGGATTTTACAATTGCTAAGTCCAAAACTACTTTGGATTTATTAGCACTAAAACCCAAACTCATTCAGTTTTAAATCCGAATACCGTTTTAAACTGAAAAACCCTCAAGAATCCGTCTTAAAACCCTCATCTTAAATACCATATTAAATCTGATCACATATATCATCATCACCATGCGACATGCTTATGACACTTGTATAACAATCCATGTAGCATTTCTCATGGTGGGTCATTCCAGTACAAAGTTCTATAACATGTACCAATGAGTTGATTTGATATCTCATATCATGACACATGTCATCAGTTACTACACATACTAGTCTTAATGTATTATCATTGTCCCATTTGATGATAATACTTGACTAGGGATGGTTTTAAAATTATCAAATTCTAGGGACATTATTATATTCATTCATGTTACACAGATGTATAATTGAACATAATAATAATAATGAATTGCCACAAATTATAAGCATAATGATACAATAGATGCCCAAACAATCATCACATGATTGGTCTTTAGGGCATAATCCAACACCTAATTAGTTCAAGAGTAAGGAATAGTGCCAACTCTTAATGAATTAATTATTCTTTTCTTGTTTATGAAATACAACTCCCTTGAAGATGAATTTAAACCTTTTGAAATTCACTTCTAGCTTGCGCAAACATTTTGAGTTATATTTCATCAAGTGGCTATGAATGAGATATACTCTTCTTACAATTAGAAGTGGTCAATCCTTTATTAATCATAAACTATCTATCCATGTTTCATCTGCACCAACTCTTAAAGCACGTAACCAACTAAGATTAAGGACCAAAAAAGTAAAAGAATAATAATCCACACTCTAGATACCCTTATAATCTCAAGTGGAAGGATCAATTATACTACTATTATGTAGAGATTAATTTCATTGGTACTCCAATAGATTACCTTATGGAAATCTCTAAGCGCGTCAATCTAATGAACTTGTTCTCTAACAAGTATCTACATATTTGCTTTCGTGTCAGTACACAATAGACTATGGGATCAACTACTTTCTACCTTAGGAAGAAAAATATGTGCTAGTCTATCCATATTAACAATGTCCCATCTTGTTAATACTATAAATAGGGATGATTTAAGAATAATATTATAAGTATTTGAAGAATCTCATCATCATAACTCTTATGATTTTTTCCATATAAATATTATTATAAGGACTTTATCATTTAATAAGCAATAATATAAATGATAAATAGTTCCATATCATCAAATTTTTGCATAAATTTTAAAATATAGAAAAAAATGTAGAGAATGTATAAAAAGTGTATGTATCACCAGAATAAATTGGTTTTTGTCCACACACTAAGTAAACACTCAAATAAAAACTCCCACTTGGACTAAAACCAATTGTTCACAAAGGTTTAGTCAACTAATAAATGTCTCCATCACTAGTGGGAATGTGCTATCTTTAAATCAGTTTTACCATTGATCTATATCAAATGATAATGCGCTGTATAGTATTAGATCACTAATGAGGTTCGTTTTCCATTATTATCATAATACAAAAGTATTATAAATAATGGAACTAACTACATAGAGTTCAATGAAGAACCTTCTGATCCAAAATTTCATAAATATTTTATAAAATCTAATGTATTTGGCATAATTTGTAGAATGTTCATAACATTTTGATTGGAACTCTTCCAATATTTAATACTATTAGTATAAGTAAAATACACAAATCTACAAAAAGTTTGCATCTATATATCTATGATTGATTGGCCCATTAAAATCAAGAATATTTCTTCTAATACACATCATAGCATATAAGTAAAATCCAAAAGTTAAAACATATAGAATCAATTGTACACCATCTAACTTTATGCTAAACAACTTTAGCATCATGTTTATGTACATGAAGTAATATTCATGATATGTCTTTATAAATTATAATTTCTAACATTTATATTACATTTTCTATCTCTTAGAAAAACAAATTAATATACCTTTATATTTAATTTAAGGTATTCATTTTCTATATATAATATATCACACATAGAGTAATAAAAAAGTACTTGTGCTCCCACTTACTAACTTAAATACACAAGTTTTTAAAAATTTTGACAAAAACACTTTGATTTTTCTAATAAAAAAAATCTTAGAATCCAAATTGAATCTTTTAACTTGCATATTTTGTTGTGATCAACAAATATAAAATTTTGAATTGTATCATATACAATTTATTGTGCAAAATATAATTCTATATCTGTTGATCAGCATATGCAACTATTACGAACTCATGTTATCAAGTGATCATAATGTTTAGATGATTACATCGACATGTAATTATAACATTTAGGTCTATCAAATCATCATATGATTAAAACGTTTATTTTAATAGTCAATTTTGTTATTTTATGGTTTTGAACTTTTCAAATGTCATTATTCTTCCCACTAACTTTACTAGAATAAACACTTTATTTTATACAAACAACTCTTGTTCAATGGAATAATAAAATTAGTAACCAAAATTTCTTTTGGATACTCCATAAATAAGTGTTATGTTGGATCTAGTTCTAAACTAATTTAACTTCATCATCTTCACAAAATTAGGACAATACCAAACTTTTCATAAAATTTTGGTTTATTTTTATCCTTATTTCATATAGAATAAAAATCAACTATTTCAAATAAAATACAATTAGCAAATAGGAGACCACATTAATGGCATAATTCTAAAACTATTTGGGAAAGATTGCATAACAAGTCACAAATTAAAATATATCTAATATATTTGATCTAAACTTCACAAATAAGTGTTATCTTTGGATTTAGTTCTAAACTAATTTAACTCTATCCTCTTCACATGAGTAGGATAATACCAAACTTTTCATAAAAGTTTGGTTTATTTCTATCCATATCTCATATAATCAACTATTTCAAATAAAATACGGTTAGCAAGTAGGAGATGACATTAATGGCATAATTCCAACACTATTTTGCAAAGACTGCATAACTAGTCATAAATCAAAATATATCTAATATATTTGATCTTTCTTTTATACAATACTATTCACTAGTAGTGTGTAAAAATGACCAATAAGAATCACATTTTTAGTGAGATACTTTAGAATTTTGATTAAGGTATTTACTTTGACAGTCTAATCGAAACATTAAATACTTTAACAAAAATTTTAAATTTCATTTTATTTGAACTATTTAAATATCTCAAATCTATGCCTACACTAAATATATTTAATCATCTCAAATGATTAAATTTGAGAATAATAAAGTAAGAAAAATACCTTTAGTAAAATTATCATGATACTCTATACATCAAATGTATTAATCAAGACAATTTATCAAATTTCTTACCTTTTACTATAAAAGGTACTTTGGTCATTTACGTGGTAAAAAGTATTCACATATCTCAATTGATTTAAACTCAAAAGATCCAAATTATGATCATAATGTAATTTGGATACGTAAATATTATTTAAATCACCAAGTTATAATATTGAATATGTATTATTTAACTTTAATTACTCTTGGACTAATATAAGATCATTGAATTAAGAAATTAGTTCAAAACAAAATATATCATCATAATATATATTTATTCTAAATATTAATTATTATAATTAATGTATAGTTAATATTAATTAATTTATAATAATTAATTACTTAAGATTAATTTAATATTATAATGAATAATTAACTAATACTACCTAATTAATTAATAGTAATTGTTACAATTAATTTATAATTATAATTAGTAATCATTTTCATTCCCGAGCATAAACCAACCAATAGAATTATAATGAAAGAACTACTATCATTTCCCACTACTATCATTTTCATTACCTTTCCCATTCCCCCACACAAACCAAGCGCCCCCTAAATTTTTGATTATTCATCACTTATGTAGTTCTTTCTCACACACATGCAACTCTCCCAAAACCATGCTAGACATTTGCAACCCTTCCTATACCTTACCCTCTCACACACAAAACACTCCATTGCATGTTCACCCCTATGACTAAGCAATTGTTATGGATGCTAGCTCCCTTCTACTTCTACGCATTAAATTTATAAATAAAGATAAAACATCGAAAGATATAATCCAATAGTTTAGAATAAGCAAATAGGACCATTCCATTAAATTAATAGCAGGACTATAGTTGCTCATCATGTTGTTGAACAAACTCAGGAATCTTAAATTGTCCTTTTCTTATGTATTTCAAAATATATTATAAGTGGGTAATATACTTCATTTTTCAGTACAGGTTTATGAAAATAAGGAAAATAAGTAAATCTGCCACACTTATGGCTTAGCAAATAAGTTGACTCTTCAAGTAATTCTCTAAGGGTGTGCTTGGTTGAGGGGTTTGGAGGGAAAGGATTGAATTATTGATGCTTGGTAGACAACTATTATTAGTTGAACAGTAACTCCATATTCTTGTTTTTGGGCCCCCCATTTGGGAGGGTATGAAAGTGATTGATCTACAATTTTTTTTCTTTTCCATTCATCTAGCTACAACTCTTTCGACTCTCTCTCACTGAGGTTCTTTAGCCCCTTCTTCTTTTTCTTCTTCTCATCCTCCTCATTCTTCTTCTCTTTCTGCACCTTATTAGAAGGCTTGGGGTTATTTGAGCTTTTCTTTGATGAGGACCTCAAAATCTTTGTTAGCTTTTTCTTTGTTAGCTTTTTTAACTTTGGCTTATGCTACGGTTGGATTGTTGGGTGTCTTCTTCTTAAGGGAACCCAAATTTATTTCATCTTCAACCTCCTTTTTCTTTGTTGCTTTTGTATCCTCCGGAGGCATTTTTAGGTTGTTACAATGATTTCAAACCAAATTTTTTTTGGTAAGTCCAGTGTTGAGAGGAGAAGAAAGCAAGGGTATCTTTCTTCTCCCTTGTCATTGCGATTAAATTGATTTCATAATGTTTATGTTGATTGAACAAAATTCCCAACAATTTGTCTCGACTTTTTGTATTACAAATTACTCGTTCTGTTGGTTACCATTAATAAAAAAAAATTATAATACATTAGGCATTAAAATGCAAAATAATAAAATTAACTTATTTCATGATTAATGCCATAATTTATATCATAATCTAATAAGTGTCATAATTAATTTATAATACATTTAGAATTCAAAATAAAATAAAAAATTAACTAGATTTTCATTCGTAAAGATTTTGCAAACCAACCACCATGATTAATAATTATAATCATTTCCCAGCACAAACCAAGCAGCACAATTATAATGAAAAAATCCATTATCATTCCCCACTATTATCATTTCCATTATTTTTCCCATTATCTTTGTCTCCTCAACAAACCAAGTGCCCTTTTAATTCAACATTAAATTTTAGAAGATTAAAAATGATGTTAAACATCAATAAATTCAACAAGAAAATTCTTTCAAGCAATATAAGTAGACTTAGGTTCAGGGACTAGCTTTTGAAATTAGGCATCTACAATAGCTTTATAATCTTGATTTTATCACTTTATCACACATAGCCTATCTGGTGTTACTTTGTTTATGTTCTAATAATAAGTTACATCTTAATTTGCCTTGAGATTTGAGATTTCAACTTCAAATGGGAAATTTCCAGCTTCTAGTCAATTAACTTTTTATGCCAATTCTTAATCTTATTAGGGGAGCTGAAATGCCATAATCAATTTTAAAGGGGGACACTAAAACAAGTATACATGATAAGTGCGGTAAGTAACCCCAATATTTTAAGAGTGAAATCCATTTTATCCGCATTACTTATGCTACATAGAAACTGCATTCATCCAAGCTCCGTTCCATCTAAGAAGAAAATAAACATTCTTTAATAAGTAAATAATTTAGGTTCAAAATTAACGAAATTAAGAATGTATCCTTAAATGTTAGCAATTACAAGAACCGAAAATATTAAACATAAGATAATCAAAATGGAGTCAAATTAAAATTAAGGGACAATAAAACAAAAAATCAAAGTTGGAGTTTCAAATTGGTTAAATAGCATTCAAATTAGAAAGTAAAATTAAACAAACTTATTTCAAGATTTCACCATCACAATATTGAACTTGAATCCCAACTTTGGTCTCCTATTCACCTCGTAAAAATGTTGAACCTTTGGAGATCCTTCAAAGGCCCTAAACTTATAGTTAACAACAAATTTATGCGAAGTAGAGGAATGAGTGAAAGAAGCTGAAAACCCTCACCAAAAGCCTCGTCACTATAGAGATGGCACCATTCTTTTTTTTTAAAAAATTTAATATTGATTTTAAATTATGATGACAGTTGAGGATAAATTTGTGTGAAGAAAATGACTAATTTTAAGAAGAGGGAAGTTGAGGATGTCACTCAAAGCCTCAACAATGTAGACATGGCCCTATTATTTTTAAATCTTATTTTGGTTTATTTTTAAACCTTAAATTATAGTTACATTGTTAGGAGAAATTCACTACTGATCAATGTTTTAATAATACTTATGTAATGAGGAGAAATTGGTAGGAGAAATTATAGTTGAGATTGATAACCAATAGTGATTTATTATTACCATGTTAATTGTATTTTTTTTATTTGGTATATTCTATTAAAATCTTACTGTAAAATATAATCCAATGGTTCAGTATAAATAAACAGGACCATTTGGTTAAATCAAGAGATGGGATTATAGTCTCTCCCTATAATATATATATATGAAGTTACTAATAGTAAGTAGTATATTGTTAGTAACTAATAGTGTATTATAATGTGAATGTTTACTAATCATAATTTTGTTAAATTTAATTGTAAAAGTTATGAAACATGAATTATGATATTTTAATTCTTAATTTTTTATATAATAAAATTTAAAATATATAGGATACTGTATATATCAAATTAACAATAACATATAAGTACTAAGTAGTAAATTATAAATATTAATAATATACTATAATAAAAAGTTAGTAGTGAATATAATAACTAAAGATTATATTTTTATAATCTTAATATAAATATAAACATAATCTAATGATAATTAAAAATAATTTAATAATTATTAATTTGATATATACAGTATCTAATAGTGCTGGCTAAAATTCCACCACTATGTGTTGGCTGAAATTCATCTATTTTATATTTGGAGACCATTAAATAACATTGGAGGCTATTAAACTTTTGAAATCGTATACTTTTGGTCACTAGTTTAACAAAATTTCCCGAATAGTCATCCAACTCGTAAATTTGGCTACCCGTGACCATTCTATTATTTTCACTTGTTAAAGCCAAATGACAGCACTTCCACGAGCATCTCATGTGTTTTTGAGAGGCTAAAAGGTCACCCTACTCACCCCCATATAACAACCCTCACCTCACCCTCTCGCATAGCACCTCTCACCCCTTTCACTCTGAAACATAGGCTTCTTCAATGATTGAGCGTCCATTGATTGAATCAAATATTATGCCTGACGCTAAGTTGATAGAGCAGAAGGAAGGTAAACATGGCTTGGCAAATCAGACCACGGGATGCCTGTGTTGATCCAAAAAATCTATACAGTACATGGATTACACTAAACCACTTGAAATTTTAAGAAGTTGCTAGTTGGGTTGAATGTGGTCCTTTGTACTTAGGTTGAAATTTGTTTGTGGGGTTGCGATTATTTAGGGTTGTTTTGAATGGTTGTTTTGCATTGTTGTTGGTTGGTAGGCAGGCATTTGTAGGTTTAGGTTTCATATGATACTTGAAATGAAGATGAATTTTGTTGCAATGTCCGTAGGTAAGTCCAAACTATGAGTAGGTCAATGGCATTTTGGATGAAATTTTCTGAGGTGCATGCTATGAAAAGTCAATGGCAATGACCCATGTGTTTGTCATTTTTAATGTTGAGATTACTCTTGTGTTTTTGGCCTCAAATGAATATTATGTGTTCATGTGCTATATTTTGAATTATGTTCTATGTTTTGTACTGGTAATTAATGAAATGTAGTAAATAAGTTCCATTATAATGTGCAATTAGAAAATATTAAATTTGTTGACAATTATGTGTTTGAAATGCAATCTCCGGCAGTGAATATTTCAGCATTAGACTACATTATAGTGGTCAATTAAGTGATGTATTTACGAAATCTTATGTCGGGGGTGAAGTTGATTACGTAGACATGTGTGAAACTGATAGAATGTCTATTGTGGAGTTGAAAGCAGTGGCTACTAAGAGTGGCCACACTTATGAAGTGGATTTCTTCTACTTAGAACTAGGGGTTCAATGACCAATAGCCTAAGGTACTTGCGAGGATTCAAATATTCTAAAGCGTGCTATATGCACATGAGAATAGGATAATTGATATCTACTATATGAAGCATATAAGCGTGCCGAATATTATACGCTAAAGGGTTGAGCATGGCAACTAAGATGCAATCTTTATCCAAGAATGTTAAAGCGTCTCGGAAAGGGAAAGATAAAATCATTGTGGAGGATCCTGTTATGCCTAAGGGTAATGATTCTGATAGTAGTTACGAAGACGTTGACCATTTCTCTGTGGATGGTGAGTATTGCAATGATAATGAGATGCTTGAGTGTGAAAAGGATGCAAATCTAGACAATGATGAAACATAGCAAGAACAAGAAGATGATGTACACTGCTTTGACCCTTCACAAGTGATCTAGTCAAATTTTGTTGATTGTAATGACGAGCAACAAAGTGGTGGTTGGGCCAACAACCAAAGAGGGGTGGCAATATGCATGGTCGGATATCAAGCGATGGTAAGAACACCACGACATCGGATGTGAGGACATCCAAAGACAATGCAAATAAGGAGATGAATAGAATGAGGGCGTATGGAATGAGTTTGATGCCATCATAGATGAAGATTTGGATTGTGAACTTCAAAGTAACCTAGGCTCAAGTGATGATGACAGTAGAAAGGATGCGGTTCGGTATGTAGATTTCAATGCCAATAGGGACATGATACATCCAAGATTCACGTTGGGCCAGAAATTTGCCAACTCAATCGAGTTCAAACAAGCTATCTGTAATTATTAAATTTGGCAGAGGAAGCCTATAAGATTCACATAGAGTCAGAGCGAAATGTGCAAGTGGTTGCCCCTGGGTATACTATGCATCAATGGGCAGTGATAGGGCATCCAATAATCTGATTATGAGGACATTTGTGGATGTACATTAGAATTGTGACCATGTACAAAAGAACAGGTTTTTGACAGCAAAATGACTAGCATCAAGGTATGAAGAGAGAGTTAGATCAAACATGGACATTCCTATAAGGAAGATAAAGCAGACTATCAATGAAAATCATGAGGTCTTGATCTCCAAGGTGGTTGCATACAGGACTAGAAAAATAGTAAGAGATACAATTGTAGGGTCTGCTGCTAAGCAATATGCTAAGTTTTGAGAGTATTGTGACGAAATCGAGAGGACACACCCTAATTCCACAATGGTGGTTGAACATACTTCATTTCGAAATTCGAGTCATAAGTGTGTCTTCATGAGAGTATATTACTGTCTAGGGCCACTGAAATAAGGTGCGTATCCAAGACAGCTATTGACTACAATAGGAGTTGATCCCAATAATGGTTGGTGGCCAATTGCTTGGGTTATGGTTGAGAAGGAGGCTACTTCGCAATGGAAGTGGTTCATATCGCTCCTGATCCAAGACATTGGGATTGAGAATAAGTTCTCATATACATTCATCTTAAATCAACAAAAGGTGTATGATTGTGGCTCAATATATACTTCATGTAAAAGTGCCTTCACACTTTTGATCCCTACTTATTTGTGAATTTTTACATGCATGGTTTAGACAGGGCTCTTGCTAACATTCTACTGAATTTAGAGCATAGATACTGCATACCACATATGTACCACAACTTTAAGAAAAATCATCTAGGCAAGGTGCTAAAACTCCACCGTTATTATATACCCCATAAATTAAAGAATTCAGCCAAGACACAAGACAAATTTGGCAAATGAAGAACAGGGCTTATTTATTTATTTCCACATTTTATAGATTTGATATTTGCTCGCAAATGGATGATGCGAAAGGTTTGGCAGATTTCTTGAGCGAATATCATGGTCCTTCTCACTGTGGTTGTGAAATTCCGTCATGGAAGGATGAAGGCCTTTGAAAACAAAATACACGACTATCCACTTGACAACCATATATAGTAAACTAGGAAAAAATTACGTACACTGGTGTTAACTTCTTTACAACCAGATATAATGGTTGTTGTTAAGTGGATATTGCATTAATTTGATCCTTAGTTGTGCTTCCAATTATATATTGTGCTTCCCATTCTTTTTATATGTGGTTTTAATTTATTCTCCAACTTATCTTAGGCCTTTAGTTGACCCGTTGTGAATTCCTCAGTGCCACTGAATCTCTCATAATGTGCAAATTAAGAGATGAAATATTTAGAGTTGAAATGGGATGGATACATAAGGATGTACCCAAAGACACAGATATTTGGATAGTCTCAGGGATGCTTTTTTATGTTTTTTTTTCTGAGTGACAATATCCACTTTAATGATCTATGTATTTTTGGGGCATTCAAAGAGAGGGGTGTGAATAGTTTTTATTAGTTTGTTTGGCATACTTTAAGAAGATTATTGAAGCTCACTAGCTTGGTTTTACATTACTAAAGTGTGCTCTTCGTTCTCTCACATAACATTGTTCTAGAATAATTTTGTTTTTATAGACACAACATACAACGTGACTTATAAATTCTCATGGCATGTAATGTATGCCGAACCTCTGCCTAATTCTGGCTTAGAACCCAATAACTATTGTTATGCATATTGGAACTTAGTTTATGACCTAACAATATGAGAACTCGGACCCCACTCAAACCATACTAATCACATGGGATCTCGGACCACACGAGTAATGTAAGCACTCAGCAGCCCATACTTATCTGTAAATGGTTAATGTTTACTAGTAAATGGTTGATAGTATGCGATATTTAACGAGGCACATTAGAACGTGTGACCAACCATTACAATGTGTTTCGCGAATTTTGAAGGTAAGATATATATACTTAGTTAAACCACCAGGTAAAAGAGAGAAATTTTTTTGTAATTTTGTTATTCAGCATTGAGACTACCAAAAACACTCACTAACTTAGGCATCAAAATTTCTATCATAGAGAACCATTCTGATATCTATTTTGCATGTGTTTGTTAGTCAAATTTTTTATAATTTTGTGCATCACGCTTGTTGGATTGAATTGTGGATTATGCCTTCATCAATTGGTGTTGTCTATTTATGAATTTCTTTCTTGAATGGTATATATGCATATTTCTTTTCTGGTATTGAAAATGGTGGATACTCGTTCTTTTGGTTGCAAGCCAACTGGCAATGCAAGCCGGAGGGAAGAAAGGCCCGATTGTTCCAGCGCTATTGGTGGAAGTAATCCACATTTGGAGAATGTACCAGAGAGATCTAAATGACCCTCTAGCCACCAAAGTGAGCGTTCACATCCTACAGTTTCAAATAGTGCTGATTTGCAGACATATAGACAATATGACAATGATGAAAAGGCTCTAGAATAAAATCGTGCATTGTTTGAAGAATTTCCAAGAGCCAAACATAATAAAAGGCCCTCTGAGAGTGAGTAAGGCACGATGATCTTGGTCACACACTGGAGGAAAAATGACCATTAGAAAGAGCAGTCAACCTTTCACACCAATGACAACTACCAAGATGGGCGTTCTGATGTTGGGGCACAGGATGGCATGAAAAGTCCTTGAAATTAGGAGCTCCCTCAAATCAGTAAAAGAGTGGCAAATGACATTCAAAACTTGTTAAGGTTTGATGATGACAGTGATGCGTCATCTCCCTTCACACCCCATATTATACAACATTCAACACCTGTAGGATTCAAGCTGTTTGATGGAATCCCAACTTATGACGGAGATTCTGACCTCTTAGAATTCTTGTCACTATTCAAATAAGCTATGAAGTTCAAAAACGCCCCAATGTAAGTGATGTGTAATGCATTCTCTATCTATTTCAGTGGCAAAGCCTGGGTATGGATAAATGGTCTCTTCTGAAGTAGCGTATCGTCTTTCAGGCAGTTGACGCAACTTTTTCACACCCACTTTTTTCAAAAGAAGAAGTTTCACAAGACTGCTGTCGACTTGATAAACCTCAAACAAGGGAAGAACGAGTCCTTTAAGTTATATGTAGAGAGGTTCAATAACAAGAGTCAACAAATGGCTGATTAAACTAATCAGTTGGTAATATTGGCCTTTACGAATGGTCTAAACCCCTATCCATTCTTCACAAAATTGGCTTAGGACATACCCATTGATGCACAAGTTTTATGGCAGATGGTGGAGAGTTATACAAAGGGGGAGAAAGTCAGTAGGAAAAAGGGAAAATAAGAAGAATGAAAGAAAGTACCAGCAGGATACAAAGGGAAAATAAGGCTAGAAGAGTGCTTTTGATAGATTGAATTACAATTGAGGTCACTTGGAACCTCATATTCAAGTTAAAAATCTCACCCCACTAACCAAAAGTTGTACCAAGATCCTATCTATACATAGGGATCTCCTCAAACCCCTTGTTCTATTGATTGCAGCATCACATAAGTGACCTTGGCACTTGTGGTGTGCTTTCCACAATGATCATGGACATGACACTGAGAATTGCAAACATTTGAAGAAAGAAATTGAAGACTAAATTTGGAATAATATGTTGGGGCAGTATATTCACTGGTGGCACTTGCGCTTTGATGGGTCCAACCTTGGTTGGGAGGTCAGAGAGGTGGCTACCATGCTTGTGGTGAGGTGTGGACAAAGCCAAAGGTGGGCGAGATGTGCCTACAAATCATATAAACTATAGGCCGAGATGGGATCTCTATGAACCACCATATCAACAAGATCTGCAATCCCTCACAACTACAACCACCTCAACATCCTTTCATGATAACCGCTATGTTATAGGCATCATATAGATCATATTTGGGGGTTATTTGGAGGGGCAATCTCAATCTGCCATAAAGGCCAATGAAAGGAGAATTTTACCTCAGGAATCGGTGCACAAATGTTTCAAGCAATCCAAGGTTATTACTTTATGTGAAGAGGATGTGGTTTCCAATATCAACCCACATAATGATGCTTTTATGATCAAAGCTATAATCACCATCAAAGAGGTGATTAGGATGTATGTAGATGATGGCAGTGCTATGGATGTTTTATAAATAGACTGTTTTTGCAAGTTGAAAATTGATTTTGGCACTTTGAAATCCTTAAGTATGTAGTTGGTGACATTTGCCCATGAGATTGTCCATCTAGTGAGAATAATCACATTGGTCATGGTTATGGATGGTTACATTTGAGATAAAACAATCATGATAGATTTTTGTGTTGTGGATGTGCCTTCTCCTTTCAATGCCATTATTGGAAGTCGTTGATGAATAAGGCAAAAGCCATATGGTTGCCCTACCATTTGGTTATGAAGTTCACAATAGAACATGGGGTAGCATCTATATGGGTTGACCAATACGCTACACGAAAGTGCATGCGTATTGCATTGAAAAGCAAAGGAACTATGATGAAAGTGTTTATGCTATTCAAACTCCAAGTGCGTTAGAACCAAGTCCAGAGACCACACTCTGGGAAACAATTTTTGAGAACAGGGAAGAAATACTTACTTTCCTTGAAAATCTCTTGGTCACACCTTGAGAATATCAAAGTCTTTAGAAACATCAAAGTTTTCTGGAAAATTCAGGGATTTCACCTCGGGAATGCATAGACTCCCTTGGTAATCCTATGGTCACACTTTGAGAAACCCAAAACATTGTTATCTCAAGACAACAAACAGAAATACTAGTGATCACGAATGAAGTGCAAGACATTGTGATTGATGACAATCACCTGGACAAAACAAGAAGTCAAAGCTTCACTACTTGCAAAGTGAAGGATAAAATAATTAGTCTATTGCGGCAAAGACAAAGAAGTCTTTTCTTGGAGTCCGTAAGATATGCCCTAGATCTCGTCTTCTCCGTAACACAAATTAAATATTGATATGAGGATAAAGCCCGTCCAACAAAATAAAAGGACATTGACTCTGAGGAATAAGGTTATCAATGAAAAGGTGAAAAAGTTATTGCAATATGACATCATCAAAGAAGTCTTTTATCCGATATGGCTATCCAATCCTATGTTGCTAAGAAAGCCTGATGATAGCTTGTGAATGTGCTTTGACTACATTGATCTCAATAGGTATTGCCCCAAGGATTGCCATCTACCCGTGATTGATCAGAAGGTCGAGACTATATTGGAATATGAGGTCTTTATATTTCTTGATGCTTATAAGGGCTACCACCAAATCTTAATGGATGAAGAGGATGTGGAGAAGACTTTTTCCATTATCAAGATAGGAATCTTTTGCTACAAGAAAATGTCATTCAGGTTAAAAACATTGGAACAACGTATCAGCGGTTGGTCAACTGAAACTTTTTTAATCAGATCGGCAGAAACATAGAGGTTTATGTTGATGATATGGTAATAAAGTGCAAAAAGCTAGAGATGCTCTAGCCGACTTGGAAAAGACCTTTTAAACCTTGGTGAAGATGAGTATGCCTCAGAACCTTAAAAAGTGTACTTTTCGGGTAGGATCAAGTAAATTCTTAGGATACTTGGTCTCTAAATGAGGATAGTAGCGGAGCTAGCTTGATGTTTCAAACCTTAATGGTGTCGAGGTCACCTATACTTTGCGGTTTGACTTCAAGGCAACCAATAATGAAGCCGAGTACAAAACTTTGATCACAGGTCTTAAACTAGCTAGGAGGATGAAAGTTCAGGATCTGCGAGTATACAATGATTTTAATGGGCACCTCACGGCTATAGGGAGTCGGCAATATGCAACAAGCAAAACAGGACCTAAGACTTAACTTGCAAAATCCTAGAACCGCAGACTGAGACCAAATGGATGAAGTGTCACCACAACCTAAGGTTGTACTAGATTGATAAGACTCAAAGACGTCACAAACTAGTCAAAATTGATAAGCCCGTTGTTCTTTACAAGAACAAAGAGATTGAATCACTCAAACTCTCAAGGACGTAATGTCACAAAATCTTCTAATTCATGTATTCTTTATTCATGACCAATGGTCTATATTTATAAAATACAAAAATGTGCTAAAAGTCAACAACTAAAATCCTAATCCTAATCCTAATATAATTCTTAAGGAAGAGTGGCTGGTTTCCTTTAATTAATTAAAGGGTAGCCTTAAAATAAAAAGGAAATAAAAACCATAAAGCCAATTAGACTTGGAAGTTTGACCCTTTAAGGTTTCCTTCAAACTTACAAACTTAGCTACTAAAATTACCTAATAATTTCACTATTCACAACTTATTCACTATTCACGTTTTGGCCCTTCAAGAATTAATAGATTCCTAAAAATAAAATCACAAAAATTAATTAAATAACTTGGTCTATTATCACACTAGAATTCGGCCAAGGCAAAACTAATGTTCTTCAAATCATACTTACAATAAGTTAATGACTTGCAACTCTTGGTTGCATGCTTGATGAACTTGAATATCTTGAATTAAACCACTTAATGGTTTCATAAAGTTATTTAACTTTAACTCTCACCATCAGCCCCATGATATGCCTTAATGGATCAAATATTTGACGAGTAGGTTGAATAGCTCCTAGATTCCCATCACGTAGATTGAACGGCTCCTGGGATCTCATCATTCCCTCTCTCATTGAAATGATTCGTCCTCAAATCTTCAAAAACATCCTTGGTATGAAATTAATACTCTTTGACCACTTTAAGAAGTAAAAGAAATAGTTTGGCAAGGGAAAATGATGACTTTTCTTTTTACCTCTTCTCAAGCCACTCTCGTAATTGAGTTTTATCGCTAATCTTTGAAGGCTCCAAGTTTGAACCGGAGTGTGGGAAAATTGTCTTTCTCCAAATACAAAATCAAGGTGTGAAAGATTCAAAACACCATTAACCAGCTCGGGCTCTTGGTTTTGATTACCCCCATTCAATGGATTTGTCCTAGTTGAGGCATCGGGCTTTTCTTCATCCTCAACCTTTTTCTCTTCATTGCTAATCTGAACTGGATCTTCATAAACTTGTATATGGCAAAAATTCCCCATTTGTTCAACATTTTTCATGGTTTGAACACAATGTGATCTCATGGTCACTAATGTTTTTTCTTCACTTGAAGACTCTTCTTCACTTACCATTGAATGCATAGACTTCAAGGTAGAAACTATTTCTCCCACAATGGTATCTTCTTCACTATTAGATTCAGTTAGAGGTGGCATAGAATCATTGGATTCACTATTAGAAATCTCATCCTCGTCATCTAAGGTGATCATCACTCGTTTATTTGGACATTGGGCAGCTATATGACCTAGCCTTGACATTTAAGGCAAACAATATCTTAACTTCCAGGGGACCATGTGGCTTGCTCTTCCTTCTTAACTTCTTTATCCTTAAAAGAATCGGCCCATGAGTTAAAGTCACTCTTCAAGTCACCTTTTTCATCCCAATTATTCTTCCACGAAGACTTACTAGGCATGTAGTTCGATTTTGAATTTTTCTTCTTCAATTGCCTTTCCACCTTCTCACCATCCGACCATCTCTTCAATTTCCAAATAATGGTGGAGTTTGATTACATTGGCTATTTCAGATTCAATCCTTGCAAAAATCTAACCATTGTAGTTTCTTTATCTTCTTCTATATTGGCTTAGATGAGTGCAGCTTCTAACTCAATGAAGTATTCAGTGACACTCTTCGAACCTTGTTGTAAGCTTTGCAACCTCTTCTACAATTCCCTATGATAATAGGATGGGACAAACTTCTTTCTCATAATTTTTTTAATTTTTTCCCAAGAGCGAACAAGACGCTCTCCATTTCTTTTCCTTGAGGTGACAAGTTGATCCCACCAAATTATGGCATAGTCAGTAAATTCAACCGCTAGCTTAACCTTCTTTTCTTCAAAATAATGGTGACAATCAAAGATCCTTTCAACCTTTTTTTCCCATTCTAAATATGCCTAGGGATCTTCTCAACCTTGGAAGGCTAGAATTTTCATTTTGATGCTCTTCAAATTTCTATCAATTTTATCAACTTTGTTTTGGCCTCTTGGGAAGTGGAAGCCTTGTCGGAATCCTCACTTTTATCAGAACTTGAAGAACTTTTTTTTTTTTGGTTTCAATTTTCTTGATAATGAATCATTGATACTATTGGCCAATTGCTCTATCTTATCATCATTAGCTTGAAACTTCATTTGCAAAGCCTCAAGTTGACCATCCAACTTGGAATAAGATCGGATCATGTTTTCCATCCAATCTGGGAGAGTCTTTTGGTCAATTGGAGCTACACTTTCTTTTAACATGATTCCTACAAAAGGTTAGTACAAAAAAAATAGAAACAATAATATGGAGAGATTCGTAGTAAGGGTATGCTCTCGGTTATTTTCTATGTCTCACCCCTCACTCAACAAACTCTCTCAAAGTTCTTGCTTAGAACAACAATCTTTATCAAACCTTGAGGAACTTTCGGCCAAGGGATAGCTAAAATAAGGATCTATGAATTTAGGACTAAAACTCAAGAAAGGTTAACAAATTAGGAAACTACTAAAAAAATATCAACTTGGAATCGAATGCAAATATAGAAACTAAAAAGGAATACGAAACTAATCAAATCCAACTACAAAGTGGACTTGAATAAGTTAAGCTACAAAATGGAAACTAAATAAATATGCATATGGACTCTAAAAGGAAAGAAAATATGGAATCAAAAAAGGAAAACAAATAGGAATTTAAAAAGGAAACAAATAGGAAAGTTATCTAAAGGAAGGTAACTTTCAAGAAAGGAAATATAGTCAAAATAGAAAACAATTCTTGCAGTCCTTTTGTATAGTAATTTTAGTCAAGAAATTTTACCAAATTGCATAATTTTTTGCCAAAATAAATTGCCAAGAGCAACAAAATTTTGGCTAAAGAAACTACTTGAAAGAAAGCAGAATTTTCAGCTAGCAAAGTTCAAAATTTTAGTTCAACAACAATTGCCTAAATGCAGAATTTTGGTCCAAATAAATTACCAAATTTTTTGTGCAGAATTTTGGCCAAGTTGGGTTACCAAAATGCATAAATTTTGTCCAAGGAAGTTGCCAAAAGGTGTAAAATTTTAGTTAAAAAGAAGTTGCCAAAAGTGGAGAATTTCAGCCAAGTGGTACTATTTAATTTTAAATCCAATTGGGATGAGGAAATTTAATCACTCTTGGATTTTTGTTTTTGACAAAACACACGTTGCTTTCAAAAAAATTATGCTATGATTCAAGAACACAAAAAGCTGTACAGTTTCAACAAAATTCAGGAAAGCAAAATTTTTTTGGTCCAACACTTTTAGCGAAGAGAATCCAATTTCAATCAACAATTTCAGCCACAAAGTCTATACTTTTGGCTGCCAAAAGTACAGAATTCTGTCACAATTCTTAAAGAAATTTTCAACAAGGATTCAAGAGACAAAAGTCAAGAGAGTAATACGAGTGATTGCAACTAGAATTCAAGAACAAAGGCAGTACGAGTTTTAGGATTAATTCAACAAGAATTCAAGAACAAAATTCAGGATGAGGTAGTACGAGTTGTAGGCAGAATTTTTAAGCAATTCTTGAAGCAATTTCGTCCACAATAATTTAAGAAACAATGATTCAAGAACAAGAATTCAAGAAGAAAGATTTCAAGAACCAAGAATGCAAGAATTCAAAAACAAAATTTCAAGAATTCAAGAAACAAGATTTCAAGAAACAACAATTGCTCTTCTCTTCTTCTTTCTTTCTTTCTTTCTTTTCTTTCAATTTTGTTCTTGCTGTTTTATTTTTATCACGGTTCTTCTTCTTCTTCTTCTTCTTTTTTTTCACCAGAAGGAACAATTTAAATTACCCCACAATTGGCATGAAGACGAACACAAAACAGAACAAGACAACGATTATAGAGGACAAGCTTCCAGTGGTTCGGATTTCAGCAAGAAAATATTATTGGCAACAAATTTTATTTTTCACATGGTTATTTCTTCTTCTTCTTCTTCTTCTTCTTCTTTTGCTTATTCTTCTTCTTATTTTTTTTCACCAAAAAATGAACAATTCATAGGAAAAAAAAATCAACACAAAGAGAGAAAAATAGTATACAGCAATTCGTTCGAAAATTTCAGAAATTCAACACCACTTTTGTGTTTTTTTTTCTCCGTTCTTTCTTCTTTTAATTTTTTTTTATTTATCACCAGAAAGAGAACAATTTACAGAATAAATATCAACAAAAAGAAGAAGAATTCACGAAAAATAATCAACACAAAGATTATAACTGAACAAGTAAGGAATCCAAAAATTTCATGATGAACAACTTCAAAGAGTTAGAATTTTTTTTTTAAGAAAACAATAGGCAATGAATTTTATATAAAAAAACCAAAATTATCTACAAAAAAAGTGGGTAGCAGAAAAGGTTTAACCAAGTCTCGAAGACTAGGGCTAAATAACTAATTTGACTACCACAAGAAGGCAGAATTTTCAACTATAAAGAATGTATGGAAGCAATATAAACAGAATTGTTTACAAAATTTTGAGATTACCTAGAGCTTTGATACCAAACTGATGTACACCTCACGGCTACGGAGAGCCGTATGCAACAAGTGAAACAGGATCCAAGACTTAACTTGCAAAATCCCAGAACCGGCGGAATTGAGAACAAATGGATGAAGTGTCGTTATAACCTAAGGTTCTACTAGATTGATAAGACTCAAAGGCGTCACAAACTAGTCAAATTTGTTAAGCTCGTTATTCTTTACAAGAACAAAGAGATTGAATCACTCAAACTCTCAACGACGTAATGACACAAAAATCTTCTAAGTCATGTATTCTTTTTTCATGGCCAATGGTCTATATTTATAGAGTACAAAAATGTGCTAAAAGCCAACAACTAAAATACTAATCCTAATCCTAACCTAATTCTTAAGAAAGGGTGGCTGGTGTTCTTTAATTAATTAAGGGGCACCCTTAAAATAAAAAGGAAATAAAAACCATAAAGCCAATTGGACTTGGAAGTTTGGCCCTTTAAGGCTTCCTTCAAACTTACAAACTTGGCTACAAAAATTACCTAATAATTTTACTATTCACAACACTATTCACTGTTCACGTTTTGGACTTCAAGAATTAATAAATTCCTAAAAATAAAACCACAAAAATTAATTAAATAACTTGGCCTATTATCACGCTAGAATTCGGCGAAGGCAAAACTAATGTTCTTCAAATCGTACTTACAATAAATTAATAATTTGAAAGTCTTGACCGCATGCTTGACGAGCTTGAATATCTTGAATTACACCACTTAATGGTTTCATGAAGTTATTTAGCTCTAACTCTCGCCATTGGCCCCATGATATGCCTTAATGGATCAAATATTTGGCGAGTAGGTTGAGCAGCTCCTAGATTCCTATCAAGTAGGTTGAACGGCTCCCGGAATCTCATCAGATTCTCAGGTGGTGGTGAACCAAGTCTAAGGTGCATAAGAAGCCAAAAATTTTCAAATGAAGCGATACCTGGACAAGGTTCAATAACTCAGCTACCATTTTCATAGTTTTGACATCAACCAAATTATGAGATTTAAGAATAAAAGGGTTGATGCCCTGAGTAAGTTGGCTTCCTCCATATTCTTCTATCTGAACAAAAAGGTTCTGGTCGAGGTACTCCATTGTCAAAGCATGGAAGAGAAGGTCACCATGGTTATTGAAGAAAGGGGAGATAATTGGATGACTCCCATATGACGATACTTGTAGAGTGGAGAATTACCGAAAGATAAGAAAGAAACACGAAAGGCGAAACTAATGGCGTCTCAATATGTCTTGCAAGATGGCATCCTTTACAAACGTTCTTATCTTCAACTATTGCTTAGATATATGGAACCCCAACAAGACGACTATATACTTAAGGAGGTGCATCTTAGATCCTGTGGGGGTTATGTAGAGCCACACATGTTGGCTAAAAAGTTTATTCGATGGGGATACTACTAACCTATCATGTTCCGAGATGCCCACGACTTTGTGCAAAAATGTGTGAAGTGCCAAATTCATGCCCCAATAATTAGAAGACCTCAGATGGAGTTGATCAATATTCAAAGTTCATTGCCTTTCATGCAGTGAGGGATTGATATTCTTAGACCCTTCCCTAAATCCCCTGGTCAATTGAAGTTTTTGATAGTGGCAATTGACTATTTTACCAAATGGGTAAATGCTGAACCCTTAGCTACCATCACAGGGAAGAATGTACTGAAGTTTGTGTGGAATAAGATCGTCTACAAATTTGACATCTCTCGTATTATTGTTTCAAATAACAGGAAGCAATTTGCGTACGATCTATTTTGATCCTAGTGTAAAGAGCTCATGATCAAGCAAAATTTCACCTCAATTCCACACCCTTATGCTAATGGTCAAGTCGAGGTTACAAATTGCACGTTGCTACAGGGGGTCAAGACTCGACTAGATAAAGCCAATAGAGATTGGGTGGAAAACCTCCCAAATGTCCTCTAAACCTACCCGACCACACCTCGAACGGCCATGAAAGAGATTCTTTATAGCCTGGTGTATGGATTCAAGGCTATCATCCGGGCGGAAATTGGAATCCCAAGTCCTAGGCTCATAGCCTTCAATGCAGTGGCCAACGATGAGGAGTTGCGTTGAGATCTGGCCTTGAATAAATCTGGATATATTGAAAGAGCGTCAAGATCTGGCCTTGATTAAACAGGCACAATATAAGTAGGCCATAGCAAAGTTCAACAATGAAAGGGTTAAAATCAATGAGTTTAAGCCAGGGGGTCTTGTCCTCTACAAAAACGATGTGAGTAGGGCTCAGAAACTTAGCAAATTGGAAGCCAATTGAAAGTGTCTCTATAGAATCATTGATGCATCTAGAACTAGAAGTTATTGCTTAACAACAATGGAAGAGGAATTTTTTCCCTGATTGTGGCATGTTAGTAATCTGAAACGCTTTTATGTTTATTTCTTAGCATTGAATAAAATATCCTCATTCTTTTATATTTATGTATTCATTTTCGTATTGTTAATCATTTATAAATCGAGTGAAAAAGTTCAAGTCACCTCAAACTCGGTTTAAGGTAGCCAAACTACCTTGATTTACTATAAATTTAAGAAATCACGTGTAATCTCGATTCAGCTACGTTGTCGCATATTCTCAAATATCCTAAGGGGTGACAAATCCTGAACATCCTACTAAGTAAAGGGGAGATCCGAAGTCTCCAACAAACAAATCAGCTTCGGATCTCCCCTTGTTTCCCTTTCAAGTTCCAACTCCTAAGTAAAGGCATGGATTATTTCATCTTACTTTTAATTTTAAAGTCCATCAAGGAGACCTCGGAGAAGAGTTCCATGATCCTCTTTTTATATGCTTCATTTGCGAAGCAATGGATCTCCTGAATGCTCAGGTCCCTTATCGCCCTTTGCTGTTTTATCTTATTTCTCTCGAAAGTGCAATTTAAGCTTCTGAAGTGTCCAACTTGGTCCGTAAGTTGATTATTTTTGTCGCCTAACCTACTTATCGTATCTCAGAGTTTGTCATATGTGGCCTTGAGAGCTCTCAATATCTCATTCATAGCGTTAGAGTTAGATCTTGGATGCAAAAAATAGCCCTGACATAGGAAGAATAAAACAAAATCAGATTTTTATTAATAGGAAAGTTGGCTTTACAAAACTTTAACAAAGGGTACAATAGGAGTTTAAGAACTAGTCTCTTTCTGCCCTTCCCTCACACGAGATAAGGTCTCGGTTTCATGCTCTTGTCCACTCATCTCCTTGATTTCGGAAGTGTGGAGGTCTAGGTTTTCATCAACCTAACATTCCTGTAACCCTTCTAATGTTATTGAGGAGCTCCAAGATGCCAGGTGATTAAAAAGTGCAAAGGATCCGTCAAAACCTCTCACGACCTTAGTGTAAGCCTGATTGGCCTTAGTCATGACCCAGGGATCGTACCCTGGTAGTTCTTCCAGTTTAAGATATAGGAACTTCTATGGGATCTCTACGGTTGCATTGTGCTGGCCGATATCCCTAGCTGCCAGGGAAAAGTTTGTTATGAAGTTGTCGAAGTCTAATGTGTGAAAAACCTATTTCATCAGCAACCAAACAAATTCTCCCTGGTTGATCCCCTTCAATTTTTGGACCGCCTTTTGGAAGGATTCTAGTTGTTGGTGTAGTAACAAGATTTTAGTTTCAACTATTTTCTGTGCCTCCACCGCTTCTGCCTGAGTGCGAGGAGATGCTGCTTCAAATTTCTCTAATCGGGCTATCTTGGCATTTTGCTTTGTGGCCTCTTCCTCTAAAAAATTCGCTCGATGGACATATTCCGCCCATAGAAGCATGGCCTATCAAATCCACATGTGCCAGCCTTACATTAGGCCTAGCTCCTATTAATACATAGAAGCAAAACACACAATGGTTCTCAATACTTAACCTGAGGAATTGCAACAGATTCGATATGGGCATGCCTTCCATTTTCTTCTATTGTTCCTCCATGCCTTGGACTATCGACTATGGGGAATATGCCTCTGAAAAAGTGAAGAAGAAGGCTACCTCTGAGGTGCTGACCTCAGTAGCCTTCTAGCTGGATTTCTTCTTGGTGCCAGCCATCTTGATTCTCTTACCCTTGGTGGTTGCCTCTACCTCGACGCTCATTTTGTCATCCTTTTTTTAAGAGGGCTCAATCACCAAGGGCTTTGCAGTTGAAGGAGTCATTTTCTCTCATTCTGCATCCTTTGCACCTTTCTAAGAGGTTGTTCCCCTTTTTTAACACCGACGCGATGAAGTTCACCACAGCAAAATGGAATTTTAGTTAGTTTTAAACGTCAACAGGTTACATATAAATCATTACAATGCACATCAACCCTACCTTTTATCTTTTTATTTTGAATAAGCCTTGAGGTCGGGGTCAAGCCTCTACTACTGTTGGACTCAAGTTGTATTTTACCAGCTCCTCTTCAGTGTATTTCCTAATTCTTTCTTCTCAAAACTCAATATATGCCTAACTTTCAGGGTTATAACTCTTTTGATTCCTATAGCCATCATTGGCATCCCCATAAAGCCATTCCATCTCTAACCCACAAGGCTTTGACTTTACTAACCTACTCTTCCAATTGTGATGGTTTGAGGGCTTTACAATTTTACACTTGGACCTCGGGAAAAAGACGAAGTAACCCATTGCATTCACAAATTTCTTCATACAATAAAAATACCTAAACAAGTTGACCGAACTCTCGATCTAACCCTCTTAGCATAGAACTTCAAATCCAATTATAGTTCTAACCAAGTTGGGTACTAATTGGGTCAAAGCTATCCCATAATACCTTAGGACCTCGGTTATCAACCTACATAGGGGAAACTTTAACCCTGCCTTCAACTGTTCTTCATATACGGTACAATATCCTACTAGAGGTCAACAAGCCCTCCAGTTTGATCCCGTAGCTCTAGTTAGGGCTGTTCAAACTAGCTGATCCGATCCGATCCGATTCGGTCTAAAATGTTTGGATCGGATCGAAATAAATTTTCGGATGAGATCGATTCAGACCAGATTGGATTTCAGATTGATCTTTTTTTTTTTGGCCAAAACTACATTCCTAGCCAATATTTTGCATTTATGCTTAATTTTGTCTCAAGACTTTTGTCAAACAGATCACAAGCAAACATAACTTTGAAAAGTTCCAGCACCTTGGATCATACGTACTTCAACCAAAATTGAAACCATAACCACCACTCACAATCTTTCTCAGACTTCCAACCACAAAATTAATGCAGCAACAATATCAAAAGAAGATAACCCACATCATCAACTAATCAACTAATCATACCAACTTACATAACAATGCCGAAAAATTGGAAAATAGGAAGATTAAAAGATTGATATTAATTTTTGCATTAGTCAAAGCTTCTCACAAGAACTTCTATCATCAGCAGATGAATTATTTGCCAATGGCAAGATCCTCCTTGCAGAAGTCAAGAAATCATCCACCATCAAGCCTAAAGAACAAGCACCCTTTGAAGAAGACGTTCGATTTAAGCCAATTTCTCCTCATTTTTGAAGAGATAAATCCATAAAATCTCCAACAACAGAGAATGTAGAGCCACCTCTAAATTTTGATACCATCCAATATAAAAGCAAAAGAAAAGAAAAAGCAAGCATCCAAACCATTTTGGCAATTTCGAAGAAGTAGTATAAATTTCAACACTTGTAGAAGTACCACATTGATTCGATCCTTACAAACCATTTTGGGAATTTTTTTTTGGATTCATCACTTTCCAAAAACTCTAGTCAACATAAAACATTACAAAATCAATTTAATCCCAATGACAAGAAAACAGAGACAACATTAGCTTCTAAGCAAGATATAAACTTTTGCAAATCTACAACCGTGAATTCAAAGAGCCAAAAATAAACAACACACAAAATATAAAGGACTCTTTTTCCAGTCTATTTAAAAATCCACGTCAAAGAAAAAAAGTAAAAACCCCTTCACAAAAATAAATCAAAACAAAATCACCATAAATGATTTTCTTATCGTCCTTTCACCATCGTCCTTATAACAGTGGTCTTAGTTTGAGTCTGCTGTTCAACAGCAATTGAAGACCTAGGGACCAAAATTCTTCAGCCTTGATTTGGAGTGCAAGATTTATGGGATGGGAAGATTGACTTTTTACTAAAAATTGAAGAAGATGGCCTTGAAATAGAAAGAAAATTTAGACTAGAATAGGAAATGGTCTTCATTGTAAGTGAAGAAAGGCAAAGATTGAAGCTTTGAATGAATAAGGGAGGCTCCATCTCTAAGGGGAGTTTGGGTTTGGCCCTTCTAGTTTTGGGGTTGGTGGCTAATCCTAAAAATAGTGCGACAGCAAAAGTGGTGAAGCACGGAGATTCTACAGTTAGATAGAGAGCTACAGAGAGAAAGGGGGAAGGGAAAAAAAGCCAGTCAATTCATTCAAATTGCTTTCGATCGGATCCAATTCGTCATATTTTAAAAACCAAATTGATCTAAATTTTTTTGATCCGATCCAAAATTTCGGATCTAATCACTAGATCGACCCAATCCATGGATTAATTTTAAATAGACCTAGTTCTAGCCCCGTACTCTTTAGGAATATATTACTTCTGCTTAAAGTTCTTGACCTAGGCCTCCCCTAAGACTGAGGTAAGAGATTCGGTTGTGGGAGTAAACTTTTTTGGGTAAGAGTCTAAAACTCTTGCCACAAAATTCTCTCTCTCACTCTCAAAATAACTTTTCACCGCTAATGAGTTTAACCTACTCTCAGTCGACGACCATTCCTCTTTTGAACTTAAAACCATCATTTTTGTTTTCCCTTCCTAAACCTTTCCCTACTAGCTTGATCTACTTCCTATGCTATACTATCCCCTTGGCTGGAAGAGCCCATTACACTAAATTACTCTTCCTCACCAGTCAGGGAAATAGATCTCTCACCCAATTTTGAAGATCCCTTAGATAAAGAGCACAAAAAAGGCATACTTACTTTTTTAGTTGACCGAGATTGAAAGTTGCACCAAAGATACGAACTTTGCAGGACATAGAAAACTAGATGGAGAAAATGGATGTTACACCATGCCGTTGCTCATTGGGTGAACAAGATGATCCCCGGAAATGCAAAGAAGCATGAGCAGAGAGAATTGCATCAAGAGGTAGCAGAGAGAAATGAATTTGCCAAAAAGTAACTACAAATGACACTTAGGTGCATTTTCTAGAAAACTTTTCATTTCCTACGTGTCCTTTCCAAATCTTCTTGGGTCCCGTAGCATTTAATGCTCTGGCAGTGAAGAATGAGGCGTATTAGTCGCATTTCATGTGATTTGGACACTTGGGGCGGTGGATATGACGTACTTCATCATAACGTCTAAACCCTATCTTTTGACCCTTGAAACCTTACCAAAAGTGAGACCTCGGCGTAAGTAGTCACATTGAGGTATGGGGGCCTTGTAATGTATTCTGAGCCTCGGCTTAGTCCCAATTTAGATCCCAATAACTCTTGTCATGCATATCAAATCTCAGTTTATAAATTACCAATATGGGAACTCGAGTCACACTCAAACCATACAGATCACGTCAGATTTGGACCACACGAGTAATGTGAGAACACGATAGCCCATGCTTATCCGTAATGGTTAACGGCAGGCGGTATTTAAGTAAGTGCATTAGAACGTATGATCAACCATTACAATGTGTCCCACAGATCTCGGAGGTAAGATATATATGCTTAAATGAGCCACCAAGAAAAAGGGAGAGAACCTTAATATTTTTGCAGTTCTGCTATTCAGTATTGAGATTATCAAAAACACTTGCCAAATTAGGTATTGGAATTTCTACCTAGGAGGACCACTCCAAAATCTGTTTTGCAAGTATTTGTAAGTCAAATTGTTCATAACTTTGTTGATCGCACTTGCCAAATTGAATTGCGAATTATGCCTTCATCATCATGTATTGTTAATATTCAAAAATAATCACAAAGAAAGTGCTTTTTTTTCTTAAAAAAAAAGGTAAATACAATTGACCTAATTAATTAGAACCAAACACTACTGATAATTAAGAAAATTATGATAAATTTAAAAGTTAGGGAGATTGATTAATTGAATCCTTTGGTATAGATGACGTTTTTAATTTCATTGTTTCCATTATTATTATTATTATTATTTGGTGATTTCCGGAAAGCAAATGTAGCATGCAAATTACAAACATGCGTGCTTGAAATATAGTAATTCTAAGCAACTAATCATATATTTCTTTTGGTTACAAACATTCATTCATTAGATGAATGACCTGGGTAAAAAAATGAAAATGAAAATGAAAATTAATATTTTTTTATAGAATTAAAATAATAAAATCTACTTAAATAAAAATTTTAATAATATAATAAAAGAAATTTATATTGTAAAAAGAAAAGTTTTGAGTTATCATAGTGGAAATGTTTTTTCCAGAAACGATAAGATATATTAACTTCAAAAAAGTTAACATAGTACAGATAAATGTCCTATATAGAACTTTCTTAGCTCGAATGCTAGTGGCTAAGACTAAAAAACAAGAAGTGACGGCCAGCGTGACCACAAAACAGTCCACCTAGCTTGGAACTACTCACCTTTCTTAGTTGGACAGCGGAAATTAAATTACAGCAATATTAGTTGCAATGGTAATACACTTCATTTTGGGGATTTCAGCAAAATATGAATTTTAAGCATGATATAAGCCAGACATGCAAAAATTCAAACATAGTTGCCCCGACTCCTGCACAAGTGCAGCAGAATTTAGGGGTAGGATCCTGATGCCCGTGGCTACTATTCGGAGGCGAAAGGGCTTTGCAAAATTCACTGCGATTTAATCCTGATACTAACATGTCTATACTCTAGTTGTCCATGGCATCAATGAGCAGCCTTCTCCCGCACAAGAAGAACTTTTTCGTGGTGAAAATACTACAGCCAAGTGGGTTGTTGATGGTGCTGGAACTAGCAACAGGATTGCTGATTATTACTGTGGCATGGCTCATTTCTACTCGTGTTGGAAAGGTAACTTGGATTTGCTTTTCCTTCTGTGAATTTAAGTGCAATCCCAAGATTTTCATTTACATACGTCTCCAAACAGAATCGGCAGCAAACTTTATTAAAAAAATAAAGAAATTCAACACAAGCAAAAACAATGAGATAGGTATAAGGTGTCTGATCCCGTCATTTCGGTCGGTGCTTGAACCTTCGCATTGCGGTGCTCGAACTTTTGCATTGCGGTGCTCAAACTAATAAGTTAAACTAAGGTTTGCCAATTTCCTCATTTCCCTGTTCCAAACTCCCAAGGTAAGCTTTTTTGCTCTGAGAATCCTTTTGGGAATTTTTCTTTCTCTCGATCAAATTTTGAACTTGTGTAGCTGTTATAGTCATTTTTATGTCAATAGCTCAAATGGCTGATGGCTGTCGTTTTTTGTAATGAGCTTCAGTTTTAAAATTTCTGCAGTTCGTGTTTGCTATTTTAGGCATTTTTATGTCAATAGCTCAAATGGGCTTATGGTTGTAGTTTGGTACTGAGCTTCTATTTTAAAATTTCTGCAGTTTGTGCTTTCTAGGCAGAATTCAGGATGTAGTTCAGACGGAATTGTGGGTTCCGCTTATAGCAAAAAGGTTTCTTGATTCATTTTTTGATTGTTACTAAAGTATTCGAGTGTAAATTTATGATGGAGATGCAACTGTTCTCTTAATATTGAGTGAATTCAGCTTTGGGTTTGGGGGGGGGGATCACTGCTATTTCTGTATTCTTGTTAGTAATTCATGATAATAAGACACATGATTGTTTTCTTTTAACATGCTTTCAGTTCACAGTGAATACCAAGATTAACTATAATTTCATGTTTCCTGGAAGTAGAAATATTGTGGGCTCCAAGCTTTCGTTACATATATCTTATAGTTGGAGTCTGCTTAAAAAGGATTAGTATCTTTTATTAAAACACTTGCATATGAAGTTTGCATTACAAAATATCCTCTTTTTAGGATTTTACTGCTTTGAAGTTGCTATCTGTAGATTGGAGTGCTATAACATGTCAAATTTGAGAACTATCAGAATGTTCTTAATTGTTGAGTTTTGTTGTTTTAAAAATTTTGAAACGGAAAAGGATACTGCATTGGCAGATTTCCATGGAGTGTCATGATTTCAACTGATATCAATTGTAATATTTCTTATGATTTCTTTTCAGACCATTTAGTGATTGGCTAAGAATATTCTGTCCATAATAGAGATCTTATGCTTTAACCTAATTTTTTGCTTTTATACAGTTTCTGGAAGAAATATTTTTCTATTTAAGGTATATAAGTGTATGTGTATGCGGGTTCCCCTTTAACAATATTCATCTGGTGCAAACTTGAAGGTTGCTTCAACCTTACCTCAGTAGCAATACTTATGTTGATTTTTAATTTTTGCTTCCAAAATTGCCTTTTCATATACACAGGTTGGAAGCTCTACTTCATGGTGCGATTGCACAAAACTATCTATTTTTATTGGTGAATGTCATTTCACATTGATGTCTGGGAATCAGCATTTTTGTTTCCCAATTAAATTTATTCGTTTCCTTTTTCATTTCTCTTGCTTAGATTTTTATTGTTGTGCAGTGAAAAAGGATAGCAAAGTAGCACATGGATAAGGAAATTTCTATTCAAATGAAAGATGTTGGTATCGTCATTTGTTCACCTAGTGAGGTGGCAGAGGCAACTTGTAGGGTGTGCCAATGCACAGAAAGTGATGAAATGGGGGATGTTGTATTGGGATTCCTGGGCATTATTTCACCATTGACTGATGGCCACAATAGCAAGCAGTACATTAAGCTTCAAGGTGAAAATGTTTCAAAAGATGTTGGAAAATATTCCTCCAACACAAATGGCAAGAAAAAATTTGTTGTTGAATTTGTTAGTCCCAAAGTGGAGGTTTTGGCATGTAATCTTGATATAGAAATGGGTTACAATCAGAATGAAGACAAACTATTGGAGCTTGGCTGTGCTTGCAAGAATGACCTTGCTTTCATTCACTATGCATGTGCCCTGAAGTGGTTTATCAACCATGGATCAACAATGTGCGAGGTCTGTGGCCATGTCGCAAAAAATGTTGAAATTTCATACATTAAGAAAGTCGAGAATGCTTTGAGAGGATATGAAGCACTAAGGGAAAAGACAGCAAATGGTGAACTTATTCCTGCACAGGTACAGGAGAATTCTGTGATGGATCCTGATTCTGTGGCTGCTATTTAGAGGCAAAGGCTTATTGAAATTTCACGGTGGTTTAATCCTACTAATAATAACATGTTTAGTTCACTTGTCTATGATGACGATGAGGAGCCTTTTACTGAGGAAGAAGAAGTTGTATCTGATGAAAATACTACATCCAAGTGGGTTGTTGAGGGTGCTGGAATCTTACTGGCACCATGGTTTTTGATTGTTACCCTAGCATGGCTCATTGCTCCTCAAATTGGGGAGGTACTTGGATTTGCTTTTCCTTCTATGAATTTTCCAAAGTGGAAACCTCTACATTTCTTTTTAGGCACACACAATGGAAAACTTTATCTGCTAATGTTCTGGGTAAGTTAATATAAAGCAATTTTGCAATCGTCAATCAGATCTGTTACTTTTGCATTGCATTATTACTCCAACAAATTTGACAATTTTATTTCCTATTTTTAGCAATGATTTAAATTGCCCACAAAAGTATTTTCTTTTCATGGGATACTTTATTCTTCAAAATGTCTTCCAAAGTCAAATAAAAATGCTTGTTGGTTGGCTGTTGATTATAATTTACATAATGAATTCAAGCTTGAGATTAAAGAATTTTTCTTAATCAGTACTCAGCTTCAATTTATCTTATTTTAGCAACCTTGTTACTACTTGGCTAATTGATACCCACTAATGAAATTAATTAGACTTTTATGACAATAAATAGTCTGGTCAGTAAATGACTGTATTTGTATGCTAGAATAGTTTTAGTTCCTGCTGAGATTTAGTTCTGGTACCTCCGTTTTTTTCCCCTTGCATTAGAATTTGTTGAAGGATATGGAAAATTGAAGCGACATCTCTTGTTGAACTGAGTACCATGGTAAAGAAATCTATCTGTAGATATGTGAAAACTACTTATTGCTTCTTATCATCAGGAATAGTAAGTAAAATTGGGCTTTCTGGGCATATGCTTTATTGTTCTGCATTGACTATACTTTTTCATTTCAGTTGATTAAAAATAGATGCCATTCTTAAAGTAAAATTTCCTAGCTATATAGAAGCCAGCAAGCAATAAAACCAAAAGGTATCCATCCATGAATTTATGCAATTTGGGATGCATTGATTCCACAAAAAATTTATCTAAGCTCTATCCCTTTTGCTAATGGTAGAAGTCTTTTGTTAAGATTTTACCACTGCTCCATCATTCTGAAACTTCAGAAATTTTCTTGCATGACTTGGAAAATGCTAAAACAAGAATCCTTGTTGAATGAGACTCATTGACTTTTATCTGGACCAACAAGTGATTTGTGCTCTCCGTTCATCTTTGAACCATCCTCAGATACATGTTTCATTTCTTCCAAACATTTTTTAACCAAAAGATAGTTTTCCTGGGACCACAGATTACCTAAGGTTTTTCCATGGATATGGACCCAAATTCCTTTTTTCGTAAGGCACTACTTATGTTTTCCAGGATATTTCTTGGCTACTCCAGTTATTCTGTCTCCAAAATTAAGAAATTTCCCAAGCAACTGCTGACAATTCTACTTTCTAATTCCCCATGAATAGAAACTTGAAAACTATACACAATGGCATTGAATTTATTGATGGTACACATATGCTTGAGATTGGAAAGCAAATGGTTGGGCACTACTTTCGGAGCTGAATATACAGATTACACATTAAAACAAAAACCTAATTGTTTCACCATTAGTAACAGAGGATTGCTTATACTTGGTTTTTACCGTCCATATTTTCGTTCTGTAAGGGCAAAAGTTACTTCATTTTTGGTTTTATTTGTCACTACATTACTTGTCTCCAGAGTTTCTCATTTCATTGCAAATGTAGATTCCTATAATAATTTTCTCTCAAACTTCACTCAAAATCCTTTGGACTTAATCACTAGTGATGTAATCTGAGATCCAAAATGTTTGCTTTGACTAATGAAATTTCCTTCTCTTGGCATAACTTCATCCAATAGAAATTGCAATGCAGTTGTACTTTTCTCTTGGGAAAAGATGATGGCTTGTAATAAGATAAAATTCGAAAGTGCACAAAATATTGTTGCCCTTTCCATAGTTATGTAATCATTTATCAGGATTTAAGGTTGACAAATAATCTTTACATTTATTTGGGTGAAATCTAAAGCTTTCTTTTGCTTTATATTATGTTAATATGAGCAATATGAGTATTAGCACTTAAAATACCCTATATTCTTTATCTGAGTTATCATGTCAACTACTCGATGCATCAATACATTACAGCTATTTTTTGCTATATCTTTTGAATTCTTCTAGTTCAGTTTAGAATTGTTGGCTAGTTAACTGTCTTATCTAATTTGTCTCATGGTTCTTTGATTTGTAGAATTAGATATAGTATTTCATACATTCTTCATTATGCTCATCAACTTGAGGAGAGAGCCAGGGAGCTCTTTGAGAGTTTGTATGTTTGAATAATAGAAAATTATAATAGGGTAAAATGAAGAGGATACAATCATTGTTGGCTATGGTTTTCCTATTTAACCAGCAAGAAAACTTATCGTAGAGGTTTTAGCAGCTGACAAGTGTACTTTCCTTGCTGTAAACAAAAATGTTTTAATGCAGGAAACCTGAAGATTCTTGTGCATGAAAAGTATGTAACCTGTATTTCCTGCCAGTAAATCATTTATTCCATCATTCAGGAGTGTCAATGCTGCAGAATCTAAGGAAGACTTAAAGAGTGTTTCAAGAATTTGTATTAGTGTTGGATTTCTTCATTTTGTAGCTGCTTCGGAAGACTATACTTTAGTTATTTTGATGTATCAAGTGTAATTATTGTATATGTGTTCAAGTTGTAGGTTTAGATCTTTTTTGAAAATTTTGATTTGCTCAGATAGGTCACAACTACTAGTTTTAAAGCCATTTTATATCATCTAGGTTATTGTCAAAATTAGAGATTCTGGTTGAATTGTCTTTAAATGTCATGATTGTTAGCTGCCTACTTGAAGATAGATAATCTCAGTTTGGCTTTTTTGTGCTTTTGCACCTTTTAGTAACTTTTGAAGTCTTGGTACTTTTCAGCTTTTAGCTTTCTCAGTTCTTAGATTTGATTAGCATTAACGTTTGTTTGGTGTTTAAGAATTCTTAATCTTTAAATCTGTGTCATATAAATATATAACTGTAATGACATTACTGGTAGTTGAAATGAAATGTTCTCTTTAGCATATGTTGTGCTTTCTTTATTAAAGGCAGACATTGTCATGACATGATATAGATTGAAACGATGTAGATGTACTTTAACACATAAGGAATGGTCCATGGCATTTGTTCTTATTAGTGAAGATGGGATCATTGTTGCTTATTCAAAAGGTTTCTTTTTCAACCTTTTTTGCCTCTTGCTTGATGGAGCTTTTTTTCCAACCCTAAGTTTCTAGCTTTAGTTATTTAGTTCAGTATTCTTTTCCTTTAAAAAAAAAAGAAAAAAAAGAAAATTTTCCCTAGCCAACCAACTTTTTTCTTTTTGCAGAGTACTGAAATAACTGGTTTGCATATTCTTCTTGGAGGTAGTGCTTTAATAGTTGTAATCTTTTTTCGCTTTGTAAGTTATATCCTTTACTTCAGCTATTTCATATTGTTACGTGCATGTCCAGTTTTGGTTCGGTAAAAAGATGCCTAGACAAAGTATACTGTCCTGATCTTTCATGTTGGCCAGAGCCATGTAGGTTCTGTATTTTGAGAAAGCTTTTTATTCATGCAACTGATGACCTGCTGTTGATAACTTAATATCTAGGTTTCAATCTAGAATTACATAACTTAATTGTTTTGGCATGTAGAGAAGAAAGTAAGTGAATTGGATTGAACTAATACAATGTGTTTTGTTAACATAATATCGCAAACTAATAGTACTTGGCAACAAAGTATGAGATTTGGACTCATTGTTTCTAACTAAATTGTCAAGTCCTGTGTAACAAAGATGATGCTTTGGTGTTCAAATGAGGAAAGGAGTAGGTTAGTACACAAAGTAAACTTTATCATTCTTGGTAAACAATAAATAGTATCCAAAGTAAACTTTATCATTCTTCGTAAACAATAAATAGTATCCAAAGTAAACTTTATCATTCTTGGTAAATGATAAAAACCGAGGTCAATTCATTTTATAAAAGGAAAACAATAGAAGTGATGGGATACATGTCACTTCAGTTCAGAAGCTACCCAACTTAACAATCAAAGGAGGAAGATTGGTTTTAGCCATTGAAGGGCCATATATTGAGATGGTGGATTTACATGCAAGAAATTACTTTACAATGGAAAATTTTAAGCTTTAAGCATGATATGTGCTATTGCTGTTGGACGCACATGGAGAGATGTATCATCATTGGAATCGTTAAGATTTTCTGGAAAAGAAACCATATCTCAAACTGAAAAGCAACAAAAGAAATTAATAAAAGAGTAATGAGAGAATTTGAAGTTTTTTTGGAAAGTTACTCCTCCTTGATTTGCTCTCTCTTCCTTAAGATTACTTCGTATACTTAGTTAAAGCATATAATAATCAATTAACTTTTATTTCTTGATGCAATTAAGTGGGCATGATGTGCAAATCGGGATAAAATATTTTAGTTCTATTTCTTTTGGCCACCCCTATCCATTGAAGGAAATTCTCCAAATGCTTCCAAACTTTGGACTTAACATTTTTTCAATCACTTCATCGGCTGAATCCTTGAAAGGCCATCACTTTTCATATTCTTAAGTTATTTGCTTCTCGATATGAGCATGCTATTTGGCTTGATTTTTTTGCATGGTTTGCATCATTCTTTTGTACTTTAGGCTAGAAAAAATGAATGACCAAATATTGAAGAAGTTCAACAAGAAGGCACTTGGAGTTGTTGTGAATTTGCTTCATTCTCTTTTTGTTTACTGTGCAACTTCTGTTGGAAACACACAAGTGATTAGAACATCATTTAAGTTTACATCCATTCGTTGCCTTCCTTTTCCATTGACATATGATTCTCTTCAATTTGAAGAGATCAGATATGTAGTTTTGTAGCATTATCAACCTTGTAAGGGTTATTAGATTATGTGATGTTCATCATTATTTATTGGTCACACTATAAGTTAATAGTCGTACATAAGTTTCTCATTGTGCTTTTGAACTGACACCATCATCTCTATTCATATTTATCTGTAGTTTGTGCCGAAAAGACTACGCAGGCATGAAACATCACAGTATTGGGTGATCTTCTTCTTGTTGTTTTGGTTTTCTGAAATCTGTTATATGAGCTCCATGAAAACATGATGCTCATGCAACATGACCCACCTATTTGTAATTTTATTTTATGTTATCGTAATTTTGTACTGGGCAGTCAGTGGCGTATTTTCCTTTTTTTTGTTAATTAATGCTGTTCAAGACACAAGGAATTTTCATTTGTTAAAAGGTTGGATGTGTGGATTGTAAGTAGTCCTGGTTTCTATGTTTTATGTAAGTGAAATCATCTACTGAAAGGATTTTGAAGTTGTTAATGCTTTCTCATCTGTTGTTCATAGTTATTTTATGCTGTTTGTTTTATTGTGATAGTAGTTGTTTCGAACTCAAATATCTTATCATGGAAAGGAGAATAGTTTCATGAATGAGTCAGTTGTTAGTGATGGTGCTCAAATGGATTTGAAGGTATCAACCCCTGTTTCGATAATTATACTTAGAGGAAGAGTTAAAAGGTTTTATCTTGTTTCTTACTTTGTCGGTATATAATACTAGGATAAAACACATCTACTCTTAATGAATTGGGGTTGGTTAATGTGTTGATTAAATTAAACCAACCTAGTAAATTAAAAGGGTTATTATCAACTCCATTGATAGTATAAAATAGGGACATTATGTCCAAATTGCAAAAGTTGCCCATATTGAATCGCAGTTTGATTATTTTAATCATTCGGTTAAAATGTCAAACCGTCTATTTTTAGTTAATTTATCCGAAAATGCAGTTTGAATGCTTAATCAAAAAAATTGCACATATTTCTTTATTTTATTGTATATATATTACTCCCTACGTCCCAAGAAAAAAATTCATTTTGGTTAAATATAACTTTTTATCAATTATTAGATACAACTCATTTAATGAATCACTAAATGCATAATTTTACATTTTTATTCTTACTTTTTAATTTTAAGTATCCATAATTATTATTAATAAGGATATTTTAGGAATTTGATTTAAAATTGGATTCTTTTTTTGAGATAAAAAAAATTCAAAATAATTTTTTTTAGCATGTAGAGAGTATTTAATTATATATGTAGATGTATTTATTATATATATAATATTGATTTATGCGCTTTACAAATATATATTATAATTAAGTATATTTATATTGAAATTAAGTAATATAATAATTAGAATTAGAATATATATTTTCTATTATAAAGTTTAAGATGATGATATTTGCACTTTTCTTATTGTTATTGACAATTGTCATTTCTCCCTAAACAACATGAAATTATATTGTTAATTCTATTTTTTTTGGGACAATCATGAAATACCAATAACACAAAGTGAAGAGTAAATATTATCACTCTAATTTTATTTTTTTTCAGTTTACATTATTTTTTCCATAATAAAACAATTTAATTGCATGAGGACGAAACTAGATACATTGAGGATTGAAGCCTCTTGATAGTATAACTCTAATGTAAGTAAAAAAATCTAACATCCAAAGTTACTAATATGTAGTACAATTTATATACTCCCTCCATACCTAAAAAAGAGTCCACTTTAGTTAAGGTACAACTTTTTATTAGTTATGAGATATAACTCATTTAATACACCACTAAATGTATTAATTTGATATTTTTATCCTTACTTTTAAATTTTGATTATACATAATTATTATTAGTAAGGATATTTTAGAAATTTATTTTAAAATTGGACATTTTTCTGAGATAAGAATTCTTTTTTAAAATAAACTCTTTTTTTAGGACAGAAGAAGTAGTATTTATTATATGAAATTTGATTCCTATTTCACAATGTATCATTATATATTATATTTTATTTATTACTTATATAATAGAAAGAAAGATTTAACTTTTCTAGACATGCTATATGGTAACCACATTAACTAAACATTAAATGTTTTGCCATATATGCAGTTGCATATGTGTAAAGGCAAATGCCTTGCCACCTCACTCAAAAAAACATGTCATTATTTTCCATTGTCTTCTTCCATTATGTAACTAAAGGTCACTTATGGGTTGCTTGGTGTAACCTCATTCTTACTCCTCCGCTCTATCTTCTCACATATCCTCAAGGATATTAATTTCTTTCATGACTATTCATACTCTTCAATTTCTCCCCTGATCTAATGACACCATTAATTATTCATTAAGGGGAAAAAGCTCTCCCTTTTGCCAAGATTCTCCTGGCATAATGAAAGATCTCTTTTCAAGTGAGCAAATCTTCTTTAAATCTTATTGGACCTGGATATGCTTCACCCTAAAAGGAAAGTAAAAGGCTTTAATAAATTGTTGAATTTTACCATGGTATATGACCATTTTCTTAAATCCCATAGTCACTTCAAAATGAATCCTACTCTAATACCAATTGTTGGGAAAACAACAAGAAGAAACAAACACAAGTATTAATGATTTATGAACATAACAATTTATTGAAAAATAAACTAAATATAGAACTTGAATAATATAAGGGTTTAACATGGTTTGACTTAATTTCAAAGCCTACATCCACTAAGAAAAGTAGTTCTTGATTACAAGAGAAAAACTCATATAAGAATATCCATTGTATCCCAACCCAAAAACTTGGACTACTTGTCTCACCTCCAAGAACTACATATCTTTCTTGTATGTAATTTCCCTCATATTTTTTGTACAAGACCAACCCCCTTATTTATAACAATAAGCATTACTTGATTTCTAATCAAATAATAATACTAATATGAAATAATTTGATCTCTACTCCAAATCAATATCAGATTTGGAAACTACTACAGAAAATACTATTCTAGACAAAAAGATAATTTCTTTTTTCCAAAGGAAAAATATATCAATTTCCTAACTATAAAGAGTTCTTACTTTAAAAAAAATAAAAAAGGATTTTGATTTAACTTTTGGATGTTTTTCCATGCATCAAATAGATCATTTTGATTAAAAAATTGAAATTTTTTTTATTTAGAAGTAACAAATATAATCTATTTCAATAAAAAGAAATATAATATGTTAAATTGGTTAGTTAAAATTTTTAATTCAAATTATAAAAAAAAAATATACTTTAAAAAAGTTTCAAATCAGCTTAATAGGAAATTTGTATTTAATAGATGGTCTCAAATAATTTAAAATTTAGCAATTGGGACTCTAAAGACAAATGTATTATTTTGTAATTTTAATATACATCATTTGATATTTTACCCCACATTGAAAAGTTAAATAAAAAACAATGTATATAAATCTTTGAGTTGCAAATTACCAAGAACTTGGTTTTAGCAATTTTGACTGTTAAAATGGAATGTGGAAGTTATGAGATTAGTTTGGGAGCATGAATAGGCGAGTTTGGAACGAGAACCTTCCCTACCACCTACTCCTCACCTTGCCCTTTCTCTTTTGCGGGTGTTTAATAGGGTCCATTTTTCAATAGAACAAATTTATTTTATTTGAAATTTAATAAATGTAAATATTGTTTATTAGAACACATTCTATAATGAACATACACACGATAAAGTTATGCTATTAGTAATTTATATAATTTAATTATTCTAAATACTATTATTCTAATTTAATTTATTATAATTTTAAAAAAATTTTAAACTTATTATTCTAAATAATAAAACTTAAAGTATAATACATATATATACACAATATATATTATAGGAAAATTCTAAAGTCCCTTTTGTAAATTTGATAGAACAATTCTGTCATTTTTTTTGAACTAATTACAAATTACCATGTGATTAGTTGAGATAAACTTAATAATATTGTAACAGCTCATATAATAGGAAAATTTCTATTATAAATTATCCAGTTAAATTATACTAGTTACCAAATCATTTACTTTACTATTATTACTTATTTACTTTTAAGATTAAATAACTAAGAAAATAAGAATTATTTATTAAATTGAGTTTATTACATATAAAACTCAAGAATGACACATTAGTAACTCTTATGCCACAAATAAAAATTTTATAAAATTAAAAAAATAAAAATTCAATAGAAAGTTGTAGAAAAAAAAGTGTTTGTACCTTCATGATAGGATAGGATGTTTAAGTATATAGTTTTTTGGTTAATTTTCTTATATTTTTATGCTTAAACTACTTATTAAATTGTATTTTTAGAGAAAATATGAAGAATCTACAACAAATGTTGGCTGCACAAAATTGGAAGCAAGAAAGGACAAAACAAGAGCAAGACAAAATCAAAGGAAAGCAATTTGCAATCTTTGCACTTTGATAGTCAATTCTGGCAGCTGCACAAGGCAGGAACAACAAAGGAAGAAATAATTCCAATTGAATTGCTGCAATCAAGATAACTTCAGAGCCTCAAGAACCGATACAGTGCACATGAAAGAAAAGTCAAAGATGTAAGCAAACAAGAACCGTGCAAACAAAGAAAAATGGAAACATGAGAAGCCATAGAAAAGACAGAAAAAGGAAACAAGATTGAGAGATTGATTTCGGGCAAAAATTTGAAGAAGATAAGAAACAGTGCTGGACAACAAACAGGAAACGAACGCCAAAGACAAAAGGGAAGCTAGCAACTGAATTGGGAAACAAAGGCTGAAGAAAAAGAAAATGCCGAAGAAAATAAGATCGAAAGCTGAATTTGGGAACAAAGTTGCAAGCTGCACAACGGAAAACAAAAAGGAGACTTTCTTAACATTAAGCTGCAGCAAAGTGGAAGTAGAAGACAACCGCAGAAAGGAAAGCTTAGCACAAATAAGAAACAAAAGTCTGCTACACTTCGGGCAGCAAGAAGATAGAGAGCTCAGCTGAAATTTGGTAACAAAGACAAAAAGGAAGCAGACAAAGAAAAAAAAACGGAAAACAGCAAAGAAAAAAGAAGGAGACTTAAGCTGCAAACTAATTTGGAAACAACGTATGGTTGGAATTTGGAAACAAAAAGAGACCAAGTTAAAGTTGAAGACAAAGAGCAAAGCAAAGAAGGAATCGGGTTTGCAAGATTTAGAAAGAAACAACCAACCTTTGGCTCTATATAAAGAAGACAACCGAGAACAACAAGGGGGAACCCATTCTTCGGTCCTTTGTCTTGTTTTTCTTTCTTTCATTAGTTAGGAGTAGCAGCTTTCCTCGGTTTTTCTGTAGCAAATTTTCAGCCATCCTTTTGTTGTTTTCTTCAGTCTTTCTTCGTTGTTTTGTTCTTGTTGGTTGCAGTAGTTTAGCAAATAGAAACAGCCGCCAAGCTTGACTTGCAAAGCAAGCCAGAAATTTTTCTTTCCTCTAGAAGCTTGGTGAAGCAAACAAAGCAGAGCAATTTCTTCCTCAGCATTTTATGGTGTTTTTGTCTTCTTCTTGTTTTCTTTAGGTTATTTTAGTTATTAATTTTAGCTTTCTTTTATTGTTTTAGTTTTTAGTTTTATTTAGCAATTTTAGTAATTTAAGTTTTGTATTTTGTCATGAAATTTTTGGCTAAGTATTATTTTTAAGTACCAATCATCTACCGCTTTTGTTGGATTTTATCTTTTATTTTTCTTTTCAATCATGTTTAAATTTTTGTGATATTCTTTTATATTAATATGAACTAAATTCTTTTCTAGGGTTTCGATGTAGCCTAACTATGAAGTCTTAATATTTTTCTATTAATATAATTTGATTTAATTTTCTATGGTTGAGTATTTATCTTTGTGCTTAATGCTTCTAATTACTTGATCACTAATTAGATGATTTGTTAATCATAACGAACTGGAAGGGGAGTTATGTGTCAAGTTCATTGAGATAAATGCCATGAATTGCATGTAGGATAGGAATATACCTGCATGGTTTGTGTAGTCGCTACATGAGAATCCATAGAAATTAATGACTTCATAATTGTTGTAATTCACATAGGAATATGATGAATTAGCAATTAGGAGGATTTTTATTAGATCTCGGGAGGGACTAATAAATAAATTAGGGAGTCTGGACTATCAACCAGGAAATTAAATTAGATTATAGAAATAGATTAATACTAGGATGGATTAGTTAAGGTGAAATCGAAAATCCTAGATCTTTCGTCAACTTAATCCATTAACTTGCTTTGTTTAGTTTTTAATTTTAGTTTTAATTAAGTTTTAAAATTACTTTTAATTTAGCTTATTCATAAAATATTTTTTTTTCAAATAAAGTTAGAACTATTTTAATTTCGGTATTTAATAATTCATTAGTCTCTGTGGGAACGATAAATTATATTCACTCTATATTACTTGTTAACGATCACGTGCACTTGCGTGTAAAATCCGCAACAAGTTTTTGGCGCCGTTGCCGGGGACTAATTTGATTTTATTAATATCGATACCAAGTAGTTCTAGCTTTAATTTGAACTTTTATTATTTTAGTTTATTTATTTACTTGTGTTCTTTTATTTTTCAGGATATTGTTCTGAAGTGCATGAGAAGGTTTGGAAGTGATAATCTCCTCCCATTGGATCAAGAACTAGAAAAGACTTGTCGTTTGAATAGAAAGAAGAGAGAAGCTTCTACACACTCTCATAACACTATAGCTGAACCTGAAGAGAACACACTCCCAGTCGCTAATGCAAACACTAGAGCATTACGTGACTATGCCTTGCCTACTGCCACATATGATCTCCACAGTGTCATACCTCCAATCATTCTTTGCAAATAATTTTGAATTAAAGTCAGGCATAATCTAGATGGTTCAAGCAAATCAGTTTACTGGTTTGGCACATGAGGACCCTAATGCTCACATAATCAATTTTCTTGAGATTTGTGCCACATTGAAAATAAATGGCGTTTCTGATGATGCCATTAGATTGAGGCTTTTTCCATTCTCACTAAGGGATAGGGCCAAGAGTTGGTTGCTTTCTTTGCCAGCAGGAGCAATCACCACGTGGGACATGTGTAGGCAGAAATTTTTGACAAAATATTTTTCACCTACCAAGACGGCAAAGATGAGGAATGAGATCACCACATTCACTCAGAATGAGATGGAATCACTTTCTGAAGCATGGGAGAGGTATAAAGATTTGCTATGAGCATGCCCTCATCATGGTATCCCAGATTGGTTACAATTGCAGACTTTTTATAACGGGTTGACTCGATCAACCAAGATACTTGTAGATCTTTGCGTGAGGTTCTTTAATGGGGAAGACATATGAGGCAGCACATGCACTTTTGGAAGAGATGGCATCTACAGATTATCAATGGTCTTTAGGGAGATCCACACTACAGAAAAATAATGGTAAGTATGAGGTTGATGCCCTCACTGCACTATCAGCCCAAGTTGCTACACTGTCAAAGCAACTTAGTACACTTAATGCAAATGCCATTCATGCTCATCCAGAAGCTTGTGATATTTGTGGTGGACCTCATCCTAGTGTTAATTGTCAAGTGGGCAATCCTTTCGCTCAATCTCAGATGGAACAGGCTCAGTTTGTGGGGAATTAAAATGTACAATATAATCCCTACTCCAACACATACAATCCGGGATGGAGAAACCATCCTAACTTTTCTTGGAGAAATAATCAGCCTCCTGAAAAACCTCCGGGATTTCAGCCTCCACAACCACTTCCACCGCCAGCACAAAAGGTGTCTTTAGAAGATGCTCTTGCTCAATTGAGCATGAACACATCTCAATTCATGACAAAGACTGAAGCCACATTGAAAAATCATTCGGCATCCATCAGAAATTTGGAGATTCAGATGGGACAAATTGCTAGATCATTAAATTCTCGACCACAAGGGTCTTTGCCTAGTAATACAGAAATCAACCCTAGGGAACAAGTGAAGGCAATTACACTAAGAAGTGGCAAAGAGTTACCTGAACCTGTGACACAGAAAAAGTCCAAACCAGAAGTAGTGGAAGTGTAGTCTGAAAAATCTGAGGAACAAACTGAAGAAGTTGCGAAACCCAAGTCGAAGTTGTTTCCAGATAATCCACCTCCTTATGTGCCACCTATGCCATATCCTCAGCGATTCCAAAAGCAAAAGCTAGATAAGCAATTTTCTAAATTTCTTGATGTGTTTAAGAAATTACATATTAATATTCCTTTTGCTGATGCTTTGGAACAGATGCCTAGCTATGTGAAGTTCATGAAAGAGATCCTCTCCAACAAAAGAAAGCTAGAAGAATATGAGACTGTTGCACTTACTGAAGAGTGCAGTGCCATTTTGCAGAAAAAGCTTCCTCCTAAACATAAAGATCCAGGGAGTTTTGCTATCCCTTGCACTATAGGAAATTCTTATTTTGATAAAGCCTTGTGTGATCTTGGTGCAGGTATTAATCTTATGCCTCTCTCTGTTTTTAGGAAACTTGGCTTAGGAGAAGCCAAACCCACCACAGTTACCTTGCAATTGGCAGATAGATCATTAAAATACCCAAGGGGTATTATAGAGGATGTGGTTGTTAAGGTGGACAAATTTATCTTCCCGGCTGATTTCATTGTACTTGACATGGAGGAAGACCAAGAAATTCCTATTATTCTTGGTAGACCTTTCTTAGCTACTGGAAGGACCCTAATAGATGTGCAAAAAGGGCAATTAACCATGAGGGTTCAAGATGAGCAAGTCACTTTCAATGTCTTTAAAGCACTGAAATTTCCGAGTGAGATAGACAATTGTATGAAGGTGGATACAATTGATAGGTGCACTAAAGAAAAATTCGAAGCAAGCCATCCAAATGATCCAATGGAAGCATGTCTCGTGGGGATAAAGAATTCTAAAAATCAAGAGGTAGATACATGCTCCAAACAACTTGAGGCCTTAGCACCTGTGTTCATAAAAAGGCCATTTGAAGACCTTGTAAAAGCCTCAGATGAGAAAAGACTACTCCAATTGGATAAGATGGATGAGTTCTGTCAAGGGGTAGATGAGAATGCCACGATGTATAAGGAGAAAACAAAAACTTGGCATGACAAGCACATTTTGCATCGAGAATTTCATCCAGGCCAGAAGGTACTCCTATACAACTCAAGGTTGAAATTATTCCCTGGGAAACTTCGATCGAGGTGGTCTGGACCCTTTACAGTTGTGCAAGTGTTCCCCTATGGCGCTATTGAAATTCAAAGCGAAGATAGAAGGTTCAAAGTAAATGGTCAGACTCAAAGCTTACATCGAAGGTGGAGTGGACTTTCAAAAGTGCACTATCACCCTAGTGGATGCAAATTGAGGCGAACAGAGAAAGTCCGGCTGAAGACTATAAAGCAAGCGCTAATTGGGAGGCAACCCAAGTTCTTTTACCTTTCTTATTTTAGTTTGTGTGATTTTTATTTTTATTTGTTTTTTTATTAATTACTTAATTTGTATTTTATTTTATTTTATTTGTTTTTTAGAGAAGAGGAAGAAAGAGAACATTCATACAATTTTGCTGCACTAGTTAGAAGATAAATCTGGTTCAAGGCCTTCCCAATGGATTTTTGTGCTGAAATTTTACAGGAAAGTAGAAGATTTTTCCAGCTTCCTATCCACAAAATTTCAGAATTTTTGGAGCTATTTTGGTACCTAAAAGAAATTCTTCTTCGAAGCTATTTAAAACAGGGCAGTATCCTAAACCTTCATTTTTTATGACTCTTTAATTGCTGTACTTTTGATAGTTCTTTGTAGCATTGAGGACAATGCTAAATTTTAAGTTGGGGGTGGGGTACATGAAATTTTGTGCTTAAATTTTTGTCCAAATTTTCCAAAATTTTGATTGCTAGTTATCAGTTTTATAAGCTTGACATTTTGATATCTTCTTTGACATTCCTCACTCTTTTGATACTCATCTAGAATAATTTTAAGTTATATGCATTAGTGATCTGGGTTGGAATGTATGAATGAGGCACGCATGATTAGTCTTTGTTTTTAAAATTTTTAAAGCATCTTGTTGATTTTTGATGATTGAGTTGAATGAGAATGTGCAAAATTTTGATATAATGAACCCATTGTGAGTATTTGAGCCTATGAGCATTTTATTTTCATTGCTCACATATTTCTTTGTTGAGTGTTGTCAAATATGGTATGTTCATTCTAGAACTTGCTTTGTTATGCATGTTGAGATCACATTATGGATTTATGCTTTGAAATGATAAGGGCATTTAGGATTATCCATTTTTAACTTTCTAAAAAGCCTAATCCCATTACATATACCCCTAGTCAACCAATTTTGAGCCTTAACCTTTCTTTGTTATAAACATCACATCATTAGCCTCAAGCCATTGTTTTTGTTTATCATGTTGAACCCTATGTCAAGAGTATGTGGGAATTAATTGCATGATAAAATGTCTATTGATTCCAAAGAAAAGAACCACTGGAAAGAAAAAAAAAATGATGAATGAAAAGTGTGAAAAAAAGAAGAAGAAGAAGAAATGGAAAGAAAGAAGAGAAGTGAAAAATATTCCCGACAAAGATTGGACAAAGTAGATGTTCTACAAAGTGGATGTTCTTCATTGTGTACAAGATGGTCCAACTACATGATAAAGTGCAAAAAGGGGATGCATGTTATTTGGAATAAGAAGTGGTTCTAATGTGCTATTTTTGTGCTTTTGAGTTATGCAAGAAAGTTCCTTCATACCTTGATATGCTTAACCTAAATTTTCCTTTCTTTTTACCTACCTTTACCTAAGCCCCGTTACAACCCTTATAAAGACCCTTTGATTATTGCATGGATTCATAGTTATTAGTGGTGGAGATGTGATATATAAGCAAGCCTATGGTAATGACATGCTATGTTTGATTTGAGTGCCAAATGAAACCTTAAACACTTTGAGTGATTAGAGTGCAACCTATGAGAGGGTATCAAATTTTGTTGCATTTGATTTCGACGAAATTGTTGGAATTAATGAGATGTATATTTTGTTTAGAAAATTGGGCTAAGAATACTTGTTCTTTGGATTATTATTTCGATCTTGATTGCTAATGTGTGATAACTTTGGATTATTTTCGGATGGGTTGAAAAAAAAGTATGGAATGGAGAGAAAGATGTTGATCTAGTGCAAGCTTGAGGACAAGCTTTGATCTAAGTGTGGGGGAATTTGATAGGATGTTTAAGTATATAGTTTTTTGGTTAATTTTCTTATATTTTTATGCTTAAACTACTTATTAAATTGTATTTTTAGAGAAAATACGAAGAATCTACAACAAATGTTGGCTGCACAAAATTGGAAGCAAGAAAGGACAAAACAAGAGCAAGACAAAATCAAAGGATAGCAATTTGCAATCTTTGCACTTTGATAGTCAATTCTGGCGGCTGCACAAGGCAGGAACAACAAAGGAAGAAAGAATTCCAATTGAATTGCTGCAGCCGAAGATAACTTCTGTAGCCTCAAGAACCGACAGCTGCACATGAAAGAAAAGTCAGCAGCATGTAAGCAAACAAGAACCGTGCAAACAAAGAAAAATGGAAACAGAAAGCCGAGCGGCCATAGAAAATAGAAAAGACAGAAAAAGGAAACAAGATTGAGTGATTGATTTCGGGCAAAAATTTGAAGAAGACAAGCGATCTTTGGACAACAAACAGAAACGAACGCCAAAGACAAAGGAAGCTAGCAATGAATTGGGAAACAAAGGTGAAGAAAAGAAAAGGCCAAGAAAACAAGACCGAAAGCTGAATTTGGGAACAAAGTCGCAAAGGTACTGTGGAAAACAAAAGGAGACTTTCTTAACATTAAGGCTGCACAAAGTGGAAGTAGAAGACAACGCATGAGAAAGGAAAGCTTAGCACAAATAAGAAACAAAAGTCTGCTACACTTCGGACAGCAAGAAGATAGAGAGCTCAGCTGAAATTTGGTAACAAAGACAAAAAGGAAGCAAACAAAGAAAGAAAAACGGAAAACAGCAAAGAAAAAAGAAGGAGACTTAAGCTGCAAAATAATTTGGAAACAACGTATGGTTGGAATTTGGAAACAAAAAGAGACTAAGTTAAAATTGAAGACAAAGAGCAAAGCAAAGAAGGAATCGGGTTTGCAAGATTTAGAAAGAAACAACCAACCTTTGGCTCTATATAAAGAAGACAACCGAGAACAACAAGGGGGAACCCATTCTTCGGTCCTTTGTCTTGTTTTTCTTTCTTTCATTAGTTAGGAGTAGCAGCTTTCCTCGGTTTTTCTGCAGCAAATTTTCAGCCATCCTTTTGTTGTTTTCTTCAGTCTTTCTTCGTTGTTTTGTTCTTGTTGGTTGCAGTAGTTTAGCAAATAGAAACAGCCGCCAAGCTTGACTTGCAAAGCAAGCAGTGAAATTTTCTTTCCTCTAGAAGCTTTGGGTGAAGCAAACAAAGCAGAGCAATTTCTTCCTCCATTTTATCTTTGTTTTTGTCTTCTTCTTGTTTTCTTTAGTTTATTTTAGTTATTAATTTTAGCTTTCTTTTATTGTTTTAGTTTTTAGTTTTATTTAGCAATTTTAGTAATTTAAGTTTTGTATTTTGTCATGAAATTTTTGTCTAAGTATTATTTTTAAGTACCAATCATCTACGGCTTTTGTTGGATTTTATCTTTTATTTTTCTTTTCAATCATGTTTAAATTTTTTGTGATATTCTTTTATATTAATATGAACTAAATTCTTTTTCTAGGGTTTCGATGTAGCCTAACTATGAAGTCTTAATATTTTTCTATTAATATAATTTGATTTAATTTTCTATGGTTGAGTATTTATCTTTGTGCTTAATGCTTCTAATTACTTGATCACTAATTAGATGATTTGTTAATCATAACGAACTGGAAGGGGAGTTATGTGTCAAGTTCATTGAGATAAATGCTATGAATTGCATGTAGGATAGGAATATACCTGCATGGTTTGTGTAGTCGGTACATGAGAATCCATAGAAATTAATGACTTCATAATTGTTGTAATTCACATAGGAATATGATGAATTAGCAATTAGGAGGATTTTTATTAGATCTCGGGAGGGACTAATAAATAAATTAGGGAGTCTGGACTATCAACCAGGAAATTAAATTAGATTATAGAAATAGATTAATATTAGGATGGATTAGTTAAGGTGAAATCGAAAATCCTAGATCTTTCGTCAACTTAATCCATTAACTTGCTTTGTTTAGCTTTTAATTTTAGTTTTAATTAAGTTTTAAAATTACTTTTAATTTAGCTTATTCATAAAATATTTTTTTTTTCAAATAACGTTAGAACTATTTTAATTTCGGTATTTAATAATTCATTAGTCTCTGTGGGAACGATAAATTATATTCACTCTATATTACTTGTTAACGATCACGTGCACTTGCGTGTAAAATCCGCAACACTTCAAATAATCAGAATTCCTCAAAAACAATTAGACCACTATGAATATTATTAAATTAAATCCTAATTTAAACAATAAATATCTATAACTTGACAATTAGGCATATGTAAGTGGTGAAAATCATTGCACTACTAGTAATGAAATATAACTTTGAAGTATTAACATTGCAATTGAATAACTAAGATTATATCATCCAAAATAATAGTATTAAAGTAACTTGAAAATAAACAAATTAATCTCAAATTGAGATTTGAGTATATTTAGGGCAACAATTATAGGATTTTAAAAAATAATTCTAGCAATAAGTAATTTTAAAAATTAGATGTTACATGTGGTAGTTGAAAGTTATAGAGAAAAGTCTTTTGCCAACACTACTAAATATTGTGTCTCTTGAGTTTTCATATTGTGCTCATAAATATTTATCATTATACCACTAGAGAGGAAAAAAAAAGTATTGTACCACTATGACAATTAGTAAATTAATTCATAACTTGAATTTTGAAAATATATAGCTCAACAATTACACTCGCATAAATACAAATGGCATAAACATCTAATTGGTAAAGTTTTAAACAGTGATTATACTTGAAAGTGATAGTAAAAGTCATTGTACCATTATTAATTAACAATGTACTTTTTAAGTATTCACATTCTACTATTAAATAATTAAAAGTGTACCATCCAAAAAAAAAAGAACAAATTAATTCAAAGTTGAGTTTAAAAAATACTAAACTCAATAATTATGTGAGTTGAAAATGCAAATCACCAACTATTAATTTAAAAGAATAAATATTACATCTAGTGGTTGGAAATTATGTAAAAGGCATTGTTACTAGTATTAATGAATATTGTACCTCCTAATTGTTCGTACTAGACTTGAAAAATCTTTTATTATATCGCTAGAGAAAGAGATCAATTGTACCACTATGACATTTAGTGAATTATTTTGAAACTTGTGTTTTGGAAATATATAGCCCCAACGATTACACTTGTGTAGATACAAATGCTATAAAAATCTAATTTTTAAAGTCTTAAACAGTGATTGTAGTCGAAAGTGATGGTAAAAGTCATTGTGCAATCACTAATTAAGAATGTACTAAATATTCACATTGTACTATCAAATAATTAAAATTATACCATCCCAAAAAAAGCATGATTAACAAACAAATGAATAAATTAATCCAAAATTGGGTTTCAAGAATATTGAACTCAATAATTATGTGATTTTAAAACACAATATCACCAACTATTAATTTTAAAAGTTAAATATTACATATGTTGGCTGGAAATTATGTAAAATGTTTTTGTACCATTATTAATGAAGATTGTACCTCTTGATTATTTGTATTGTACTGCCAGAGAAAGAGATAAGCTCTACCACTACAACAATTATTAAATTATTTTGTAACTTGAGTTTTAGAAATATATAGTTTAATGACTACACTTATGTAAATACAAATGCCATAAATCTAATTTGTAAAGTTTAAATGCAAATTGTACTTCAAAGTAATGGTAAAAGTCATTGTACCATCACAAATTAAGAATGTCTTTTCCAAATATTTATATTGTATGATTAAATAATTAAAATTGCATCATCCAAAAAAAAAAAGTCCAATTCATAAAAATTAAGAAATTAATCCCAAATTAGATTTCAATAATGATATTCTTAAAATTATTGCACAAAGTATCTTTTTGATATTGTATAAAATTTTGGAAGAAAATCACATTTTACTAAATGTTAATATAGTATTTTCAGGGTAACTAAAATTTTATGGTGTTCCCATTGCCTATTTTAGACATTTGAATCAATTTTTTCTTCAAAATATAAAATAGAAAAATGTATGTTTTGCAATTTAAAGCTATAAATATCTCATAGTACCCGTAATATTTTAAAAGACAATAAATGTCTCAATCTTTTGAAAAGGTACAAATAGTATTTTTTGTGGATTTTTCTATAGTTAAAGTAGTCAAAAATTAAAATCATAAGTGGCAAATATGCCTAATTTTTAAAAGTTAGGGGTGAATTTACTTTAAGTGAAATTAAAGGGTTTAAACAAAATTTTTCAATTTTTCCTTCTTCTCATAGCTAAATTGTGTTTCCCTTTTTTTGCGCTTCCCTCACACAGACATGTTACCATCACCAACACAGACTTCTATCTTGCCCTATGTATTTTCTGGACAACCCATCAGTGAAGTGCCGCTTGGTTGGTTCCATCACCACCGCTATTTTCAATTTTTCCCCTCACTATAAGTTGAAAAGTTATGTTTCAATTGATGCAATGGTATCACCCACCATTTGTATCTACACAATTGTCTATTATTTTGAACTTTTTCAAATTTTTAAGTTTTTAGCCCTAGATCACTCTACCATTTTCCCCTCTTCCATAATATTTGTTCAATTTTTTTGTTTCAATAATTTGAGGGGAGATTATGAGATAGTGATTAAGGAGAATTTTCTATTGCTAATGAATTTTCATTGTAATTGGTTTGGTTTAGTTGGACATTAGGTTATTATTTGTTTTGGGGATTCAAGGCCTTAACTTTTTCTAGATTATTGGTTAAAGTAATGTAAATTACACCAGTGGAAACATCCTTCTTGATCAATTCAAATAAATTTTATTTCATTACATATGCTTGTGATACACACTTGAAGGTTAGTAAAGACCTCCCAATACAATCAAGCTCCACAAGTTTAGAATTTACCAAGAATTGAACTAAGACACATTAGGTTAAAACTAGCAATCAAGTGCAACCACAAGTACGATTTGGTTAAAACAAGCAAGTTAGGCACTATTGTAGTTACCTTACACTCTAAGCTATAAATAAATATACAATATGGAAAATTATGGGGGTAGAAGAAGCCACAATTCACTAGGATCAAATAGCAAGTTCATAAATCAAAGAACGCCATAAGGTGAACCTTGATAGCTCAAAATTAAGCTCTAGAACAAGAAGTTGTGAAAAAAAAAAAAAAACCTCACAAAATTTTTATTATACTTCTTCATTCAAAATTTGGCCATACAAGGAGTATTTCTAGGGATAATAGAAACCTTTTGGATCCTATTATTGGACTAGAATAAATAGTTTGATATCACACGAACTTGGCAACTAAATCCTAACATACTTGGACTGAAATTGAAAGACATAAAAATCCTAACACTGATATAATTTTGCTTTCTAAAATTTTAGCACCAAGGCCAGTGAACCTATTAAAATTATATTGAAATCAAATAAAATACTGAAGTAATTAAAATAAATTTAGAGTTTTGGAGCTAGGTTTGGGTGAAACCTTAAACCCTAAGAAACCCTAGGAAACCTTAAGAAATTTTAATTCAAGAAACACTAGGGTGTTTCAAACTTTCTAATTTAAAATGCAACTATTAAATTTCATAGAAGGCTTTAATGTGGCCCATGATTGACAACTCGAAGAACATTTACAATGCTTGGCTTGTAGTTGTCAAGATTGGCAACCATATTTGAATTGGGCTTCTTGAATTACGCCATTTAAAACTTCTTTTAATTTCCCTACTCAAAATCTAGTCATTGGACCATGGATGTTACTTATCAGATCTTTAGATGTTGAACTTGAACCATCTTGGATCTCGAATTTAGCTCCATTTAAATTTGACACGTTAACTCAGTCGTCTCGCATTTGATCTTATGCATTCAGTCCTCATCAGCTTGTATATGTTTCGTTGTCAAAAGTGAATGGATATGATGCCATAGTTAAAGTTATGAGTAGGATTTATTGTTGGTTGTAATGAGCAAAAGTATTATTTGGATGTGTGTCCATGACGTTTTGCGTTCCATGCCATGGCTGCATTTTCTTGTTTTTATGGAGAAAGTGGCATCCTTTTGGGGTTTTCGTTTGTTTTAGGATGTCTAAGATTAGAAAATTAGATTCTATTTAAGGTTCTAGTGTTGGCATGTGATGAAGTCATAATTTGCAGCTGTTAACAATTCGATCTGGTTGTCATGATCCAAGAGCTTCTAGGTATTGAACAATGGTGATTCCTGCAAAACAAATCCCGCAGTGGTTCTCCGGGGTAAACTCTTTGATGCCTAAGTTAGTTCCTTTGCCGGAGTATAATAGTTTTTCTTAATAGTTTTCAACTTGTCCTATACCTGGTGGTTCTTTTTTATTTTATCTATCTTCCTCCGTCATTGGTGGGATTCTCTAACGATGATAGATACTTGAATCACGGATGCTCCTTTTAATTGTGTGTTGCTATTATTGTCCCACAATTACAGGCTCCAGTTACATGCTTATGGATAAGCACGACTCCGTTGTGTTATCACGTGATCGCTTGAGACTCATGAATCTAACTTAGTGTATTATGAGATGGGGTTCTAGAGTTAAGTGAGGGTTATGCAATTGTAAATGACATGAAGGTCCTAGCTTCTAACTCCAAGGTCTGAAACTACGCGCTTCATGAAGGTCCAGACCTTTGACTCCAAGGTCCAGGATTTCGCTAGTCTTGAAGGTCCAAACCTTTGAGTCTAAGGTCCAGGATTTCGCTTGCCTCAAAGGTCTGGGCTTTTGAGCCTTGTTTTTAGTGACTTTGTGGGCTTAACGGATTTGACCCACGTAATTATACACATGACCCATACACATCATAAGTCTCCCAAACCTTGGTCAGATAATATCAGACAAAAGTCTTATCAGAAGAGTATGGGGAGAGAATATAGGAAAAGATGCAACCGAAACGCATCGTGGGTAGCTAGAAGTTATTGTCCCACTTTTTAAAAGTGTAATGTGAAAGGTCGTGGGGTTCGAAAAGATTTTGTGTGGGTACACACGGAAGCTGTAACGAGGAGTATATAAAAGCAACTTTTTAGTTCTAGGGTTTCCCGTCCATCATTATCAGCATCTTTATTATTTGAAAAGCATAGAGATTTTCCATTCCAAGAAAGAGTTTGCAACGGGGTTGCTTGGGTGGTCGTGGTCAAGTAGCTATATCGTTTTTGTGCTATCGTTGTGAAAAAGTAAGTATGACTTCCTCTTATTCAACGTCGTCAGGGTCTTCCCACTAGGGTAGAAAGACCATGTCTATGGCGGAAAGAGGCGAGAGTGCCTCGGAATCTTCCAACCACAGATTGGGTGTGTCTAGTAGGCGTAGAACAAGAGGGAAGAGGGCTGTAGTGATTTCCAATTTGGGGAAAGAGGGGCGTGTGTCGGAAGACTTGAGTTCCTTGTCAGAGGAATTGGTTGCCCCCCTATAGTGGGGTATCCCTCAAAGTTCACCCCAACTGCTAAGGGGTTAGAGTCGGTTTTTAGTGAAATCGATGTAAAAGAACTAAGAAAAAGGTACCATATTTCTAAAGAGTATGGAGCGAGGGCCCCGGGTAGTGAAGGCAGAGCATGTAATCCACCGGTTGGATACACTGCTGTATATGAGGAACATCTTAAAGCAGGTCTTAGGTTTCCTATTTGTCAACTGTTAGTGCATGTGTTGAGGTATTACGAAATATCACTTGCTCAGTTAGCCCCTAAGGCGGTGAGACTTATAATAGGTGTTGAAGTGTTGTGTAGATCTTTTTAGATATTTTTTTTGTATGAAAATATCTGCAAATTCTGTGGGTTATTTTACCATTTTCCCAAGATATAAAAGTAGGGGAATAAGGCCTTCCGCTCATCATGAGTGGAAAAAGAGGTTCTTTTTTTATTAAATTCAATGTTTGTGGTTTGAAAACGGGTTGGTTCTTTGGGCAGAGAATTGATGCGTATCCCAATCGGAAAAAGAAGAATCCCTGAGGCCGGGTGTACATTGAACTCAGAAAAAAGAGGATTGGCAACTATACTACGGAAGATTTGGTTAAGTATAAATTAAGCCTTGCTGTTGCTAATACTGGATCTTTGATTGTACTGTCTGTCCGAGATGATAAGGGTGGGAATTTCGTGTGTGATTTATGAAATTTGCGTATGTATAATGAGTAATTCTGTTTATGTTGGGTTTTGCAGTGAAATTTGGTAGTTCAGTAAAGGTGGAGCCCACAACAGAGATTCACTTTCAGGTTGAAGAAATTCCTATGACCAGGGAAGTGAAGATAGAGGAATCTTCAAAAAGGAAGGTGGATGATGATGTAGTGGAGATTGCGTCTCTAGCGAAAAAAAAAAAGCGTTAAGGTGGCGGCTTCAAAGAAGAAACTGAGTGGAGCAGAGGCTGAAGATACAGCTTCGAAGATTACTGTATTATTTTCCAAACTCGGAGTGGAAGCGATGTTGAAGGTGGAGGGGTTGGAAAATTACCAAAGAAAATTAGCTGAAATGCTACTAGCAGAATTGAATGACAATTTTCGTCAACCTGTTCCGCAGGTAAGAACTCCTAATGTTTGGACATCTGATTTTTTTTTATATAATAATAATGTGAGGATGTTTTGAGGTGTAGGCTATTGCGTCTTAGGCTGAATACTTCTTGAGGCTGAATGACCAGGTTGGGGAGGCTTTAGCGTTCAAGGCTGAAAATGATCAATTGAAGGAGTCAGAGAAGATTGCCATTAAGGTGAAAGAGAAACTGGGGGTGGAGATAGCAGAGATGGTTGAGGAGTGGAAGGAAATGGAAAGAGAAATGTTAGCCCTTCAACAACAACTGCAAGAAAATGAGGCAGAGATGCAGAGGACCCTCAGTGTTGCACAAGAGGAATTTGCAAAACTGCTCATGAAAAAGGTGTTTCACACGTAGGATTATGGGGAGTTTGTTGTTAATTTCTGCAGAACTGCTGGAAAGGTTAGTGGGCATGACGTGACTGTGGATCTTCAGAGAAGGCATCCTTCACTGAAATTGGAAGAATTACTTGATTATGACTCGGAGGCTAAAGCTAGGGCTACCCAAGTGTATATAGATGCTGTGAAGGCTTTTGATGGCTCCTTTGCGTTATTGGAGGATATAGCCTCTCGTGATTCTCCCATGACCTTGGAGGAGTTAAGCACCCATGCAGTGGATGAAGATCCATACTTACGAGTTGTAGCTGATACAGGTTCAAGTGAGCATGCCAAAATTGGGACATCAGCACAGGGCGGTGGGGCTCAACATGAGGCTAGCTCTTAGGCTGACTCTATTTTTATTTTTTATTGTGCTTTTGGATATGTCATTGGTCAGTAAAAATTATTGGTGAGGGATTTCAAGGGATGGAATTTCTAATTTGGCATTTGTTTTTCTTGGTGTGTTTTATTATAATTATGTCAGGAATTTTTATTACCAACAAAAGACTTCGTTAGCGATTTGTATAAAAAGATTAAGGCGCTCGCTTGAGGGTGCAAATACAGAGCTTCAGGAAACTATCTCCCGTTTAAAGAGGGAGAATAAAGAGCTCCACGAACAGGTGGTGTACTTGGAGTATCGAAATCACTTTTTAAGTGAAGATTTAGCCCAAAGGCAGAGGCTTTTAAGGGATCCAAGTATTACAAGAAATGAGAAAGCCATGGAAACAATTACTAAGTTTATAGCTGAGGTTGAAGAACTTATCATAGAATTAAAAAGAAAGGATGAGACAATCTGCATCCTAACCAATGATGTGGAGAAAGAACGTCAAGAGGTTCGGGGTCTCCATGATGCCTTGAAGCCTTATAAGCTGCAGATCCGGGAGTTGCAACTTGAATGCAAGACTTGGAAAGCGAAAGTGACTGAGATGGAGGCACAGTTGAAAGGTGCAGGCTTGAAAGTAGCATCTGTAGACAAAGATCCTGTGGATATAAAAAGAAAAATCTTCATTTTCTTCTTGTCACAACAACATCAGAAATCTTCTCATCCATTTGAAATTGTTTAGAGGGTTGTGCAGAATTTTCATTCACCCACAAAGTTACGACACAGAAAGAATATTTGGGGCGATTTCAAATGGTGACCAAACAAAATCTAGCGAAGTTTTGACGACAAAAATAGGGAATTCTTTCTCTCACTCTATTTTGTGAATTTTGTTGGAAATTTGCTAAAAGCTTTGTGATAAAATTCTGAGCTTGTTTCGGTTTTGTAGTGATTGTGCTGTTATTGTTCTTCACAGTAGAAAAAAAAAACAGGGTAGAAAAAAGTACTTTCTAGGGTTAAAGGAGTTTGGAAGAAAACAAGACAAAGTCAATTTTTTTTTTTAAGAAAAGTGAAAAAACTATGCCATGTCATGAGTATTCATGCTGTGGCCATAAAGTTTTTGGACAGAAAATATCCTTACTAACTATGCAGTATCATGACATTCCATGCTATGGTTGTGAGCTTTCTGGAATCCTTTTGCTAAACTATGTTGTGGCATGAGTTTTCATGATTTGGTCTCCAGTTTTCTGTTTCCTGCAACATGATTTCTCTGCCATTATATCTGCAACATGGAAGAATCATTATGTCAACTCTCACTCTCTTTTTTTTTCTTTTATAAAGGAAAATTAACAAACTATTTGAAATACAAATAAAAACGGAAAAACTTGGTTGAGCCCCCAAGAAGCGCTCTTTTAGGTTTATTAGCTTAGACCATTTTCTTCAAGGAGTTGAATTAGTTACGAAGGCCGATTGGCGTGAATTTTCCAATGCGCCTCCATGGTAGACTTTCAATCTTTGACCATTGACTTTGAACTTTTCTCCTTGAGTGTTGCAAACTTCAACAGCTTCATAGAGATATACATGACTCACTGTAAATGTTCCCAACCATCTACTCTTTAGTTTCCCTGGGAATAGTCTAAGTTTGGAGTTGAATAGCAACACTTGATCTTCTTCTTGAAAACTCTTAATCTTTACGTTGGCATCATGCCATCTCTTTGTACGTTCTTTATAAATTCTGGAGTTTTCATATGTCATCTCTCTTATTGTCCCCAATTCATTCAATTGTAGAACTCTTTTTTCAACAAATTTCTTGCAGTCGTAATTTAATACCTGGATTGCCCAGTAAGCCTTATGCTCGATTTCTATAGGAAGATGGTATGCTTTTCTATAAACCAACCTATATGGAGACATTCCAATAGGTGTCTTAAATGTTGTTCGGTATGCCGATAAACCATCATCCAACTTCCTTGCCCATTCTTTTCTTGATTTGCTCACTGTTCTTTCAAAGTATCTTCTTTAATTCTCTGTTGTTTACTTCCACTTGTCCGCTTATCTGAGGATGGTATAGAATGGCTTTCTTGTGTCTTACCCCATAACGAGCTAGCAATGCTTCCATATTCTTGTTACAAAAATGTGTTCCTTGATCACTTATGATAGCTCGAGGCATCCCAAACCTAGCAAAGAGTTTTCTCAAGAATTTTCAAACTACTTTTACATCATTTACAATACATACTTGAGCTTCAACCCATTTGTATACATAATCCACACAGACAAGTATATACTTGTTGCCGTCTGACACATGAAATGGCCCCATGAAATCTATGCCCCATACGTCAAATATTTCAACCTCTAAAATTCGAAATTGAAGAATTTCATCCTTTTTTGAAATGTTGCCACTCCTTTGACATGTGTCGCAACTGAGTACAAACTTTCTAGCATCATGGAAAAGTGTAGGCCAATAGAACCCTGCTTCAAGAACCTTAGCAGCAGCTTTTTGTGGACCAAAATGGCCACCATTGACCATCCCGTGGCAGTGTTGAAGAATTGAACTACTTTCTTCTTCTCCTAATCTTCTTATCATGCCATCTCTGCATAGCTTCCATCGATACGGATCAGACCACCAATAAAATTTAGAATCATATATGAGCTTCTTTCTTTGTTGACTGTTGAATTCTTCCGGAAACTTTCCACCTGAGACAAAATTAGCAATGTCAACAAACCATGGTACATTTAAACTTTGAATTTCCAACAACATCTCGTCCGGAAATAGCTCCTGGATTGGTTCTTCATTTTCATTTTCCTTTTTTTGCTCTAACTCCAATCTTGAAAGATGATTAGCTACCAAGTTCTCTGATCCTTTCTTATCTCTGATCTCAATGTCAAACTCTTGTAAAAGAAGTACCCATCTAATGAGCCTTGGCTTTTGAGTCCTTGTTTAAGAGATACTTTAGTGCTTCATGATCTGTATACATAAACCAAGAAGATAAGATTTAAATTTATCAAAAGCAAAAATTACTGCCAGCATCTCCTTCTCGATTGTGGCATAGTTAAGTTCTGCATCATTCAGAGTTCGGCTTGCATAATAGATGACATGAAGTTTATTCTCCCTTTTTTGGCCAAGTACGGCTCCTATTGCATTATCACTTGCATCACACATCAATTCGAATGGAAGGTTCCAATTAGATGATACAACTATAGGAGCTGATATCAAGGCTTCTTTCAATCTGTCAAAGGCCAATTTATAAGCATTAGTAAAATCAAAAGGAGAATCTTTCTCAAGTAACTTACAACGTGGTTTAGAAATTTTGAAAAGTCCTTGATGAACCATCGATAGAATCCTACATGTCCTAGAAAATTGCGAACTCCTTTAACATTGATGTGATATTGAAGCTTTTCAATGGTTTCTACTTTAGCTTTGTCCACTTCAATTCCTTGTGCTGATATTCTATGTCCAAGTACAATTCCTTCTTCCACCATAAAATGACACTTTTCCCAATTCAACACTAGATTTGTCTTTCTCCAAGTTCTCCAAACATCTTTCAAAAGAGCTTCCATAGACTGAGAAATCATCCATGAATGCATCCATGATTTCTTCTACCAACCGAATATGGCCATCATGCATCTCTAGAAGGGTACTGGAGCATTACATAATTCAAATGGCATCCTTCTATAAGCAAATGTGCCATAGGTACATGTGAATGTCATCTTCTCTTGATTCTCTGGAACAATTGCTATTTGATTGTAACCTGAATAGCCATCTAAGAAGCAATAGAAAGTATGCCCTGCTATCCTCTTCAATATTTAATCAATGAATGGTAGTGGAAAGTGATATTTCCTCGTAGTAGAATTTAACTTTCTATAATCAATGCATACCCTCCATCCATTCACTACTCTTGTTGGAATCTGCTTACCTTCTTCATTTTCTACAATGGTCATACCTCCTTTCTTTGGAACAAACTGGATAGAACTTACCCATGAACTATCTGAAATTGGGTAAATAATTCTAGCATCTAATAGCTTAACCACCTCTTTCTTTTCCACTTCTTACATGTTTGGATTGAGCCTTCTTTGATTTTCAATGGTTTGCTTGTATCTTTCTTCTATCAAAATCTTATGCATGCAATAAGATGGACTTATTCCTTTTATATCAGAAATTTACCAACCAATTGCTTTTATTATTCTTTTAAGGATCCTTACAAGCAAGTCTTCTTGGTTTTTGGTAAGTTTAGAGGATATGACATAGGTAAAGTTTGATTCTTTCCAAGAAAAGTATACCTCAAGTGTTGAGGTAGAGGTTTCAAGTCTACATTTGGTGGTTTTATGATTGATGGTGGTGTAGGTTTAGTATTTGGTAATTGGATTCGAGAAAAATTTGTAGGGTGTTTAAGGTATTCTTCATCTTGGGAAGATTGTACCTGCATACACTTCTCAATATTCTCTAATTCATCACAATTTGACAACCTCTTTCACTGGCCTTCATTCACAACATCAACTCTCAAACATAAATCATAATCAGAAAGATGTTTCATACCTTGATAGATGTTGAACTTACAACTCTTCTATCCTACTCTTAATGTCAATGTACCATCATAAACATTAATAATTGCTTTGGCAGTGTTGAGGAATAGCATACTAAGGATCAATGGAACATCTTCATCTTCTTCAAAATCAAGAACAACAAAATCTATTGGAAAGATGAATTTTTCAGTCCTTATAAGCACATCTTCTACTATGCCTTCTGGTTCTTGTACTGTCATGTCTGCCAGTTGTAAATGGATGTTTGTTGGTTTTGCTTCTCTGAGTCCCAATTTCTTGTAAATTGACAAAGTCATAAGGTTAATAAAAGCACCTGAATCACATAAAGATTTTTGAAATATTAAATTTCCAACAGAACATGGAATAGTAAGACTCCCTGGTTGTTTCATTTTCAAAGGAAGTTTATTAGAAATGATTGCACTGCACTCTTTTGTAAATGTGATTGCCACGAATTCCTACAACTTCTTTTTGTTGGAAATCAACTCCTTTAAGATCTTTACATAATTTGGCATTTGGGCTAGACATTCCACAAAATGCATATTGATGTGAAAAGTCTTAAATCTTTCCCAAAATTTTGCAAATTGCTGATCATGCTCTTTTTTCTTCAACCTTTGTGGATATGGCACTGGAGGATCATATGGTTGAAGTGGTGGTGCTTTTGCCTTAACTGTGTTCTCCACCTTCTCTTCCCGTTCTCTATATTTTTCAACCCATTCACTTTCTTACTCTTTGTTCCCGTCCTTCTTCTTTTCTTCATAGTCTATTGTTGCTTTAGAGGTTTGGATCTCTGTACCACTTCTCAAGGTGATAGCTTTTACATGCTCTTTTGGATTTCTTTCTGTATTACTTGGTAATGCACCTTGATTTCTTGATGATAAAGTATCTGCTAATAGCCTCATTTTCACTTCTAGATTATGAATAGAAGAGGAATGGTTTCGAATCATTTGTACCATCCTTTTTTGAGCTTCATCTTGCTGACCCATCTTTGCTACTAATTTATCCATTTTACTTTCGATCGAAAATGCCCCTTTTTCTTGTTGAAATTGATGTTGAGGTTGTTGTGCATTTTGGCCTCCAAATCCTGGTAGCGCGTGTGGTCGCCACTGGTTATTCCCTTGATTTTCCCAAGAGAGATTGAGGTGGTTTCTCCAACTTGGATGGTAGGTATTACCATAGACTTGGTTTTGAGGGCCCTTGAAATTCCCCATATAGTTGACATCTTCTGTAGACATTCCTTACATCATTCTACACTCTATTGTAAGATGGTCTCCTTGACATAATTCACAAGAGGATGATAATGAGGAGATAGCATTAACATTTACTTTGTCCATCTTTTTTGTCAGAGCATCAAGTTTTGCATTCAACGTGGTAAAATTGTCCATTTTCACTACTCCTGCCTTCTTTGAAATGGTCCTTTCATTAGACCACAAACTTTGCATATTGGCCATCTCCTCAAAGAGATCTAAAGCGTCTTCTAGTGTTTTTGACATGATTGTATCTCCTGCTGCTGCATCAATATTGACTCTAATCGCATGACTGACTCCTTGATAACTCTATTTTATATAGAGTTTTCTTATTAATTTTGGTTAGAAATTGGCTTGTGTTTTACTTTGTTTTTACATATTTTGGCCAAATTATCCTTTGATTTTATGAGTTCTAAGTTTTCCAATATTTCTAGAACTTTTTGAGTTTAATCTTGAGAACAAAGGACTAACCAATTATTTTTATCAAAGCTTGACCAAATTACTTCAACAACAAGACAAAGAAGATTTTCTTTTGTTGGCTGCAACAAAGAAAAATGAAGCAACCGACAGCACACAAGGAGAGGAAAACTGAAATTTTGGCCAAATTATCCTTTGGAAACCCACTCATCTTCCGGAGTTCATAACTCTTGATTCATACGTCCAAATGAGATGATTCAAGATGATATGGAAAGCTAAGAAAGAGAGCAAAACTTTCATGAAGAAAGTTTTCTCAAATTCTGGAAGAAAAAGGACCACAACTGATGAAACTTGAAGATTTTTTCAAAGTTTCTTTAGCTACTGGTTCGGACATTCAAAGAGTCGCTTTCACGGTTTTTGTAGCACAATTTGATAGCAACATTCAAGAAGAAGAAGCCTTCTTACTTAGCCAAAGGAAAAATAGAATGAATAAACAAATCGGACAACAAAGAAGCAAAAGAAAAGAAAAAGCAGTGCAACACAATTTAGAAAAGAAAGCGATCGGCTTGAACAAAAATCGCTACCATTCATTCTTTACAAAGGAGGCCAACTGCAAAGAAATAAAAGAAAGGACAGAATCCAGCACACAAAAGGAATGCTTAGTAACAAAAGGCTGCTACACTTGGACAATAAAGAAGGAAATAAAAGAAGGAAGAAGCCACTTTGAGTGAAGAACTGAGCACATGAGAGCATAACCAACCCACAGCATCTTTTATTTTTCTAAAGAAAGAGTGCATGAGGACAGCAAGAAAGTCTCTCCAAAAATGCAGTCTCACATGGGCAAAAACAAAGCTCAGAAAAATCGGGCAAAGAACATGGAGAGAAACAAGCAACAAATGAGCATGCACACGAAGAAAGAAAAAGAAAAGAGAATCAAGTCACATGAATTGCCAACTACAAAAGCAAAGCTTGGGCTGTTTTATTTCTTGGAAAAGAAACCAAGCACATGGCAGCAACAACACCTTCTAAGAGCAAAGAAAGAAGAGCAAATCCTTGCTTATAAATAAGAAAGCTTACAACGGAGGAAGACATTCCATTTCGGTGATCCCATTTTCAAATGAGCAAAGATTTCTAGTTTTCTTTAGATTAGATTTAGTTTAGCCAAGCTATTTTTCTTTCTATTTTCTTGCAGAGTTTAGAGCATCCAAATTCTTCATTCTTTTGTTTTGTTTTCTTTTGAGTTTGGTAGGATTTCATTAGCTTCCTTCGGTTTTTCTTTTGAAACTTCAGAAAGATTGTTCACGGTTTTTCTTGAAGACTTGTTGCCATTATTCTCGGTTTTCTTCAGAGAACTTCCACTGCATCTTCTCACGTTGAAGCTCACGGGTTCTGACAACCAGAAACCTTCCTTCGGGTTTTCGGATGCAAACTTGACTCTTGGTTTCTTCTTTCTTTCTCAGAATTTTTTTGTTTTGTTTTCTTGATTTTGTTTTACTTTGTTCTTGTTGCTTCATTGATATGTGATGGAAACTCACTGCCAAGACTTGACTTGGGTGTAAAGCTAGCTTAAATTGTTGTTTCCTTTGAAGTTTGGTAGAAGCAAAACAAAGCATGCACATGCAATTTTGTTTTTCCTCACATATTTTCTACTGTTTTTGTCTTTTTCTTGGTTTCTTTAGTTTATTTTAGTTATCAATTTTAGCTTTCTTTTATTGTTTTAGTCTTTAGTTTTATTTAACAATTTTAGTAATTTAAGTTTTGTATTTTGTTATGAAATTTTTGGCTAAGTATTATTTTTAAGTACCAATCATCTACGGCTTTTGTTTGGACTTTATTTTTTATTTTTATTTTCAATCATGTTTAAATTTTTGGTGATAGTCTTTTATATTAATATGAACTAAATTCTTTTCTAGGGTTTTGATGTAGCCTAACTATGAAGTCTTAATATTTTTCTATTAATATAATTTGATTTAATTTTCTATGGTTGAGTATTTATCTTTGTGCTTAATGCTTCTAATTACTTGATCACTAATTAGATGATTTGTTAATCATAACGAATTGGAAGAGGAGTTATGTGTCAAGTTCATTGAGATAAATGCCATAAATTGCATGTAGGATAGGAATATACCTACATGGTTTGTGTAGTTGCTATATGAGAATCCATAGAAATTAATGACTTCATAATTGTTGTAATTCACATAGGAATATAGTGAATTAGCAATTAGGAAGATTTTTATTAGATCTCGGAGGGACTAGTAAATAAATTAGGGAATCTCGACTATCAACCAGAAATTAAATTAGATTATAGAAATAGATTAATATTAAGATGGATTAGTTATGGTGAAATCGAAAACCCTAGATCTTTCACAACTTAATCTATTAACTTGCTTTGTTTAGTTTTTAATTTTAGTTTTAATTAAGTTTTAAAATTACTTTTAATTTAGCTTATCCATAAAATATTTTTCTTCAAATAAAGTTAGAACTATTTTAATTTCGTATTTAATAATTCATTAGTCTCGTGGGAACGATAAATTATATTCACTCTATATTACTTGTTAACGATCACGCACTTGCATGTAAAATTCGTAATAAGTTTTTTGCGCCACGGGACTAATTTGATTTTATTAATATCGATACCAAGTTGTTCTACCTTTAATTTGAATTTTTTTATTTACTTTTGTTCTTTTATCTTTCGGATATTATTCGGTGGTGCATGAGAAGGTTTGGAAGTGATAATCTCCTCCCATTGGATCCAGAGATAGAAAAACTTGTCGCTTGAATAGAAAGGAAAAGAGAGGAACTTCGCACAATCTCATAACACTATGGTCGAACATGAAGAGAATGCTATCCTGGCCGCTAATGCCAACACTACATCATCACGTGACTATGCTTTGTCTACTGCCACATATGATCTCCACACTGTCATACCTTCAACTGTTGCGGCACATAATTTTGAATCGAAGTCAGCCATAATCCAAACGGTTCAAGCTAATCGGCCACTGGTTGGCACATGAGGATCCTAATGCTCACTTAATCAATTTTCTTGAGATCGTGCTACATTGAAAATGAATGGTGTCTCGATGATGCCATTAGATCGAGGCTTTTCCCATTCTCACTGAGGGATAGGGCCAAGAGTTGGTTGCTTTCTTTGCCAGCAGGAGCAATCACCACGTGGGACATGTGTAGGCAGAAATTTTTGACGAAATATTTTCCACCCACCAAAACTGCAAAGATGAGGAATGAGATCACCACATTCACTCAAAATGAGATGGAATCACTTTCTGAAGCATGGGAGAGGTACAAAGATTTACTGCGGGCATGCCCTCATCACGGTATCCCAGATTGGTTACAATTGCAGACTTTTTATAATGGGTTGACTCGATCAACCAAGATACTTGTAGATGCTGCAGCGGGAGGTTCACTAATGGGGAAGACATATGAGGCTGCTTATGCATTGTTAGATGAGATGGCATCTACAGACTACCAATGGTCTTCGTGGAGATCCACTCACCGAAAAATCATGGCAACTATAAGGTTGATGCCCTCACCGCACTATCACCCTGTGTTGCTAATCACAAAGCAACTTAGTTCAATCACCGCAAATGCCATCCATATTCCTCCGAAGCTTGTGATTTTTGTGGTGGACCTCATTCTAGTGGTGATTGTCAAGGGGAAATCCTTTGCCCCATCGCAGAGGAACAAGCTCGGTTTGTAGGAATTCAAACAGACAGATAATCCATACTCCAACACTTACAATCGTGATGGAGAGATCATCCCAACTTTTCTTGAGAAACAATCACCACTGATAGACCCTATGGATTTCAGCCTCCAACCCAATTCAACCGCCAAAGACAAAAGGTGTCTTTAGAAGATGCTCTTGCTCAATTGAGCTTGAACACATCTCGATTCATGACTAAGATCAAGCCACATTGCAAAATCACAAGATCCATTCAAATTTGGAGGTTCGGGATGGGACAACTTGCTAGTTCATTAAATTCTAGACCACAAGGGTCTTTGCCTAGTAACACGGAAATCAACCCTAAGGAACATGTGAAGGCAATTAAACCGAGAAGTGGCAAAGAGTTGCTGAACAGGAACCACAGAGAAAGCTGTAACAAGAAACAGGGGAAACCGTAAAATCGGAGAACAAATTGAAGAAGTCGTGAAACCCACATCAAAGTTGTTTCAGATAATCCACCCCTTATGTGCCACCGATGCCATATCCTCAATGATTTGAAGAAAAGCTAGAGAAGCAATTTTCTAAATTTCTTGATGTTTTTAAGAAATTGCATATTAATATTCCTTTGTCGATGCTTTGGAACAGATGCCTAGCTATGTGAAGTTCATGAAGGAGATCCTCTCAACAAAAGAAAGCTAGAAGAATATGAGACTGTTGCACTTATCAAGAGTGCAGTGCCATCCTCAGAAAAGCTTCCTCCTAAGCTTAAGGATCCAGGAGTTTTACTATTCCTTGCACTATAGGAAATTCTAATTTTAATAAGGCCTTGTGTGATCTTGGTGCAGTATTAATCTTATGCCTCTCTGCTTTCGTGAAACTTGGCTTAGGAGAAGCCAAACCCACTGATCACATTGCAATTGGCGGATAGATCACTCAAATACCCAAGAGGTGTTATAGAGGATGTGCTTGTCAAGGTGGACAAATTTATCTTCCTACTGACTTCATTGTACTTGACATGGAAGAAGGCGAAGAAATTCCTATTATTCTTGGTAGACCCTTCTTGGTTACGGAAGAACCCTAATTGACGTGCAAAAGGGCAACTAACCATGAGGGTTCAAGATGAGCAAGTCACTTTCAATGTCTTTAAAGCATTGTAATTTCTTAGTGTGATAGACAATTGTATGAAGGTGGATACAATTGCTGATTGCACTAAAGAAAAGTTTCAGACAAGCCATCCAAAAGATCCCATGGAAGCATGTCTGATGGGGATAGAAAATTCTGAAAATCCAAAGGTAGATATATGCTCCAAACAATTAGAGACCTTGGCACCTGCATTCATCAAAAGGCCATTTGAAGACCTTGGAAAAGGTGGGGCGAATCAATACCTTCAGCTTGAGAAGCCACCACGCTTAGACCTCAAGCCACCGCCTAAGCATCCAAGTATGCATTCCTAGGTGAGTCCTCTACTCTTCCTGCTTTTATTTCGCATATCTGAATGAAGAGCAAGAGGATAAATTGCTAAGAGTGTTGAGGAACATAAATCGGCATTAGGATGGACTATAGTCGACATAAAGGGATTAGCCCTTCAATTTGCATGCATAAAATTTTGATGGAAGAGAACTATAGGCCATCGTAGATCACCAACGAGATTAAACCCTAACATGAAAGAAGTGGTGAGAGCTGAGATATTAAAACTTTTGGATGCAGGATTATTTATCCTATTTCGATGTATGTGGTCACCCTGTTCAAGTAGTACCTAAGAAAGGAGGGTTTCATTGTAGTTGAGAATGAAAAAAATGAATTGATCCCTACTAGGAATGGTACTGGATGGAGAGTATGCATTGATTATAGGAAGTTGAATGCAGCCACTAGGAAAGACCACTTTCCTTTGCCTTTTATTGATCAAATGCTTGATAGATTAGCTGGTTACTTTTATTATTGTTTTTTAGATGGTTATTCAGGATATAACCAAATTTCAATAGACCCAGAGGACCAAGAAAAGACCACCTTTACATGCCCCTATGGTACATTTGCATATAGAAGAATGCCATTTGGTTTGTGTAATGCACCTGCTACTTTTCAAAGATGTATGATGGCAATTTTTTCTGACATGGTGGAACGTTTCATTGAAATATTTATGGATGATTTTTCTGTGTTTGGTTCTTCTTTTGATTCATGCTTATCTAACCTTAAACTTGTGCTTAAACGATGTGAAGACACTAATCTAGTCTTGAATTGGGAAAAATGTCATTTTATGGTTCAAGAAGGAATTGTGTTGGTCATAGAGTGTCCGCAAAAGGGATTGAGGTTGATAGAGCTAAAATTGAAATCATTGAAAAATTACCACCACCTACCATCACAAAGGGGTAAGAAGTTGTCTAGGGCATGCTGGATCTTATAGAAGTTGCATAAAAGATTTTTCTAAAATTACAAAACCATTGTGTAATCTTCTTGAAAAGATGTTCCTTTTAAGTTTATCACGATTGTTTACAGCTTTTGACTTGTTAAAAATTCATTAGTATCCTCCCATTATTGTTGCTCCATCTTGGGATTTACCTTTGAGTTGATGTGTGATGCAAGTGACTATGCGGTTGGTGCGCTTTGGGTCAATAAAAGGTAAGATCTTTCATGCTATATACTATGCTAGTAAAACTCTCAATGATGCACAATTGAATTATGCTACCACCGAAAAAAGAGTTATTAGCGTGAGTATTTGCTTTGATAAATTCAGATCATACTTAATTGGCTCCAAAGTTATTGTTTATACGATCATTCGCCATTAAGTATTTGCTAGTTAAAAAGATGCAAAGCCTAGGTTGATCGGATGGGTCTTGTTGTTACAAGAATTTGATTTGGAAATCGAGATAAGAAGGGTAGTGAAAATGTAGTTGCCGATCACCTATCTCGTTTAGAACCTCAAGCCAAGATTGATGAACCACAAACGGTGATAAATGAGATCTTTCCGATGAGCAATTGTTCAATATTGCTACGGTAAGTTTCCTTGGTTTGCCGATTTTGCAAATTATTTGGTCACTAATGTGCTTCCCCTAGATTTATCTAGCCAACAGAGAAAGAAATTCTTATCTGATGTGAAGCATTATTACTGGCATGAGCCTTTTTTGTATAAATTATGTCTGACCAAGTAATACGGAGGTGTGTTCCGTAAGAGGAAATACAAAGCATTTTGCAGCATTGCCACTCTTCTGAATATGGTGGTCATTTTGGAGGCAATAGAACTGCAGCTAAAATTCTTCAATGTGGCTTTTATTGGCCAACAATATTCAAGGATACACAATCCTTTGTAGCTATGTGTGATCGATGCCAGAGAATATGGAATATTTCAAAGAGACATGAAATGCCTCTCACCAACATTCTGGAGGTTGATCTATTTGATGTGTGGGGTATTGATTTTCATGGGACCATTTCCACCTTCGTACAATAATCTCTATATTCTCGTGGCTGAGGATTATGTTTCCAAATGGGTTGAAGAATCGCCTTGCCTACCAATGATGCAAAAGTGGTAGTAAATTTTTGAGGAAAAATATTTTCACTGCTTTGGGACTCCTAGAGCAATCATTAATGATGAGGAACTCACTTTTGCAATAAATTGTTAGCTGCTCTTTTGGCTAAGTATGGCGTAAAACATAAAATTGCATCGCTATCATCCCCAAACCAGTGGCAGTGGAGATATCCAATAGGGAGTTGAAACGGATTTTGGAGAAGATCGTGAGTTCTAATAGGAAAGATTGGTCTCAAGCTTGATGATGCTTTGTGGGCATATAGAACAGCTTTTAAAACACCTATTGGTATGTCTCCGTATCGATTGGTGTATGGTAAAGCTGTCACTTACTCGTGGAGTTGGAACACCGTGCTTATTGGGCCATCAAGCATCTTAACTTTGACTTGGCGACCTCGTGAAAAAGGTTACTCCAATTAAATGAGATGGATGAATTCCGTCAAGGGCGTATGAGAATGCTAAGATGTATAAGGAGAAAACAAAGGCTTGGCATGACAAGCACATTTTGCATCGAGAATTTCATCCGCCGTATGTACTCCTATACAACTCAAGGTTGAAATTATTCCCTGGGAAACTTCGATCGAGGTGGTCTGGACCCTTTACAGTTGTGCAAGTGTTCCCCTATGGCGCTGTTGAAATTCAAGGCGAAGATAGAAGGTTCAAAGTAAATGGTCAGAGACTCAAGGCTTATATCGAAGGTGGAGTAGACTTTCAAAAGTGCATTATCACCCTAGTGGATACAAATTGAGGCGAACAGAGAAAGTCCGGCTGAAGACTATAAAGCAAGCGCTACTTGGGAGGCAACCCAAGTTCTTTTACCTTTATTGCTTTTATTTTTTCTTCTTATTATTATTATTCTTATTTATTTATTTTTTTTTTTTTCTTATAAAAAAAAAAAAATTACTATTTGAAATTGCTTTCACCTTTTGCTGCACCAAATCAAGAAAATCCGGTTCAAGGCCTTTCCGTTGGATTTTTGCGCTAAAATTTTACAGCAAGGTAGAAGATCCACCCAGATTCATGTCCCCAAAATATCAGAATTATAGGTGCTGTTTTGGTACGTGAACGAAATTCCTCTTCAACAGCTTGTTCAAAACAGGGCGCTTTCTCACTTTTCGTTTTCTTATGTTCTCTTTAGTTGCTATACTTGATCTTGCTTCTTGTTGCATTGAGGACAATGCTAAATTTTAAGTTGGGGGTGGGATACTTGAAATTTTGTGCTGGATTTTTGTCAAAATTTTTGAAAAATTTCAATTTTATTGGGTTAAAAAGAAAAGTCCTTCCAAGTTTTCAATTTTATTGATATCTTCTTTGAAATTTCTAATTCTTTTGATACTCATTTAGAATAATTTTGAGTTATATGCATTAGAGATTTGGGTTGGAATGTATGAATGAGGCAAGAATGATTAGTCTTTGTTTTGAAAATTTTTAAAGCATCTTGTTGATTTTGATGATTGAATTGAATGAGAATGTGCAATATTTGATATAATGAACCCATTGTGAGTATTTGAGCCTATGAGCATTTTATTTTCATTGCTCACATATTTCTTTGTTGAGTGTTGTCAAATATGGTATGTTCATTCTAGAACTTGCTTTGTTATGCATGTTGAGATCACATTATGAATTCATGCTTTGAGATGATAAGGGCATTTAGGATTAGCCGTTTAAACTTTCTAAAAAGCCATCCCATTATATATACCCCTAGTCAACCAATTTTGCGCCTTAACCTTTCTTTGTTATAAACACCACATCATTAGCCCCAAACCATTGTTTTTGTTTATCAAGTTAAACCCTATGTCAAGAGTATGTGGGAATTAATTGCATGATAAAATGTCTAATGATTCAAAAAAAAAAAAAAAAAAAAACAACCACTGAAAAAAAAAAAAAAGAAAAAAAGAAAAGAAGTGAAAAATATTCCCGACAAAAATTGGACAAAGTAGATGTTCTACAAAGTGGATGTTCTTCATTGTGTACAAGATGGTCCAACTTCAAGGGAATGCATGCTATTTGGAATAAGAAGTGGTTCTAATGTGCTATTTTTATGCTTTTGAGTTATGCAAGAAAGTTCCTTCATACCTTGATATGCTTAACCTAAATTTTCCTTTCTTTCTACCTACCCTTACCTAAGTCTCGTACCAACCCTTATAAAGACTCTTTGATTATTGCATGGATTCATATTTATCAGTGGTGGAGATGTGATATATAAGCAAGCCTATGGTAATGACATGCTATGTTTGATTTGAGTGTTGAATAAAAATCCTAAACACTTTGAGTGATTAGAGTGCAACCTATGAGAGGTTATCAAATTTTGTGCATTTGATTTCGACAAAATTGTTGGAATTAATGAGATGTGTATTTTGTTTAGAAAATTGGGCTAAGAATACTTGTTCTTTGGATTATTATTCCAACCTGGATCTCTAATGTGTAATGACTTTGAATGGGTTGGAAAGGATATGGAAAGAAAAGAAATATGTTCTTCTAGTGCAAGCTTGAGGACAAGCTTTGAGCTAAGTTGGGGGTAATTTGATAACTCTATTTTATATAGAGTTTTCTTATTAATTTTGGTTAGAAATTGGCTTGTGTTTTACTTTGTTTTTACATATTTTGGCCAAATTATCCTTTGATTTTATGAGTTCTAAGTTTACCAATATTTCTAGATGACTTTGAGTTTAACCTTGAGAACAAGGGACTAACTAATTTTTTTTATCAAAGCTTGACCAAATTACTTCAACAACAAGACAAAGAAGATTTTCTTTTGTTGGCTGCAACAAAGAAAAATGAAGCAACCGACAAAGACACAAGGAGAGGAAAACTGAAATTTTGGCCAAATTATCCTTTGGAAACCCACTCATCTTCCGGAGTTCATAACTCTTGATTCAGACGTCCAAATGAGATGATTCAAGATGATATGGAAAGCTAAGAAAGAGAGCAAAACTTTCATGAAGAAAGTTTTCTCAAATTCTGGAAGAAAAGGACCACAACTGGACAGAAACTTGAAGATTTTTTCTGAAAGTTTCTTTAGCTACGGGTTCGACATTCAAAGAAGTTGCTTCACGGTTTTTGTAGCACAATTTGATAGCAACATTCAAGAAGAAGAAGCCTTCTTACTTAGCCAAAGGAAAAATAGAATGAATAAACAAATCGGACAACAAAGAAGCAAAAGAAAAGAAACAAATGAGCAACACAATTTAGAAAAGAAAATAATCATTGAACAAAAATCGCTACCATTCATTCTTTACAAAGGAGGCCAACTGCAAAGAAATAAAAGAAAGGACAGAATCCAGCACACAAAAGGAATGCTTAGTAACAAAAGGCTGCTACACTTCGGACAATAAAGAAGGAAATAAAAGAAGGAAGAAGCCACTTTTGAGTGAAGAAACGAGCACATGAGAGCATAACCAACCCAGCTGCATCTTTTTATTTTTCTAAAGAAAGAGTGCATGAGGACAGCAAGAAAGTCTCTCCAAAATGCAGTCTCACATGGGCAAAAACAAAGCTCAGAAAAATCGGGCAGCAACATGGAGAGAAACAAGCAAATGTACCGAGCATGCACACGAAGAAAGAAAAAGAAAAGAGAATCAAGTCACATGAATTGCCAACTACAAAAGCAAAGCTTGGGCTGTTTTATTTCTTTGGAAAAGAAACCAAGCACATGGCAGCAACAACACCTTCGCAGAGCAAAGAAAGAAGAGCAAATCCTTGCTTATAAATAAGAAAGCTTACAACGGAGGAAGACATTCCATTTCAATGATCCCATTTTCAGTGAGCAAGATTTCTAGTTTTCTTTAGATTAGATTTAGTTTAGCCAAGCTATTTTTCTTTCTATTTTCTTGCAGTAGTTTAGAGCATCCAGCCTTCTTCATTCTTTTGTTTTGTTTTCTTTTGGTAGTTTGGTAGGATTTCATTAGCTTCCTTCGGTTTTTCTTTTGTAAACTTCAGCAAGATTGTTCACGGTTTTTCTTCAAGACTTGTTGCCATTATTCTCGGTTTTCTTCAGAGAACTTCCAGCTGCATCTTCTCACGTTGAAGCTCACGGGTTCAGCAAAGAACTTCAGAGCCTTCTTCGGTTTTCGGATGCAAACTTCAAAGCTCTTCGGTTTCTTCTTTCTTTCTCGCAGAATTTTTTTGTTTTGTTTTCTTGATTTTGTTTTACTTTGTTCTTGTTGCTTCATTGATATGTGATGGAAACTCAGCTGCCAAGACTTGACTTGGGTGTAAAGCTAGCTTAAATTGTTGTTTCCTTTTGAAGTTTTGGTAGAAGCAAAAACAAAGCATGCACATGCAGAATTTTGTTTTTCCTCACATATTTTCTCTGCTTTTGTCTTTTTCTTGGTTTCTTTAGTTTATTTTAGTTATCAATTTTAGCTTTCTTCTATTGTTTTAGTCTTTAGTTTTATTTAACAATTTTAGTAATTTAAGTTTTGTATTTTGTTATGAAATTTTTGGCTAAGTATTATTTTTAAGTACCAATCATCTACGGCTTCTGTTTGGACTTTATTTTTATTTTTATTTTCAATCATGTTTAAATTTTTGGTGATAGTCTTTTATATTAATATGAACTAAATTCTTTTCTAGGGTTTTGATGTAGCCTAACTATGAAGTCTTAATATTTTTCTATTAATATAATTTGATTTAATTTTCTATGGTTGAGTATTTATCTTTGTGCTTAATGCTTCTAATTACTTGATCACTAATTAGATGATTTGTTAATCATAACGAATTGGAAGAGGAGTTATGTGTCAAGTTCATTGAGATAAATGCCATAAATTGCATGTAGGATAGGAATATACCTACATGGTTTGTGTAGTTGCTATATGAGAATCCATAGAAATTAATGACTTCATAATTGTTGTAATTCACATAGGAATATAGTGAATTAGCAATTAGGAAGATTTTTATTAGATCTCGGGAGGGACTAGTAAATAAATTAGGGAATCTCGACTATCAACCAGGAAATTAAATTAGATTATAGAAATAGATTAATATTAAGATGGATTAGTTATGGTGAAATCGAAAACCCTAGATCTTTCGTCAACTTAATCTATTAACTTGCTTTGTTTAGTTTTTAATTTTAGTTTTAATTAAGTTTTAAAATTACTTTTAATTTAGCTTATCCATAAAATATTTTTTCTTCAAATAAAGTTAGAACTATTTTAATTTCGGTATTTAATAATTCATTAGTCTCTGTGGGAACGATAAATTATATTCACTCTATATTACTTGTTAACGATCACGTGCACTTGCGTGTAAAATTCGTAACACTCCTTTATAGAATTATTGCACCAAATCCCATGTAGGAATCAATTGAAGCGGGCATTGTTTCTAAAAGTCTTTGAATCTTTCCCTGCACTCAGAGAATGTTTCATCATCTCTTTGAAAGATAGAGTGAATCTCATTCCTAATCCACATCACCTTTGCAAGAAGCAAGTATTTGTTAAAGAAAGCTGTATAGAGCTCTTGCCAAGTGTTGATAGAGTTGAGTGGTAAGCTTGTAAATCATCTCTTGCTATTCCCCTAAGAGAAAATGGAAAGAGGATCAACCGGATTGTATTAGGCTGTACTCCATTCATCTTAAAAGTGGAGAAATACTCCAAAAATCGTGACATATGACCAAATGGATCTTCATTGTGGCAAGCTGTGAAATGGTGAATTCTGAATCATCTGTATCATTGCCGACTTAATTTCGAAGTTATTAACTACAACTGTCATCTTACAATTGGTGTTTGGTCACTTTGTACGTTAGGACTCACAAAATTTCGCATTGTTCTTTGGCCCGTAGGAGGGTCATCTCTTTCATTGTCCCTTCCGTTCATGTTGCTTTGTTGCTTTTTTTTTTTTCTGACGAACTGTCTTTTCTAGCTCCAAATCAAGTGATATCAATGAAAATCCTTGTTTGCTAGCACTCTGTGTGATGTGCATACACTAAACAAACTCCTGCAATACCACAATTAAAAACAGAATCAAAATAACATCTAAATCAAGCAATACAATTTTTCTTAACAATATCAATTTTATCAAAATTCCCCGGTAGGGGCGCCAAAAACTTGACGTGCTATTTTCTGCAAGCGCACAGAGTTGTGTCAAGTAGTAAATTAAAGTATCATCCTACATGGAATTTTTAAAACTGACTATTGAAATACTCACTATGTTTGTTTGTTTAGACACCGAAATCAGGTTTTGAACTAAAATTACTAATCAAAGTAAAAACTAAATTCAATCAAATGTAAAAACTAGGATTCTTATTCTCAAATTTTGACCATTTATTAAGATTGATTAACTAACAAGGTCTATCTTAAATCTAATCTATCTTGAAGAGATCTTAAGAACCATAGATCTTCCTCTAAGATAGTACCTATAATTAATTGATAATTAATTAACACTAAGTTTGACGGCTCTCACCAACCTAATGTCATTTAACTCCAATTTGAATGCACAACCTTTTAATCAATATTAACCACTTAACTATCTCTCAACTAATTAAGCTATTAATAGGTTATTGCCTAATCCTACAGAACCTATCTCTCAATCAAGTTCTATAGTGTCGATTCAATTTTAGGATGATCACACCTAAAATGACATTAAGCACAACAATAACCAATGAATCAGAGCTAACAACCTACATTAATCACAATAAGCACATGGTCAAATTGGAATAAGAACCCTAAAAAGGATTTAACCACTCATATTAAAAATAAAAGACAAAGATAAAGAAACGAAGAAAACAAATCCAAACATCATAAATAATAAGAAAAGTTAACAAGGAAACTCCCTTCACACGGTGTAAAGAATGCTTGTTCTTCACTCTCCTTTTTTTTTTAAAAAAAAAATCAAAATCCTATTTTCATATGAGCAAAATGTAAACTCAAAATGTTCTTAAGAATAACAATAATAATCGAAATTCTAACAGCACCCCTCTTGCATGAATTTCGACCCCCTCAAAACCTAGCTAGAAAGGTCATCTAAACCCTTTCAAACTCTATCTAGGCTAGAGATAAGAGATAAGCTCATTCCTATCCCACTTTAGCTCAATCTCTTATCTTGTTGGCTGCTCTATTCTTCTTTGCACGGGTGCGCAAGACAGCTGCTCCTCATCTTGAGTACTAAGCTCATCCACACTCCAAAGGTTGGTCCTATCATCCTCACATTGCATCCTTCAAAACAAAAACTAATAAAAAATTATCTATTTAACATAAAAATGATTAATTTAAAGTAAAATAAAATTATTAACTAAACTAACTGAAAACTAATTAAACATGCAACTAACTAATCCTAATATGCGTAAAATAGAGTATTCAAACAAAATATTTTTCACACTCATCAAATGGAGATGCAGGAGTTAGGGTTTGTTGGAAGAAAATTTACGTGGGTCAATAATAGGGAAGGGAAGGGATTTGTTGAAGAAAGACAAGATAGATACATTGGAGCTCCAAATTGGATTTTGGAGAACCAAAAAGCAAAAATGTACCATATGGAAAGATTTTCTTCTTATCATTCTCTTCTACTTTTAGATACGGTGCCCAATGATTAGAAAGTTCAGAAGAGATTTGTTTTTGATAGAAGATAGACTAAGAATGAGGAAGTGAAGGAGACAATTGGAAATGCATGGAGTAAAGAAGTAACAGGAACCCCAATGTACCAAATCTATTCCAGAATCAGACAATGTAGGGTGGAGCTTCTACAATGAAGACGTAAGCAAGATCTCAATTCAGCTAGAAAGATTTTGGAGATTAAAGAATAGTTGGAAGAGTTGTGAAAGCAGAAGGGGAATATGGACTGGAGTAGGTGGAGCCAACTCCGAGTGTAACTTGATGTTGCTTATCGTGAGGAAGAGATATTGGCGTGAACCCTTGGATAACTTGTTCCAAAAACTCACTACCCAAGTTCTTCCCCTTGGATCAACCCAACTGAAATCTTTCCTTGGAGATGGTATGTTCCTTGAAGGTGGAATAGGTCCTCAACCCCTAGATAACCTGTACCTAGAAACCTTGGAATCAATTGATGGATGGAATCCGAATTTCCTAGGGAACAAATCTAGGAAATCAAGAACAACAAACACACAAATTCCGAATTTGTGTAATTTGCAATTACGTAAAACTAGAGAGCAATTCTCTCAAGCTTGTAATGTCAAGAACCAAATTTTCATTTCATCAAATCTGCCCTCAAGAATGGCCGACGGCCACTATAAAGATACAAGCTAGGGTTCACAAATTAGGGTTGCTCAAGCTAGGGTTTCTTTGGGGGCCAAATGGGCTACATAGTTCTTTGGGCTACATGACTCAAATTACCATATAATTAAGACTAAGCCCAATGTTCCTAAGGGGTTCTAAGAAAAATAATAGTCAAGCCAAACCCATTATGGTTACAACTTGGAATTTGGCTCCAAATTCTAATTAACAAGATCCAATTACACTTAGTACATTAATAAATACGGTTTTATCAATCGGGCTGTTTGGATGAGTCCATTCAAGGCTTCCTTCGTTTTCTTTGTTCTAGCCCTTGTCAAGTGGATCCGAGCTTGTTCTGGAGACATTGCTATTGATATCATGCTTCGGGTTCGAAGTCTCTTCAATGCCTGTTGGATTCATATCAGTCCCCCCTTCTTCGAAAGGATTCGTCCTCGAATCCAGATCATCATAATCTGTAATGTCAAAAGGAGACAAATCAGCAACATTGAAGGTAGTACTTACATTGTACTTACCTGGAAAGTCAATCTTGTAAGCATTGTCATTGATTTTTGCGACAACTTGGAAAGGTCCATCTCCACGTGGATGCAATTTTCTCGATCTTTGTACTAGAAACCTTTCCTTGCGCATATGAATCCACACCCAATCTCCTGGATCAAAAGTGAATTTCTTTCGACCCCTGTTGGCATTTCGAGCATAGGATTCATTCCTCTTCTCAATATTCAACCGAACCTGCTCAGGTAACTTCTGGACAAAGTCAGCCTTGCGCTTGTTTGGTATGTTTGTGCCCGGTATGAAATCAATTGGATGTTTAATTCCTCTTTTGGGCTGCAATCCGGCTGGTAGCTCGTCAGGAAATACATCTCGGAATCCCTGCAATATATTAGAAATCTCAACCGGTAGGTTGGATGGCAAGTCAGCACTAAGTAGAACATTAGATTCACAACACTTAGGAAGAAACAAAACACGATTAGTATACAGAGAAGTATCAACATGTCGGACATTTGCATAAAAATTTGGTTGTTTCTTATTTACTTGAGTCACTCTCTTTCTCTCAATGTGTTCTACTTCATTTAACTCATATTGTTTAGGCTTAGAATTTTCAAATTTTCCTTCTTTTCTCACGGGTAGTGCAGAATTCAATTTCATCATTTGCCTAAATTACCTTTAAATGTAATTGAGATTCATAAACTTGAGTAGGCGACAAAGGTAGTAAAGTAGTTTTTCTACCATTAACAAAGAAAGTGTACCTATTACTGGCCCACTGTGGGAAGCATCCTCACAAATTGCCAAGGTCTACCAAGCAATGGGTGACCAAATTTGCATAGGAGCCACATCACACAAAACTTCATCTTTGTATTTGTTGGTGAAAAATTTACCAAGACTTGTTTTGTGACTTTCACTTCTCCACTCTCATTGAACCATTGCAACGTGTATGGATGTGGATGCGAAGTGTGGGCAATTTTAGTTTATCTACAAGCAAAGTCGAAGCAATGTTAGTACAACTACCATCACACAATAACAAGTATACATACCTTCTCAGTGATGGTGCATTTAGCGTGGAAGATATTCTGGCGTTGAACATTGTTCTCCTCTTTAATCTGAACATTTAAAGATCGCATAGTCATCAAAGATGGTCCTTCATCAGGGCCAAAAACATCTTCATCAGATTCCCCATTTTCTACAAGTGGTGGCATATCTTCATAGTCACTTTCATGTTCACTCTCACTTTCGATCGTGCCATCACCTCTGACAACCATAATTCGAGCATTAGGACACTCTCGTGCATAATGTCCCTTGCCTTGGCACTTGAAGCATGTAACCTCCCTGGCTGGTTTTCTCACTTCACTTGATTTCTGAGTGTTTGGAACCACGGTTGGAGTAGTGTTTGAGGTACTAGGAGTTGCGGCCTTTTTGAAGTCGGTATTTAAATCTTTCTTAGGCCATGTAGACTTCAAGGTGTCTGAATTTGAAGTCTGTGGGTTGAAAAGGTTGGACACCCCTCTCCTGTGCCTCTCGGCTTTCATTGCCTTGTGATACATTTCATTGAGATCTTCATACTCCAAAGATCTCAACAATGTGGGCAATGTCCTCCTTAGTCCTCCTAGAAATCGAGCCATGGTAGCCTCACTGCCTTCTTGAATGTTGACTCGAAGCATCGTAGTCTCCAACTCTTGGTAATAATCCTCCACACCTATTTCCTTGGGTGATCTTTTGCAATTTGTTGAACATCTCCTATAGTATTGGTGTGGAACAAACCTCTTTTCATGAGCTTCTTCAATTCACCCCAAGTACGAACAGGCCCTTCTTCATCACGCCTCCTTTCGCCTGAATTTTAGTCCACGATTCTGCGTATCCATAAATTCAACCACGACTAGCTTGACCTTCTTTTCCTCCGAATAGTTGTGCAATCGTAAAAATACTTTCAATTTTATCGCACCATTCAAAGAAAGCTTCAGGATCTTGCTTACCAAAAATTGAGGAATTTTCATTTTAATACATCCTAAATTGGAATCAATTCTAGAGTACAGATTGACTTCCCTGAAATGCTTCGAAGGCTTCATCATCATTATCATGGCCATATGTGGTCTTTGTAGATCGAGAGGATTCGGCTCTCTCAGCTTTGAGCTCCTTGACTTCCTGTTGCAAACCTGAAACCAAAGTGTAAAATTTTGCTAACATCTCCTCATAGGATTCCTTAGAACCCGGTGGTGGTGGCGGTTGCCTCTCCATTATAGTCAGAAGGTTAGCAAAGAAAATAAAATAGTTTATAAGTCCTCACTTCCCTTCCCAATTCCCCAAATTCACTCACAAAGTGTTTGAGTACTCTCGGGTTTGTATAAGTGAAGGGACGGATTCACACCACTCAATTTGCTCTTCCGTTTCTATTCTTACTCAAACAATGTTACACAAAGGAATTTACAACAAGTTGATGCAATGACAATGAGATTAGAATGAATTCTAAGGAACCAATGAAAGCAGTACCAAAGTCAATGAAAACAGTACCAAAAATACAAGAATTCAATTTTTTTGGTAAGGAATTTGTACAAACTGAATGCAAAAACAGAATGTACACGAAAAATCAGTGAGACACACAAAATTTCAGAATTTTCGGACCACAACTCAATATTACACAAAGGAATTTACAACAAGGTAATGTAAGTGGACAATGAGATTAGAATGAATCTAAGGAATACAATGAAAACAGTACCAAAACACAAGAATTCGAATTTTTTTGGTAAGGAATTAGGACAAACTGATTGCAAAATCAGAATCTACACGAAAAATCAGTGAAACACACAGAATTTCAGAATTTTTGGATCACAATAATTTCAGAATTTTCGGATCACAATTCAAGACACTTGAAGAAAGGAAATTTGGACAAAGTAGCTTGCATTAGTGGTCGGTTTCAGCCCTTCCAAATTCTGGAATTGGTTAAGAATGTTTCTGGGTTCAAAATGTGGTGGGAAGAATGTATATGGATAAGTAGAAGGTATATGGATAAGTAGAAGGCTAATCACAAACTGCAAACAATCCAAAGTATAATCTGAATTTGAGAGGCTTGAAAGGAAAAATCTGTTTTTCCGAAATCAGAAAAGGATTTTTGGCATGGTAACTTCAAAAGGTCATAACTTTCTACTCCGATATCGGATTTTGCTCCGTAAGTACTCAAATCGAAGCTCTCGGAGAGATCTACAAGCAGACGGCCAAAGGCCGTCCGTTGGGACTTTGGGGGTCAAAAAATAACGCTAAGACCACCTACTGTCCGCCTCAAATTTTCTGCTCAAGTTCCAACAAAGAACTCGATTTTTGCCCAACAATTTCTTCTTCTCTTTTTTTTTTTTTTTTATCTATCCTTTTTTTTTTCTTCAACTTCAGCAAGGCATAAACAACAATAATATATGGAAATAACAGAAGTAAGGCCGCAAGGGTATGGATTTATCAAGAGAGCAAAGATACGGATTTATCAAGAGTAGCAAAGATACGGATTTATCAAAAAAAAGCCGAAACCAACACACGAATAAGAACAGAATTTCAGCAAGGCATAAACAACAATTGGATAAGCAAAGGTACGGATTTGTCTAAGATGGAAGCAAGCCGAAACCAACACATCAATACAAGAACAGAATTTGCTTCATCAATACAAGAACATACCAATGATGATGATATTCAAAACAACAAGAAGATTGAGGAGATAAAGAACATACCAATGATGATGATTTTTTTTTTGTTCGGTAAAAGAAAAGATATGAACGACTTGGGAACCAAGATCGCTCGATACCAAAGCTGGCGTGAACCCTTGGATAACTTGTTCCAAAACTCACTACCCAAGTTCTTCCCCTTGGAGCAACCGAACTGAAACCTTTCCTTGGAGATGGGATGTTCCTTGAAGGTGGAATAGGTCCTCAACCCCTAGATAACCTGTACCTAGAAACCTTGGAATCAATTGATGGATGGAATCCGAATTTCCTAGGGAACAAATCTAGGAAATCAAGAACAACAAACACACAAATTCCGAATTTGTGTAATTTGCAAGTAATTACAGAAACTAGAGAGCAATTCTCTCAAGCTTGTAATGTCAAGAACCAAATTTTCATTTCATCAAATCTGCCCTCAAGAATGGCCGACGGCCACTATAAAGATACAAGCTAGGGTTCACAAATTAGGGTTGCTCAAGCTAGGGTTTCTTTGGGGGCCAAATGGGCTACATAGTTCTTTGGGCTACATGACTCAAATTACCATATAATTAAGACTAAGCCCAATGTTCCTAAGGGGTTCTAAGAAAAATAATAGTCAAGCCAAACCCATTATGGTTACAACTTGGAATTTGGCTCCAAATTCTAATTAACAAGATCCAATTACACTTAGTACATTAATAAATACGGTTTTATCAATCGGGCTGTTTGGATGAGTCCATTCAAGGCTTCCTTCGTTTTCTTTGTTCTAGCCCTTGTCAAGTGGATCCGAGCTTGTTCTGGAGACATTGCTATTGATATCATGCTTCGGGTTCGAAGTCTCTTCAATGCCTGTTGGATTCATATCAGATATATTGGAGACAAAAGTTAGGGTCCCATGGCTGCAAGAAGGAGATAGAAACACAAAGCTCTTTCATTCATGCACAGTGAGCAAAAGGAGACAAAATTTGATCAAGAACATAGTGAGAGGGGACGGCCAAATATGTGAGAAGCCTGAGGAGATAAATGAGGAGATTGTGGAGTTTTATCAACAATTGTTTCATTCCTCAAATCCACAACAATTTCATGAAGGGTTAGATGGCATTCCACGATCTATCACCACAGCAATGAACCAAAGATTGATCCGGTCAGTGAATGAAGGTGAGATAAAAAAATATTCTATTTCAAATGTAGTCAAATAAGCCGGTCTAGACAGTATGACATCTCTTTTCTTCGAGTCTTATTTAGACGTGATCAAAGTGGATATTTGTAATGCTATTAATTTTTTTTTATGTCATAAGAAACTGCTTAAACAAATGAATCACACCTTAATTACTCTTATCCCTAAAGTTAAACATCCCACCTCTATGTCTCACTATAGACCAATCAATATGTGTAATGCTGTGTATAAAATTATCTCTAAGATTGTGGCTGAAAGACTAAAAATCTACCTTCATAAATGCATTAGTCCCTGCCAAGTAGCGTTTATCCCTAGGAGATAGATTTTAGACAATGTTGTAGTTGTTCACAAGTGCATACATACTTTATACTCTAGGCATAAAGGAAAAAAAGAATTGATGGCATTGAAACTTGATATAGTCAAGGCTTATAATAGAGTGGAGTGGAATTGTCTTTGTGAGGTGCTTAGAAAAATGGGTTTTAATAGGAAATTTATTTCTTGGATTAAACAGTGCATTAGCTTCTCTACTTTCTCTATAGACAATAATGGGGAGACGTGTGGGTATATCAAACCATCTAGGGGATTGAGATAGGGGACCCAATATCTTCATATTTGTCCTTGATCATTTCGAAAGTCTTCTCGAATATGATTAGGCAAGCATGTCTAAGAGGAGAATTTAGAGGGATGAGAGTGTGTAAAAAAGAACCATTAATTCCTCACTTGTTGTTTGCAAATGATTCTCTACTTTTTTGTGAAACAGATATTGATCGAGCACAAAGGGTGAAATCATTGCTAGACAAGTTCAGTAGCTATTCAGGGCAGCTGGTTAACCTTGACAAATCATCCGTTTACTTTAGTAAAAACATGATGATGGAAACTAAAGAGGCCATATGCCAAACCCTGGACAAGATCAAGGAGCAACATAAGGTTAAGTACCTGGGGCTTCCTATGCACATAGGAGGTCTAAGAGAGAAGTGTTCGCCTATTTGGTGGAAATGGTGCAAAAGGCTTCCTATGCACATAGGAGGTCTAAGAGAGAAGTGTTCGCCTATGTGGTGGAAATGGTGCAAAAAATAATCAAAATTTGGAAAAACAAGTTTCTAAACCTAGCAGGGAAAGAAGTCCTAATAAAGGCGGTAATTGATGCACTCCCAACATATGTATGACCTGCTTCAAGTTGCCCAACAATGTATTTCAAAAGATTGTTAAGAACTTAGCAAACTTATGGTGAGAAGAAAGACAGGAAGGTAGGCCAAGAATTCATTGGAAAGCATGGAAGGAAATGACCAAACTCAAAGAATAAGGGGGGGCTAGGTTTCAAGAATCTCCAAGTGTTTAACGATGCATCATTAGCTAAGCAAATATGGAGGTTGATAACCCAACCTAATCTACTTATGAGCAAGGTGATGAAGGCCAAATACTTTCCAAATGGGGGAATTTTGCCGGCCCAACCTAAATCCAACACCTCATGGCTATGGAAGAGTTAGATGGGAGCTAGACATATCATTCAAAAATGAGTAAGATTCCAGGTGGGAAATGGGCAATCTATCTATACCCTCTACTCAGGACCAAGTTACTTGGGTTAGCCAATTTATGAACCAGAAAAGAACAGGTTGGAATAAAGAATTGATTGGGTGGATCTTCACCCAATTAGATATAGAGGCCATCATAACTATCCCATTAACAAGGGTAGTAGAGATGACATAATTGTATGGCATCCTGGTAAACAAGGAAACTACTCCATCTAGTCAGCATACAAGAAGGTGACGAGCAAACAAGGGCAACAAAACCAAAAACCAGAAAGTAGCACTTCTAGAGGGATACTGAAAGGAGTTTGGAGGACCACTTGGAAACTAGGAATTAAAAGGAAATTGAAACATTTTCTCTAGAGATGCTAGCATGGTATCCTATCGACAAAGAATTAGCTTGCATTGAGAGGTATTCAAGAAGACCAAATATGCCAAATGTGTGAGGAGAATGAAGAAACTTTGGAGCATAGACTTATAAACTGTCGAAGAGCAAAGTTGGTATAGAAGTTAGCTCCAGTAAAATAGGGAGATGATAAGCAATATGAAGGGAGCTTCAAGAATTGGTGGCAAGATATATGTGCAAATCAGAAAAGGGACAACTAGAAAGACAGAGCACAACTGACTATATACATATTGTGGATGCTTTAGAAAACAAGAAAACTCTAGATAGTCCAGCATGAATGGAGGGAAGAGAAGCAAGTGGTGGATATGGCCATGGCGGAATGGGTGGAATTTTGGGTAGCTAAGGAAATAGAAAGCACTCTCAACCAAAGCATGAAGTCATGATGAAGGATGAAATAGAGACTAGGAGCAAAGGTGTAAGCTCAATAGTGTCTATTGTATAGAGAGAAAAATGAGGAATAGAAGCCACAGTGGGTAGGGTATCCAGTATGTGTAGGGATTGAAGGCATTATCTACTGTATTTGAATTTAATCGGTTTTTGTTTTTTGATTCGGTTTTGTAACCTAGGTGATTTGTTAAGGATCTAAGGAATTAGAGAGATAGGAATGAGGAAATTATCTTGACTTAAGCCTTAGACTCGAAATGAGTTCTAAGGAATCTTTAGCCAGTGGGCTTTTTGTACATGATATAATTTTTTGGAAAGTAAATACAACTAACGTTTTTAGTTTTTTTTTTAAAAAAAGTTGAAAGTATTCACACATGTTTGTGGGTTTATATTGTTTTTGCCCAGCCCTCCAAGCTATGCGTGCACTAATGAGAGTGCAAAAATACTATATAAATAATTCTTAAAATAAGATTTTTTTACTTTATTTATTGAGTTAAATATATATTAATTTTTATTTTTCATATATTTTCAGGTAAAAACATTTCATAAACAAAAAATAATTGAAAATTTATCAATTTGACAAAATTCTATCAAAAATACATTATAGAGGTAGAAGTATTTGAACAGGCAAAAAGAGCCATTTAGAAGTCAAAATTTAAAAGAATGTTTATTTCTTCTATTAAACAAGATAGGGAATCTTGGATGTTTTAAAAAGATTTTTCAATGTGGATCAACTTTTTTGTTTTGAGTTTATCCTAAAACAGTAAGTGAATATACGATGAATCAGCTAATGACTAATGCATTTATGAAAAATGGCCATATCTTAATATAGAAAATCCAATTTTGATAGTTCCTAAAGCATTAGATGTTGTGTTCATAAAGACTATCCCATATTTAAAAATTAAAAAGAATTGAGTACTTAATAAGTGGCAAAAATCCAAGACCCACTATCTTAAACTTTTGGACTCAAGTGGGCTCTATTACTTATTTGGCCGTTATAGTTGGGCTCCACATGTGTAAAATCTCCCTAACAAGTGGTATTAGAGCCAGAATGTTGATTGAACTACTCGGGAATGCAAATGGTTCCTTTTCTAGTTGGACCGAGCTTAATAGGGGATTCGTGGACAAGTAGGTTTTTTATACCAGATTACTACTTGTCAAGTACTAAATAGATCTATGATAAAGAAATGGGTTTGCTAGAGTAGGGATTGGACTTGTGGGGGAGTGGGTTTTAATGTGGTAATATATTAATGAAGATGGAGTGCCAAGTATGTTTTTTATATCAGTTTAGTAATTGTACGAGCACTAAAGGGGTCCGGTAGTTCCTTTTCTAGTTGGATCGGGTTTAGTGGGGGATTCTTGGACAAGTAGGTTTTTTTATACCAGTTTACTACTTATACGGGCATTAAATGGGTCCATGGTGAATAAATGGATTTGATAGAGTAGGGATTGGGCTTGTGGGAGAGTAAACTTTAATATGGTAGTGTATTCATGAAGGAGGAGTGCCAAGTATGTTTTTTATACCAATTTACTAATTGCACGGGCACTAAATGGGTTCATGATGAATGGATAAATTTGTTGGTGTAAGGATTGAGTTTGTGGGGGAGTTGGTTTTAATATGGTAGTGTATACATGAAGATGGGGTGTGAAGGCATCATGATGGGAAACAAGTCAAGGTAGAAATTTGTTGAATTATGTCTTGTTTACAAATTGGAATAGGATTAGATAATTTTCTCTAATTTTCTAATTTGGTGTTTTTAATAATCCAATTACTATTTAGAACCTTTAGATAATTCTACTGTATTTTGTAACACTGATCTAAATTAGATTTGGATTGGACCTCTACTTGATGCCTATATATATAGATGTAGTATGGGTCTTTTCTCATAAAGAATAGAAATTTCAAATAAAGTTTTAAGAACTTTAGAGAGATATTTCTATGCTAAAAAGGTGTATACAAGATTAGTGAGAGGTGAGGTATTTCTAAGGGTTTGGAAAATCCATATGATATTCAAAATTATTAATAACATCATCTTTGTCATGGACGTAGGTTTGAATTGTCAAATAGAATCACGTTAATTCATGTGTCTCAAATTATTATTTGTTCTTATTTTTCTGTTCTTGAACAATCTTGAAAATAATCACAACAAATGGGTATCAAAGCCGAAATATTGATTACTTAGAAAAGCAAATAGTTCTTCTTCTAGTTAGGCTGAGGTTTAGTGAGGGGCTTATGGATAAGTAAGTTTGGTAGTTTACTACTTGCATGAACACTAAATGAGTCCAGAAAAAATAAGCTTGCTGAAGTAGGAATTGGGCTTGTGGTGCAGTGGGCTTTAATGTGTTAGTATGTCCATGTAGGGGAGGTTTGTTATGTTTATAGATACTATCTCACATTGAAAAATTAAAAAGAACTAGAGCACCTAATAAGTGACAAGAATCCAAACCCACTAGTTTAAACTTTGAGTTTAGGTAGACTCATATTACTTATTGGGCCACTGTAATTGGACTCTCCATATATAAAACCTCCTCAAAAGTGGTATCAAAGCCTGGGTTAGCTCAAGATGGCTACCATCAAGTATGACATTGAAAAGTTTGATGGAAGAATGATTTTAGATAGTGAAAGATGAAGATATATGCTTTTTTTATGTAAAGCAAGTCTCAAAAGAGCATTAAAGGATAAGAACATTTACCTCAGACAATGACAGACTAGGAGAAGGGCAAATTTTTAAAGAAAGCGTATGGCTCAGTTGTCTTGTCATTGGTGAATTATGTCTTGAGAGAAATTGCTACAGAAAAAACACTTGTAGAACTTTGGTTAAAATTTGAAAGTCTCTACATGACAAAGTTTTTCATGAATTGGTTGTATTTGAAACAATAGTTATACAAGCTGAAGATGAAAGAAAGTACACCCATTGATACACATATAGATGTGTTCAATAAAGTTATTTTAGACTTGGATAATATTGATGTAAAAATAGAAGATGAGGATTCAAGCGATTATTCTTTTCTGTTCTTTACAAAAATCCAATGATCACTTAGTTACAACTTCATTGTATGGGCATGACTCAATTTTCATGGAAGATGTAAAGGTATCGTTGAACTTTAATAAGTTGCGGAAATCAGTTACCGAACAAGATAATATGGTTATTGTGGAAGGATTAGTTATTCGAGGTAGAGATAATGAAAAATGAAAAGGGCGTAAAAAATATCTCGATCGAAATCTAAATCCAAAAAAAATGGCAAGTGCTTTAATTGTGAGCAAAAAGGGCATTATAAAAGGGATTTTTCAGAGGTCTAAAGGAAGAAGATAGTGAGCTCTACAAGAAACACTAGAATTGTTGAAGGTGAGTCAGAGGGTGTAGATGTTCTCATTGCTACTGTTGGTTATTCAGGTTTAGAATGGATTTTTTATTCAAGCTGCACTTTTCACATGAGTTCGCATAAGAATTGGTTTACTATTTATTCATCTATTAATTGTGGTAAACTTGTCATGGACAATAATATTGATTGTGACATGATTAGAATAGGTACAGTAAGAATTAAGATGCGTGATGGTATAGTGAGGATTTTGACAAATGCCAGACATGTACCAAACTTGAAGAAAAAATTAATTTTTTTAGAAACACTTGATGCAATTGGCTACCACTACAAAGGTGGAGGTGGAGTTTTGAGTATCTTCAGAGGTACACTAATGGTCATATTGAAAAAACACAATCCTTAACATTTGGAAAACCCTCAGATGTAACGTTAGATGTGTAAGACAACAAAAGCAGAAATGCAGACCTATTTTACAAAAATAAAAAGCCACAAGGACAGAAAAAGGTGATGTTGTACTTCAAAAACGTGTAATACAATCCAATAAGAATTCATACAATTTTGTACAAGGTTATCATCTGATATGGGGTAACATTATGTTTAGGCAACACGAGTTGAAAGATGGCCCAGTTTGGGACTTCTTGAGATAACAATTTTTTTTTTCTCAAGTCGTTGGGATTTTTTACAAATTGAAAGAAAAAAAAATTGTTATAAACTGAAATTTTAAAGTGTTGATTTTCAATATGGTTTTGGAGGCAATCAAACATATAATCAACGTGCAATAACAAATACAAAAAAGAACCACTAGAGAGTTTTTTGTGATAGACACAACTATCATAATTGCTTCTAAAAAATCCATTCTCAATTATGAAAATTTCAAATCGCTTGTACCATTATCTAGATGACTGTTTTAAGCCATATAATGACTTTTTCAGCAAACAAAAGTGGTCTTTCTTGCCAGGGACTATGAACCCATTTGATTGTTGCATATAGATTCTTTCCTCCAACTCTCCATGTAAGAAAGTTATTTTAATATCTAATTGGTCCAACACCATATCAAATATACCTACCACAGATAATAACACATGAATAGAAGTACGTTTCACAATAGGAAAAAAGATTTCATTAAAATCAATACATTTTCTCTATATAAAACCCTTACCGACTAATTGTGCTTTGAACCTTGCATCTTCACCCCTGGGGTTCCCTCTGTTTTCTTGAAAACTCATTTACACCCAAGAATTTTCGATCCTTTAGGCAGTAGATTCAGAATTTGCGATAGCCTCCCTATATGTAGTAGGTTCTAAAGTCTCAACATCATTTGCCACATTTAGTGCATAAAACACCAAGTCGAGCATGACTATAGTCTTCTTGTTGTTGTACTTGTGTTATATCTATACTAATGGTGTCCACCACATTTTCAAGGAACTCTTTTGGAGTTATATGGGGAACTTTTTTGGAAGTTTTAACTTCAAATTCCACCTGCTTTTTAATGCTCTTGCCTTTAGTTATGTCACTCTTCTCCTTCTTCTTTGTTAATAAAGTAGACTCATCAACGTTAACATCCTTGTTAATAAAAAACTTGGATGACTTGTCATTAGAACACCGCAACCAATAACTCATTACTCCAACGGCATACCATAGAAATATGCACTTCCTTAGCTTTGGCTCAAGCTTACCATCCTTAATATGAGTATACACAAGATAACCAAATACTCTCAATTCAGAAAATATGCAAGGGAACCAACCATTTGATGTCATCCAATCCAAATGACTAGAAACACTTAGAAAATTTGCCCAGAATATGTCTAAAGGAATGTTAGTTTAGATTGGTGTAAATCTTGACCACTATCTGTAAAGAGATAGGAACTTTGGTATGAAATGCCATAACCAACTATACAAAATTTGGTTGATAAGTTTAGTTTGAATGCCACAAGCCTGGAAGAAAACTTGATAAGTTCTAAAGTTCTCAAAAAACCCAAAGATAAGATAAAACTCACAATTTTTTATTATTCAAAGGCTTTAAAAAAAAAAGTACAAAAGAGGTCTATTATAAGTTACAAAAAAGTCTTGAAAAGTCCTAAATATCCTTGTCTAGAAACTAGAAGAAATAAAGATTAACTTTGACTCACTAACTCCTAGACTAGACTTTGACAAGACCAATAAGAAAATCTACATTTTTAATCCACACCATTCTAGTTGATATATTGGCTGAAAAATTTGCACATTAGAATGGTACTTTGACCAAGAGTTGGAAGAAGTAGATACATGCACCTTGAGCTAACTTTCAAGACTTCATTAAATACTTCTTTGACTGAATTTTCAGCCATGAATTTTCGTCACCCTATGCCTCAAAATGGATTGAACCTTGAATTTGAATTTTTCATCACTTGACTATTTGACATTTGAAGACTTAAATTTGGACCAAAACTTGAACAATTGATAGGCTGAAATTTGGACAAACTTTAAGACTAAAATTGAGTTTCAACTTGGACCAAATGCACACTTGAACTTTGATCGTTACTCCATTGAATTGGACGTGAAGCTGTGGCCGAGTTCACATCATTCCCCTCCTCTTGAGAGAGATTTGTCCTCAAATCTTCAGCACCTACATGATAGGGACTTAAATCAGAAACATTGAAGATATTATGAACATTATACTCAATCAGCAAATCAAGTTTGTAGGCATTGTCATGGATGTGCTCTAAAATTTGAAAAGGCCCATCTTCTCATGGTTGCAACTTATATTTTCTTTATGTTGGAAATCTTTCTTTCCTCAAATGCAGCTAAACCCAATCTCTTGGTTAAAAAATGAGCTTATGACGCCCCTTGTTGGCTTGTTGTTCATATCTTCTCGTCTTCTCCTCAATGTTAAGTCTTGCCTTCTCATGAATTTACTTCACAAATTTAGCCTTCTTTTTGCCATCTAAATTCAATCTCTTACTCACAGGCAAAGGTGCTAGATCTATTGGAGATATTGGATTAAAACCATAAACAATCTCAAAAAGAGATAATTTAGCAGCAAAATGCACATTCCTATTGTATACAAATTCAACATAAGATAAAAAATCATCCCAAGCCTTAATGTTCTTACCAATGATCGACCTCAATAAAGTAGATAAAGTGCAATTAACAACTTCAGTTTGGCAATCAGTCTGGGGATGACAAGTAATAGAAAACAAGAGTTTTATACCCAAATTTCCTCACATTTTTTTCACAAATAACTCAAAAGTTTGATGTCTTGATTAGACACAATGGTTCTTGGTATGCCATGCAAATGAACAATTTCTTTAAAGAATAAATCAGCAATGTGTGATGCATTATTCATTTTGTTGCATGCAGTGAAATGAGTCATTTTTGGAAATCTGTCAATAACCACAAAAATTGAATCTTTTCCATGTTTAGTTCTCATTAAATTCAAAACAAAATCCAAGTTGAGCAATAAATGGCACTATTTTACCTTTATTTTGAATGGCTACTTAATTTTTTCTTAGAATTGAAATTAGTTTCAAATTGCATATATATATTTTAGAAAGTTTTGTTACAATATTTTAGAAATTTTTGATAATATTAATATGTTTTCCATATCACATAATAAATAAACTAAAATTGAAGAGAAAATTCACAAAATGGAAATCACATTTTATTAAAAATTTCTTTAGTTAACCCAAGAATTTTACTCTCTATGAATGGGTAAATTACATATACCTCCCCTAAAATTTAGTTTTATTACCAATTATCTTCTAAGGTTTGGAAATATTATGGTCTTTTCATTTGCTCGTCAGAGTTAGTCTTTCATTACATAATTTATGAAATGACTAAACAATCAGGTAATTAAATTTAACATAAAAGGCTAATTAAACTCCTTTTTTGCCTAATTTTCGAGTCATTTCATGAATTATGTAACGAAAAATTAACTTTTAGATGGTCAAAAGTGAATATCATAATATTTTCAAACCTTAAAGGGCAATTAGTAATAAAGCCAAATCTTAAGGGAGATAAATATAAATTACCCCTATGAAATAGAGTAAATGTAATAGATGTTCTTTGATAAATCTTAATTTATATAAATTTCAAAAATCCAATGAAAAATTCTACTAAAGGCATGCCATGATGTAAAATTATTTAATGAAATTACTAAAAAAAGAGTATAGTTATAAATGGAAACTTGTATTAAGCATAATATCAAAAAGAAATTATTCGAAAAGATGTAACTTTTTAAAATTTCTTATAAATGATAAGATGTCTAATATTTTTTTAACCACAAAGATTATCCCATCATGATCACTTAATCATCCAACAAACACCCATATTTTTAACTTATATATTCTCCTATATTTTGCGATTTAATATCCATGTAATAGTTCCACTGTATTAAATTTAATTCATTCTTGGGTTACTTGATTCATTTCTGCACTTGAAAATTAACCTTTTTTTGGTTCATTTCTTGTAACGACTCATCTTTATCAAATTCTAATACTCAATAAGTTTGTACTTTTCAACAGTAAAGAACTAATAACATTAGAATTTAAAAAAGAACAATAGCTATTGGATTGATAATGATGGGAATCCAAAAATTGTTCAACTTACTAGCCAAACATTCGATCTGTTATGACATATTACAGGGTTCAATGACAGGAGTTAGGTTTAAATGATTTCAAAAAATCTTAAATAGTTTAATCCATGACATCCAATCCTGTCAGACATGTGGCCCAAAATGTGAATAGTGGTGAACAGCGCCCTGTGAACAGTGACAAAAAGGATTTTCTTGTTTTATTTCCTTTTTATTTGTAAGGCTACCCCTTAATTAATTAAAGGAAACCAGTTGCCCCTTCTTAGAATTAAATTAGGGTTAGGATTTTAGTTGTTATCTTTTCAAGACAACTTGTACTTTATAAATATAGGCCATTCGGCCATGAGATGAATAGACAAGAAGTTGAGAATTTTTGAAACATTACTCCTTGAGAGTTTGAGTGAATCAATCTCTTTGTTCTTTCAAAGAACAATGGGCTTATCAAATTTGGCCAGTTTTTGGCGCCTTTGAGTCTTATGGCGACGCTTCATCCATCGATCTCAAAATCCTTCTATTCTAGTGATTTTGCAAGTTAAATCTTGGGTCTTGTTCGCTTGTTGTGTATTAGCTCTTTATAGCTGTAAGGTGCTTATCAGTTTGGTATCAAAACTTTAGGTAACTTCAAAATTTTGTTTATATTTTTCTTTAGCCAAATTTCTATTTATAATTACTTTCCATATAGCCAAAAATCTGTTTTCTTGTGGTAGTCAAATTAGTTGTTTAACCCTAGTCTTCGAGACTTGGTTAAACCTTTGCTTGCTACTCACTTTTTGTATAGATAATTTGGGTCTTGTTATTCTATGAAAAAAATATTAAATAGATCACTATTTTTTCTTTCTTTCTTTTCTTTCGATTTTGTTCTTGCTGTTTTTTTTTTCGTGTTTCTTATTCTTCTTCTTCTTCTTTTCACCAGAAAAAGAACAATTCATAGCACCAAATATCAACACGAAGAGAAAACAAACAGTATGCAGCAATTCGGTTCGGAAATTTCAGGAATCAACACCACTTTTGTTTTTTTTTTCTCTATTCTTTCTTCTTCTTTTTTATAATTTTTAACCAGAAAGAAAAAATTTTACAGTAGAAATATTAACAAAAAAATCAGAATGATTCACGAAAAATTAACTCAAAATAATGATTGGACAAGTAGGGAATTCGAAAATTTCAGGATGAACAACTTCAAGGAGTTTGAATTTTTTTTTCTTTTTTTTAACCATTGAAGAAAAATTCACAGTAGCAACAATTTCAATATGAGGAGGGAAAAACAAAGACAGCACGATTATGGAGAGAACAATTCAAGGGATGCAAATATTCAGAAAAAAAAAAGAAAGAGTAAGCAATCTTTCTTTTTCAACAAGAAACAACAATTGGCAAAAACAAAAAAAAATATTTTTTTTCTCTCTTTTTTTTTCCACAGTAGAAGAAAAATTATAGAAAAATATCAACACAAAGAGGCACAATTCACAAAAAATAACAAAATGAAGAGGAACAAGACACAAAACAAGAACAATGCAACCGGAAGGAAGCAAGAACTTCAAGTGGTTTGGATTTTTTTTTTTGGTTTCAAGCAAACAGTAGGTAACAATTTTTTTTTCTTTCACCAGTAAAGAGCAATTCACAGCAGAAATATCAACAAAAAGGCATAAGAATTCAAAAAAAAAAATAATAATAAATACAAAGATTATGGATGGACAAGTAAAGAGCTCAGAAATTCAAGATGAACAATCCCAAGAACTTCAGATATTTTTTTTTTTTGAGAAAAGAAAAGGCAACAAAAAAAATTTTCCGGAATGACAAAACCAAAATTATCTACACAAAAAGTGGGCAGCAAGAAAAGGTTTAACTGAGTCTTGAAGATGAGGGCTAAACAACTAATTTGACTACCACAAGAAAACAAAATTTTCAGCTACAAGGAAAATGGATATAAACAGAATTTCGTGTATGGAAGCAATATAAAAAAAATTATCTACAAAATTTTGAAGTTACCTAAAACTTTGATACCAAACTGATGCGCACCTCACGGCTATATGGAGTCGACAATACGCAACAAGCAAAACAGGACCAAGACTTAACTTGGGAAATCCTAAAACCGGCAGAATTGAGACCGAATGAATGAAGTGTCGCCACAATCTAAGGTTCTACCAGATTGATAAGACTCAAAGGCCCCACAAACTAATCAAATTTAATAAACCACATGTTCTTTAAAAGAACGAAAAGATTGAATCACTCAAACTCTCAAGGAAGTAATGCCACAAAATCTTCTAATTCATCTATTATTATTCATGACCAATGATCTATATTTATAGAGTACAAAAATATGCTAAAAGGCAACAACTAAAAAAATCCTAATCCTAATCTAATTCTTAAGGAAGGGTGGCTAGTTTCCTTTAATTAATTAAAGGGCAGCCTTAAAAATAAAAAATAAATAAAAAACCTAAAGCCAATTGGACTTGAAAGTTTGGCCCTTTAAGGTTTCCTTCAAGTTTACAAATTTAGCTACTAAAATTACCTAATAATTTCACTATTCACAACACTATTTATAGCTTTATTCACTATTCACGTTTTGGCCCTTTAAGAATTAATAAATTTCTAAAAATAAAGCCACAAAAATTAGTTAAATAACTTGGCCTATTATCACACTAGAATTTGGTCAAGGAAAAACTAGTGTTCTTCAAATCAGACTTGCAAGTCTTGGCCGCATGCTTGACGAGTTTGAATGTCTTGAATTAAACCATTTAATGGTTTCATGAAGTTATTTAGCCCTAACTCTCGCCATTGGTCCCATGATATGCCTTAATGGATCAAATATTTAGCGAGTAGGTTGCATAGCTTCTAGATTCCCATCAAGTAGGTTGAACGGCTCCCGGGATCTCATTAGAACACTAGATCTAAGTGCTTTGAAATTAATGGAAAATTATGTCACTAGTTCTCAAATATGTTTGATGCTTCAAATTGTAGTCTAAATATGCATGGAAAAATAATAAAAATTAATTCACACTATACATATCGGGGTTTAATTTTAAGGTGAGCACATAGGTGAGAAAAATAAAAATTTCTCAAAAACCAAATTTAATTGATTTTTTCCTAAATAGACCAACAAATTAATTCAAGGCTATGGCCAATTCTCTCCAATTGTGCTGTAGATGCGGGTGAAGTAGTGTGACCACAGTGCAATTTTTGCACTGTAGCTACAGTATTTACTATAGTTACAGTTCAATGGTCTTTTTTTTTTTAGTGGCCAGTATTAGTCGGTTTTTGGGTTCCTCGTATGGATGGATGAGTTGTGTAGTTTCAGGGACGGCTGTTGCTGAAGTTGGACGCCAGCAATTGGTTAGTTCGTGATGGTATTGGCGCGACTTCCTTACGGAGGGGTAGTGGTCCTTGGTAGGAGAGACAATGCTGAGTAGTATCGGCACAATTTTCCTACTGAAGGATTATGGAGTCTTAGCTTGGGAGGAGGGTCAAGTACGATGCAATGCAGAGTAAGGCCGAGCACAGGATATGAGGGATTGACCAATGCAGAGCCACACTACACGGATTTTTGTAGTCCGTTTCTTCAAATCCTGCTGATAGGGTATTCTTTTGATCTTTTAGCTAGGTAGTGGTTAGGAGGTACCGGTCCCACTGTGTCTTGGGTGGGGTTCTACTAGTCCCATTTAATTCGGGGAATATAGCCTTAACCAACCTCTACTGGGTTTAGGTTAGTTGTGTTAAGGCTTGTCTAGTGAAGACTATACCTTCTTGGGTCGCCACTTGTACTATATTAATTTGGGAATTGCCACGTTAATATAATCAGTTTCTTTTGGACAAAAAAAAAAGACCAACAAATTTTTCTTTGTTGCCGCCATCATTTTTTAGTGATGAGTTTAAGATTAAATTCACACTATACCTGTTGCTTGCAATCTTATGTCTAACAACAAGTACTAAAGTGCAAAATAAATTCATGAATATTGTTAAACATGTGGATCAGAGGAGAAATTTGAATTGGGAGAAATTAGTGTTGGACCACTTGGTGAGTGGCATAGAAAGAAGGAGAAAGCATGGATAAAAAGGCTTAATCGGCTACTTTATATTCCTGCAGGTAAACAAAATGTTAATAGCATTTTTTTTAAAACAAAATTGAATGTATTAAATATTATGCTATGTTATAATATTTGAATTTAATTTTTTATGTAGCTATTTTATCTTGAGCATGTATGCATTGCAAATGAAATTAATACATCAATTTCAATGCAGCCTATATATCATATTATTAATTGGGAAAAATTGAAAGTGAAAACTAGATTAGATCAAATAATCATAGGAGGTTTCGATGAAAAATGTTTAAGTTAAACATTTACATTATGTTTATTTAGACATGTAATTTTGTAGATATTTATTGACTTTTTTGTGTAGATAATGGAACAAACGTTTTAGAAGAGATAATTAGTGAACTAGAACAAAAAAATGAGTCAAATGGTGAATTCACTTGAGGACATATGTGAAAGAATGAATTGTTTATCAAATTTCGAAAGAAGAATAGGATGTTTGATTGAATCATTGAGAGAAGGTAGATTTAAAGACTTTGAGAGAAACAATATAGATGATCCTAAAGGTAGCAATTTGAATGATGGGAAGATGTGCACTCATATTGTATCCTAAAATATAGAAGATAGAAAACCATGTACCTTTAGGGAATTTGGCAATATTAGGGGAAAAAAAGATTGGAAATGATATAAATTAAATAGTCTTTCAACTTTCACGTATAATATGGTATTTAATAATGATAGTGTATATAGGGGAAACTTTTTCAAGGACTAAATGATTATCTCTTGTAGAAAAAATCATTGAAAATCATTTGAATGTATACATCTTCATAATTTTGATGAAAAACAACCTTCATGTGGTGTCCGATTTCTAGATTGTGAAAATATTAATCAAATAATATTGCCAAATTTCCTAACTATCCTGATAATGAAGTAGATAAATTCAGTGATACTTTGTTCAAGAATGTGAAGGTAGGAGACAATCTTATTGAGATAACCGATTCTATAGGTTGTGTAGGTAACTCCTCAAAAAAAAAAAAAAACACACATATATACCTAATAGCGAATTTACAAACCATTTAGATTTAAAAAAGTTTTGTTCACTTGATAGTAATTTAGCTATAATACACCTAAAAACATACAACAAGCATAATATATATATTGGCAATATATCTATAGATGATTGGAACACAATCACTTATCTTAGCAATAAAAGTTTTAGATAAGATGCACGCTCGACGTCCTAGCATTTTGAAGTTGAGTCATAACATTCATTCACCTTATTAGAATGATCTCCAAATAAACAAATTCAAACAAGGTTTGACACTATTGGTTGCAATATGAAGTCAATGCTTAAAGTAGAAATTGAATCGCACTTCGACATTGAATCACACTCCGACAACAAATTGGTTATTTTTTATTTACATTTAATATTTTTCATTAGTATGTTATCTTAATTTTCATATGGTTTCAACTACTCTGCATAATATTTTCACTATATTAAACACTGTGTTTTTCCAACAATATTTACAAGATATAGTATGGCCATTAGTAGACTTCAATTTAAGAAACAAAATGTGATAGAATCTATATTTGGAGAAGGAAACGCTTAGTGAGTTTTTATTTACTTAATTATGTAGTTTATTTTTTAAAAACTCCTTGTGTTTTCAAGTGTTTTACCTTGATGGCGTTTTATTTATGTGATGTATTTTGTAAAGGTAACTAATTATGCAAAAAATTTGGAATTTGATGTTTGGCTAGACTTGTAGACATTAAAACCAAGTGAATAGTTAGGCTCAATAGTAAGAATGGTTAATGAAAATGATTTTTTTTTTATTTTTATAAAGAGATATGGGATAACTATTTTTATTTTTATGAGTTATAAATACTTGTGTTGGTGTACTAACATTGGAACAAAAGAGTATTTATCAAAAAAACAAGTCTCCATTTTAGTTTTTGCCTATTTTTTATAGGTGAGAACAATATATTTCCTTCATAATGAAAACTTTTGTGAGTCACATTTACTAAAAATTCTTTTTATATGCTAGCAATATGCATTCAATTTGTATGCCACAAAAGAAGGATGTCTATTTAAGTTTTACGAACAATTTTTGAGGGCAGATCGATATAGTGGTGATATTTGCACTTCCAAACAGGTGAAATGAAGTTCATTAATAGCTCATAGATTAATTTATCAAAACTAGTCTTCAAACATGCATATTTAATAGATTAAGTTGCTAAAATTAGTTTTGAAACATCTAATTAATTATATTTGACAGGTTTTTATTCTAGCTGATGACACTAGTGTTGGACACTAGTACCTATGCAACGTAGATTTTAAAGTAAAATGCATTACAATAATTGATTAATTGTGCAAAAATGAAAAATAAAGGTGAAAATCAAATGTGAAAAAATATTAAGGTTTTATCATGACACTTGGTAGAGAATATCAAATGATAGAAGAAATATATCTACCTACGTGTGTGTGTGTGTGTATCCTAAGTTATTGCATGCCTTTTAGTTAAATGATTGTTGGTGTGGAAGATTGTGTAGCTTTTAATAGGAAATTGGATAACTTTCTAGGTGATTCACTTATTGATAAAACTAGGTTGCTTGGAAGTTATAGATACATAATAGCATGAAAGTATTCTTGCTTCTTATCTTTACTAGCATCTGCTCATCCAACACTAGTGCCTCTGCCTCTGTTTCCCTTCTTCATATCTATATATTTCCCACATTTCTTCTAGTTACAATTGCTCCCGTCCCCTTCTAACAATCCTTGGCCCCTACTACCCACTCTTGCATGTTCTTCGCTGTTTTGTTGGTTTCATTCTTATGCCTCTCAATCTTATTGGATGTATGATGCAACTGTCATGTAGGCAGTGGTTCATACATAATTAAGGCCTATAAAATCTTCCCCCTCTTACTCTAATCCCTCTTATAATTATTTTTAAAATTTTTTTCAGAGCCATATTATTCATTAACTTTATGATATTCCTAAGTTTTAGTATCATTAGTGCTTGTTGAATTACCTTTTCCTATTCTTAGTATTAGATTATGCAATTGAACATCTACATCTCTGACTAAGCTATTATTTGTTTGTGTGATTTTTTGGAAACTAATTTCTTACCTTTTAGTATGCTATACATTCTCTGTCTTAGTTGACAATGGACTTAGTTATGTAGTTTGAGTTTGGTATACTCTTTAACATATAGACTAGGCTGAGATACTTTCTAATCTGTTGGTCATATACGTGTTAATTTATATATTAATATTACATTTTATTATATCATAAACCTTTGTGTACTTCTACAAGGATCGATGATTTATTTTGAGTTACATATCTTGTATCTTTTTACTTGCTAAGAATATATATATATATTTTTTAATTTAATAACTAAAAAGGTTGCTTTATGAAAAGTAAAAAATTCTCATACCACTTTGTAGTTTAGTGTTCTTCAAGAGATCCTTAAATCTAGTTATAATGATGAATACAATGATGATCTTAACATGTTTCCTATTAATTCACTAAATTGGATACCACAACAATCTAATGGGTATCCTCCATTCTTTTTTTCTTTGGTGCATATTTTTAAAATTTATTAATCTAACATGTATTAGTACTTTCATGATGTTCCTATGAAAACTTGCAGGTATGATTGTGGTATTTACGTAATCAAATTCATGCAATGTATGACAGGATTTGAGAAGGAATGTCCCTCCACATGAATAATTCAAATTCAAATTCGGTTAGGTAGAGGATGGTTATTGAATATCGTTTCCATGAACAAATTCAAAGATTTTGATCAAATAATTATATAATATGGAACATTTGTCTCATAGAATAGTAGGTTTTTACTTGCTAAATGGATATATTTTAGTAGTCTTGAATACTAATACACTGTTCGATGTTGACCTGAAATTGATCTCTTTCTACTCTTTGCATTTTTTTTGTAGGTTGTTAGTAGTTTTGTTGATTTTACAATCAATTGATATATGGATGCTTATGATGTATATTCAATCATTTGAAAGAAGTTCTAAAATTCTTACAAATCACAGGATGATTAAACCAAACATGAAGTGTAAATGCTTTTATCTATTATGGTTGCAAAGAAATAGTGATAATTTTCACCAATAAAGTTGAACATGGAATCTAGAAGAGCTAATAAGGAACAAAATAATCCACAAATATGACATACCATTCATTAAAAAATATGTGCACGATTAAATTAAGAACTCAAATGCCATCCAAAAATGGTGCTAAAAAGCCAAATTACAAAATGTCTTGATGAACCCAAATGTTACTATAAAAGATAAGAGAGTTGTGTCCCTCTTACAAATTGGGGAAAAAAAGAAGCTTAAATGGGTTATGAATTATAAAAGTACTCCAATATCCACTCCTATGAAATGAAGTATTTATTTCCCATACTAATCTTCCAAATGTGTGTAACTATGAATTACACAAGTACTCCAATATCCATTACCGTGAAATGATTTTTTTTCGCAAAGCTACTCTTCTAAATTTGTATTACAACTACAGCATGCATATTTATAATTGGAGTTTAGTTACTATCTTCAAGGGTTCTTCTATAGTAGGGAAATAAGCCAATAAAGCTAACCCAACAAATGATAATGTAATCGTTAAAAGCCTTAGAAGAGCAAATGAACATATCATATCCTTATCCTGCCAAATCAAAGTACAAGATAAGCAATACTGGAAAACAAATGATATCCATATGAGTGCACTAAAAACCTGTTTGAATTTTGGTTGCTGCAAACGTGAAATTTATTTTTTATTTTTTTTTAAAAAAAAGAGCTATAGACTCAAAAGATCAAAGGAAAAAAAATTCAAAGAATGGAACAATTTCAATTACACTTTTGTAGTTCAAGGTAAAAAAATCTTATGATCACAAGCTTATTGCTTTGACCAAGTACCAACAATCAAAGAAACACCTAGTTATGCTTCCCTCTTATATACAAATCATTCCTTGATCTCTTTGAAGGATATCCTAGTAATTTAGGCCTCTTCCAATAATCATACTATAGAACAAGGACAATAGAAAATGAAAAAATAAAAGTTATTGCCTTTTCAAAAGTTCTTAGCACAAAAGTAGGCCTTTCTCTCCTGAATAGTCATTACACACATTAAAAGACCAAAATTTATTCAATAATAGCCCAAATTCATATTTTGAATTGCAGTTCCTTTGGTCCTCCAAACTAGGAAAATGCTTCCCCAAACATTCCAAAGTACACAAGCATATCCCAAAGGTAGGAACAACAGTAAACTTAGTTTAAATCATTAAAGAAGATACAATTGAATTGTGCTATCCTTAATTAAAATAATAAGTAACCTTAGAAAAGAATCATAGAAACCTAAAGTAAATTATTGATAAAATGTAATCATATAACTAAAGACAATAACAAGTGTTCCCACCATACATATTCATTTTCAATACTAATCAACACCACCTATTCATAAGTTGTTACAACAAAACTCATCCCACATACACTACATTTCTTGTAAGCTAGACATGTAAAATTTATATAATAAGTAAAACATGTAACTCAAAACCATTAAGAAGCAAGTTGTGCAAAAAATAAAAATAAAAAATATTAGTCAAGTCAAGAACTCTACCATCACCACTAAGATAAATCACAACGAAAACAAAATCAAGATTATAACTTTAACGCTCACAAATCACTCAATATCAGTTCAAATCTCATAGTATACAAAACAAAGAGAGCAAATTATATAGTCTTACTGTCAACATAGCTTGCAAGAGAAGCAATCATCCATGCTCATGTTTGGATAAGAAATCAGTGACATTCAAAGTATTATACATTAGAGAAGTAAAAATTGAACAAAGAATGTAAAAATAAAAAGAAAACCACTAACTAAGTTGACATAACCTAATTTCCCAATAAAACGACAAATGCAATATATTTCTTATATAAAGAAAGTATCTAGGCCTCCTTAAAAAAACTTATAGACATTTAGCATCTTATCCAACATGAATGTTCTAATTACACAATCTACAGTTTCTGTGAAGTAGAAATGATGTCATAAAAAATGAGTATGCTAAATAAATTTACTTGAAAGAAAGTACCATTGCACGTCAACCATAGATTTTTTCCCATTTGGCATCCACACATCCATAGTTCGATTTTTCTTATTCACCAATAAGAGATACCTGCATAAATGAATTCACAATAATCCTCCAACAATTATTTTCCATAAAAAAATATTTCAAAAATATTGTTATTTTCAAAATGTATGTAGCATATATATTCAAATAGTACTTGAACTGATATCACGAAAATGTCTACCCAAATCTCATCATTATGAGATGATTCCTCGTGATCATTGATTCCCTGCCTCTTAGGGCTTGTTGATCAGTTATGATCAATTAATCTATTTTTGGACAAAAATTAAACATAAAACATAAAAAGTATAGTAAATAAAATTGTAAAATACATGCTTCTTTTAATGTTATAATATAAAAAAATTCTAAAATGCTTCTTTTGTATAATATAATTGCATTTGGAACAACATTGTGGTATAAGCTTGGATGCTACTCCCTTTTCATGAGTACCTTTAGTTTTGGTCCACATCATATCATGAACATTAAATTCCCACTTGTCAAGGTCAATGTTGGTGCTTTTTTTTATTAGTTACAAAATTTGGATTTTCAAATATTTGTCTCGGTCATTCTATTAACTCTTTGATTATGGGTGTCAATTCATTATAGCCTTTTAGCACAGAAAGAGGTATAGTAAGACATTTGATTACACTTTGAATTTAAAATTCAGTTTCAATAATACTCTTTCAGTAATTCTTTAGGTTCATAAGTAATTATCCAATTAATATCAGGTTTTGCAAATGAAGTCACATTGTATACTTTCATGGACATTGTCTCTTCACAACTAAATGCACAAACATTGCCTCATTCTTGATTCCTTCTCAAATTCAAAAAACAAAAAAAAAAGTACTCTTCTTAGTTCTTGCTCAAAAACTGTCAACTTGAGATTCTAATTGTTCTAAATGTGTCATAAGAACTGGGCTATTATTGCATAAAATGGTCATTTCCTTAGTTTTTGTATATTTTAGCCATGCTTATACTAAATCAAATGAGTGCACAAATTGATAGAGTATCAATTTAGTATTTAAATAAATTTTCAAAAATGCGTGCATACCTTCACAAAATTTTGTGTATTTCATATTACCCCAAAAGTGTCTTTTCAAATATGCTTTTGCACATTTAGTGCACTTATAGTAAACATCTTGCACCCAAGGATTGTTGTGTACATTAGTTTCATAGATTAGTTGGTCTCACATCCCCTCAAAATTATTTTTTTTGTGCAATTAATTTTCATACATTTAATAAACCCTTGACAAAACATTGAGAGTGTACATTAACAATTGCATTCCTCTAAAAATGCCAACTACATAACCTATGTCGAGCCTTTGGATATATTGCTTCTATTGCTTTTCTCATTGAATTATCACAATGTGTAATTATAGACATAGGTTTTTTCCCTCCTAAGGCTTCTAATAATGTTTCAAGTACCCAAACATATGTCATTTCCATCTCATTTGCCAATAATGCATAAGCAAATATAGTTAGGTAATAATTATTTATGCATGCTAAAATCACCAATGGCTTACAATATACGTTAGCACGGTAAGTAGTATCAAATACCAACACATTACCAAAGCATCTATAGTCAATTATTGATCTTGAATCACCAAAGAATAATCTGCTTAACCTCCCTTCATCACCACCATCAAACTTACAAAAGAATAATGAATTAAAGCCATTTTTTTGCACACAAGTATGCAAGAGCCCCTACTGCATCTCTGTCACTAATTTTTTTTCTCTTTGTTTAGCATCTAGATTATTGTAGTACAAATCCAACATTTTGGTAACCACTCGATTGGTGTGCAAAAAATTTCATGATATTACTAGTACGCCAACTAACTTCTTGAATTATGTAGGTTTGAGCAACATCCACATTTTTTATAGGCCTATGTGATTGAAGAAATGGTATGCAATCTTGACCTAATAAGTCAAGATTATGATGCTTAACAAATTCATAAATGATGAATTTTTGCAAATGTTTTTGATACTTTATTATGATAGTTGCTTAACACCCAACTCCAACTAGGGAGCTTGGTTCCCTTTTTAGATTTTTTGATTCAAGCCACTTACTTTTACGAAATTGTTCTTTTGCACAAACCCACTTCTTATTGATATAAATCCTATATATATATATATATATAAATAATTTTTTAAATCATCTTTTCGAATCTTGAATCCTAATAACTTTCCATACAAACTATAAAATGTTTTTGCATCACCTAATGTGTTGAATTTCAAGGTTCTTATATCACTCCTCCCATTCACATGGAAATCTACCAAATTCAACTTTTGGATTCCTTTCCACATTTAAATCATCACATGCAATACTTTTTTCTTCACCTTCCATCATGGGTTTTTAAAAAAATTTAAAACTGCATGTGAAAAAAAAAATTCTACTTACTATCAGAACAGTTGAAGTGTGAAGTGTGAGTTTAATATAATGAAAATAAATAAAATATTGATAATCTACAACGATAAAAAGTCAATGATTGGAAGATTTGGAATAGTTATAGAAAAATAAGAAAATCTGAATCTATTAAAAAAGGGTAAATTACATCTACTATCCTTGTGGTTTGTAGAAACTATCAATCGAACCTCGAGATTTGGAAAAACTACCAATTCGTAAATGTTATGAGTTTAAGGGGGCTAAATATTATGAATTTAGTTGATTAAAGAGGCTAAATATTATGAATTTATCAAATTCAAGCAAGTAATGGTAATATTTCAAATCTCAGAGTTTGATTGGTAGTTTGTACAAACCATAGGGATAGCAGATGTAATTTACCCTAAAAAACATTGAAAAAGGGTGATAATTGAATTTTAGATCTCGTTCAACAAACCTTCATCTTCTTTTGTTTTATTTTTAATGCCAAACATTCATTTATATCAAATTAATAATTACCAACAATATGCTTATACTCTTACCCTTCCCTTCTAAAAAAGAAACAAGAAAAATTAGTGGCTTGAAAATATGTTAAGTATACTACTAACAAAACTTTGTTTACTTTCAGTAAAAACAAATCAATTTTGTTTTTACAACTATGAACTACAATTTTCTCATTAACAGAATTTTATTGTGCTCAACCAAAGACCAACATGCATTACATTTAGTGTTACGTAGTACCTTACATTTGAAAAACGATTCCAATACTAAAGTCTAGTTCAATTTATATCCACATATATTGCAACATTAAAATCTAATGGAATTCAATTCAACATACATACTGATGTGTATGGGTCACGTGTATAGGTTACGTGGGCCAAATCCATTAAGCCCTCGAAGTCACCTAAAACAAGGCTCAAAGGCCCAGACCTTTGAGGCAAACGAAATCCTAGACCTTAGACTCAAAGGTTCAGATCTTCGAGACTAGCGAAGTCCTGGACCTTGGAGTCAAAGGTCTAGACCTTCATGAAGTGCGTAGTTTCGGACCTTGGAGTCAGAGGCTAGGACCTTCGCGTCATTTACAGTTGCATAACCCTCACTTAACTCCAGAACCCCATTCTCATAATACACTAAGTAAGTTGGATTCGTGAGTCTCAAGTGATCACGTGATAACACAACAGAGCCATGCTTATTCATAAGCATGTAACTGGAGCCTGTAATTGTGGGATAGTAACAGCAATGCACAATCAGGAGGAGCATCTGCGATTCAGGTATCTATCACCGTTAGAGAAACCCACCAATGATGGATGAAGATAGATAAAATCAGAAAGAACCAACAAGTATGAGACAGGTTGAAAACTATTAAAAAAACTATTATACTCCGGCAAAAGAACTAATTTAGGCATCGGAGAGTTTACCCTGGAGAACTACTCTAGGATTTGTTTTGCAGGAATCACCATTGTTCAATACCTAGAAGCTTTTAGATCGTGACAACCGGATCGGATCGTTAGCAGCTGCGAATTACGACTTCATCAAGTGGCACCGTCTGTGAGAGCTCTGGTTCTTTAATTTCAGAAGAAGTATTTGTGCTGTTGCTTTCGATTCTAACCCATATATCATCGACATGGTAGATACCAGATCTGGAGGGTGGAAGACCGCTGAAGGAACTAGCCGGGGAGGAGCACCACGTAGCCGTTCTGGACTAAGGGCGGACGATCCATTACATTTGGGTGGCATTCTCGAACGATTAGAACGTCACTCTGATCATATTGGCGGAACCTCTCAACAGACATCTCCAAATCCAGACAAGCCTTTGGCACATAAGCAAATGGAAAAAGATGAGCGAGCCTTTGTAAAGTTGCATCGTGCACAGTTTGAAGAATTCTGCAGAAATAGACATCCTTCGCGTCACCAGGGGGATAAATCTAATCAAGACAATCGTGAGTAAATCCGTCGTAAGAGAGATAATGGAATGAATGATGATAATGCTTCTCGCGTGGACGACAACTATGAGAATAAACATCCTAGGGCGAAACATAACCCTAAACGCCCTCGACATGATGATTTTCCTCTGATTAGTAATTGGGTGGCTGATGATATATATGGCTTGCTGGGATCTAATGATGAAGAAGTTCTTTCCCCGTTTACGCCCCATATCATGCAATATTCAACTTCGGTAGGGTTTAAAATACCTGATGGCATTCCATCTTATAAGGGGGATACCGACTCCCTAAGTTTCTTATCGCGATTTAAATATGCAATGAACTTCAAAAATACTCCAATGAAGGTTATGTGCAAAACATTCCCCATCTATCTGAGTAGAAAAGCACGGGTGTGGATAGATGGTCTCCCCTGTAACATTATTTCTTCATTTAGGAGGTTGGCCCAAGTCTTTTATACCTACTTCTTCCAGAGGAAGAAATTTCACAAGTCAGTAGTGGATCTGATGAACCTTAAGCAAGCAAAAGACGAATCTCTCAAATCATACGTGGAGAGATTCAATGATGAAAGTCTGCAAGTGGCCGATAGAATAGATCAACTGGTAATATCGACCTTCATAAATGGCCTAAATCCGGGTCCATTCTATACAAAGTTGGCTCGAAACACACTAGACGATACCCCAAACACTTTGGCAAATGGTGGAAAGCTACATCAAAGGAGAAGAAGCTAACAGAAAAAAGAGGAAAAACAAAAAACATAAGAAGAAGGATGATGCCAAAAGAAAAAATCCCCAAAAAAGTGCATTTGATAGGTTGAATTACAACAAAGGTCGGCTAGAGCCTCGGCTTTAGGAGAAAAACTTGACACCACTAACAAAGAGCCGTACAGAAATTCTAGCCATACATAAGGAACTCCTCCGATCGCCAGTACCATTAACAGTAGCACCACACAAAAGACCACGACATCTTTGGTGCACTTTTCATAATGACCATAAGCACAACACCGAGAATGTAAAAATCTCAAAAAAGAGATTGAAAATTGCATCCGCAATGGCATATTAGGCTAGTATGCTCAACGGTGGCATTTTGGGACCTAACCTCGGTCTGGAGACCGATAAGGTAGTAACCATGCTGGAGGACACGGAGGAAAGCAATGCGGTCGGGGTCAACCTGCACATCAACATGATTACCGATAAAGATGGGATCATCCCATGAACCCTCCATACCAGCCGTATTCAAACAATCCTCCCCAATAGGTAGCACCTCAACCTCCACCCAATGAGAACCGGAACGTTACCGGTGTGATTCATGCCATATTTGGAGGTTATCCAGAAAGTCAGTCACAATCTACAATCAAAGCTAACGCATGGAGGATTCCACCCCAAGAACCAATCAACAAACGGTTCAAACCTTCCAAAATTATAACTTGTTTGGAAGAAGATGTGATCCCTACCGTTAGTCCGTAAAATGATGCCTTGGTCATTAAAACCATAGTTGCAAACAAAGAAGTATATAGAATCTATGTTGATGATGAAAGTGCGGTAGATGTCCTTTATATAAATTGCTTCCGCAAGTTAGGAATTGACTTTGCAGCCCTAAAACTGTCGATGATGCCATTGGTAACTTTTGCCCATGAAATTGTCTATTCGGTGGGAATAATCACACTTGCAGTCATAGTTGGCGATTATTCTAGAGATAAAACCATTATGACAGACTTCTATGTAGTGGATGCCCTATCTCCCTTTAATGCTATAATTGGAAGATCTTGGATGAACAAAGACAAAGCAATCTGGTCACCCTATCTTCTTCTCATGAAGTTCCTAATGGAGCATGGAGTTGCATCTATTCGTGGGGATCAATACGCAGCATGAGAATGCATGCGTATCGATCTCAAAGGAAAGCATACTATCGCTAAGGGAGTACATGCTATCTAAACTGCGGAGTTGCCATCTACTGACCTCGAGGTAACACCTCAGGGAAGTAGGAGCAATGATGCGAAGATGCCCTCCAAAGATCCTGCACCTCAATGCCTCGATAATGCCAAGATAATCGCAAAATCATTGACGAGGTGCAAGAGGCCAACTTGGATCTCGAGTATCCAGATAGAACAGTCAAGGTGAGAGCAACGCTACCCACAGAGATCAAGGAACAAGTCATTCATCTCATCCGCACATATAAGGAAGTCTTTGCTTAGGGACCAGCAGACATGCCTAGGATCTCATCCTCGCTAATGACGCACAAACTCAACATTGATCCTAGGGTAAAACCTGTGCAATAGAAGAAAAATCCTTGGCGCCAAACAAAAACACAGTCGTCAATAAAGAAGTAAAGAAGTTGCTTCGATCTAACATTATTAAAGAGGTATTTTACCCTACTTGGTTATCAATCCTATGTTAGTCAAAAAATCAGACGATAGCTAAAGGATATGTATCGATTATATTGATCTTAACAAATACTGTCCAAAAGACTGTTATCCTTTGCTCGTAATTGATCAGATGGTCGAGACTATTTCAGGATATACGGTCCTCATGTTCCTTGATGCTTATAAAAGCTACCATTAAATTTTAATAGATGAGGAGGATGCTGAGAAAACAGTGTTAATCACAGAGATGGGAATTTTCTGTTACACTAAGATGCCTTTCGATCTAAAGAATGCAGGAGCAACTTACCAGCGTCTGGTTAACCAGGTATTCTCCAATCAAATTGGCCGGAACTTAGAAGTATATGTGGATAACATGGTGATTAAATCAAAGAAAGGCAAAAATGCACCTGGGGATCTAGAAGAGACCTTGCAAACTATGATTAAGGTAGGAATGCGTCTGAACCCCAAGAAATGTACATTTGGGGTAGGATTAGGAAAGTTCCTGGCCTTCATCGTCTCAAAAAACGGAATTTAAGCCAATCCGAATAAGATCAGAGCTATTATAGAAATGGCACCACCTAGAACTTTGAAGTAGTTTCAGAAGTTGACGGGATCACTAGCTGCCCTAAATAGATTTCTGTCATGTTTTGCAGACCGAAGTCTTCCTTTTCTCCAGAAATTAAGAGAGGCTAAGAACTTCAAATGAACAGAAGACTGCTAAAAATATTCAAAGAATTGAAAAAGCACTTGGCTAGCCTTCATGCCTTTACGGTTCCTACACCATGAGAGACCCTGTATCTGTATTTGGCATCTTCTAATAATATAGCTAGTGCAGTACTTGTTCGTGATGTTAATAGCACTCAAAGACCCGTCTATTATGTCTGTCACGCGCTCCAGGGCGCAGAGAAAAGATATCTCCCGATTGAGAAGATAGTTCTGGCACTGATTCATGCTGCCCGAAAGCTAAGACCTTATTTTCAGGCTCATCCTATATGTGTACTCACAGACCAGCCCATCAAACAAATACTATTTAAGCTAGAAGCTTCAGGACGATTGGCAAAATGGGCTATTGAGTTAGGAAAATACGACATTCAATATCAGCTTCGAACAGCCATAAAGGTACAAGCCCTTACATACTTTATCGCTGAGATGCCCACCTTTACTACAGCGCATGCCGACTTCTCACAGTCACTCAAAGGCAATGAAAAAGAAATGATCAGCCCGAAAGCTGGGGTATTGTATGTTGATGAAGCTTCAAATGAGGATGGTAGTGGAGCAAGATTATTGTTAAGAAGTCCTGACGGGATAGAGGTCTCATATGCCTTGCGCTTCCACTTTAAGGCGGCCAACAATGAGGCTGAATATGAAGCATTGATCACAGGTTTGATATTAGCGCAGAAAATGAAAGCAAAAGAAATATGTGCCTACAGTGAGTCCCAGATCATTGTCAACCAGGTACAATGCTCCTACGAAGCTAAGGAACATCAAATGAGAAAATACCTAGATACAGTACGGACTCTCAGCTATTTTTTTTAGGGTTTCAAGATCGTGTAGATCCCAAGGTCTAAGAATGAAAGGGCCGATACTATTAGCAAATTGGCGTCTTTCGCCTTTTCTCATCTTAATACAAAAGTATTAGTAGAAATACTGAAGAAAAGCCATTGATGGTTGTAGAAGGGACAAAAGATAACTGGATGACACTTATCTGGAAATACATACAAAATGGGGAATTGCCAACTGACAAAAACGAGGTGAGAAGACTCAAACTAAAGGCCCCCAGCTATGTAATACAGGATGGGATCCTCTACAAGCGGTCATATTTGCAACCTCTGCTTAGGTGTGTTGGGCTACAACAAGCAAACTACATACTCCAAGAAGTACACCTTGGATTTTGTGAAAGTCATACAAGTCCCCGAATGTTAGTCAGAAAGATTATTCGATGGGGTATTCGTGCAATTTGTTTAAGGATGCCTGCGATTTCGTGCATAAATGCGTCAAGTGTCAACTTCACGCTTCTCTAGTCAGACGATCTTAGATGGAAATGATCAGCATCCAGAGCTCAGGGCCATTCACACAATCGGGAGTTGATATATTGGGACCTTTTCCCGGTCAATTGAAATTCTTATTAGTTGCCATCGATTATTTTACCAAATGGGTAGAAGCTGAGCCATTGGCTACGATAATTGGAAAAAATGATCTGAAATTTGTATGGAGTAAAATTGTCTATAGATTCGGAATCCCCCAAATGATCATCTTAGATAATGGGAAATAGTTTGCAGACAACCTATTCGGTGAATTGCAAGCGTACAATATCAACAAGTAATAAAGTGATGAGTAGAGTATCGTTCCCACGAGGATTGTTTAAAACTAACCAATTACTTACCAATATGATTAATTCAACAACAAGCTAGCCAATTAAATTGTTTTATGGCAAATTAAACTAAAGAAGGAAAAATTAATAACAATTGATAAAAGCAACAAATAAGATGTTAGAGATTTCGATTTCACTTAATCAATCCTAATTAACTCTCTTGACTTGTCATGCAATTAAAGTAAATTCCAAATAATGATGGTGAAATTTCCCTAATGTAAATTAATAGCCGACATCGGTCTAATAACCCTATTTAGATTAAAATCAACTCACCCTTGGTGTAGGTGAATTTAGATTTCTAAATGCATTAGGAACTATGGAAATTCCCGGATTCAATCTAAGTAGCCACGACTTAGTTCTACTACCGAAACCACATGAACAACCTAGATTATTACAGTCTAAATTGAATTCACGGTTTAATATCACATGAGCACATGCATGTTATCTCCACACGGTATCAAACAAGCATCAAAAATCAATTAGGTGGTGATCAATTACCTAAAAGCATTAAGAACATGATATTAAACTCATAATTGAATTATAGGTTGCATGAACAAGTCTTAAGAATTAATTATTCATGATTAACATCCATCTAATCTCTAACAAAAGAAATTAGAACATAATGAAAGTTAAACTAACAACAAAAATAAAAATAGACATAATTGAAATTAAAACAAATTCTTAAAATTAAAATAACTATTATTCAATAAATAAACACAAAACTATAAAATAGTTAATCCTTGAAAATAAAGCACAACTAGAAGTTCATAACAAAAGAAGAAATAAAACTACTACAATTAAAGACAAGAAAAGAAAACTAAAATTGCTAAACTTTAACTAAGTAAAGAAAAACAAGAAAAGACAAAATTGAAGACTTGAAGTCAATGAACAAAATAAAATTCTTTACGCTTTGTTTCACCCGTAAGCTTCCACAAGAAAAACAAAACAACAAATTTGCTGCTTTCAACTCAAGTCAAGCTTGGCGGCTACAAAAGATAAACTAACTAAACTAACTAACCAAACAAAAGGAAAGACTGAAATTGTCGGGCAAAGTAGGAAGAAGGTGACTGAAATTATGCTGTAGAAAACCGAGAAGGATAGTGACTTCTTTGAAGAAAACAAACCACAGAAACTTAAAAAGAAAAGCTGATAGAAAACAAGAAGAAGAAACCAGAACTTTGGCTATAATTCTGCTAAGAAAAACCGAGAGAAACTACTGCAAGATTCTGAAGAAAACCAAGAAGAAAGAAAGCTGAAATCTGAAGAAAAACCGACACAAGAGTTGCTGAAATCCTTATTAAACTTCTGAAAAGAAAAGAAAACAGAGAAGAAAGCTAGCTAAAACTGAATCTAAGCTAAAGGAAGGAAAAAAAAAACAGGAAGGATGTGCTACTACTACTCCTAAACTAATGAGAAGAAAAGAAAACAATACAAAGGACCGAAGAGTGGGTTCTGTGTTTGTTCCTCTCGGTTGTGTTGTTTATATAGAGCAAAAGAATGGCTGTTTTTTCCTAAATTCTACAGACCCAAATCCTTCTTTGTTTTGTTGTTTGTCTTCAACTTGAAATTGGTCTCTTTTGTTTCCAAATCCCAGCCGACTTTTGTTTCCAAATCCCAGCCGACTTTTGTTTCCAAATTTCAGTAGCTTTCCTATCTTTGTTGCTGCCCGATTTCTTCTATCCTAATTTGTACTGAGCTTGCTCTTTACTTGTCCTTGTGCAGCACGGTTGCTGTTTCTTAAATTTGTAACCCAGCTTGTAGTCTTTTTCCAGCTGAAGAAGTCTTTTCCTATTGTTGTTTGGTTTCTTCTTTGGTTGTTCCCAAATTTGTTTGTAGCTCAGCTCACTTCTTCTTTCTCTCTATGTGCTGCTCGGCTTTCATGTTTCTTGGGTGCAGCCAAAAGAGTCTTCTTTGTCTTTTTTTGTTGAAGTAAGTTGGTCAAGCTTTGATAAGCTTTCTTGGCTATAAAGTAACAAAATAGTTGGTTAGTCCTTTGTTCTTAAATTAGAAGAAAAATTCAAGATTAAGCTCAAAAAGTTCTAAAAATATTAGAAAACTCAGAAATCATAAAATCAAAGGATAATTTGGCTAAAATATGTAAAAACAAATTAAAGTACAAGCCAATTTCTAACCAAAATTAATAAGAAAACCCTATATAAAATAGAGTTATCACAACCCCTTCCGATCTTAATGCGAAGAACTCTAGATCAAACAGAAATTTACTTCGGTTGCGCATTCTCAAGCCAATGGCCAAGTAGAGGTTACTAATCGCACTCCCTTGCAAGGATTGGAGACTTCGCTGGACAAAGCAAAAGGAAATTGGGTGAAAAATCTTCCAAATGTCCTGTGGGCCTACTGCACCACCCCGATAATAGCAATAGATGAAACTCCTTATAGCCTCACATACGGTTCAGAAGCTGTGATTCCAGCGGAGATTGGGGTTCCAAGTCCCCCACTCATAGCCTTCAATAGTACAGCTAATGAAGAAGATATCCGCCTTAACCTGGATCTATTGGAGGAACACAAAGACTTAGCTTTTGTTAACGAAGCTAGATGTAAGTAAGACATGCCAAAATACTACAACGAAAATGTGAAGGTCAATGAGTTCGCCCCAAGAGATCTAGTCTTGCGCAAGAATGAAGTAAGCCGAGCTTAGGAACTAGGCAAACTGGAAGCCAATTGGGAAGGACCGTACAAAGTCATCGATGCATCCAATTCAAGGAATTATCTGTTAGCTACTATGGAGGGGAATTTATTACCCCGATTTTGGCATGTTAGCAATTTGAAACGCTTTTATGTTTGATTATTTTAGTCATCGAATAGAACATCATTGTTGAATAGATCGAGTAAAGGAATCATAACTTTATTGAACTCGGTTCAAGGTGGTGGAACCGCCTTGCTAAGTTTTAAATCTAGGAATTAACGCATAACCTCGGTTCAGCTAAGTCAAGCTGCTTATTCCATAACATCCATAGAGAGTGAGGAAGTTACATACGTTCATATAAACAAAGAACAAAAAACAAATAGGAACGGAATAAGAGATTTTATTTCTTGTTGCAATTCCCAAAGACACCATCACAAGTGGGGAACTTTGAGTCACAGTTCCCAAAGATACCCTCACAGGTGGGGAACTTCAACTCAGAGTTCCCGAAACTACTTGCTATAGCCTAATTACATACCAAGCAGAAAATGAAAATGTTTACACTTTCTCTTTCCCTTTCTTCTTTGCCTCCTCATACTTTGTTCTTTCTTGCAAATACTTATTAAGTGAAGCTTCCTTACTCCTATACAAAGGGGTATCAGTTCGGCCTTGTCTAGCCATCAACTCTTCCAACATTATATCCACAGGATCTTTGTCTGTAGATGCTACTTTCAAGCCTACACCTTTCAACTGTGCCTCCATCTCAGTCACTTTTGCTTTCCATGTCTTGCATTCAAGCTGCAACTTCCGGACTTGCAACTTATAAGGCTTCAAGGCATCATAGAGACCCCGAACCTCTTGGCGTTCTTTCTCCACATCATTGGTTAGGGTGCAGATTGTCTCATCCTTTCTTTTTAATTCTACGGTAAGTCCTTCAACCTCAGCTATAAGTTTAGTAATTGTTTCTATGGCTTCCTCATTTCTTGTAATACTTGGATCCCTTAATAGCCTCTGCCTTTGGGTTAAATTTTCACTTAAACAGTGATTTCGATACTCCAAGTACACCACCTGTTCGTGGACTTTATTCTCCCTCTTTAAACGGGAAATAGTTTCCTGAAGCTCTGTGTTTGCACCCTCAAGCACCTTAATCTTTTCATACAAATCGCTAACGAAGTCTTTCGTTGGCAATAAAAATTCCAAACATAATTATAATAAAACACACCAAGAAAAACAAATGCCAAATTAGTACTTCCATCCCTTGAAGCCCCTCACCAATAATTTTTACAGACCAATGACATATCCAAAAGCACAATAAAAAATAAAAATAGAGTCAGCTTAAGAGCTAGCCTCATGTTGAGTCCCACCACCCTGTGCTGATGTCCCAGCTTTGGCATGCTCACTTGAATTTGTATCAGCTGCAACTCGTAAGTCTGGGTCTTCATCCACCGCACAGGCACTTAACTCTTCCAAGGTCATAGGAGAATCACGAGAGGCTATATGCTCCAATAACGCAAATGAGCCATCAAAGGCCTTCACAGCATCCATGTACACCTGGGTAGCCCTAGCTTTGGCCTCCGGGTCATAACAAGGTAATTATTTCAATTCCAGTGAATGATGCCTTCTCTGAATATCCACAGCCACCTCATGCCCACTAATCTTTCCAGCAGCTCTGCAGAAATTAACAACAAACTCCCCATAATCCTACGTGTCAAACCCCTTTTTCATGAGCAGTTTTGCAAATTCCCATTGTGCAACACTGAGGGTCCTCCACACCTCAGAATCCTTTTCTCGCAGCTGTTGTTAAAGGGTTAACACTTCTCTTTCCATTTCCTTCCACTCCTCGACCATCTCTACTACCTCCATCTCCAATTTCTCTTTCGCCTTAATGGCAACCTTCTCTGACTCCTTCAGTTGATCATTTCCAGCCTTGAACGCTGAAGCCTCCCCAGCCTGGTCATTCAGTCTTAGGAAGTATTCAGCCCAAGACGCAATAGCCTACACCTTAAAACATCCTCAAATTATTATTATATATATATATAAAAAAATTAGATGTCCAAACACTAGGAGTTCTTACCCATTGAACAGTTTGACGAAAATTGTCATTCAATTCTGCCAATGGCATTTTAAGTAATTTTCTTTGGTAATTTTCCAACCCCTCCACCTTCAATATCTCCTCCAATCCGGGTTTGGAAAATAATACAGCAATTTCCAAAACTGTATCCTTAGCTTCTACTCCACTCGGTTTCTTCTTTGAAGCTGCCACCTTAACCTTTTTCTTCTTCGCTAGAGACGCAATCTCCACTATATCATCATCCACCTTCCTTTTTGAAGGTTCCCCTGTCTTCACTTCCCTGATCATGGGAATTTCTTCAACCTAAGAGTGAATCTCTGTTGTGGGCTCCACCTTTACTGAACTACCGAATTTCACTGCAAAACCCAACATAAACAGAATTACTCATTATACATATGCAAATTTCATAAATCACACACGAAATTCCTACCCTCATAATCTCGGGCAGACAGTACAATCAAAGATCCAGTATTAGCCACAGTAAGGCTTAATTTATACTTAACCAAATCTTCCTCAGTATAGTTGCCAATCCTCTTTTGTCTGAGTTCAATGTACGCCCGGCCTCGGGGATTCTGATTTTTCTTATTGGGATACGCATCGGTTCTTTCCCCAAAGAACCAACTTGTTTTCAAACTACAAATATTGGATTTAACAAGAAAGAACCTCTTTTTCCACTCATGATGAGCGGAATGCCTTATTCCCCTACTCTTATATCTTGGAAAAAAGCTAAAATAACCCACAGAATTTGCAAATTTTTTTCATACAGAAAAAATATTTAAAAAGATCTACACAACTCTTCAATCTACCTTCCCGACACAACACTTCAACACCTATTATAAGTCTCACCGCCTTAGGGGTTAACTGAGCAAGTGATATTTCATAATACCTCAACACATCCACTAACAGTTGACAAATAGAATACCTAAAACCTACTTTAAGATGTTCCTCATACACAGCAGTGTATCCGACCAGTGGATTACATGCTCTGCCTTCACTACCCGGGGCCCTCGCTCCATACTCTTTAGAAATATTGTACCTTTTTCTTAGTTCTTTTACGTCAGCTTCACTAAAAATCGACTCTAACCCCTCAGCGGTTGGGGTGAACTTTGAGGGATACCCCACCACAAGAGGGCAACCAATTCCTCCAATTTCTTTGACGAGGAACTCGAGTCTTCCAACACACGCCCCTCTTTCCCCGAACTAGAAATCACTACAGCCCTCTTCCCTCTTGTTCTACGCTTACTATACACACCCAATTCGTGGCTGGAAGATTCCGAGGCACTTTCGCCTCCTTCTGCCATAGACATTGTCTTCCCACCCCAACGGGAAGACCCTGACGACATTGAATAAGAGGAAGTCATACTTAATTTTTCACAACGATAGCACAAGGACGATATAGCTACTTGACCACGACCACCCAAGAAACCCCGTCACAAACTCTTCCCTAGAACAAAAAATCTCTGCGTTTTCAAATAATAAAAATGCTGATAATGACGGACGGGAAACCCTAGAACCAAAAAGTTGCTTTTATATACTCCTCGTTACAGCTTCCGTGTGTACCCACACAAAATCTTTTCGAACCCTACGAACTTTCATGTTACACTCTTAAAAAGTGGGATAATAACTCCTAGCTACCCACGATGCGTTTCGGTTACATCTTTTCCTATATTCTCTCCTCATACTCTTCTGATAAGACCTTTGTCTGACATTATCTGACCAAAGTCTGGGAGACTTACGATGTGTATGGGTCATGTGTATAATTACGTGGGTCAAATCCGTTAAGCCCACAAAGTCACTAAAAACAAGGCTCAAAAGCCTAGACCTTTGAGGCAAGTGAAATTCTGGACCTTAGACTCAAAGGTTTGAACTTTCGAGACTAGCGAAATCCTGGACCTTGGAGTCAAAGGTCTGGACCTTCATGAAGCGCACAGTTTCAGACCTTGGAGTTAGAGGCTAAGACCTTCGCGTCATTTACAATTGCATAACCCTCACTTAACTCCAGAACCCCATTCTCATAATGCACTAAGTAAGTTGGATTCGTGAGTCTCAAGCGATCACGTGATAATACAACAGAGTCATGCTTATCCATAAGCACGTAACTGGAGCCTGTAATTGCGGGACAATAACAGCAACGCACAATTAAAAGGAGCATCCGTGATTCAAGTATCTATCACCGTTAGAGAATCCCACCAATGACGAAGGAAGATAGATAAAATTAGAAAGAACCACCAGGTATGGGACAAGTTGAAAACTATTAATAAAAACTATTATACTCCGGCAAAGGAACTAACTTAGGCATCGAAGAGTTTACCCCGGAAAACCACTCCGGGATTTGTTTTGCAGGAATCACCATTGTTCAATACCTAGAAGCTCTTGGATCATGACAACCAGATCGGATTGTTAGCAGCTGCAGATTAGACTTCATCACATACCAACACTAAAACCTTAAATAGAATCTAATTTTCTAATCTTAGACATCCTAAAACAAATGAAAACCCCAAAAGGATGCCACTTTCTCCATATAAACAAGAAAATGCAGCCATGGCGTGGAACGCAAAACGTCATAGACACACATCCAAAAAATACTTTTGCTCATTACAACCAACAATAAATCCTACTCATAACTTTAACTATGGCATCATATCCATTCACTATTGACAACGAAACATATACAAGCTGATGAGGACTGAATGCATAAGTTCAAATGCAAGACGACTGAGTTAACGTGTCAAATTCAAATGGAGCTAAATTCGAGATCCAAGATGGTCCAAGTTCAACATCTAAAGATCTGATAAGTAACATCCATGGTCCAATGACTAGATTTCGAGTAAGGAAATTAAAAGAAGTTTTAAATGGCTTAATTCAAGAAGCCCAATTCAAGAAGGTTGCCAATCTTGACAACTACGAGCCAAGCATTGTAAATGTTCTTCAAGTTGTCAATCATGGGCCACATTAAAGCCTTCTATGAAATTTAATAGTTGCATTTTAAATTAGAAAGTTTGAAACACCCTAGTGTTTATATTAGAATTTCTTATGGTTTCCTAGGGTTTCTTAGGGTTTAAGGTTTCACCCAAACCTAGCTCCAAAACTCTAAATTTATTTTAATTACTTCAGTATTTTATTTGATTTCAATATAATTTTAATAGGTTCACTGGCTCTAGTGCTAAAATTTTAGATAGCAAAATTATATTAGTGTTAGGATTTTTATGTCTTTCAATTTCAGTCCAAGTATGTTAGGATTTAGTTGCCAAGTTCGTGTGATATCAAACTATTTATTCTAGTCCAATTATAGGATCCAAAAGGTTTCTATTATCCCTAAAATACTCCTTGTATGGCCAAATTTTGAATAAAGAAGTACAACAAAAATTTTGTGAGTTTTTGTTTTTCTTCACAACTTCTTGTTCTAGAGCTTAATTTTGAGCTATCAAGGTTCACCTTATGGTGGCCTTTGATTTATGAACTTGGTATTTGATCCTAGTGAATTGTGGCTTCTTCTACCCCCATAATTTTCCATATTGTATATTTATTTATAGCTTAGAGTGTAAGGTAACTACAGTAGTGCCTAACTTGCTTGTTTTAACCAAATCGTACTTGTGGTTGCACTTAACCTAACGTGTCTTAGTTCAATTCTTGGTAAATTCTAAACTTGTGGAGCTTGATTGTATTGGGAGGTCTTTACTGACCTTCAAGTGTGTATCACAAGCATATGTAATGAAATAAAATTTATTTGAATTGATCAAGAGGGATGATTCCATTGGTGTAATTTACATTACTTTAACCAATAATCTAGAAAAAGTTAAGGCCTTGAATCCCCAAACAAATAATAACCTAATGTCCAACTAAACCTAACCAATTACAATGAAAAATCATTAGCAATAGAAAATTCTAATCTCATACATAATCAACCAAATATGATAATTAGGTATGATTTGACTAGTTAACCACCATCCCATTTCTTGATGATACAAATTACAATTGTTTGATGTGCACTGACCTCATATGTGGAAGCTAATAGTTGTAAGCAAGTCAAGGTATAGCTACGAAAAACAGGACAAAAAATAAATGCAGGTGCGAACTTACTATTCTTCAAGTGTACCAAGGGTCCATCGGTACAAAACAAACAATGTCATTTTTTGTTAATCAACTAAAGTTCTTATAGATTAATTAATATAGTCAGAGTGGTAATAGCTCTGAGGCCGATGAACAAACACAAAACTAGAAAATTAGCACATTTTAAAAAATTAGCACAAAAAAATACTTACATAACTTTTCTGAACAGATGCATGGCCAATGAACTGAAGACTGAGGAGGCGATGACAGAGGACGAACAACTCTGAGGTGACTGACGGCGGTTAAAGACTGAGGAGGCGACGGTTGAAGAACGGATGGAGGCGGGCGGCGGAAGAACTCTAATTGCAAATTGCAATTCTATGTTTGGGTATTTTCTGTTAGTCTATGGGTTTTGGGTGTGGGCAAGGCAGAAGGCTGCTGATCTAGTGATCTTGTACGTCGGAGGGGAGAGGGGCAGTGGTCGGCAACTCGGCGGCGGGGAGGGAAAATGGAAAAGGGAAGAAAGGGCCAAACGGGTTGGGGTTTGCAAAAAGGGAAGAAAGGGCCAAAAGTGTTATGATTATAAAAAATTTGAACATTAATATCGATATACTTATGGCAATCATATTCAAATCCAAATGATATGAAAAATAAAAAAATGATAAAACAAATCTTTATTGTATAAAAGTATTTCAATGTCTATTACAAATATTAAGAATTAAATTGTCTTTTATATTCCTTTAACATTCATATTAATATTTAGTAATTAAAAGATGGTTAAAATTTTAAAAAGATTATTTACTTATTATTCAATAATTTTTTAGTAATTTGAATATAGATATTAATATATAATTATGAATATGTTCATTTATTCAATTTTTATATTATATTTAATCAATTCTAATATATGAGTAAAACTAATATAAATACATGTCATATGTAATAGTAATACAAATCAATTGGTCAAATGCTCAAAATACTAGCATTGAGTTAATTAACTACATAATCTTATATATATTTTGATAAAGTACATATAAACAAGATATGAAGCAATAATTTAATGAAAAAATTATTAAAGTTTTTATATTAGTGTATACGAAACACTATGATCATATATCTTTCAACAAAGGGCATTCAAATGCTTTTGTGTTTTCTGACACTATATAGAATAACATTTTGTTTGTTATTTAACTTTATTCCATTTAAAATTATAAATATGTTCATTTCTTTAATTCTTATATTACATTCAATCAATTCTAATATATGAGTAAAACTAATATAATTACATGTCATATGTAATAGTAATAAAAATCAATTGGTCAAATGCTAAAAACAATAGAATTTACTTAATTAGCTCCGTAATTTTATATTTATATATATATAACACTTCTTAAATGTATAAATATAACTCAATGTAATTTGTATGAATGATGAACCATACACTCTATGAGTTATAAATTTAATGATTACTTAATATGAATGTATAAATGTATGGATTATAACTCATAGCTTACAATTTGAAATAGTTAGTTAGACTTGCAAAGCATAGTTATGACATATAAAATGCTTATTAATTATTTTCTTAACATGATTACATGAGATAAGTGGTTCATTGGGAAGTTACAAGACAAATAGCTAGTAGCATATATTCATGCATGTACCTTAATATACTTGATTTGGACAGGTGTACCTACAGATAAAAGAAAATTGGATGATCTTCAGAAAGATAAAGAGATATATATAATTATTTCAAGATAAAAACTATTGAAGCAAATCTTTGTACTATTGGAAGGAAGTTCCTATCTTTTTTTAATTAAAATAGAGTACAAAAGCAAAAAACTAAATTTTTTATAATTAGTTAATTGTACTAAAAAATAATTATACTTATTCTTTTTGTTCCCCTAAAAAAAATAATTTAATTTTACTTTCTTTTTTATTAAACAAACAGAGTCCACTATTAAATAAAAGTTGTATTGATATGCTCAATTATTCATTTTACAAACACGAGAGGCTCAATGTTAATATTATTCTATATTTTTGTTGAATAATTTGATTACATGGACAATTAATTACTAATTTCATTAACAAAACATATTGATGTTAAATTGATACGCATTATTAAAAAATTATATTTTCATTTAAAACTATTTAAATACTTTCATGGCTTGCCATTTGAAAAAAAAATATGAAAGATCAATTAAAACAACTTCCGATGATATATGAAACATACAACACAATTAATTGATCAAATTTCGTAAAACTATTCGGCTCATTAATATTTTTGCTCTGATATATATGAAAATTTCATTTACAAAGATATATAAAGCAGTTAACAAGTAACATGAATTCTAAATTTACTATTTTAACCTTTTAAATTCATATTAGATTTTAACTTATTTATTAATAATTATTACGATTTTTTATATTTTTTTATGTCAAATCCAATTAACTTCCTCATTCACTAGGGCTTAAGAAAGAAAAGGAAAAATAAAATATAACATTCATTCACCTTTTTAGTTTTCATATCAACTAGATAAAGTCTTTTTTAGACATTCTTTAGTTCCTCATGCAAAATTCAAAATGCATACAAATAAAATAAATCAAGATGAATTATTATTATACAAATAAAATAAACAAAAATACATAAACATAGGGGATCGGGTTCGGGGTCGAGTTTTCCCCGAACTCGATCTCGGGTTTGGGGACCCCGAACTCGATGTCGGGTTCGGGTTTTCCCCAAACCCGACCGTTCGGGGTCCGGTTCGGGTTGGTTTAGGTACCCCCGACCCCGACCCTGACCCTGACCCCGGGTTTTTTCCATATCTCCGAACCCGAACCCGGAAAAAACCCAGTCAAACGGGTTTTGACTGGGTTCGGGTTCGGGGAACCCGTCAGGACAGGTATAAATTGCTATCTTTAAAACACAGTTTACCTAAAAGAAGAAGGAAAAATTGAAAAGTTTTGTTTAAACCCTTTAATTTCACTTAAAGTAAATTCACCCCTAACTTTAAAAAATTAGGCATATTTGCCACTTATGATTTTAATTTTTGACTACTTTAACTATAGAAAAATCCACAAAAAATACTATTTGTACCTTTTCAAAAGATTGAGACATTTATTGTCTTTTAAAATATTATGGGTATTATGAGATATTTATAGCTTTAAATTGCAAAACATACATTTTTCTATTTTATATTTTGAAGAAAAAATTAATTCAAATGTCTAAAATAGGCAATGGGAACACCATAATATTTTAGTTACCCTGAAAATACTATATTAACATTTAGCAAAATGTGATTTTCTTCCAAAATTTTATACAATATCAAAAAGATACTTTGTGCAATAATTTTAAGAATTTCATTATTGAAATCTAATTTGGGATTAATTTCTTAATTTTTATGAATTGGGCTACTATTTTTTTGGATGATACAATTTTAATTATTTAATCATACAATATAAATATTTGGAAAAGACGTTCTTAATTTGTGATGGTACAATGACTTTTACCATCACTTAGAAGTACAATCGGTATTAAAGAAGAAGAATAACAGCTTTCAAATTCTCTCCTGTAGAGTGCCCCTTCTCTCCCAGTAAAGTGCCCCTTTCTTCTTCCCAAAAGAACGTTGTCCTCTAGATGGGGTTGTCTTGATCACATTACTCCCATCAATTTTAGATCTCGTTTTTTAAGTGACCTTCTAACACAGAGAACTCACTTTAACCAATTTCGGACAAACTACAGAGACAGCAACCGAAGAAAGAAACCTACCAAAATATACCTGCAATTTAGTCAGCTCCCGTCAATAGGTAGTGATCGGCGGGTGGAAATTCAGTTAGCCCTCCCTCGACACAAGCTGGGAAGTGCATTGCCTTGATGGTTGTCTCGCACCTAAGTACTTACATTCCAGACGTTCTTCTCAGCAGTCCTTCATCTCTGAGCAGTGGCCAAACTGGGCGAATATTAGTGCTACGGACTCCAGTCAGACGCTAACAAAGCTGGGGAATTGTTTTGAGAGTACTTCTTATCCCTTCCCGACTCAGACCCTCTTCTGAATTTTTGGGTTTTCCCGGTCACAATTCTAGTTCGGTTATTCTGATCCCTTCTGCAAATGGAGGATGAAATTCTTGATAAGCTTAAAAAATGTAAGCTTTCTACTGCCGAGGAGCTTGGAATGGAGCTACAGAATCAAGATGTCACACTAAGCAAGGAAAAATGTGAAAGGAGCTTAGTGGGTAAAATATTTAAAGATAAAAGGCTAATTTTATGGCTTTAAAGACTACCCTAGGCAAAATATGGCCTATAAATGGAAGTTTTTCAGTCATTGAGAGAGGTCCTAATCTGTTTCAGTTTGTCTTTACCAGCCAAGAGGATAAAAGAAAGGTGCTGAACAGTAGGCAATGGACCTTTGATCACCAATACTTAATCCTGAAAGAATGGAGCCCTAATCTGAACATCAAAATGGAAGCGTTCAATACCATTGATCTATGGATTCAGGTTTGGAATGTCCCAAGCCAGTGGATGTCCCGTGAAGCCGGTTTGAAATTGGGCAAATTATTCCACAAGGTGCGGGATGTGGTGATTCTGGAAACGGGCAGCAAAAATGGCCACTACCTTAAGCTATACGCTTCTATTCAGTTGGATCACCCCTTACCAAGAGGTACCAAAATTAAACTTCAAGAACAAAGCTGTTGGGTATATTTCAAATATGAGAAGCTGCTGAACTTCTGTTTCTATTGTGGCAAAATTGGTCATACGGAGTTATCATGTTGGCATCGCACTGAGGATTGCAAGACCAATTCCTTAATAGAGGGGCAATATGGAGATTGGATGTGAGCAGAGGTAACTAAAGGCTGGAGTAGAATCGGCAACGGAAAGAGTGGTAATATACAAGATCAGTCAGGGGGTCAAGCGTTCGATACTGGCACTAGCACAAAAGTGATCCCACAAGCCGAAGCAACAAGCCAATCACCTCCCTTATTGGAGCCCAATGCAGCAAAGAGTGTGATAATAGTGGCACAGCCTAAGGAAGGGGTTACAATGGATTTGGATCGGGTTCCACAAGATAATGTGAGGGATCCTGAAAAGGAGACGGCAGTGATGACGGAGCACTCGGCTATGGATGCTGAAATTTCTGAGCTAGAACAGAACCTGGTCAATGTCCCTATGCTATTGATGATCCCCGCAGCTAATGATTCAGAAGCTCCTCAAGCATCTGATCAAAGGGTAGCCGATATGGTTGCCAAAGTCCCAGGGATTCGAACAAGGAAATGGCAATGAACAAGTGTGTCTCGAGGCCAAAACCAAATAGGAACTCAATTTTTAGTGTAGACTCACGTTAGTGCAGGGGACAAAAGAAAATGGCCCATTTCTGAAAATGAGGACGCAACAGATAATGAGAAGGGACAAGCCAGAAGCCAGAAACGATGGTCACAAAGTCTCATAATTCGGGATATGCAAGTGGAGGAAGCTAGCCTAAAATGGCCCCAAGATTATCAATGAAATTTTGTGCCTGGAATTGTAGAGGTCTAGGAGGGCCCTCTACCATTTCTCAGCTTAAGGAAACTCTAAGATTCCACCTCCCAAATATAGTATTTATTAGTGAGACTAAACAAAAAGCGTCTTTTATTCAAATCTTTTGTAGAACCTCCCGTATCCAAAACCGTTGGAAAACTGTTGATCCATTAGGTACAAGAGGAGGCCTTTTGCTTTTTTGGAGTGATAATATGGTAATAAATCAAGTCTTATCAACGGAATTTTGCTTTGAAGTTCAACCTCATAAAAAGGGAGATCAAGAGCTTTTTTTGGATAATTTTTGTATATGCAAGTACGGACCCAAGAGTCCGATCTCAGCAATGGGAATATCTTTTACAGGCCAAAAATAAATGGGGGAACAACTGGGTCATGGGTGGAGATTTCAATGATCTCGTGGATCATACAGAAAAAAAGAGGTGGCCAACCCTGTTCGGAGTCTAGTTTTCAGTGTTTTAGGGACTTCATCACAGACATGGGTATAGAAGATCTAGGGTTTACCGGAAGACCCTACACATAGGCAAATAATAGGGAGCATGAGGGGTTTGTGGAAGAACGACTTGATCGTTTCTTTGGATCAGCCGAGTGGATGCTCAACTATCCTACCGCGGTGGTCAGACATTTGGAGAAATAGACATCCAATCATTCCTTGCTTTTATTGCATACGTATAGGGAGGTGCCTAAACAGAAAAGAAGGTTCTACTTTGACAAAAAATAGACTCAAAAGGAAAGAGCAACAGATATAGTAGACCAAGCGTGGTCTAGGACTCAAGTCGGTGCCCCAATGTACCAAGTCACAGGAAAAATCAAATAGTGCCTAATTGAGTTGTTAAAGTGGGCAAATGATGAAAATATTAATGCGGCAAGGAAGATAAGGGTGATCAAAGAGCAAATGGAATTGATGAGCCAAGAAGGAAATACAAGGGATTGGCAACTTTGGAAGATCCTAAGAAACGAATTGCACAAAGCATATAGAGAAGAGGAACAATATTGGCACCAAAAAGCCCGCATTCAATGGCTTAAAGAGGGTGATAGGAACACAAAATACTTTCATGCCTCTACAGTGCAACGAAGAAGATTGAATGCAATTGATAGATTGGTGAAAGACAATGGCCGGATTTGTACCAATTAGAAGAAATCAGGAGAGAAGTATCAGATTTTTACTCTAACCTCTTTACTACTTCACTTCCCATTACTGATTCAGCCTTTTTGCTAGGTATCCCAAAGTCGATTACAAGTGCAATGAACCAGAGGCTCACTAGACCAGTTGAGGATGCAGAAATCTGAAATGCTTTGTTTGGTATGAATCCTAATAAGGCCCCAGGCCCGGATGGTATGACTCCCCTTTTCTTTCAACATTATTGGCACGTAGTTCAAAATGATATTATTTTTGCTGTCAAAAGTTTTTTTGTCCACTCTAGAATGCTCAAAAGTGTCAACCATACACTTATTACTCTCATTCCCAAAATAAAGAGCCCAACCCACATAGCCCAATATAGGCCTATTAGTTTATGCAATGTTGTGTATAAAATAATTTCTAAGATACTAGCTGAAAGAATGAAACCTTGCCTCAATGTATGCATCAATGAAAGCCAAGCGGCTTTTGTACCTGGAAGGCAAATCACAGATAATGTGGTTATTGCGCATGAATGCATACATTACATCAAGAGCCTTAAAAGATCAGGAAGGAGTTTCATGGCATTAAAATTGGATATGACAAAGGCCTTTGATCGGGTGGAATGGGGTTTTTTATCTCAAGTTTTAATTCAGATGGGTTTCACACAAAAGTTTGTAGATTGGATTATAACATGCATTAGTACCTCATCATTTTCTTTTAATATAAACGGTGAGGTTAGTGGCTATGTGCAACCCACAAGAGGTATTAGACAAGGCAATCCACTATCTCCTTACTTGTTTATCATTATTTCAAAAGTGTTCTCTTTTTTAATTAGAAAGGCTGTAAATGAGAGTACCTACAAGGGAATGAGATTATGTCGTAACAGTCCACTCCTTACTCATCTCTTTTTTGCAGATGATTCCTTACTCTTTGGCGAAGCTACAGTAGAGCAAGCTCGGCACATTAGAAGGATCATTGATGACTACTGTGAGGCATCTGGGCAGCAAGTCAATCTCACTAAATCCTCAGTTATTTTCAGCAGGCACTTAGCAAGTCAAGAGAAATCTGCCATTGTTCACATTTTCCATGGGATATAGGAACAAAGGAGTGCGAGATACCTAGGATTGCCTTTGGGAATCGGTAAATCGAAAAAAAAGCTTTTGCATATGTCATTGATGCGGCAAAGAAAAGAATAGGTAACTAGAAAACTCAATTCTTGAGTCAGGCAGGTAAAGAAACTCTCATCAAAGTCCTTAATTCCTTACCTATTTATTTAATGTCATGTTTTAAATTACCAATTGGCATATGCAAAGTATTTAGCAGTGAGACGGCAAATTTTTGGTGGGGCTCTAATGTAAATAATGGCACACAAAATACATTAGAGAGCCTGGTCAAAATTAACACTTCTGAAAGGGATGGGAGGTCTTGGTTTTCAGGAGATACAAGTGTTCAATGATTCCTTGTTAGCTAAACAGTTATGGCGGTTAATCCAGTCCCCCAATTTACTTTTGAGCCGTGTTATGCAGGCGAGATATTATCCCCATGGCACAATTATGCGAGCCAAAGTCCACATTAACGCATCTTGGCTTTGGAGATGTTGGATGGGAGCAAAACATATTTTAGAAATGGGGATGAGATATCAAGTTAGAGACGGCAAAGAAATAAAAATTTGGGAGTCTCCATGGCTGGCACATAGAGCAAATTTCAGGCCACTTCCAAAAGTACATAATGTAGAGTACACCATTTGGTGCCATCAACTAATGAAGAGGAAGGGACAGAATGGAACCAAACCCTGATTGATCAGCTTTTCCACCCAGAGGATGCAGAGGCAATTTCCAGAATTCCTTTAAACTGGGAAGCGGGTCCAGATAAGCTAATTTGGCAACATGATAGCAAAGGTAATTTCATGGTTCATTCTGCATATCAAGTTGCTATGGAACAGCATCGAGCTCAAGCAAATGTAAATGCAGCTACTAGTAGCTCTAGTTTGACCGTAGCTAACCGTATGTGAAGTAGAATTTGGAATCTTCAGGTCAAAGGAAAATTGAAACATTTCCTATGGCGCTGCTGCCAAGGAATCTTGCCAACCAAAGCAGCGTTGAGTAAACGCAAAATCCTGCAGGATCCCATCTGTGGTTGTTGCGGATTGCATGAGGAAACCATTGAGCACGCCCTTTTTACCTGTGATAGGGCAGCTATGGTGTGGAGACTCTCTCCCATCCATTGGGACTGGTTAAGACAAGAACAATCATGTTTCCGGCATTGGTGGGAATCATTAAGTGCATTGAGCAAAAATTCCATCAATAATGACCGAATTACTCTTTCTGTATACATTCTTTGGATGTTATAGAAAACACGTAATCTTTGGTTATTTGAGGGGATACATAAACCAGCTAATGAAGTGGTAACCAAGGCATTGTCGGAATGGCAGGAATATCAGGCGATCCTAGAAGAGGATACTCCAAATTTCTGAGACAAATTTTGTTACTACATTTATCTGTAGTTAGTTTAGAGGTCTTTAGAACGTACTATTCAATTGCCTACTGGTGTATAAAGTGGTCTTAGTTTTGTAGGAATTGCATAAGTACAGCCAGCCATCAGAGGCGTTTTATGATTGCTTTTTTTCACAATTTTTTAGTTCTCATTGACCCTGACTATCCTTTAACCCTGAGTTCTTTTGCTTTGGTATCCTGCTTCAAAGAATTAATTTAACTGGCTATACTTTTCTCAGGCAAAGGTGAAACAAAAAGGCAACTTCAGTTGGCAGTATCCAATGGTTCTAACGTGGCATTAATATTAATGCTTGAAGCTCAAAAGGAAACCATAAAGTGTTTCTCACTTGCGGTTCCTCAACCATCTCCTGGAAATACCTCATATTAGGCAGATGTGCGGTCACAATCAAAGCCCTACTTGATGCTCTAAATGGACATTAGATTTCTGATTCAAGGTTAATATGAGTAAGTTGATACATGCCATTAAGTTTATTTGAGGGGAAACACCTCATTAAGACTTGGTGCCGATCTCATTCTCCAAGCTTATAAGTTTTATTTCTTCTCCTTCCCTACTCTGTTTTTTGAAGTCCTCTGTTCTCCTCTTTCCATGCTCTGCTTTATGAGGTTTTCAAACAACTGAGGGTGGGTTTACTACTATCTTGTATTCGGGTCATGGGAGTGTTTCAGGGTTATAACCAAATGGGTCAAGTTAGTTAATAAAGTCCCAAATTACTATTTGCTTACGATCTCATTCTCTGATTGGTCAATAAGCACTGGGTTCTGATTATGATTGCTTGCAATTCTGGACCCCAACAACTAGAGCCAAAGCCTTGGTGCAGAAAACACATTCACCGACTGCCGAGCATGCCAGGCTCTGGTATGCTTCTTGACTTTTTCTTGCATTTTTGGGGACGCTTTTGTCCTTGTTTTTGGAGATAATTTGGATTGATTGTGCATGGTAATTGGTGGACTGTGATCTGTGGACTGGTTAGTATGGGTATTAGTTTCTTGGCTGTCCTTGTGTTTTTTGTTTTTTGGTGAAAATTCGGACTGATTGTGAATGGTAATTGGTGACTTGTGGACTGTTTAGTATGGATATTAGTTCTTGGCTTACTGATGTGCTGGAATGGCCGAATTCTGGGATCCCAATACTTCATGGATTCTGCTTTTCTCAGCTCTGTCTTGGCGGCACTGAACTTGTTTGATAAAATGCTGCAAAGAAAATTGGGTTGCCATGCTACATGCTTTGGACACTCACTGATTTGAACTTCTTGCTTGTATCACCATTATCTAAGCTTATAAGATAGAAGAGAGAAGAAAGAAAGCAGGAAAGGCAACAGATGAATTGGAGGAGGAGAAAAAAAAGAAGGGAACGGAAAAAATGAGAAAAAAAAACGACAAAAAAAAAATAAAGCCCAAAAAAAAAGAGGGACAAGAATTCTCATTAGTGCTGGTATCTGTAGGAACACTGAAAGATAGGATAACAATATTCCCTCCCTAAATCCCTCACATTCAACATCCTTTCAAAGATTGGTCTCTAGGATTTCTCTTTGGTGTTATGTAAGCTTAGCTTTCTTAACATTGTTTCCAGTGGTATTCCCTGATTTCAAGTGGTAGAGGTATAGCATCACATTGAATAGCTATCTTCCTTCCACATGGCTAACATATATGCAAAGTTAGTACTATATGCCTCTATGTTTCTTACTCTATTAGTAAATATGTAACTTTGCTCTTCTAAGATATCCTGATCCCTATGGCTCTCATCATTATTGCTTTGGCTGACTTGATATTAACAATTGAGAAACAAGAAAAAGTGGGAAAAAAAAAGGAAAAAACCAAGAAATGGAAAAAAAGGAAAAAAAGAGGAAAAAGGAAACATGAAAAAACACACAGAAAAAAAGAGAAAGAGAAAAAGGAAAAAAAAAAGGAAAAAACAGAAAAAGAAAAAGAAAGAGGAATCATCAAAAGGAGGTCGTTGTAGATTTGATTATACACCTTCTTGGTCTGTGCTCAGCATCCAAATGGATTATGGAATGCTTACGCTCCCTTGAATCAGTTGGGGCGATGTCCTCCCATGAACTATTTTTGAGTCTCCCGTATTTGTGCTTTTTGTCACCTATTGCTCTCTGTCCAATTTTGTTAACTGCTCCCTTCAATTCTGGTCCATTCCGGGGGGGTTTGTTTGATTACTCCTGACTAAAAAGACATCAATGGCTGGCTCGATGATTAAGCACTGATGGTTACTCACTCCTGGTTTTCGAAGAATTTTAAGTCTCCTTTCTGATCTGAAGTTTTGTTAAGCCTGGTTACCCGCTGCTGGTTTGAAGCAAGCACTTTTTTCTACTTTCTTGCTTGAAGCAAGCTATTTCTACTTTCTGGTTTGCAAGTTTCTACTAGTTCATTCTTAACATCACTGGTTTTTTCTTTACATCATGTTTCTTTTCTGCTGGCTTCTTCCTGCATTGATTCCCTTTGGCGGGACTGAAGTTGGCTAGCTGGTTTCAATTCTTTCTTGCTGGGCTGCCTTCTTGTTTGGTCTGATTATTTTTGGCAAGTCGGAACTCCTTTTGAAGATGGGAAATAGTATCTTGATCCCCTTTTTTTGAAGAAAGGCAGTATATTGCTTTTCCCATAAGTGGCCTTTTCCTTTTTATGTTTGCTAGAATACTCTTTTGTAATAGTCAGAGCGACTAGATTGCGATTGATGTTTCAAGATATAGTGTCCAAACTTAGTCATTTAGTTGAAGTTAGCTTTTTACACTATATCTCATCACATCAAGCTTTTTGGCAATCCTTTTGATATTATAGTTTATTTCCATTGTATAGGTTAGAAACATTGTTAGCTCTTACTAGGCTAACTTTCCTTTGTAACTAATGGATAGTGGTAATCCCAACCATTTCTCCATTTTCCTCCTTGGCTATAACATTAGACCAAGGAGATCATTTAGCTTTTCTGGCTAACATTTGTACAGGTTCTATTCTTCAATCAATGAAAATTCTATCGTTTCGGGAAAAAAAAAGGACAATCAGTATTTAAAACTTTACAAATTAGATTTATGGCATTTGTATTTACATAAGTGTAATCATTAAACTATATATTTCTAAAACTCAAGTTACAAAATAATTTAATAATTGTTGCAGTGGTAGAGCTTATCTCTTTCTCTGGCAGTACAATACGAATAATCGAGAGGCACAATCTTCATTAATAGTGGTACAAAAACCTTTTACATAATTTCCAGCCAGCATATGTAATATTTAACTTTTAAAATTAATAGTTGGTGATATTGTGTTTTAAAATCACATAATTATTGAGTTCAATATTCTTGAAACCCAATTTTGAATTAATTTATTCATTTGCTTGTTAATCATGCTTTTTTTGGGATGGTATAATTTTAATTATTTGACAGTACAATGTGAAAATTTAGTACATTCTTAATTAGTGAGTGGCACAATGACTTTTACCATCACTTTCAACTACAATCTTTGTTTAAGACTTTTAAAATTAGATTTTTATAGCATTTGTATCTACACAAGTGTAATCGTTGGGGCTATATATTTCCAGAACACAAGTTTCAAAATAATTCACTAAATGTCATAGTGGTACAATTGATCTCTTTCTCTAGCGATATAATAACAGATTTTTCAAGTATAGTACGAACAATTAGGAGGTACAATATTCATTAATAGTAGTAACAATGCCTTTTGCATAATTTCCAACCGTTAGATGTAATATTTATTTTTTACAATTAATAGTTGGTGATATTGCGTTTTCAACTCACATAATTATTGACTTTAGTATTTTTTAAACTCAACTTTGAATTAATTTGTTCATTTTTTTTTTGGATGGTACACTTTTAATTATTTAATTGTAGAATGTGAATACTTAAAAAGTACATTATTAATTAATAATGGTATAGTGACTTTTACTATCACTTTCAAGTATAATCACTGTTTAAAACTTTACCAATTAGATGTTTATGCCATTTGTATTTATGCGAGTGTAATTGTTGAGCTATATATTTTCAAAATTCAAGTTATGAATTAATTTACTAATTTTCATAGTGGTGCAATACTTTTTTTTTTCTCTCTAGTGGTATAATGATAAATATTTATGAGTACAATATGAAAACTCAAGAGACACATTATTTAGCAGTGTTGGAAAAAGACTTTTTTCTATAACTTTCAACGACCACATGTAGCATCTAATTTTTAAAATTACTTATTTCTAGAATTATTTTTTAAAATCCTATAATTCTTGCCCTAAATATACTCAAAACTCAATTTGAGATTAATTTGTTTATTTTCAAGTTACTTTAGTACTATTATTTTGGATGGTATAATCTTAGTTATTCAATTGCAATGTTAATACTTCAAAGTTATATTTTCATTAGTAGTAGTACAATGATTTTCACCACTTACATATGCCTAATTGTCAAGTTATAGATATTTATTATTTAAATTAGGATTTAATTTAATAATATTCACAGTGGTCTAATTGTTTTTGGGGAATTCTGATTATTTGAAGGTACAAACACTTTTTTTTCTACAACTTTCTATTGAATTTTTATTTTTTTAATTTTATAAATTATTTATTTGTGGCATAAGAGTTACTAATGTGTCATTCTTGAGTTTTATATGTAATAAACTCAATTTAATAAATAATTCTTATTTTCTTAGTTAGTTAATCTTAAAAGTAAATAAGTATTAATAGTAAAGTAAATGATTTGGATAGAGTTCTTGGAAGCAAATAGAGGGGAGCTAGGATCATGCGATTGATCAGTGGCTTACTTGTAAGTAGCGGGGGGTGATGTATAGTGGATGGAACATTACAGGGTGAGAGATGATGGTTGAATCCAGGGACTTATTCCTTTGGATGTTGTCGCTCATTTTTGGTCTGTTTTGTATTTTTGTGGGAGGTGGGTTGATATAGTGACTTTAAGGTCAGTTTGTCTTAGCCGTACTTAGAGCTAAGAAGAGTCCTGTAGTGGGAGGACATTTATTGTACAGGTTAACTTTTAAAAGTTAATATAATTATCGATCTTTGATAAAAAAAAAAAAAAACTAGTACAATTTAACTGGATAATTTATAATAGAAAGTTACCTATTATATGAGCTGTTACAATATTATTAAGTTTATCTCAACTAATCACATGGTAATTTGTAATTAGTTAAAAAAATGACAGAATTGTTCTATCAAAATTACAAAAGGGACTTTAGAATCTTCCTATAATATATATTATGTATATATATGTATTATACTTTAAGTTTTATTATTTAGAATAATAAGTTTAAAATGTTTATTAAATTATAATAAATTAAATTAGAATAATAATATTTAGAATAATTAAATTATATAAAATTACTAATAGCATAACTTTATTATGTGTATGTTCATTATAGAATGTGTTCTAATAAACAATATTTACATTTATTAAATTACAAATAAAATAAATTTGTTTTATTGAAAAATGGGCCCTATTAGACACTCGCAAAAGAGAAAGGGCAAGGTGAGGAGTAGGTTGTAGGGAAGGTTTTCCCGTTCCAAACTCACCCTATTGCCATTCCCAAACTAATCTCATAACTTCCACATTCCATTTTAACTAGTCAAAAATTGCTAAAACCAAGTTCTTGGTAATTTGCAACTCAAAGATTTATATACATTATTTTTTATTTAACTTTTCAATGTGGGGTAAAATATCAAATGATGCATATTAAAATTACAAAATAATACATTTGTCTTTAGAGTCCCAATTGCTAAATTTTAAATTATTTGAGACCATCTATTAAATATAAATTTCCTATTAAGCTGATTTGAAACTTTTTTAAAGTATATTTTTTTATAATTTGAATTAAAATTTTTAACTAACCAATTAACATATTATATTTCTTTTTATTGAAATAGATTATATTTGTTACTTCGAAATAAAAACAATTTCAATTTTTTAATCAAAATGATCTATTTGATGCATGGAAAAACATCCAAAAGTTAAATCACAAGCCTTTTTTTATTTTTTTAAAAGTAAGAACTCTTTTTAGTTAGGAAATTGATATATTTGTCCTCTGGAAAAAAGAAATTATCTTTTTGTGTAGAACAGTATTTTCTGTAGTAGTTTCCAAATTTGATATTGATTTGGAGTAGAGATAAAATTATTTCATATTAGTATTATTATTTGATTAGAAACCAAGTAATGCTTATTGTGATAAATAAGGGGGTTGGTCCTGTACAAAAAATATGAGGGAAATTACATACAAGAAAGATATGTAGTTCTTGGAGGTGAGACAAGTAGTCCAAGTTTTTGGGTTGGGATACAATGGATATTCTTATATGAGTTTTTCTCTTGTAATCAAGAATTACTTTTATTAGTGGATGTAGGCTTTGAAATTGAGTCAACCCATGTTAAACCCTTATATTATTCATGTTCTATATTTAGTTTATTTTTTAATAAATTGTTATGTTCATAAATCATTAATACTTGTGTTTGTTTCTTCTTGTTGTTTTCCCAACAACTAGTATTAGAGTAGGATTCATTTTGAAGTGACTATGGGATTTAAGAAAATGGTCATATACCATGGTAAAATTCAACAATTTATTAAAGACTTTTACTTTCCTTTGAGGGTGAAGCATATCTAGGTCCAATAAGATTTAAAGAAGATTTGCTCACTTGAAAAGAGATCTTTCATTATGCCAAGAGAATCTTGGCAAAAGGGAGAGCTTTTTCCCCTTAATGAATAATTAATGGTGTCATTAGATCAGGCGAGAAATTGAAGAGTATGAATAGTCATGAAAGAAATTAATATTCTTGAGAATATGTGAGAAGATAGAGCGGAGGGGTAAGAATGTGGTTACACCAAACAACCCATAAGTGACCTTTAGTTACATAATGGAAGAAGACAATGGAAAATAATGACATGTTTTTTTGAGTGAGGTGGCAAGGCATTTGCCTTTACACATATGCAACCGCATATATGGCAAAACATTTAATGCTTAGTTAATGTGGCTACCATATAGCGTGTCAAGAAAAGTTAAATCTTTCTTTCTATTATATAAGTAAGAAATACAATATAATATATAATGATACATTGTGAAATAGGAATCAAATTTCATATAATAAATACTACTTCTTCCGTCCGAAAAAAAGAGTTTACTTTAAAAAAAAAAATTCTTATCTCAGAAAAATGTCCAACTTTAAACTAAATTTCTAAAATATCCTTACTAATAATAATTATGTATAATCAAAATTTAAAAGTAAGTATAAAAATATCAAATTAATACATTTAGTGGTGTATTAAATGAGTTATATCTTATAACTTATATAAAGTTGTAACTTAACTAAAGTGGACTCTTTTTTTGGTATGGAGGGAGTATATAAATTGTACTATAGATTAGTAGCTTTGGATGTTAGATTTTTTTACTTAAATTAGAGTTATACTGTCAAGAGGCTTTCAATCCTCAGTGTATTTAGTTTCTTCCTCATGCAATTAAATTGTTTTATTATGGAAGAAATAATGTAAACTGAAAAAAAAATTTAGAGTGATAATATTTACTCTTCACTTTATGTTATTGGTATTTCATGATTGTCCCAAAAAAATAGAATTAACAATATAATTTCATGTTGTTTAGGGAGAAATGACAATTGCCAATAACAATAAGAAAGTGCAAATATCATCATCTTAAACTTTATAATATAAAATATATATTCTAATTCTAATTATTATATTACTTCATTTCAATATAAATATAATTAATTATAATATATATTTGTAAAGTCCATATATCAATATTATATATATAATAAATACAACTACATATATAATTAAATACTCTTTACGTGCTAAAAAAAATTATTTTGAAAACTTTTTCTTATCTCAAAAAAAGAATCCAATTTTAAATCAAATTCCTAAAATATCCTTATTAATAATAATTATGGGTACTCAAAATTAAAAAGTAAGAATAAAAATATAAAATTATACATTTAGTGATTCATTACATGAGTTGTATCTAATAATTGATAAAAAATTAGATTTAACCAAAATGAATTTTTTTCTTGGGACGTAGAGAGTAATATATATACAATTAAATAAAGAAATACATGCAATTTTTTTGATTAAGCATTCAAACTGCAATTTCGGATAGAGTAATTAAAATAGATGGTTTGACATTTTAACCGAATGATTAAAATAATCAAATTGCGATTCAATATGGGCAACTTTTGCAATTTGGACATAATGTCCCTATTTTATGCTGTCAATGGAGTTGATAATAACCCTTTTAATTTACTAGGTTGGTTTAATTTAATCGACACATTAACCAACCCAATTCATTAAGAGTAGATGTGCTTTATCCTAGTATTATATACGAACAAAGTAAGAAACAAGATAAAACCTTTTATCTCTTCCTCCAAGTATAACTATCGGAACGGGGGTTGGTGCCTTGAAATCCATTTGAGCACCATCACTAACAACTGACTCATTCATGAAACTATTCTCCTTTCCATGATAAGATATTTGAGTTCGAAACAACTACTATCACAATAAAACAAACAGCATAAAATAACTATGAACAATAGATGAGAAAGCATTAACAACTTCAAAATCCTTTCAGTAGATGATTTCACTTACATAAAATATAGAAACCAGGACTACTTACAATCTACACATCCAACCTTTTAACAAATGGAAATTCCTTGTGTCTTGAACAGCATTAATTAATGAAAAAAGGAAAAGACGCCACTGACTGTTCAGTACAAAATTATGATAACATAAAATAAAATTACAAATAGGTGGGTCATGTTGCATGAGCATCATGTTTTCATAGAGCCCATATAGCAGATTTCAGAAAACCAGAACAACAAGAAGAAGAAGATCGCCCAATACCGTGCTGTTTCACGCTTGCGTAGTCTTTTCGGCACAAACTACAGATAAATATGAACAGAGATAATGGTGTCAGTTCAAAAGCACAATGAGAAACTTATGTACGACTATTAACTTATAGTGTGGCCAACAAATAGTGATGAACATCACATAATCTAATAACCCTTACAAGGTTGACAATGCTACAAAACTACATATCTGATCTGTTCAAATTGAAGAGAATCATATGTCAATGGAAAAGGGAGGCGAAGAATGGATGTAAACTTAAATGATGTTCTAATCGCTTATGTGTTTCCAATAGAAGTTGCACAGTAAACAAAAAGAGAATGAAGCAAATTCGAAACAACTCCAAGTGGCTTTCTTGTTGAACTTCTTCAATATTTGGTCATTCATTATTTCCAGCCTAAACTACAAAAGAATGATGCAAACCATGCATAAAAATCAAGCCAAACAGCATGCTCATATCGAGAAACAAATAACTTAAGAATATGAAAACTGATGGCCTTTCAAGGATTCAGCCGATGAAGTGATTGAAAAAATGTTAAGTCCAAAGTTTGGAAGCATTTGGAGAATTTCCTTCAATGGATAGGGGTGGCCAAAAGAAATACAACTAAACTATTTTATCCAGATTTGCACATCATGCCCACTTAATTGCATCAAGAAATAAAAGTTCATTGATTATTATATGCTTTAACTAAGTATACGAAGTAATCTTAAGGAAGAGAGAGCAAATCAATGAGGACCAACTTTCTAGAAAAACTTCAAATTCTCTCATTACTCTTTTATTAATTTCTTTTGTTGCTTTTCAGTTTGAGATATGGTTTCTTTTCCAGAAAATTTTAATGATTCCAATGATGATACGTCTCTCTATGTGCATCCAACAGCAATAGCACATATCATGCTTAAAGCTTAACTTTTCCATTGTAAAGTAATTTCTTGCATGTAAATCCACCATCTCAATATATGGCCCTTCCATGGCTAAAACCAATCTTCCTCCTTTGATTGTCAAGTTGGGTAGCTTCTGAACTAAAGTGACATGTATCCTATCACTTCTATTGTTTTCCTTTTATAAAATGCATTGACCTCGGTTTATCATTTACCAAGAATGATAAAGTTTACTTTGGATACTATTTATTGTTTACCAAGAATGATAAATTTTACTTTGTGTACTAACCTACTCCTTTCCTCATTTGAACACCAAAGCATCATCTTTGTTACACAGGACTTGACAATTTAGTTAGAAACAATGAGTCCAAATCTTGTACTTTGTTGCTAAGTACTATTAGTTTGCGATATTATGTTAACAAAACACATTGTATTAGTTTAATCCAATTCACTTACTTTCTTCTCTACATGCCAAAACAATTAAGTTATGTAATTCTAGATTGAAACCTAGATATTAAGTTATCAATAGTAGGTCATCAGTTGCATGAATAAAACGCTTTCTCAAAATACAGAACCTACATGGCTCTGGCCAATATGAAAGATTAGGACAATATACTTTGTCTAGGCATCTTTTTACCAAACCAAAACTGGACATGCACACAACAATATAAAACAGTTGAAGTAAAGGATATAACTTACAAAGTGAAAGAAGCTTACAACTGTTAAAGCACTGCCTCCAAGAAGAATATGCAGACCAGTTATTTCAGTACTCTGCAAAAAAGAAAAAAGTTGGTTGGCTAGGGCAAATTTTCTTTTTCTTCTGTTTTTTTTTAAAGGAAAAGAATACTGAACTAAATAACTAAAGATAGAAACTTAGGGGTGGAAAAAAAGCTCCATCAAGCAAGAGGCAAAAAGGTTGAAAAGAAACCTTTTGAATAAGCAACAATGATCCCATCTTCACTAATACGAACAAATGCTATGGATGATTCCTTATGTGTTAAAGTACATCTACATCGTTTCAATCTATATCATGTCATGAGTCTCACAACCATCGGTGTTTTCTAGAACAAAAGTCCATGTTATCAGGTGAAGCATCATTTTGAAATTTCATCCCAAGCTTTAGTGATGTGAAATGAGTAAAAGAAAAGCAGAAACAACTAATGATCTAATTAATTTTTACACCACAATTGAAGGTGTGGAGATGAAATTGATTTCAGATTCTTAGTTGTAGAAACTTGCAGACTGAAACTTAGAAATAGTAGAAGCAGGAATTTAGGAGGGAAAAGAAAGAAGATAAGGCAAGAATAACAATGATAATCAAAATAAGAATTAGAGTAGAATTTCAAGAAATTCCAAAGAGAGTTCAAAGGGAAAAACTACAGTGTCTGCCTTTAATAAAGAAAACACAACATAAGCTAAAGAGAACATTTCATTTCAACTACCAGTAACGTCATTACAGTTATATATTTATATGACACAAAGATTTAAAAATTAAGAATTCTTATACACCAAGCAAACATTAAAGCTAATCAAATCTAAGAACTGAGAAAGCTAAAAGCTAAAAAGTACCAAGACTTCAAAAGTTACTAAAAGGTGCAAAAGTACAAAAAAGCCAAACTGAGATTATCTACCTTCAAGTAGGCAGCTAACAATCATGACATTTAAATACAATTCAACTAGAATCTCTAATTTTGACAATAACCTAGATGATATAAGATGACTTTAAAACCAGCAGTTGTGACCTATCTGAGCAAATCAAAATTTTCAAAAAAGATCTAAACCTACAACTTGAACACGTATACAATAATTACACTTGATACATCAAAATAACTAAAGTATAGTCTTCCGAAGCAGCTACAAAATCAAGAAATCCAACACTAACACAAATTCTGGAAACACTCTTTAAGTCTTCCTTAGATTCTGCATCATTGACACTCCTGAATGATGGAATAAATGATTTACTGGCAGTAAATACATGTTACATACTTTTTATGCACAAGAATCTTCAGGTTTCCTGCATTAAAACTTTTTTGTTTACAGCAAGCAAAGTACACTTGTTAGTTGCTAAAACCTCTACGATAAGTTTTCTTGCTGGTTAAACAGGAAAACCATAGCCAACAATGATTGTATCCTTTTCATTTTATCCTATGATAATTTTCTATTATTCAAACATACAAACTCTCAAAGAGCTCCCTGACTCTCTCCTCAAGTTGATGAGTATAATGAAGAATGTATGAAATACTATATCTAATTCTACAAATCAAAGAACCATGAGACAAATTAGATAAGACAGTTAACTAGCCAACAATTCTAAACCGAACTAGAAGAATTCAAAAGATATAGCAAAAAAATAGCTATAATGGATTGATACATCGAGTGGTAGACATGATAATTCAGATAAAGAATATAGGGTATTTTAAGTGCTAATATTCAGATTACTCATATTAACATAAGATAAAGCAAAAGATAGCTTCAGATTTCACCCAAATAAATGCAAAGATTATTTGTCAACTTTAAATCCTGATAAATGATTACATAACTATGGAAAGGGCAACAATATTTTGTTTGCTCATAACTTTATCTTATTACAAGCCATCATCTTTTTCCAAGAGAAAAGTACACCTGCCATAGAAGTTATGCCAAGAGAAGGAAATTTCATTAGTCAAACTGAAACATTATTGGATCTCAGATTACATCACTAGTGATCAAGTCCAAAGGATTTTGAGTGAATTTTGAGAGAAAATTATTATAGGAATCTACATTTGCAATGAAATAAGAAACTCTGGAGAGAAGTAATGTAGTGACAAATAAAACAAAAAATGAAGTAACTTTTGTCCTTACAGGACGAAAATATGGACGGTAAAAACCAAGTATAAGCAATCCTCTGTTACTAATGGTGAAACAATTAGGTTTTTGTTTTAATGTGTAATGTGTATATTCGGCTCTGAAAGCAGTGCCTAACCATTTGCTTTCCAATCTCAAGCATACGTGTACCATCAATAAATTCAATACCATTGTGTACAGTTTTCAAGTTTCTATTCATGGGGAATTAGAAAGTAGAATTGTCAGCAGCTGCTTGGGAAATTTCTTAATTTTGGAGACAGAATAACTGGAGTAGCCAGGAAATATCCTGGAAAACATAAGTAGTGCCTTACAAAAAAAGGAATTTGGGTCCACATCCATGGAAAACCTTAGGTAATCTGTGGTCCCAGGAAAACTATATTTTGGTTAAAAAATGTTTGGAAAAAAATAAAACATGTATCTGAGGATGGTTCAAAGATGAACGTGAGAGCACAAATCACTTGTTGGTCCAGATAAAAGTCAATGAGTCTCATTCAACAAGGATTCTTGTTTTAGCATTTTCCAAGTCATGCAAGAAAATTTCTGAAGTTTCAGAATGATGGAGCAATGGTAGAATCTTCACAAACGACTTCTGCCATTAGCAAAAGGGATAGAGCTTAGATAAATTTTTTGTGGAATCAATGCATCACAAATTGCATAAATTCATGGATGGATACCTTTTGGTTTTATTACTTGCTGACTTCTATATAGCTAGGAAATTTTACTTTAAGAATGGCATCTATTTTTAATCAACTGAAATGAAAAAGTATAGTCAATGCAGAACTACAAAGCATATGCCCAGAAAGCCCAATTTTACTGACTATTCCTAATGATAAGAAGCAATAAGTAGTATTCACATATCTACAGATAGATTTCTTTACCATGGTACTCACTTCAACAAAATATGTCGCTTCAATTTTCCATATCCTTCAACAAATTCTAATGCAAGGGGAAAAAAAACGAAGGTACCAGAACTAAATCTCAGCAGGAACTCAAACTATTCTAGCATACAAATACAGTCATTTACTAACCAGGCTATTTATTGTCATAAAAGTCTAATTAATTTCATTAGTGGGTATCAATTAGCCAAGTAGTAACAAGGTTGCTAAAATAAGATAAATTGAAGCTGAGTACTGATTAAGAAAAATTCTTTAATCTCAAGCTTAAATTCATTATGTAAATTCTAATCAACAGCCAACCAACAAGCATTTTATTTGGCTTTGGAAGACATTTTGAAGAATAAAGTGTCCCATGAAAAGAAAATACTTCTGTGGGCAATTTAAATCATTGCTAAAAAAAAGGAAATAAAATTGTCAAATTTATTGGAGTAATAATGCAATGCAAAAGTAACAAATCTAAATGACGATTGCAAAATTGTTTTATATTAACTTACCCAGAACATTAGCAGATAAAGTTTTCCACTGTGTGTGCCTAAAAAGAAATAAAGAGGTTTCCACTTTGGAAAATTCACAGAAGGAAAAGCAAATCCAAGTACCTCCCCAATTTGAGGAGCAATAAGCCATGCCAGGGTAACAATCAGAAACCCTATTGCCAGTAGCATTCCAGTACCCTCAACAACCCACTTGGCTGTAGTATTTTCATCAGGTACAATTTCTTCTTCCTCAGTAAAAGGCTCCTCATCGTCATCATAGACAAGTGAACTAAACATGTTATTATTAGTAGGATTAAACCACCGTGAAATTTCAATAAGCCTTTGCCTCTGAATAGCAGCCACATAATCAGGATCCATCACAGAATTCTCTTGTACCTGTGCAGGAATAAGTTCACCATTTGTTGTCTTTTCCCTTAGTGCTTCATATCCTCTCAAAGCATTCTCGACTTTCTTCATGTCTGAAATTTTAACATTTTTTGCAACATGGCCACAAACCTCGCACACTGTTGATCCATGGTTGATAAACCACTTTAGGGCACATGCATAGTGAATGAGAGCAAGGTCATTCTTGCAAGCACAGCCAAGCTCCAATAGTTTGTCTTCATTCTGATTGTAACCCATAGTGAATGAGAGCAAGGTCACTTTAGTGCTTCATATCCTCTCAAAGCATTCTCGACTTTCTTAATGTCCAAATTTTAACATTTTTGCAACATGGCCACAGCACTCGCATTAATCGTTGACCCAAGGTTGATAAACCACTTTAGGGCGCATGCATAGTGAATGAGAGCAAGGTCATTCTTGCAAGCGCAGCCAAGCTCCAATAGTTTGTCTTCATTCTGATTGTAACCCATAGTGAATGAGTGCAAGGTCACTTTAGTGCTTCATATCCTCTCAAAGCATTCTCGACTTTCTTAATGTCTGAAATTTTAACATTTTTTGCAACATGGCCACAGCACTGCATTAATCGTTGATCCAAGGTTGATAAACCACTTTAGGGCGCATGCATAGTGAATGAGAGCAAGGTCATTCTTGCAAGCGCAGCCAAGCTCCAATAGTTTGTCTTCATTCTGATTGTAACCCATAGTGAATGAGAGCAAGGTCACTTTAGTGCTTCATATCCTCTCAAAGCATTCTCGACTTTCTTAATTTCAAATTTTAACATTTTTGCAACATGGCCACGCACTCGCTTTAATCGTTGATCCAAGGTTGATAAACCACTTTAGGCGCATGCATAGTGATTGAGAGCAAGGTCATTCTTGCAAGCACAGCCAAGCTCCAATAGTTTGTCTTCATTCTGATTGTAACCCATAGTGAATGAGAGCAAGGTCACTTTAGTGCTTCATATCCTCTCAAAGCATTCTCGACTTTTTAATGTCCAAATTTTAACATTTTTGCAACATGGCCACGCACTGCAGCTCGTTGATCCATGGTTGATAAACCACTTTAGGGCACATGCATAGTGAATGAGAGCAAGGTCATTCTTGCAAGCACAGCCAAGCTCCAATAGTTTGTCTTCATTCTGATTGTAACCCATAGTGAATGAGAGCAAGGTCACTTTAGTGCTTCATATCCTCTCAAAGCATTCTCGACTTTCTTAATTTCTGAAATTTTAACATTTTTTGCAACATGGCCATAGACCTCGCACACTGTTGATCCATGGTTGATAAACCACTTTAGGGCACATGCATAGTGAATGAGAGCATGGTCATTCTTGCAAGCACAGCCAAGCTCCAATAGTTTGTCTTTATTCTGATTGTAACCCATTTCTATATCAAGATTACATGCCAAAACCTTCACTTTGGGACTAACAAAAATTCAACAACAGATTTTTTCTTGCTATTTGTGCTCGAGGAATATTTTCCAACATCTTCTGAAACATTTTCACCTTGAAGCTTGATGTACTGGTTGCTATTGTGTCCATCAGTCATTGGCGAAATAATGCCCAAGAATCCAATGCGGCATCCCCCATTTCATCACTTTCTGTGCAATGGCACACCCTACAGGTTGCCTCTGCCACCTCACTAAGTGAACAAATGACGATACCAACATCTTTCATTTGAATAGAAATTTCCTTATCCATGTGCTACTTTGCTATCCTTTTTCGTTGCACAGCAATAAAAATCTAAGCAAGAGAAATGAAAAAGGAAACAAATAAATTTAACAGGGAAACAAAAACACTTATTCCCAGACATCAATGTGAAATGACATTCACCAATAAAAACAAATAGTTTTGTGCAATTGCACCATAAAGTAGAACTTGCAGCCTGTGTATATGAAAAGGCAATTTTGGAAGCAAAAATTAAAAATCAACATAAGTATTGCTACTGAGGTAAGGTTGAAGCAGCCTTCAAGTTTGCAACAAATGAATATTGTTAAAGGGGAACCCGCATACACATACACTTATATACCTTGAATAGAAAGAATATTTCTTCCGTAAACTGTATAAAAGCAAATCATAAGAAATATTACAATTGGTCTGAAAAGAAATCATAAGAAATATTACAATTGATATACGTTGAAATCATGAGACTCCATGGAAATCTCCTAATGCAGCATCCTTTTCTGTTTCAAAATTTTTAAACCAACAAAACTCAACAATTAAGAACATTCTGATAGTTCCCAAATTTGACATGTTATAGCACTCTAATCTACAGATAGTAACTTCAAAGCAGTAAAATCCTAAAAGAGGATATTTTATAATGCAAACTTCATATGCAAGCATTCTTAATAAAAGATACTAATCCTTTTTAAGCAGATTCCAACTATAAGGTAAATGTAACAAAAGCTTGGAGCCCACAATATTTCTACTTCTAGGAAACATGAAATTATAGTTAATCTTGGTATTCACTGTGAACTGAAAGCATGTTAAAAGAAAACAATCATGTGTCTTATTATCATGAATTACTAACAAGTATACAGAAATAGCAGTGATCCCCTCCCCACCCAAAGCTAAATTCACTCAATATCAAGAGACCAATTGCATCTCCATCATAAATTTACACTTGAATACTTTAGTAACAATCAGAAAATGTATCAAGAAACCTTTTTGCTATAAGCACAAGCCACAATTCCATCTAAACTACATCCTGAATTCTGCCCAGAAAGCACAAACTGCAGAAATTTTAAACGGAAGCTCACTACTAAACTACAACCATAAGCCTATTTGAGCTATTGACATAAAAATGCCTACAACAGCGAACACGAACTGCAGAAATTTTAAAACTAAAGCTCATTACAAAAACGACAGCCATTAGCCATTTGAGCTATTGACATAAAAATGAATATAACAGCTACACAGAAGTTCAAAATTTCATCGGGAAAAAAAAAATTCCCAAAAGTATTCTTAGAGCAAAAGAGCTTACCTTGGGAGTTTGGAACAAGGAAATGAGGAAATTGGAAAAACTTAGTTTAACTTATTAGTTTGTGCACCACAATGCAGAAGTTCAAGCACCGCAATGCGAAGGTTCAAGCACCGACCGAAATGACAGGATCAGACCATACCTATCTCATTGTTTTTGTTTGTGTTTAATTTCTTTATTTTTTTAATGAAGTTTGCTGTCAATTCTGTTTGGAGAAGTATGTGAATGAAAATCTTGGGATTGCACTTAAATTCACAGAAGGAAAAGCAAATCCAAGTTACCTTTCCAATACGAGTAGAAATGAGCCATGCCAGAGTAATAGTCAGCAATCCTGTCGCTAGTTCCAGCACCGTCAACAACCCACTTGGTTGCAGTATTTTCACTGGGTAAAAGTTCTTCTTGCGTGGCAGAAAGCTGCTCATTGACGCCATGGACAAATGGAGTATAGACATGTTAGTATCAAGATTAAACCGCAGTGAATTTTGCAAAGCCCTTTCACATTTGAATAGTAGCCGCGGGCATCAGGATCCACCCCTAAATTCTGCTGCACTTGTGCAGGAGTCAGGGCAACTATATTTGAATTTTTGCATGTCTGGCTTATATCATGCTTAAAATTCATATTTTGCCTAAGTTCCCAAAACGAAGTGTGTTACCATTGCAACTAATATTGCTGTAATTTAATTTCCACTGTCCTTTTGTTGTTGATAATGAACCCGTAGCCATTACCCAAGGGAGCGCACTAGGTAAACCTTGTTCCTGTAAAATAGCCCGTAAACCCTCACAAGAGAAGTAAACCGCACTAGGTAAGCCCTGTGCGACGGGCTTAACCAAGAAGGTGTCCATTGTCCTAACTCAAAACTTTTCTTTTTACAATATAAATTTCTTTTATTATATTATTAAAATTTTTATTTAAGTAGATTTTATTATTTTAATTCTATAAAAAAATATTAATTTTCATTTTCATTTTTTTATCTAGGTCATCCGTCCAATGCATACATGTTTGTAGCTGGAAGAAATGTATGATTGCTTGTTTGGAATTACTATATTTCAGGCACGCATGTTTGTAATTTGCATGCTACATTTGCTTTTCGGAAATCACCAAAATAATAATAATAATAATGGAAACAACGAAAATAAAAACGTCATCTATACCAAAGGATTCAATTAATCAATCTCCCTAACTTTTAAATTTATCATAATTTTCTTAATTATCAGTAGTGCTTGGTTCTAATTAATTAGGTCAATTGTTAATACCTTTTTTTTAAGAAAAAAAACCACTTTCGTTGTGATTATTTTTGAATATTAACAACACATGATGATGAAGGCATAATTTGCAATTTGATCTGGCAAGTGCGATCCACAAAGTTATGAACAATTCGACTTACAAATACTTGCAAAACAGATTTTGGAGTGGTCCTCTTGGGTAGAAATTCCGATACCTAAGTTGGCGAGTGTTTTTGATAGTCTCAATACTGAATAGCAAAATTGCAAAAATATTAGGGTTCTCTCCCTTTTACCTGGCGGCTCATTTGAGCATATATATCTTATCTTCGAGATCTGCAGGACACGTTGTAACGGTTGATCACACATTCTAATGCACTTCTTTAAATACCGCATGCCGTTAACCATTTACGGATAAGCATGGGCTATCGTGTTCTCACATTACTCATGTGGTTCAAGATCTTACGTGATCGGTATGGTTTGAGTGTGACCTGAGTTCCCATATTGTTAATTTATAAACTGAGATCTAATATGCATGACAAGAGTTATTGGGATCTAAACTGGGACTAAGCCGAGGTTCGGAATACATTACAAGGCCTCTAGACCTCAATGTGACTGGTTAGGCCGAGGTCTCACCTTTGGTAAGGTTTCAAGGGTCAAAAGATAGGGTTTAGATGTTATGATGAAGTATGTCATATCTGCCGTCCCAAGAGTCCAAATCACATGAAATGCGACTGATACACCTCATTTTTCACCACTAGAGCATTAAATTCTACGGGACCCAAGAAGATTTAGAAAGGACATGCAAGAAACGAAAAGTTTTCTATAAAATGCACCTAAGCGTCATTTGCAGTTACTTTTTGGCAAATTCATTTCTCTCTTGTACCTCTTGATGCAATTCTCTCTGCTCATGCTTTTTTGCATTTTTGGGGATCATCCTGTCCACATAGTGAGTAGCAGCATGGCATAACGTCCGTCTTCTCCATCTAGTTTTCTATTTTCTGCAAAGTTTATATCTTTGGTGTAACTTTCAGTCTTGGTTGACTACAAAAGTAAGTATGTCTTTTTTGTATTCTTTATCTGAGGGATCTTCAAAATGGGGTGAGAGATCTAATTCCCTGGCTGGTGAGAAAGAGTAATTTAGTGTAATGGGCTCTTCCAGCCAAGAGGATAGTATGGCACAGGAAGTAGATTAGGCTAGTTGGGAAAGGCTTAGGAAGGGAAAACAAAAATGATGGTTTTAAGTTTGGAAGAGGAATCATCGTTAGCTGAGAGTAAGTTAAACTTATTGAGGTGATAAGTTCTCTTAAGAGTGAGAGGGAGAATTTTGTGGCGAGGGTTTTAGACTCTTACCCAAAAAAGTTTACTCCCACAACCGAAACTCTTACCTCGGTCTTAGGGGAGGCTGAGGTCAGGAACCTTAAAAAGAAGTACTATATTCCTAAAGAGTATGGGGGCTAGAGCTACGGGATTAGACTGGAGGGCTTGTCAACCTCTAGTATGATATTGTGCCGTATATGAAGAATAGTTGAAGGCAGGGTTAAGGTTTCCCCTATGTAAGTTGATGACCAAGGTCCTAAGGTATTATGGGATAGCTTTGGCCTAATTAGTAGCCAACTTGGTTAGAACTATAATTGGATTTGAGGTTCTATGCTGAGAGGGTCAGATCAAGAGTTTGATCAACCTGTTTAGGTATTTTTATTGTATGGAGAAATTGGCGAATTCAATGAGTTACTTCGTCTTTTTCCCAAGGTCCGAGTGTAAAATAGTAAAGCTCTCAAACCATCACAATTGGAAAAGTAGGTTAGTAAAGTTAGAGCAATGTGGGTTAGAGATGGAAAGGCATTATAGGGATGCCAATGATGGCTATAGGAATCAAAAGAGGTATAACCCTGAAAGTCAGGCATATATTGAGTTTTGAGAAGAAAGAATTGGGACATACAATGAAAATAAGCTGATAAAATACAACTTGAGTCCAGCAGTAGTAGAGGCTAGACCCCCGACCTCAAGGCCTATTCAAAATAAAAAGATAAAAGGTAGGATTGATGTTCTTTGTAATGATTTATATATAGCCTGTTGACGTCTAAAACTAACTAAAATTCCATTTTGCAGTGGTGAACTTAGCGCATTAGTGTTATCCAACACCAATCCCTCTACCCCTGTTTCCTTTCTTCGTATCTATATATTTCCCACCTTTTTTCTAGTTACAATTGCCCCCATCCCCTTCTAGCAATCCCTCACCCCTACTACCCCACTCTTGCATGTTCTTCACTGTTTTCTTGGTTTCATTCTTATGCCTCTCAATCTTATTGGATGTATGATGCAACTGTCATGTAGGCAGTGGTTCATACATAATTAAGGCCTATGAAATCTTCCGCTTCTTACTCTAATCCCTCTTATAATTATTTTTTTAATTTTTTTCAGAGCCATATTATTCATTAACTTTACGATATTCCTAAGTTTTAGTATCATTAGTGCTTGTTGAATTACCTTTTTCTATTCTCATTATTAGATTATGCAATTGAATATCTTCATCTCTGACTAAGCTATTATTTGTTTGTGTGACTTTTTGGAAACTAATTTCTTACCTTTTAATATCCTATACATTCTCTGTCTTAGTTGACAATGGACTTAGTTATGTAGTTTGAGTTTGTTATACTCTTTAACATAAAGACTAGGCTGAGATACTTTCTAATCTATTGGTCATATATATGTTAATTTATATATTAATATTACATTTTATTATATCATAAACCTATGTGTACTTCTACAAGGATCGATGATTTATTTTGAGTTACATATCTTGTATCTTTTTACTTGCTAAGAATATATATATTTTTTAATTTAATAACTAAAAAGGTTGCTTTATGAAAAGTAAAAAATTGTCATACCACTTTGCAATTTAGTGTTCTTCAAGAGATCCTTAAATCTAGTTATAATGATGAATAGAAAGATGATCTTAACATGTTTCCTATTTATTCACTAAATTGGATACCACAACAATCTAATGGGTATCCTCCATTCTTTTTTTCTTTTTTTTTGGTGCATATGTTTAAAATTTATTAATCTAACATGTATTAGTACTTTCATGATGTTCCTATGAAAACTTGGAGGTATGATTGTGGTATTTACGTAATCGAATTCATGCAAATGTATGACAAGATTTGAGAAGGAATGTCCCTTCACATGAATAATTCAAATTCGAATTTGGTTAGGTAGAGGATGGTTATTGAATATCATTTCCATGAACAAATTAAAAGATTTTGATCAAATAATTATATAATATGGAACATTTGTCTCATAGAATAGTAGGTTTTTACTTGCTAAATGGATATATTTTAGTAGTCTCGAATACTAATACATTGTTCGATGTTGACCTGAAATTGATCTCTTTCTACTCTTTGCATTTTTTTGTAGGTTGTTAGTAGTTTTGTTGATTTTACAATCAACTGATATATGGATGCTTATGATGTATATTCAATCATTTGAAAGAAGTTCTAAAATTCTTCCAAATCACAGGATGATTAAACCAAACATGAAGTGTAAATGCTTTTATCTATTATGGTTGCTAAGAAATAGTGATAATTTTCACTAATAAAGTTGAACGTGGAATCTATAATAGCTAATAAGGAACAAAATAATCCACAAATATGACATACCATCCATTAAAAAATTTGTGCACGAGTAAATTAAGAACTTAAATGCCATCCAAAAATGGTGCTAAAAAGCCAAATTACAAAATGTCCTGATGAACCCAAATGTTACTATAAAAGATAGTGAGTTGTGTCCCTCTTAGAAATTGGGAAAAAAAAGAAGTTTAAATGGGTTATGAATTATAAAAGTACTCCAATATCCACTCCGATGAAATGAAGTATTTATTTCCCATACTAATCTTCCAAGTGTGTATGACTATGAATTACACAAGTACTCCAATATCCATTACCGTGAAATGATTTTTTTTTTTTCCGCAGAGCTACTCTTCTAAATTTGTATTACAACTACAGCATGCATATTCATAATTGGAGTTTCGTTACTCTCTTTAGGGGTTCTTCTATAGTAAGGAAATAAGCCAATAAAGCTAACCCAGCAAATGATAATGTAATCATTAAAAGCCTTAGAAGAGCAAATGAACATATGATATCCTTATCTTGCCAAATCAAAGTACAAGATAAGCAATACTCGAAAACAAACGATATCCATATGAGTGCACTAAAAACCTGTTTGAATTTTGGTTGTTGCAAGTGTGAAATTTATTTTTTATTTTTTTTAAAAAAAAAGAGCTATAGACTCAAAAGATCAAAGAAAAAAAATCAAAAGAATGGAACAATTTCAATTACACTTTTGTAGTTCAAGGTAAAAAATCTTATGATCGCAAGCTTATTGCTTTGACCAAGTAACAACAATCAAAGAAACACCTAGTTATGCTTCCCTCTTATATACAAATCATTCCTTGATCTCTTTTAAGCACATCCTAGTAATTTAGGCCTCTTCCAATAATCATACTATAGAGCAGGGACAATAGAAAATGAAAAAATAAAAGTTCTTGCCTTTTCAAAAGTTCTTAGCACAAAAGTAGGCCTTTCTCTCCTGAACAGTCATTACACACATTAAAAGACCAAAATTTATTCAATAATAGCCCAAATTCATATTCTGAATTACTGTTCCTTTGGTCCTCCAAACTAGGAAAATGCTCCCCCATACATTCCAAAGTACACAAGCATATCCCAAAGGTAGGAACAATAGTAAACTTAGTTTAAATCGTTAAAGAAGATGCAATTGAATTGTGCTATCCTTAATTAAAATAATAAGTAACCTTAGAAAAGAATCATAGAAACCTAAAGTAAATTATTGATAAAATGTAATCATATAACTAAAGACATTAACAAGTGGTCCCACCATACATACTCATTTTCAATACTAATCAACACCACCGATTCATAAGTTGTTACAACAAAACTCATCCCACATACACTACATTTCTTGTAAGCTAGGCATGTAAAATTTATATAATAAGTAAAACATCTAAACTCAAAACCATTAAGAAGCAAGTCATGCAAAAAATAAAAATAAAAATAAAAAATATTAGTCAAGTCAAGAACTCTACCATCACTACTAAGATAAATCACCACGAAAACAAAATCAAGATTGTAACTTTAACGCTCACAAAGCACTCAATATGAATTCAAATCTCATAGTATACAAAACAAAGAGAGCAAATTATATCGTCTTACTGTCAACATAGCTTGCAAGAGAAGCAATCATTCATGCTCATGTTTGGATAAGAAATCAGTGACATTCAATGTATTATACATTAGAGAAGTAAAAATTGAACAAAGAATGTAAAAATAAAAAGAAAACCACCAACTAAGCTAACATAACCTAATTTCCCAATAAAATGACAAATACAATATATTTTCATATATAAAGAAAGTATCTAGGCCTCCTTAAAAAAAACTTATAGACATTTAGCATCTTATCCAACATGAATGTTCTAATTACACAATCTACAGTTTCTATGAAGTAGAAATGATGTCATAAAAAATGAGTATGCTAAATAAATTTACTTGAAAGAAAGTACCATTGCATGTCAATCATAGATTTTTTCCCATTTGGCATCCACATCCATAGATCGATTTTTCTTATTCACCAATAAGAGATACCTGCATAAATGAATTCACAATAATCCTCCAACAATTATTTTCCATAAAAAATATTTTGAAAATATTGTTATTTTCAAAATGTATGTAGCATATATATTCAAATAGTACTTGAACTGATATCACGAAAATGTCTACCCAAATCTCATCGTTATGAGATGATTCCTCTTGATCATTCATTCTCTGCCTCTTAGGGCTTGTTGATCAGTTATGATCAATTAATCTATTTTTGGACAAAAATTAAACATAAAACATAAAAAGTATAGTAAATAAAATTGTAAAATACATGCTTCTTCTAATGTTATAATATAAAAAAAAAATCTGAAATAGTTCTTTTGTATAATATACTTGCATTTGGAACAACATTGTGGGATAAGCTTGGATGCTACTCCCTTTTCATGAGTACCTTTAGTTTTGGTCCACATCATATCATGAACATTAAATTCCCACTTGTCAAGGTCAATGTTGGTGCGTTTTTTTATTAGTTACAAAATTTGGATTTTCAAATATTTGTCTCAGTCATGCTATTAACTCTTTGATTATGGGTGTCAAGTCATTATAGCCTTTAGCACAGAAAGAGGTATAGTAAGACATTTGATTGCACTTTGAATTTAAAATTCAATTTCAATAATACTCTTTCAGTAATTCTTTAGGTTCATAAGTAACTATCCAGTTAATATCAGGTTTTGCAAATGAAGTCACATTGTATACTTCCATGGACATTGTCTCTTCACAACTAAATGCACAAACATTGCCTCATTCTTGATTCCATCTCAAATTCAAAAAAAAAAAAAAAGTACTCTTCTTGCTCAAAAACTATCAACTTGAGATACTAATTGTTCTAAATGTGTCATAAGAACCGGGCTATTATTGCATAAAATGGTCATTTCCTTAGTTTTTGTATATTTTAGCCATGCTTATACCAAATCAAATGAGTGCACAAATTCATAGAGTATCAATTTAGTATTTAAATAATTTTTCAAAAATGCATGCATACCTTCACAAAATTTTGTGTACTTCATATTAACCCAAAAGTGTCTTTTCAAATATGCTTCTACACATTTAGTGCACTTATAGTAAACATCTTGCACCCAAGGATTGTTGTGTACATTAGTTTCATAGAGTAGTTGGTCTCACATCCCCTCAAAATTATTTTTTGTGCAATTAATTTTCATACATTTAATAAACCCTTGACAAAAACATTGAGAGTGTACATTAACAATTGCATTCCGCTAAAAATGCCAACTACAAAACCTATGTCGAGCCTTTGGATATATTGCTTCTATTGCTTTTCTCATTGAATTATCACAATGTGCAATTATAGACATAGGTTTTTTCCCTCCTATGGCTTCTAATAATGTTTCAAGCACCCAAACATATGTCATTTCCATCTCATTTGCCAATAATGCATAAGCAAATATAGTTAGGTAATAATTATTTATGCATGCTAAAATCACCAATGGCTTACAATAAACGTTAGTACGGTAAGTAATATCAAATAACAACACATTACCAAAGCATCTATAGTCAATTATTGATCTTGAATCCGCAAAGAATAATCTGCTTAACCTCCCTTCATCACCACCATCAAACTTATAAAAGAATAATGGATTAAAGCCATTTTTTTGCACACAAGTATGCAAGAGCACCTACTGTATCTCTGTCACTAATTTTTTTCTTTTTGTTTAGTATCTAGATTATTGTAGTACAAATCCAAAATTTTGGTAACCACTCGATTGATGTGCAAAAAATTTCTTGATAGCACTAATACGCCAACTAACTTCTTGAATTAAGTAGGTTTGAGCAACATCCACATTTCTTATAGGCCTATGTGATTGAAGAAATGGTATGCAATCTTGACCTAATAAGTCAGGATTATGATGCTTAACAAATTCATAAATGATGAATTTTTGCAAATGTTTTTGATACTTTATTCTGATAGTTGCTTAACACCCAACACCAACTAAGGACCTTGGTTCCCTTTTTATATTTTCCGATTCAAGCCACTTACTTTTACGAAATTGTTCTTTTGCACAAACCCACTTCTTATTGACATGAATCCTAAACTTATTTGTTCTTGTTTATTCCTATTGCAACAAGATGGACTTTACCAAGGCTGCGAATGGACCAACTATTAAGTCTTGGCTGGAAATTTCTTTTACCTATCTCTTTAGGTAATCTATTATTAACAACTTCGTTCCAACTTCTTTCGATGTAAAATACTACAATATTCTGTATTCATGACTTGTCTCAAACAAGAGAAAGAAACAAGCATAAAATTTTTTTTATTTTATTTATATATTCACGACATGAGGATACACGACAAAAGGAATTGTTCTATTTCCAAGTTTCACCCTCAACAAGCGTATATATATATATATATATATATATATATATATATATATATATATATATATATATATATATATATATATTTATATATATATATATATAATTCCGGAATGGAATCGCGTGTCTTTTTCGTACGACTTAGAGAAATGAATCAATATGAAACTAAATTTAAAAAATTTGTATCTACTATTTAGGAAGAATACCATCCCCCATTCTTACTAATAAACTGAAAAAAACCTCACAAGCGGAAGAAGGGGTGGAAAGTGAGGAAAAAAGGGATGTAGAAATAGAAACAACTTCCGAAATGAAGGGGACTAAACAGGAACAAGAGGGATCCACCAAAAATGTTGGTTCATTGGAAACATATAAAAGCGATACCCAAAACTGCTATTAAGAGAAAAATGGAACCCTCCGTCGTGGACAAAATAAATTTTGTAGCTGAGTACAGACGTTTCTTTCCTCCCCACATAGATAGAAGTATATACACGGGAATTAATTCTAACTCCCACATTATAAAAAAAGCAAAAGGTTTCAAGAAGAAAATGATCCTATTTGATCACTGTACATCGTTAACATCAGGAAATGAAATAATCGAGTTATCTAATTTTATCTGCTAAGTTCTTGTATTTTGATTTGATCTATTCATTTGCTTTTTTTGATATTTTGAATACATATAGAAAATGTTTTTTGATTTGTTAGCTCAACCGTTTGATTGCCTCTTCCAATTTCTTTGGTGATTTTATTTTCATTATGATTGTATCTATATACACCTGTCTCTTCATTTTGTTATTTATCTGTTTTTCTTCGGGTTGCTAACTTAACGGTAGAGTACTCGGCTTTGCCTTGAGCATAATTTCTTTCCAAAAGAAAAAGAAAGGAAAAAAAATTAATTACACAAAACAAAAAAGTCTTTTTTACGAGGTACAAATAGAAATAGGAATTTCTATTTATTTGTTACGAAACCGACCATAAATCAATTGACCCTTTTATTTGGGAGTATTGACTATACCCCTAATTCTGAGCTTCATGTTACTCCTCCCAAGTGACGTGTCAGGTCCAAGGCATCCCAATTATATATATAGATATATTTAAATCATCTTTTCAAATCCTGAATCCTAATAACTTTTCATACAAACTATAAAATGTTTTTGCATCACCTAATGTGTCGAATTTCAAGTTTCTTATATCACTCCTCCCATTCACATGGAAATCTACCAAATTCAACTTTTGGATTCCTATCCACATTTAAATCATCACATGCAATACTCTTTTCTTCACCTTTCATCATGGGTTTTTAAAAAAATTTAAAACTGCATGTCAAAAAAAAAATTATACTTACTATCAGAACAATTGAAGTGTGAAGTGTGAGTTTAATATAATGAAAATAAATAATATATTGATAATCTACAACGATAAAAAGTCAATGATTGGAATATTTGGAATAGTTATAGAATAATAAGAAAATCTGAATCTATTAAACAAAGGGTAAATTACATCTACTACCCCTGTGGTTTGTAGAAACTACCAATCGAACCTCGAGATTTGGAGAAACTACCAATACCTAGATGTTATGAATTTAAGGGGGCTAAATGTTATGAATTTCGTTGATTAAAGGGGCTAAATATTATGAATTTATCAAATTTAAGCAGGTATTGGTAATATTTCAAATCTTGGGGTTTGATTGGTAGTTTTTACAAACCACAGGGATAGCAGATGTAATTTACCCTAAAAAAATTGAAAAATGGTCATAATTGCATTTTAGATCTCGTTCAACAAACCTTCATCTTCTTTTGTTTTATTTTTAATGCCAAACATTCATTTATATCAAATTAATAATTACCAACAATATGCTTATACTCTTACCCTTCCCTTCCAAAAAAGAAACAAGAAAAATTAGTGGCTTGAAAATATGTTAACTATACTACTAACAAAACTTTGTTTACTTTCTGTAGAAACAAATCAATTTTGTTTTTACAACTATGAACCACAATTTTCTCATTAACAGAATTTTATTATGCTCAACCAAAGACCAACATGCATTACATTTAGTGTTATGTAGAGCCTTACATTTGAAAAACGATTCCAATACTAAAGTCTAGTTCAATTTATATCCACATATAGTGCAACATTAAAATCTAATAGAATTCAATTCAACATACATACTGATGTGTATGGGTCATGTGTATAGGTTACGTGGGCCAAATCCGTTAAGCCCAAAAATCACGAAAAACACGGCTCAAAGGCCCAGACCTTTGAGGCAAGTGAAATCCTGTACCTTAGACTCAAAGGTTCGGACCTTCATGACTAGTGAAGTCTTGGACCTTGGAGTCAAAGGTCTAGACCTTCATGAAATGCGTAGTTCCGGATCTTGGAGTCAGAGGCTGGGACCTTCGCATCATTTACAATTGCATAACGCTCACTTAACTCTAGAACTCCATTATTATAATACACTAAGTAAGTTGGATTCGTGAGTCTCAAGTGATCACGTGATAACACAACAGAGTCGTGCTTATCCATAAGCACGTAACTGGAGCCTGTAATTGCGGGACAGTAACAGCAACACATGATCAGGAGGAGCATCCGCAATTCAGGTATCTATCACTGTTAGAGAATCCCACCAATAATGGAGGAAGATAGATAAAATCAGAAAGAACCACCAGGTATCGGACAAGTTGAAAACTATTAAGAAAAACTATTATACTCCAGCAAAGGAACTAACTTAGGCATCAAAGAGTTTACCCTGGAAAACCACTCCGGGATTTATTTTGCAGGAATCATCATTGTCCAATACTTAGAACCTTTTGGATCATGACAACCGGATCAGATCGTTAGCAGCTGTGGATTACGACTTCATCACATACCTGCGATTTTGTGCATAAATGCGTCAAGTGTCAACTTCACGCTCCTCTAGTCAGACGATCTCAGATGGAAATGATCAGCATCCAGAGCTCATGAGCTCATGGCCATTCACACAATGGGGAATTGATATATTGGGACCTTTGCCTGAGGCTCCCGGTCGGTTGAAGTTCTTATTAGTTGCCATCGATTATTTTACCAAATGGGTGGAAGCTGAGCCATTGGCTATGATAACTGGCAAAAATGTTTTGAAATTTGTATGGAGTAAAATTGTCTACAGATTCAGAATCCCCTAGGTGATCATCTTAGATAATGGGAAACAGTTCGCATACAACCCCTTCCGATCTTGGTGCGAAGAACTCTATATCAAACAGAATTTACTTCGATTGCACATCCTGAAGCCAATGGCCAAGTAGAGGTTACCAACTGCACTCTCTTGCAAGGATTAAAGACTCGGCTAGACAAAGCAAAAGGAAACTGGATGGAAAATCTCCCAAATGTCCTGTGGGCCTATCGCACCACCCCACGAACCGCAACAGATGAAACTCCTTATAGCCTCACATACGATTTAGAAGCTGTGATTCCAGCGGAGATTGGGGTTCCAAGTTCCCGACTCATAGCCTTCAACAGTACAGCTAATGAAGAAGATATCCGCCTTAACCTAGATTTGTTGGAAAAACGCAGAGACTTAGCTTCTGTTAAAAAAGCTAAATATAAGCAAGAAATGGCAAAATACTATAATGAAAAGGTGAAGGTCAATGAGTTCGCCCCAGGAGATCTGGTTTTGTGTAAGAATAAAGTAAGCCGAGCTCAGAAACTAGGCAAACTGGAAACCAATTGGGAAGGACCGTACAACATCATCGATACATCCAAGTCAGGGAGTTATCAGTTAGCCACTATGGAGGGGAATTTATTACCCCGAGTTTGGCATGTTAGCAATCTGAAATGCTTTTATGTTTGATTATTTTTGTCATCGAATAAAACATCATTGTTGAATAAACTGAGTAAAAGAATCATAACTTTCTTGAACTCGATTCAAGGTGGTGGAACCGCTTTGGTAAGGTTTAAATCGAGGAATTAACGAGTAACCTCGGTTCAGCTAAGTTAAGCTGCTTATTCCATAACATCCATAGAGAGTGAGGAAGTTACATACGTTCATATAAACAAAGAACAAAAAACAAATAGGAAGGGAATAAGAGATTTTATTTCTTGTCACAGTTCCCAAAGACTTTATCATAAGTGGGGAACTTTGAGTCACAGTTCCCAAAGACACCCTCACAGGCGGGGAACTTCAACTCAGAGTTCCCGAAACTACTTGCTATAGCCTAATTACATACTAAGCAGGAAATGAAAAATGTTTACACTTTTTCTTTCCCTTTTTTCTTTGCCTCCTCATACTTCATTCTTTCTTGCAAATACTTATTAAGTGAAGCTTCCTTACTCTTGTACAAAGGGGTATCGGCTCGGCCTTGCCATTTTTCTTGACTGTTATTTGATCTTTCAAAATGCCCCCAAGAAAAAAAAAATTAAAACATCAGCTAAAGCGGAAAGATTTGATTCAAGTAAATTTGTCAGTAAAGCCACATTTGATATTTTTCAAGGAAACAAAACTTTTATCCTTGAAAGAGGAATTAATGTGCCTGGTCCAATACTTGATAGCATTACACACTATGGTTGGGAAAATTTAGTAGAACATCCTGAGCCTGGAATAATTTCTGTGGTCAAAGAATTCTATACTAATGCCACGGCTAGGAAGGGTGATCAAGTATTTGTAAAAGAAAAAATGGTAGCTTTTGATTGGATAACGATTAATGAATTCTATGGCCTTCATGACATTGATACTTGTGACTTTTTACAGCTTGTTAACTCGGAATTTGATTAGAACCAAGTACTTTACCATTTGTGTACTAAAGGAACCACTTGGTCATCATATAGTTCTGATAACAAAACTAATTATTTTCCCACAAAGGCTATGGGTAGCGAGGATAGGGCCATGCATATGTTTATTTCCTCTAGAATCATGCCTCATACACATCTTAGTCGAGTCTATAGCGAGAGAGCCACACTACTTTATGCTATAAAAATGAGAAACTCCATTGACGTGAGTAAGTTAATTTATGAGGCTATAATTGGTGCTATAATAGATAATGGTCTTGCTCTACCTTTTCCTTCATTGATTACTTCTTTGTGCAAACAAGCTAGGGTTCCTTGGGCAATCATGGAAATTCATGAGCAGCATACAAAAGGGGTCATTAGTAATAAATCTTTTAAATATATGAAAGAAAGATTAGTTGTGCCTGTTGCAAATAGTCATGAAGCTGTTCCTCCGCCCTTAACCCCTCTTAAACCTTCTTTAGGAACAAGAATAAGAGATGTGAAAATAGCAGTAAAAGACTTGCATTCTAAAGTTAACATGTATTCTAAATGTTTTGGTACTTTTGTTAGGTATTTTCAGCCAAGTAATGAAGTCATTATGGGCGTCCTGACGAAGTTAGCCACAAAACATAGAGTGAAGTTAGCGGAGCAATTACAACTATCGCCAAATCCATTTTCAGATGAGGAATAAAGAGACCAGGAGGCATCACGCTCTTGAAAGAGAGTGAGTTTTTATTTGTTTTTTATTTCCAGCCATTGGGGACAATGGCTAAAATGAGTTTGGGGGGAAGATTTTGAAGATTTTTATGGATAAATGTGTTTGGTGATATTTGGTTGATTTTTGCTGTTGATACTTCTGTTAATGATTAGAGGACATTTTGTTGGTTTGTTCCCATTTGATAGTGTGTTTTCACTATTGTTTTTTTTTAAAAAATGAAAATTAGAAAATCTGAAAAATTTTCTTTTGAAGGATTGGTCTTTATGGCTTGTGATGAGATTGATTTTAAGATTTGAACTAGTGACAAATGAAGAATGCTTTGAGTCGTGTATAATTTAATCCTTTGGAAAGTTCTTTTTTGTGGCTTAAAGCTGTTAAATCTTTTGAGCACTAAAAGCTGTAATCATTTGGTTATTTATTTGTAAGGTGGGTTTCTATAACTAAAGTCTTTTACTCTTTGAAAAACATAAAAAAAAATTAAAAATATATATATGTGTGTGTGTGTGTGTGTGAATTTGGACTTGTTTGATTGGTACTTGAAGCAAAATGAGTATATGACTATACTTGATTCAAAGATGATGGTGTAAGGCCTTCTTTGAACCGTTTGAGCCTTTTAAGCTAACCGGATTGAATGTTATATCCCTAGGTCCCTTTTTTTTTTTTGAGCCTAAAAGAAAGAATGGAGAGAACCACCATTCGTTTTCTTTCTACTAAACCACATTGACTACCGTTAGCCTACAATTTCATGGTTTCTCTTTCACTTTTCAGAGTTTAATTCATATTTTTCATCAAATAGGGATACATGGGTAAAAAAGTGTTTTAGGGAGAAAAAGGATGAATGGTGAGGTGTAAGAGTTGATGGAAAAAGGGGATTCGTGTATTTTGGCTTGGGAAGTATTCATATTTGCATTTTGCATTTTTTTGTGTCAAAAAAAAGAAAAAAAATGTAAGTATGTTCTATTGTTTTATTTTGAAGAGAATAGGTTCCAGGAAGGGTTGTGAGCTTGATTTGAGTTGTATTATGCAAGAAAAATGATATATTGAAAAATGATTTTGGGGGGTGAAGTGTTAAAAGTTATTTCTATAATATGCATAAACTCTTTCCTTTGATTTTTATCCTTTATCCCTTTCATTTCATAGCCAAGTCCCTAAGCCTAACATTACAAGCTTAAAAGTCCTACTTGATTTGGATTGGGTTGGTTGTTTTTAAATGTGGAAAGTGTCATGAAAAGCAATTCCAAATAATAAAAAAAAAATTTGTTGCAAAAGAATAAGAGAGAATTGAAGATATTTGGGTTGTGTGAAACTTTTCTAAGCCCTAAATAGTTGAATGAGAATAGCTATACACACACACACACACTTGAGTGGCTTTAAGCTATAGAAAATTGCTTCTTGGATTGGATGATTACATGAGCATGTATTTGGAATTTATCATGAAGTTGTTTCTAAGAAATCTCTGAGGCTAGCTATATGACGTAATCCTAAATAACTATCTTACTGGATTTTTTTTTTGCTTGAGGACAAGCAAAAGGTCAAGTGTGGGGGAATTTGATGACTGTGAAAAATACTTAGTTTGAACACTCTATTTTATGTATATTAGGATTAGTTAGTTGCATGTCTAATTAGTTTTTAGTTAGTTTAGTTAATAATTTTATTTTATTTTAAATTAATCATTTTTCTGTTAAATAGATAGTTTTTTATTAGTTTTTGTTTTGAAGGATGCAATGTGAAGATAATAGAACCAACCTTTAGAGTTTGGATGAGCTTAGGACTCAAGATGAGGAGCAGCTGTTTTGCGCACCCGTGCAAAGAAGAATAGAGCAGCCAACAAGATGAGAGATTGAGCTAAAATTGGATAGGAATGAGCTTATCTCTTATCTCTAGCCTAGATAGAGTTTGAAAGGGTTTAGATGACCTTTCTAGCTAGGTTTTGAGGGGGTCGAAATTCATGCAAGAGAGGGGCTGTTAGGATTTTGATTATTATTGTTATTCTTAAGAACATTTTGAATTTACATTTTGCTCACATGAGAATAGGATTTTGATTTTTAAAAAAAGAGTGAAGAACAAGCATTCTTTACACCGTGTGAAGGAAGTTTCCTTGTTAACTTTTCTTATTATTTATGATGTTTGGATTTGTTTTCTTCATTTCTTTATCTTTGTCTTTTATTTTTAATATGAGTGGCTAAATCCTTTTTAGGATTCTTATTCCAATTTGACCATGTGCTTATTTTGATTAATGTAAGTTATTAGCTTTGATTCATTGGTTATTGTTGTGCTTAATGTCATTTTAGGTTTGATCACTCTAAGATTGAATTGACACTATAGAACATGATTGAGAGATAAGTTTTGTAGGATTAAGCAATAATCTATTAATAGCTTAATTAGTTGAGACACAGTTAAGTGGTTAATATTGATTAAAAGGTTGTGCATTCAAATTGGAGTGAAAAGACATTAGGTTGGTGAGAGCCATCAAACTTAGTGTTAATTAATTATCAATTAATCATAGGTACTATCTACGAGGAAGATCTATAGTTCTTAAGATCCCTTCAAGATATATTAGATTTAACATAGACCTTGTTGGTTAATCAATTTTAATAAATGGTCAAAAAATGAGAATAAAAATCCTAGTTTTTACATTTGATTAAATTCAGTTTTTACCTTGATTAGTAATTTTAGTTCAACACCTGATTTCGGTGTCTAAATAAACAAACATAGTGAGTATTTCAATAGTCAGTTTTAAAAATTCCCTGTGGGACGATAACTTAATTTACTACTTGACACAACTCTGTACGCTTACAGAAAATAGCACGTCACCATTCTATTGATAAAGTTTTGAAAGTCACAAAATTGGACTCGACTCTTGGCCGCCTTCCTTTTTTCTCTTCTCTGCTGACAATATCATTAAAATTGCCACCCATGAACCAACTATCTCCCCACTTTGGAGTCCGTGCTACTATATAATTACCCAGAACTTGCTTTCTCCTGCCATTCCACACTCTATTTGGATGTAGAAACTTGCAGAATCTATTTTGGAAATGATTACCTTTTCCGACCGACAAACCAAAAGCCCTCCTTTAACTCGTTCAGGTTCCACTGTTCTCCATCTATTGTGAAAATAAAGTCTTTTGCACACTGTTGAAATAAAGCCTTTCTTTTTTTCTTCTTTTTTTTTTTTTTGGTCTCAGATAAAATGACTATATCCACTGTAGAGAGTCCACCCAAACCGTTATAATTCCACACACATACATTCATATTTCTTTTTGGGACCATTCTAAATTGGTCACCCCCACCATTTGTTTGTTTTTGCCATCAGCGGCAGTCCTTCCTCTCTTTCCGAACCTATGCTCATCTTTTTCATCCAAAACACCCTCCTCATCTAAAAGGCCCCATCATCTCCAATGACCTTCTTTGATCCACCTTCTTTCTTTCAGCTCTTGTCCATCTCCTTGCTAGCCGGGAATTCTTTGCACATTCAGATTCTTTTAGGAAAAATCTATCTTTTACCTTTTTTATCTACTTTAATTTGCCCCTTGTTCAGATGACCACATTCAATTGGTATATTAACCAATTCCATCTCTTGTTCTTTCTGATCCGACAGCTTAATTTCTTGTGCTTTTTCAACCTCCATGAGGTCTTGTCTCTTCTCTTCCCCTTCCGACCCATTTGCTTCTTGGCTTTGCGATAAACAACCCTCTCGGGAGTGCACTTGATTTTTCAGCATAACCATTGCTTTGCCTTTCCTTCTCCAATCGGCTTTCTACCTTTCTCATGCCCTCACTCTGCCTTACCCAAATGTTATCCCTCACTCCAGCATCCCTCGAATCCTCCCCCTTCCTATGTTCAATTCTATTACTCACCACAATAGTTCCCCATTTTCTTTCTTTTTCTCTTTCATGCATTTTGGTTCCCACAGTTCGCAGCCAATCCCAGTATTCCCCTTCCTTTAAGATACACTTGATAGCATCCTCGCTTCTATGCTTGCACATCCCCATGCCCTACCCTTCCACAATAGTGGCAAAATGCAGCCAACTTTTCATACTTAAAGGAAATCCAACAAACTCTACTTTCAAGTTTCAGAATTGTACCTTTCAACAAAGGCTTGCATAAATCAATTGTGGCCAAAATCCGCAGTTGCCTTCCTTCCTTGCTGCCTGTGGATGGAATCCATACATCGTTCACCTTCAAGAACAAACTCCCAATCTTGAAATTAATCTTCCATGATAGCCATTGTATCGGGAGGTCTCCCACTTTCACCCACAACTCAATTGACTGAAAGTTTCTTGATGTTTGCTACAATTCATCCGTCCATTCTCTCAAGACAAGGAATTGGTTGTCAAAAGTCTAGCCTCCGCCTTGCAAGACTTTCTACTAGTTGGCTTCTGACTTGAAAACAAATTGGAACGTCTTTGCTCCCAGCTCTCTTGTAAGAAACAGATCAGATGTTGGCCAAATGTTCTGTAAAGTGTTCCTTAAGCCTAAAAAATTCACTCTTTTTTCCCCAAAAATTCTTTCAATCACGCTGCAGCTGCACTCCTCCTTGCTATTCTGAACATCCTTCTCCACCAGTACCACGCCTTCTTCTTTTTCTTTTGACAGTCGAATCTTTTGAAGCAAACCCACCAGCTCAGCGTCTCGTTCAGGGTTAGAGGCTGCCACTCGATCCATCTCATAGCTCACCCACCAAGATTTAACCCCACCTGCAGAAGAAGAGAGCAGCAAAAAAACAACAAAAATAGATAACTGGAAACTTTTAAGCAAAGAAAACGAAAACCCAGAACTCCAGTCGATCGGGTTGCCAAACGAAGTAGATGAAACAAAACAAAGAAATAGACAAAACAGACCAAAATAGATGAAATAGATGGAGCAGATGAGGGCTTTCCCGAAGTACCACACCAGTTGACACAGATCTATTCTATACTACTTATCGTCTTGACCTTAACTCAAATTTCCGTTTAGAAACTGAGTTTTGCTTAGGAGTTGAAAGAGATGGAGACGGCGGCTGCCCCTAACAAGGAAACAAAATTTTTGATTAAGACAACATTACCTAGCTTTCAGAGATTGACTTAAGAAAAAAGACTTGTTTACTAAGTATTAGTTTGGTTTTAAGACTTTTCTGCACTGAAACTAAAAGCTATCTAGGGGGGGCTGGCGGGAGGAGGGGAATGGGAAAGGTAATGGAAATAATAGTAATGGAGAATAATAGTGGGATCTTTCATTATAATTCTGTTGGTTGGTTTGGGTTGGGGAATGAGAATGATTACTAATAATGGTGGTTGGTTGGTTCTAGGGAATGAAAATGATTATAAATTAATTGTAATAATTAGTATTAATTAATTAGTTATTATTAATTAATTATTTATTATAATATTAAATTAAATTAATTATTAATAAAAATATTATTGATTAAATTAATCTTAAGTAATTAATTAATATTAATTGTAATAATTAATATTAGTAAATGAGATTACTTCATATTAATTATAAGTAAATGAATGATTAATTAAATTAATCTTAATTAGTTAATTTATTATTACTTAATCATAATAAGTTAATAATAAATTAATTTATATTGATTATAATAATTAATATTAATTACTTAATTAATATTAGTTAATTAATTAGTATTAATTATAATAACTAATATGAATTAAGTAATTAGTATTAGTTACTTAATTAGTTAGTAATAATTAGCAATTAATTAATATGATCAATTAAATATTTATAAATTAATTATACATTAATTATAATAATTACTATTAGTAAAATGAGATTAATTAATTATGAATTAATTAATAATATTGAGTAAATGAATGATTAATTAAATTAATATTGATTAATTAATTTATTATTACTTTTAATAATAATAAATTAATTTATATTAATTATAATAATTAATATTAATTAAGTAGTATTAATTAATTATTAAATTAATTAAAATAATTATTAACAAACTCATATCCTTAACTTCTATACCTCCAATATTGGGGGATATGAGCATTACCCCATATCAGGAAATGAAATGTCTTTTCAAGTGGGCCAGAGAATTTCATTTCCTTCAACCAACCAGCCTTAATCACTATCAAACCCATATTCCCATTTTCATATCCCCAGCCAAGCACCCCCTAAGACTTGTAAGTTATATTTAAATTGTGGCTTAGACTATAACCTTCCCCCTTAAATACCCCCTTCCTATCTCCAAGAGAGGAGAACTAGTCACTCCCAAGGAGACACCGAAAATTCGCTGCAACTCTTTGTGAATACTTTCAACTTAAGTAAACAATATTAAACCACAATTTGAGCTTGTGATGAGCATGAATATCAATGCATATGCAAGGCTTTACCAATGCACGCGAACTATTTTAACTTATTTTCAAGTTAACTTTGACTAGGGAATGAACCCCCATTGGAAAGCCCACCGGTTACCTGTTCAACCTACAATTAACATGTCTTCCTATAACATTTTCGGCCAATCATTTCGCGAGCTAGTAGACCTCCTGTTGACTACTTCCACCCACATCGTCAACCCTGGTTCTTAGTATTCCATTCCGATCTTTCTGATCTTAAGAATTTATAATTTAAATTTATTAAAATAATTTAAATTTTATTTATAATATTATTTTATTATATAAATAAAATATAATTAAATTTATATAAATAAAATTTTTTATATTTAAATAAAATTAAAATTATTATTATATAAATAATTTAATTAGTTTAATTATAATTTTATTAAATTTTAATAATAAATAAATTAATTAAATAAAAATATTTTTCGTTTACAATAATAATTAAAATATTAAAAAATTTATATAAAATATTATAAAAAATAAAAATTAAAGTAAAATTATTTAATTATAAACTATATATAAATTTTTTATATATCTATTTATATGTTAATTAATAATTTTTTAAAATAATTTATAAATTATATTTTTGATTTTATTTAAAATCTTACCCTTTTAAATTGATTTTGTACATATCTCAATCACATAACTATATATGCTGCCCCATCCTGAATAATTTCTATTCGGACAGTTCCCCACATTCCAGTTGCAAAATTTTGCTTAGAAAATATGTCCCAGCACCCCCATCATCTCCTACTCCCAGCCCTGCTTCTCCTTTTCTCGTTCTTGTCCCTCATCGCAGCTGCAAAAAACCATCATCAACCAACAGAACCCCAAAATCCCCCATCCCCCGTTACTCGTTTCCAGCAATACCTTCGCATAAACACTTCCCATCCCGCGCCTGATTACACCTCAGCCATCAATTTCCTCACAAACTTCTCACAAACAATACCATCCCTCCAATTGCAGACCCTTTATTTCACACCCCAGAAAGATAAGCCTCTCCTCCTTCTCACATGGCCTGGCTCAGACCCCACTCTCCCATCCATCATCCTCAATTCTCACTTAGACTCCGTCCCGGCAGAGCCCGCCAAGTGGCTCTACCCCCCTTTCTCCGCTCAATACTCCCAAGACGGCAAAATCTTCGCCCGGGGAGCCCAAGATGACAAGTGTGTAGGACTTCAGTATTTAGAGGCCATAAAAGGCCTAGTTCTGGAAAATCGATTCCGCCCTCTTCGTAATGTTCATATTTCGTTCGTCCCTGACGAGGAAATCGGGGGTTTTGATGGGATGGCTAAGTTCGTGAAGTCTGAAGAGTTTAAGAGATTAAATGTTGGGTTTGCGTTGGATGAGGGGCAGGCCTCGCCTGGAGATGAGTATAGAGTGTTTTATGCTGATAGGTCACCCTGGCATATTGTGATTAAAGCGGTGGGAATGCCTGGTCATGGGTCCAGAATGTATGATAATGGGGCTATGGAGAACTTGATGAAGAGTATTGAGGTTATTAATAAGTTTAGGGCCGCTGAGTTTGATAAGGTTAAGGCTGGGTTGGCTGCAAACTCAGAGGTTGTTTCAGCGAATACAGTATTTTTGAAGGCTGGAATTCCTTCCCCAACTGTATGTGTTAACTGGTTATTGATGAAAACGAGCCTAGTTTAGAGCTTCTGTTATCTTTTTTAATTTGGATGGAAATGGAATGAATAACATAGTGGCTTGGATTTGATTGATCAGGGATTCGTGATGAATATGCAACCATCGGAGGCAGAGGCAGGATTTGATGTGAGGCTACCGCCAACAGAAGACCCAGATGAATTGAGGAGAAGGATTGCGGAGGAATGGGCACCTCCTTGGAGGAATATGACATTTGAGGTGACGCATTTGGCTTTTGCTTTGCAGCTATTATGATATTTTATACTGTTGACAGTTTCTAGCATTTTCTTTTTCTTTTTCATGACAGTATGTTAAGTATTGCTGTGGGAATCTTAAATGCTTATAAAAAAATAGACTAATTGATAGGTGTCTTGGATTAATATGGCTTTGCACATTAGGAAAGTTTGGAAATCTTGAGCATCATTATTTGTAAGATGAGAAGTTTAGGACATCAGTTTAGTCCCTGTTTTATATATTGTGACTGGTAGAGGAGGATGCCTACCAAATAAATCATAGGAGTTGAGGTGAGGGTATAACTCTTTTGGTTCAACTGCATAGAGTTGGAAAATAAAGTTTCCTAGTTGTATGTTGATTATTTGTTGATTCAGCTACTCTGCACCATAAATAGTGAGTACAGCAATGTTTTGCCATCTTTGCTCCTGTTTAGACAAAAATTTATGTTGTGCGAAACGAACATTTCCATGGAGAAAAGTACATATCAGAATTCTGTTCCATGGGTAATAAAGAAAACCTTGAAAGCCAGACATTATTGGAGGGATTTACATTTGTTCAACAAGAATCAATGTATGACAGCATGCATGAGGGAAAAAATTGGGGCAAGTTGAACATTTTCCAATAGAACTTACATGCCTCATTCAGATGAGTTAGTGCAACTGTTTGACTATTAAAGAATGTAGTTACTAACAGAGTAAGAAGTCACAGAAAGTGGATCCTAAGTTTAACTTTTCAAAGGCAGCTGAGTCGGTGAACTCTAGAGTCATGGACCAACTAAAACTATATCAGAGTTTCCAAGCTTGCCCAGGCTTTGAGTTGTCACTTGCTTTTATTAGACATTGTTTGGTTTGAGGAAATAAAGCTTAAAATGGCATGAAGTTCCTCTTTTAGGTGAACTGCATTTATTGATCTCCATTTTTTGCAGGTATGACAAATGGGAACAAAGAGAAAATAGGAACTTAAATAACCATGTATAATGGATATTCAAATTTTACTTAACCCCTATTTGTTCTTATAACACAGTCCATAAGCTGAAGTTAAAGTTTTAAACCCCCCCCCCCCCCACCCCACCCCACCCTACCCTCAAAAAGGAAAAAAAATGTAAACATGCTTAATCACAATTTGTGCCTCATCTCTTCAATGCTCTTAAGAGACAAGATAAATATGCTCTTGGATGGGGCATGGACTTCCTGCACTTTTACGGTTTTAGTTGCCTTTTCATTTCCTCAAAATCTTATGTGCAAGCAAGTATTTAGGTATTGACGATAAATAGAGCAGCATCTAAAAGTTTTTGTTTCCTCATGGAAATAGCTTCTTATAGCCTTGTGTGCACTTCGGTGTATTTCAAGTCATGAGTCATGTCGAGATTTTTTTTATAATTGAATGTATGTTTGAGATACCTTTTCAATCTAGTATCCCAAAACTTTATCCGTAATATTTTCTAGTCTAACGAAAATATGTTGTGGCAGCGTATCATTCACTGTTTCAATTATAATACACTGAAAGCTGGTCATTTTGTTTAGAGGGAAAAATTAATTTCTGGTTGCTTCTCAAAGAAGAAGCAAAATTTAATCAATTTCCTTTCTGTGACTAAATATGATTACCAAACCATTTTGCATAATTAAGTATGAATAGAATTGTGGCTGATTGATTGCATTACCCAATAAATTAGTGGAGGTTGAGATTGGGTAAGTTTTATCTGTGGGCAGTCGCTTCAATTGTTATGGTATCTTTTTTAAGAGAAGAAAATAGTGAGTATATGTTCAACAAGAAATCAGAATGTTGTATGGGATCCATAACTAGTGTTTCAGGTAATTAGCGAGAGAACAGAATAGACAGTTACCTTTTGGGAGTTTTCAAAATAACTTCATCTCTACCACTACCTTCCCTGTTTTGGCTATCCCCTGAAAGCTATTAAAAATTCCTCTGAAATAAACAGTTCAGATCTTAAGAAACAAGAGGGGAAAAAATGAGTTATTGTGATGGTTGTCATTATGAGCCAAGTACATTCCAGAATACCAAGAATTTATCTAAGCAATTTGTGATGGAATTGTTAGTTGGATTTTCCTAGTGGAAAATGGCATACCAGGAAAAATGCTAAGGTTACTTTGCTTGTTTTCTTTGTTAAGGGACTCCTTCCCTGGATCTTGTGCAGTATTCAGGTGATAACACTCAGCTTTATTATGATGTTGCTGACTCTGTATATTTTCTTCCTTTTGATGGTTTATCAGTGGACCCCTCAAAAGATATCTTGGTCGGAAGATCAATCATAATCTAATGCATACTAATTGTTTTCTTCAAAAGTTATGGAAAAATCCTTTTGAGTTCTGCTAACTATATCCTTGAAACTTCTCTTCCCTCCAAAGCGTCTGCAAAACGGTTTGAATGATCTTAATTTGAAGTTGGGTAGTGAGTTTGTATAACTTGAAAAGTTTCTAATTTCATCTTTTTCTTTTGTAACGCTGTGCATCTTATTTCTACAATAACTACAAGTGGAATATCATGTAGGATTATGTATCTTTCTTCTTTGAATTTTACTCACATGTGCTAGTTAACTTATAGAATACAATGAAGATTTTCTTTTCCTTTCAAAATTTCTGCATCAATCTCTTTAAAGCTTGTCTGTGTATTCTCTGTTCTTTCATTATCTTTTAGGCACAATAAAGTCATCACTCCTGCACCTTCTGACTTTGTTTAGACCTTAGTCATCACTTTTTCTTATACTAATCTGCTAGCTTGATCATTTATTTTCTAACAAAAATTCTTCATAAATAACTTTCCTGTGTTGCCAGCTACACTTTACACTTTTATGACATATGTCCTCCTTTGATGGTTTTCCCTTATGCTGTCAATAGTGCAGCAAGTTTTAAAAGGATTTGTGGTTTATTACTGCTTTTGTATCTTTCTTTTCCAGCCCTGCACTTCAGATTTGATGTTATTATCAATTATTCTCTCAATTGTTATTGTATCACTATTATTTGTCGATATTACACCCATATCTTAGATTTGTTTTTGATGGTTACTGCTAAAACCTCAGGACTTAGGTTTGTTTTTAGCAATTCTGAAAATATTGCTACTATCTCCTTTCTGCACATGGCAATTTTTATATGGGGTGATGTGGAATAGATTTATATTTGTAGTCCTACTTAAAGAAATAAGTCTTCAAAAAATGGTCATATGTTGGATGTGGTGTCAAGATTTGATGTCGATTTATGGCTGCACTTGTTCTTCTTGTTTGGCTTTGGCTTCATGGTGTTATTGTTACTGAAAATCTGTTGATGACAAGAGGTTGAATTGAAGCCTAAATATATGAAGCTACTGGGAGTAGAACTCAATTAACTTGACACAATGGACATCCTTTAGTTTACAATAAATGAAAATGAAAAGGGTGTAAAAGCAAAAGAAACAATATGGTTTGATTCATATATATGGCACCACCTTGGAGATTCATTCCTTCGCTTTATCCTCTTCCTGATTTCCTCTTCCACAACTTCATCGGCATACTACACACACAAAAAAATGTAAGAGTGAGAACGAATGAGAGAGGGGGTGGGGGTGCATATGCATGTTGCTTGTTGACTCCTTGTGCTCATTTAATTACTCATAGGGCTTATATTTTTGGTGGTATTGTAGATAACAGAGAAAGGACCTCTAAGAGACTATGCGGGACGCCCATTACTGACACACACTAATGATTCTAACCCATGGTGGTCTGTTTTCAAGGAAGCTGTTACTGCAGCTGGTGGTAAACTTGCAAAGCCAGATATCTTGTCTTCTACTACTGATGCAAGATTCATGAGACAGATGGGTATTCCTACCATTGGTTTTTCACCTATGAAGAATACACCCATATTGCTTCATGACCACAATGAGGTGTGACAAGATTTCTAATTGCTATTTATTGTTTTATCTTGTTACTTTCTTTTTGCTAACGAGTGTTTAAACTTTATATCTTGGCAGTTCCTGAAGGATACTGTGTATTTGGAGGGAATTAAAGTTTATGAATCCATAATCAAATCACTGAGTTCGTTTGCTGGTTCTTCATGATGTATTGATGCCCAGCGAACCACAGCATGAAGCATGTATATTGTAGCTTGCTTCTTGCAATTCTTGATTTATATTAGGCTCTAGAGTTTTTCTGGTTTGATGATGTTGCAGCGCTGAGCAGTTTCCAGTTTGATCTCAAGAAGTCCCAAACTGGTCCATCTTTCAACTCGTGTTGCCTAAACATAATGTTACCCCATATCAGATGATAACATTGTACAAAATTGTATGAATTCTTATTTGATTGTATTACACGTTTATGAAGTACGACATCACCTTTTTCTGTCCTTGTGGCTTTTTATTCTTGTAAAATAGGTCTGCATTTCTGCTTTTGTTGTCTTACACATCTAACGTTACATCCGAGGGTTTTCCAAATGTTAAGGATTGTGTTTTTTTTTTTTTTCCAAAAACACATTGATGTCATTAACATTGGGAATACCCAAGTTAGCAATGTGACATCCATGATACCTCTCAACTTTGTCACCCATACCAGTAACACAAACTCTGCCGTAGAAAAATCGCCGATACCAACACGAAGAAACTACACCTGATGTCCTTCCATATGAGAAAAAGCAAAAACTGACGAACGTTGGCACCAAAAAAAAAAAAAAAGAGTGTGCTGTTCATGAACTTTAAAAATGCGAAAATTGTACTATTTATGAATAGTAAAATTTTCACACTGTTTTTTGAACGTAAATCACCCGCAGAAACAGTAAAAATTGGAAATAAAAGGCCTCTGCGGCCGAAAATCCTCCATTCAGGATTGTGTGTTTTTTTTTTTAAACAATAGTATATTAACAAAATGGCACTATGGCCAATGTTCATAGCCACAAAGGGACTAGATGAGTTTCGTAGTGTTGCTACTGGTTACAGTGCTGTAACCCACGAAGACAAATGGACCTCTAGGGTCCAATAAAGCCCCTAAAGGGGTAAAAAGGCCCACAAGGGGCAAAACCCACAAAGCGGGACAAAAGGCCACTTAGCAAGCAAAACCCGCATATCGGCACACACGTTGAAACCTAGACGACCTAGGATCAACCAAAATTACAACAAACTATGAAACTAAAGTGTTGTCTTCAATGGAAACCGCAAAGCTGCAGGAGATGAAAGAGACTGAATGCTAGCGTCCCTAACTTTCGTCTGATGTCATTTGTGTAGCCTTCGGAAAATTGTAGTCATTGAATAACGTGAAATCAAAACTACTACCGCGGTGAGACGTTGAATAGCTGCCTCCAAATTACTGTCATCTCCTAGGAAGAAGACACGCCACCAAAGTCATAGTCATAGTAGACACCTACCAAAAATAAAATAAAAAGTGTTTTGAACGTTGCACTGTAGCTACAGAAGCTACAGTGCAACGTTTCGCACCGAAATCGCACTTTAATTCGCCCTTAGGAATAGTGAAAATTTGTGAGCTCAGCTTTCTGGCATGTTGTTTTTTACTTTAGGATTGTGTTAACCCAAGTTAAAATCAATTTTGACTTCTTCATTATGTTACTCTTATTATTATTATTATTATTATTATTATTATTATTATTATTGTATTATTGTTGAAACAAGCTGTGTCATATTTCTTCCCATGGGTGACTATGACTGTCATGTGATTTCTTTTTCAGCATTTTCGCTCTCAATCTCCCATCATCACAATAACAACCTCAAAATTATATTCCTATGTTTTGTGCAGCAGTCTTGGCTAATGTACATGCTCATTTTTTTCAAGTAATCTCTTAATTAAGGAGACGAGCTTCACTAGGTTTCTGCTACCAAAAGCATGCTGTTTCCTTATTTTCCTTGGAAGAACTGGAAATGCTCATTTGATATAATCCCTTTTTTTTAAACATAAATATTTGGGTAAAAACATTGGCGGCCACTTAACTTTTGAAATCGTATACTTATGGCCACTCAACTCACAAAATTGTGCGAACAGCCATCCAATTCCTAAAAGTGGCTACCCGTGGCCATTCTGTTACTTTCTCCCGTTAAAAGTCAAACAGTAGCTCTTCCACATGTTTTTTTAAGGGCAAAACGGTCCGTCAAGGCAACACAATCATCCGAAATAGTATTTTAGCATGCAACACGTTTGTAAAAATGCCTCGGTAGGGTCACCAATGTGTTTACACGAGAAACTCCTTCAAGGGCAGACCACTCTTTTCCAGCCTCTGCCACATTCATTTCCTCAAACTCTGAGGTCTCTTTTGTAGATTCTTCATTTTGTTCTTCAAGTATGGTATTATCGTATCTAACTGTACCAGAATGATTTAACCCTATAGGGCTAGAGAGACCTTCTTTCTCGGCGCTCGACTCGCTCTGCTCTTTATATTTGGTGGGGAGGACGTAAACAGATTGTTTTCATTTTTGTCAAGGAAGAGGCAAACCACAGCATAGTCATCAACTTTGGAAGTTGGGTACTTAGACCTCCAAGCTTGAACTGCTAACTCAACCAACTTCCGAGCAGCAGATGAACGTGCAGGGGCTAAAGCCACAATGTCGACTACTTCTTTGTTTGAGAGAACATCCCAAATCTGTGATAATTCAAAGAATGGTGCTTGCTTACCAATAATAACAAAATGGTTGAGTTTTTTGAAGTTTGTTTCTTGATTCAAAGTCTAGTTCTTGCCTCAAGTTTCAAGCTTGCCATTCATGGTCTAATTTGATTACGGGGCAAAGAAATAGTATTTTAGCACGCAATACGTTTGTAAAAATGCCCAAGCAAGAGGAAATGAGAGCTACGATGGATAAGCCAAACCCTCTACCACTGGTTGAAGCAGAAATGCTCTGTAGACGGGCTAGAGCAATACTAAATCTTCATCATCAGAGGATATTGCAAAATCCATACTCAACTGGAACTGGTTTTGCAGAGCTTCCTAGGAAGCTGAAGAAGTTTGAGCGAAAACCATGGGTGCCTAACGTTAATGAACTTAAGCGTAAGGTTAGATTGGAAAAAAAACAGCCGATTTTGGTCTATACGGCTGGCTTCAAACACAAACAAACCTCTAATTCCATAAGGTTCCTTAACACCCAGCATCCACATGAACTTGTTCCCAAACTATTCCGGCAAAATTAATCCTCAACCAAATTGTTGTCTCCAGCTTTTCTGTATAAAACGCATCCGCATCATCCATTTTAGCATTGAGCAGCAAAATTTCGAATTCAAAAATCAGATACTGCACATTGGTGGTTTGTTTTTCCACATTCATAATCCTCCTCTTCTTAGAAACAAAATGGCATAATGATCAGTGCCAAGAAACTTGTCCAGATTGCAAGAAAATGGCAAAAGTTGGCAGCTTTTGGAAGGAAGAGAATTTCGTATCTGATAAATGATAAAGATGCAAGAGCAACACAAACGGCAGGGGTGAAAGAAGCAAGACCAGTGAAAGAAGACCATCGCTTATATATATGTGTGTGTGCCACACTGACCTTTTTGCCCCTCAAATGACACGTGGAAGGGCTGCCGTTTAGCCTTTAACGGGAGAAACTAACAGAATGGCCACGGGTAGCCAATTTTACGAGTTGGATGGTTGTTCGCGCAATTTTGTGAGTTGAGTGGCTAAAAGTATACGATTTCAAAAATTGAGTGGCCGCCAATGTCATTTACCCTAAATATATTAGTTTTAAAAAAAAATAAATAAATATTAATGTTTTAAAACTATTTCCAAAACTATTTCCTAAACTATTGAAATCGATATTTGACATATCAACTTTGAAGTCGATATCCAAAATATTGAGATATTAACTTCAACATAATAATAATAAAAAAAATTAAACAAACTCTAATTTATTTCTTCCCCTCCCTTCTATTCTTTGCACCCTTTTTTTCTTCCGCTTGACAGCCTCCTTCTTCTCTACATTCCCCCCACCCCTCAATATCCCTCCCTTTGAATCCCTCTAACCCATTGATAGCCCTCCGCCGCCTCGACGGTCCTCTCTCGATAGCCCCCACCCCCAATAGCCCCTATCCAAAGAGCCCTCCCCTTGCAAATCCTCCTTCCTAGCAAAGTCCTCTAAATACAACCAAATTCCACAAATCAAGAATTTTACCAAGAATTAAACTAAAACGTGATCCACTAGAAACCAAAAACACCAATTTGACTAAGGCTAGCAAATTAGATAGAATTATAGATATCTGACCCTTTAAACTATAATCTAATGTACAAAATGGTAACTATGGGGTAAAACATGCCACAAGTAGTTAAGAATCAATTAGCAAGTTGACAAGTCAAAAAGTGTCACTATGTGAACCTTGATAAGCACAAAATAAGTTCAAGAATAAAAATTTAAGTTGTGAAAAAACTCACAAAATTTTATTAATCTAATCTTGTAAAGTTTCCGTCATAAGAGGGGTTTAAATAGGTGTTGTAGCCGCCCCTCTTTGGTCTTAAAATTGGACTAGGATTAGTGTTTTTTGCTGTTATAAGGATTTAACAACTAAACCTTAACACAATTGGACTAAAATTAAAAGACACAAATTCTAATCTAAATCACATTTGGCCACATGCCTATAATTGAGGCATAGTGGTGCCTATAATGAGACCAAATTTTAATGGAATTATGACAAATAAAAGACTAAAATAATTACAATAATTTAGGATTTCTGAGTTAGAGTTGGGTGAAACCCTAAACCTTAAGAAATCCTAGGAAACCGTAAAAATCCCAAGAAAACCTAATGTAACCCTAGGGTCTTTCAAACCTTCTAATTAAAATATTGCTATTCAATTACAAAGAAAACTTAAATGTTGACAGATAATCGACAACTTGAAGAACACTTAAGACACTTGACTCGTAGTTGTCGAGTTTGGCAACCTCCTTGATTTGAACTTCTTGAATTAAGCCATTTAAAGCTTTTTTTTTTTTAGTTTCTTAACTCATAGTCTAGTTGTTGGACCATGGATATTGTTTAGTGGATCCTTAGAAGTCAAACTACTTTGAGTCTTGATCTTAGCTCAGTTAGCTTGGTCATGTCCCATTTGACCTTGTGCACTTGAGTCCTCACAGTAAACATAGCAAAGATTGTATGATTGTTGAAATGATTTGTTGACTATGATGATGGTCGAAAATTAAGTTTCAATTTGATGTAATATGATTGTAATTGTTTGATTGAATATCAAGTGATTGATAAAAATGAGTGAAAGAAGTATTTGTGTTGTTTGTGCTAGAATGCTTGAAGTCCATCAAAACAAATCATAGGATGTGATTTTGTTATACTTGTGGCTAAAAGTTATGTGTTTTGGATTTCAATTAAATTGTAAGCTCATGAAAATTTAGAAAATTCATATTTTGAAATAGATTATTTGAAAACTTTGGCTGCTCAAGTAATGATATTTCTTGATATCTTGTAGAATATATTTATGGGAAATGATTAAGTGAGACTTGTGTTATATTGGGACAAAGAAATAATAACTGGTGTGAATTGGTTCCGATACAATATTAATCCAAAACTATTTATTATCGTATGTCATACAATTAGATTCATAGTACTTTTGGGAACTTTACAGTAAGTTACTAGCATCGATGGAATTTAGGATAATATTGATGTGTCGCTATCCTATTAGCATTGGCCCTCATGTAATCATGTACGTACATGTTCCAGTAGAGGATGATAATATATTAAAGGAAATATTGTGTATTCTAATGATCTTTCTACCCTTAATTAATGTTGTCAAGTTGCACATAAGTCAAGAATCCATTCCTAATTACTTTGAATCTAGAGACAATATATAAGTATTATAAAAAAAGTGTTTTTTATGGTGCAACTTCGATGCGATATTTGGTATTGAAAAACGAGGTGCTTGGCTTTCTTCACTACTATGGACTTGGTTTGTGTGCAGAAGAAGAAGTAGGTGTGGTTTGAGGGGTTGGTTTCTGGTTGTCAACTGATGGAGGAGTTGGTGCAGAAGCTCCAGCTGTCTGCGGTGGAGGGAGGAGAGGTTAAGCTAGTTCAGCAAGATGTTCAAGCTGGCTATGATGAGGGATGGCATAGTCTTCTTAGGCGGGTTTTTGAAGCTAAGCGAGCTAATTTTCAGGGGTTGTGGAGTAAGATGAGAGCTGTGTGGCCGATTAATAATCAGTTCATTGTATGTGAGTTGAGGATGAATTTTTTTTAGTTTGTGTTCAAGACTGTGAAGGATAGGCAAAAGGTTTTGGTAGGGCAGGGGTGGACATATGATCGCCAATTTTGGTGTTAAGAGAGTGGGATCTGTCTGTATCATTTCTGGATAGGGAGTTCTTGAGGGTGCAAATTTGGGTTCAGGTTTGGAACTTGGCCTCTCACTGGATTTCCAAGGAGACGGGAGTACAGATTGGGGCTCTATTCCTGCAGTTGCATGAAGTGTTTACACCTGAGGGAGGCAACATGCATGGCAGGCATCTGAAATTGATTGTTTCGATTGATCTCATGTAGTCTTTACTTCGTGGAACGAAGGTGAGTTTTCTTGACACCTCTTGTTGGGTTTGGTTTCAATATGAGTTTCTTGCTGCTTTTTGCAATTACTGTGGTCATGTGGGGCATGCTAAGAATTTGTGTCATGTTTGTAGTGAGAATTTGCGTGAAAATCATCTTGTGGAAGGGCAATTTAGAGACTGGATTCGGGCGGGGCTTGGTTCTGTTGGAATGAGGGATAAGAGGGTTATGTTGGGGAGGAGAAATCAATGGTCAGGGGCTGAAGGAAGTGGGGTTCATGTGGATGGGTCTTAGCTATGTGCGAGGGTGATGTTGTCTGATCCAATGTTCCCACATTTGCAGGGAGAGCTGGCGGTAAGAAAGGCTATTGAGTCTGTGCAGCCAACTTTGTTGCATTTGGAGAAGGAGGAGCGGGTTAAGGTTCCGGTTGCTCAGCTTGAAACTTTAGAATTGAGTTGTCTGCATCTAGAATTGAGTTGTCTGCATCCTCCAAAAGTTCTGTCATGAGAGTTGTTGAAACAGCCAGCTCATTTGCATGTGGAGTTTGTTGCTGCATTTGAGGTCAGTCATGTGCTAAACCAAGTGGTAGCTCATTCGTATGTGGAGGATGTCGCGGTAGCTAAAAGAACTCAAGTGCTAAACCAAGTGGCTACTCTCTCAGCCTTGGAGGTTGTGGCCGATGCAAAGGAAAATTAGGTGCTTACTTATACTGGTTTGCTGCCATTAAACCGTATTAGTCAGCAAATTCCTTCTCCCTATTTGAATCATGAAGTGGTGGTGTCATGAGACCACAATTCTCTGCAAATACCTTCTCCTGAGTTAGATGATTTTGGAATTGCCATTGCATGTCAATCAATTGCTCAACTGTCTTTCCCTTAGTGGCTCCCAAGTTGCCTAGGTGGAGACGTCTACATGGTCATTTGAGGTCAATTTCGAGTGAAGATTTGAGTATGTTGCCGTGTGTGGGGGAGAAGCGTGAATGGCATTCCTTGAAGATAGGTGGGTATGATGATCGCGCGGAAAAGAAATCTAAACAAGTGGGGTAAAATCAAGTATTGAGTCTGAACTCTTGGGTGAAGGGGACTAGCCTTCATTGGTCCCATGCCATTCAATGAAGGTTGGGGTGTGGAATTGTTGAGGTTTGGGTGCAGCTTTTACAATTTCCCAGTTGAGGGAGTCTGTCATATCCCAGCATCCAGAGGTGCTTTTTCTTTCAAAAACTAACCAAAAACTGCTTTTGTAGAGAAGGTTGTTAAGCAGTTGAAGTTTGAAGATAGGTGGAGATATGTTGAGCCTGAAGGTACCCGAGGGGGGTTGTTGATTTGTTGGGTGCCTTAGGTTTTAGTTATGAATGTAATTACTACTTCCTTTTGTGTACAGATGCAATATAAGCTTAAGGGTGATGCAATTATGGGGTGGGTTGTTTTCGTTTACGCGAGTATTGATTACGTGATGAGAGAGCTTCAATGGAGTTATTTGGACAATGAGAGGGAAAATTGAGGAGATAGGTGGGTGATGGGTGGAGATTTTAATGATATAGTGCACCCACATAAGAAGAGAGGAGGGGGGGGGGGAGGAGGGAAGAGCTAGAACTAAGCAAAACTGTGAGTCTTTCAAACGTTTTATACAACGGTTGGGGATGGTGGATCTTGGGTATGTTGGTAGTCCATATACTTAGAGTAATAATAGAGTGGGAGAGGGTTTTGTTAAGGAACGTTTGGATAGATTCTTTGCTTCACCAATGTGGAGCTTGCGGTTTTTGAATGCTAGGGTGCTTCATTGTGCCAAGTAGGTTTCAGATCATTCATTTCTTCTTTTGGAGAGAGATCCTAAGCAACATAAGTTTTATGGTCAGTTCGTCTTTGATAAAAGATGGATTAAAAAATCAGATTTCGAAGATAGAGTGGTGGTGGCATGGAATAGAGATAAGTGGGGGACAAGACATTATATAGTAAGTTCTAAGATTGCTGCATGTAGGTTAGAGCTACTGAAGTGAAACTTCAATTCAGGGAATAATTCTGCTGGGAGGATCAAAATTCTTCAAGCTCAAATGGAGGCTATGAGTAAGGATGGGGGAGGTAGAGATTGGAGGATTTGGAATGCGCTTAAGCATCAACTTCGATATGAGTATAAGGAGGAAGAGAGATTTTGGCAACAGAAGTCAAGGAATCAATGGTTGAAGGAAGGAGATTGCAATTCTAAGTTTTTCCATGCTTCTACTATTCAGAGGAGGAAGAGGAATCATATTGAAAGCTTGATAACAAGTGGGGGAGGCTGTGTGTAACTAAAGGGAGTTGGAAGAGGAAATTGTAGGCTATTTTGACAAGTTATATGCTTCGAGTTATCTAGTTCAGTCTCCTTCTTTGTTGGAAGGGTTACCTCAAACTGTCACTTGAGCTATGAATAGAAGATTGATGAGACCTGTAGAGGAGGTGGAAATTAAAGCAGCCCTGTTCCAAATGAATCATGAAAAAGCTCCTAGACCGGATGGTATGTGATGTGATTTCGACCCGATGATATGATTCACAATTGGAAGGATCGGAACACTTGAAGTTGCCCGGGATATGTCTAAGGGAAGCTTAGACTGGATGGTGTAAACCGCAACCCACTACCTATGAAATAGATAGGAACCTTGGTATAAAACGCCACAACCAACTACACAAAAAATTGGTTGATAAGTTTGTACGAACGCCACAAGTCTCCAAGGAGAACTTGATAAGTTCTAAGTTCTTAAAGAACCAAATGAGATAAGCTCACAATTTCTATTACTCAAACTGGTTTTTTTCAAGTAGTACAAAGATGCCTATTTATAGGCTAAAATAAGTCTTAAGAAGAAATAAATAAATCCTAGTCTAGAAGAAATAAATAATAATTTGACTTTCTAACTTCTAGACAAGACTAATAAAATTCTGCATTTTAATCTAGGAATTACTCATAATTCTAGATGATATGTTGCATGAAATCAAGATACATTGGATTGATATGTTGACCAAGTTTTGGAATGAGTAGGTTCATGCATCTTGATTTAGCTTCCAAGACTTCATTAATACTCCTTTGACTGAATTTTCCAAGGCTGATTTTCGTCCTTCAAGTCCTCAAAATAGATGCTTAACCATTGAATTTGAAGTCTTCAACACTTGACAACGTGAATAATTGTTGGCTGGAAATTGGACTAACTTTGGACTAAAATTGATCTTTGACTTGGATAAGATGCACTCATGAACTTGGACCTTCGCTCCATGGAATTGAGTGGAAAGTTGGGGCCAAGTTCGCAGCTCTGGTCATAAAGTTTGCATTTTCGCTCACAGAGTTCCTATCTTCGCTCATAGGTCGGGAAGTGTGCGCTGCGCATCTTTGAGTTGAAGGTTGGGAAGTGTGAGCTGAGTTCACATCAGTATGACTCCTTTATTTTTCCAAACTTATTGGAATGAGGTTATACTTGATATTATTAATACTGTGAAGGAGTTTTTCCAAAGTAAGAAATTGCTTAGGAAACTCAATCATACTTTGATTACTTTAATACCTAAAGTCCAATCTCTAGTGTCGGTCTCACAATATAGACTTATTAGCCTGTGTAATGTGGTTTATAAGATTATGTCTCAAGTTTTGGCAGAACGAATTAAGCTGTGCCTTAATGGGTGTATTAGTCAGAATCAATCAGCATTTCTTCTTGGGCGTCAAATTCTTAATAATGTGGTTATAGCTCATGAGTGTGTTTATACTTTGAATTCAATGAGACAAGGAAGGAAATGGTACATGGCAGTGAAAATAGATATGGCTAAAGTTTATGATAAGGTGGAATGGAGGTTTTTAGAGCAGGTCATGTCTAAAATGGGGTTTGTTTGGGGAGTTATAATGTGGATTAGGCAATGCCTCTATACTAGCACTTTATCCATTAATCCTAATAGGGAATCATGTGGGTACATTAAGCCAACTCGAGGTATTCGGCAAGGGGATCCTCTTTCGCCTTATCTGTTCCTTATCATTTCGGAGGTGTTATCTCATATTATTACACGCGCTAGTGACTATGGGGACTATAAGGGAATGGGGGCTAGTAAGAATGGTTCTGTCATTACACATTTGCTCTTTGCTGATGATTCTTTGTTGTTCTGTGAGGCAAATGTCCATCAGGCTCGGGTTTTGCAGGGACTACTTCATCAGTATGGTCAATGTTCAAGCCAAGCAATTAATTTGGACAAGTTTTCGATGTTCTTTAGTCATAATGTCAGCCGAGATGCACGGAGTGAGATTTGTCAAATCATGGGGGGGGGGGATGAAGGAACAATCTAATGCTCGCTATCTAGGGTTGCCTATAAGGATTGGCCGGTCGAAAAGGGAGGTGTTTAACTTTATCATTTAGAAAGTGCAGCAACGAATCTAGAATTGGAAGACTCAGTTTTTGAGTTTGGCAGAAAAGGAAATTCTCGCCAAATCGGTACTGAATGCGTTACCAACATATGTGATGGGATGTTTTAAACTTCCTGTGGGCATCTATAAGGAAATTTGTCTTATTACGATGAATTTTTGGTGGGGTGAGCAGAAGGATGCAAGGCAGAAAATTCATTGGAAAAGGTGGCAAGAGCTTATTAAGGCAAATGAGGAGGAAGGATTGGGCTTTCAGGATCTTCAACTATTCAATGATACTTTGCTTACTAAACAACTATCATGAGTCATGTCACAACCGGCTTTATTGATGAGTAGAGTCATGAAAGCTAAATATTTTCCTAATGACAGTTGCTGTTAGCAGTAGAGAGGAAATACGTCTTGGTTATAGAAAGGATGGATGGGGGCTGTTAGCAGTAGAGAAGAAATGCGTCTTGGTTATAGAAAGGATGGATGGGGGCAAGAAGACTTTTGAAAGGTATGGAGCCAGGCTCTTGTGATAATGAGTATTCAGTCCGGTCAGCATATCATACACTTCAGCAGGAGGGACAATGTGCAGCTCAACAACCTGAATGCAGTAATGCAAGAGGGCGAAGGCACTGCATGTGGACAGCCACCTGGAAGCTAAAAGTAACAGGTAAGGTCAAGCATTTTCTATGACGATGTTGCCACAATATTTTGCCATTAAATGCCAAGCTGTAACAAAGGAAAATGCAAGTGGAGCCTGCATGCCCACTGTGTGGTGAAGAGGATGAAACGATGGAGCATATGGTGTTTAATTGTTCGCGAGCCAAAACCGTTTGGCAGTTGGCTTGTATAGACTGAGCTAAACTTAGTTGGCAATAGAATACCTTTCAGCAATGGTGGCAAGATTTATGCTTTAGGCAAAGAGAGGGTGCTTGGAAGGTGCGAGCACAATTTATAGCTTATATTTTGTGAATGATATGGAAGAGCCGAAATGTTTGGGTTTTTTAGCATCAATGGCTGGATGCGAAGGAGATAGTAGAGATGGCGAGGCATGCTTGGTTGGAGTTTTCGGAAGCAGAGATGAGTTAGCTAGGATCAGGTGGTAGATTAGTGGCTAACATATAAATAGTGGGGGCTAATATATAGAAGGTGGGACATGACAGTGATCAGATATGAGTTAGCTTGGTTGGGGGATTTCTTCTTTTGCTGACTGTCGCTCATATTTTGCCTGTTATGTATTTTTGTGGGATGGAGAATAGTAGGTTGACCTGTGGTCAATTAGTCTTACCCTATCTGAGAGTTAAGAAGAGTCCAATTTTGGAGGACATTACTTGTATAGGTTAACTTTTAAGTGTTAATGCAATTATTGATCTTGGACAAAAAAAAGAAAAAAAGAATCTAAAGACAATATATTTTTTGTTTCTTAGATTAGTAGTGGGTCATTCATACAACTCCAAACAGTGGAGGTGTAGAATTGATTCTTAGGGATCCATGGTGCTATTATGATACATTCATATTGAATGATGTTAGCTTGCTATTACAAAGGGAAGTACTAGGACTTTCTTTTATTTTTTATTTTTTATTTTTACGACGGTTCAAATGGTGACAATTTAAATGAGCAAAATTTTATGAATGAACCGAGTTTGGCACTATAAAGGGTTATACCAGGACCTTCTCGTTTCCACAAGGGTCTAAGTGGTGCTATTTTGAATGAGCAACTTTATACTTCTAAGGCAAGTGGTTAAGTTATAGATAGCATATCACTTCCAAATACAAGTCACAATTTATGTTATTATGGTGATTTGATTGAGGATTGGGTAGACAATGATGGTGGTACGTCTAATGATTATGATGAGGAGCATGAATTTAGTGATACTGAACATGATGGAGGGACTTTGAATCCAACCATTGATGCTAACATGGAGATGAGATGACTAACATTCCATTTTACTTGAACATTAGTGATGAAAAGCATTTGATGATAGACAAGTTTGATGATTATCGTTGCCAATATGGGTTGGTGATCAAACTTTGGAGTTAGAGATTGGAGTGGTTTCTGAAGCAAAGAAGAGTTGCAACACGTAGTTAAATACTAGTCTATTTGTGCACGTAGGTATTTCAAGGTATGCGAAAGTACCCTAAATAGCTGGTTTGTCCAATATCTTTACTATCAAGACAAAAGTTATCTTTCGAGCGTCATGCAAAACTGAAGAAGCAACATGGCTTCTTTGAGATTACAAAAATTCACTTGAAACACACATGCTTTCCTAAGATACAATCATAGGATCACCAAAATTTAAATTGTGGCATGGTTGGTTGTCTGATTCGAAATAATATTAAAGAGAATGTTTCTTACAAGGTTCTCAATGTAGTCAAGAATGTGTGATCTCTTGATGTGAACATATCATATAAGAAAGCCTAGTTAGGAAGAAAGGTCATTGAGATAGTATATAGTAATTTATAGTATTCGTACACCATATTATCAAAATTTGTACTTGCACTCCAGGTCTGTAATCTAGGCACAATTGTGGAGTAGAGACATACAGAAAACAACATTGGAGATTTCAAGGTTTTTCATTCAGCGTTTTGGGCATTTAAACTTTGAATTGATTACATGCCATCTCGTGAGCATTTTGATTGGGTTTGGCCAAAGTTGAAGAGTTCCATGCATTTAAAGTTTCACCCTCTAATGACTGAGGCCATAGATGTAGAGGTGTTGTAGTATATTAGTTGCCAAATGTAACAGATTATTGGCTCCATTATAGGTGACAAGTTTGACACAAAAATCAAGTTGATGTATTTGTTACTATTAAGGGCCATTAATGAGGCATCGAAATATAATTGGGGTATTGTTACTTTAGCTTTTTTTATATGAAGCATTATATTAGGCATCGCATAGAGATATGGCCAGAATCTATAACCCATTATGTATTCTATAGCTATAGGTATGAGAAAAACTATCGACAATTAGACCACAACGTTATATACGGACCCAACCCCTTTTGATTTTTTCTAATATGCCTAATGGACCTTTTGACTGCATATGAATTTTCTTATTTTTCAAGCTATAACAATTTTGTCTTTTTTTCTTCCTTGCATCTTACGTTCATTATTCACGTGCCTAATTTCTTGTAGGTGGAATACCAACTTGAGATTTGCCGATGTTGGATCACATGTATTGATTACATATCGAAATCAATTGGACTATTTGATGGAGGATGACGTAAGTAATATAACATTGATTTTTATTTGCTTTAATCTTTAAAAAACTTATATTTATTGGATTGATAGTTACAACTGCCTTTTGTTATAGTTTATTTAGCAGGCTTATTTAGCAAGGATTTAAATTAGCTATTGGATTATTGTCAACAGGGACAATATATTTGGTGCACAAATATGCCTCTTATTAATTTTTATGTGGTCGAATTGCATTTGGTTGAATGAGTTATGAGGCAATTAAGCTATTATCAACATTTTCCTACTATAGTTGATACCAATTTGAAATTGCATAGGACTGACCATTGGGGTAAAAAATGCATTAATTGAATAGTTCATCATGCACGCCATATTGATAGATGGACAAGGCGAAGAGATAGCATTGTTTGTGGAGTTCTTGCAAATGGACCTATGGAGTTCTTTTCAGAATACATTATTTGGTATTGCCAAATTACTCGTGTTCTGGCAGGTAATCTTGAGCATCATACTGCTCATGATGTCCGTCTAGTTCTAGACATGATTATGAATTTTTTTTATTCTTAAATTTTACAATTTATTTAGCTCATTAACTATTACTTTTTATGTATTTATAGGGTGAATGTTAGGCATAGGTGTATGATTTGACTAACACTATTCTCAAAAAATATGAAAATAGATTCAAGATCAGTTATTACCAATGTATATGACAATTTTTTGCTCATACATTAACTATTGTTGGAAATGTCATCAAGTACCAGTGTCACTTTCAAATTTTCAAAACCAAAGTGGATTTTAAGAATCAAATGATCAACCAACTTCATTCGGTCACCATATTGAAGATGACGCCGATGAAATATTTAATACTTAGTCATTTTCTTTATAGTCCAATGAGCAATGGGAGGAGACACTTGAGCTTGATCCTTCATTTGACTTTGGCAATAACACATTGTCTCAATTTCCTATATTGGATTTGGTCTTGAATGCCTTAGACATTCTTGTGGGGACTCTGTATAGATGAATCCATTCCATTTCATCTTGGCTTGTTGAAGAATAGGTGCCTAATTCCTAATCTTGTGTAAACCCACAACTGCTACCCCTTGGGAGACAACCGAGTTGCAATGCTGGATATCTTTCTTGTAGAATTTTATTTTTTATTTGTAACTTGTTTAATAATAGAACTTTTTTTGAGACTTTCTTATAAATTTAGGGGGCGCCTGGTTGTAACAGGGGAATGGGAAAGGTAATGGAAATGATAATAGTGGGGAATGATAGTGGGGTCAATCATTATAATTCTGCTGGTTGGTTTGTGCTGGGGAATGGAAATGATTATAAATTAATTGTAATAATTAGTATTAATTAATTAGTTATTATTAGTTAATTATTTATTATAATATTAAATTTATTAATTATTAATAAAAATATTATTAATTAAATTAATCTTAAGTAATTATTTAATATTAATTGTAATAATTAATATTAGTAAATGAGATTAATTAATATTAATTATAATATTAAATTACAATATTAAGTAAATGAATGATTAATTAAAGTAATCTTAATTAGTTAATTTATTATTTCTTAATAATAATAAGTTAATAATAAATTAATTTATATTAATTATAATAATTAATATTAATTACTTAATTAGTATTAGTTAATTAATTAGTATTAATTATAATAACTAATATGAATTAATTAATTAGTATTAGTTAATTAATATTAATTACTATTAGTTAATTAATTACTTAGTAATAATTAGTAATTAATTAATATTATCAATTAATTATTTATACATTAATTATAATAATTACTATTAATAAAATGAGATTAATTAATTAATTTATAATATTAAGTAAATAATTAATTATAAGTAAATGAATTATTAATTAAATTAATCTTGAATAATTAATTAATTATTACTTTTAATAATAAATTAATTTATATTAATTATAATAAATAATATTAATTAATTAATTAATTAATATTAGTTAATTAAATAATTAGTATTAATTAGTTATAATATTAATTAAAAAAATAGATTCCATTCCCTTGCTTCCATACCCCCCAATATTGGGGGGTATGAGGATTACCCCATATGGGGTAATCAAAAGTAGAGCCCCCATTCCATTCCCTCCAGCCAAGCAGGGGAAATGGAATGATTTCCATTTCTTTCCATTCCATTACCCCCTGCCAGGCACACCCTTAGATTATATGTATTTGAGGTTAACATATATGGATTGTGAGTTTAATATTAGCTTTTCAATATTAGTTGTATATTTTGTATAAGAAATCATTAAAAATATGGTAATTTTTTTTAAGAAAAATGATGAAGTTGATTTTTGAGAAATTGATTGATTTCAACATTTTGGGAAGAACTTTTAAAACATCAATATTTTTTTTTTTAAATTTTGTACAAAACAACAATATTGTATTCAATAAGTCTCATGCCATCAATTGGACATAGTAGTACCCTTAAACAAAGGTTAGAAGATAGTGGTGTTATTCAAAACTAAACTATGTTAGGTAATGCAAACAAAACATGATTTTGATATTAAACTATTCTATAAAGTTTTCATTTTAAACTAGATCAAAGGTGTTTTAAGTCATTCAAAAGAAATTGAAAAAAAGTTATGTCAATAAACTTTTTCAAATTGGAGACCGCCTATTGCTACATACCCACACCCTCAAGTTCAATTGTATCTAACAAGATTTTTGTGCCATTGGGACTATTAGGGCTAACCATGCATGTCCAACATATTTTGATCTTTTTACATAAGCTATGTTTTTTTCCAACTTGAGTGAAAAGGAGATCATATTTAGGACTCAAATAATTAGACGTGAGTTTGGAAAATGGGTGGCCCCCAGGGTTGACAATAATTAACCCAATCAACCTATTACTTGAACTTGTTGGGATGGGTCAGATGGGTCACGGGTAAGATAAATCATAGGTTAGATGGGTCATATAATTTATTGAGTTGGATTGGGTCAAAACCAATTTGACTTGTTGGGTTACAGTATTATTTTTAAAAAATAAAGAGCAGCTAGTCGGCCACTTGCCATCACTGGCCGTCACTTAAATTTTTAGAAATTATACCTTTAACCTATTTAGTCACTATTTGATTTTTAAAAATTACTCAATCTATCTCCAAAAAAAAGTCTAATTTGAAAATTTTTCTTTCTTCCAAAAAAAAGAATTGACTTTTGGTGTAAAATTCTTATATTATCCTTGTTAATGATCATAATTTATAATCCAAATTAAAAAATAATGATAAAAATATAAAATTATATATTTAATTGTGTATTAAATGTATTGTATCTTGTAAATTAAAAAAATATATACTAAATCAAAAATGGACTCTTTTTCTTGGGATGAAGGAAGTATAATTTTAACCCGTTGGGCCACCACTTGACTTTTAAAAATTATAATTTTAACTCTTTGGGTCGATTGGATTTAACCCAATCCAAGTTTAACCTAACCCAAATCTGACTCTGTAATTATATCGGTTGAGTTTGATCATGACCCGTAAAATCTCAACTTATTAATAACCTAATCCACCCATTTGCCACTCTCAGTGACCATGGTTCTAAATTTGATTGGCAACGGTTCCAAGTACTAAATCAGAACTGTGGTTACAATTGTTGGAACTAGAATTATTGAAAATAAGTAAAAATATTTTCAATCATTGCTTCATTTACTCTATTATCTGATTGATTTCCATTTTTATTGTATAGATTCCATTTTATATATTTCCTTGAATATTTTTATTTATTTCGATTTCTTTTCATGTAAGCATGACATGTATCAGTACATAGTTCATGTAAATGAATATGAAATTTTCTTTTCTTCAATTTTATATGGCATCAAAGCAAATGATTCATTCATCTTCTTAGTTAATCATATTTTCCTTTTAACTAATGTCATCCAATTTATTATGACAAGTGCAGATGGATGGCCAAGGAAGATTCTTTACCCTATCTCTTTTTCAAAATTCATGTTCTTCATATTTTCTCACATTGACTGATTATACTAGTTCTTTACTAGTAGCATTATTACTCGATGGAGATAATTATTACAGATGGAGAAGATCTATATTGAATGTTCTTTGAGGCAAGACCCAAAATCAATTTTGTTGATGGATCTTTGCTTGAGCGATAAATTAAATTCACAAGTATACAAGTCGCTATATGAGTAAATAATATGGCAACAATGAGTCGATCCTATAAGGAATTAACTAACTTTATTTCTACTCAAATCAAGCTAATACGTTCTAAGCTAAACCTAAGCAACTAATAAAAAATGTGAAATATGCAAAAATAAAACAAACTACTTTGAGGCAATTCAATAAACTCTTGGTAAACATTAGTACTAACAAGGTCTACGACTACAATCTCATGTCTTTTTACCTTGGACCTTTCATCTCTCTTTTTAAATTAATAGTTGATTTGAATTACTAGCTAGAACATTAATTTATTCCTATATCTCTTTCAAGTTCAAGGGAAAATCTAATTGAACTCACATCCTCTATACTTTTATAAGAATAATTAAATTTATCAATCATTAATTATAAGTTCATATTGACTATCCATATCCTGAAAGTACATTTTTATTCCAAGAGTCACAATTTATTTTTTTCCCTTGAGTTAGAATTCTTATCTCTCTTTAAGATCACTATCTTCATCACAAAAAAAGAGTTTACTTTCAAATTTTTTCTTTTTTTCTAAAAAAATAGTCCACTTTTGATGTGAATCGATGCGGAATTGATCGTTCTACGAAGATCTAGGAGTTGCGAATTGTTGATTTCAACGCCCAGTTGAACCTGTGATTGGTAACCTCGGTATGAACATGACCTGTTGACGAACCTGTATCAATCAACCAACGTTATAGACGCTACGAACAAGCAAATTCATTGACTTTCCCGATAAGTCAAATCGATCGTTTCAAAGAAACTCTCGAAGAAGAGAAAAGAATTTCCTCTCAAATATATTAAATCCCACAAGATAATTGTCTGCCTTCAGAAACTCATAAGCACCCTTATATAGAGTGCTAACCCTAAAAGGGCAAAGAGACAAAAATACCCCTAATTAATTGAAATTCACCTAAAATAGAAAAACCCTAAGTAAATTGAAAATATGCCTAAAAGTCCATCTAAATGACTTTGAACTGCTAAACCGTCATCATTCGAAATTCGTTAGCCCAAAAGTGATTGTGTTACGCCAAAGAGTTTCAAAAGCTTCAAGTCTTGAATTGATATTGTCTCTATTCCATAACTCTTCAACCATAATACCGACAACTTACTTCAATTCCTTTGCTCTCGCTCGAGTGATCGGGCCTAGTGGATAGGACAATGAGTCTCTAGCACCTCCTCCTCGATAGGGCTCTTGATAGGATTCGATGTCCACATCAACTTTTGGTGCCAAATTTTTCTATTACCCTTATTAATAACAATAATACTGTATAACTCAAATTAAAAAGTAAGGATAAAAATGTAAAACTATATATTTAATAGTGCATTTAATGTGTTGTACCTTATAAATTAAAAAAATATTGTAACAAATTAAAAGTGCACTCTTGTTTTGAGATGGAGGGAGTAATAACTTCTAAAATCATCTAAAACGTAATCTTTCTAGGTCTCCAATTGTTGTATTAATCACAAGTTAGAATAAACATTCAAAAAAATACGTACAATTTAAAATAAATATTAAAAGACATAAATGTTATAGAAAAAGGATTCAAGTGTAGTATTATAATACAATAAGAATAATATAAACATTAAAGCCACAATTAGAATAAAAAAATTGTAAAAGAAATTTTAATTAAGGTTCCATTTACAAAGCTTTTTCTTTCTTTTCAAATGGGTTGCATCCTAAGAATTATAACTGGTTTTCAAAATCTTGTAATAATCCTCAAATTTTATCCCTAGAGGGAATCATACTTTTGGAATCCTAAGTTAGTCTACATATATGATGAAAAGTCTCTCTCTATTCTTGACTAGACGATTTTAATTCTTAGAAGCATTACATATAGAAACCCGAAAGACAAATTGGTAAAAAAAAAAAAGAAGATATTTTTTTGACTTTGACTTACGTCTTCTCTAACACCCTGTTTTTTTAGATCAACATTTTAAACTCCTGTTCGGCCACTTCAATTTTTTTTCCTTGTGTGATAGGTACCATTGAATTCAAGTAAATGCATATTTCCAATTTAAGACCCAAAGAAATTCAACAACTTTCTATCAATTTCCCCTTATCAATAATAATCTTATTGATGGAAAGAGAAGTATCATACCATTTTAAAATCATTGGAGATTTTATTGTCTCTTATTTTAACACTTTACTTTGTGTTCTAGATTCAAAGTCTATACATGTGTTGCACAGACATCTAATTACTTTACAAGTTGCATTTACTTGGAGTACTCCCTCTCTTTATTAGTTTGCCAAAAGTGTCGTAGCCCTTTTTTTTTCTTAAATTTTTTATACCTCTTACTACTTATATTAGTTTATTTAGACAAATATTTGCAAGACATATGCCTAAGAGCTATCCAATAATGGACTAAACTTATTTGTAAAATATAAAAGTAATTGTCCAAGTTAGGTCAAAACTATGGTGAAATATTTGGTTATCACAAAAATAAGTTGAACCATGGATCACATACCGCAAAAATAAGTTGAACCATGGATCACATTGTATCAAAATACCAAAATTCACATAAAAGAGTCATTATCATAATATTTTCCATCTTTGATGTTTCCCACATAAGTATTGCAAAAAAATTCATTTAAGTTTCCATGTACGTAATAGCTACTGAAAGAGCATAATACCTCATTTTTGTGACCACTAATTTGAGACTTTGGCTATTCATTTCATTAGTTACATAATTTTCTTCCATTTGTTAATCTCCCTCTAATAAAAAATGACTAACTCATCACTTTTATGGAAATTTTTATATATTCTTTTGCTTGTTTCACACAAAAGATGGAGAAAATTTTGAAATTTTGATAAATATTAACTAAAACAACTATTATCGAGAAACTAAATCTAAAGTATAAAACATAACAACAATAATGGAAACAAGCATGCTTTAAACGTATTAAGAATGTTGATGGAGCTTAATGAGGCGAAAGCAAGGTATTCTTTAAAATTAACACATGAGTTCAAGTTTTGGCGACAAAAGGCTATGATGAATTGGCTTAAATAAAGGGATGCCAATAAGAAATCTTTTCATTCTTCCATGGTAGCTAAGAAACAAAAAATGCAAATTCATCATATTAAGAATGCTGAGGGTGAATGGGTTTAAGACCTGACCTTGTTAGCTGAAGATTGGATTAAGTTCTTTCAAAATCTTTTATCAAATTCATTAATAATGGATTCAGACTATTTCTCTTCTCTAAATGAAGCATTGAACTGTATCCCAAAAATTTTGGGGGAGGAGGAGAATGTTAGTTTGAAGCCATTCTTGAACAAGAATAAATTAGGATAGCTATTTTTAGCATGGATTTGGATAGCTCGACTGGTCTTGATGGTTTCACTAGTAAATTCTTCCAAGGTTGTTGGGATTTTGTAGAGAATGATATTACGTTAGCTGTAAAAGAATTCTTCTTGGGTGGATCACTTGTTACAGGATACTCTGCTGCCACATTAGCTTTGATTATGAAGCATTCAAGTCCAAAGACATTTTTAGATTTCCATCCAATTAGTTTATGCAATTTTGTGAATAATATTACCTAAAAAATCCTTTCCTTGAGTTTGGAAAAAGTGCTCCCTCTATTAATTTCACAAAAACAGAGTGGATTTGTAAAAGAACAATTAATTACTGATAACATCCTTCTGGCTCAAGAGATGGTGGGATACCTAAAAAAGAAAACACGTGGGGATAATGTAATGATTAAAACGGATATGGCCAAGGCGTATGATCAGGGGTTTTCTTATTTCGGTGATGAGGCATTTTGGTTTTAGTGAAATGTGGCTAGATATGATCTGGAGGCTTATCTCGAGATGCCATTCTTCCATCCTCATAAATGGGGTGTCACATGGGTGTTTTACATCATCTAGGGGTTTGAGACAAGGGGATCCTATCTCTCCAGCTCTTTTTATCATTGCTGCTGAGGTTCTTTCTCGATCTCTTAACTCACTTTTGTCTAACCCACATTCTCTCCTTATGCAGTTTCTATAGGTTGCTCGGCTATCACACATTTGGCTTATGCAAATGATATAATAATTTTCTCTTCAGTAGAAAAGAAATCATTGCAATGTCTTATGAAAGTATTGGATAATTATGAAAGGATATCGGGATAGCTAATAAGGGTTAAGAAGTCTGGTTTTGTCGTTAGCCCAAATGTCCATCGCCAAAGAAAGGCTATAATTTCTTCTATTCCTGAATTCAAAAAGAAAAACTGCCATTACGATATTTAGGTTGTCCACTATATCTTGGCAGGTGTACAATTTTATTATTCTTTGGTCTTATTGATAGTATTCAAAAAAGAATTATGGGATGGTGATACGAATCTTAAACCAAAGAATAAGGATTCGAACCTATACCAAAGTGTTGGTCCTAGTATCGTTCTCTAGGTTGAACTAGTCTTCCTTTAGTAAGACATCCAATGGAGTTATCAAAGACCCAAGATGTGAACTTTGACTATCCTTGGAACCTTACTTTTGACCACTTGACACCCAATGGAATTATCAAAGACCCAAGATGTGAACTTTGACCTTAGAACCAACCGGCACACTCAAATTGTTGAGGAAAATAAACTCAACAAAATAGCTTAAACATGAACCTAAGAGGCTATCCTCAAAGACTGAAAGCAACTTCTAAACTAGGACTCAAAGAAAAGCTAAAAGCTCTCAAGTTTGTATTGATCAAAAGTCTGAATTTTATTGTGGTTGAATGCCTCTATTTATAGTTTACAAGTTTTAAGGATTAAGAAAGCCATTCCCTAGTTGGATTAGCTTTTCAGGAAACTAACTAAAGAAACTATTACTAAAAACTCCTAGTCTAAGACAAAGATAAAAAGTATTGCCTAAACTAAAAAACTAAACATTCCTCAAACTAAAGTCCAAATGTGGAATGGATTTGTTGTGTGCTGGCCAAATTTTAGAACTCAATTTGTGGCTGGGAATTTTCCAAAAATTACACTCCAAGTGCTGAATGGAATTGATCTGAATTGGTGCTAAATTTGAAGCTTCCTAAACCTCATGTCTTCAGCCTTAGCTAGCTGGACTCTTCCACTTTGGTTGACACACTTGGCTCACCTTCCATAACACTTAATAGAATGACATATGGACTACAATTGCCAACCTTCATTGTTTCCTTAGCTAGACCTTTGGTTATGAAGGATATTAAGGCAACTTGCATTTTCTTAGCTCTTGACCTTGTTACTGGACCACCAATCCCTTGTAATGGATTCAATGGATCAACAGCCCTTGCATTTTCATCAGTCCTTCCTTCTTTGAAAGGACTCATCCTCGAGTCCATAAACTCGTCTTCGAATTCAAAAACGACAGGTCAGACACATTAAATGTAGCACTAACTCCATAGTCACCTGGGAGGTCGAGCTTGTAAGCATTCCCGCCCACACGTGCAATGACTTGGAAAGGACCATCCCCTCAAGGGTGAAATTTAGTTCTTCGTTGAGCTGGAAACCTTTCTTTTCGCATAAGAATCCACACCCAATCCCCGGGTTGAAAGATAACTTGTTTTTTCCCTCTATTAACAACTTGAGCATAATGTTCGTTCTTTTTTAGGATTTGAAGATGTACTTTCTCATGCAATTGTTGAACAAACTTTGCTTTTACTGCACCATCAAAATTTACTTGCTCATTGCTTGGCAATGGCACTAAGTCAAGAGGGATTAGTGGGTTAAAACCATAAACAACCTTAAACGGGGAATGACCAGTAGTAGAATGGATAGTTCTATTATAAGCAAACTTAGCTATCGGTATGCATGCTTTCCAATCTTTCATATTTCTTTTAATTAAAGCACGCAATAAAGTACCAAGAGTACGATTCGTTACCTTTGTTTGTCAATCAATTTGTGGATGACCGGTGGTGGAAAATAACAATTTTGTGCCCATCTTTCTCCACAGAGTTTTCCAAAAGTAGCTCAAGAATTTGACATCTCAATCGGAAACAATGGTTCGTGGAACCCCATGGAGTCGAATGACTTCTTCAAAGAATAAGTCAGCTACATGTTTTGCATCATCCAATTTCTTGCAAGGTATAAAATGAGCCATTTTAGAAAATCGGTCAATGACCACAAAAATGGAATCCTTACCCCTTTGTGTCCTTGGAAACTCTAAGATAAAATCCATAGAAATGTCAGTCCAGGGCATAGAAGGAACAGGTCAAGGGGTATATAAACCCTGAGGGTTAGAAGTAGACTTAGCCATAAGACATTGAATGCATGAACTACAAAGCCTTTCTACATTTCTTTTCATATTAGGCCAATAGAAATGCTCAATTAGTATGTCATATGTCTTTAAAACTCCAAAATGACCCATAAGACCCTAGAGTGGGATTCTCTAACTAGTAACTCTCGAAGTGAGCAATTTGACACACACAATTGTTTGTCACGGAACAAGAACCCATTGTACCTATAAAATTTATTAAAGGCTCCTTGTTCAATAGCTGCAAAAACACTAGAAAAATCAAGATCAATAGAATAAAGATCTTTAATATATTCAAATCCCAAAATTTTAGTATCTAATGAGCTTAAGAGAACAGACTTTCACGAAAATGCGTCTGCGACAACATTCCCTTACCTTTTTTTATACCTGATAACATAGGGAAATGTTTCGAGAAATGAACTCCACTTGGCATGTCTCTTATTCAACTTACCTTGCCCATGCAAGTACTTTGGAGACTCATGATCAGTGTGTATAACAAATTCCTTAGACAACAAGTAATGCTGCCATGTCTCTAAGGCACGAATGACCCATAAAGCTCTTTATCATAAGTTGGATAATTGAGAGCAGCCCTATTCAATTTTTCAGAAGCTCTTTATCATAAGTTGGATAATTGAGAGTAGCCCCATTCAATTTTTCAGAAAAATAGGCTAAAGGTCGGCCCTCTTGTTTCAAAACTGCGCCAATACCTATGCCTGAGGCATCACATTTAAGCTCAAAAGTTTTGTTAAAGTCAGGTAAAGCTAAAACAGGTGCAGTTGTAAGATCTTCCTTCAATTGATTAAATGCTTGTTCTTGACGTTCACCCCAAATAAATGGAACATTTTTCTTAACAAGATCGTTAAGAGGGGCAGCCTTTGAAGAAAAATCTTTGACAAACCTCCTATAGAATGAAGCAAGACCATGGAAAGATCTTACCTCATGCACGGTTGTAGGTATTGGCCAGGAGGTTATAGTCTCGACTTTTGCTTGATCAAGCTGTATACCTTTGGAACTAACAACAAATCCTAGAAATATAACACTTTCCACACAAAAGGTACACTTCTTGATAGTAGCAAACAACCGGTTTTCACGCAAGGCTCTTAGAACGAATCTAATATGTTTAATATGCTCTTCTAAGTTTTTGCTATAAATGAGTATGTCATCAAAGTACACTACAACAAATTTTCCTATGAACTGCCTAAGTACATGATTCATTAATCGCATGAATGTGCTAGGTGCATTAGTTAATCCAAAAGGCATGACTAACCATTCATACAAACCAAATTTAGTCTTAAAAGCAGTTTTCCATTCATCTCCATCTTTAATGCGTATTTGATGATACCCACTCTTAAGGTCAATTTTATTATAAATTTTAGACCCATGCAATTCTTCAAAAATGTCATCAAGGCGAGGTATTGAATGTCTATACTTAATTGTAATCTTATTAACAGCTCTACAATCAGTACACATTCTCCACGTACCTTCCTTCTTTGGAACAAGAATGGTTAGAACTGCGCATAGACTAAGACTTTCCCGTACATGACCTTTGTCTAGCAATTCCTCAACTTGCTGTTGGAGCTCTTTGGTCTCTTCAGGGTTGGCTCGGTAGGCTAGTCGGTTGGGAATTATTGCTCTAGGAACGAAGTCAATTTGATGCTCAATTCCCCTTAAAGGTGGTAGTCCTTTAGGGAGATCTTCTTGAAAGACATCTTCGTATTCTTGCAAAACAGCTTTAACTTGCAAGGGCAAGTCACTTGGCAGCTCATCATTAGAAAATAATGCTTCTTGAAAAATAATTAGCACAAAGTTCTTACTTGCTTTTAAGGCTCTATCAACATCTCTCATGAAAGTATAGAAACTACCTTTAAAATTTTCAATTGATGGCTGTGCTCCTTCGGTTTCACTTATGAGAGCCAAAGTCTTACCTTTAGAAATTAAAGAAATTTGTGTACTCATGGATTGAGCAGAATTTTGACCTTCTTCAACCTCCTATTGCTTTTTCATCCATTCCATTTGCTTCATCCTTTGTTGTTGTTGAAACTTACTAACTTCTGAGGGTGGCAACGGTGCTAGCGTGAAGACTTTTCCATTCTTATTGAGTTGATACTTATTAGTTCTCCCGGAATGATTTGCATATCTATCATTCTCCCACAGTCGTCCTAATAGTAAGTGAGTGGCCTGCATAGGAACAACATCACAAAGAACTTGATCAGTAAAATTCCCAATTGTAAAACTTAATAAGGTTTGCTTTGTGACTCGAAAGGATCCACTCTGATTCATCCACTGCAATTTGTATGGATTAGGATGCAAGGAACATTTGAGCTTCAATTTATCTACAAGATAAGTAGAAGCAAGGTTAGTACAAGATGCTCCATCAAGAATTAACATACAAATTTGCGCATTAATTAAACATTTAGAATGGAAAATATTAGCCTTTTGATCCTTGGTGTTTTCCTCAGGTTGAGCACTCAAAGCTCTTATCGTCACCATGCACTCCCCACTTGGTTGACCCTCTTCATGGCCCCATTGGTCTTCAACATGACTTACGGTCATGTTTTCTTCTTGATTACTTATCTCCTCTTCACTCTCACTTTGATAGGTTCCATCATCTAAGATGGTCATAGCTCGTGAGTTTGGGCATTGAGAAGCTATATGTCCTCGACCTAAACATCTGAAACATTGAATAGAGGAACTGGAACTAGTATTATTTGAACCTGAAAAGGGTTTAGAATTACTTACCATTGGAGCATTTTGTGGTGCGAACTTCTTTGCATTGGTTGGATTAGGAACCGAACCTCCTCTCCATTGAGTGCTTCCATAACTTGAAGAATTATACCTCCCACCTGGGCGATTATTGTTGTTATTTCGCCAATCATTGCTCATGTTTGAGCTCCTCACACTTTGTGGTGCCTTCTTAAGTTGTTTCTCAACCTTTTCAGCCATTTGTAATAGCTGCTCAAAGTTATCATAGTGATGCAATTCAACTAGATGAGCAATACTCTTATTAAGCCTATTCATGAATAGAACCTTACTTTTGTCCACTTGACACCCAATGGAATTATCAAAAACCCAAGATGTGAACTTTGACTATCCTTGGAACCAACCGGTGCACTCAGATTGTTGAGGGAAAGAAACTCAACAAAATAGATTAAACATGAACCTAAGAGGCTATCCTCAAAGACTCAAAGAAAGTTCTAAACTAGAACTCAAACAAAAGCTAAAAGCTCTCAAGTTTGTATTGATCAAAAGTCTGAATTTTATTGTGGCTGAATGCCACTATTTATAGTTTACAAGTTGTAAGAATTAAGAAAGCCATTCCCTAGTTGGATTAGCTTTTTAAGAAACTAACTAAAGAAACTATTACTAAAAACTCCTAGTCTAAGACAAAGATAAAAGGTATTGCCTAAACTAAAAAACTAAACATTCCTTAAACTAAAATCCAAATGTGGAATGGATTTGTTGTGTGCTGGCCAAATTTCAGAACTCCATTTTTGGCTTGGAATTTCCCAAAAATTACACTCCAAGTGCTGAATGGAATTGATCTGAATTGGTGCTGAATTTGAAACTTCTTAAACCTCATGTCTTCGGCCTTAGCTAGCTGGACTCTTCCACTTTGGTTGATAAACTTGGCTCACCTTCCATAACACTTAATAGAATGACATATGGACTAAAATTGACAACCTTCATTGTTTCCTTAGCTTGACATTTGGTTATGAAGGATATTAAGGCAACTTGCATTTTCTTAGCTCTTGACCTTGTCATTGGACCGCCAATCCCTTGTAATGGATTCAATGGATCAACAGCCCTTGCATTTTCATCAGATGGTCTAAAAAATTCCTATCCATAAGAGGTAGAATGATTTTGATAAAGCACTTCCTATCATCAATACCAATCTTCCGAATCTCAGTACTAAACCATCCAAGAGGAGTCATTCAAAAGTTGGAAAAGCTTATTTTCAAATTTTATCTAGGGGGAAATGATTTTTGGAAGAAGTTCCATTGGATCAAATGGAGTAAGTTATGCTTTCCTAAATCAGATGGAAGTATGGGATTCCGTTCTATTTACATTATCAGAGGCTTTGGCATGTAAACTATGGTGGATGTTTTAGCAAAATAATTCCCTATGGTCTAAGCTTTTCGCGGCTAAATATGCTTGAAAAGTCCACCCAAACGAATGTATAGGAGGGCTTTTGCATACTTGGAGAAATATACTCAAAGTGAAATATATAGTCAAATCCAATTCAACTTGGGAAGTTAATGTCGGCGATCAAATTTCCTTTTTTGTTTAGGACAATTGGTTGGGTGATAGAGTGCTTCACAGAAAGGAAAGCTTCACAAACTATGACTCCATTACTAACTTCTTGATTGATGACAGGTGGGACATCTCATGGCTATTGGATTTCCTGCCACCTGGCTTGGTTGAAAAGGTGAGTAAGGTTCAAATCACTAAAACTCCTAGCTTACCAAATCACATGATTTGGAAGCCATCCTCATTAGGGACTTTCTCCGTAAAAACTACTTATGAATTCTTGATACCGAAGTCAGCTAAAAATCCTTTGTGGTCATTTGTGTGGCAGTCCCAGGTACCTCAAAAAATATCCTTTTTCATGTTATTGTTACTTATGGGATGAATTCCTTTGGATACTATTCTCTATAAATTTCGGATTGCAGGACCTTCTAAATGCTTTTGTTGCTTAAATCTTGAGGTAGAAACTATAGATCATGTGTTTTCATTGGGTTTTGTTGCCTCTAACCATTGGAAATATTTTGAGCTTCCTTTAGGAATTAACTTTCAGGATGTTTCTTTGAATTGTTGTTGTAAATTTTGGTGGGATTTGTCATATTCAAATAAATCACTGGAGCTAGTTTGCAAAATTATACCTATTTTTATTTGTTGGATAATTTGGAGGGCACAAAATTGTGGAATTTTGAGGGAAAGCTATTACCCTTGTTCTTACATTATGTATGGGGTTCTTTACCTTGTATCATTTGTGGTAAAAATAAATTCCCTTGGGTTAGGACTTTGTTAGGGTCATGGCTAGATTTTCTTATAATTTTAGAGAAGCATTGACCGATTTTTTAAATTACCCCAGTATTCTGGACCTTCCCAAAATCCTACAAACTAAATATGGATGGAAGTTCTTTATCTTATCTAGGATTTGGGACGGGTGGTGGAATTATAAGAGATTGTCAAGGTGGATTTGTGTTTGCTTTTTGTGGTTTCTTTGGTCAGCTTGATAGCTTGCAAGCTGGAGCACGAGCTCTTCTTCTGGGCATGCTGCTTTGTAAATTGAAGGGTTTATATTCATATAAAATTGAAAGTGATTCCAGAGGGTTGGTTGATTTAGTAAAATGTATAGCTTAAGTTGTTTAGAACCTTCGGCCATGGCTCAAAAAGATAAAAAAAATAAAAATACAAAGCATATGTTTTAAGTATTTCTCATTGTTAAAGAGAACTTAATACTGTTGTAGATTCTTTGGCAAATTTAGGACAGTGACTCCAGCGTTTTAAATTCTTCCAAAACATGCAGTCTTTGCCCACTAGAGTTAGATATTTCATTTTAATGGATGTATTCAAATGTGTAATTTTAGCATGTGTAAAATTTGGTAGGGGTACATTATACATTATTTTAAGTCTCAACTCCTTTTATTTTTTATTATAATCTCCACAAAATAGGTTCAAAGGGTGACATGGTGAATACCGATCATCCTTTTTTTGCCTTGGGAGGTTATGTCTATGCCCCCTCCTATGTAATTTTGTTATAATTAATAAAAGGGTATTCAAACCCACCAGCTGCAATATAGGCTTTTTTCTTTTAAAAGGAAACAAGCATGCTTATTCAACAAATTCAATTAATTAACTCAATCAATTCACCAATTCCAAATTCATGTATAAGCACCAGAGCAAAGCCATTACCTCAAACTTAAACTATGCATTGTCCTCAATGCCTAAAAATAAACAAAGAGTTAAAGTTGAGGGATTCCTTTGTTTTGTAACTCATTCTCAATCGCCTTGCATGGCATGATGTCCTTGAGTTTTTTGCTTGTCACATCGGCCTCATGTTCATTTAGGTAAACTCCATCAACTTTAGCATTCTTCAATGTTTTATTGCTTCGTACGAAGTTTATCCTATTATTTCAAAATAAATAAGAAATTAAATACTCATATTGATGCCAAAAAGATCCCTCCAAATATAAGTTGGGCTATATAGTCAAAGAGTATGACTATATACCATGAAAGATTAATATAAGCACAAATAACAAATTCAAACACCAATGTAGCTCAATATCATATAAGGACATGACCATAATATATATGCTCAATTAACATTAATGTTCATTATCATTCATGCCTCAAAAATAAAAAAAAATATAATTAGGCACTTCAATTATTAAGTTATAACATAAACATGATGTTTAAATTAATTTTCCAATAAAAAGATTCCTTTATATTTAATTCTTTTCTTTGAGACATTTTCACAAAATACTTGGTTAAAAAATCTTTATTTAATAATAAGTTTTGTAATAATTCTTTTAAAAATGATCTCCATGTCATATATCCCAAAAAGTACTACAAGATTTATCTTAGACAAAGAAAAACATGAAAAGAAAGTGATCAAAATCACAAGAACATCTTCAAAACTTTAACATTGAAGTTGGAGTTAAAAGTATTTTAGTGCGACTGAATCTAAATTCATGCTTAAATAATGTTACCTTATCAATAATTTATAAAAAGAATGAAGGTCACAATTAATGAAGGCAAAGTACACAAAGAACTGAAGAAATGAAGTGTTGATATGGCTTAGAAGCCAAATGGGCCAGAGGAATTTTTCACTTATAGTTTATATTTAAAGTTGAAAGTTTAGAAATTCATGACATGAAAGAATAAAAATTGATTAAATTGATGAATATTAATTAAAGTCTGCTTAATTAATAAAACTAAAAGACAAAGACAAAGAATTTTTTTTAGAAAAAATTGTAACCAATGTTGGGCGGTAGTGTTCTTCCGCATTCAACTCCTTGGAGCATCTTGTGAAGACTGCTGATAGTGCTGTATAATATTAGCCTAGGCATTAAAAGGGTTGTTCACCACCTAGTGCTGGGAAACACTGAGTGACAATATTGTACAAACTCCTTTTCTCTTTCTTTTCAAATTTTTTGACCTAACATTTCAATTGTATCATAACAAAAGTGATGTGTGTGGATTGCAGTATAAATTCTAGTAAAAAAAATAATACAAAAATCAAGTAATAAAAACTTAAATCTACATAATTAAGCACAAGTATACGCTTGTCATTGTATTCTAAAAGTAGGTTGTTCCCTCAAGGATGTTATTATTTTAATGGTTTAATTCTTCACCTAAAAGTATATGCTTGTATTCTAAAAGTAGGGTTGTTCCCTCAAGGATGTTATTATTTTAATGGGTTTAATTCTTCACCTAAAAGCTAAAGGAAATTGAAATAGTTAAGAACTAAAATTTTGCTAAATTAAGGAAAACAAAATTGAGTGAAAGTAATAATAGAAAATAGAAGAAATGCTTAAGTTATCAACTAGAACTAGGATTTGGAACCAAGAATTGTGATTTAATTCCTAAGAAGTGATTAGGGTTGTATATATTTCTCTCTAGTTGTGTGATTTAGTTATGGGATTATGCATTTAAAAAGGCAACTTGTTTTCTCCTTTATTTGCTCTAGTTTCTATCCCTAGTCCCTAGAATGTAATGATATAGGTTCCAATCTTAGTCAACCACATTATTTAATGAAGCACAATATATGACAATATCAAACCTACAAATTCCTCATAATATTCTTATACTAGGAGTACTATGATTCTAATAGCAAAGGTCTAGTTTTAATATAGATTGAACAATCAACACAAGTATCAATTCACACAAGTTATGAGCCCAACATAATTTACATGATTCTCAAATCAAAACTTGCTATTAAGTATAAACTTGCGTTACCCATAACATAAATCAATACCACAAGGGAAAATATCAACAACCCATAATCAAATCTTAGAGATTACAAAAGTCTAGCTACACATAATTATGAAAAGAACCATAAAATTGGAAAAAAGAAATACAATTAAGATTCAAGTTTTGAGGTATAGAAAATTCCCTTTTTACAAGAAGAACTAAACCACACTCAATCTCCAACCCCAAGCTCTAAAATTTCCTCCAAACATTTGAGTTTTTTCTTTCTAAACACTCAAGAACCCCAAGAAAATTCTTGTGGTGGCTAGCCTTCTTCCTTTCAATCCTAGGGTTCTTCCCTTCTAATGACCTAAAGAGAGTTTTTCTTTAAATTAAACCTATTGGGCTCATTCCGCATGGTCAAAGACCAAGAAAAAGGCTCAAGGAGGATCAAAGGATAAAGCTTGATTTATATATATATTTTTTTAACAAACGGTCGATAATTGTATTCACTTTGTAGCAATGCACATTTACAATCAAATTTCCCCCAAAATCGGACTCTTCCTAGCTCTAGTGTTGGCTAAGACGAAATGACAACATGTCAGAATGCAACCCACCTTCCCACAAAAACACACCATAAAAGAAATAAAGACCTTACTAAGAGTGAAAGGAATCCTTCCTAGGAGGGTATCTATGTCCTCACTATCGTGTTCTCCCAGTGATAAAGACATTAGCCATTGATCTTTCCCATGATCCTAGCTAACGAACCTACCTCTCAAAAAATTTCAGCAGCATGTCCTTTGTACTCGGAGCTAACCCTGGTTCATTTGCACCTAAGTAAATTCCACCCATGCATGTCTTGCCAACTCAACAACCTCCTTTTCTGGCATCCATTCTCTCTGGAAGACCCACATGTTGTGGCTCTTCCATATCATCCACATAAGATACGTTGTGAATTGTATCCGTTCCACCCAGCCATTCTCCTGCATCTGAGAACAAAGATGTTGCCACCAGTGCTGAAAATTATCCGGAGGCAAAACCCTAACCCAATCCACATGAGCCAGCTTCCAAATCTGTTGCACTCTAGAATAATTAAACATGAGGTGTTCTATAGTTTCAGCTGAGACGCCACACATTGAACAAGTAGGCTCAACTGGTATCCTCCTTTGATGCAACGTATCATGTAATGGCAAAATATTATGAAAACACCGCCATACAAACTGTTTGACCTTCCCAGTGACCTTTAGCTTCCAAGTAACTGTCCATATACGATGCCTTCTTACTCGCGAACTACTTGACTCAGGGACTTGATCAGCCAGTTGTTGATGCCGCTGCAACTTCTGATATGCCGCTTTCACTGAATAACTCTGGATACCCTTAATGGATTCCCCTCGGATAACATACCTTGCCCCCATCCCACCCTTCTAAAGCCATGAAGCATTTTGTTTATCAGCAACCAACAACACATCTGTGTGTGGAAAATATTTTGCTTTCATGATCTTGCTCATCAATTACTCAGGATGCTGAATAACTCGCGTCAATTGTTTCGCAAGTAGAGCATCATTAAAACTTTGAATCTCTTGAAATCCCAAACCCCCCTCTTCTTTTGCTTTAGTAAGGTCCTGCCATTTCTTCCAATGCATTTTTTGCCTTGCATCTCGATGAGCACCCCACCAAAAATTCGCCGTCAGACTACACATTTCTTGACACACTCCCTTGGGAAGTTTAAAACATCCCATGACATATGTGGGCAAAGCATTAACCACGCCCGGATGAGAACCTCCTTTCCTGCTTAACTCAAGAACTGAGACTTCAAATTCTGAATTCGATGCTACACTTTGTCAATAATAAACTGAAAGACCTCCCTTTTTGACCAACCAATCCTCATAGGTAACCCCAAGTACCACACATTCGATTGCTCCTTCACACCCCCCATAACTTGGCAAATCTAACTCCTAACCTCCCTGGAAACGTTAGGACTAAAAAATACTGACGATTTATCCAAATTCACAGCTTGACCCGAACATTGACTATAAGAGTGAAGAATCTGGTGCACAATATGAGCTTGATCTTCATTTGCCTCACAAAATAACAATGAATCATCAGCAAAAAACAAATGAGTAAGGAGAGGTCCATTCCAACTAGCTCTCATCCCTTTATACTCCCCTCTGGCACATGATGTAGTAATGAAATATGATAAAGCTTCAGAAATGATCAAGAACAGATATGGGGAAATGGGATATCCCTGCCGAATGCCCCGAGTAGGACTAATATACCCACATGCCTCTCCATTACTATTAATGGACAAATTACTCGTGGATAGACATTCCCTAATCCACTGAACCACACCCCAAGCAAATCTCATTTTTGTCATCACCTGTTCTAAAAACCGCCACTCCACCCTATCAAAGCTTGATTTAAATGAGTCACAATGGTCAGGTAGGGTCATGTGGGCCACAATAGACCAAGCTCAACTCTCTCTTTACCGTATCTATTTTCGGTTATATGCACTGGTGCTCATTCAACTAATATTTGAGACTTTTATCAATAGAATTATACTTTAATTCAAATAAAATTTGTAGCTCTTCCTCTTATCTTTCCAGTAGTTCAAGAATCATTGTATTTGGAGTTATGTAGCTCCAAATATGGCCATTTTCCAAAAATGTATTAGCTATTAATTGGTTGAGTCATAATGTCAATTCAACCTCAATTTTGACCTAGATGCTGATTGATTCGACATAAAATAAAAAAATCAATATTAAAGTATATCCCAAGAGTTTTCCAAAGAATCTATGTTCTCCACATTTGGTCATGGAGAAGATGAAATACGCCATGTTGAAATCTAGTCTTGTGTTGCTCATTTACTTGTTGAAGCACTATTTTCCGTATGTCTCTAGAATGTTTTTACCTACAAAACATATGAAAACACAAAATTACTGCCTATTTATTTTAATAAACGATGTAAAGCTTTATATTTTATGGTTCATTGAAGGAGTGCTTTTGCACTCTCATCAAATTCCCTCTAGCTTGAACTTTTACTTGTCTACGAGTAAATTGAACCAAATTATCAAGTTAAAAATTTGTTGACTCAACTTAATATACAAAGAGAAAATAATTGGAGCAGAGATAATAGTATCCAACTTCTAAGATTATTTAAAATATCATTCATTTTTAGCCTATAAGCTTTTTAATTACTTAAAAACTCATGCTTGAGTATCTCAACGACCACTCAACTCATGCAATGTTTACTCATTTGGTGCCAATCTTTTTGATTCACCATTAGTCAAAAGTACTCGTTTGTTACCTTAAACAATTTCTATGTGTGTGTGACGTAGGCACCACTTAAATCAAGTACGATCTTGTGTCTAATGCTCATCCCAAGAATTTTAATGTTCTGAATCAACTTCCCCTTTTCATCAACAATCTCATTGACCAAAAGAGAAGTATTACACTATATTTAAGATCATTGAACGTTTTATTCTCTCTTATATTAGTGCTCTTTCCCCCAAGCTGTCACTTTGCCTTATAAACAAAAAAGCCACACATTTGTTGTGATGGTGTTTGGTTACTTAACGAGTCATATCCATTGGAGTACCCTCTAATTTTATTCATTAGTCTTGGATTTTGTGGCTCTTTTTTCCCATTCCTACTCATATGGGTTCACTTAACTTAAGACACAATAGCAAGAGCTATCTCATAGAGGAGTAGCAACTTATATACAAAATTAAAACAAATAATTTCACAAGTCATATTAAAACTGTGGTGTACCGCTGACAATCATCGTAAAGATAGGTTGAATCATGGGTCACATCGCATCAAAGCATTAAAATTCACACAAAAGAATCACATTCTCCCTTGAAGTTTAATTTTATTAGTATACCCCAATTTAAGTGCTCAAAATAATTTGGTTAAGGTAACAAAATTTCCATCTAAATAATGGTTTACTCTAAGAGATCAACACCTTACATTTTGCACTAGTTGAGGAATTGGTCATTAATTTCATTGGTTGCATGATTTATTTCATTTTGTTAGTCTACTTTTATGCCAAAAAGAACTATCTTATCACTTCTATGGAAATTGTTATCTATTTCCTTATTTAACACAAAAGTAACTAAATCATAAGGATTTTTTAAATATATATTTGTAATTTTAACTACTACTAAATATGCTACTAACACTAATAAAAAATTCACTCAGATATCACTTAGAATGCAATCAAAGAGATAAATCATTCAAAGAAAATTAAGGTTTGAAAATTATAGTCCCCTTTTTCATTGAGTTTCAATGTGTGAATGAGACTAACTTGTCCTCATCCTTGCTTGAATGCTCATGATCTCTTTTAGTCCCGTCCAAAATATTCATCCTCATAAAAAATGACAAATAAAAATAAATATGAATTCACTTGGTTCATAATAAAAAGAAAGAAAATGAATATTAAAAAAAGGGGTAAAAAAACATTGGAGGCCACTAAACTTTTGAAATCGTATACTTTTGGCAAGTAATCTACAAAAATTATTCGAATAGCCATTCAACTCGTAACTTTGGAAACTTGTGGCCATTCCATTACTTTAAGCTGTTAAAACTAAGTGGCAATCAATTTTACCCTATTTTATAGGTGCAAAATGGTCAATTTCGCATAACACCTCTCACCCTCAAACATAAGTTTCTTCAGTCAATTTTATAGTAGAGTTTGATAAAAATTGTACATACTTTAAATTAAAATATTAAATAGAAAGAAAATTTTTCTTTTTAATCTAATCTAATATAATATAATAATTAATTTTTTGTATTCTGAAATATGAGTAAGTGTTTTAATACATTCCATTTTTTGGGATAATGAGTACAACATTTTTTAAAAATATTTTAATACACTATTTCATATTAAAATATTTTAATATAAAATTAATTGAACAGGCCTATATTTGAGGGTGAGAGGTGCTATGCAAAATTGACCATTTTACTCCTGTAAAATAGGGTAAATTTGACTACCGTTTGGTTTTAACGATTGAAAGTAACGGAATGGCCATAGGTTGCCAAATTTACGAGTTGAATGGCTATTTGTGCAATTTTGTTAGATGAGTGGCCAAAGTATACGATTAGAAAAGTTTAGTGGCTTCCAATGTCTTTTACCCCTAAAAAAAAAAAGAACACAAAGAAGAACAAAGATTAAGGTCCTAAACAACCCATGGCATGGGTCAAAAATTATACATAGAAAATCCATAAAGAATCTTAGGTCAACTAATTCTCTCTTCCCCTCCCCACCAAAATTTAAAATATGCATTGTCCTCAATGTGTCACTAAACTTCTAAAGAGGAACTAGTTGACAACTGCATTGTGCACATTGCCTCTCCCCTAAACTCAAAATATAACATAATTCACATATGAAAAGACAAGCAACACAAGGAAAGGAAATAAATTTTTTTTTAAGGAACCATATGTCTAAAGTCATTAAAGTCTAACTTCAAATATTATTTGATCTAATCAACTAAAGAAAACTAGTAAGCATAAAGTAAACAACAATTTGAGCATGGTATCATGTTAGTTCAACAATGGAATTCCTAACTTGAATGACTACTGTTTAAAATTTTAAAAATGGAGAACATTGGTTGAGAAATCAAACAAGACTTTCCAATTTTTCAAAAAGGGTCAACACTTGAATTCTACATCAATTGAAACAAAATTTCATCACAACTTCATCACATTTCTCTTTTACCAACGAAGATAAAATTAAAGGAAATTAAAGAAGATATAAACACACTAAAAAGGATAATTAAAAGATATTCACTTACTTGGATTTCCTTCCAATAAGCATTTGATATTAATGTTGCTGGCTCACCATAGAGCTTTTTTAATGTGGCCAAAAAGGATTTACAAGAGCAAGAGATGCCTTTCTTTTACTCCCAACTTTCAAGTTAGGTTTAAATATTTTTCTATCCACTTTGATCTCCTTGTGTTTAAAAAAGTTTCATCAAATGAATCACTCCACAAGGTAGTTACACTTGCTACTTTTCCTTCTTTTTGCACTTGGAAGAATTAATCTTAGGAAGTTTATTTGCTTCTGCCCCCTTCATCCACCCTCCCCCAAAAAATATCATCACGAGACCCTCAAGGGATCATTTCTTGGAGGTAAAACTGTGTCATTCGAAACTTTTAAGTATGCCTTAACTTGAGAGAAGCAAAGAGCATATAAACTACAAGAACCAAAAGTGTTTGTCTAAGGATTTATCTACTTCCACATCAATTGACCATTTAAGTTCACATGCAAAGAGTTTCTATAACAAGAATCATTCACTTGCATTTTCAAGTAAGTATTATTATTAACTTCATCTTCTTCTTTCCCAAGTAACTTATCAACGTGACTTGTAATATCATAAATGGATTTATCAATATAATAACATTCAAAATTATAAGCGATCTCATTCAAGATTTTCAATTATGTGCATCTAAGTCATCAAATTCAGTAGACTTAACTTCATGCATCTCTTCATCAACTAAAGGAGTTACTAGATCATCACCATCATCAAAATGACATTGGAAGGAAGTAGCAACATCATTCATAAAAGAATCAACACTATCAAATTTGAAACCTGAGACATAGACTTTGAAAGTTGTATAGGCTCCTGAAATGTTACCTCTTTTACATTGACTTTGAATGTGACCATTTCGTTTTTAACTCCAATAGTTGCATTGCTAGTTTCCAGAAATAGACAATCAAGAATGATAGGCACCTCTTTGTCCTCTTCTTTGTTGATGTGGTGCAGATTGGAATATAAAATATAGCACATATACTGCAATTAATCAAGTAATAATTAACCTAAATCCACACAACTAAGCATAAGTATACACTTGTCTTTTTATTGTGGAAGTAGGGACAATCACTTGAGAATATTATTATTTTGAGGGTTTATTTTGAGGTCTATCAATGAAGTTTTATCAAATTTAACATTTTTCCTTACCTCCTTATGCCTATAGAATTCTTTTACCTACAAAACACATGAAAACACAAGATTAGTGCTTATTTATCTTGATAAAAGATGTAAAAATCTTTATTTTAGGGAACATTTAAGGAGTGCTTTTGTACTCTCATCAGATGTCTAAGATAGTGAAATCAATAGGAAGAATGAACTTTTCTACTTTGACTAACACATTTTCAATTATCCTAGTTGGATGAACCATTGATCTATTCGCCAATTGAAGTGTGATTTGCATTGATTTCACTTTATTACTTATCCCAATGGCCTTATCAATGGATAAAGGCATAAGATTCAACTTTGTTCCCAAGTCACACTGAGCCTTATCAAAATGTTTGGACCAAGGAATAACACAAGTACTAAGATCCTTAAGCTTAGGGTGAAAATCCTTCCTTATCAAGTAATTACAATACCCACTCAAGGTGACCACACCCTCCTTTTGAATCTTTTCCTTGTTTGCAAGAATGTCCTTTATGTTCTTGGCGTACTATGGGATATTTTTTTATTAATTCAAGTAATGGGACATCAACATGAAGGTTTTTGAACATTGCAATTTTTTTCTTGATCCTTATCCACGTTGGGTTTCTTAGAAGACCTAAGGAGAAAAGGAGAAGGAGGGGGAACAAGACCTAGAAAATTAAATGGTAAAGATGGATCTCTTTTTACCTCTTGGACCCATGAGATTTAATTTCTACCTCTATTGGTTCCTCATTCTTAGCGTCATCAACTTGCTCTTCATCTTATTTCATCTTCTTAGACTTCCATTCTTGAATCTTGGCCTCTTACTTTTTTCTACAATCTTGCCACTTCTTAGTGTAATTGCTTTGCATTGTTCCTTCCCCTTTGCATTAGGCATGGTGCCACTAGGAAGGGCATCTTATGGGTGATTATGCAATGCTTGAACAATTGTCCAATTTGGGCATCTATATTTCTCAAAGTGGCATTATGGAGAGTGGTCTTTGCACTATGCTATTCAAGGATTTTGTTGATTTTTCTCTTGTTTATCACTTTATTGCTTCATTTCATCCATGAACTTGAGAAGAGTGTCCCCCAAGGATAATTTTAATTCCTCTTTCCTTGATTTTTGGCCTCCAAATCCCAATAGAAAATTAGGTCTCGTTGAGGCATTTGACAAAGAAGAGCATCCTTGGTTATTATTATTCGAATGAGATAACACCTAAAATAGTCCTTCACATTTTAGCAAATAATTGTTTCCATCCATCACTTTTAAAACGGGGACAAATAGTCCTTCACATCTCATAAATGGGAACTTTTGGTCCTTCGTTACTTATTAATTAGTTTTTCTGTTAAATCACTCCATGTGTAGTTCACGTGACTTTTTAACTGCGGGTAAATTTGGAATTAAAAAAAAAACCCCCCTCCTTTTTTTCCCCTTCTTCCTCGGCACCTAACTACAGTAAAGAGCCACCCATCTCTAGCACAAACCCAGTTGCAAAAAAACAATCAACACCCCAACTAAGCAACAATTAATAGCAACCCATTACTGTACGACAAACAACAGCTTAAACACTTTCTCAACACAATTCTAAACCAAGAACAACAAAGCCAAAACAACAAACACAACCATATGACAGACTCAACACAGCCAGAACCAAGAACAACAAACACTGCCATATGATAGCCACAATCAAGAACAACAATCCAAGTGCAGTCCCTCAACCGCTTAAACACTTCCTCAACACAGTCCAAGTGTAGTCTAAGCTGTACGACAAACAACAGCTAAAATACTTCCTCAACACAGTCCAAAACCAATAACAACAAACACAACCGTATGATAGACTCAACATAGCCAGAACCAAGAACAAACACAGTCGTATGACAGCCACAATCAAGAACAATAGCCGCAATGCCCCACACCCCCTCCCACCCTCGATGAGCTCTAAACCGTACCTCACCCCCATCCCCTTTTATCTTATCGTTCTAATAAAATAGAGCAAAATAATAAAAGCATAATCTTTAATATACTGAGAATATCATTCAGAAATTTGCTGCATAAACTTCAGCCAACATAGTTGTAACAGTGGGGAAAAATATTGCAGCAAAATAGCAGATCAAATTTGGCCAAATTACTGCCAAAACTAGAAAATTAAAAATTCCAACAAGGTTGACAAAAAATCTAGCAGAAAAAAAAAACAGTAACAACAATTTTCAGCCATAAAATCTAGCAAAATTTGACCCAAAACAAACACAGAAGTCTAGAAAAACATCAAACCAGTAAAGGTTGTGAAAAACAAACTTAGAAATTCGAATGCGAAAGCGTTACCCCTCACAATATTTCAAAACAAATTCAATTGAAGCATGATGAAATGAATCCCGTATATTTTCTACAAATGTAAGCACTCACATTGAAGGGTGGTTATGGGGATGCAATGTGATGAAGAAGGTGGTGGCGCATTAGCAATCTAGAACTCTAGGGTTAAGGGGAAAAAAATCAAAATTGGAGGTGTCGACGGAGAAGGTGGTGGTGCATTAACCAATTTTATCTTTTTATTGGGCCCACCATAGAGGGGATAGAGGTGGGGGTGAGCTAGGGCTCGTCGGGGTGGAAGAGGGTGTGGAGCGGGCAGGGTGCGAGGGGGGCCTACGGCTGAGTTTAGTGGTGCTAGGGAGAGGGACGGGGTGCAAGAAATTTATGGAGAGGATGGAGTGTGGTTATTTTTTAATTCCAATTTTGCCCATGATTAAAAAGTCATTTAACAGAAAAACTAAAAGAATAGTGACGGAGGATCAAAATTTCCCATTTATGAGATATGAAGGACTATTTGTTCCCGTTTTCAAAGTGAGTGATGAAAAAGATTATTCGTTAAAATGTGAAGGACTATTTTGGATGTTATCACTATTCAAATTGTTATCTTAGCCCCTCCAATTGGTATTGAAATTCCCTTGATTATAGATGTTGATGAATTGGATGGACTTCATTATAAGGTGGTGTTAGTTGGTGTAGTGTTCACCTTGGCATAATCTACAATTAATCACTGATTGATTTTCTATTCTTACTTAGATATTATTTACTTTCTTAGCCAAGGCCACTACTTGAGCTTCAAGGTTGGTAGTGCTATAAGCTCCAAAAATCTAGTTGACTTCTTGGATGGTAGTCTCCTATCATTAGGGCCAAGAGCATTCATTCTCCGTTATCCTTGTGAAAAGCTCTTGCACTTCTTCCATTTCCTTGTTTTTGAGAGTTCCTCCGACACTCACATTAACAATGCTCCTTGACTCCACCATAAGACCATTATGAAAAACTTGTAAGTGAAGGCCATCCTCTATCCCATGGTTGGGGTGTTTCCTTATCAACTCTCTCCCAAGTTTCACTACAAGTCTCTCCATCATATTATCTAAATTCAAAGATGTCCATGCACAACTTGTCCATTTTGTGGAAACTACTTGGTGAGGAACTTCTTCCTTAACTCATCACAAGTAGTGATAGAAGCTCTGAAGAAGGAATTATACAATAACATAGCTTGTCCCCTTAGAGAGAAAAGGAACAAAAATTCTTCTTACTGTATTTGGATGTACACCTATTCAACTTAAAAATATTGTAAAGAGCAAGGAAGACCTTAATGTGGGCATTAGGGTCTTCATCATCAAACCCTTGAAAGATTGCCTCCATTACTAGAAAAAAATGCTTTACGTTAAAAAATGTCTTTATAACTTATCTATTAAAACATTTGACTTATTAAGGCATTTTCTAAAAATGCCTTCTATACTCATGTAATTATAACTTATACCTTTTAAGGCATTTTTAAATGACAAAACAATGTAATTTTTACTACATTTAAATAGACATTCCTCAATTATCTTGACAATAAGAAATGCTTTAGTAGATGTCTTACAAGGGCATTAATAAATGCCTTTATATACTAATTTTTTTTTAAAATAAAAAATATTTCTTAAAATGCCATTAAAACCATAAAGAAAATAATTTTCTCATAAATTACTACCCTTTCATTATATACAAGTAGACCATAAAAAAAAAAGAAGTCAAAATTCTAATATCAACCCTAATATTGACAATCTAACTCCTTCCATATAAATAAAATGAATTATTAAACTCAAAACTAAAATTAAATTCTAGTACTACCACATTGCGTATCTCTATTAAAAATACAAGATTATGGCTTATCCTCTCAATATCTGGTGCTTATGTAGTAACAAGAACTTGATCATCCATCATCATCTTCAAACAAATCTAATCCACAACTAACAAAGTAAAAAAATATTGATTAAGTAAAACTATTTTTCAATGGAATATTAAAAGGTTTAATTTGTATCTTTCATATGTATAGTAGATATATAAGTACATAAATGAGAAAAAAAAGGGTTATTTGAAAAAATGAGCAAGCAAAAAATAAAAGGGGTTATTTAAAAAAAATGAGCAAGCAATCATTTTTTGGAGGAGACAAATGAGACCTCTAGCCTACATATTTAGTCATACATCCTCTCTTGCTCCCAAATGTCCACAAGAAAATCCTACATTTCCTAGGAGTTTGAAATTGACAGGGAAAAGTCAGAAAAGAAACAATTTGAAGAGGCAACAAATGAAATCCCCATTACATTACAACTAGAGACTTGCAGCTAGAGGAATAGGCTCCAAGAATGGTTTGTTACTTCCAAGCAAACAATCATATGTTGCATTCCAATTGCAAAACTAAAGTTTTTCAACTATGCAAAGACACAAAGTGCTAAGGAAAATGCAACAGAAAATCAATGAATGTCTAAACCTCATTTCAACAAATAGAACCTCACACACCAATCTTGACTCATAAAGGTGTAAGTGAAACATACACATTCACTAAGCAGGTGTTCAAAGCATTCTAAGCAGTAGTTACCCATTAATTTTCATATTCTCAACAATTATTACATTTTCATGAGAATAAAGGTCTGCTTAGTTCCAGGATGATCATCTTCTAGTTATTTCAACTCATTCAATCAACAATATGTTGTGAATGTTAAGAGCAACTTTATTCTGAAGTCATTGAATCACACTTTTACTGAAATTTAGCCAAACGATTTCTTCTTATATGGTTCCTCGCATGTCCAGATGAGTAGAAGAATATCTACCCACAATCACCCTTGAGTGATAGCAGAAAAAGGGGAAAAAGAGGTAAACAACCAAACTGTAGAAAGAACAAAACATCTATATTCCATCCAAAGTATATAACCAACATCATCAATACACAAAATAGAAGTACATCACTGATTGATTAACAAACTCAAGAAAATAAGAACAGCTTGATAACATTACCCACAATCTAATGCCTTTTTATTTTAAACCTATGTAATGCATTCAGTTGTGTTCTCACCTTAACATAAACACCCAACTTCAATCATCTCCCCACATCCCACCACCACCTAAAAAAGAAGGGAAGAAAAAAAAAAGGCAGAGCCAAGTGAAGAATAGAACAAAACCTATATGGTTGACTTAGGCTCACATAGCTGCTACACGTAGCTATTAGGCTGTCTATTACCAATCCGCTGCTTTCTAATTTGGTTCCAAAGAAGAAGACCTACAATAAAATTATATTTAGGATTATTACTACCAAAAAAATTTATATCTTGCACCAATGATTCTAGTCCCTGGAAATAGATGGGGCATGAAGAATATAACTATTAAGGTAAAGGAAGAGATGGGTTCTTCTAGAGAGTCTTGCTAGTGACATGTTCAAATAGATTAAAGTGATACTTTTGGATAATATTAGCTCAGATGAAACAACATTTGAATTAACAAAGAGATGCTAGATTGCACAAAATTTTTGGAGAACATCATGTTTACTAGAAGAAAAAATTACCAACCTAAAAATGGGAATATGCAAATGATTCAATTTTTGGATTAGGTCATCAGAGGACTAGCGAAAAATTTGAACCATTTGCAATCTAAGCCGACCTATAGTTGTAAATCACTAAAAATAACATCTTCAAAGAAAAGCATCCATGTATATCCATCATAGCCTCCTTTGAAATAAAATAAAATTCCCAACAATACAACATAAATCAAACCACTTCATTGAGCATTAATAAGGTTTTATTAAGGCACTTGCATATAGTGTCTCAATAGGAGTGTAGGCATAGACACTTTTTCTAGTAGTCTCCTTTCGTGCTTGTCTTATGTTCCTTTCTAGTTTTGAATCAAAATCAAAGTCCACTTGATCTTGAGATCTTGTTCATGGCATAAACAAGTAGAAAACCAAAGAAAACCAAAAAGTCCCTACAAGAGAAACAAGAAGACTAAAAATAAGTTGAATTAAATAAATCTTCACTGCACTAGATAATTTAACAAAACCAATTAAATTAGGAAAAGTACTAAACACTCAAAGCAAAGCAAACAACCCCAAAAATTGTGCCAAAAATTTGATGTGTGTGGATTGGAGTATAAAATTGCAGCATAAAACCTTAAAAATCAAGTGATATAAACCTAAATCCACACAAGTGCAAGTATACACTTGTTATATTGTGGAAGTAGAGTCGATCCCTTGAGGATGTTGTTACTATGAAGGTTTTAATTCTTTACCAAAAAGCTGCAATTGAAATAGTTAAGAACTAAAATTTTGCTAAATTAAGGCAAAGAAAATTGAGTAAAATTAATAATAGAAAAACTATGGAAACAATTAATTTATCAACTAGAACTAGGATTTGGAACCAAAAGTTGTGATTTGATCTCTAAGAGGTAATTAGGATTGTTTCTATTTTTCCCTAGTTGTGTTATTTAGCTTGGGATTATGCACTTGAAGAGGCAACTTGTCTTTTTTTGCTTTAATTTCTATCCCTAGTCCCTAGAATATAATGATATAGGGCCTATTGATAACTCTATTTTATATAGGGCAACTTTATTAATTATGGTTAGAAATTGGCTTGTGATTTGATTTGTTTTTACATATTTTGGCCAAAATTTCTTTTGATTTTATGATTACCAAGTTATCTAAAATTTTTGTATAATTTTTGAGTTTAATCCCAAATTTTCTTCTAATTTCCCGAAGAGAACTAGGATTAAAGATAAAATGCTACATTTGGCCTATGATTGGAAGCAGTTCGATGAAATGCCGAGGGGTGACTTATCTTTCAGGGCGACTGTGGATAGTGGTAGAAAGGCAATGATCAATGCCTTGAAACAGACTGAACACCCAAAACATCAGACTTACACTGTTGGGGGATTTCCAGTTGTACTAGGGAAGGGTACTGAACAATTCTATACGTTTGTCTTTTGTTGTATGGTTAATTCCCCACAATAACCTAAACAAGTTTTTATTCATTTATTTATTTTGATAAAAAGAATAACATTTATTCTAACAAAGTTATTAAACAAAAATTATCTTGAATACTCCATAATCTGGAAGATTTGTTCAATTCTATTAACAAAGAATAACATATTTTACTAAGCGTATTGATACTTTTAAGAATGGTTACCTCCCCGTAATTACTTATGATGATTTTTCTTTCAATGTCCTAGTTGTTCGCATATGAGACAATGCCACATCTCCAGTGGTTCAAAATGGTTGAGCAGGTCGAAATGAGTGGATGCAAGCCCAGAAAGTTCAGATGGAATGGGTTGAATGCACAAAGAAGAGATCAAGAAAAGAAGAAAGTTTGGTCAAGAAAAACAGTTGACGGGGAGGTATGTTATATTTATTAACCAAATATAGAATACTCGAAGCATGTGAGTTGCGTGAATATTAATTCTTAACATGTTGCAGAAAGTTAAGGTGACCCGAATGAAGCCCACACCCGAAGAGCAACAGAAATTCTTGTGTTGGGAAGAAAATGAGGTGGTTGGTGAACATGAGGAGTTCGGTAGAGATAAAGATGACTCCGAACATAAGGGCGAAGAAAATTTCTACGTGTCCTATAGAAATCGAGCCATAGAAACCGAGGTTGCAGAAACATCAAAACAACAGACAAATGGCAAAGCAGAAAGGAGGCAGAAACAAATGGCCTTAGTTAAGGAACTAAGATCACGAGTTGCAGAATGTGAGGCGCAACTGAAGGAGTCAAAAGAGAAAATGGGGATCGAGAGAGCTCATTCGGCTGTTTTGGAGGGCAAAGTAAATGCTCTCACTACTAAGTTCGAGTGTCTAACCACCGACCTTGCTAATATGTGGGAATATGTACATACTTTGATACTCATCCAACCATCGGCATATTCCTCTCCTTTTCTGCCTGATTCTCAAGATTCATTCGACCAGTCTCAGTGCCAGTCTGCGCAAAGAAGAGATGGGGCCGTTGATGATGAAATGCCGAAGGCCGAGGGTGGCGTAGATGACCAAGATGCCAATAACGAGAGGCCTAAAGATGCCAAGACCGAGGGGCCTAAGGATGAAGATAATGTTCCAACGGCTGAGGCAAATGGAAAGCACTCCGTCGAGAGGATAGAAGAGGGCTTCAATGGTGTGGATAACGTGATTATCTTAATCAACTCACAAGTTACCCCCTAGGCCGAACCATTGATAGCATCCAAGAGTGCTCCATCCGTACCAATGAAGGAAAATGAGCCAAAATATCCGGCTTCTAAAAAGACAGTGGGGTCAAACCTGGAGCCGACTCTTGCCCAAGAAGTGCTTGGCTTGACATTTGCTGCATTACAATATCAGCCATCTCCCAAAGACATTACAGCAATGAAAAGATGGATGAGAGCAAAACCACCCCTTTACTTGGATACGCCTATTTTATCATTGGATTCCGACCTCTTGATGACAATGTGAACTGCAGGCTTTTGGTTCAACGATCATGTAAGTTATTTCTTTTCATTTATCCTACCATGATTAGTTTATCACTATTAAATTTTACCTAACGACATTATATTTTAAATTTCCAGCAAATTAATTTGTATACGTCCATGCTAAGAAAGAGGATAATTTCTATGGGCCGCGCTGATATCTTCATCATGGAGTGTTATTTTGATGTAAGTGTGGAATGATTGAACGGTGTCTAATTTACTTAACTCCAATTTTAAATTGAAATACATAATTTATGGAGTGTTTATGTACTTGCTGGTAGATGAACATGAAGGAGCTTTAAGCCGCCCGAAAGTGCCACAAGTTGATGACTTGGCGATGAAGCAGTTTGTTGGTGATTGTGGTTTTGAATGCGATTGTCGGACTATTGACATCGTCTTATTCTCCTATCACATTGATGGCAATCATTGGATGCTCGTGAAAATGGATTTGAATGCACAGAAATTATATGTGTACAACCCATCGCTTCAAGACATCGTCGTTGTGCCAAAGTTGGAATACCTCATTGCGACAATGCCCAAGCTACTAGAGGCATGCGAGTTTTACAAATACTTTGCCAAAAAATAGCAAATGGGGGATCAATGGACAGTGGTAATAGAAGAAAATTTGGTTCACCAAGAAGGGGGGTAAGTATCTACTTTATAGTATGATCATTTTCCCATGTAATGCCTTTAGGAGTTATGATTTTAGTCTTGCGACTGTTTATTTTTGTAGGAGTGGCGATTGTGGCATATACATATTAAAGTGAGCTGAATACATTATCCATGGGTTCCCACTAAATACAATTCGGCCCGAAAAGGCTATGGAGGTCCGTAAGGAGATGGCGGCAGTACTTTAAGCAGAAAGAGCCAAGACCAAAAAAAAGAAGGAGGAAGTAATTAAAAAATTGTAGAAATAAATGTAAATGAACATTATATTCAAGCAGCTTTTATATGTTATTTTAAATTACATCAATGTAAATATACACTTTATTCAATGGCTATTCCATTTTTTCAATGAGTAATTATACTTCGACGAACAGTCTTTAGTTCCACGATACTGTATTTATAATTCATTTACCTTTTCAATGAGTAATACATGTTTGGACACTAAAGTAGACATTTTCAGCTTATGTTCGACATTTTCAGACATTTTTGGCGTATGTTCAACATTTTCAGTCATTTTTTTCGACATTTTGTTACTTAGGACCGGCATAGTTTTCGATAGTTATTTCGACATTTTTACATTTGTTCCAACATTTTTACAGTTGTATCGACACTTGTAGTTGACATTTATATCCGACATTTTGTTAGACATACATTTCGACATTTTCCTACATTTTGTTCGACATATACGTACTTTGACCTGTGCAACTTATTTAATTCATATTTATTCCAAAAAAGAAATATGTATAAACATTACCTCTTTTTTGGACTTCATTGCAAATATAGCTAATCCATATGTTCACAACCCCGACTCTAGGATATATCACGAAATTGTCGTCCGTCGTCTAAACCTCCTCTGAAAATTCTCAGGGTGAAAAGGAGCATTGTAGCCATCCAGCATCTAAAGGTACACAGATTTCTATAGTCTTTTTCTTTTAAATAATGGGTAGCGGGTTTCATTGAAGGGTTTTGTGGGCATTGTTTCATTCATTTACCTTGTCATGGGTAAAATGAAGATTTGGATGGAAAATGTATGTTTAGGAACGAGATTTCGTACAAGGGTTATATGGGCATTGTTTGATTCATTAATGGGTAAAATGAAGTAATGTTGTAAAAAATGTATGTTTTATGAAGGTGATTCCATTGAAGGGTTTTCTGACTTCATTGAATGCATACAAACTTCCAAGGTATGGCGAACCAAAATGTATGGTCTGTTCATGTTCTTTATGAAGGAGAATGGACTGTTGATCCAGCGTTGAATGAGTATCGATACATCAATTATAAGAGAGTTGAAACTATTTTGTTAAAAGAAGACCCAAGTTTCTCGGAAATGATTAATAACATCATATGCATCATTGGCTTGGATCAGAGAATAAAAAATAAACTTCTTATCGAATACCTACCAAAGTACTTATCGAATATATCTATCCTTCCTATCAACAATGATTACCACGTGAAGTGTTTTATGAATGAGATTATAAAGCATGCTAGGATACCTATCTGTGTTACAATTCGAGAGGTTGCAACAAATGCAGATAAATATGGTGGCAGTAACTCATTAGTCCAATTTGGACTAATGATGTAATCCATTCAAGGCAGTTGGATGAGAACAGTATTAGCATACCAAATGAAGATCAATTAGGAAGCAATGAGGATGATGAATCGGTAAATGAAACCATCATTGTTGAGAATGAAAGAATAATGTCCTTGGAAAGACGCAAGGAGCTTGTAGTTAGGCCGACCTCACAAAATATTCATTGCTTTGAAGCCACTACGTCTTCGCGTGCAAGTGGGTCGGCTTCTGATAAATTAGCCGAAGTCATAGACGTGGCAGTGAAAGATGTTTTCGAGACTAGGCATCACTTGTTTTTGAGAATGTCAATGCTTGCCGTCAAAATTTTTTTCGAGTGGAAGGTTCTTAGGGCAAATAGCAAGTTTTGGTACCTGAGGTGTAAGGATGTTAATTGCAAATGGAGAATGAATGCATCGGCGATTGGGAATTCTTCTGCCTGGAAGATTACTAAATATGACAATATCCATACATGCCAATCATCGTTGGTTCGGAGTGACAATCAGCAGGCATGCGGCAAAGTTATTGGTTCATGGATCAAAACCAAGTACTAGGACGTATACAGGTCGTATAGGCCAAACGAAATCATTTCAGATGTTTGGTCGGAGCTTGGAGTTAACATAACATACACCAAAGCTTGGCGCTCGAGAGAATCCACACTGCACGAAGTAAGAGGCAATTATGAGGGTACATATAGAATATTGCCAGCCTATTTAAATGTGATGAAAGAAATAAACCCGGGCACTTTTACTGAGCTGAGTCGTGACGAAGATGGTAGATTCAAGTACTTATTCTTTGCATTTGGTGCTTCGATTTGTGGCTTTCATAGCCACATGCAACCAGTTATTACTGTTGACACTTGCTTTCTTAAAGAAAGATATCCTGGGTCATTAATTGTTGCAACATGCATGGATGGTAACAACCAAGTATATCCTATTGGCTGGGGAATTGTTGATTCTGAAAATGACGCATCGTGAGAGTGGTTTTTATAAAAGCTAAAGGCTGCAGTTGGCAATGAAATCGATGGATTGGTGTTTGTTTCTGATAGACAGAAGAGCATTGCAAAAGGCATAGCAAATGTGTTCCCAGATTCCCATCACGGAGCATGTATTTATCATCTAAGCAATAACCTAAGAGCAAAGTTCAAACACGATGCTGTGATCCCATTATATTTTAAGGTTGCGAAGGGTTACACCGTTGCTGAATTCAATGAGCTCTTCTCATGGATTTCAATGTAGAATTCAAGGGTAAGTGAGTATTTACGGGAAGTCAGGATTAAACGTTGGTCAATGGCACATTCAGGTGGGCGACGTTACACAATAATGACGACCAACATTGCAAAATGTCTGAATGCATTATTGAAGGATGCCCTTCCTATTCATTATTTGGTCGATGACATCCGTAACACACTCCAAAGATGGTTTCAAGAACGGTGTACTGCAGCTAGTGAAATGAAAACAATTACAACCCCATACATCGAAGAGCAAATTGCATCCAGAATGAGAGAAGCACATTCTTATGTGGTTGAACCGGTTGATATACACAGATGGTTTGTATAGGACAGTGCAAACCGAATTGCTACGGTCGATTTGCTTCAAAAAACTTGCACGTGTCGAGTGTTTGATATGGATCAAATCCCTTGTGTTCATGCACTAGCTGCATCTCGGCATAAACAAATTGACCATTACACCTTATGCTCTCAACTGTATCACATTGAAGCACTTGTAGGTGCTTATGCAAATTCTATTATGCCGGTGGGTGACCCTAAGGATTGGAATGTGGCCAATGATATTTTAGCAATTCAATTATCACCCCTAGAACCTAGGGCTAAGAGTGGAAGGTGGAAGAAAAAAAGAATTCCTTCAACAAGAGAGCAGAAAGTTTTAAAAAATGTGGTCGTTGCAGAGGGAACAGACATAACTGGCAAACTTGCTCAAATGCATTCATTTCTAGGGACAATTTGTAAAGCGAGTTAACTTTATTCAGTATAGGATTTTACTCATTTCCATAAGGACAATTTGTTTAAGCACATTTGGTTTGTATATAAGATTACCAAATTACGCAACCATGCACATCATTTATTAGTACAATAAAACACATTTGTTTATTTTGACGGAAATTGTTTATTTCGTGGATGTCATTGACATCTGCAATCCCACATATGAAAGCCAGACATATGTATCGACATATAATATAATTACGCTTATAGTTCGATATTTTTTTCGACATACATTTCGACATTTCATTCGATATATAGTTCGATATTTCATTTGATATATAGTTCGACATTTTATATCATATTCTCGACATATAGTTCGACATATCTTCATCATTATCGATATATATTTCGACATATCTTCATCATTATCGACATTTTATATCATATAGTTTGACATATATTCATCATTCTCGACATATGAACTAATCTCTCGTTCAAACCCAGTTCAACTAAAAAAAAAATAACACACAGTTTGACACCATAGCCGCAAAACAAACACACACCCTCTCGTGATAGCAAATTCGAAGCTAAGAAAGTAGACGCAAATTTTCACCAAACCGTCTACTCAATCGGCCTTTTTTGTGTTCTTCAAGTGCATGTCGTGGTTGAGCCATAGACGATAATGAGTTTGGTGAGCTGGGTTGTTGATTTAGTGGAGGATGAATGCTAATTAGCGATTAATTCCGTTACAGACAGATGAATAAGATACGCGGGAATGTTGGTCTAACGTTTTTTTCCAAATAGAGGGGCTTTTTGGTCATTTCAGTTGGTCAAACACCCTTGACCTGCTATATTTGTGAACATTCTTTGGTCACTGTATATTTGTAAAAGTGAAGTCCAAATGTGCTATATTTGCAAATTTCCCCATTCACCCCATAAGGCTCTAAACATCTCGTACAGGCTCAGGTGGCTTCATGTTAAGAATGGCTTGCAATTTTTCCTAATTTGCCATTATACCCTGCTTTGACATCATGTATCTCAAGAATTTTCTTGAAACTACTCCAGACACACTTCGTGGGATTAAATTTCACCATAAATGCATGTAATGTATGAAATACTTCTCGTAAGTTGATAATCAAGTCATTCTCATCCCTATTTTTGACCAATATATCATTATGTAATTTATGTATACTTCCATATTCTTTTCGATTTTCTTTTTTAAAAATTTTGTCACCAACCTTTGATAAGTAGCACTAGCATTTTTTAAACCAAATGACATGGTGATATAATAGTAAGTACCTATGTTGGTTGTAAAGGTGGTCTTCTCCTCCCTTTCTTTACAAAGAAAAATCTAGTGGTAACTTTTATATGCATCAAGAAAAATAAGGAAACTTGAAACCCACTATTAAATCCACCAATGTATCTATCCTGAACATTGGAAAAGGGTCCTTGGGACATGCCTTGTTCAAGCCTCTAAAATCCACATGCATCCTCTTTTCCCTTGTTGATTTTTTGACTAGTACCGAGTTCGATAATCATTCTGGGCACTCCACCTCCATGATTATTTTTTTGTTTAGCAATTTATTAGCCTTCTTATTTATTATCAAACTTCTCTCAAGACCAAATGTTATCTTTCTCTGTTTGACTAGCTTGCAATTCGGATTTACAGCCAACCTATGCTTTATGACCTCTCTTGGTATCCCTAGCATATTGGTCGAGGTCCAAGCGAAAACATCCTTGTATTGTATTAGTAAATCCACCAACCTTCCTTTTATTTCAGTTTCCAATTTTTTCCCAATCTTTACTTTCTTCCCTGTACATGGGTCCAATCTTACTTTCTCCATCTCAGCTCCTAACTCAATAATTTTTCCCACCCTATCTTTTTGAGGCTCCAAGTCTTCAATAGTCATTATCTAAGGTCTTTTCATCATTTTTAAAGTAGCAAAATTGCACTGCCTTATGGTCTTTGCATTTGCTCTGATCATCGCCACCCCCTTCTAGGTTGGGAACTTTAAAATCACGTGGAAGCTTGAGCAAATTGCCTCAAACTTTTTATTCCTAGCCTTCCTTGAAAAGAATTATATGCCATTGGTCCCTTCATTATCATGAACTTCAGGTTTTCAATTCGTGCTCTTTTCTAATTTGTTAAGGTGAAAGTTGAAGTTTATCAATGAGGTCAACTGGCACATTGCCAACTTTAACAGGTTCCTATATAAGTTGCATCCTCAAACAAATTCTCATGCACTATATTTATAGAAATCCTATTATCAATTGGGACTTGCCTTCTCTAAAAATTTTCCATATAAGTCTCAATCACTATCGAGTCGTCTACCAATTTTGACAAGAAATGCTCCTCTGCAAAATATATATATATATATATATATATATATATATATATATATATATATATATCTATATATATATATAGCCACTTCTTTCTCCAAACTTCTTCTTTGACACTGCATATGGTCAATTGACCTCGCATTAGTCCTTCTTGTCAAGGTGTAGTCTCTTGACATAAGACCACCTAATATTATATGAATGACTATATCCACTACAGATTGATCTCTTTTTGGAGATCCCTCTCGTACTTTGACTTTTGCAGCTTTTGCTTTGAGCCTCTTCTAATCTTGCTACTTATCCATTTACACAACAAAATGTTTCAATCCCCCTCTTTAGATCATCCATTGGCGTTGTGTAGATTATGATGTAAAATTGCATTATACAATCACAAATATTAAACAATAATTAACCAAAATCCACAAAACTAAACACAAGTGTACACTTGTCATTGTAGTATAGAAGTAAAGTTGATCCCTTGAGTATGTCATTACTGTGAGGGGTAAATTCTTCACTAGAAATTAGAGACCAATTTAAATAGTTAAGAACTATAATTTTGATAAATTAAAGTAAAGAAAATTGAGTAAAATTAACAGTCGAAAAATAGAAGACAAACTTAATTGAGATAATCCCCAAAATCGTCATTCACATATTGGCCAATGATTTTTTTAATCCCTCACTTTTAAAACGGGAACAAATTGTCCCTCACATTTCACGAATGTACCCTTTTGGTCCTCCGTCACTATTCTGTCACTATTCTGACATTATTCCGCCACTATTCTAATAAAAAACAAATAGAATAGTGATAGAGAACCAAAAAAGTAGATTCATGAAATGTGAAGGACCATTTGTTCCCGTTTTAAAAGTTAGGGACTAGAAAGATTATTGGGCAATATATGAGGGACAATTTTGGGAGTTATCTCAACTTAATTTATCCACTAAAATTAAAATTTGGAACCAAGAATTATAATTTAATGCTATATAAATGATTATGTTGTCTTTATTTCTCCCCTAGTGTTTGATTTAGCTATGGGGTTATGTATTAATAGAGGCAACTTGTTTTTTTCACTCTAGTTTCTATCCCTAGTCCCTTAAATGGAATTATATGGTTCTTATTCCTAGTCAACCCTGCCATTTAATATAATACATTGAGAATATCAAAATTACCAATATCAGGCCTACCAATTTAGTGTTGAATAAATGAAACATAAGATTCAAGTTTTAAAGTATAAGAAACTCCCATTTTACAAAGGGAACTATAGCCCACACTTGTTCTCTAACCCCATATTCCAATTTCATCCAAAAATGGAGTTTTTCCCCAAAAACTCTTCAAAACCCTAGTCCAAGATGGATTCTATACAAAAACTAAGACTATTGTGGTGGCTAGGGTTTTCAAATTCAAGAGTTCCCCTCTTCTACCCCCCCCCCCTCCAAATAAAAATGACCTAAAAATGAGTTTTCTTAAGAGTTAGTTTATGGCTAATAAAAAGTGGCCCAAATTGATAATAATAATAATAATAATAATAATAATAATAATAATAATAAATAAATAAATAAATAAATAAAGTGTTCAACAATGTCAAAAGGGGCAATATTCGCCAAATAAATGCATTGGCTTTGGATTGCGTCATGTTGCTTGCACAACGACACAACTAGCTACTGGTTCCTTTCTCTTGGCTTTATCCCAGTTTAGTGCCCATTATAGGTAGTCTTTTTAGGGCTTTTTAGGTAAAATTAGATTCAACTTCTTACGAATATTGTACTTATTCTTTTATCCTTCCAATTCCTTAGGAATCATTGAAATTGGACTTATGTAACCCTAGATATAGTCATTCTCCCTAAATGTATTGGTCATCAGTCAGTCGAGTCACATTACAATTTTTACCTCAATTTTGACCTCGATATTGGCTTATTCAGAATAAACTCAAATTACCAACATTAAAGTGTATCGACATATCTTTCCAAAGAATCTAATTTCTTATTTGGTCATGTAAAAGAGAAGATATACTCTGTTGAAGTCTAAACTTTTAGTACCCATTTGCCTGTTCAACCAATGTCTCCCTTTAAATTGAACCATTGATGGAGTTTTCTCAAATTTGGTGCCCCCCCCCCTTTTTTTTTTTTTGTCTTCCTTGGACTCTAGAATATTTTTAGTTAGTGTTTATTTATCTCATTAAATGATATAAAACTCCTAGTTTTAGAATTCATTTAAGGAGTGCTTTTATTCTCATCAAATTCCCCAACCTTGAACTTTACTCGTCCTCAAGTAAATAGAACCAAATTATTAAATTAAAAATTTGTAGACATAACTTAACACACAAAGAGAACAAATTAAAATAAAGAAAATAACACCTAATTTCTAAATTTATTCAAAACCTAGTTCATTTCCAGTCCATAAGTATTCTAATTACTTGAAAACTTCTCATGCATGGGTACATTAAAGACTGCTCAACTCATACAATCCTTATTCACTTGATGCCAACCTCCTCAATTCACCACTATTCAAAAGTACTTATTTGTCGCCTAAAATAAATTTTGTGTGTGTGTTGTGTACCATGTAAATCAAGCACACTATAGTCGGTAATAATCCTTTTTAATAACAATCTCATTGATGAAAATAGAAATATTATACTGTCTTTAATATCATCAAGCATTAAAAACCATGATGTATCATATCAAAACATAAACAAATAAAAACATACAATTACCCAAATCATATCAAAACTATGGTTTATCAACTATCATTTTTTTTAAGGTTACTAAGCTATTCAACGTATGCGGTAGTAGTTTAAGGACTATTTAACATGTACGGTAGTAGTTTATGGCCTATTCTACGTGTACGGTAGTAGTTTGGTAACCATATATGGTGTGGTTCCTATTTATTCAAGGTTTTGCCCTCCTATAAGGAGGTTGTGGTCTGAGCTTTGATGGTGGAGTATTCAATGAAAACAGTGGCGTAAAGAATGTCGGCGGATGCAGTCTATTTTTTATCCGGCAGCTCTTCATATCGATTGCGGTGCTCCCTTGGAGGTTAATAGGCTCGGGTTTAGTCAGTTAACTAAATTAGTTAGGTGTTGTTTGTACATTTGTTGTACTTTAGTTAGTTTTCATTACTCTCTGTGTGAAAACTAACACTTTGTCTTGCCGGTGGGCAAGTATGTATTTTTGTGCATATTAATCTATTTATCGTTTCTAGTAAAAAAAAAACTATCGTCATAAAGATAGGTTGAATCACGGGCCACATTACATCATAGCATTAAAATTCACATGAAGAAATCACATCCTTCCATAGGGTTTACTCAAAACAACTAGTTTAAGGTGACAAAATTTTCATATAAGTAATGGTTTACTATAAGAGGTCAAGACCTCACTTTTTGCACTACTAAATTGAGAATTTGATCATTCATTTTATTAGTTACATGATTTGTTTCCTATCATTATTTTACTTCTAACGCAAACCAAACTAACCCATCATTTCTATAGAAATCATTATTTATTTCCTTGCTTGCTTAACACAAAAGTAACAAAAGGATAATAATTTTAAAAAAAAAAATTTACTATTAACTAGTACTAAATGTACTACTAAAACAAATAACAAATTCGCTTGGATGTCACTTACAATGCAAGAACATAAAAGAGCATAATCATTAAGAGAAGTTTAGGGTTTGGGAATTAGATTCCCCTTTTTCCATGAAATACTAATGCACCAATGAGTCTTATTTGTCCCCATCCTTCTTTGATTGCCCACAATCTCTTTATGTCCTATCCAAAGTATTCATCCTCGGTGAAAATAAAAGAAAAATAGAAAAAAAAAGAAGAAAAAATTCACTTAGTTCACAATAAAGAAAAGGAAAATGAACACTGAAAAGAACAAAGAACATAAAAGAGAACAAATATCAATGTCCTAAACATCCTAACACATAACTAATAAAAAATCTCTCCCAACCTTAAAATGTGTATTGTCTTCAATTCACAAAAAAATTCTACAAAGTGACAAGTTGACAATTTCGTTTTGCACATTGCCTCTCTTCCCAAACCTAAAACCGAGGCATCAAGAGCATCATAGCCATTTAAATATTGGGGAGGACCAAAAAAAATTAATTCAAAGAGAAATATCATCAGAGAATATTCAAACCAAAATGAAGTAAAAATCGTATGGAGTGTGGAAGTTTAATCAAAACCTTGGAGAGCACCATTTATTACTTCTCATGATACATAAAATTTATAAAGAAACTAATTCTCAATTTTTCCCCTAAAACTTAAAAGATTGCATAATTCAACATATTGGAAAAAAAGGTACCACAATGAAAGAAATATTTACCAAGCAAACCACATATATAAAACCACAAAGATCTGACTCCTTTAATAAAATTAAGTAGAAAACCATAAAGGATATGAAAGGGATATAAGACATAGTTACAGACTTAAAGTCTCTAGCTAAACTTTATTTTTCTTCCCTCCTCGAGCTATGTACAAGAGCCATTAGAGTAGTCATCTCTATACCATAAGAAAAAGATCTCCACAATAGTGAGGAATCGCTTATAGTAATCTTTAGAAGGGCCTGGATTGCACTTATCCTCATGCAGACAAGTAGCATTATCAACAAGTAGCATTATCAATTATGACCTACACCTTTTACCATTCATCGTCTACACATTCTTCTTTGATCTCTACAACTAGTTCCATTTAATATTGTTTGGCAAAGAAGTATAACCAAGTTCTTTCACTTTCTCCCATACAAAGTAGTGGGTAGTATATGCTCTTATTACTATCACATAAGAAAGAATCATGAGAAGTACTTGAATTCTCTTTGTCTTCCTCCATTTTTCTTTCATTCAATTCCATCAACCCTTCCTTTTGAAGTTGTTGAGTAACTAAGGTTAGAAACAAAGTACTTGAGTCACCCTTCGTAGGCTCATTTTGTAAGAAATTATCCTCAAACTATAGCTTCTGTTTATATTCCTCTTCTTCTTCAAACTCATCCAAAGGTAAGACAACTGAAGAACCTTGCTTGAGGAAGTTTTTTAACATATCCAATCTAGCCTTAAACTCCTTGAAATTCTCTCTATCTTGGAGTCTTTGGCATCGCAATTCTTCTTTTATCTCCCTCAATAATGTTTTATTTAACATTTGAATATTTAGATTTTTATACGGTGCTTGTGGAGAAAACACAAATGGACACATTGGTTGGTCTTTAATTGCCACCCCAGGACGATGTAGAAAAATTACTCCACTTGGGATGTAGAAGTTGGATATTGAGTAGAACACCTCTTTACAAGATCTTCATAAATTTGTCATTAACATCATTCTCATTTTGCACATTCCAATATAAGGATCACATCTACAAAACTCACAAACTACTAAGAAGAGGAATTTGGGATGAATAAGGAATGGACAAAAGTTTAGGCAAATGCACATCCCATTCAAGACAATAATCTTGGGAGTGAGGGCTATAATGTCTCCAAAAGAAATTATAAATTTCTCCAAAAGTTCTTTCTTTTATTGGACACCATTCTTTCTTATGACTAATCACACCACAATTTGAACACTTGGTAGGAAATTGAGGTGCATTGTATCAATAAGGACTATCATAAGCTACTTGAATAGGCAAGTTAAAGAATATATACTTATTATCCTACCCTTCCATTCTCCTTAGCATTCATCCATCCATAAATCAAAAAACATAATAAGAAAGCCAATTGTGTTGCATCAAATCTTTTACCTCAATTTTCACCAAGATGCTAGTTGATTCGGAAGAAGCTCAAAATAATAGCACTAAAGTACTTCCAAAGCATCCAAGATCTCCTCATTTCATCAGGGTCAAACATGCTCTGATTGGGTTGAAATTTTTACTGGTGAAAGAGAACATCTTATTGTATGTTTTGAATGGTGAAGATCATATTTCAACGGTTCAAAATTTAGATATAAATTTCAAAATGTTGCTACTATTTTCTAGTGAAGTTTTTCACATTTTGTTCTTTGTTTGAAATTTGGCTGTTTCTATTGATTGTTTAAAACCGTATCTCAATTGTGTACTTGCTGAAAATTTACTTGATACTTCGTTGGTTTATAGTGAAGTTTTGGTGGTAGGTTTAAGGTCCCATGGTTTTTCCTCTTCACATTGAAGAGCTTTTCCACGTAAAAAATCTTTTATTCCTTTTTAGTTTGATTTTGGTGCTTTGTGATTTGATTTATCTTACTTGCTTATTATTTCTAATGCTCCTAACGTGTTATAACAAATTGGAAAGATTTTTGACTCGTTGTTATGGTTGTATTTAATTGATTTAACCTAATTTCTCTCAACAAATTAATATTTAAAATATCACAAAAGAAAATTGACATTTCAAAAAAAATCTTCACATACATATAATTCTTCAATTAAGCTTAAAGCAAAACTTTTCTATTTGTCTTGTGTTCTCGTTCATATATATTGTCCTTCTTTTAGCTAACTATTAGAAGATATTTACCCAAATAATGATTTATAATTTATACAAAGAGTGACAAAGGAGAAAACACTTGTTATCCCTAATTAATATTTAATTTATGAAAATATTTATACAAGTTAATATAATTAACTTGAAATTGTTTATGTTATTTTGAAATTAACTTGAAACTTTTCTATTAGGTGCAGTTAACTAGATATTACATTTTAAAACAAATGTATATTTTTTTACTTTTAAATTGGATAATAAAAAAATAAATAGTTTTTACTATTATGTAAATATATGTGGCCGTTGTAAAATTATTTTTTGACTTTTGAAGCTTTTTATTTTGATTGTATAATGAAACTACTATATTTGAGCCATTATAATTGGGCTTGACATAAGAAAAAAAATCCTAATTAACTTTAAAATAGTTAAGAAATAGTTCGACCAAAAAACTTAAAACTGAACCAAAATATAATTTAATTTCAATGAGCATTTTTAAAAAAAAACAACCAAAGAAATATAAAACTGAAAAGATTGAAAACCAAGAACACCACGCCTCTAATACTTGGATGAGATTTTGAACCTAATAAAGGCCATATCCACAACCCAACTAAGATCCGCTAAGAGAATCCTGATCTGAAACTCGTCGTCTTCCTTGTCGTTAAATGTTCTTGCAAAACAAGTCCCGGAGTGGTTCGCTAAGGTAAACTCTCTGATACTTAAGTCAGTATTTTGTAAGCAAGTTGTATTTTGAATTTTCCAAAACCCCCTTACATAGATGTTTTTCCGGCTTATATATCCTCTTCCGTCATTTGTGAAATTCATTGTCACGTTTTAGCACATTGGCCATAACTGTAACTGCTGATTACACACTGTTATATTTCTTCACGATTGCTACATATTTTTACGCACTTAGAGATAAGCATGACCTCACTAAATGCCCACCTTGTTAGTGTAGTTTGAGACCTCGTCCACCCTAATTCGAGGTCCCGTACACTTGGTGTGATTTCAGTGTGTTTTTATTCTCAGCGTTTATTCTTAAACCTAGAGTTCAAGGTCTAACTGAGAAACATGCCACTGGCTGAAGTTCAGGCCTTTGGCCTTTATGTGTTGCTGAGGTCTCTCCTTGTATGTTGCTAAGATATAGACCTTTGTTTGACATAGAGTCCCATATATATCATAAGCCCCCCAACCTTGGCATGACAACGTCAGGCTGAGGTCTTGTCATGGTTAGGGTTTCTAAGTCTTTGGAAATAGAGATAAGTGTAATAATTTGAAATGCCGTGTTTCCTATCTGTTAATAGTTATCATATCTTGTGTAATCAGATAACGCTCATCTTTTAAAACTACAACATTGAATGTCATGGGGCCTTAAAAGATTTCTTTGAGACTTGTATAGAAGCTCTAGGGTTCCGTATAAAAAGTTCGTGTGTTTCGCTTCTAGGTTTTTCATTGTGTTGTCACTTTCTTTGCCTTTGTGATTCCACAAACTCTGCAATTTGCTTCCGACGAACAGCCGTCTATTTCCAACGACTATCCGATGAGGTGGTCTCTGTCTAGCGAACTATCTACGTACGTGCCACCGAGGAGTTTTAAGAAAAGAAAAATTAAGTATTCTTCTTCTCGATCTATATCTTCTGGATCTTCAAGATGGGAGGATAAAACTATATCCCTAGCCAGCGAGAAGGATAGTTATTTTGGGTTGTTCGGCCAAGGGAATATATCTTATTATAATGTTGGTCAATCTAGTAGAAGAAGGGTGAGTAGGAGAAGACATATAGTTGTATCATCTAGTTCTGAGGAAGGGAGTGGTGTGCTTGAGGATAGGCTTGCTTCATCTGGAGCTGTGAGTTCATTAGAGGAGGAGTAGGAAGAATTTGTTACTCAGCCGGTAGTGGTGTTTCCTGATAAATTCAAGCCTATTGCCAAGACCCTGTCTTCAGTTTTTGGAGAGGTCGAGGTTAGGTAACTTAGAAAGAGGTTTCATATTCCTAAGAAATATAGGGCTAAAGGCTACAGATCCTAAAGAAAGGGCATGTCGCCCTCCTGTAGGGTACCTAGTAGTAATGAAGAACATCTGAAAGTGAGGATAAGGTTTCCTGTGTGTCAACTTGTCATTGACTGAATTATTATAGCCTTAGCCCAGCTGGCCCCAAACTCAATGAGGGCTATTATTGAGTTTGAGGTGTTATGCCAAGAGGGGAAGATAAAGAGTTCAGTGGACCTGTTTAGATATTTTTATTGTATGAAGAGATCTGCTAACTCAATGGGCTATTTTTCCTTTTTTCCAAGATCCGAAAGTAAAGCCATGAAGCCTTTAGCCCACCATGACTAGAAAAAAAAGGTTTATCTTTGTAAAGTCTGAAGTCTATGGGCTAGATACGGAGTGGTTCTATGGAGATGCGAATGATATTTACAAGAACCGCAAGAAACAGAACCCTCCAGGTCGTGCTTGCATACAACTCCAAGAAGTAAAAATTGGCAATTATACTGAGGAAAAGCTGGTTAAGTACAAGATGAGCTTGGCCATTGTAGAGGCCGGATTTTGGATTGTTCAATCAAGCAGAAAAGAAGAGCATAAGGTAGGGCTATTATATTTTAGAATATGCTTTCGTCCTTCTTGTTTTAACTAATCTTTGTGATTGTTATTTATTGTGTAATGATGAAGTTCAGTGCTTCAATCGAGGATGGCCCATCAAAGGAGGCGTAGTCTAATGCTGAAGAGGCCCCTTCTTCTAGGAATGTGGTGGTGGTGAAGCCTTCAAAGAAAAGGCTAAGGAGAGGATGGCTGAGGTTAAGGCCTCGGCCAAAAGAAAAAGAGTGAGGTCCCTAGCAACGAGAGAACACCTGCCTAGAGAGAAGCCAAAGTTGTGACCTCAGACACAATATTCCATTTCTCCATGCCCATGGGGGACACACCAGGGGTGATGGTCCAAGGCATGGAGGACCATCAAAAGAGGTTGGCCGAGATGTCGATGGCCAACCTTAACAACAATTTGGCTTCCACGATGCCACAAGTACAAAAGTGTTGGTAAAGTCGTATTTCTTTATGAACACATGTTAAAGTTGTTATTAACAGATTGTTGGAATTGCAGGCACTAACTGTATGGACGGAATTTGTCCATAGAGCTAATCACCTGGCAATGGAGGCCTCCAAGCATGAAACTGAGGTTACTCAACTGAGAGTGGCCAAGGAGGTTTCTTTGGAGGCGAGGAGGAAGTTGGAATGAGAGGTTGCTTGCCTTCACCAACAATTGAAGGAGAGGGAAATGGAGGTCCGAAAACTTAGAATCATCGATCAAAGTGAATTTGCAAAGTTGCTAGTGAAAAAGACCTTTCACACACAAGACTTTTGGCACTTTGTAGTGAATTTATCTCAAACAGCTAAGGAAATTGGACGACATGATGCAACCATAGAAATTCAAGAGAAGTTTCCAACTCTTAAGTTGAAAGAGTAGCCATACTATGATCCCGATGCTATGGCGAGGGCTGATAAGGCATATGTTGATACTGTGAAGGGATTTGATGTTTCCTTCACATTATTACAACATGTGGCGTCTCAAGGCTCACCCATGACCTTGGAGGAGCTTCATGCTTGTGAAATTGATGAGGACCCAAACCTCCAGACTCCAGAGGATGAAGGTCCAGAAGGCCAGCAGGAAGCCAAGACTTCGTCTCAGGGTGAAGGGGCTCATAAAGAGGCTAGCTCTTAGGCCTTTTTGTTTGTTTGTTTTTATTTTGTGAGAGAATTCCTTTAATTAATGAAGTTCTAATTTTTTATATAATTTCTACTATATCAGGGTCGTTTGTTGTCTTGAAGAGCTATTTTTTATGAATTGCATGAGAAAGTTCGGATGCTCGAAGCTGCGCATATGGTGAGCGGAATCGGTGTGTGCAAAAGTGCGTCAAAATAAAGCTCAAACTCACACAAATATACACCTAAACCTCACTTAATCAATTGTAGTAAAGCATAGGGATCATTTTCCACAGGGAAGGGGACAAAACCAAAATTTAAGTACAACTAATTATTTGCTATCTATGTGTCTTAAAGCAATAATTTAGAAAGTGATATTTAACTAACTAAAACAACACCATTGGAACAAAGAGAGAAACACACAAATGAGGAAGGAGGGTGATCCTTGGGTTCAATGCAAGGGTAGGTGGTGAGCGGATTCGGTGTGTGCAAAAGTGTCAAAATATAGCTCAAACTCACACAAATATACACCTAAACCTCACTTAATCTATTGTAGTAAAGAATAGGGATTGATTTCCACAGGGAAGGGGACAATACACAAATTTAAATGCAATTAATTATTTGCTAAGGAATGATGTAAAGAGTGATATTTAGCTAAGAAACATGCATAAAAGTATGCATATAGTAGAGAATATTAAAATCTAAATATTAAGTTGACGAGTTCAACTTAATCAAAGAGAGAAATTAACAAATGAGGAAGGAGGGTGATCCTTGGGTTCAATGCAAGGGTTCGGTTACTTTGATTCCTAAGGGCAACCGAGTGTAGGGCATCTTAACTAAGTGGCTACATCCGTTCACTCCAAATCTCCTTTCGGTCTCATTGAAATTATAGAATGAGGAATCTCCTTTCGGTCTCATCCTCACCTAGAGTACATTAGTGCCTATGGCTTCCACACAACTCTAATGCACAATTCTAGCCCTAGATGTTTTAGCCAACTACTTCACATTCCCTAATTCAAGTGTTTAATCTAAGAAAGCCACCTATTTTTCACTCCACATCTCCTTTCGGTCTCAATGGAATTAAAGAATAGAAGATCTCCTTTCGGTCTCACTTCTACCTTTGCACACTAAAACCTATGGCTTCCACACAATTTTAGTGCACAATTAATCTCATTTGGTAGTTGTTCCTTGTCTCAAACACCTAAAGCTAAAGAATGTTAGGTAGTTTTTCCCACTTTTTGGTCTAAATTCATATATATTCTAAAACACACATGAACACCAAGAACACACACTAAATGTGGCCACAATTCAATGCATGCTAATCATTAAATACAAGTAGGAAAACTTCAATTAATGCAAGCCCATCACTCTACAACCCACAAGGAATCAAAATAAACCTAATCCATACATCAAACACCAAGAATCACCCAATATAATTTAGCCTCTCATGGCTTCAAACAACCAACAATCACAAAGAGAATTAACCATTGAAAGCATAAGAAATTTGTAAGAAATACTTCCCTTAATCAAAAGAGTGATGAATCCAACAAATTCCACACTTAGCAAGCCAAAGTAAATCCAAGATTGAAGTGTTGAAGAGCCACAAAATGCCAAACCCTAGCCTCTAGGAAAATCCCCTCAAGATTGGGGAAAATGTGTAAATATTCAAAACTAAACCCTAACCAAATATTACATGCCTTGTTTCTGCAGAACATGGGGTATTTATAGCTATAGGGACGTTGGGGCACACTTGTGAAGCTTCCAAAACATTAGGGAGTAAAAATGCAACATTCAGTTTTTGGCCGCGCAGAGGACCGCCGCGGCGATCTCCTGTTTGCTAGCTAAGCGCCGCGGCGGGTGGTTTAACCGCCAAGTGTCCAAACTTCGGTTTGGACTTCCTTGTTTTGCGCCTTGTTCTGATTTTGTCCAGTTTTGGTCCATTTGCTTCTGGAATTTGGGAAAACTTCATTCATGAAAGTTTTTGGTCTCTTTCTCATCTTTCCATAGCATCTTGAATCATCTCATTTGGACATTTGCATCAAAAGTTATGAGCTCCCGAAGATAATTGTTTTTCAACCCCTTTTTTCCTACAAAACAAATAAAAGGTGAAAATCACAAATATAATGTAATTTCTCTAGTAAACATGGCATATCTCAATGAAATCTATGCAAAAGCGTGAAAAACATATATCTAAATTTATGAATATTTGATTCTCATCAGTAGGCTATTTTGACTCCTAAGGGCAACCGAGTGTAAGGCATCTTAACTAAGTGGCTACATCCATTCACTCCAAATCTCATTTCGGTCTCATCGGAATTATAGAATGAAGAATCTCCTTTCGGTCTCATCCCCACCTAGAGCACATTAGCGCCTATGGCTTCCACACAACTCTAATGCACAATTCTAGCCCTAGATGTTTTAGCCAACTACTTCACATTCCCTAGTTCAAGTGTTTAATCTAAGAAAACCACCTATTTTTCACTCCACATCTCCTTTCGGTCTCAATGGAATTAAAGAATAGAAGATCTCCTTTCGGTCTCACTTCTATCTTTGCACACTAAAACCTATGGCTTCCACACAATTTTAGTGCACAATTAATCTCATTTGGTAGTTATTCCTTGTCTCAAACACCTAAATCTAGATAATGCTAGGTAGTTCTTCCTACTTTTGGTCCAAATTCATGTATATTCTAAAACACACACAAACACCAAGAACACACACTAAATGTGGCCACCATTCAATGCATATCAATTCATTAAATACAAGTAGGAAAACTTCAATTAATGCAAGCCCATCACTCTACAACCAACAAGGAATCAAAATAAACCTAACCCATACATCAAGCACCAAGAATCACCCAAGATAATTAGCCTCTCATGGCTTCAAACAAACAACAATCACAAGGAAATTTAACCATTGAAAGCATAAGAAATTCGTAAGAAATACTTCCCTTAACCATAAGATTGGTAAATCCAACAAATTCCAACACCTTAGGAAGCCAAAACAGCTCCAAAGATTGAAGTTTTCATGAGCCACAAGGGCCAAATGCAACTCACGGTTGTGAGTTGGGGAAAATGTGCAAAAATGTAAAAACTAACCCTAACCTACTCTCCTCCTCTTGTTTCTGCAGAAAATGGGGTATTTATACAAGTAGGGATGTTGGGGAACCATTGTGAAGCTTCAAAAACTTGTGGGACTCAAAATGCAAAATGAAAAATTGCTGGCGGAGGTTAACCGCCGCGGCGGTCTCCCCAACCGCCGCGGTGGTCTCAACTTTCTGTCCAGAATTTCTTCTTTCGCGCGTTGTTCCGATTTTGTCCAATTTTGGTCCCTTTCAGTCCCGAATTTGAAACAACTTTCTGCATGAAAGTTTTTTCTCTCTTTCTCATCTTTCCATAGAATTTTGAATCATCTCATTTGGATGTCTTCATCAAGAGTTATGAGCTCTGGAAGATGGCTGAGTTTTATCCCTGTTTGCCTCTTCTTTGGTTCATGCCTTCTTCTGCTTTTGTCCAGTTTTGGTCCATTTGCTTCCAGAATTTGAGAAAACTTTGTTCATGAAAGTTTTAGCTCTCTTTCTCATCTTTCCATAGCATCTTTAATCACCTCATTTGGACATTCTCGTCAAACGTTATGAACTCCCGAAGATAACTGGTTTTTAACCCCTTTTTTCCTACAAAACCAATAAAAGATGAGAATCACAAATATAATGTGAATTCTCTAATAAACATGGCATATCTCAATGAAATCTATGCAAAAAGAGTGAAAAACACATATATAAGTTTATGAATATTTGATTCTCATCAGCATACTGGGCTTCAAGACATTATACTTAGATTAGGGAATGAGAATAAAGATCTCAAGAATCAAGTTGCCCATCTTGAATATTTGAATCGCAATCTTAATGAAGACAAGATAAAGCAAAAATGAGCAATGAAAGATCAACTAACATTGAGAATGAAAATAATAAGAAAAGGATTGCTACTCTATCTATCGAGATCGAAGACATTACTTCTGAAATGAAGGACAGAGATCTAGTAACTTATACCATGACTGCTGAGTTGGACAGTAGCGTCAAGTGATCCAAGGTCTTCAAGGTGCGTTTAGGCCATACAAGAAGCAGATCTTCGAACTACAGTTTGAATGCAAGACTTGGAGATCGAATGTTGAAAAAATGGATTCTCGTCTCAAAAAGACGAGTCTGAAGAAGTCGCCTGCAAATAGAGATCCTGTATAAATGATGTTAGAAGAGTTGGAACTCTTGACCCAATAAGGGCAGAAAGACACTACTACATACAAAATAAAAGAAGTGGTGTTTAACATGTATCTCCAAGATAGAGTTAAATATGAGGAGGAGAAGAAAAAATAAAAAAATAAGTTATAAACTTCTCATGTATGTAATGCGTTTATTTAAATAAAATGATTGGCACAGGATCCCCACCCTTTTGATATTTGGAATTTTATTCATCACATGTTCTAACGAAATAAACATTCCAAGATCCCCACCCTTTTGAATGTTTGAGATTTCATTCATTCATCATTCTAACTTTTTCTCACCCCGTAGGAGTTTCTATTTTATCACCCTTATGAATGTTCACACCCTCTGCACCCACTTGGGATGTTATAGAGTTCACATCTAAACTCAACTGAACCGAAGTTACGCACGATTTCCTCGATTTATGATTTAGCAAGGTGGTTTTACCAACCAAACTAAGTTTAGGACAATAAACATTCCCTTACTTGATTTAAAAAGAGTGAATGCAAGAACGATATTTTATTCATTAATCAAGAATTTAAACATAAAAGTGTTTTACATTGCTGACATGCTAGACTTGGGGTAACAAGTGTGGCCCAGCAATAGCTTATAGATCTTGATGCATCAATGATCCTATAAGGGCCTTCCCAAATGACTTTTAGCTTCCTAAGCTTTTGTGTTCGACTTGCTTCATTTTTATGTAAGACTAACTCTTCTAGGGTGAATTCATTGATTTTCACCCATTCATTATAATATTTTTCCATGGACTATTTGCATTGTACTTCCTTTACCGAGACTAGATCTCGGCATTCTTTCAACGAGTCTAGGTTCAGCCGAACCTCTTCTTTATTAACCTCATCATTGAAGGCTACAACTCTAAGATTTGGAACTCCAATGTCTGCTGGAATGACAGCTTTTGAGCCAGTTTTCTCCGTTGTCGTCCAAGGTGTGGTACGATAAGCCCACAGGACGTTTGGGAGGTTTTCTACCCAATCCCTTATGCGTATGGGATCCAAATTCCAATTTCCCATCTTAAATCGAAGATCAGATCAAACTATCTAAAGCTCAATCTCAGTGCAACAATACAAGACCTTGGAGCCAAGGGCTAGACCTCAGCGACATGCGAAGGTTCAAACCTCTACGATATGTGAGGGCCAAAGGCCTAAACTTCAACAACATTCTCTCCAACTAGACCTTAGACTCTAAGTCTAAAGGACAATAGTGAAAACATAGTGAAATCACACCAAGTGCACGAGACCTTGGAGTCTCAGGCCATGAGGTGGGAACTCAATAAAGTCATGCTTATCCACAAGCACGTAACAACATGCTACAATCACGAAGGAATACAACGGCATGCATTCAGTAGTTATAACTGTTGCCAACGTGCTGAAACATGATAGCGAATCCCGAAAATGAAATGAGAAGGTATATAAGCCCTAAAAATGATTAGTTATGGGGACATTCTCCGACAACTTAAAATTATTAAATTCTGACTAAGTTTTGACTTCGACATTGAAGATTTTATCCCGGATAACCACTCCAAGATCTATTTTGCAGGAACAGTCACTAATCAAGAAGACGAAGAATCTCAGGTCGAAACCATCTTATCGGATCTTAGTCGGGTTTTGAATTTAGCCTTCATCAAGTGGCACCGTGTGTGGGGATATTTCTTGATTCCTGAAGGAATATTCGCAATATCCTTTTTTATTCTGACCTATACGAAGATGGTGGATACCAAATCCGAATGGCGAATGGCAACTGGAGGAACTAGCTGACGAAGGGCACAACGTAGTCGTTCGGGCTCTATAGAGAACAATACTTTGCATTTGGGTGGAATCCCCGAATGATTAGAACATCTCTCAATTCATGAGAGTGAACATTCATAGTGCATGACTCCAAATCAAGATAATTCTTCATCACGAAGACAATATGAAACAGATAAGAGAGCTTTTATAGAGTTACATCGTGTGCAGTTTGAAGAGTTCCATAGGTCTAGGCATAATCCACGCCCATCCAAGGATGAGCCAAGACATAGCAACTGGGAACACGGTCGACGAAAGAGAAATGATGATAGAAATGAAGCCTCAACCTCTCATGCTGACAATAATTACACAAACGACCGTTCTAAGGTTAAGTCGAAACATGACCCAAAGCGTCCCCGACATAATGATTTCCCTCCAATTAGTAACAGAGTGGCTAATGATATTCATGGTCTCTTGGATTCTGAGGTTGAAGGGGATGCCCCATCATCTTTCACGCCTGATATAATGCAGTACCCAACACCATCAGGATTTAAATTGCCTGACAGAATTCCATCTTATGAGGGGGACTTTGACCTCCTAGACTTTTTATCACGGTTTAAATACGCGATGAATTTCAAAAATGCTCCGATCGAGATGATGTATAAAGTGTTCCCCATTTATCTGAGTGGAAAGGCGCAAGTGTGGATTGATGGCTTACCACATAATAGTATCTTGTTGTTCAGATGATTGGTGCAATTTTTCCATACACGCTTCTTTCAGAGAAAGAAATTCCACAAAATGGCTGCAGATCTGATGAATCCCAAATAAGGGAATGATGAATCCCTCAAGTCGTAAGTGGAAAGATTCAACGATGAGAGCCTGCATATGGCTGATCGGACAGACCAGTTGGTAATCTCAGCCTTCATAAATGGTTTGAATCCTAGACCATTGTCAAAAAGTTGGCATAGGACACCCCAACTGATACTCAAGCACTGTGGCAAATGGTAGAAAGTTACACAAAATGACAAGAAGCCAATAGAAAGAAGAGAGAAAAAAGAAAAATCGAGAAAAAACATCAAAAAGATGCCAAAAGGAAGAACCCTCAAAAGAGTGCATTCAACAGGATGAACTACAATTGAGGTCGCCTACAACCTCAAATTCAAGAAAAAGTCTCACGTCGCTAACCAAAAGTCGCTCCGAAATCCTATCCATACATAGAGATCTTTGCAGACCTCCGATCCCGTTAACTACTATATCTCATAAAAGACCTCGGTACCTTTGGCGTGTTTTCCACAACGACCATGGACATGATACTGAGGACTGCAAAAACCTCAAGAAAGAGATAAAAAACTACATCCGTAATGGGATGCTCAATCAATACGTCCAAATGAGACACTCAAGAGCCCAACCTCGGTTCGCATGCCAGGAAAGATATGACGGCCAAGGTCCACTTTCACATCTAACAAACTATAGGCAAAGGTGAGTCCTTTCTATGAATCAACCATGTCAACAATACCAGAACAACCCTCCACAACAACCAACATCCAAACCTCCACTACACGACGACCGTAATGTCACTGCGTGATTCACAACATATTTGGTGGTTACTAGGAAAGTCAATCGCAATTTGTGATTAAAGCTACTGCTAAGAGGATTCCTCTTTAAAAGCCAGTCAACAAACGCTTCAGACTTTCCGAAGTCATCTCTTCCCACCATCAGCTTGCACAACGATGTTTGGTCATCCAGGCCATAGTCGCAAATAAGAGGTATATCGAATCTACATTCACAACAGTAGCACAGTCGATATCTTATATATTGATTGTTTTCGCAAGTTAGGGATTAACTTTGCAACATTAAAACTATCAAGTATGCCTTTAGTGACATTTGCTCACAAAGTCATTCATTTAGTAAGCATAATCACACTCGCAGTTACAGTGGGGGATTACCCCAGAGACAAGACTATAATGACAGATTTCTACATCGTGGATGCCCCATCTCTCTTCAATGCAATCATTGGAGATCATATATGGACAAGGTTAAGGCCATTTGGTCACCTTACCATTGGTCATGAATTCTATACGAAGCACTAAGTAACATTAATGCGAGGAGATCAATATGCGGCAAGAGAATGTATGCGCATCGCTATCAAATGTAAAAACACTTTGATGAAAAGCGTACATGCAATCCAAACCCCAGAAATGTTACAATTCGACCCCAAGGTAACACCTCAAGGGAGAATAGACAAAGGCAAAGGTGCACTAGTTCCTTCACAAAATCTTGAGGTCACACCTCAAGACCCCGAAAAAATTGGAAATCCTGAGTTCACACCTCAAGATGCCTTTGGGAACTCCGAGATCACACTTCGGAGACCCCAAAATATTAAGAGCTCTGAAGTCACACTTTATAGCTCCCAAGAGGTCAGTACGCAAAAAGGCCCCATAGAGATCACTAATGAAATGCAAAAAGTCGTAGTAGATGATAGCCACCTTGACCGGTCGGTTAAGGTAGGAGCTACGCTACCAGTCTTGATTAAAGATTACGTTATTCATCTTCTCCGCCAATACAAAGAAGTTTTTGCATGGGGCCCAGAGGATATGCCTGGGATCTCACCATCTCTGATGACACACAAGCTCAACATCGACCCCATGGTCAAGCCTGTTCAGCAAAAGAAAAGATCACTGGCTCCAAATAGAAACTTGGTGGTCAATGAGGAAGTGAAAAAACAACTCCAGTCTAATATTATCAAGGATGTTTTTTACCCTACCTGGTTATCTAATCCGGTACTTATGTTCCTCGATGCCTATAAAGGTTATCATCAAATCCTGATGGCTAAAGAAGCAAGAAAACTACCTTCGTCACAGATATGGGAGTTTTCTGCTATACAAAGATGCCTTTAGGTTGAAAATATAGGAGCGACCTACCAGTGCCTGGTCAACCAAGTGTTTTCCGACCAAATTGGTAGGAATTTGGAAGTATGTGGAAGACATGGTAATAAAGTCAAACAAAAGTGATAGTGCACCCAAAGATCTAGAAGAAATTTTGCAAATCATGTTAAAGGTTGGAATGCGTCTGAAACCCAAAAAGTGTAATTTTGGGGTAGGATCTGGCAAAGTTTTGGGATTTATGATTTCCAAAAAAAGAATTGAAGCCAATCCAAACAAAATAAGGGCCATTGTTGATATGGCACCCCCTTGAACCTTAAAGGAACTTCGAAAATTGACCAGGTCTTTAGCAGCCTTGAATAGATTCCTATCACGATCTATGGATCAACATCTCCCATTCTTCCAAACATTAAGAGAAGCGAAAAACGTCAAGTGGAATGAAGATTGCCAAAAGGCTTTTGAGGAATTGAAAAGGCATGTGGCAAGTTTGCTAGCGCTTACCGTACCAACATCCTGGGAAATCTTGTATTTATACTTAGCGGCCTCAAACAGTGTTGTAAGTACGGAACTCATGACAGCGTGCAAATGCCAGTATACTACATCAGTCGCATCCTTCAGGGACCCAAGAAGCGGTACCTCCGAGTAAAGAAGATAGTTCTAACCCTAATTCATACTACTCGAAAGTTGAGACCTTATTTCCAAGTACATTATATATGCGTGCTTACTAACAACCCATTAAGCAGATACTTTCCAAATCAAAGACTTCTGGGAGATTAGCAAAATGGGTCATAGAATTAAGGGAGCACGATATACATTATCAACCTTAGACAACAATCAAGACTCAAGCCCTTGCAGATGTCATAGTAAAGATGCCTACTACAAAGACCTCGAATTCCAACCTCCTGCTATCATTTGAGTCCACAGAAACTAAAATAAAGGGCTCAAAGGTCTGAACCTTCTACGTAGATGATGCTTCGAATGAAGACGATAGCGGAGCAGGCCTATTGCTTCAAAGTCCAAAAATGATGTGATTCTAATCCAAAGGACTGGGACCATTTAGAAATTTGCCCAAGATATATATCTAAGAGATTGCTAGATTGGATTGGTATAAACCGCGACCTACTATCTATAAAGAGATAGGAACATTAGGATAAAAACGCCACAACCAACTACACTAAAATTGGTTGATAAGTTTAGTTTGAAAACCACAAGTTTTGGAACAAAACTTGATAAGTTCTAGAGTTCTCATAGAACCCAAAGATGAGATAAAACTCACAATTTCAATTACTCAAGCTTTTTCAAAATAGTACAAAAGATGCCTATTTATAGGCTACAATAATTGTCTTGAAAAGTCCTAAATATCCTTGTCTAGAAACTAAAAGAAATAAAGATTGACTTTGACTCACTAATTTCTAGACTAGATTTGATTAGACCAATAAAAATTCTGTATTTTAATACATTAATTACGCACCATTCTAGATGATATATTGGCTGAAATAAAGGTACATTGGAATGGTGTTTTGACCAAGTGTTTGAATAAGTAGATTCATGCATCTTGAACTAGTTTCCATGACTTCGTTAAATACTTCTTTGACTGAATTTTGAACCATGAATTTTCGTCCTCCAATGCCTCAAAATGAATAATTGACCATTGAATTTGAAGTCTTCAACACTTGACTACTTGAATAATTGATGGATTGGAATTTAGACCAACTTTAAGACCAAAATTAATCTTTGACTTGGATTAAATGCACTCTTGAACTTGGACCATCACTCCATTGAATTGGATGTGAAGTTGAGGCTGAGTTCTCATCTTAGGCCACTGAGTTCGCACCCTTGGCTACCGAGTTCACATCTTTGGTCGCCAAGTTCACGTCTTTGGCTCGAATTCACATCTTTGAGCTGAGTTCACATCATTCCCCTCCTCTTGAGAAGGATTTGTCCTCAAATCTTCAACACCTACATGATAAAGACTTAAATTAGAAACATTGAAAATATTATGAACGTCATACTCACTCAGTAAACCAAGTCTGTAGCTATTGTCATGGATATGCTCTAAAACTTGAAAATGTGCATCTCCTCAAATGCAACCAAACCCAATCTCTTGGTTAAAAAATGAGCTTATGACGCTTCTTGTTGGCTTGTTGTTCATATCTTTTCGTCTTCTCCTCGATGGTAAGTCTTGCCTTCTCATGGATTTATTTCACAAATTTAGCTTTCTTTTTACCACCTAAATTCAATCTCTCACTCACAGGCAAAGGTGTTAGATCCATTGGAGATAATGGATTAAAACCATAAACAATATCAAAAGTAGAAAATTTAGTGGCAGAATGCACATTCCTATTGTATGCAAATTCAACATGAGGTAAACAATCATCCCTAGTCTTAATGTTCTTACCAATGACCAACCTCAACAAAGTAGATAAAGTACGACTAAAAACTTCAATTTGGCCATCAGTTTGAGGATGACAAGTAGTAGAAAACAATATTTTTGTACCCAATTTTCCCCACAAAATCTTCCAAAAATAACTCAAAAATTTGGTGTCTCAATCAGACACAATGGTTCTTGACATGTCATGCAAACGAACAATTTCTTTAAAGAATAAATCAGCAATGTGCGATGCATCATTTGTTTTGTTGCATGCAATGAAATGAACCATTTTTGAAAAATTGTTGACAACCACAAAAATTGAATCTTTTCCAAGCTTGGTTTTTGACAAATCCAAAACAAAGGTAAAATAAAGGTACATTGGCATGGTGCTTTGACCAAGTGTTGGAATAAGTAGATTCATGCATATTGAGCTACCATCCAAGACTTCATTAAATACTTCTTTGACTGAATTTTCAGCCATGAATTTTTGTCCTCCAATGCCTCAAAATGGATGATTGACCATTGAATTTGAAGTCTTTAACACTTGACTACTTAAATAATTGATGGGTTGGAATTTGGACCAACTTTAGGACCAAAATTAATCTTTGACTTAGATTAAATGCACTCTTGAACTTGGACTGTCGCTCCATTGAATTGGATGTGAAGTTGGGGTCGAGTTTGCATCTTTGGCTGCTGAGTTCACATTTTTGGCCAATGAGTTCGCACCTTTGGCCGCTGAGCTCACATCTTTGGTCTCCAAGTTCACGTCTTTGGCTCCAAATTCACATCTTTGAGCTGAGTTCACATCAAGAGGCACAGAAATTACATATGCTTTGCGTTTTGACTTCAAGGCAACTAACAATGAAGCTGAATATGAAGCCTTGATCACAAAACAAAAACTAGCTCAAAGGATGAAAACAAAAAAAGTGCATACATACAGCGACTCTCAAATAGTCGTCAATCAGGTACAAGAATTTTATGGAGCAAAAGAACCCCAAATGAAGAAGTATCTCGATAAAGTATGCCATATTGGTCATTCTTTCGATAGTTTCAAGATTGTGCAAATCCCCAGATCTAAAAATAAAAGGGCTGACGCCCTAAGCAAGCTGGCATCCTCCGTCTTTTCTCATCTGAACAAAAAGGTCTTAGTGAAGATACTTCATTGCAGAAACATTGAAGAAAAAGTCATAATGACCATCGAAGAGGCGGGAGATAACTAGATGACTCCTATATAGAGGTATTTGCAAAATAGAGAACTACTTGATGACAAAAATGAGGCGAGAAAATTGAAGATAAAAGCGCTCCGCCATGTAATACAAGACAGCGTCCTTTACAAATGATCTTACCTCCAACCTTTGCTCAAATTCATCGGGCCACAACAGGCAGACTATGTACTCTAGGAAGTACACCTCAGATCTTGTAGAAGCCAAATAAGATCTCGTATGCATGCTAAGAAAATCATTCGATGGGGTTATTACTGGCTGTCTATGTTTAAAGATGCTCATAACTTTGTGCAAAAGTGTGTTAAGTGTCAGCTTCATGCTCCTATAATTAGGCGACCTTAGATAGAGTTGATCAATATTCAGAGTTCGTAGCTTTTCATATAATGGAGAATTGATATTGTTGGACCTTTTCCCGAAGCACCAAGATGTGTGAAGTTCTTAATCGTCGCTATCGACTACTTCACTAAGTGGGTAGAGGACGAACCTTTGGCTGCTGTCATTGGAAAAAAACGTCTTAAAGTTTGTGTGGAGCAAAATCTTTTGCAGATTCGGTAATGGAAAAAACATCCTAAAGTTTGTGTGGAGCAAAATCATTTGTAGATTCTATATCTCTCATGTGATTATTTCAGACAATGGGAAACAGTTTGTAGATGATCCTTTCTGTTCCTGGTGCGAAGAACTTCAGATCAAATAAATCTTCACTTCCGCTGCACACCCACAAGCCAACGGCTAAGTCGAAATCACAAATTGCACACTACTACAATTACTCAAGACTCGACTAGATAAAGCAAAAAGGAATTGGGTGAAAAACTCCCAAATATCCTGTGGGCTTATCACACCACACCTCGAACAACAATAGAGGAAACCCCTTATAGCTTGACCTATGGCTTAGAGGCTGTCAAGCCAATCTCAAAAACTTGGCAAGTTAGAAGCTAATTGCGAAGGCCCTTACAAGGTCATTGACGCATCAAAGTCAGAAAGTTATATCGCCTGGCAACAATGGAGGGGAACTTATTACCCCAAATCTGGCATGTTAGCAATTTGAAACATTTTTATGTTTAATATTTTGTTTGATTCATAAAATATCATTTATTTATTTACTCTTTTTAAATCGAGCAGGGGAATGATGACTACCCTGAACTCGGTTCAAGGTTGGTGAAACTGCTTTGCTAAATTTTAAATTGAGGAAATTACGTGTAATCTCAATTCAGCTAAGTTTAGTGGTCGGGTTGTCGAAGCCCCCAAAATTAATTCAGATCTTCAAACTAACTACAATTGATTTGTAGTAGTGGTGGACCAGTTCGAATCCCACAGGGAGCTATGTGTTGAGGGGGGTTCTTAGCACTTGAGATGAAAAGGAAATAAAAGAAAAAGGTTAATACCAACTCTAATAGTAATAAATAAAAGAAAATTATAAAAGAAATTACTAAAAATATGTAAAGGAAATTATTCAGTCTTACCAAGCTCCGATCCAAGGAAGTGTAATTGTACCGAATATATCTAGATCATAGGATTCTAAAGACACTTTTTCATTCAAGCATTTAACCGAAAATTTCGCAGGATAGCCATGACAAAATTTTGAGTTTTCCTATTCTATTTTTTTGAACCTAGCATTCACAACAAACCTTACTAACAAATGACTGGGGGCGATAGCGTTCCATATCATTTGATAGTAGCACTAAGAACATTGAAAACAGTTAAAACAAAAACCAACAATTGAGATAGCTACAATTGAAAATCTTTGTATCATTAATTCCCTTTAAATCATAAATGCATGATTACTGTCACTTTACACATGCAAAAAGATTTAAGTGCTACTTGTACTAATTGTTCCGGACAATTACGGATCAAGAAGAAATAGATAGCTATAAGAAGAAAAATGAAAATAAGTTGTCAATTTATTTATCATTCAAAATCCATAAAAATAGAATGCAAGAAATAATGATTACTTGAATGCAAAGGATTATGAAACTATGAACAAAACCTCACTAAATATATTGGCATTAATACCCCTTGGAACGGAATGGAAGTAATTTATCCACTCATGGTAGCAAAACTATTCTAACTTTATTCTAAAAAGGAAAGAGAAGTACAAAAGAAAGGAAAAATTCTGCAGAAAATTGAAGGAAAAACTTATGTTTTCCAAGTTCACTAACCCTCCTATTTATAGCCTTCTTCTCTAACAACCTCCCTAAAGATTTCCTAAAATCTCTCCAACAAATCTAAGTCTTTAAACCTTAAATTCCTAACCAACCATCCTATCCTGCCTAATCCTATCTAATCCTATCAAATGTCATCCAATCCATCCTAACTTGAATTACAAAAGTTTAAATCAAAAGACAAATTCAAATCTTGAAATTTCAGCCTATCGGTCCTTTATCTCAGCTCAAAACGTGGTCACGTGCATTTTCTTGACTTTCACCTCCAAGACTTCATCCTTTAAGGCGTGGGCAAACTTTAACCAAAATAGTCTTCTGTTTTGGCTCCAAAAGTCCTCTCCAAAAATCATCTAAATCTCCATTAAATTCCATCTTTTCGCCTTAGTCCATCAACTTTACTCCCTGGGACAAAAACACCTCAATTTAGCCATTTTCATACCAAATAAAGTATTAACATGATATTTTTGTTCCTATTAAATCGTAACAAATTAGATCCTACCATTTAGCTGCGAACTCCAAAACAACCCAAGCAGGTGAGGGGAATATGAACATCCATATGAGCGACAAAATAGAATATCCGACGGGGTGAGAAAAAGTTGACATTTTTCAAATCCCAAACATCCTAAGGGGTGGGAATCTTTGGTCACTCAAATGTCCCAAACTCCCTAAGGGGTGAGGATCTTGGATCACTCAAAGGTCCCAAACACACTAAGGGGTGGGGATCTTGGATCCCTCAAAAGTCCCAAACATCCTAACGAGTGAAGATCTTAGACCGCTCAAAGTTCCCAAGGGATGAGGACCTAATGAATAAAATCCAATCACTTTATTTATTTTATAAAAAATATTACAGATAGGAATTCCTTTTCCTTTCCTCTTTTCCTCCTTATACTTAACTCTATCTTGAAGATACTTATTAAACACTGCTTTTTTTCTCTTGTACGCAGCAGTGTCTTGCTGACCTTGTCGGGTGAAAAATGCTAACTCTTCCATCATCACTTCAATAGGGTCCCTATCAACGGGCATCATCTTCAGACCCGCCTCCTTTAGGCGAGCCTCCATTTTTCAATTTTCGATCTCTAGATCTTGCACTCAAACTACAATTCGAAGATCTGCTTCTTATATAGCCTAATCGCACCTTGGAGACCCTAAACCTCTCGTTACTTACTATTAACATTAGTCATGGCATGAATCACTTCATCTCTACCCTTCAACTTAGAGGTAACACCTTCAATCTCAGTGAAGAGGGTAGCAATTCTCTCCTTATTCTTTTCGTTTTCTATATTGGCTGATCTCTCCTTAAGGATCAAATCCCCATGGCCCATTGTTGTTTTACCTTGTCTTCATTAAGATTGCGGTTCAAATATTTGAGGTGGGTAATTTGATCATTGAGATCTTTATTTTCATTTCCTATTCTAAGTATAGTTCCTTGAAGCTCAGTATGCGTAGTTTCAAGCGTCTTAACTTTCTCATGCAATTTTTTAATAGCTCTTGAATACACAACAACCCTGATATAATGGGAATAAAAAAGATAAAAAAACTTTAATCAAAACTTCATTTATTTAAAAGAAAATTGTCCTTACAAAAAAGATATAAATACATAAAAAGGCCTAAAAGCTAGCCTCTTTCTAGGTCTTTTCACCCCAAGATAAGGTCCCAACTTCCTGCTGACTTCTAGAGGCTTCACCTTCTGGGATCATGAAGTCTGGGTCTTTATCAACTACACAGGCGTCAAGTTCCTCCAAGGTCATAAGAGAGCTTTGGGATGCCACATGTTGTAACAATGTGAATGGACCATTAAATCCCTTCACAGTAAAAACATAGGCTTTATCGGCCCTCCCCATAGCCAAGCAACTTTTCCAACATAAGAGTTGGAAACTTCCCTTGAATTTCGATGGCTGTTTCATGCCGCCCTATCTCCTTGGCAACCCAAGACAAATTCACTGTGAAGTTGCTAAAGTCTTGCGTGTGGAAGACCTTCCTCACCAGCAACTTTGCGAATTCCCCTTGGTCAATACTTTTCAACCTCTGGACCTCAGATTCTTTTTCTTTCAGCTATTGGCCGTGAAAGGATACCTTTTCTTCTAATCTCCTCCTTGACTCAAGAGTCGCCGACACCTCTTCTTCCAGCTTCCTCCTCACCTCAAGAGATTCCGCCTCGGTGTCCCTGAGCTAAGCAATCTCAGCCTGATGCTTAGAGGCCTTAGCAGCCTACACGTTGGCCCTGAGAACAAATTCCGTCCACATAATTAATGCCTGCAATTTCAAACAATCTGTCAAATACAACACTTTTAATGCATGTTCTCAAAACAACACAACCTTATTAGGAACCCTACACATTGCCCCCTTTTAAGCTTAGCCTTGTCCTCAATGTTGAAAATGAGGAAACTAACTTTTATGAAGCTTGGATCCTCCCATGAAGTCTCCTTATTGCTAAAATGATTCCATTTGACAAGCTACTATGGTATTGGAAGTTTGTTGCAGATGATCATTTTGGTTTGTAGCACTTAAGCCATCTCTAGTGGACAGAAATCCTCTTCATTTAGATTAGGAAGTGCTGTGTTCTATGCTCATTTCCAGTCTTCTTCTTCTAAGCTTTCCTGTGTTGCCATTATGTCCCTAAATTCTATCTCTTCTTCATCCTTAGACAACATCAAGTTTGTTTGTTTTATTTTGCATTGATGGCCCAAACCATATTTTTCACCACATCTGAAACAAAGTCGTTGATGTTTTCTTCTTTGTATTTTTTGGGCAGTGATCATCTTCTTGATTTCCATATGTTTAGAATTTCTTTGGATGGAAGCATTGTATATTGGCTTGATCCTTCACTGTTATATTTGCCAAACCCAAAGGCTGATTCTTCCCCAAAGCCTTTTGTATTTCCTTTGAGTTTCTTTGCATTGCAATCCAGAGCTTGCTCCTGAAGACTAGCAATTTCAAAGGCTTCTAAAACGGATTTTGGCTTCATCATTCTCACAATTGGTTTAATATCCTCTCTTAAACCACTTATGAAGCTTGAGATTAATTATTATTCTGTGAGCCTGGGATCACGTACCAACATGAGGGATTTTAATTCCTCAAACTTTTCTTGATATTCAAGAATAGTTGAAGTCTGAACCAACTTGTTGAATGCCTCTACCTCATCTTTTATTCCTTTCTCCACAAACCTTCGCACCATCGTATTGCTGATTTCTACCCATGTTAACCTTGATTGCATAGCTTTAATGTTCAGTGCCAAGTGGTGGCTCTTCCTTCCAAGTACATCTCAACAATATCTAACTTTTGATATTCTTCAACTTGATGAATTAAGAAGAACTTGTTACTCTTTCTAATCCACTCTTTGGCATAGTTCGTAGAATCAGGATTCTACGTAGAATCGATTTGGGGTAGTAGAATTGAATCGGTGGAGATCGGATCGTAAGATTCTACAAAAGAAAAATGACCAAAATAATTATAATTATTCATATTATATCACCAACACTAATGTTTTCACAAAATAAGTTGTGTACTTGTGCTAAATTGTAAAAACCAACATTATAAAATATACGACGTATATGCGTTCTGAATTTTGTCCAAATCCTATTTAACAACAAACATCTATCATTCAATCATTCAATCATTCAATCATTCAACCACATTCTACACAAAATAATAATAGCACCAAATAAAATATATAATGCATCTTAAATTACCAAAACATGAAAAATTTCACATCCAAATAGACTTTTAGCTAAAACATTAAATTTAATAACAAATTAAAGTACAACTCAAATTTAACAATATAAATATTTTTACACAAACTATATATCATCCTCATCAAAGTCATCATCTCCATCTATATCGAAAGATCTTGATCTACAATTATCAAATAACATATCATCATTATTAAACCCATCATCATCGTCATCACAATCTTCATTTTCAACTTCATTTTCAACTTTATTTGGACCAATGATGGTTGGATTATATGCATCTTCATCTTCATCTTTGTCAATTAACTGAAATTCATTCATTTCTTTGATTTGTGGTCTCTTGCCACGAGATCCACTTTGTCTAAAATCAGCTACATAAACAAATATGATCCAATTATACGTTAAAAATATTTTAAATAAGTAATAAAGCATACAAATTAAATTACTTACAAGCCCTCATGATATTCCTTGTAATAGAATGAACCTTATCATCCTCACTTCCTTTTTCTGAAGTGTCATGATTTGGATCTTCATCCAAAACTCTCAACCATTTGTTTCCCGATGGTAGCACTGGATCCTCTTTCTCTATTATCCACTCATCATTAGAAGGAAGGTTTTTCACATGAATCTTCAATTAATGAAAACTTGGTAGATTCTCTCTGCCTTTGCCTCTCTTGCAATTTCAAATTGTACATGACAAAAACCAAATCATTCATTATTTTTTGTGCCAAGCGATTCCTTCTTTTCGAGTGTACCTAAAATTCGATGTTAAAACTAGTTAAACAAACTAAATGCCTTCAACAAGAGTGCTCACAAAAAAAAATCATAAATATTACCAATTCAAATGCAATCTAGTTACGTTCACAACTAGAAGAGCTACAAGTCAAACTTAGCACTCGAACAGCAAATCTTTGTAATTCTGGACAATCATCTTCGTAAGAGAACCACCAATCAGCTATAACCAAATAAAACAACTATTAGCAAATTCTCATATTGTCCAAAATCAAATAAATTCAACAATATGTGGAAAAAATGATATTTTCAATATATTAAGTTACTAACCTGGGGACATCTTATCCCTTGTTCGAACAGCACCATCGATTCCAAATAATACATATGCATGTCTAAATTTATTGAGTTTGATGAGAATCAAATATTCATAAACTTAGATATGTGTTTTTCACGCTTTTGCATTGATTTCATTGAGATATGCTATGTTTATTAGAGAAATCACATTATATTTGTGATTCTCATCTTTTATTTGTTTTGTAGGAAAAAGGGGATAAAACTCACTCATCTTCCGGAGTTCATAACTTTTGATGCAAATGTCCAAATGAGATCATTAAAGATGCTATGGAAAGATGAGAAAGATATAAAAAACTTTCATGAACAAAGTTTTCTCAAATTCCGGAATAAAAGGGACCAAAACTGGACAAAATCAGAACAAGGCACGAACCAAAGAAGAGGGAAAAAGGGAAAAACATCAGCCATCTTCCGGAGTTCATAACTCTTGATGCAGACGTCCAAATGAGATGAATCAAGATGCTATGGAAATATTAGAAAGATAGGAAAAACTTTCATGAATAAAGTGTTTTCAAATTCTGGACGCAAAGGGACCAAAACTGGACAAAATCAGAACAACGCGCGAAAAAAAAGAGATGTTGGCAGAAAGTTCTGACCGCCGCGGCGGTTGGGGAGACCGCCGCGGCGGTTAACCTCCGCCTGCAAACCTCAATTTTTCATTTTGAGTCCCACAAGTTTTTGAAGCTTCAAAATTGTTCCCCAACATCCCTACTTGTATAAATACCCCATTTTCTGCAGAATAGAGGGGTAGGTAGATAGTTAGGGTTAGTTTTTAGTTATTTGCATATTTTCCCCAAACTCAAAAACGGGATTTCTCTTGGGAGCTCTTTTGGCTCTTGAAAACTTTAATATTTGGAGTTATTTTGGCTTGCTAATTGTTGGAATTTGTTGGATTTATCAATCTTTTGATTAAGGGAAGTATTTCTTACGAATTTCTTATGCTTTCAATGGTTAAATCTCCTTGTGATTGTTGTTTGCTTGAAGCCATGAGAGGCTAATTTATCTTGGGTGATTCTTGGTGTTTGATGTATGGGTTAGGTTTATTTTGATTCCTTGTGGGTTGTAGAGTGATGGGCTTACATTAATTGAAGTCTTCCTACTTGTATTTAATGAATTGACATGCATTGAATTGTGGCCACATTTAGTGTGTGTGTGTTTTAGAATATACATGAACTTAGACCAAAAGTAGGAAGAACTACCTAGCATTCTCTAGATTTAGGTGTTTGAGACAAGAAACAACTACCATATGAGCTTAATTGTGCACTAAAATTGTGTGGAAGCCATAGGTTTTAGTGTGCACAAGGTAGAAGTGAGACCGAAAGGAGATCTTCTATTCTTTAATTCTATTGAGACCGAAAGGAGATGTGGAGTGAAAAATAGGTGATTTTCTTGGATTAAACACTTGAACTAGGGAGTGTGAAGTGGTTGGCTAAAACATCTAGGGCTAGAATTGTGCATTAGAGTTGTGTGGAAGCCATAGGAGCTAATGTGCTCTAGGTGGGGATGAGACCAAAAGGATGTTCCTCATTCGATAATTCCGATGAGACCGAAAGGAGATGCGGAGCAAATGGATGTAACCACTTAGTTAAGATGCCCTACACTCGGTTGCCCTTAGGAGTCAAAGTAGCCGACCCTTGCATTGAACCCAAGGATCACCCTCTTTCCTCAATTGCGTATTTCCATCCTTGTTTCAATAGTGTTGTTTAGCTTAGCATTTAGAATCTCGTATTCCAATCTATTTGCATATTTCTTTTCATGCTCATTAGTTAAATATCACCTTTCATGTCATTGCTTTAGGACACATAGATAGCAACCAATTAACTGCACTTAAATTCGGGTTTTGTCCCCTTCCCTGTGGAGAATGATCCCTAAGCTTTACTACAATTGATTAAGTGAGGTTTAGGTGTAAATTTGTTTGAGTTTAAGCTATATTTTGACGCACTTTTGCACACACCGATATCGCTCACCAGAGTTGCAACTCAATTTTTGTTTTTTCATCCGCATTGGAAATCATTTTATAAACACACTCATACAAACCACATTTTACATTCACATCTACTTGAAAGTTTGAACTATACTAAAAATAAGGGTTCAAGAAATATCCCACAGCATGGAGAGCTTGACTAAGCATTCCATCCCATTGCTTGTCAATTATAGCAAAAACAAGCTCATATCTAGCACAAATAATAAATTGAATAATTATATAATCATTAAAAAAACCACATATAAAATCTAATAAAGATTTATAAGTTACTACGAAACAAATATTAATAATTTACCTCTTCCTAATGTTGTTCATGTTTGCCTTGATTTCTTCCCTTGCTTGCTCCACTGCTTTGTACAAAAAACCCATAGCCGGTGTGTCATCGGAATCAACCATCCTCAAAACCTTAATATGCGGTGTTGCAATCTTCAGGGATAAGTCAATATTTGGCCAAAATTGATGACTATCAAAAATAATGGTACACACATCTTTTCCTTTCTTTTTTTTAGCATACTCACTCCTTGCCCACTTTTTAGATGAAAAAAAAGTAAACAAAGCTCCTCTTAGGTCATTTAGTCGTCTCATGGTTAAATATGAAGTAGCAAATCGTGTAACCCCAGGTCTAGCCAACTCTTTGCCACTTGTAAATTCTTTCATCCAATTTACAACTATTCTCCATGAAAAAATATAAGAAACCACATATTTAGCTTTATGTATAGTGGCCTTTTGGATAGGATCGTGCTTCTCAAAAACTTCTACCATCAAATCAATGCAATGTGTGGCACAAGGAGTCTAAAACAGATTTTTTCTCTTCTCCATTAACCTACATGCAGTCAATCACAGCCTTGACGAGTGCTAGGCATTGAAAGGCATCTAAGACTTAATATTCGTTTGAGGGATTTGTTAAATTCTCACCATTTTATTTAAATTTGTTATTGTAATGATTAGGTCAATTAATCACATAATTTGCTTAACTAATCATTACAATCATAATCAGATTATGCATTTAACCAATAAACATACATTGTATGCATTACATACATGAACAATAAAATAAACATGACATACTTATAGCCCAAACTAAAAGTTCTGTCAAGCCAATAAGAGAACTATAAGGTCAACCTAAGGGTATTGCCATCTTCTCCAAGTGCCTCCTTGGTTCCTCTTGTATGGTCATCAACTCCTTGTCTCCTTGGATTTCTAGTCTAGTCCTATTTCTAGTCTAACTATTACATCTTTAGAGAAACCTTGAGTTACATTCAAGGGGAGTTAGATGAGAAAAAAATTTACAACTAGAAATAGAGCAAAGCATGACACACAGGTCATATTTAAAAACCAATACAAATTTTATCCAATTCTATTGGGCTTAGGGCTATAACTATACACCATGCTCAAATATCACATAATGTGCATGTCATATACAATTGTGATTCAAATTTAACAACTAAATACATTAATCTAATTAATTTATGACAATTAACATTAAATCAAATATTAGGATTTTGAATAATACATTATGCATGGAAGGTTCGGGTTTAAAATGCAAATTTTGGCTATTCTAACTCATTAGAAATTTATGAACAATATATCTTATATATTTCTGGCCTTAACATGATATATATATATATATATATATCAAATTTTGGCCATAATAAAATTCCAAAGCTATGTTCAATTTGGCCAAACATGAAACACATCATATGTATTCCTTTTCTAGCCAAACATGATCATTGAAAAATTTGTGAATAATATATCAAATATTATAGACCTTAACTTAATATATCATATATATTAAATTTCAGCCAGTCCAAAACAAATTCAAATAATGTGCATTTCGGCCATAAAGAATTCAGAAAATTGAACCACTCAAAATTCAAAATTCCAAGCCTTCCAAATTTTTAGTAAACCCGAAATTTTCAGGTAGGAACTATTATATATCACATATATAATTTTGGCATAATTTTGGCCTTAATATTTATATATATATCACATATTAATTTCAGCCTCAAAATTAAAATTGAAACTAAACTAGCCCCAAAAAGAATTGCAAAAACCCGAAGCTAGAGTTTTCTGAAAATCCGAAACTAGCAAAACCACAAAACCGGACTTGATCAAATTTTCTAGAAAAATTTGAAACCAATTTTATACATCATATATATAATTTGGCCTCAATTTGATTCAACACATATTATTTTTAGTTTTAATAAAATTTATCAAAACCAAAACTCAAGAAAATTTGAGTAACCAGAAGCTCAACATAAAAATCTAGAAAACCTAAATTTTGGTTCTTCCATGCATATATATATATATATATATATATATATATATATATATATATATATATATATCTCTTATATTATTCAAATCCAGCAATAACACATTAAAACATACCCTAAATTGATTTAATAAACATAAACATATCATATACGTTTAATGAACAACTTCACAAATTCAGATTTAATGAACAACTTCACATGATCCAAATTTTCAGCATGCAGATTCATAAACAATTTAAGAAAATAAACATGATAAAATCAATTTGAACATTCGTAAGTGGCTCTAATATGACTATAGGAAATCACATACGACACGTAGTGAAATTTTAAATTTTAGATTTCCTCCAAGGATCCTTACGAAGTGATTTCAAACCAATCATGAAGAGTTTTACCTTTACCGGTAGCGGTTGAACTTTCTTATGAAGACTTTGCTCATCGAATCATAGCAAAACCCAGCAAAGTTTTGCCTCTATGGTATCCACGCAATTGTATCCAAGTTCCAAGTTAGTTTTTACACAATTAACCCAAGAAAAGAAGAAGCAAAACTTGATGGTACTAGCCAATAGTTTCTACCTTCGGTTTTTCCAGATTTGAAGCTTCTCAAGCTTCGGTTTTTCTTGTTTCTTTTACACAAAAGAAATGGCTGCTTTTTCTTATAAAGAACAGCAGAAAGGCTTCTTGATATGCTGGAAAGAATGGCTGCTAATTCTTCAAAAGAAAAGCCGTAGAGAATTTTTCTCAACAAGAAGAAGAGGTTCGATTTTTGGCTGGAATTTTGCTACATAATTTTCTTCACAAGAAAATTGATTTCGTGGCTGTTTTATGCAGCAAGAACAATGTGCTGTTTTCTCATGTTTTTGGGGTTGGAGACTGTTGAAGCTTTATGTCCAAATATATAGAAAAAGATTAGGGTAAAACTTCTTCTAGAGTTTTACTTGAACTACAAGTTGTAATTCATTTTTGGAACTTTCTAAATTTCAATGGCTACCAAAACAAGAATCCCATTCTTATTTTCCTTTCTAATATTTGGCCATCTCGTGAATTAATAAATCCAAAGCTATTTCAGATTTACAAACACAAAACCAAAACCATTTAGAATCTAAAATCAAATACCAATTTAAACCGGAAACCTTATAGAGTTCTATTCACAATAGGATATTTAAATTAACTAAAATTCATCACATGATTTTACATTCTTTTGGATACGATCTAAGTGTGTGACCCAATAGGTTCTTATAACATTGGTAATGACATAAAATCTATTTTATGCCATAAGCATTGAGCGGTGTAGCAACACATCAATGCTACCCAAGTTATAAGAATGTTAGTAATTCGACATTACTTTTTCTTGTAATAAATGTTACCATGTAATTCAATCCCTTTACCCTAGATATCTTGATTGAACATGAGCCATGGAACTTGTCACACTCACATAGTTCAATCTTTGTATTTCTTGATTCTCAAGTAGACACATCTAAGCAAATGAGCTCGACATCACATATCGACTCATTTGAACACAGGCATGCATTTTATGGTCTCATTTGATCAAGGGGCCCAAAGATATCACTCCTGTTATATAGGAGGGGAAAATCCTATCTTGATCACTCAACATCCCACTACATGATTCATTACATATCCAATTGCCACTTTTATAGTTCACCCTGTTACGGGTAACGTTTAGTAGCATCAAAACATGCAACTCCTCATGTTGGGATCTCTGGTGACCTCAAATCTAAGGATCACTTACACCATCATCACTATGAAAAATACTTATGACACTTTATATAATAACCCATGTAGCATTTCTCATGGCAGGTCAATCCAGTACATAGTTCTCTAGCATGTTTCTATGTGTTGACTTGATATCTCATATCATGACACATTTCATCAGTCACTACACATACTAGTTTTGTTCTTAGTAGAATTTGAGGCATCCGTCCTGTCTTTTCTTCAAAGAATTTCAGCATCCAGTTTTTTTTCCTTGGAACCGCACGTCTGTCCCTTTCATGTTTTTCTTCTGTTTTGGTTTTTTTCCCGAAGATATACAAAGCATCCATCAAAATTAGAATTGGTTGCAAAATAATACAAAGTCAGCAGCTATTTTGTTTTGTCTTTGGACCACACAGTTTTTCCTTCTTATTTTTTCTTTAGTTTAGTTTAGTAATTTTAGTATTTTTTATTTTTTTTTTATGAAATTTTTAGTTGTGTTTTATTTTTAATTACTAAATACTTTATAGTTTTTATATTTATTGAATATTTTTTTTATTTTAATTTTAAGAATTTATTTTAATTTTAGTTATGTCTACTTTTACTTTTTTCGTTATTGAAAATTTTAGTATGTTTTAATTGTCTTTTGTTAGAGTTTAGATGGATCCTAACCATGAATAATTAATTCTTAAGAGTTGTTTATGCAATCCGTTTTTCATATCATGCTTTTAATGCTTTTAGGTGATTGGCCACCATCAAGTTAATTTTTAATGCTTGTTTGATACCGTGTGGAGATGACATGCATGTGCTCATGTGATATTAAACCGTGAATTCAATTTAGACGATAATAATCTAGATTGTTCAAGTGGTTTCGGTAGTAGAATTAAGTCGTGGCTACTTAGATTGAATCCAGAAATTTTCATAGTTTCTAATGCATTTAGAAATCTAAATTCACCTAGACCAAGTGTGAGTCGATTTTAATCTAAATAGGGTTATTAGACCGATGTCAGCTATTAATTTACATTAGGGAAATTTCACCATCATAAATTAGAAATAAAATTACTTGCATGACAAGTCAAGAGAGTTAGTTAGAATTGATTAAGTGAAATCGAAGACTCTGACATCTTAATTGATTTGATAAACTATTAGAATTTTTTCACTGTTATTATTTGGTTTGAAGACGAACTAAGACATAGCAACCGGGAACAAGGCTGACGGAAGAGAAATGATGATAGAAATGAAACCTCAGTCTCTTATGCTAACAATAATTACGCAAATGACCATTTTAAGGTTAAGTCGAAGCATGACACAAAGCGTCCTCAACATAATGATTTCCCTCCAATCAGTAATAAAGTGGTTGATGATATTCATAGTTTGTTGGGTTCTGAGAATGAAGGGGATGCCCCATCACCTTTCACGCCTGATATAATGCAATATCCAACACTGAAAGGATTCAAATTGCCTAACGGAATTCCATCTTATGATGGGGATTCTGACCCCTTAAACTTTTATCGCGATTTAAATATGTGACAAATTTCAAAAATGCTCCGATGGAGGTAATATGTAAAGTGTTCCCCCATCTATCTAAGTGGCAATGCACGAGTGTGGATCGACGGCCTACCACATAATAGCATCTCGTCGTTCAGACGGTTAGCACAACTTTTCTATACTCGTTTCCTTTAGAGGAAGAAGTTCTACAAAACAGCTACAAATCTAATGAATCTCAAACAAGGGAATTATGAATCCCTCAAGTCGTACGTGGAAAGATTCAATAATGAGAGCTTGCAAGTGGCTGATGAGACAGACCAATTGGTAATCTCGGCCTTCATGAATTGTTTGAATTCTGAACCATTCTACATGAAGGTGTCATGAGACACCCCAACTGATACTCAAGTGTTGTGGAAAATGGTAGAAAGCTACTCAAAATGAGGAAAAGCCAATAGAAAGATGAGAAAAAACATCAAGAAGATGCCAAAGGGAAAAACCTTCAAAAGAGCGCCTTCGATAGGCTGAACTACAATCGGGGTCACCTGGAGCCTCGAATTCAAGAAACAGTCTCACGTCGCTAACCAAGAGTCGCACTGAGATCCTATCTATACATAGGGATCTCTTCAGACCTTCTGTCTCGTTAATTGCAGCATCTCATAAAAAAAAAACCCCATCACCTTTGGTGTGCTTTTCATAACCACCACAGACATAATACTGAGGACTGTAAAGACCTTAAGAAAGAGATATAAGATTGCGTCTGTAATGGGATGCTTAGTCAGTACATCCAAAGGAGGCACTCAGAAACCCAACTTAGGTCTGGAGGTCGGGGAGGTGGCTACCACTCCAAAGGGTGAAGTGGAAGACAAGGCAACCGAGGTCCACCTTTGCATCAAACAGACTATTGGCAAAGGTGAGACCCTTTTATGAATCAACCATATCAACAATATCATAACAACCCTCCACAACAACCAACATTCTAACCACCACCACACGACAATCGTAATGTTACTGGCATTATTCACGCCATATTTGGTGGTTACCCGAAAATTCAATTGCAGTTTGCGATTAAAGCCAATGCTAGGAGAATCCCTCCTCAATAGCCAGTCAAAAAACGCTTCAAACCTTCTGAAGTCATCTCTTTTTCGAAAAAAGATGCGATTTCCACCATCAGCCCGCACAACGATGCTCTGGTCATCAAAGCCATAGTTACGAACAAGGAGGTATATCAAGTCTATGTTGACAATGATAGTGCAGTTGACGTCCTATATATTCATTGTTTTCACAAGTTAGGGATTAACTTCGCAGCATTAAAATCGTTTAGTATGCCTTTGTGACATTTGCTCACGAAATCGTTCATCCAGTGGACATAATCACACTCACAATTATAGTGAGGGACTACCCCCCCCCCCCCTCTCGGGACAAAATTATAATGACAAATTTCTACGTCATGGATGCCCCATCTTCCTTTAATGCAATCATCAGAACATCATGAATGAACAAGGCTAAGTCCATTTGGTCACCTTACCATTTGGTCATGAAATTCCCTACAAAACACGGAGTAGTATCAGTGCGAAGAAATCAATATGCGGCAAGGGAATGCATGCTCATCACCATCAAATGTAAAAACACTTTGATGAAAGATGTACATGTCATCCAGACCCTGGATGTGCTACAATTCGACCCCAAGGTCAAACCTCAGGGAAGAATAGACAAATACAAAGGTGCACTAGTTCCTTACCAAAATCCTGAGGTCAAACCTCAAGATACCTTTGGGAACTCCGATGTCACACCTCAAAGACCCCGAAATACCAAGAGGTCTAAGGTTTAGCTTCCAAGATGTAAGTACGCTAAAAGGGCCCATAGAAATCACTGATAAAGTACAAGAAGTCGTAGTAGACGACAGCCACCCTAACAAGAAAGTTAATGTGGGAGCTACATTACTGGCATCGATTAAAGATCACATTATTCATCTTCTCCGCCAATACAAAGAAGGTTTTGCATGGGGTCCAGAGGACATGCTTGGGATCTCGCTATCTTTGATGATACACAAGCTTAACATCGACCCCAGAGTTAAACCTGTTTAGCAAAAGAAAATATTGCTGGCTCAGGACAGAAATTTGGTAGTCAATCAGGAAATGAAAAAACTGCTCCAATCTGTCATCATCAAGGAAGTATTCTACCCTAGTTGATTATCTAATCTGGTACTGGTCAAGAAACCCAATGACACTTGGCGGATGTGCATTTATTACACTAACCTCAACAAATACTGCCCGAATTATTGTTACCCTTTGCCGGTGATTGACCAACAGGTCGAAGCCATATCGGAATATGAGGTACTTATGTTCCTTGATGCTTATAAAAGTTATCATGAAATCCTGATGGCTGAAAAGGATGCCGAGAAAACTGCCTTCATCACAAAGATAGGAGTTTTCTACTATATAAAGATGTCCTTTAGGTTGAAAAATGCAAGAGCGACCTACCAGCGCCTAGTCAACCAGGTGTTTTCAAACCAAATTGGTAGAAATTTGGAAATATATGTCGATGGCATCATAATAAAGTCGAAAATAAGTGATAGTACACCCAAAAATCTAGAATAAACCTTGCAAACCATGTTGAAGATTGGAATGCATTTGAACCCCAAAAAGTATACTTTTGGGGTAAGATCTGGTAAATTTTTGGGGTTTATAGTCTCTAAGAAAGGAATTAAAACTAGCCCAAGCAAGATAAGGACCATTGTTGATATGGCACCTCCTTGAAACTTAAAGAAAGCTCAGAAATTGACCGGTTCTCTAGCAGCCTTGAACAAATTCCTGTCACGGTCTGTGGATCGACATCTCCCATTCTTTCAGACACTAAGGGAAGCCAAAAATTTTAAGTGGAATGAAGATTGCCAGAAAGCTTTTGAGTTAAAAAGCATCTGGGAAGTCTACCAGCGCTTATCGTACCAACAACCGGGGAAGTCATATATTTATACTTAGCGGCCTCAAACAATGCTGTAAGTGCGGTACTCATCCGAGACATAAACAGCATGCAAAGGCCAGTATACTACATCAGTCGCACCCTTCAGGGACCCTAGACGCGGTACCTCCAAGTAGAGAAAATTGTCCTGACTCTAATTCATACTGCACGGAGGTTGAGATCTTACTTCCAAGCACATTTTGTATGTGTCCTCACTGACCAATCCATTAAATAGATACTCTCCAAACCAAAAGCTTCAAGGAGATTAGCAAAATAGGCCATAGAATTGGGGGAGCATGATATACATTATCAACCTCGGACAGCAATCAAAGTTCAAACCCTTGCGGATTTCAAAGCGGAGATGCCTACTACAGAGACCTTGAAAGTCAACCTTTCGACATCACCCAAGCCAATAGAAAAGGAAACGAAGAGCTGAAAGGCCTAGACCTTATACATAGATGGCGGTTTGAATGAAGATGGCAGCGGAATGGGCCTCTTGTTACATAGTCCAGAGGGTGCAGAGATCACATATGCGTTGCGCTTTGATTTCAAGGTAACTAACAATGAATCTGAGTCTAAAACCTTAATCACAGGGCTAAAGTTGGCTCAAATGATGAAAGAGAAAGAGGTGTGTGTGTGTGTACAGCGACTCTCAAATAGTCGTCAATCAGGTCCAAAGCTCCTATGAAGCTAAAGAGCCCCACATGAAGAAAAATTTGTATAAGGTATGCCATCTCAGTCATTCTTTTGATAGTTTCAAGATTGTACAAATCCCCAAGTCCAAAAATAAAAGAGTCAATGCCTTAAGCAAGCTGGCATTCTTCACCTTTTCTTATCTTAGCAAAAAGGTCTTGGTGGAGATGCTTCTCTACAAAAGCATTGAATAAAAAATCATGATGACCATCGAAGAGGCGGGAGATAATTGGATGACTCCCATATGGAGGTATTTACAAAATGAAAAACAGCCTGATAACAAAAATGAGGTGAGAAAATTGAAGTTAAAGGCGCCCTGCTATGTAATACCAGACGACGTCCTTTACAAATGATCTTACCTCCAACCTTTACTCAGATGCATCGGGCCTGAGCAGGCAAACTATATACTTCAAGAACTGCACCTCAGATCTTGTAGGAGCAACATAGGATCTCGCATGCTCGTTAAGAACATCATTCGATAGGGCTACTACTGGCCGACAATGTTTAAAGATGCTTATGACTTTGTACAAAAGTGTGTTAAGTGCCAGCTTTATGCTCCTATAATTAGGCGACCCCATATGGAGTTGATCAATCTCCAGAGATCATGGCCTTTTACACAATAGGGAATCAATATTCTTGGACCTTTTCCTGAAGCTCTTAATAGTCACCATCGACTACTTCATTAAGTAGGTAGAAGTCGAACCTTTGGCTACTATCACTGGAAAAAATATTCTAAAGTTTGTGTGGAGCAAAATCGTTTGTAGATTCAATATCCCTCATGTGATTATTTCAGACAATAAAAAACTATTTGCAGATGATCCTTTCTGCTCTTGGTGCAAAGAACTTTAGATTAAACAAAATTTCACTTCTGTCCCATATCCTCAAGCCAACAGTCAAGTCAAAGTCACGAATTGTACTATCTTACAAGGATTCAAGACTCTGCCGGATAAAGTAAAAGGGGATTGGGTAGAAAATCTCTCAAATATCTTGTGGGCTTATCACACCACACCTTGAACAACAACAGAAGAAACCCCTTACAGCTTGACATATGGCTTAGAAGTTGTCATTCCAGCGGTGATTAGGGTTTTGAACCCCAAAGTTGTGGCCTTTAACGCTACGGCTAATGAAGAAAAGATCTGATTGAACCTAGAATTATTGGAAGAATGCCGAGATCTAGTTTTGATGAAGGAAACACAAAACAAACAAACCATGGTAAAATATTACAATGAACGGGTGAAAATCAATGAATTTGCCCCAGATAATTGGTCTTGCTCAAAAATGAAGCAAGTTGAGCTCAAAAGCTTGGAAAACTAGAAGCTAATTGAGAAGGCCCCTACAAGGACATTGATGCGTCAAAATCTAGAAGTTATCACCTGGCCACAATGGATGGAAATTTATTACCCCGAACCTAGCATGTTAACAATTTGGAACGTTTTTATGTTTAAGATTTTGTTTGATGAATAAAATATCATTTATATATTTACTCATTTTAAATGGAGTAGGGAAATGATGATTGCCCTGAACTCGGTTCAAGGTTGGTGAAACCTCATTGCTAAATCTTAAATCAAGAAAATCACGTGTAACCTCGGTTCAACTGAGTTTAGTTGTGAACTCCATAACATCCCAAGCAGGTGAGGGGAATATGAATATTAGGTCCCAAACATCCTAAGGGATGGGGATCTTGGATCACTCAATGGTCCCAAACATCTTAAGGGGTGGGGATCCTAGATCACTCAAAAGTCCCAAACACTCTGAGGGACGAGGACCTCAGATTTCTCCAAGGTCCCAAACGTCCTAAGGAGTAGGGATCTTGGATCCCGCAAAGTTCCCAAAGGGTGGGGACCCGATGGGTAAAATTCAATTATTTTATTTATTTAATAAAAAATATTACAGATAGGAAGGGTTTATAATTTCCCTCTTCCTTTTCTTTTTTTCTCCTCATAATTAACCCTCTCTTGAATGTACATGTTAAACGCTGCCTCTTTTCTCTTGTACACAACAGTGTATTGTTGACTTTGTTGGGCCAAGAGCTCCAACTCTTCCATCATCACATCAATAGGATTTCTGTCCACAGGTGCCACCTTCAGACCTACCTCCTTCAGGCCTTCATCTTTTCAATCTTCGATCTCTAAGTTTTGCATTCAAACTGCAATTCGAATATCTACTGCTTGTATGGCCCAAGCACAACTTGAAAACCCTAGATCTTTTGGCACTTCTTATCAAACTCATCAGACATGGTACAGATTACCTCGTCCCTACCCTTAAACTCAGAGGTAACATTCTTGACCTCAACGGAGAGTTTGGCAACTCTCTCCTTATTATTTTCATTCTCTAAAATAATAAACCTTTACTTAAAGGTCAAATCCCCCGTTCCCTGCTACTGTTGTGCCCTGTCTTCATTAAGACTGTGGTTCACATATTCCAGATAGGCAACTTGACCCTTCAGATCTTTGTTTTCATTTCCTAGCCTAAGTATAGTGTCTTGAAGCTTAGTACGAGCAGCTTCAAGTATCTTAACTTTCTCTTGCAAGTTATTAATGACAGCCTTTGAAAACAACAAACAACCCTGATATAATAAGAACATAAAGGTAAAAAAACCATAATCAGAATTTCATATATTAGAAAATCAATTGTCCTTACGAAAAAAAAAAGAGAATAAAAATAAATAAATAAATAGGGCCTAAGAGCTAGCTTCATCCTGACTTCCTTCACCCCGAGCTAAGGTCCCAGCCTTGGCTTTACCTTTTGGGACTTCACCCTCTCGAGCCTGAAGGTTAGGATTCTCGTCCACTCCACAAGCATTAAACCCCTCCAAAGTCATGGGCAAGCTCCGAGATGCAAAATGTGAATAAGCCATCAAACCCCTTCACAGTATCCATGTACACCTTGTCAGCTCTCGCTATGGCTTTAGGATCATAGCCAGGCAATTCTTCCAACTTCAGAGTTGGAAATTTCTCCTGAATTTCAATGGCCGCCTCATGGCTCCTTATCCCTTTAGCAGCCTTAGACAAATTCACTGCAAAGTCGCCAAAATACTATGTGTGGAAAATCTTTTTCACCAGCAACTTTGCGAACTCTCATTGGTCAATGCTTGAGAGCCTTTGCACCTCAACTTCCTTTTCCTTCAGCTGTTGATGGAGAGAGGACACCTCCTCCTTCAACTTCTTCCTTGACCCGAGAATGACAGCCATGTCTTCCTCTAGAGAAACTACCTCAACCTCCCTTAGCTAAGCGACCTCAGCTTGATGTTTGAAGGCCTTAGGGCCTGATCATTAGCCCTAAGGACGAATTTTGCCCGCAAAATTAACGCCTGCAATCGAAACAATCTATCAATTACAACACTTTTAACACATATTCTCAAAACAATACAGCTTTATTAGAAACCTTTACCCGTGAAACAAAATAAATAAAATTGTTGTTAAAGTCGACCATTGACATCTTAGCCAACCTTCTTTGGTAGTTCTCCATGCCCTCGATTTAACCACCAGTGAATTCTCCACGGCTATGGAAAAATGCAACACTGTATCAGAGGCCACATCCTTGGCCTCTCCCTCACTCGCCTTCTTCTTCTTGGCAGGGACCTTTACTCTCTTTCTTTTAGTCAAAGTTCTGACCTCACCCACCTCTTCATCAGCCTTCCTCTTCAAAGGCTCTCCCATTTCCACTTTTTTAGTAAAAGTGATATCCTCAGTGCCAAATTATGCCTCCTTCATTGGCTCAGTCTTTATTGAACTACTGAACTTCACCACTGTAAAACAAAATACATTCATCCAAAATTAGTAAACACAATAACAATAAAAATTCACTATAAGAGATAAAAGCCATACCCTTCGGCTCTTCTTTTCTAACAGATTGTAAAATCAGAGACCGATTTTGACAATGGCCGGCTCAATTTATACTTAACAAGCTCCTCCTCAATGTAACTACCAACCATCTCTTCCCAAAGCTCTATATAAGCACGGCCATGAGGGTTCTTCTTTTTCCGATCCAGATATGCGTCACTAGCATCTCTGTAGAACCACTCCGTGTTCAACACACACGCTTCAGACTTTATAAAGAAGAATCTTCGTTTCCATTTATAATGGGCTGAAGGCCTCATGGTCTTACTCCTGGATCTCAGGAAAAAAAATGCAAAATATCCCATGGAGTTTGCGAATTTTTTCATGCAACAAAAAGACCTAAAAAGGTCCACTGAACTCTTTATTTTCCCCTCGAGGCATAACACCTCAAACCTAATAATGGTTCTTGCCGAATTGGGTGCTAGTTGGGCTAGAGCTATCCCATAATAATTCAAAATGTCAACAACAAGTTGACATATGGGAAACCTTATACCCACTTTCAAGTGTTCTTCATACACAGTTGTATACCTTATAGGGGGGGTTACATGCCCTACCCTCATGACTTGCAGACCTAGGAATAAGGAAATTTTTTCTTAGTTTCCTAACATCGGGTTCCCCAAAAATCATAGAAAGGGTCTCAGCAATAGGCTTAAACTTGGCAAGATACCCCACTATCAACAATGCAACAAATTCCTCCATTTGCTCAAAAGCAGAACTCACCGTCTCAGATGAAATAGCCCTACCCCCAGACACACTAGCCTCTCTTTCAGAACTCGACACAACCCTTTTCCTTCTACTTATTCTCTTCCTACTTGACTCACCAATATTAAAATAAAAAATATTCCCTCGGCCAAACGAGCCAAACAAACTACCCTTCTCGCCGGTCAAGGAGACAGCTTGTTCTTTCCATCTGGAAGATCCAGAGATTGATCAGAAGACATATTTTTTCTCAAAATTTCTTTGACACAACGAGGATAAAATTTCACTTAGTAGATCCTGCTTCCCTTTGCTGGATAATCGTTGAGGAAATCACAACTCCTTGTCGGAAAAAAGCTACAAACTTTGTGATGGAAAAAAGGAAAAGAAAGCGACAGCACAAGATGAGAGACCTAGAGTCGAAAAGCAAGAACTTTTTATACGAAACCCTAAAACTTTTGTGTGCATCTCAACCAAATCTTCTAGGGCCCCACGGCATTAAATGTTGTAGCCTTAAAAGTAGAGTGTTATCTGATTACACAACTTACGATAAGTTTCAATAGATGATAAATATGGCTATTCATATCATTACACCTCTTTCTATTCCTAAAAACCCACAAAGTCTACCGTTGAAATGACCTTGGCCTGCCATTACCACACCAAGGTCTGGGGGGCTTAAGATGTGATGTGAATCCAATCCAAAGGATTAGGAACACTTAGAAAGTTGCCCAAGATTTGTCTAAGGGATGCTAGCTTGGATTGGTGTAAATCTTGACCCACTATCTATAAAGAGATAGGAACCTTGGTATAAAATGCCACAACCAACTACACCAAAATTGGTTGATAAGTTTAGTTTGAATGCCACAAGTTTGGAAGCAAACTTGATAAATTCTAGAGTTCTCAAAGAACCCAAAGATAAATAAAACTCACAATATCAATTCTTCCATTCTTTTTTTAAAAAAAAAACACAAAAGATGCCTATTTATAGGCTACAAAAATTTCTTAAATGTCATAAATATCCTTGTCTAGAAACTAGAAAAAACAAAGATTAATTTTGACTCACTAACTCCTAGACTAATAAGAAAATTTGCATTTTAATACATTAATTACACATCATTCAAGATAATATATTGGTTGAAATAAAGGCACATTAGAATGATGCTTTGACCAAGCGTTAGAATAAGTAGATTCATGCATCTTGAGCTAGCTTCCAAGACTTCATTAAATACTTCTTTGACTGACTTTTCAGCCATGAATTTTCATCCTCCAATGCCTCAAAATGGAAGATTGGCCCTTGAATTTGAAGTCTTCAACACTTGACTACTTGAATAATTGATAGGCTAGAATTTGGACTAACTTTAGAACCAAAATTGATCTTTGACTTGGATCAAATGCACTCTTGAACTTAGACCATCGCTCCATTGAATTGGACGTGAAGTTGGGGCCAAGTTCACATCGTTGGCCATTGAGTTCAAATCTTTGGCCACTGGGTTCACATCTTTGGCCATCAAGTTCATGTCTTTGGCTCCGAGTTCACATCTTTGAGTTGAGTTCACATCATTCCCCTCCTTTTGAGAAGGATTTGTCCTCAAATCTTCAACTCCTGCATGATAGGGATTTAAATCAGAAATATTGAAGCCATTATAAACATCGTACTCACTCGGTAAATCATGTCTGTAGGCATTTTCATGGATGCACTCTAAAACTTGAAAAGGCCCATCTCCTCTTGGTTACAACTTAGATTTTCTTTGTGTTGGAAACCTTTATTTCCTTAAATGTAACCAAAACCCAATCTCTCGGTTCAAAAATGAGCTTATGACGCCCCTTATTGGCTTGTTGTTCATGTATTCTCATCTTCTTCTCGATGTTAAGTCTTGCCTTCTCATGAATTTGCTTCACAAATTCAGCCTTCTTTTTGCCATCTAAATTCAATATCTCAGTCACAGACCAAAGTGTTAGATCCATTGGAGGTAATGGATTAAAACTATAAACAATCTTAAAATGAGAAAATTTTGTGGCATAATGCATATTCGTATTGTATGCAAATTAAACATGAGGTAAACAATCATCCCAACTTTTAATGTTCTTATCAATGACCAACCTCAATAAATTAGAAAAAGTACGATTAACAACTTCAGTTTGGCCATCGGTTTGTGGATGATAAGTAGTAGAAAACATGATTCATTAAATGTATGAAAGTGCTAGGTGCGTTAGTTAGGCCAAAAGGCATCACTAAATACTCATACAAACCATATTTTGTTTTAGAAGTGGTTTTCCATTCATTTCTTTTTTTCATTCTAATTTGATGGTAACCACTTTTCAATCAATTTTGGAAAAGATAATTGCTCCATATAACTCATCAAGCAAATCATCTAATCGAGGAATAGGATGGCGATATTTTACCATTATGTTGTTCACGGCACAACAGTCTATACACATCCACCAAGGCCCATCTTTCTTTGATACCAACAGAACTAGCACAGCACATGGGCTCATGCTCTCCTGAACCTATTCTTTGTCCAACAATCTTCAACTTACCTTTGAAGTTCTTTGGTTTCTTCGAGACTCGTTCCATAGGCAGGCTTGTTTGGAATTGATGCTCTCGGAACAAAGTTGATACCACGAAGCGGTTATAATTCTTGTGGAACTTCCTCAGGAAACACATCTTCAAATTCTTACAAAATAGAAACAATGCTGCTCGGTAATTCACCGGCTAAATCTTTAGTGGTCAAATGAACTTCCTTATACAAAATAAGCACAAAATGTGCTTGAGAATTTAGAGCACTCCTAATCTTGCTTTTCGTTTGCAAAATACACAAAAATTTTCTTCTTTTTCACTCAAGATAAGTGCTTCTTTTCTCTCCTTTTTGTTCATTTTTTTTTCGCTCTTTTTTTCACTCAAACTCTCTTCATTCTCTTTTTTCTTACCCTCTTTCTTTTGCTCACCTTTTTTTTTTTTGGCATCTTCTTGTAACCTCACTTGATCTTCATAAATTTGATTAGAAGTCATAGGTACAAGAGTTACATTTATTTGATTATGAACAAAAAAGTACTTGTTAGTAAAACCATCGTGACTAACTCGTCTATCATACTACCATGGCCTCCCCAACAATAAATGGCTTGCTTACATAGTAACCACATCACAAATCACCTCATCTTCATATTTTCCAATGCGAAATGGCACCTTTACTTGCTTGGAAACACAAACTTCTCCACAATCACTAAGCCATTGAAGCTTGCATGGCTTTAGGTGTTCTGTAGGCAATCCTAACTTTTCAACCATAGAGACACTAGCCATGTAGTACGACTTCTACCATCAATTATAACACTACATACCTTCCCATTAGCGTAGCATCTTGTGTGGAAAATGTTCTCCCTTTGTTCCTTGTTGTCCCTTTGACTTGCATATTAAGGATTCACCTAATGACCGACAATTCACCATGGACTGGCAACTCTTCCTCACCCGATTCTACAAGAGATGGCATGGAATTCTATTCTTGGTCATCCTCCGTTTCATATTCTCCACCATCCCTTATCACCATTGCAAGCTTATTTGGACATTGGCTTGCGATATGACCCCTGGCTTGACACTTGAAACATTTAATGTCAAGAATTCGAGAAGTGAAGGGTTCATTATTACCTTTCAACATCCCTACCTTTGGGGTTGTTTTGGCTGGTTTTGAGGAAGTTGTAGGCTTCTCCTCCTTCTTCAAAGTACTTTTCTTCCAAGTACTTTGACGTGTACTAACCTCCCCCCCCCCTTTTTTGACGGCCATGTGTATCATATCTTGCAACTCCACATAATAGTACATTTCAACTCGATCTTGGATGTCACCGTTCAAACTATTCAAAAATCTAGCCATGGTTGCTTCTCGATCCTCATCCACATTGGCTCTTATCATGGCAACCTCCCTTTCTTTGAAATAATCTTCCACACTTTTGCCTCATTGCCTAAGTCTTTGAAGCTTGTTGTAGAGATCTCGATAGTAACGGCTAGGCAGAAATCTCTTGCTCATGATTGCTTTCATTTCCTCCTAAATCTCCATGGGTCTTTCACCATTTCTTCTCCTACTTATCACAAGTTGATCCCACCAGGTTAAAGCATAATTGGAAAACTCAGTGATACCAAGTTTTACCTTTTTGAGATTGGAGTAGTGGCGACAATCAAACACAAATTCCATCTTTTTCTCCCATTCAATATATGCCTCCAGATTGGATCTTCCTTGAAAAGAAGGGATTTCAACTTGATGGCACTAAGGTTGTTGTCTTCATTTTGTCTCCTCCAAGTTGGTCTTCTAGTGCGCCCAAAAAATTCCCTATCAAACTCATCATCAACTTCATCAAGCTCTTCATCTTCCACCCCTTGTGTTTTACACCTTCTTTGGATGTTGTTGTAGTGTGTGAATCAGCCATTTGAGATTCCGTCTCCAATTGATCAATTCTTTCATGCAAATGTTCAATCTCTTGTCATAAAAATCTCCTCATTTCTCCCATCAAGGCTTCGATTTGTAAGTTTTGTTGATGATCCTCCACATTGGAATGGTGAGACATTCTAAAAATATTGTAAGAAAAATCCTCACAAATAATAATCACTCCACTCACACTCAAATTTTCTCACAAACGAGGTTTACACTTGTTACCCCTCTTAAGGTTCTTTTTTAACTTGCTTGAATAATTATCAAGTCAGAGTGTGACTTTCACAAATAAAACTCATCAAACAATTTTTATGTTCTTTTAAGTTGAGAAATTGAATACACCAAGGAATAAGAGAAGATAACAACTTGAAAAATAGACAAAGATAAAAAGGATAGTGAACTAGATGAACAATAGAATTTTATCCAAGGTTGAATGAGAAGAACTTTGTTGATGAATCCTTTGGCAACTTGGATCACAAGAGAAAAGAATATTAGGTCTCAAAGTAATCACAACTTCAAGAAATGATTTTTTTTTTGTGTACACTTCTTTTTTTTTTTTAATATTCGGCCACCACTTTTGTAGGAAATAAAATACGACACGTAGTGGAATTTTAAAATTTTTTATTTCCTCTAAGGATCCTTACAAAGTGATTTCAAACCTGTCGTGAAAAGATTTATCTTTATTGGTAGCGATTGTTCTTTCTTGGGAAGACTTTGCTAGTCGAATCACAGCAAAACCCAACAGAGTTTTGCCTCTATAGTATCCACACGATCATATCCAAGTCCCAAGTTAATTTTCACACAATTAACCAAGGAATAAGCAGCAAAAGAACCCTTGGAGCTAGCCTAGAACTTTTGCTTTCAATTTTCAAGTTTTTAAAGCTTCTCCAAACTTCGGTTTTTCTTGCTTTTTCCCCACACAAGCTGCTGTTTTGATAACTCTATTTTATATAGGGTTTTCTTGTTAATTTTGGTTAGAAATTGGTTTGTGTTTTAATTTGTTTTTACATATTTTGGCCAAATTATCCTTTGATTGTATGATTTCTAAGTTCTCTAATATTTCTAGAACTTTTGGAGCTTAATCTTGAATTTTACTTCTAAATTGAGAACAAAGGACTAACTAATTATTTTGTTACTTTATAGCCAAGAAAGCTTATCAAAGCTTGACCAAATTACCTCAACAAAAAGACAAAGAAGATTTTTGTTGGCTGCAACAAAGAAACACAGCCAAGAGAGAGACAAGAAAAGGAAACAAGCAACAAGAAGAAGAGCCGAGCTGACCAAAAAGACACAAGCTGCAAAACAAGAAACAAAAGGAGACTTCCTTAAGCATTAAGCTGCAGCAAAATGGAAATAGAAGACAACCATAGCTGCTACAAAAGAGGGAAACAAAGCTGCTGAAAAACAAAAAAAGGAAAAGCCGAGCAGCACACAAAGAGAAAGGAGAAGAAAACAGCTACAAATCGGGAAAAAGAAATAAGAAGAACCAAGCTAAACTGCAAACTAATTTGGATATGACTGAAATTTGGAAACAAAAGTTGGCTGGGATTTGGAAACAAAGGAAACCGATGACAAGTTGAAGACAAAAAGCAAAACAAAGAAGGATTTGGGTTGCAGAATTTGGAAACAAGAAGCAGCCAAGTTCTTCTATAAAAGGAGGAAGCAGCCATCGAGTCTTTCATGTCTTCTTTTACTTCATTCTTTCTCTTTTTCCTTAGCTTTAGTTTAGAGTTAGCAGAATTTTCTTTCATTTTCTTTCTGTTTTCTGTTTTGTGAGAAAAGCAACCCATTCTTCGGTCCTTTGTCTTGTTTTTCTTTCTTTCATCAGTTAGGAGTAGCAGCTTTCCTCGGTTTTTCTGCAGCAAATTTTCAGCCATCCTTTTGTTGTTTTCTTCAGTCTTTCTTCGTTGTTTTGTTCTTGTTGGTTGCAGTAGCTTAGCAAATAGAAACAGCCGCCAAGCTTGACTTGCAAAGCAAGCAGCAGAAAATTTTTTTTCCTCTAGAAGCTTCGGGTGAAGCAAACAAAGCAGGAGCAATTTTTTCCCTCACAGATTTTATGCTGTTTTTGTCTTCTTCTTGTTTTCTTTAGTTTATTTTAGTTATCAATTTTAGCTTTCTTTTATTGTTTTAGTTTTTAGTTTTATTTAGCAATTTTAGTAATTTAAGTTTTGTATTTTGTCATGAAATTTTTGGCTAAGTATTATTTTTAAGTACCAATCATCTACGGCTTTTGTTGGATTTTATCTTTTATTTTTCTTTTCAATCATGTTTAAATTTTTTGTGATATTCTTTTATATTAATATGAACTAAATTCTTTTTCTAGGGTTTCGATGTAGCCTAACTATGAAGTCTTAATATTTTTCTATTAATATAATTTGATTTAATTTTCTATGGTTGAGTATTTATCTTTGTGCTTAATGCTTCTAATTACTTGATCACTAATTAGATGATTTGTTAATCATAACGAACTGGAAGGGGAGTTATGTGTCAAGTTCATTGAGATAAATGCCATGAGTTGCATGTAGGATAGGAATATACCTGCATGGTTTGTGTAGTCGCTACATGAGAATCCATAGAAATTAATGACTTCATAATTGTTGTAATTCACATAGGAATATGATGAATTAGCAATTAGGAGGATTTTTATTAGATCTCGGGAGGGACTAATAAATAAATTAGGGAGTCTCGACTATCAACCAGGAAATTAAATTAGATTATAGAAATAGATGAATATTAGGATGGATTAGTTAAGGTGAAATCGAAAACCCTAGATCTTTCGTCAATTTAATCCATTAACTTGCTTTGTTTAGTTTTTAATTTTAGTTTTAATTAAGTTTTAAAATTACTTTTAATTTAGCTTATTCATAAAAAAAAAAATTCTTCAAATAAAGTTAGAGCTATTTTAATTTCGGTATTTAATAATTCATTAGTCTCTGTGGGAACGATAAATTATATTCACTCTATATTACTTGTTAACGATCACGTGCACTTGCGTGTAAAATCCGCAACAAGTTTTTGGCGCCGTTGCCGGGGACTAATTTGATTTTATTAATATCGATACCAAGTAGTTCTAGCTTTAATTTGAACTTTTATTATTGCAGTTTATTTATTTACTTGTGTTCTTTTATTTTTCAGGATATTGTTCTGAAGTGCATGAGAAGGTTTGGAAGTGATAATCTCCTCCCATTGGATCGAGAGCTAGAAAAGACTTGTCGTTTGAATAGAAAGAAGAGAAAAGCTTCTACACACTCTCATAACACTATGGCTGAACCTGAAGAGAACACACTCCCGGTCGCTAATGCAAACACTAGAGCATTACGTGACTATGCCTTGCCTACTGCCACATATGATCTCCACAGTGTCATACCGCCATGATTCTTGCAAATAATTTTGAATTAAAGTCAGGCATAATCCGGATGGTTCAAGCAAATCAGTTTACTGGGTTGGCACATGAGGACCCTAATGCTCACATAATCAATTTTCTTGAGATTTGTGCCACATTGAAAATAAATGGCGTTTCTGATGATGCCATTAGACTGAGGCTTTTTCCATTCTCACTGAGGGATAGGGCCAAGAGTTGGTTGCTTTCTTTGCCAGCAGGAGCAATCACCACGTGGGACATGTGTAGGCAGAAATTTTTGACAAAATATTTTCCACCTACCAAGACGGCAAAGATGAGGAATGAGATCACCACATTCACTCAGAATGAGATGGAATCACTTTCTGAAGCATGGGAGAGGTATAAATATTTGCTACGAGCATGCCCTCATCATGGTATCCCAGTTGGTTCTGATTCTGACTTTTTATAACGGGTTGACTCGATCAACCAAGATACTTGTAGATCTTTGCCGTGGAGGTTCTTTAATGGGAAGACATATGAGGCAAAGACATGCACTTTTGGAAGAGATGGCATCTGATTATCAATGGTCTTTAGGGAGATCCACACTACAGAAAAATAATGGTAAGTATGAGGTTGATGCCCTCACTGCACTATCAGCCCAAGTTGCTACACTGTCAAAGCAACTTAGTACACTTAATGCAAATGCCATTCATGCTCATCCAGAAGCTTGTGGTGGACCTCATCCTAGTGTTAATTGTCAAGTGGGCAATCCTTTCACTCAATCTCAGATGGAACAGGCTCAGTTTGTGGGGAATTCAAATGTACAATATAATCCCTACTCCAACACATACAATCCGGGATGGAGAAACCATCCTAACTTTTCTTGGAGAAATAATCAGCCTCCTGAAAAACCTCCGGGATTTTAGCCTCTACAGCCACTTCCACCGCCAGCACAAAAGGTGTCTTTAGAAGATGCTCTCGCTCAATTGAGCATGAACACATCTCAATTCATGACAAAGACTGAAGCCACATTGAAAAATCATTCGGCATCCATCAGAAATTTGGAGGTTCAGATGGGACAAATTGCTAGATCATTAAATTCTCGACCACAAGGGTCTTTGCCTAGTAATACAGAAATCAACCCTAAGGAACAAGTGAAGGCAATTACACTAAGAAGTGGCAAAGAGTTACCTGAACCTGTGACACAGAAAAAGTTCAAACAAGAAGCAGTGGAAGTGCAGTCTGAAAAATCTGAGGAACAAACTGAAGAAGTTGGGAAACCCAAGTCGAAGTTGTTTCCAGATAATCCACCTCCTTATGTGCCACCTATGCCATATCCTCAGCGATTCCAAAAGCAAAAGCTAGATAAGCAATTTCTAAATTTCTTGATGTGTTTAAGAAATTACATATTAATATTCCTTTTGCTGATGCCTTGGAACAGATGCCTAGCTATGTGAAGTTCATGAAAGAGATCCTCTCCAACAAAAGAAAGCTAGAAGAGTATGAGACTGTTGCACTTACTGAAGAGTGCAGTGCCATCCTGCAGAAAAAGCTTCCTCCTAAGCTTAAAGATCCAAGGAGTTTTGCCATTCCTTGCACTATAGGAAATTCTTATTTTGATAAAGCCTTGTGTGATCTTGGTGCAAGTATCAATCTTATGCCTCTCTCTGTTTTTAGGAAACTTGGCTTAGGAGAAGCCAAACCCACCACAGTTACCTTGCAATTGGCAGATAGATCATTAAAATACCCAAGGGGTATTATAGAGGATGTGCTTGTTGAGGTGGACAAATTTATCTTCCCGGCTGATTTCATTGTACTTGACATGGAGGAAGACCAAGAAATTCCTATTATTCTTGGTAGACCTTTCTTAGCTACGGGAAGGACCCTAATAGATGTGCAAAAAGGTCAATTAACCATGAGGGTTCAAGATGAGCAAGTCACTTTCAATGTCTTTAAAGCACTGAAATTTCCGAGTGAGATAGACAATTGTATGAAGGTGGATACAATTGATAGGTGCACTAAAGAAAAATTCGAAGCAAGCCATCCAAATGATCCAATGGAAGCATGTCTCGTGGGGATAAAGAATTCTAAAAATCAAGAGGTAGATACATGCTCCAAACAACTTGAGGCCTTAGCACCTGTGTTCATAAAAAGGCCATTTGAAGACCTTGGAAAAGCCTCAGATGCGAAAAGACTACTCCAATTGGATAAGATGGATGAGTTCCGTCGAGGGGCAGATGCGAATGCCACAATGTATAAGGAGAAAACAAAAACTTGGCATAACAAGCACATTTTGCATCGAGAATTTCATCCAGGCCAAAAGGTACTCCTACACAACTCAAGGTTGAAATTATTCCCTGGGAAACTTCGATCGAGGTGGTCTGGACCCTTTACAGTTGTGCAAGTGTTCCCCTATGGCGCTGTTGAAATTCAAAGCAAAGATAGAAGGTTCAAAGTAAATGGTCAGAGACTCAAGGCTTATGTCGAAGGTGGAGTGGACTTTAAAAAGTGCACTATCACCCTGGTGGATGCAAATTGAGGCAAACAGAGAAAGTCCGGCTGAAGACTATAAAGCAAGCGCTAATTGGGAGGCAACCCAAGTTCTTTTACCTTTCTTATTTTAGTTTGTGTGATTTTTATTTTTATTTATTATTATTATTTTACTTATTTTTTTTTATTTTTTTTTTATTATTATTATTAATTACTTAATTTGTATTTTATTTTATTTGTTTTTTCGAGAAGAAGAAGAAAGAGAGCATTCACACAATTTTGCTGCAGCAGTTAGAAGATAAATCTGGTTCAAGGCCTTACCAATGGATTTTTGTGCTGAAATTTTACAGGAAAGTAGAAGATTTCTCCAGCTTCCTATCCACAAAATTTCAGAATTTTTGGAGTTGTTTTGGTACCTAAAAGAAATTCCTCTTCGAAGCTATTCAAAACAGGGCAGTTTCCTAACCCTTCGTTTTCTTATGTCTCTTGAATTGCTATACTTTTGTTAGTTCCTTGTAGCATTGAGGACAATGCTAAGTTTTAAGTTGGGGGTGGGGTACAAGAAATTTTGTGCTTAAATTTTTGTCCAAATTTTTGATTAAATGTTTGTCCAAAATTTTGACTGCTAGTATCAATTTTATAAGCTTGACATTTTGATATTTTCTTTGACATTCCTCACTCTTTTGATACTCATCTAGAATAATTTTAAGTTATATGCATTAGTGATTTGGGTTGGAATGTATGAATGAGGCAAGTATGATTAGTCTTTGTTTTTAAAAAATTTTAAAGCATCTTGTTGATTTTGATGATTGAGTTGAATGAGAATGTGCAAAATTTTGATATAATGAACCCATTGTGAGTATTTGAGCCTATGAGCATTTTATTTTCATTGCTCACATATTTCTTTGTTGAGTGTTGTCAAATATGGCGTGTTCATTCTAGAACTTGCTTTGTTATGCATGTTGAGATCACATTGTGAATTCATGCTTTGAAATGATAAGGGCACTTAGGATTAACCATTTTTAACTTTCTGAAAAGCTTAACCATTACATATACCCCTAGTCAACCAATTTTGAGCCTTAACCTTTCTTTGTTATAATACCACATTCTTTAGCCTTAACCCGTTGTTTTTGTTTACCACCGTTGAACCCTTTGTGAAGAGTATGTAGAGATGAATTGCATGATAAAATTTCTATTGATTCCAAAGAAAAGAACCACTGAAAAAAAAATAAAAATAGAAAATAGAAAAAAATGATGATGAAAGGCAAAAAAAAAAAAAAAAAAAAAGAAGAAAAAAGAAAGAAGAGAAGTGAACAATATTCCCTACGAAGATTGGACAAAGTTAATGTTTTCATTGTGCACAAGATGGTCCAATTATATGATGAAGTTGTGAAAAGGGATGCATGTTATTTGGAGAAAAAAAGTGGTTCTAATGTGCTACTTGTTGTTTTTTTTAGTCATGCAAGGAAGTTTCTACATACCTTGATTTGTGAAAACCTAAATTTTCCTTTTTTTTTACCTACCTTTACCTAAGCCCCGTTACAACCCTTCTAAAGCCCCTTTGATTGTTGCATGGATTCATATTTATTAGTGGTGGAGATGTGATATATAAGCAAGCCTATGGTAATGACATGCTATGTTTGATTTGAGTGCTGAATGAAACCCCTAAACACTTTGAGTGATTAGAGTGCAACCTATGAGAGGTTATCAAATTTTGTGTATTTGATTTCGACGAAATTGTTGGAATTAATGAGATTTGTATTTTGTTAAAGAAAATGGGCTATGAATACTTGTTCTTTGGATTATTATTCCAATCTGCATCTCTAATGTGTAATGACTTTGAATTATTTATGGATGGGTTGGAAAGGGTATGGAATGAAAAGAAATATGTTGTTCTAGTGCAAGCTTGAGGACAAGCTTTTATCTAAGTTGGGGGTAATTTGATAACTCTATTTTATATAGGGTTTTCTTGTTAATTTTGGTTAGAATTGGTTTGTGTTTTAATTTGTTTTTACATATTTTGGCCAAATTATCCTTTGATTGTATGATTTCTAAGTTCTCTAATATTTCTAGAACTTTTTGAGCTTAATCTTGAATTTTACTTCTAAATTGAGAACAAAGGACTAACTAATTATTTTGTTACTTTATAGCCAAGAAAGCTTATCAAAGCTTGACCAAATTACCTCAACAAAAAGACAAAGAAGATTTTTGTTGGCTGCAACAAAGAAACACAGCCGAGAGAGAGACAAGAAAAAGGAAACAAGCAACAAGAAGAAGAGCCGAGCTGACCAAAAAGACACAAGCTGCAAAACAAGAAACAAAAGGAGACTTCCTTAAGCATTAAGCTGCAGCAAATTGGAAATAGAAGACAACCATAGCTGCTACAAAAGAGGGAAACAAAGCTGCTGAAAAACAAAAAGGAAAAGCCGAGCAGCACACAAAGAGAAAGGAGAAGAAAACAGCTACAAATCGGGAAAAAGAAATAAGAAGAACCAAGCTGAACTGCAAACTAATTTGGATATGACTGAAATTTGGAAACAAAAGTTGGCTGGGATTTGGAAACAAAGGAAACCGATGACAAGTTGAAGACAAAAAGCAAAACAAAGAAGGATTTGGGTTGCAGAATTTGGAAACAAGAAGCAGCCAAGTTCTTCTATAAAAGGAGGAAGCAGCCATCGAGTCTTTCATGTCTTCTTTTACTTCATTCTTTCTCTTTTTCCTTAGCTTTAGTTTAGAGTTAGCAGAATTTTCTTTCTTTTTCTTTCTATTTTCTGTTTTGTGAGAAAAGCAACCCATTCTTCGGTCATTTGTCTTGTTTTTCTTTCTTTCATCAGTTAGGAGTAGCAGCTTTCCTCGGTTTTTCTGCAGCAAATTTTCAGCCATCCTTTTGTTGTTTTCTTCAGTCTTTCTTCGTTGTTTTGTTCTTGTTGGTTGCAGTAGTTTAGCAAATAGAAACAGCCGCCAAGCTTGACTTGCAAAGCAAGCAGCAGAAATTTTTTCTTTCCTCTAGAAGCTTCGGGTGAAGCAAACAAAGCAGGAGCAATTTCTTCCCTCACAGATTTTATGCTGTTTTTGTCTTCTTCTTGTTTTCTTTAGTTTATTTTAGTTATCAATTTTAGCTTTCTTTTATTGTTTTAGTTTTTAGTTTTATTTAGCAATTTTAGTAATTTAAGTTTTGTATTTTGTCATGAAATTTTTGGCTAAGTATTATTTTTAAGTACCAATCATCTACGGCTTTTGTTGGATTTTATCTTTTATTTTTCTTTTCAATCATGTTTAAATTTTTTGTGATATTCTTTTATATTAATATGAACTAAATTCTTTTTCTAGGGTTTCGATGTAGCCTAACTATGAAGTCTTAATATTTTTCTATGAATATAATTTGATTTAATTTTCTATGGTTGAGTATTTATCTTTGTGCTTAATGCTTCTAATTACTTGATCACTAATTAGATGATTTGTTAATCATAACGAACTGGAAGGGGAGTTATGTGTCAAGTTCATTGAGATAAATGCCATGAGTTGCATGTAGGATAGGAATATACCTGCATGGTTTGTGTAGTCGCTACATGAGAATCCATAGAAATTAATGACTTCATAATTGTTGTAATTCACATAGGAATATGATGAATTAGCAATTAGGAGGATTTATATTAGATCTCGGGAGGGACTAATAAATAAATTAGGGAGTCTCGACTATCAACCAGGAAATTAAATTAGATTATAGAAATAGATGAATATTAGGATGGATTAGTTAAGGTGAAATCGAAAACCCTAGATCTTTCGTCAATTTAATCCATTAACTTGCTTTGTTTAGTTTTTAATTTTAGTTTTAATTAAGTTTTAAAATTACTTTTAATTTAGCTTATTCATAAAAAAAAAATTCTTCAAATAAAGTTAGAGCTATTTTAATTTCGGTATTTAATAATTCATTAGTCTCTGTGGGAACGATAAATTATATTCACTCTATATTACTTGTTAACGATCACGTGCACTCGCGTGTAAAATCCGCAACATGTTTTTCTTCTAAAGAATAGCAGAAAGTCTACTTATGTTGTTCTAAATTCAGATTTTATTCTTCTTAAGAAAAAGGGGCCAAAAAGATCTGCTCAAACAAGAACAAGAGGTTCAGTTTTCAGGTTTGGATTTGCTGCAGAATTTTCTTCCCTAAGAAAATCTGTTTTTGACTTTTGATGCAGTCAGGAGAACGTGATTTTTAGCTCACGTTGGGTTGGAGGCTACTAAAGTTTATGTCCAACAATATATAAAAGGATTAGGGCAAAACTTCTTCTAAAGAATTTTACTTGAACCCCAAGTTCTAATCTATTTTGGAACTTTCTAAATTTCAGCTTTCCAAATTTCATTAGTTTCCAAAACAAGAATCCCATTCTTATTTTGGTTCTAATTTTTGGCCATTACATGAATTAATAAATCCAAAACTATTTTAGATTTATTAACACAAAATAAAACCATTTAGAACCAAAACCAAATACTGATTTAAACCGGAAACCTTCTAGAGTCCTATTCGTAATAAGATTCTTAAATTAACCAAAATTCATCACATGAATTTTACACTTCTTTTGGATACAATCTAAGTGTGTGACCCAATGGGTTCTTATAACGTTGGCAATGAAATAACATCTATTTTATGCCATAAACATTAAGCGGTGTCTAGCAACACATCAATGCTACCCAAGTTATAAGAATATTAGTAATTCGACATTACTTTTCTTGTGATAAATGTTACCATATAATTCAATTCCTTTGCCCTAGATATATTGATGGATCATGAGCCATGGAGTGTGTCACACTCGTATAATTAAATCTTTGCATTTTTTTGATTCCCAAGTTAGACACATCTAAGCAAATAAGCTTGATATCACATATCAATTTATTTGAGCACGGCCATGCATTTTATGGTTTCACTTGATCAAGGGGCCCAAAGATATCAATCCTATTATATAGGAGGGGCAAATCCCATCTTGATCACTCAACATCTCACCACATGATTCATTACATGTCCAATTGCCACTTTTATAGTTCACCCTGTTACGGATAACGTTTAGTAGCAACAAAACATGCAACTCCTCATGTTGGGATCTCTAGTGACCTCAAGTCTAAGGATCACTTACACCATCATAACTATGAGAAATGCTTATGACACTTAATATGATAACCCATGTAGCATTTCTCATTACGGGTCGATCCAGTACATAATTCTCTAACATGAACCTATGTGTTGACTTGATATCTCATATCAAGACACATTTAATCAGTCGCTACACATATTAGTTTTAATGCAGTATCATTGTCCCATTTAATGATAATACTAGACTAGGGATAAATTTAGAATAATTAAATTCTTGGGATATTATTATATTTATTCACAAAGTGCAGATATAGAATAAAACATAATAATAACAAATTTTCATAACTTAAAAAGCATAATAATTCAATGTATACCAATACAATCATCACATGATTGGTACTTAGGGCATAATCCAACAAACTCCCACTTGAACTAAGACCAATCAGTCATCTCTCTAATGCCTAATGATCTAGGATGGCGATCATGTCTTTGCTACGTTAGAGGCTTTGTCAGTGGGTCAGCGATGTTATCATCAGTTGGTACTTTGCATATCTTCACATCCCCTCTCTTAACAACCTCTCAGATCATATGGAAGTGCCGAAGTATATGTTTGGATCGTTGGTGAGATCGAGGTTCCTTAGCCTGTACAATTGCTCCATAGTTGTCACAATAGAGCTCAATTGGATCGGCAATGTTACGTACAACCCCAAATTCAATAATGAACTTCTTGGTCCAAACTACCACTTTTGTTGTATTGGAAATATCAATATACTTGGACTCTGTTGTAGAGTCAGCTATTGTCCCTGCTTTGAACTTTTCCAGCTCACAGCTCCACCATTTAAGCAAAATACATAAATCGATTGCGATCGATAGTCATCCTTGTTAGTTTGAAAACTTGCGTCAGTGTAACTAGTTACATAGATCTCTTCCTCACCTCCATATATCAAGAATGTATCCTTAGTTCTTCTCAAGTATTTAAGGATATTTTTTATAGCGATCCAGTGACGTTCATCGGGATTTGCTTGATATTTGCTAGTTATGCTCAAGCATACGAGACATCAGAACGAGTACATAGCATGGCATACATGATAGATCCAATAGCTGATGCATATGGAACTTTACTCATGTGTTGTCTCTCTTCTTGTGTCGAATGACACTGTTCCTTCAAGAGAGAAATACCATGCCCCATAAGTAAGAAACCTTTCTTGCATTCTTGCATGCTAAACCTCTTTAGCACCTTATCTATGTATGTACTTTGGCTTAGGCTAATCAATCTCTTTCATCCATCTCTATAGATCTTGACACCTAATATATAGGTTGCCTCACCTAAGTCTTTCATTGAAAAACAACTTCCCAACCAAGTCTTTACTAATTGTAAAGAAGGGATGTCATTCCCAATAAGTAGTATGTCATCCACATACAATACCAGGAAGACAACCGTGCTCCCACTAACCTTCTTGTAGACACAAGGTTTGTCTTCGTTCTTGATGAAACCAAACTCTTTGATTGTATCATCGAATCGAAGATTCCAACTTTGAGAAGATTGCTTCAATCCATAAATGAATCGTTGTATCTTACAAACCTTTCCAGCATGTTCTGGATCGACAAAAACCCTCTGGTTGTGTCATGTACACATCCTCGAAAAGATTTCCATTAAGGAAACAGTTTTGACATCCATTTGCCAGATTTCATAATCATGGAATGCAGCTATTGCAAGCAAGATCCTGATGGATTTAAGCATAGCAACTAGCCAAAATTTTTTGTCATAGTCTATGCCATAAACTTGCTTAAACCTTCAGTGACCAATCACCCCTTAAAGGTGTGTATTTCACCATCCATGTCGGTCTTCTTCTTGAAAACCCATTTACACCCTATGGGTTTTACCCCTTCAGGTGGATCAACCAAAGTCCATACTTGGCTTGTATACATGCATTCCATCTCAGATCTCATGGCTTCAAGCCATTTCTCAGAGTCTAGCCCCGATATAGCTTCTTGATAGGTCGTAGGCTCATCTTGATCCATTAGCAAAATGTCACCATTTTGAGTCACTAGAAATCCATATCTCTGAGGCTTTGCAATGAATCCTTGTAGACCTACGTGGGGCTTGTGTCTCTTGAGAATGTACTTATTCCACAACGGCTTGTGGTATTTGCTCAATTTCCATCTCATCAGGTTCAGTGCTATTTTGTGATTCTTGAACTTCTTCAAGTTCTATTTGTCTTCCACTAGATTTTCTATAAATAAACTCCTTTCTAGAAAAACACCAGTTTGAGCAACAAACACTTTGTTCTCGTTGGGATTATAGAAATAATATCCTTTTGTTTCTGTAGGATATCCTACAAAATTACACTTATTAGATTTGGGTCTAAGTTTGTCGGAGACTTGGCATTTAACGTAAGCCTCACATCCCCAAACCTTCATTAAAGACACACTAGGATGCTTCCCAGTCCATATCTCATATGGTGTCTTTTGAACTAATTTAGACAGAATGTAGTTTAGTGTGAAAACGGCTGTAAGTAAAGCATGTCCCCAAAAGGAATTTGGAAGATTTGCATGACTCATCATGGATTGAACCATGTCTTACAAAGTTCGATTTGTCCTCTCGGATACACCATTCCATTGTAGTGTTCCAAGCAAAGTGAGTTGTGAGACTATTCCACACTCCTTCAGATAATCATCGAACTCTTAACTTAAGTATTCACTTCCTCGATCAGATCGAAGTGCTTTAATACTCTTGCCAAGTTGGTTTTGTACTTCATTCCTGAATTCTTTGAACTTTTCAAATGATTCAGACTTGTGTTTCATAAGATACACATAGCCGTATCTACTGAAGTCATCAGTAAATGTGATAAAGTATTGAAAACCACCTCCAGCTTGTGTGTGTATTGGTTTACATACATCCGTATGTATTAGTTCCAATAATTTACCCACCTTTTCATTATGTTTTGTGAAAGAGGCTTTAGTCATCTTACCTAATAAACATGATTAAGATATCTCAAAATCGAATAAGTCCAAAAGTCCATCTTTATGGAATTTGGAAATGCGATTCTCGTTAATATGGCCAAAACGACAATGCCAGAGATAAGTTGGATTAAAATTATCTAATTTAATCCTTTTGGTATTTATGGTATAGATAGGCATGTCAAGATTTAGAATATAAAGGCCATTAGCCATTTGGGCACTACCATAAAACATTTCATTTAAATAAAAGGAACAACAATTGTCTTTTATCATAAATGAAAATCTAGCCATGTCTAAACAAGAAATGAAAATAAGGTTCTTCGTAATAAAAGGCACATAACAACAATTATTTAATTCTAAAACTAGTCCTGAGGGCGAATTTAAGACATAAGTCCCAACAGCTAATGCAACAACCCTTGCTGCATTTCCCACTCATAGGTTGACTTCTCTTTTAGCTAATATTCTACTTCTTTTCAGTTCTTGCACATTAACACAAATCTGAGAATCTCTGAGGTATCTAATACCCATGAAGTAGAAGTAGATAAATTAACATCTATAACATAAATACCTGAGGTGGAATTTTCATTCCTCTTCTTCTTAAGATCCTCCAGGTAAATCTTTCAATTCCTCTTCCAATGTCCGGTCTCACACAATGAAAGTAATTTCCTTCTTCGGTAACCTTTCCTTTAGGTTTCAGTGCAGTTGCAAAGGACTTGGATTTGACTTTCTTGCTCTTTGCCCTTTGCTTTAGCCTTACCCTTCTTCTTGCCCTGACTAATCATCAAAACATTATTGGGTTTAGACATTTTCATGTTTACTTCAGCAGTTCTTAACATACCTAGTAACTGTGGCAGATTTTTGTCAATCTCATTCATATTGTAATTAAGAATGAACTGACCATAACCATCAGGCAACGATTGCAAGATAACGTCTGTGGCTAACTCTTGGCCTAATGGAAAACTTAATTTTTCAAGGCTTTCAATGTACCCAATTATTTTGAGTACAAAAGCACAACAGGTGCTCCCTCTGCTATTATACATCAAAATAATGCCTTAGAGATATCAAATCTCTCTTGGCGAGCTTGCTCTTAATATAGCTCTTAGAGGTGTTCGATCATATCGTACGCCTCCTTGTTCTCATGCTGCTTCTAAAGCTCAGAGTTCATGGTAGCAAACATGAGGCATGCGACGTCTAGAGCATCATTTTGATGCTTCCTACAAGCATCTCTTTCAGCTCTTGGAGCGCCATCCTCATGTTCCTCATATAAAGGTTCCTCTAGGACATACATTTTCTTTTCATGCTTGAGGACTATCCTCAAGTTCCTGTGCCAGTCTAGGAAGTTTGTCCCGTTGAACTTGTCCTTCTTAAGGACACATCGCAATGATAATGTGTTGTTATTAGGGTTATTTTCCATGGTTATCTACAATAGAAATATGCAAAAATAAGTATCATAAATGCAAAACATTTAATATTATCTTTTATTAAATGTTACTCCCACTATTTTACTCAAATTAATAACCCCCAATATTAATTTGGAGAAATAATCTAATTAACTTCTTAGTGGGCCAAGATCCATATTTGACCTAATTTTGAGTTAGCTTTGGCTAATCACCCAAAACTCGGCTATTTAAATAGACAACACTTTATCAATTATATCTCATACAACTCTTAGATAGTTGGGTGAACAACTCTTGTTCTAGCTTATCTAATAAACCAAGGCCCAACTCTATGCCTCGAGGGCTCAATCCTATTGAGTCAACCCAGTTAAGTCAAACCTAATGATTAACAGTCAGATATTACTATTATCCCGTCGCGTCTCACTAAGATTGACCATGGCACCTTGCTTTGGCAAACCTACACGCAGTCAATCAAAGCCTTGATGAATGCTAGGCATTGAAAGGCATCTAAGACTTAATATTCGTTTGAGGGATTTGTTAAATTCTCACCATTTTTATTTAAATTGGTTAATGTAACTATTATTTCAATTAATCACATAATTTTCTTAACTACTCATTACAATCATAATCACATTATGCATTTAACCAATAAACATAAATAGCATGCATCTCGCTCATACATTAACAATAAAGTAAACGTGACATAGTTATAGCCCAAACTAAGTTGATTCTCTCAAGCTAATGAGAGAACCAAAATGTCAACCTAAGGTTATCGGCATCTTCTCAAAGTGCCTTCTTAGTTCTTCTTGTATAGTCACCATCTCCTTGCCTCTTTAATTTCTAGTCTAGTCCTATCTCTAGTCTAACTATTACATCTTTTAGAGAAACCTTAAGTTACATTCGAGGGGAGTTAGATGAGACAAGAATTTACAACGAGAAACAGAGCAAGGCATGACACATAGGCCATATTTAAAAACCAATGCAAACTTATCCAATCCTATTGGGCTTGGGGCTATAACTATGCACCATACTCAAATATCACATAATGCACATGTCATACACAATTGTCATTCACATTCAACACTTAAATACATTAATCTTATTAATTTATGAAAATTAACTTTAAATCAAATATTAGGGTTTTGAATAATACAATATGCATGGAATGTTCGGGTTTCAAGTGCAAATTTTGGCTATTCAGCTCATTAGAAATTTATGAAAAATATATCTCATATATTTCTGGCCTTAACATGATACATATATCAAATTTCAGCCATAACAAAATTCCAAAGCTAAGTTCAATTTGGCCAAAGATGAAACACATCATATGTATTCCTTTGCCAGCTAAACATGATCCTTGAAAATTTTGTGAATAATATATCAAATATTTCAAACCTCAACTTAATATATCATATATATTAAACTTTGGCCAAACATAAACAAATTCAAAACCATGTGCAATTTAGCCAAAATAATTTAGAAAATTGAACCATTCAAAAATTCAGAAATCCAAGCTTTCCAAAGTTTTGTTAAACTTTTAAATTGGTACTATTATATATCACATATATAATTTGACCTTAATATTATAAATATATCACACACACACACACACACACACACACACACACATATATATATATATATATATATATATTATATTCCTGACCTTAATATTATAAATATATCACATAAAATATTAATTTCAGCCCCAAAATAAAATTTGAAACCGAATTGGCCTCCCAAAATTGCAACAGCCGAATCTATGGTTTTTAGAAAAACCAAAACTAGCACAAAGCACAAAACCGAACTTGATTGAATTTTTTTTTAAAACTTTGAAAATAATTTTATGCACCATATACATATTTGGCCTCAATATGATTCAAAAAATATTATTTTAAATTTTAATAAATTTTATCAAAACCGAAAATCAAAGAAACTTGAGAAACCCGAAGCCAAGCTAAAAAATCCAGAAAAGCTGAACTTTAGTTCTTCCATGCATATTAATATATATATCACAAATATATAACTTGTATTAGTCAAATCCAGAAATAATACATTAAAAAAAACCCTAAATTGATTTAATAAACATAAACATATCATATATGTTTAGTGAACAACTTCACAAATTCAGATTTGATGAACAACTTCACATAATCCAAATTTTCAGCATGCTTATTCATAAACAATTAAAGAAAATAAATATGTTTTCATATAAAACCAATTTGAGCCTTCATAAGTGACTCTAATACCACTATCGGAAATCAAATACGACACGTAACAGAATTTTAAAATTTTTTATTTCCTTCAAGGATCCTTACGAAGTGATTTCAAACCGGTCGTGAAGAGATTTACCTTTACCAGTAGCAGTTGTTCTTTCTTGTGAAGACTTTGCTCATCAAATCAAAGCAAAACCCAACAGAGCTTTGCCTCTATGGTATTCATATGATTGTCTCCAAGTCCCAAGTTAATTGTCACACAATTAACCAAGGAAGAAGCAGCAAAAGAACCGTTGGTGCTAGCTTGGAACTTTTGCTTTCAGTTTTCAGGTTTTTGAAGCTTCTCCAAACTTTGGTTTTTATTCCTTTTTCCCCACACAAGAAGCTTCTTTTTTATTCTAAAGAACCAAAAAAAGTCTGCTTATGTTATTCTAAATTCTCCTGTTATTCTTCTTAAGAAAAAGGGGCCGAAAAGATCTACTTAAACAAGAACCAGAGGTTCAGTTTTCTGGTTTAGATTTGCTGCAGAATTTTCTTCTTTACGAAAATTTGTTTATGGTTTTTGATGTAGCAAGGAGAACGTGATTTTTAGCTCACATTGGGTTGGAGGGTGCTGAAAGTCTATGTCCAAATATATAGAAAATGATTAGGGCAAAACTTCTTCTAAAGAGTTTTACTTGAACCCCAAGTTCTAATCTATTTTGGAACTTTCTAAATTTTAGCTTTGCAAATTCCATTGGTTACCAAAACAAGAATCCCATTCTTATTTTGCTTATAATTTTCGGCAAATAAGTGAATTAATAAATCCAAAAATATTTCAAATTTATTAACACAAAATAAAACCATTTAGAAACCAAAACCAAATACCGATTTAAACCGGAAACCTTCTAGAGTCCTATTCGTAATAGGATTCTTAAATTAACCAAAATTCATCACATGAATTTTACACTTCTTTTGGATATAATCTAAGTGTGTGATTAAATAAATTCTTATAATGTTGGCAATGATATAAAATCTATTTTATGCGATAAACATTGAGCGATGTCTAGCAACACATCAATGCTACCCAAGTTATAAGAATATTAGTAATTCGACATTACTTTTCTTGTGATAGATGTTACCATGTAATTCAATCCCTTTGCCCTAGATATATTGATTCAACAAGAGCCATGGAGTGTGTCTGGTGAGCAGTTTGATGCGTGCAAAAGTGTGTCAAAATATAGCTCAAACTCACACAAATTTACACCTAAACCTCACTTAAGCAATTGTAATAAAGTTTAGGGAAAATTTTCCACAGGGAAGGGGACAAAACAAGAATTTAAGTGCAATTAATTATGTGCTATCTATGTTACCTAATGCAATGACATAAAGAGTGATATCTAACTAAGAAGCATGAAGAAAAGTATGCAAATAAATGGGAATACTAGAATCTAAATGCTAAGTTAAACAACTCAACTAAAACAAGGAGAGAAACACACAATTTAGGAAGGAGGGTGATCCTTGGACTCAATGCAAGAGTAGGCTACTTCGACTCCCAAGGGCAACCAAGTTTAGGGCAACATAACTAAGTGACTATATCCATTCGATCTGAATCTCCTTTCGGTCTCATCAGAATTGTAGAATGGGGAATCTCCTTTCGGTCTCATCCCCACGTAGTGCACATTAGCGCCTATGGCTTCCACACAACTCTAATGCACAATTTGAGCCCTAGATGTTTTAGCCAACTACTTCACATTCCCTAATTTAAGTATTTAACCTAAGAAAGCCACCTATTTTTCACTCCATATCTCCTTTCGGTCTCAATGGAATTAAAGGATAGAAGATCTCCTTTCGGTCTCACTTCTACCTTGTGCACACTAAAACCTATGGCTTCCACACAATTTTAATGCACAATTAAGCTCATGTGGTGGTTATTTCTTGTCTCAAACACCTAAATTTTAGTGAATGCTAGGTAGTTCTTCCTACTTTTGGCCTAAATTCATGCATGTCCTCAAACACACACGAACACCAAGAACACACACTAAATGTGGCCACATTCAATGCATGTCATTCATTTAATATAAGTAGGAAGACTTTAATTAATGCAAGCCCATAACTCTACAACCCACAAGGAATCAAAATAAACCTAACCCTTACATCAAGCACCAAGAATCACCCAAGACAATTTAGCCACTCATGGCTTCAAGCAAACAACAACCACAAGGAGATATAACCATTGAGAGCACAAGGAATTGAAAGAAATACTCCCCTTAATCAAAAGAACGGTGTTTCCAACCAATTCTTACACTTAACAAGCAAGGTTAGCTCTAAAGATTGAAGTTTTCTCAGCCACAAGAGCCAAAACCTAGACCCCAAAAGAGTTCCCGTTTTTTGAGTTTGGGAAAATATAGAAAAATCTAAAACTAACCCTAACTCTCTAATTCTCTTTTTTTTTTCTACACAAAATGGGGCATTTATACAAGTAGGCAAATTGGGGAACAATTGTGAAGCTTCAAAAACATAGGGGACTCGAAGTGCAAATTCCACATTTGCAGTTGCAGGCTAGCCGCCACGGTAGTGTGGCTGACCGCCGCGGCGGTCCAAAATTTCTTTCCCTTCCACATTTGCAGTTGCAAGCTGACCGCCGCGACGGTTCAGAATTTTTGTCCACCTTCTTCTTTGGTTCGCGCCTTGTTTTGCTTTTGTCCAGTTTTAGTCCCTTTTCTTCTAGAATTTGAGAAAACATTCTTCATGAAAGCTTTTGCTCTCTTTTTCATCTTTCCATAGCTTCTTCAATCATCTCATTTGGACGTTTGCATCAAGAGTTATGAATTCTAGAAGATTGCTGATTTTTTTCTCCCCTTTTTCCTACAAAAAGAGCAAAAGATGAGAATCAACAAGTATAATGTGATTTCTCTTATAAACATAGCATATCTCAATGAAATATATGCAAAAGCATGAAAAACACATAGTTAAGTTTATGAATATTTGATTCTCATCAAATACCCCCAAACTTGAACCATTGCTTGTCCTCAAGCAATTTTCTACGCATGGCAACAATATGTAGAACGCATTCATTGAGATCATGCACAGTTAGATTAGCAAAATTAATTTTCTTAATGGTGGCAAGCATTGGCTTAATTAGGCATCCACTCGTTGCCTCATTCTACTGAATAATGCATATTGAGAGTTCTAAGAAATGGGAACATCTTGCCGTCTCTGGGGCTAGACAATTTCGGCACGTACTAATGCAATGCATGACCCTTTTTTCTTGTTTCTCTATACTAATATTCACACATTAAATGTTGTGTATGTGTGATGAAGAAAGATGTTCATGAACAATGCAATGCAAGAACTGAGTAGAAGTCATGAAATTATGCCACTAGTACGCCCTGGAGTTGCATAGATGATTTTCACTTTCTTAAAATCCTTAAGACTCTTTATTCCCTCTTTCCCCAAAGTTGTCATGCTGCCATTTGGGCAATCTTCGTCACATTTAAGCAACCATTATGACATTCCACTCAGGGTACTTCCTCACTCATTTACGCATTTTTTTTTGAAAGAGTTTTTCGGCTTTTTATACTTCTACCACTCATATGAGTTCACTTAAGGGACATCCCCTAAGAGCATTCTTATAACGGAGTGGCAATTATTCAACAAAACTGTAAATCTCATAAACAAGACTAAACAACAAGCCTAAGTCATCTTTCAAGTTTGTGAAGTGAAATGCTGTGAATTTAGAGTGGACTAGGAGCACCACATTTACTCGCAACTACGTCATAATCAATACACTACATCTCACAAACACTCCTCATTGATGTGCACTGTAACAACACCATTTAATATGCAAAACTTTCCTGAAAATACAAGGAATCAAAAAACATGCATTACAAATTCCATGCTTACTCAGTCCAACATTTTTCTTCATCGACTAATGCTCTCATTTCTTCACTTCTCGCAAGCATTTGGTCAGTAAAATGTTTCTTAAGTGGTACATGTTTCAGCCATTACTTGCCAACAATTTAAAGGTTCCAAAACAAAACAAGCAACATATTGAATATTTCATTGAAAGCCTTAATTTAAGCCAATTTCACACATGGAATCTCATGCATTTTCTTCCTATAAACACCCCCAAACTTAGGTCACATCAAAAGCTTAAGCCTCTACCCCCAAACTTAAGATGAGCATTGCCCTCAATGCTTCAAGAATGCATGCATGAAGGGTGGGTTGGGTGGGAAAGAAGAAGAATTACATGTTTCGGTTGCAAAATTGTGAAATGACTTAAAGCATGTTGCATGATTGCTTATTCACACCTCCCCCAAACTTAAGATATGTTGCATATTAAGCACTAAAACTAGGGGGGAGTACAAGTGCGTGATAAGCATAATTCACCAAAACAAATTCAAGAAAATACATTAACAAAATTCACAAAAATAAACTTTAAAACTAAATGCAATAACATAGAACACGAAGGAAAATATTCACAAACTTCACGTCCAAACCCAACTTAAGTGTCAAATCATCTAAACTTAACGTTTTCACATCACAAGTTGCTCAAAGTAGTTAAAGAAATCATCTTCCCTGTAGTCAACATGAACTCATGGTTAGCTTGGAGATGTCGGTGGTGTGCCTAGGTGCTATTGGATTGTACCTGAAAAGACAATGCCACAATTAACTACCAAAAATTATATGCCACATATGACAAAACATTGTTACTTAGTGACATGAAAGAATTGGACACAATGGTTTAGGCATTGACGTTTGATTACTTAATGTGTGCGCTATGCTAGGCTTCAAGAACTCATCAATTTTTTTTTCTCACTTAAAACTCAATTTTGTATGCAACATCATGTTAGGGTTCATCAATAAACTTCAAGGAGTTCAAATACATACAAAAAAAGTTGAAGAATCATCCAAAAACCTCATTGAGGCATTTTGTCAAACACATGACGTGCAAGGTGAAAAGCTTGAAATTTCATAAAATTAATGAGTACCCTAGCCTTAACAATCAAAAAAAAAGCTCAAACAATCCCAATAGCACAATATTTAATCAAAAACCATCCATAGGAATCATATTTTGATCAATTCAAAATTACCATTCTAAGGAAATTTGAAGAGTTCAAGAGTTCATACCTTGGGTTCTTGGATGGATTTGATGATGAAAACTTGTTGATTTTATGTTTAGAGTGGTATTTTGATCACTTAGGATGGATTGGACTTGAAGAAAATTGCAAAATGCAAAATGCGAATGAAAGGATTTGAGAGGAAATTGCAAAAACCAAGGAAGGAAATGAAACAAATGAGGGAAAATGAGGGTGGGGGGCGACGGGTTTATACCCGTTGGCCCGGCGGTCAGAAAATTCTGCCCGCATATATATATTTTTTCAAAAATTTCCTCCTTTGTCCTAGTACATGGAAACTACAACACCTTTCCTAAATGCAAACTACATGCATCAACATTTACACCCAAAAAGAACATGTAAAACTCAATTAACCAACAAAACAAAACAAACAAAGTGGAATATACTAAAAACAAAAGGATACGCTTGGGTTGCCTCCCAAGAAGCTCTTGGTTTTAACGTCGCCAGCTAGACTCAATGCATTGCCACACATTTCAATTCAAGTAGATGGTGGATACCCATTCCTTGCTTTTGTCAATTCCATCCCCCAAGTATGCTTTCACCCTATGTCCATTTACCTTGAAACTATTATTAGCACCTTGCTCTTTTAATTCTACCACCCCGTACGGATACACCTGCACTACCTCATACGGGCCTCCCCATCTTGCCTTCAACTTTCCTGGGAATATCTTCAATTTAGAGTTGAAAAAGAGCACTTTTTGGCTAGGATGAAATTCTTTAGGAAGGATCCTCTTGTCATGCCATTGCTTTGCCTTTTCCTTGTGAATGCATGCATTGGTGTACGCCTCCAACCAGAATTCCTCCAACTCATTGATATCCATAAGCCTTTTTCAGTTCCGCTCTGATAATCCAGATTTAAAGACTTAAGGGCCCAAAATGCTTTATACCCTAACCCAAGCAAAAGATGGCATGCTTTGTCAAACAATAACCTATACGGAGATGCGCTAATTGGAGTTTTAAAAACTGCCTGGTAAGCCCACAAGGCATCATCTAATTTTCTGGCCCAATCCTTTCGTGAAGTATTCACCACCCTTTCGAGAATGTGCTTGATTTCCCGGTTGGATACTTCGGCTTGACCGTTGGTTTGAGGATGGTAGGCAGTGGCAACCTTGTGATAAATTCCATAACTTGCCAAAAGACTATCAAATGCCTTGTTGCAAAAATGCGTTCCCCCGTCACTCACAATTGCTTTTGGCACCCTAAAACGAGTAAAAAGGTTCTTCTTCATGAAATTCATTACACTCTTGCTATCGTTATGAGGTAATGCCATGGCCTCTATCTATTTCGACACATAGTCCATAGCCACTAGAATGTAAGAGTTGCCAAAAGATGACGGGAAAGTTCCCATGAAATCGATTCCCCAAACATCAAAGATTTCAACTTCAATTATATTATTGCCGGTATTTCATTCCTCCACGAAAGATTACCCATCCTTTGACACCTATCACATTTCTTGCACCATATATGAGCGTCCTTGAAAAGCAATGGCCAAAAAAAACCACTTTGCAAAACCTTCAAAGTTGTCTTCTTTCCACTAAAATGGCCTCCATACGGGGACTCATGGCATTTCTCCAATATAGGCCCTTGCTCCACTTTCAGCACACACCTTCTAATGAGCTGCTCTGGACACATCTTGAACAAGAAAGGATCATCCCATAAATACAATGAGGCATCATGCATTAATCTTTTCCTTTGCTACTGAGAAAAATCTGGGGCTATTTTCCTTGAAACCACATAATTGGCAATGTCGGCATACCAAGGTCGTGCCATGGATTCATTCACCTCAAACACTTGGGTTAACACCTCGCAGTCTTCTATGCTAAAGCGACATGCTTTTATCAAAAACACCTGCTCATCCGGAAAAGAGTCCTTGATCAATACATGAGCATCTTTTTCACCAAATTTAGGATCTTCAATTCTAAGAGGTGATCCGCCACTTGATTTTCAGTTCCTTTCCTATCTTTGATCTCCAAATCGAACTCTTGTAGCAGAAGCACCCAACGGATAATCCTGGGTTTTGCCTTCTTCTTGTGCATAAGGTACTTGAGTGCAGAATGGTCAGTATGCACCACTACCTTAGCCCCCAATATGTATGGCCTGAATTTTTCCGATGCAAACACCACCGCTAGCATTTCTTTCTCAGTAGTTGTATAGTTGCATTGAGCCCCATTCAACAACTTGCTAGCATAATATATAGCATGGAAAAGCTGTTCCCTTCTTTGGTCCAGGACTACCCCCACAGCTAGGTCACTTGCGTCACACATAATTTCAAAGGGTTGAGTCCAGTTTGGAGTGACAATAATGGGGGCATGCACAAGCTTCATTTTCAGCATTTCAAATGCTTTCATACACTCTTCAGTGAAGTCGAAAACCACGTACTTCTCTAACAAATTGCACAGCGGCTTGGCTACCTTGGAGAAGTCCTTGATGAATTTTCTATAAAATCCCGCGTGGCTAAGAAAACTTCTAATTCCCCGAACTGAAGTAAGAGGGCTCAACTTTTCTATCACCTCAATTTTTGCTTGATCCACTTCCATGCCTTTAGAAGAAATTTTGTGACCCAAAACGATTCCCTCTCGCACCATAAACTGACATTTTTCCCAGTTTAGCACCAAGTTCATATCAACACACCTTTGTAGCACCCGCTTGAGATTATTGAGGCAAACATCAAAAGAATCCCCAAAAACTGAGAAGTCATCCATGAAGATTTCTATGATATCTTCCACTATATCAGAAAAAATGGCTGTCATACATCATTGAAAGGTGGCGGGGGCATTACATAACCCTAAAGGCATCCTCTTAAAAGCAAAAGTACCAAATGGGCAGGTAAAAGTGGTCTTTTCCTGATCTTCTGGGGCTATGGAAATCTGGTTATACCTAGAATAACAGTCTAGGAAACAATAGAAGAGACATCCGGCCAATCGATCGAGGAGTTGATCAAGATACGGCAGGGGGAAGTGGTCCTTTCTTGTGACTTTGTTCAATTTCCGGTAGTCCATGCAAACCCTCCAAGCATTCACGATTCTTGTGGCAATCAGTACTTGGTCCTCATTCATGATCACAGTCATTCCACCCTTTTATCGGAACACATTGGACTGGGCTTACCCACTCGCTATCCGAAATAGGAAAAATTATCCCGAAGTCCAGTAGCTTTACCACTTCTTTCTTCACAACTTCCATCATCAACGGATTCAGCCTCCTTTGTCTTTCCCTCACAGGTTTGGCATCCTCTTCCAACAAAATTTTATGCATGCAAATCGAGGGACTGATACCCTTAATATCCGCAACGGTCCACCCAATGGCCTATTTGAAAGTGCTCAAAACCTCCAAAAGCTTTCTTTCCTGTTTAGGTTCCAAAGATGATGATATCATCACGGGCAACGTTTCATGTTCTCCCAAAAACGCATATTTCAGATAAGGAGGCAAGGGCTTCAACTCAAGCTTGGGCGGCTTATCGACGGACGGTTTCAGCTTATCCTTACCACTGGCCACCGGCAACACTTGGTCGACTTCAACAACTTCAGGTTCTTTCACCACTATTTCATAAATGGACTCATCTACAAAATAGTTCTCAACCATCTCACAAAGCTGTCCATCTATTATTTTATCTTCTTCATCAAACTCAAGGGGAACATTGGAGGGAATAATTACCCCTATTGCTTGAGAGTCAAGACACCACCCCTCCTTCAAAGTTTCACCAACACATTCATCAATCACATCTACCTGGAAGCAGTTTAGATTCCCTCTTGGATATTACATGGCGTAATTCACATCGTACACGACCTCTTCTCCGTTGACCCGGAAAGTGATAGTTTTGCCCTTCACCCCAATGATTGCATCTCCAGTCACTAGGAATGGTCGTCCAAAGATTAGGGGCACCTCCTCGTCCTCCTCTATATCCAACACTATGAAGTTCATTGGAAAAATGAACTTATCCACCCTCACCAACACATCTTCAAGAATACCATTAGGCTTCACCAAAGATTTATCCGCTAGTTGAAGAGTGACGTGGGTCTTCTTCATTTCATCCCCCATACCAATATTCTGAGCTGTAGAGAGCGGCATTAGACTCACTCCCGAGCCTAAGTCACACAAAGCTTTTGAGAAATGCCTTGCTCCTATGTCACATGGATGGTGCAGCTTCCGAGGTCCTTCATCTTCCTAGGAATAAGCAAATCCTTGCAAATGATGCAACTGCACTTTTCACTCAAGGCGATCACCCTTTCATCTTCTAGCTTCTCCTTGTTTGAGATCAACTCCATAAGAAACTTGGAGTATTTGGGAATGTTGGTGAGCAGGTCTACCAGGGATATGTTCACATGGATTTTCTTCATCACTTCAATGAACCTCTCAAAATGCTTGCTTCCTTCCACTTTCTTTCTTGGTCTCAGCGGAAAAGAAGGTGGTGGTGGTGGTATGTCTTCAAAATTGTAAGGGCTAGGTGGCCCTTTTCTTCCTTTTTCTGACCTCCCTTACTTTTCTCTCATCTTGGCACAACTTCACCTTCTTGATTTTCCTCTAAAACTGCCCCTTCCACCTCAGCTTTTTCATGGGCCATTTCATTCTCTTTAACATCACTTCCTTCTGGCGCCAATTTTCTTCCACTTCTAAGGGTTACCGCCTTGCACTGCTCCTTGCCCTTGAGGTTAACTTCGGTATCACTTGGAAGCGCGCCCATTGGTCTCCAGTGAATGTCATTAGCCAACTACCACCGCTTCATCTTAATATTCTTCATTGTGGTCTCATGCAAGTTCAACCTCATTAAATGGTCCTCTAAATTTTTCTCCGTCCTCCGCGTGGAACTCCTCACATCAAGCTGGATTTCTTCAAGCTTCTTCAGCATGATTTCCTCAAAATTCAGTTTTCTGTCCGTGAGATTATTCATTTGATTCTCAAAACCTGTAGGTTGCCTTGATGCGTTAGACAACGATGGCCCCGAATTGCCCTAACTTTGATTGCCTTGATTGCTCCAATTCTGGCCACCTCCTTGGTTGTTCCAACCTTGATTCCCTGCTTGATAGCTGCCCTTGTTGCCCCAATTTTGGTTGAAATTTCCTTGCTGCCCAAAATTCTTCATGAAGTTGACGAGTTCAGTCCTGACCAAGTCACATTGATCCATATGGTGGTCTCCTTGGCAAAGTCCACACATTAAGGCCTACTTCCCGTTCATCCTCGCCTCCCATGATTTAATCTTGTTGGTTAGTGCAGCCAATTGAGCACCAATGTTTGTGCCGGCATCCATCTCTAGGAATCCCCCTTGTCTCTTTAGTGGCAAATTTCTAGTGTTCGGCCTTGAGCAACCGTTGTCAGCTATCCTTTAGAACAAATCCCGTACGCCTTGAACTGACTTATCCTTCAACAAACCCCCGGCGCTAACATTCACATTGCTTCTTGATTCCACGGTAAGCCCATTATAGAACAGCTGCAATTCGTATCCCTCCTCCATCATATGGTTTGGGCACCTTCTTAGCATTTCTTGAAACCTTTCCCATGCTTCACCGAAACTTTCTCTTTCAAACTGCCGAAACTGGTGGATGGCCATTCTCAACCGGTCCATCTTCGAGGGGGGAAAATATTTCAAGATAAACTTCTTGCACAACTCCTCAAAAGTTTCAATTTGGTCACCACCAACTATATCATACCATGACATGGCGTGACTGCGGAGAGAGAATGGGAATAGGATCCGCCGGATGGCATCTTGCGGCACACTATTCAGTTTAAAAGTGTTGCATAGGGTGAGGAAAGCCTTGATGTGTGCATTGGGGTCCCCATTCTCTAATCCCTGAAATATCGCTCCTTGCTGAATCAAACTAATGAGTTGGAGCGGAATTTGGTAGCTCTCAGCTTCAACCGGGCAAGCACCTACACGATTGTTGAACCTGGGCTCAAAGAACTCCCCAAACAACCGTCCTCCTTGTTGTCCCTGTTCAGCCATTGTGTTCGGTTCTACTTTTCTTAGTTCTCTTCTCAAGGTATTCTAGAGTTCCAAATCAATGATGAATTCCGCACGTCCTTGAGATCGAGTGTGGGACATGCACCACAAAAAAAAAAGCTAAAAATCAAACACAAACAGGTCTTTTCTAAATATATACAAAAACACAAAACTAACAAACAATAAAAACGTTGAAAAACTTGGTTCCATTGCCCTTCCCCGGCAACGGCGCCAAAATTTGGTGAGCAATTTGATGCGTGCAAAAGCATGTCAAAATATAGCTCAAACTCACACAAATTTACACCTAAACCTCACTTAATCAATTGTAATAAAGTTTAGGGATCATTTTCCACAGGGAAAGGGACAAAACAAGAATTTAAGTGCAATTAATGATGTGCTATCTATGTTACCTAATGCAATGACATAAAGGGTGATATCTAACTAAGAAGCATGAAGAAAAGTATGCAAATAAATGGGAATACTAGAATCTAAATGCTAAGTTAAACAACTCAACTAAAATAATGAGAGAAACACACAATTTAGGAATGAGGGTGATTCTTGGACTCAATGCAAGAGTAGGCTAGTTCGACTCCTAAGGGCAACCGAGTTTAGGGCAACATAACTAAGTGACTACATCCATTCGCTCCAAATCTCCTTTCAGTCTCATCGAAATTGTAGAATGGGGAATCTCCTTTCAGTCTCATCCCCACCTAGTGCACATTAGCGCCTATGGCTTCCACACAACTCTAATGCACAATTTGAGCCCTAGATGTTTTAGCCAACTACTTCACATTCCCTAGTTTAAGTATTTAATCTAAGAAAGCCACCTATTTTTCACTCCATATCTCCTTTTGGTCTCAATGGAATTAAAGGATAGAAGATCTCCTTTCGGTCTCACTTCTACCTTGTGCACACTAAAACCTATGGCTTCCACACAATTTTAATGCACAATTAAGCTCATGTGGTGGTTATTTCTTGTCTCAAACACCTAAATTTTAGTGAATGCTATGTAGTTCTTCCTACTTTTGGCCTAAATTCATGCATGTCCTCAAACACACACGAACACCAAGAACACACACTAAATGTGGCCACATTCAATGCATGTCATTCATTTAATACAAGTAGGAAGACTTTAATTAATGCAAGCCCATCACTCTACAACCCACAAGGAATCAAAATAAACCTAACCCTTACATCAAGCACCAAGAATCACCCAAGACAATTTAGCCACTCATGGCTTCAAGCAAACAACAACCACAAGGAGATATAAACATTGAGAGCACAAGGAATTGAAAGAAATACTCCCCTTAATCAAAAGAACGGTGATTCCAACCAATTCTTACACTTAACAAGCAAGGTTAGCTTCAAAGATTGAAGTGTTCTCAGCCACAAGAGCCAAACCCAAGACCCCAAATGAGTTCCCATTTTTGAGTTTGGGAAAATATGGAAAAAATCTAAAACTAACCCTAACTCTCTAATTCTCTTTTTTTTTCCTACACAAAATGGGGTATTTATACAAGTAGGGAAATTGGGGAACAATTGTGAAGCTTCAAAAACGTGCAGGACTCGAAGTGCAAATTCCACATTTGCAGTCACAGGCTGACCGCCGCGGCGGTGTGGCTAACCGCCGCAGCGGTCCAAAATTTCTGTCCCTTTCACATTTGCAGTTGCAGGCTGACCACCGCGGCGGTGTGGATGACCGCCACGGTAGTTCAAAATTTCTATCCACCTTCTTCTTTGGTTCGCGCCTTGTTCTGGTTTTGTCTTGTTTTGGTCCCTTTGCTTCTAGAATTTGAGAAAACTTTCTTCATGAAAGTTTTTGCTCTCTTTTTCAGATTTCCATAGCTTCTTCAATCATCTCATTTGGACGTTTGCATCAAAAGTTATGAATTCCGGAAGATGGCTGATTTTTTCTCCCCTTTTTCCTACAAAAAGAGCAAAAGATGAGAATCAACAAGTATAATGTGATTTCTCTTATAAACATAGCATATCTCAATGAAATCTGTGCAAAAGCATGAAAAACACATAGTTAAGTTTATGAATATTTGATTCTCATCGGTGTCACACTCGTATAGTTCAATCTTTGCATTTCTTGATTCCCAAGTTAGACGCATCTAAGCAAATAAGCTCGATATCACATATCAACTTATTTGAGAACGGCCATGCATTTTATGGTTTAACTTGATCAAGGGGCCCAAAGATATCACTCCTATTATATAGGAGGGGCAAATCCCATCTTGGTCACTCAACATCCCACCACATGATTCATTACATGTCCAATTGCCACTTTTATAGTTCACCCTTTTACGGGTAACGTTTAGTAGCATCAAAACATGCAACTCCTCATGTTAGGATCTCTGGTGACCTCAAGTCTAAGAATCACTTACACCATCATCACTATGAGAAATGTTTATAACACTTCATATGATAACTCATGTAGCATTTCTCATAGCGAGTCGATCCAGTACATAGTTCTCTAACCTGAACCTATGTGTTGACTTGTATCTCATATCATGACACATTTAATCAGTCACTACACATACTAGTTTTAATGCATTATCATTGTCCCATTTAATGATAATACTTGACTAAGGATAAATTTAGAATAATTAAATTCTTGGGACATTATTATATTTATTCATAAAGCGCAGATATAGAATAAAACATAATAATAACAATTTTTCATAAATTAAAAGCATAATAATACAATGTATGCCAATACAATCATCACATGATTAGTGCTTAGGGCATAATCCAACAACTTCTTCTTTTTTTGGGCCTTTTTCCTTCTTCTTTTTTCACAGTTTTTTTCAATGAATAAACCAAAAAAGAAAAGAAAAAAAAAGTGGAGATGAGAATGTGACTTCTTAAATTCCAAACTCACTACTAGGATCCACTAACAAAAATGTGAATCTTGGTTTTCAAGAAAGTCAATAATAAGAAAGGATAAAATCAAAAGAGGAAAACAAAAGGATATGCAACTCTTAGAAATGGCTCTGATACCAAATGATGTAAATCCAATCCAAAGGATTAGGAACACTTACAAAGTTGCCCAAGATATGTCTAAGGGATGCTAGTTTGGATTGGTGTAAACCTTGACCCACTATCTATAAAAAGATAGGAACCTTGGTATAAAATGCCACAACTAACTACACCAAAATTGGTTGATAAGTTTAGTTTGAACGCCACAAGTTTGGAAGCAAACTTGATAAGTTCTAGAGTTCTCAAAGAACCCAAAGATGAGATAAAACTCACAATTTCAATTCTTCCACTCTTTAAAACAAAAAAAGTACAAAAGATGCCTAAATATAGGCTACAAAAAGTCATAAAAAGTCATAAATATCCTTGTCTAGAAACTAGAAGAAATAAAGATTAATTTCAACTCACTAACTCATAGACTAGACTTTGACAAGACCAATAAGAAAATTTTCATTTTAATAAATTAATTACACATCATGCTAGATAATATATTGGATGAAATAAAGGCACATTGGAATAAGTAGATTCATACATCTTGAGCTAGCTTCTAAGACTTTATTAAATACTTCTTTGACTGACTTTGCAGCCATGAATTTTCATCCTCTAATGCCTCAAAATGGATGATTGACCCTTGAATTTGAAGTTTTCAACAATTGACTACTAGAATAATTGATAGGCTGGAATTTGGACCAACTTTAGAACCAAAATTGATCTTTGACTTGGATCAAATGCACTCTTGAACTTGGACCGTCGCTCCATTGAATTGGATGTGAAGTTGGGGCCGAGTTCACATCGTTGGCCACTAAGTTCGCATCTTTGGCCACCGAGTTCACGTCTTTGGTCGCCAAGTTCACGTCTTTTGCTCTAAGTTCACATTTTTTAGATGAGTTCACATCATGATGTGTATGGGACCCAACTTTTCCCATTGTAACCTTAAAGGTGAGACCTTTGTCTCGCTCAAGAATCAAATATTGGATCTCAGTGACAAGACGAGACCTTGGAGCCAATATCAGATCATAGGATCAAAGGCTAGACGTCAGCGTGACAAGACGAGACCTTGGAGTGAAGATTCGAACCTCTGTGATGTATGAAGGCCAAAGGCCTGAACTTCAATAGCATGCTCTCTAACTATACCTTGGACTTTAAGTCTAAAGGCAAGTAATGAAAACATACTGAAATCACACCAAGTGCACGGGAACTTGGAGTCCCAGGCCACAAGGTGGGAACTCAGCAAAGTCGTGCTTATCTAAAAGTGCGTAACAATAGGCTATAATCAAAGAAGGATATTGTGGCATGCGGCGTGCTACCTACAGTTACAACCATAGCCCACGCGCCAATACATGACAACAAATCCCATGAATAGCGGGATAAGGTATATAAACCCTGAAGACAACCAAGTATGGGGACATTATCCAACAACTAAAAGTACTATACTCTGACGGGGCTCTGACTTAAGTATCGGAGAATTTACCTCGGATAACTACTTCGGGATCTATTTTGCAGAACAACCACCAATCAGGAAGGTGAAAACTTTAGGATCAAAACCATCTTATTGCATTTGAGTCGAGTTGCGGATTTAGCATTCATCACTGCCACTTCAGTTGCTAAACTCCCCACAGCTGTTTTATCCATATCAGCCAGGGCAAGTAAGAAGAGGTGGAGCAGAAAGCTATTACTAAGAAAGCTTGTGGAGCGGAGTTGGCTTCTAGTAGTGGGAAATCTAAATCTTTTGAAAAGGATGGAGACTCCATGCAAGTTAGGTTAATATGTTGATTCGTTGCTTCTGTCTATCACAAGTTCAGGGGCGCGTCTATCTGTTGAAATTGTTTTTAGATAATCATTGAAGATTTTTGCTTAGTATAATGCATGTTGCTTAATGCATATTTTCACTTATCTGTCAACTCACATCGGTTCTTTAATTTTGCAGGTCGATAATGATGCAAAAAAGAGGGTGGAACTAGAGCCTACTTTTGAGATTTTGACCAACTCAGCAAGGGTGGTTCCTACTCAGGAGAAGTTCATCAAATTCATGGAAGATAGTATAAATGTGCCAGTGAAGTCAACATCCTCAGGGGTTTGTGCTTCTAAAAGATCTTCACCCAAATGAGCCTGAAGTTTTTTCCCTCACTAATGCACCTTCATTAACCACATCCAATGCGGGTGCATGAGCTACTGCTCCACAAGGTGCAACATCTACTATGGCATTTGATGAGGAGCCTCAACCGGCCCAGCCTTCTGAGTACACATCTTGAATTATTCACTTAAAGATTCAACAATAGGGTTTAACTTCTATAGACATCCTCGTTATTTTCTGGTTCAGTACTAGTGATAATTTTATAACTTGAGAGGAAAGACATGTCATTTTTGCGCAATTTTGTAGGCAGAACCATGGGACTCTAGATCTCCATTTCTTGTTTTTTGGTATCCTGCTAAAGCTACAGTTGCTGAATCTGGGGGAATCCACTCTGATGCTTCTTGATTTTCCATGGTGTGTTATGTTTACTGTTATTTTTCTACACTTGATTGGGAAGATTTGGCAAAGAAACAGAGCAACCACCATTGCAACATCTCAATGTTGATGTAACTGAGTTATTCTTTCAATTTGTGATGGTGGAAATAGAATGTGAACTTGTATTTATTCTTAATGTGGTGAATGGAAGTTGCAGTACCTTGATTTCCTTGCTTTTGTAATCAACCTTTTGAGTGTTTTTGCTAAGCATGAGTATAAAATTGCAAAGATGTGATTCTATGATTCATGAACATAGCAGTTGGGACAATAAGATTTTCATAATTCATCGTTTGCTTGTTAGATTGAAACCTTCTTGCAGGTATTCCCAAGGATTTTGCACTAAAAGATAGAGCCTTTATGTCATCAGGGCCTTTATGTTAATCCCTCTATCTCTACCCACCTACAAAGAAAATTTTACTTTCAAATTTTTTTATTTATTTAAAAAAAATTACTTTTAAATAAAATTAATGGAAATTTTATATTATCGTTATTAATAATCACAATATAAGACTTAAAATTTAAAAATAAAAATTTATATATTTAATAGTTCATTAAATATGTTGCATTTATAATTAATAAAATATATTTAATCAAAATAAGTTTTTTTAGAATGGAAGAATTAGTAAAGATAGTGTTTATAGTTTGTGCATGATAATGGTATTAATGGTTGAGTCTTGTGATACATATAAATTGTGTTTCAAAACTCGTTCTTGTAGTTTTTGGAATAAAAAATGTGAAATAAAAAATATGTTGAAAGCATGAAAATGTGAGATAGAAAATGTATTAAAAATGTAAAAAAAAAATAGTATTCATCAAGTGTTTTCACACACACACATATATATATCTTTATAAATATAAATTTACTACGGTTGTTATATATATATATATATATATATATATATCTTTATATTTTTTTTATTACATTGACATACAACTATTGATTTAATTATAAAAATATAACAACCGCTGCCAATTTATGCCAATTAGTACTTACGAGAAGATGAGACACTAACCAATGAACTCACGAGTGGAACAAGAAGATATTGCATAGGAATGACAGAGTAATTTTCATCAAAATTAGAATCAATTTGTTCAATAACATGACATACATAAACATTCCACACTTGTTTTTCTACCACAAAATTCTACATCTTTTGCAATTTTACTTTTTGGTGAATATGGTGTTGAGAAATTATATCCTTGGCATTTTAAATTTATATGTAAAAATATAGATAAATGACTTTTATTAGAAGAATTGCTTTTCCTTTTCCTATACATCTTCATTAATACCTCTCAATTCGTAATTAATATAAAATCTATTTGAATTAAATTATCTATTATAATTATTTCAATATTTTTGCCTTAAATATTGTAATTTCAACATTATTTAAGCCATGGTGCTTGTTTTATTTGTTAATGTTGAAAAACAACTAGCTTTTAAATTTATCACCTTAACAATATAATGTAGAGATATTCAAAAAACAAATTCTCACATAACTTAATAATATAGAATTAGTTAATCAAAAATAAAATTCTATTTTCATATTATTTTGAAAGGGGCATTATTTTAAATGTGAAGTGCTTACCTCAACTACTTAGTACAAAATGTGACGTATTGATCTCTTAGAATAAACCATTGCTTAAATGGAAAGTTTGTTACCTTAATCAAGTTGTTTAGAGCACTTAATTGGGGAACATTGATGAAAGTAAACTCTGGAAAAAAAAATTAGATTCTTTCATGTCAATTTTAATGCTTCAATACAACGTGACTCGTGATTTAACCTATTTTACGATGATTGTTAGTTGTACACCATAGTTTTGATATGACTGGTTAATTGTTTTTTCTATTTTGTAAATTAGTTGTTATACTCTATGGGATTGCTCTTAGTCTTTTGTGGTAAAAATATTAAGCTAAGTGAATCCATATGAGTAGGAACAAAGAAAAAAGTCACAAAATCCAAGACTAATGAATAAAGAAAAAGAGTACTCCAATGAATGAGACTTGTTAAGTAATTGGATGCCAATGCAACAAACCAATGACTTCCACATCTATGAGGCAAAGTGATTTCACAAAGAAAAAAGTGATAATGTAAGAGAGAATAAAATGTCCAATGCTCTTAAAGAGGATGTAATGCTTCTCTTGTAGTCAATGTGATTGTTGTTGATAAGGAGGGTAAGTATAAGGTCATTAAAATTCCCGAAGATGAACATTAGTCACTAAAGCCTAGTTGAGTTATGTGGTGCCTAAAACACACACACACACATAATTTCTTGAGTGGTAGCTTTCTATCATTGGGCCAAAAGTACCTATTCTTTGCTATTCTTGTGTAAGCTTTTGCATCTCTTCCACCGATTTTTTCTTGAGAGTGTCCCTGACACTAGTATTGACAATGCTCCTTGATTTCCTCATGAGATCATTGTTAAATATTTGCAAGTCAAGATCATCTTCTATAGTGAGGGCATTTCTCATTAATCCTTGGAATTTCTCCTAATCTTCCCCAAAGGACTCTTCCTCAAAATTACTTTGAAAATTATTTTGGGATCTATCTCATAAGTAAGGCATAAAGAATAAATCAGAGATTGGTGTTTAGGTTGTAGTTGGGTGGCAAATCACAACTTCATCAAGTGGCGCTATTAATGGGAAAGATTATCCTTTACGGTTTTTATAAGTTGTGTTCATTCTCCCATTTTGATAGTTGGTTTGACTTTCTTTTATACAATGATGAAGCCGTAATCCGCTACTGTCAACGATCCGATCCTGCTGTCACGACTCGAAAGCTTCTAAACAAGTAAGAATGGTGATTCCTGCAAAACAAATCCCGGAGGGGTTCTCCGATGAAGATTATCTGATGCTAAAGTCAGAACTTCTATCGGAGTGTAGTATTTTTCTTAGCCAGTTTGTCACTTATCCATACTTGGTGATCTTCTCCAGTTTTTATCCCTTTCTTACCGTTAATCATGGGATTCTGTAACGGTTGTAGATTGCCGAATCGCAGATGGTTCTCCTTTTGGAGCGTTGTTGTTATCTTCCTGTGATTACAGGCTTTAATTACGTGTTTATGAATAAACACAACTCTGCTATTATTACGTGATCTTTTAAGATCCATGAATTTACCTTAGTATGCCATAGGAATGGAACTCTGCGGTTAGAATCATTCAATTATAAATAATGTAATGGTTTTGGTTTTTGGCTTACAGGCCTGGAACTGAGCGCCTCCTGAAGATCCGGGTTTGCAACTGTATAAGTCTTGATCTGCGTAAGACTTCATGGCACTGGATCTGTTCGGGACTCACAGGTCCTGAACTGTGTTGAGCGCACAGGTCCAGGCCTCACAGGTCCCGAATAGTGTTGGACGCACAAGTCCCGATCTGCATGAGACGCACAGATCGGGATCTATTGGTGTGGCAAGCCCATATACATCATTAGCCCCCCAGGCCTTTGTCGGATATTGTCAGGCAAAGGTCTAATCAAAAGACAGGAGAGAATATAGGAAACTAAAGCGCGTCGTGTAGAGACAGAGTTATGATCCCGCTCTTTAAAAGCACGACGTGAGAGATCGTGGGGTCTAGAAAGATTGTGTGGGTTCACACGGAAGCTAGAACTCTTAAGATATAAAAGCAACTTTTCGGTTCTAGGGTATTCATCCGTTATTATCAGCAACTTGTATTTGTTTCGGAGAGGCAGGAAGATACATTCAATCAACGCCGATGAATAGCAATAGTTTCTCATCTCTAAAAAGTAAGTATGGTTTCTTCCACTTCAATATCATCAGGTTCTTCCCATGGGAAAAGGACAATGTCAGTGGCAGGAAGAGACGAGGACGTCTCTGAGTCATCTAGTCATGGATTAATAAAAGCCAGTAGACGTAGGATGAGAGGGAAGAGGGCCGTAATTATGACTAGTTCAGAGGGAGAAGAGAATGTGTCAACGAATTTGGATTCCTCGGGAGAGGAATTAGAAGAATTTGTAGTCCCACCAGTGGTGGAGTATCCTGTAAAATTTACTCCTATGGCGGAGGGTTTAGAGTCGATTTTTTGTGAAGCCGACATAAGAGAGTTAAGGAGAAAGTATCATATTCTGAAAGAATATAGTGCTAGGGCTTCGGAGAGTGAGGGTAGGGCGTGTAATCCGCCATCCGGATATACCGCCGTATATGAGGAACACCTGAAGCCAGGCCTTAGGTTTCCAATTGTTCAACTTTTGGTGGATTTTTTGAGATACTATGATATATCTGTGGCCTAATTAGCCCTCAAAACTGTAAGGCTGATAATAGGGGTGGAATTGTTGTGTAGAGAGGGAAAGTTTAAGAGTTGTGTGGACCTATTAAGGTACTTTTTTTGTATAAAAAAATCAACAAATTCAGTTGGGTATTTTACCTTTTTTCCAAGGTATAAAAGTCAGGGGGTAGGCCTTCCACTCATCATGAGTGGAAAAAGAGATTCTTTTTTGTAAAATCCGATGTGTGTGGGCTGAGGACAGGTTGGTTCTTTTGGGAAAGGACAGACCCGTACCCGAATCGGAAGAAACAGAACCCACGGGGAAGAGCATATGTTGAGCTCCAAGAAGAAAGGATTGGCAATTTTACAGAAGAAAATCTGGTTAAGTACAATCTAAGCCCCGCGGTGGCTAATATCGGATCTTTGGTTATCCAATTTGCCCAAGATGATAAGGGTAGGAATTTTGTGTGAGTTTCATAAAGGTTGTGTTTGTACAAATATTAATGTTATGCATTATGGAATTATGCAGTGAAATTTGGCAACTCTATCAAAGTGGAACCCACAACTGGGGCTCACCTAGAGACAGAGGAAGTTCCCAAAGAAGTTTCCTTGGCCAAGGAGGTGGAAACAGGGGATTCTTCAAAGAGAAAAGTGGAGGAAGATGTGGTGGAGAATGTCGCTCCAGCCAAGAAGAAAAGAGTGAATGTGCCAGCTAGAAAGAAGGCAATCGGTTCCGAAGAAGATACTACTTCGGAGATTGCAGTATTATTTGCCAAACCAGGGGTAGAGGAGATGCTGAAGTTTGAAGGATTGGAAAACCATTAGAGGAAGTTAGCAGAAATACCATTGACTGAGTTAAATGACAATTTTTGTCATACTATTCCCCTGGTAATGTTCCCTTGTTGGTTGACAACTGAGATATAAGTTGTTTTGCGGTTTCATCTTCTTTCGTATGCCCTCTTTCTCTCTTTTTTTTTATCGATTGGTTATGGTGTAGGCATTTGCGACCTGGAGTGAATATTTTTTTAAGATGAATGATCAAGCTGGTGCGGTTGTAGCCTATAAAACTATTAATGAAGAGTTGAAGGAATTAGAGAGGGTTGCTGTTGAAGTAAGAAGAAGGTTAGAGAAGGAGGTTGTGGAGATGGTGAAGAAGCGGGAAGAAAATTAGAAGGAAGTGTCATCTCTGCAACAGCAGTTGCGGGAGAAAGAAGTGGAGTTGTGGAGGAACCTGAGCGTAGCCCAAAGGGAATTCTCTAAGTTGCTTGTGAAGAAGGTTTTTCACACGCAAGATTATGGAGATTTCATCGTAAAGTTCTGCAAAGCTGCAGGACAGGTCGGTGGTCACGAGGGAATATTTAGAAAAGACACCCTTCACTGAGGCTTGAAGAATTGCCTGGGTACGACCCTGAGGCTAAAATCATAGCCACCCAAGTATATATGGATGCTATTAAAGCGTTTGATGGCTCCTTCGCCTTGTTGGAACACATAGCCACCCGTGACTCTCCAATGACCTTGGAGGAGCTAAGCATGTGCAATGTGGACGAAGATCCAGATCTTCGAGATGGAGCCGATGTAGGGCCAAGTGACCATGCCACAGCGGGGACATCAGCATAAGAAAGTGAAGTTCACCATGAGGCTAGCTCCTAGGCTGACTTTATTTTGATTTTTTCGTGATATTTTTAGCCAAATTATTGGCTTGTAAAATTGTGGAATGGTTTCTACCTTTGGGATTGCTAATTGGGTTTTTTTTTTGTTCATGTGTTTTGTGATTTGTATGCCAGACATTTTTGTTTCGAACAAAAGACCGTGTTAGCCATTTGCATGAACAGATTAGGGCACTTGAGAGCGCCACTATAGATCTCCAGGATACCATCTCTTGCCTAAAGAGAGAGAACAAAAAGTATCATGAACAGGTGTTGTATTTGCAATATTAGAATCACTGTTTAAGTGAAGATCTGACCCAGAGACAAAGGGTATCAGGGAATTTAAATGTTTCGGGCAATGAGGAGGCTATCGAAACAATTACCAAACTTGTAACAGAAGTGGAAGGACTTACTGCAGAATTAAAGAGAAAATATGAAACAATCAGTACCTTGACCAATGATGTGAAGAAAGAGCGCCGAGAGGTCCGAGGTCTTCAGGAGGCTCTGAAACCCCACAAGCTGTAGATCTGGGAATTGCAGCTCGAATGTAAAATTTGGAAGGCCAAGGTGACTGAGATGGAAGCACAGCTGAGAGGTGCTGGTGAAAAATAGCATTTACGGATAAGGATCCTGTGCACATAATGTTAGAGGAGTTAGAATTGATGGCCAAACAAGGTAAATCAGATACCCCTTTATGTAGAAGTAAGGAAGCCTCGCTCAATAAATATCTGCAAGAGAGGACCAAATATGAGGAAGTGAAGAAGAAAGGAAAAGATAAAATATGAACTGTTTAAAGGATTTGGTGTTCCTTTTGTTATTACCGTTGTGAGGGGGTTTACAATTCCCCACCTGTGTATAGGTGTTAAGGAACTGTGAGGCAAAGTTCTCCACCTGTGAGTGGGCTCACAGTTCCCCACCTGTGTATAGGTGTTAGGGAATAAAGTTTCTTTTTGTTATTTAGTTTATGTAATTTCCTCACCCACTAGGGATGTTATGGAATAAATAGCTGATCTTAGCTGAACCGAGATTACAAGTTAGTTCCTCGATTTAATAATTAGCAAGGCAGTTTCACCACCTTGAACTGAGTTTGTGAAGACGACGGATTCTTCACTTGATTTATTCAACAATGCTTGTTTTATTCAATGATAAAAAAAAAGTGATTAAATATATAAGCGTTTTAGGTTGCTAACATGTCAAACTCGGGGTATTAAGTTTCCCTCCATAGTGGCTAACCGATAACTTCCTGTCTTGGACACGTCAATGACTTTGTACGGTCCTTCCCAATTGGCCTCTAGTTTGCCCAACTTCTGTGCTCTGCTTACTTCATTCTTGCGCAAAACCAACTCCCCTAGGGCGAACTCATTGATCTTCACCCTTTCATTGTAATACTTTGCCATGTCTTGCTTGTATCTAGCCTGTTTAATAGAAGCTAAGTCTCTGCGCTTCTCCAGTAGGTCTAGATTAAGGCAAATATCTTTCTCGTTAATTATGCTGTTGAAAGCAATAAGCCGGGGGCTAGGAACCCCAATCTCTAATGGAATCACAGCTTCTGAACCGTACGTGAGGCTGTAAGGAGTTTCATCAGTTGCTGTTTGCGGAGTTGTGCGATAGGCCCACAGAACATTTAGGAGTTTTCGACCTAATTTCCTTTCACCTTATCCAAGCGAGTTTTCAATCCTTGTAAGAGAGTTCAGCTGGTGACTTCCACTTGTCCATTGGCCTGAGGATGTGCAACTAATGTAAACTTCTGTTTGATGTGGAGTTCTTCGCACCAAGATCGGAAGAGATTGTCTGCAAACTATTTCCCATTATCTGAAATGATCACCTGAGAGATCCTAAATCTGCAGACAATATTGCTCTATACAAATTTCAGAACATTTTTTCCAGGGATTATAGCCAACGGTTCAACTTCTACCCATTTAGTAAAATAGTCACTGGTGACTAACAGAAACTTCAACCGACCTGGAGCTTCAAGGAAAGGTCCCAGTATGTCAATTCCCCATTGGGTAAAAAGCCATGAGCTTTGAATGCTAATCATCTCCATCTGGGGTCGTCTGACTAAAGGGGCATGGAGTTGGCACTTGAGGCATTTATACACAAAATCACAAACATCTTTGAATAGCGTCCGCTAGTAGTATCCCCACCTGATAATCTTTTTGGCTAATGTTCTGGAACCTGTGTGGCTTCCGTAGAACCCGAGATGCACTTCCTGAAGTATGTAATTGGCTTGCTATAGCCCAACACATCTGAGCAAAGGCTGCAAGTATGACCGCTTGTATAGGATTCCATCCTGTATTACATAGCGGGGAGCCTTTAGCCTGAGTTTTCGGGCTTCATTCTTATCTGTCGGTAGTTCCCCGGTCTCCAAATATTTCCGAATAGGCGTCATCCAATTTTCTACTGCCCCTTCAATAACCATCAAGGGTTTTGTATCTGTGCTTCTACAAGGAAGCACTTCTACCAATACTTTTTTATTGAGGTGGGAAAAGGCAGAAGATGCCAATTTGCTAAGGGCATCGGCCCTTTTATTTTTGGACCTTGGGATCTGCACAATCTGGAAAGCCTCGAAGGACAGGCTGAGAGCCCGTACCTTATCTAGGTATTTCTTTATCTGAGGTTCTTTAGCCTTGTAAGTCCCTTGCACCTGGTTGACCACAATTTGGGAATCACTATAAGCACATATATCTTTTGCTTTCATTCTCTGTGCCAAACTCAGACTCGTGATTAGAGCTTCATATTTAGCCTCATTATTGGTTGCCTTGAAGGCAAAGCGCAAGGCGTTTATGACTTTTATCCCATCAGGACTTCTTAGCAATAACCCAGCTCTACTCCCATCTTCATTCGATGCTCCATCAACATGCAATGTCCACATATTTGAGTTAACTACCCCACTTTCCCTGCCCTTTATTGGTTGTGTGGAGATAGCGGTATCTAGTGTAGAAGTGGGCATTTCGGCAATGAAATCCTCGAGGCTGGTATTGAATATTATGCTTCCCTAACTCAATAGCCCATTTTGTCAGTCGTCCTGAAGCCTCTGGCTTAGACAATATTTGCTTGATAGGCTGATCTATGAGCACGCATATGAGGTGAGCCTGGAAGTAAGGTCTTAACCTCCTAGCAACATGAACTAGCGCGAACGCTATCTTTTCCATTGAGAGATATCTTGTTTCTGCGCCCTGAAGTGCGCGACTAACATAGTGATGGGCCTTTAAATGCTGTTATCATCGCGAACAAGTACCGCACTAACTGCATTGTCAGAAGAAGCCAAATACAGATGCAGAGTCTCTTCTGGTGCTGGTACTGTAAGGGTAGAGAGTTTAGCTAGATGCTTCTTCAGTTCTTCAAATGCTCTTTGACAGTCTTCTGTCCATTTGAAGTTCTTGGCCTCCCTTAAAATTTGGAAAAAAGGGAGATTTCAATCAGCAGAACGTGACAAAAATTTATTCAAGGCGGCAAATGATCCTATCAACTTCTGGACTTGCTTCGAGGTTCTGGGTGGTGCCATTTCTGTAATAGCTCGTATCTTATCCTGGTTGGCTTCAATTCCATATTTGGAAACCATAAAACCTAGGAATTTTCTCGATCCTATCCCAAAGGTACATTTTTTAGGGTTCAGACACACTCCTACTTTAATCATTGTCTGTAAGGTTTTCTCTAAATCTCCCGGTGCACTCTTGCTCTTTTTTGACTTAATTACCATGTCATCCACATACACCTCCAAATTTCTGCCGATTTGGTTGGAAAATACCTGGTTGACCAAGCGCTAATAAGTGGCTCCTATATTCTTCAAACCAAAAGGCATTTTGGTGTAGCAGAAAATTCCCATTTTCTTGATAAGCGCTGTTTTCTCAGCTTCTTTCTCATCCATTAAAATCTAGTGATAACCCTTATAAGCATCAAGAAATATCAGTACTTCATATCCTGAAATAGCTTCCACCTTCTGATCAATCACAGGTAGAGGATAACAATCTTTTGGATAATATTTGTTCAGATCAGTATAATCAATATACATTCTCCAGCTATCATCTGGTTTCTTGACCAACACAGGATTAGATAACCATGTAGGATAAAATACCTCTTTAATGATTTTAGATTGAAGTAGCTTTTTCACCTCCTCATTGACAACTGCATTTCTATCCGGTGCTAGGGATCTCTTTTTCTGCTACACAGGTTTGACCATTGGATCGATATTAAGCTTATGCGTCATCAACGAGGGGAAAATTCTTGGCATGTCTTCCGATTCCCAAGTGAAGACTTCTTTATACATGCGAAGGAGGTGGATAATTTGTTCCTTGATCTTTGCGGGCAAAGTGGCCCCTACCTTTATTGTTCTCTCTAGATGTTTGGGATCTAAGGTGATCTTTTCAACCACATCAGTGATTTCACAAGGTTCAGTTGGCATCAGTTCGTCATTACTAGAACTGTAAGGTGTGGGTTTTTTAGCAGGCACCCTGGTATCATTGCTCTCACTTCCCTAAAGTGTTATCTTGGGGTCAGTGGATGGCAAGTCTGCAGCTTGTATAGCATGTACTCCCTTGGCATCAGCATGCTTGCCTTTAAGGGCGACACGCATGCACTCTTGTGCTGTGTACTGATCTCCACGGATAGATGCAATTCCATGCTCAGTCAGGAACTTCATGACAAGGTGATATGGTGACCAGATTTCCTTAGCCTTATTCATCCAAGATCTCCCAATTATGGCATTAAACGGGGACGGAGCATCTACCACGTAGAAGTCTGTCATGATAGTTTTATCTCTAGGATAATCTCCAACCGTGATTGCCAATGTGATTATCCCAACCGGATGAACCACTTCATGAGCGAAAGTTACCAATGGCATGCTGGATGACTTTAAAGCTGCAAAATCAATTCCCAACTTGCGGAAGCAGTCTATGTAAAGAATATCGACTGCACTCCCATCATCTACATAGACCCTATACACTTCCTTGTTAGCAATAATTGCTTTAATAACCAAGGCATCATTGTGTAGACTTACAGTGGGAACTGCATCCTCTTCCGAAAACGTGATGACTTCGAAGGGTTTGAACCGCTTGTTGGCTGGCTCCTGGGGCGGAATCCTCCTTGCATTAGCCTTGATTGCAGATTGGGACTGTCCTTCTAGATAACCTCCAAATATAGCATGGATCACGCCCGTAACATTCCGATTGTCATTGAGTGGAGGTGGAGGTGCCACCTGTTAAGGTGGATGATTTGGATATGGTTGATATGGTGGATTGGAAGGATAATCCCATCTTTGCCTATAATCATGCTGCTGTGTGGGTTGGCCCCGACCTCCTTGTTTTCCTCCACGTCCACCTCCGGCATGGTTACCGTTTTCCCGGCCTTCGAACCGAGGTTGGGTTCCAGAATGCCATCGCTAGACATATTGGCCTAACATGCCGTTGTGGATGCAGTCTTCGATCTCTTTTTTGAGATCTTTACATTCTTCAGTATCGTGTCCATGGTCATTGTGAAAGGCACACCAAAAGTGCCGTGGTCTTTTGTGTGGTGCAGCCGTTAACGGTACAGGTGGGTGGAGAAGCTCTTTATATATGGCCAGGATCTCAGTGTGACTTTTGGTGAGTGGTGTCAAGCTTTTTTCCTGAAGTCGAGGTTCTAACCACCCTTTGTTATAATATAATCTGTCGAAAGCACTCTTCTGGGGGTTTTTTTCCTTTGACATCATCTTTCTTTTTATGCTTTTCATTCTCCCTTTTCTTTCTATTGGCTTCTTCCCCTTTGGTGTAACTTTCTACCATTTGCCAAAGGAATTGGGTATCTCCTGGAGTGTCCCTAGCCAGTTTTGTATAAAATAGACTTCGATTCAAGCCATTCATGAAGGCTGAGATTATCAGTTGATCCGTTCTGTCGGCCACTTGCAGGCTTTCATCATTGAATCTCTTCATATAAGATTTCAAAGATTCGTCTTTTGCTTGTTTGAGGTTCATCAAGTGATGAGACTCAAGAAGCCAACACTCAAGAAGCCAACAAGCCAACTCAAGAAACTGACAAGCCAGCTCGCAAAGCATTTGATCCATTAAGGCATCTTACGGGGGCGATGACGAGGGCTCGAGCTAAACGCGTTCAAGAAACCTTAAGTGGTTTAATTCATGACCTCCGAGCTCATCAAGCATGTGACCAAGACTTGCAAGTCATTACCTTATTGCAAGTCCGGCTTAAAGAACACTAGTCTTTGGCTAGAATCTAGTGTGATATTAGGCCAAGATTATTTAATTAATTTTTGTGGCTTTATTTTAGGAATTTATTCACTCTTGAAGGGCCAAAATGTCAATAATTAATGGTGCTGTGAATAGTGTCATGAATAGTAAATTATTAGGTAATTTTTAGTTAGATGCCAAATTTGTAAACTTGAAGTAAGCCTTAAAGGGCCAAACTTCCAAGTCCAATTGGCTTTAGGGTTTTTGTTTCCTTTTTAGTTTAAGGCTATCTTTTAGTTACTTAAAGGAGCTTGGCTGCCTCTTTCTCTTTAGAAATTAGATTAGGGTTAGGATTTTAATTGTTTCCTTTTTACAATCCTTGTACCCCTATAAATAGAGGCCATTCAGCCAAGACATGAATAAGAAGATTTTGTGACGTTACGTCCTTGAGAGTTTGAGTGATTCAATCTCTTCGTTCTTGTGAAGAACAACGGGCTTATCAAACTTGACCAGTTTGTGGCGCCTTTGAGTCTTATCAATCTAGTGGAACCCTAGATTGTGGCGACGATTCATCCATTCGGTCTCAATTCCACCGGTTTTAGGATTTCGCAAGTTAAGTCTTGGGTCCTGTTTCGACATTGCGTATTGCCTCCCATATAGCCGTGAGGTGCGCATCAGTTTGGTATCAGAGCTCTAGGTAACTTCGAAATTTTGTTAATAATTCTGTTTATATACCAAAAATTCTGTCTATAGTTTCCTAGTAGCCAAAATTCTGTTTTTCTTGTGGTAGCCAAATTAGTTATTTAGCCCTAGTCTTCGAGACTCGGTTAAACCTTTTCTTGCTGCCCAATTTTTGTATAGATAATTTTGGTTTTTCTGTTTATTCCCTGAAAAAAAAAACAGCCGCACAAACCTACTACTTTTGTTTTGGCTAAATTGCTGAAAACAATCCAAGCTCTTGAATCCTCTCCATAGTCATTGTTCTTGTTCTGTTTTTTTTTCCCTTTCGTGTGATATTGTTGCTGCTTTAAATTGTTCTTCTACTGTGAAAAAAAAAAGAACAAAAAAAAGGAGATAAAAAAAGAAAGAAAGAAAGAAGATCAAACCGGAAGAAAGAAAGAAAGGAGAAGAAGGAGAAGAACAATTCTTGATCCTTGAATTTTTTACTCTTGATTCCTGAATCCTTGCTCTTTAATTTGTGAAACTCTTGTTTCTTACTCCTTGAAACCTTGTTTCTTGATTTCTTGAATTCTTGGAACCTTGTTCTTGAACTAGTTGGCTGAATTTGCAACCAAAAGTGTAACCAGAATTTTGTTTTCTGAAATTTTCAGCCATACTGTTTGTGTTGTTTGTCCAGAATTCTTGTGATCTTGTTCTGCTGGAAAAACCCGTATTGCACTCTGGGTTCTTGTCTCCTGAACCTTTGTTAAAATTGCTTAAGAAATTGTGATAGAATTTGCATTGTTGGCAGCCGAAAGTTTCAAACTTGTGGCTGAAATTGTTGACCAGAAATTTGGTTCTTTGAGCAGCCCTCCTTGCACGAAATTTTTGTTCCTTTTTGACCATTGTTCTTGGCCAAAACTCTGCACCTTATGACCTTCCTTAACTGAAATTTCTATATAAAAAAAGGGGTTGCAAGAATAGGCTCCTAGTTGTATTTGTTTTCCTAGTTAGAATTCCTTTCCTTTAGTAGTCTTTCCTATTTGTTTCCTTTTAGTTTCTAAATTTTTTTTCCTTTTTGATTCCATATTTTCTTTCATTTTAGAGGCCCTATTTAGAGTATTTAGTTTCCATTTATTAGCTTTCCTTTTTCAAGTCCACTTTGGAGTTGGTTTGCTTAGTTTCCTAATTTATTCACTTTCTTTGAGTCTTATCTTTTACATTCATACATTCTTATTTGAACTATCTCGTGGTTTAAAATTCCTCAAGGTTTGATAGAGTGTGGTGTTCTAAACAAGAGCTTAGAGTGAGAATATTGAGTGAGGGGTGAGAAAAAAAATAACCGAGAGCACACTCATATACACCCTTACTACAAATTTTCCCATATTATTGTTTTTTTCTCTTGTTTGTAGTAACTTTTTGCAGGAATTATGACAAAAGAAAGTGGAGTTTCAATTGAACAAAAGGCCCTCAAAGATTGGACTGAACATATAAACCAAAGTTTTTCCAATTTGGCCGACCAACTTGATGCGATGCAAATGAAGCTTCAAGCCAATGACAATAAGATGGAACAATTGGCTAAATCCATCAATGAGTCATCATCAAGAAAGTCAAAATCTATGCGGAAATTTTCCTCAAATTCCTATCAAAGTGAAGATTCTGATGGGGCTTCTACTTCCCATAGAGGTTGAAAACAAGTTGACAAAATTGATAACAACTTGGGTAGCATCAAAATGAAAATTCCAACCTTCCAAGGTAGAGGAGATCCCGAGGCATATTTAGAATGGGAAAAGAAGGTTGAAAGGATCTTTGATTGTCACCATTATTCTGAAGAAAAAAAGGTGAAGCTAGCGGCGGTTGAATTTACCGACTATGCTATAATTTGGTGGGATCAACTTGTAACCTCCAGGAAAAGAAATGGAGAGCGTCCTGTTCACTCTTGGGAGGAAATGAAGACAATTATGAGAAAGAGGTTCATCCCATCCTATTATCATAAGGAATTGTACAAGAGGCTACAAAGCTTACAGCAAGGGTCGAATAGTGTCATCGAGTACTTCATCGAGTTAGAAGCTGCACTCATCCGTGCCAATATAGAAGAAGACAAAGAGACTACAATGGCTAGATTTTTGCAAGGGTTGAATCCGGAAATTGCCAATGTCATTGAACTCCATCATTACTTGGAAATTGAAGAAATGGTTCACATGGCTGAGAAGGTAGAAAGGCAACTGAACAGGAAAAGTTCAAGACCGAGTTACATACCTAGTAAATCTCCGTGGAAGAGTAATTGGGATAAAAAGGGTGACAAAAAGAGTGAATCAAAATCATGGGCTGACTCATCCAAGAAAAAAGAAGTTAAGAAGAAAGAACCACCTACCCGCCCTATTAGAAGCCGAGACATCACGTGCTTTAATGTCAAGGCAAAGGACACATAGCTGCCCACTGTCCTAATCGACGAGTAATGGTCACCTTGGATGATGGGGAAGTGATTTCCGATAGTGAGTCTGATGACTCCATGCTTCCTTTGACTGAGACTGACGGTGAAGAAGATGCCGTAGTAGGAAAAGCACTTACTACTTTAAAGAGTCTTCAAATGGTAAGTGATGAATCATCAAATAGAGAAGTAGCATTAGTGACCATGAGATCACTTAGTGCTCAAGCCGTGGAAAATGAAGAGCAAAGAGAAAATATCTTTCATACCAAGTGCCATGTGCAAGGTAAGGTTTGTTGTTTGATCATTGATGGAGGAAGTTGTACAAATGTGGCCTGTACCACCTTGGTAGAGAAGTTGTCACTACCTACGCTTAAGCATCCCCGACCCTATAGATTAAGATGGTTAAATGATGGTGCCGAACTTAGGGTAAATAAACAAGTGTTGGTGGCCTTCTCGATTGGAAGATATGAAGATGAGGTCCTATGTGACATAGTCCCGATGGAAGCCAGTTACATACTTTTGGGACGACCATGGCAATTTGATAGGGATACTCGACACAATGGGAAAAATAACAAGTATTCATTTATAATGAAGGGAAAACCTGTCACTCTCAACCCAATGTCACCTCAACAAGTTTATGAAGATCAATGGAAGATCATCAATGAGAAAAAAAAAAGGATGAGGAGAAGAAAGAAAAAGGGCAAGTGACCACAAAAGAGAATTCCATCGTGGTGCCCAAAAAGACAACAAAGGAGAAAGTCAAGAGCAATTACTATGCTAGTGAAAGGGAGGTTAAGAAAGCATTCTTCTTAGATCAACTTTTTCTAATTATTTTTAAAGAATGTTATTTTTCTACTAATGACCTTGACCCTAACTTGCCTAATGCAATGACTTCTCTTTTGAAAGAATTTAGTGATGTTTTTCCCGAGGAGTTACCAAGTGGATTACCGCCAATTCGAGGAATTGAACATCAAATCGACTTTATTCCTGGAGCCGTAATTCCAAATCGCCCTGCTTATAGAGCCAACCCTGAAGAAACCAAAGAACTCCAACGACAAGTGGAGGAGTTATTATCTAAGAAGCATGTGCGGGAAAGCTTAAGCCCCTGTGCCGTTCCAGCATTGTTGGTGCCAAAGAAGGATGGATCATGGCGTATGTGCGTGGACTGCCGGGCGGTCAACAAAATCACTGTAAAGTATCGCCATCCTATTCCTCGTTTAGATGATATGCTGGATGAATTGCATAGGGCTAGGTTTTATACAAAGATAGATTTAAAATCTGGATATCACCAAATTAGAATGAAAGAAGGAGATTAATGGAAAACTACATTTAAAACAAAATATGGTTTATATGAATGGTTAGTCATGCCTTTTAGTTTAACCAATGCACCTAGTACTTTCATGCGACTTATGAACCATGTTTTGAGGTTCTTCATTGGAAAATTTGTTGTGGTATATTTTGATGATATCCTTATTTATAGTCAATCTTTAGATGAGCATGTTGAACATGTTAGGCTTGTTCTTGTTGCTTTACGTGCTGAAAAATTATATGCTAACCTTAAGAAGTGTACATTTTGTGCACATCAAGTCATATTCCTTGGGTATGTGGTAAGCACCGAAGGGATAAGAGTTGATGACGAGAAGGTTAAGGCTATACGTGAATGGCCGACCCCTTCCAATGTCACTGAGGTACGTAGTTTTCATGGATTAGCGAGCTTTTATAGAAGGTTTGTTAAAGATTTTAGCACTAAGGCTGCTCCTCTAACAGACATTGTTAAGAAGTCTACAGGTTTTCAATGGGGAGAAGAGCAAGATCGAGCATTCAATTTGCTTAAACAAGAGTTAAGCTCAGCACCTTTATTAGCCTTACCTGACTTTACTAAAACTTTTGAAATTGAATGTGATGCTTCAGGTATAGGAATTGGAGCTATGCTAATACAAGAAGGCCGACGTCTCGCTTATTTCAGTGAGAAGTTGAATGGTGCTGCGTTAAGATACCCAACATATGATAAAGAGTTCAACGCAGTTGTTTGAGCTCTGCAGACATGGCAGCACTATCTGTGGCCTAAGGAGTTTATCATTCATACCGACCACGAATCCCTTAAACATTTAAAGGGACAAGGTAAGTTGAATAAGAGACATGCCAGGTGGGTCGAATTTATTGAAACATTTCTTTATGTGCTCAAATATAAACAAGGTAAGGAAAATGTGGTGGCTGATGCACTGTCTCGTCGGTATACTTTACTTTCCTCTTTACATACCAAGTTGTTAGGATTTGAATATATTAAAGAGTTATATGCTAATGATCCTGACTTTGGTACAGTCTATGCAGCCTGTGAAGAAGCCGCATTTGGTAAGTTTTATAGGCATGAAGGGTTTTTAATGAGAGAAAACCGACTTTGTATGCCTAATAGTTCTTTGCGTGAATTACTGGTACGTGAGGCGCATAGTGGGGCATTAATGGGACATTTTGGGGTGAGGAAGACTTTAGATGTGTTAGTTGAACATTTCTTCTGGCCTCATATGAAAAGAGACGTAGAAAGGGTTTGTGACAAGTGCATAACTTGTAGACAAGCCAAGTCTAAAGTTCAATCGCATGGTATGTACACTCCTTTGCCTATTCCTCAACAGCCCTGGATTGACATTTCCATGGACTTTGTATTAGGGCTACCGAGATCAGTGCGAGGTATGGATTCTATCTTTGTGGTGGTTGATCGTTTCTCTAAAATGGCTCATTTTATTGCTTGTAGGAAAACGGATGATGCCAAGCATGTTGCCGACCTGTTCTTCCGTGAAGTCATTAGATTACATGGAGTACCACAAAGCATCGTTTCTGATCGAGATGTTAAATTTTTGAGCTATTTTTGGAAAACCTTGTGGGGTAAGCTAGGTACAAAGTTATTATTTTCTACCACTAGTCATCCACAAACCGATGGCCAAACAGAGGTGGTCAATAGGACATTATCATAGTTGTTGCGTTCTATTATTCAAAAGAATTTGAAAAGTTGGGAAGAGTGTCTACCTCATGTTGAATTTGCTTATAACCGAATTGTTCACTCTGCCACTAACTACTCACCTTTTGAAGTGGTTTATGGTTTTAATCCCCTGACTCCGTTGGATTTGACACCATTGCCATTTGAGTATTCAAGTCTTGATGGTGAGACGAAGGCTGACATGGTGAAAAAGTTGCATGAAAAAGTCCGCTAACAGATCGAGAAAAGGACACACCAATATACCACTCAAACCAACAAAGGTCGTAAACGTGTTATCTTTGAGCCTGGTGATTGGGTTTGGGTACATATGTGCAAAGAGCGATTTCCTCTTCAACGGCGAACTAAACTTCATCCAAGAGGAGATGGACCATTTCAAGTGGTTGAACGCATCAACGACAATGCCTATAAGCTGGATTTGCCTGGTGAATATCAAGTTAGTGCCACATTCAACGTGACTGATCTTTCCCCTTTTGATGTAGGTGATGAGTTTGATTCGAGGACGAATCCTTTCGAGGAGAGAAGGAATGATGAGACTCAAGAAGCCAACACTCAAGAAGCCAACAAGCCAACTCAAGAAACTGACAAGCCAGCTCGCAAAGCATTTGATCCATTAAGGCATCTTACGGGGCCGATGACGAGGGCTCGAGCTAAACGCGTTCAAGAAACCTTAAGTGGTTTAATTCATGACCTCCGAGCTCATCAAGCATGTGACCAAAACTTGCAAGTCATTACCTTATTGCAAGTTCGGCTTGAAGAACACTAGTCTTTGGCTAGAATCTAGTGTGATATTAGGCCAAGATTATTTAATTAATTTTTGTGGTTTTATTTTAGGAATTTATTCATTCTTGAAGGGCCAAAATGTCAATAATTAATGGTGCTGTGAATAGTGTCGTGAATAGTAAATTATTAGGTAATTTTTAGTTAGATGCCAAATTTGTAAACTTGAAGTAAGCCTTAAAGGGCCAAACTTCCAAGTCCAATTGGCTTTAGGGTTTTTGTTTCCTTTTTAGTTTAAGGCTATCTTTTAGTTACTTAAAGGAGCTTGGCTACCTCTTTCTCTTTAGAAATTAGATTAGGGTTAGGATTTTAATTGTTTCCTTTTTACAATCCCTGTACCCCTATAAATAGAGGCCATTCAGCCAAGACATGAATAAGAAGATTTTGTGACATTACGTCCTTGAGAGTTTGAGTGATTCAATCTCTTCGTTCTTGTGAAGAACAACGGGCTTATCAAACTTGACCAGTTTGTGGCGCCTTTGAGTCTTATCAATCTAGTGGAACCCTAGATTGTGGCGACGATTCATCCATTCGGTCTCAATTCCACCGGTTCTAGGATTTCGCAAGTTAAGTCTTGGGTCCTGTTTCGCTTGTTGTGTCTTGCCGGCTCCATATAGCCGTGAGGTGCGCATCATCAAGTCTGCTGCACACTTATAAAATTTCTTTCTCTGGAAAAAGCGGGTATGAAAGAGTTGGGCTAACCTCCTGAATGATGAAATGCTGTTACGGGGGAGACCATCAATCCATACACGCGCTTTTTCACTCAGATATATGGGAAAGGCTTTGCGCATCACTTCCATCGGGGCGTTTTTGGAATTTATCGCGTATTTGAAGTGCGACAAGAAATCCAAGGGTCCGTATCCCCCTCATAGGATGGAATGCCATCCGGCATCTTGAAACCTGTCGGAGTTGGATATTGCATGATGTGAGATGTGAACGGGGAAGAGATGTCTCCTTTGTCGTCAGATCCCAGTAAGCCATATATATCGTCAGCCACCCGATTGTTGATCGGAAGAAAGTCATCATGTCGTGGACATTTAGGGTTAGGCCTGATTTTGGGATGTCCATTCTCATAATTATTGCCTGCCTAAGAAATATTATCTTCATTTCTTCCTTCTTCCCTTTTATGACGGACTTCCTCACGATTGTTTGGATTGGATCTATTCTCCCGTTGATGAGAGGGATGTCTATTTCTGCAAAATTCTTCGAACTAAGCATGGTACAATTCAACAAAAGCACGTTCATCTTCTTCCACCTACTGATGTGCGAAAGACTTGTCTGGGTTCTAAGACTTTTGCCTAGATGTTCCATTGGTATGCTCAGAGTGACGTTCCGATCTTTCGAGAATGTCATCCAATCGTAACGGGTCATCTGCCTTTGGTCCAGAGCGACTACGTGGTGCTCCTCCTTGACTAGTTCCCTCACCAGCTCTTCGCCCCCCTGATCGAGTTCCAACCATGTTGATGATAAAGAACGGAAAGCAACAGAACAAATACGTCTTCTAAGAATAAAAAGTTCCCAAGACGGCGCCAATTGATGAAGTTGTAATCCGCTACTGTCAACGATCCAATCCTGCTGTCACGACCTGAAAACTTCTAAACGAGTAAGAATGGTGATTCCTGCAAAACAAATCCCAGAGGGGTTATCCGGGGAAGATTCTCTGATACTAAAGTTAGAATTTCTGTCGGAGTGTAGTATTTTTCTTAGCCAGTTTTTCACTTATCCATACCTGGTGATCTTCTCCGATTTTTATCCCCTTCTTATCATTAATCATGGGATTCTGTAACGGTTGTAGATTGCTGGATCGTGGATATTTCTCCTTTTGGAGCGTCGTTGTTATCTTCCCGTGATTACAGGCTTTGACTACGTGTTTATGGATAAATACAACTCTGCTATTATCACGTGATCTTTTAAGATCCATGAATTTACCTTAGTATGCCATAGGAATGGAACTCTGCGGTTAGAATCATTCAATTATAAATAATGTAATGGTTTCGGTTTTTGGCTTACAAGCCTGGAACTAAGCTCCTCCTGAAGATCCGGGTTTACAACTGTATAAGTCTTGATCTGTGTAAGACTTCATGGCACTGGATCTATTCGGGACTCACAGGTCCCGAACTGTGTTGAGCGCACAGGTCCAGGCCTCACAGGTCCCAAGCTGTGTTGGACACACAGATCGGGATCTATTGGTGTGGTAAACCCATATACATCATACCACATGGCTAATACTTTGTTCATATGGAAGAAAATCTAAGGGTGATGCCAACGATCAAAATGATGGTCTCCGAAAGTTCAGCCCTTGTGTTGAAGCTTGTAAACCCTTGGGTAATAACTCTAATACTTTTAGGTATTTTTTGTGTTTTAATCTTTTACAAGTATATCAATTTTTTATTTTTTATTTTTTATTTTTTATTTTTTATTTTTTGTATTGTGTTACCCATGAAATAAATAAATAATTGAGTTTTCTTAAATTTCATATGTATATAGGTATTTTCGTGTTGTATTATTTGCGAAATAAATAAGTCGTATTCAAGTTATGTTACCTGACACGTATAATTAAACAAGTCGTGTTCAAATTTGTGCAAAATCTATAATACCTATGTCTTAACACGATTCGCGAATCTGAAACACGACTTGATTGCCATCCCTATATAATAAACAAGAATAATCAAGTAATTTTATTAGCATCTATAAATTAAAACTGGACTTTTTTCCATGTAGGAGTAATAATGAACATTTATATCAAATAGAAGCCATCTCTAATTAATATTTGAATTAAAATTTTAAGATTATAAGATAAAATTGAGTTAAAGAAAGAGTCCATCACAAAATTAAATTGGTAGAAATACGGTAAATAGTGTTTATAATGTTTTGGATAAAAATATAAAAGTTTGGGAGATGATGACCAATAATACATGAGTGTAATCATAATCAAAACATAATACATGAGCGAATTTTCAATCTATTAAGTGAATTTGATAATTTGGCAAATCACTCTCAATATGTAAGAAAATATAGGGCCTGCTTTGTTAAATAGAGGGCATTTCTCTCAACATGTGGAAAAAAAATTAAAATACAGCATTTTCCACCAATATATTATAAGGAGGTCCAATTTCTGATGTAATCCCACGTGAATGCCGGGTAGGCCAAATATTAATTATTATTGTTATTGTGATGTTATTTGGTCTTTGCAATCTTGTGCCTCTCCCCTTTCCGACTCTGATCACGTTCTTCGAGGTTTTAGTCATTAGTTTCCAGTTTTAACTTGTTTCCTTTTCATAATATGATTAATGATAATAATTGTGGATCATGTCGACACTGTTGAGAAACCACGCAAAATTGGAGGACGAGTTGTTTCTCATTCTATTGACAAGTTTGTGTTCTCTCAAACCAGGCAAATAATTGCAGGAAATCCTTTAATAACACAGATTCTTATTTCTCAATGATATTCCATGATCAAGACAATTGGCTGCCCGTGAAATCATTTTACAAAATTTTATTGATATCTTTGTTTTATAAAGCAAATCAATTTCAATTCTTGAATAATCCACATCATTTCTACTTCTATTGTAACACAAGATTCCCCTTTCTTTGGAAAATGCCTGAATCAACAACTATGACTTTACATATGGACAATTTCTCAATATCTTGTTCATTCGCAACAAAATATTTTATTTGGGCGTCGGTAAAAAGAAAACAAACATGCTTTTTGGGGTAGATATACTATTTCACCAATCGAATCACAGGTATCTAACATATTCATACCTAATGATTTTCCACAAAGTGGTGACGAAACATATAACTTGTACAAATTTTTCCATTTTCTAAGTTGATCTGATCCATTCATTCGTAGAGCTGTTTACTTGATCGTAAACATTTCTGGAACACCTCTGACAAAGGAACTGATGGACATGAGTTCACCAGTAACATATCTGGACCTGTGAGTTCAATACAGTTCGGGACCTGTGCATCTAATGCAGTTTAGGACCTGTGCATCCAATGTAGTTCTGGACCTGTGAGTCCAATGCAATTCAGGACCCGTGAGTTCAATATAGTTCGGGACCTGCGAGTTCCGAACAGATCTAGACAATCGCAACCCCTGATCTTCAGGAAGGTGCCTAATTCCAGACTTGTAAGTCAAAGGCCGAGATATTTACAGTGGTGAATGACTCTCACTTTACTACGGAATTTCACTTCCATAATAAGCTCACAATAATAGCAGAATTGCGTTTATCCATAAACACGTAACCAAAGCCTGTAATTACGGGAAGATAACGATGACGCTCCAAGAGGAGAAATATCCGCGATTTATCAATCAGCAAACCGTTACAGAATCCCATGATCAATGGTAAGAAGGAGATAAAAGCCGGAAGAGACCACCAGGTATGGATAAGCAAAAACTGACTAAGAAAAATATCATACTCCGACAGAAGTTCTGACTTTAGCATCGGAGAGTCTTCCCCGGAGAACTCCTTTGGGATTTGTTTTGCAGGAATCACCATTCTTATTGGTTTGGAAGCTTTCGGGTTATGACAGCAAGATCGGATCGTTAATAGTAGCGGATTACGGCTTCATTAGGAACAAATAGTCAATTTTGAAATAACTTATTACCTACCCCTGTTAAATATGAATCTATCTTATTCAGAAGATAAGAACTTGTATCAGTATCACAATTTCAATTCAAACATGGGTTTGATTCACACTTCATGTTTTGAGAAATATTTACCATCCGAAAAGAGGAAAAAACGGAGTCGTTGTCTAAAGAAATGCATCAAGAATGGGCAACTATATAGAATTTTTCAACGAGATAGTGCTTTTTCAATTGTTAAGAAACCACGCAGAATTGAAGGACGAGTTGTTTCTCATTCTATTGAGAAGTTTGTGTTCTCTAATACTCTCTCCTCCTTGAATTAAAAAAAAATCATTTTTAAAAATTTTCTTTGTTCTAAAAAGAGCATTTTTTGTGTAAAATTCTTATATGACCGTGTTCAGTGAAATTGCAAGTGTACAATATCAACAAGTAATAAAGTAGTGAATAGAGTATCGTTCCCACAAGGATTGAGTTAAAACTAACCAATTACTTACCAATATTATTAATTCAACAACAAGCTAGCTGATTAAATTGTTTTATGGTAAATTAAACTAAAGGAGGAAAAATTAATAACAATTGATAAAAGCAACAAATACTAAAACTTTACTCAATCAACTAAGATGTTAGAGATTTCGATTTACAAGGTCTAACCTATTGTGCAACACGGCTTCTTATTCTTCATGCAGCTGGAGTATTCTTTGTCTTTTTGTTGAAGCAATTCGGTCAAGCTTTGATAAGCTTTCTTGGCTATAAAGTAACAAAATAATGCCTAGATAATTGGTTAGTCCTTTGATCTTCAAATTAGAAGAAAAATTCAAGATTAAGCTCAAAAGTTCTAAAAATATTAGCAAACTAGGAAATCATAAAATCAAAGGATAATTTGGCCAAAATATGTGAAAACAAATCAAAACACAAGCCAATTTCTAACCAAAATTAATAATAATATCCTATATAAAATAGAGTTATCAGACCGTTACTAATAATGCATGACTCAAATTAAAAGTAAGCATAAAAAGTAAAAGTATACATTTAATGATGCATTAAATAGGTTAGACCTTGTAATTTTTTTTTAAAAAAAATTGTACCAAATTTAAAAGAAATTGTACCAAATCAAAAGTTTACTTTTTTCTTGCAAACAATGCCCCATGCCCACAATAAATATAATTCTACCATGTGTACAATTCAATAATCTATAATATTGCCACCTATCTATCACTTTAATGATATTATTTCTTCCTAAATTTTTTCTTTTGCAATATTATCTTCTTTTATGTGCCTATTAGTTTTGTTCACTATATTATTGTTAGAATTGGATTATGATTCTATAATTTCCTAATCTTTTGGTATTTATTCAGTTATAACTATTATAACTCAATTCCAAAATCATATAATGAAACAATTTGACTTACTATATTTTTCTTTTTCAATTTGCTCTAAAACTTCAATCCAAGCATAACATTTATCACTAAATTTTTCTAATTGTTATTTAACGATATCATTTACCAAATATTTCACAAAAATTTTCCCTTGTAAGCCACCATTACTAGCATACATGGCTATTGATTTTACCCTTATTTTATTTTTAAAATATTTTATTTTCTTTTATACCATTAATAGTCATCACACTTATTAACACATCAACGAGAGAGTTTAAATCATTGTAATGAAATTTACTCTAATCAAATTATGGTACCAATTTAAATAGTTTGATAAACTCTTATATTCATATTTTATAAGAGATATTTTGTATGGTTTTTTTTAAGTTTACATGAGTTTATTTACAATTTTTTCTTTCATTTGTATCATGCTAATTTTTTTTTTTGGGTTTTTTCTTTCTTTTTATATGTTAGATAAAAAAAAAGTTTATACGTGTTTTGATCTTTGTTTATATGTGTTTTTTAAATATTTTGTCTTTTTGGTTTGTATTTGTTGGTCTTCTAATATAAACCCTCTAAAATAATTTATTACTATCTATATTATTTAAATTTAATACAAAAATAATAATAATACTTTTAAATGAAAAATAAGAAATTATGATTTAAAAGTCTTAAATTATAATTTTTTCAACAATAATAAGATCCGTGCATTTGCATGGGTAGAATACTAGTTAAAAGGGAAATTGAGGTATTACCTTTGATCGTTATGTTTCTCTCAAATTCTAGGTTTTTTCATTAATATAAATGTAATTTTGTAAAATTGTTTAAACTGTTTTTGCACCACTTTAAGTATATTAATTCACTTTAAAAGCTTTGTATTGTATTTTCTTTATTTTCAAGTTAAAAAATTATTGTTAATTATTTAAATTTTACCATCAAATCCAATCAATTCTTAAAATATAAAATTTATCAAAGTTTTTGTCATATACAATTTGTATTACTATATAAAGTTTATAACCTGCATACAATTTTTTTTTTCAAAGATCGATAATTGTATTAACTTTTGAAAGTTAATCTGTACAATCAATGTCCTCACAAAATTGGACTCTTCTTAGCTCTAAGTATGGCTAAGACTAACTACCATAAAGTCACCATAGCATCCTTCCTCCCACAAAAAACAAAACAGGTCAAAATAACAAAACAGTCACCATAGCTCTCTCACTGTCATGTTCCACCTTCTATACACTATACACTATACACTAGCCCCCACTAATGACAAGTTAGCCACTGATCGACGACATGATCCTAGCTAACTCCTAGTTGCTTCATAGAACTCTAACCAAGCATTCCTCGCCATCGTTACTATTTCCTCCGGCTCCTACCATTCTCTCTGAAAAACCCAACCAGTCTGACCCTTCCATAGCATCCACATAATGTAGGTTGTAAACTGTGCTCGTTCCTTCCAATTATTCTCACCTTGACTAGAACACAAATCTTGCCACCACTACTGAAATGTATCCTATTGTCTCCCAGGCTTAGTCCAACCTAGCTGAGCCAAATTCCAAACCAACTTGGCAAGAGAACAATTGAACATCATACGCTCCAACTTCTCCTCCTCTTCTCCACACAATGGACACAAAGGTTCCACCTGCACTTTCCTTTGGTACAGCTTGGCATTTAGTGGCAAAATATTGTGACAGCATCTCCATACAAAATGCTTGACCTTACCTACATACAGTTACATTTTACTTTTTATGTTACAAAAATTTGTACACCAATATACATTAAAAATTATAGAAATAAATATTTCATATAACTTAACTTGCTTGACTAAAAAATTGATTTTTTTTACTTTAGTTTTCTCCCAAGACTAAATATCTCTAGGTGAGAAAGAACGTGCAAATAGCGTGAGTACTGTAGCTTTACTTTAGGGGTAGGTTTCCTTCTTTAGGGGAAGTTGTGTGGGTTTTTCTTCGGTGTTTTGTTCAGTTGTTAATCCATAGTTGGTTCTTAGAAGGAATAAAGTGAGGGTGATGTCGATAGAGGGTGTGGTGGGCTGGGAGATTGAAGTGGTTGACCTTGTACAGAAGCTCCAATTAGCTTCAACTGAAGAACGGCCAATTGAGTTGAGGGTGGCTGATTTACAGGCTGGTAAGGAGGAGGGTAGTCGCAGTCTGCTTGGAAAGTTATTTGGGGTCAAGAGCTAACTTTCTGTGACTGAAACATACACTGTAAGCAATTTGGCCAGTTGCTCAGCCTTTTCTTATTCGAGAACTAAGAATTAACTATTATCGGTTTGTTTTTCATTCGGAGAAAGATAAACTTAAGGGGAAAGTGGGTAGAGAGTGGAGGTTTGATAATCAATTTTTGGTGTTGAAGGAATGGGCTAAAGAAGTGACGAGGGAAGATAAAGACTTTAATAGGGTGCTGGTTTGGGTGCAGCTTTGGGTTTTGCCTAATCATTGGATTACAAGGGAAGCAGGTTTCCGAATTGGCAGTGTCTTCCCAGCAGTGCAGGATGTGTTTATTCCAGAGGGGGGTCGTCTAGCAGGTAGACATCACAAGATTTTGGTTACTTTGGACTTAGAGCAACCTCTCTTGTGAGGAGTTCAGGTACGGTTTCAAGATGTTTCTTCTTAGGTTTGGTTTAAATATGAATTCCTTCCCACCTTTTGTGTTTATTGTGGATGAGTGAGACATGGGGTCTTGGTGTGTGATAAGCGACATGAGGATCAGAGGGGTAGTAAATTGCTTGAGAGCCAATTTGGGTTATAGTTGCGAGTGGGAACTGGTGGATTTGCATGGCCTGAACGTGAGAAACTAACTGCTATGCATCGATTAGACCAAGTTCCGAGGAATGTTAGGATGTTTCACACAGAGTAGGTTCCAACAGAGAAGCTGCATGGGTAGGAGTTGTTGTCTGATCCTATGCTTCCCCATTTGCAGCGTCGGTTTGCGGAGATGAAGGAGGCTGGACATGGGTTTCAGGATCTTGGTGATGGTGCAGATGGGGGGGTTTGTGGAGGAGGAACAGTAGAAGAATGTTCCGAGGGTGGAGCTGGGGACTTTGGCTGCTGGTTTAAGGGCTGAGGAGTATGAGCTACTGAAGCAGGCTTCTCTACCAGCTCTAGATTGTTCTGGAAGTGCCATGGATAAGCAGGTGGCTGTTACAGGTGGAGTGGTGTCTTTGGATCGCACGCGGCAGCAACTCTCTCCTTTGACTTTATTTCCTTCTGGAAGTGGTTTGCAGATTCATGAGGCTGATTCAACTAGCTTCTTGTCTTTGGATAGCGCACAATAGCAGCCCTCTCCCTCGGCTTTGTTTCTTTCTGGATGTGCTTCAAAGAAGCATGCAGCTCTTCCTTTTTTGGATCATCAGGTGCCTAGATGGAGGCGGTTGGATAGATGGTTGTTCTCCACTTCGGGTGCGAACTTGAAGATGACTTCGTGTTTGAGTGAGAAACGGGAGTGGCATTTTGTGACTGACGATGCTAGTTCTTTGGATGTCAAAGGGATTCAAAGATAAAAATGCGAAGGTACGAAGACCTGCTCGTTTGATAAATTGACAAATAAAACTGAGGTAAAAGGGACCAGCCTTTTAGGGCCCCAGGATATTATATGAAGATAGGTGTTTGGAATTGTAGAGGTTTGGGTGATATCTTTACAATTTCCCAATTAAGGGAGACCCTCAACTCCCAACATCCAGATGTGATGTTTTTATCGAAGACAAAGCAACAAAAACCTTTTGTGGAGAAAGTGTGTAGGTGTTTAGGGATGGATGATCATTGGCAATATGTTGAATTGGATGGTCTTCGAGTAGGTATGTTAGTGTGTTGGGCTAATACCATTTCATTTGTTAGTTTGGTTTATAATGATTTTTGTGTGCAATTGCAATATCGAATTAATGGTGAGTTAGAGGTGTGGTGGGCGATTTTTGTATATGCCAATGTCAAGTGTTCAATGAGGGAGATGTAATGGCATTTCTTAGAGAATGAAGGACAAATGGGGTGATTGGTGGATTTTGGGTGGCAATTTTAATGATATAGCATATCCACAGGAGACAAGAGGTGGGCAGCAGAGGTCGGTTGCTAGTTGTTTCTCATTTTCTAATTTTATTGGCCGTATGGAAATGGTTGATCTTGGCTTTGTGGGAAATCAATTCACATGTACTAATCATAGAGTTAGGGAGGGCTTGGTTAGGAAAAGCTGGATCGGTTTTTTTGCTCACCCCGATGGAGGCTACATTTCCCACATACCAAAGTCAGTCATTGTGAGAAGTAAGTGTCTGACCATTCTTTGTTTTTGTTGAATAATGATCCTCATCAATGACATAGTAAGAGACGATTCATTTTTTATCAAAGGTGAGTTCGAAAGGATGGTATGCTGGCAAGGGTCTCAAGCATGGCAGACAGTGTTTCGGGAGAGTTCACAGTCACGTGTGAGTGATAAAATTGCGAAATGCAGGGCAGATTTGCGACAATGGAGCAAGACGTATGGCATCAATTCAGCTAGATAGATTCAGGATTTCAAACACCAATTGGAGGAATTGAGTTTCCAAGGTGGGTCTAGAGATTGGCAGCAATGGTATAGGCTTCGGGATCAATTGCATTAGGCTTTTAGGGAGGAAGAAGCTTATTGGAAATAGAAATCAAGGAAGTGATGGCTCAAGGAGGGGGATAGGAATTCAAAATTCTTTCATGCAGCCACAGCTCAACGACGAAAGATGAATAGTATTGAGAGATTAACCTCACACATGGGTGAGGTTTGTCTGACCAAGGCGACGGTAGAAAGGGAGATCCTAGGGTATTTTGAAACGCTCTATGCGTCTAGTAAGCCAATGCAATGTCCTACTTTGCTAGAAGGAATGCCACGATCCATCTCCAAGGAGATGAATGGCAATTTGACGAGGCCGGTTGAAGAAGGGGAGATTAAACATGCTCTTTTCCAAATGAATCCAAATTTAGCTCCTAGACCTAATGGTATGACACCTTTGTTCTTCTAGACATATTGACATGTGGTTAAAATTGATATTTGCAATGCGGTGCTGGATTTTTTTTTCTATGTAAGTGTATGTTTCGGAAGCTTAACCATACATCGCTTACATTGATTCCTAAGGTGCAGATTCCAATCTCTATCTCTCAATATAGACCTATTAGTTTATGTAATGTGGTTTATAAAATTATTTCCAAAATATTGGCTGAACGCCTCAAAGTGCGTCTACCTATGTGTATTAGTCCAGAGCAATCAGCATTTATTCCAAGTAAACAAATCCTTGATAATGTCATTATAGCGCATGAGTGTCTTCATACAATGAATTCAAGGAAGCGGGGCAAGAAAGGGTTCATGGCTATGAAAATTGATATAGCTAAAGCGTATGGCCGGGTTGAGTAGAATTTTTTGGAAAGAGTAATGAGGAAAATGGGGTTTGATAGGGGCTTCATAGGTTAGATTAGGCAATGTATTAGCACGACAACTTTGTCGGTTAATATAAATGGCGACCAATGTGGTTTTGTTCAACCTTCACGAGGGATTAGACAAGGTGACCCTATTTCTCCTTATTTGTTACTTATCATTTCAGATGCTCTATCTTACGTGATTCAACATGCTCGGGTGCGGGGGGAATATAAGGGTATACGAGCTAGTGGTAATGGTCCTGTTATTACGCATTTGTTCTTTGTGGATGATTTATTATTGTTTTGCGAGGCAAACCAGCAACAAGCTCAACAATTGCAAGCTATCCTCAACCTATATAGTCACAACTCTGGTCAACTTATTAACATGGCCAAGTCTTCAATTTTTTTTAGCTCCAATGTCTCACAGGAAACCAGATTTCAGTTATTTTAGGTGCTGGGAGTGGTGAAGGAGCAACATAATGCTCGTTATTTGGGCCTGCCGATGCGTATTGGGAGATCCAAGAAAAAAGTTTTCAATTTTGTAATTGACAATGTTCAGCACCGGATGCAGAATTGGATGAATGGTTTTCTAAGCTTAGCGGGCAATGAGGTTCTCCCTAAAGCTGTGGTGACTGCTTTACCTACATATGTTATGGGCTGTTTTAAATTGCCAGTTGGAGTGTGTAAGACGATTTGTAGGCTGTCGGCAAACTTTTGGTGGGGTATGCATTCGAATGGTTGACAAAAAATTCATTGGAAAGCTTGGCTGAATATGATGAAATTGAAGAGTGACGGAGGGATGGGGTTTCAAGATGTGCAACACTTCAATGATACGTTACTGGCTAAGCAACTCTGGTGAGTGGTTACCAAACCTAAGCTGTTGCATGAGTAGGATGATGAAAATGAAGTATGTTCCAAATGATGTGTTGCAGCAGGCGGAATGTAAAGGATCTGCTTCTTGGTTATGAAAGTGATGGATGGCGGCCAGGCATGTGCTTAATATTGGAGCCCTGTATAGAGTGGGGTATGGCTAATCAATTCGGGTGTGGGAGTCACCGTGGATTCCAGACCGGCAAGATTTTAAGGTGCATGGGTGTCACCAACCTCAACCTCTGGTCACTTGGGTTAGTGATCTTCTAAATGAGGATGAGAGAGAATGGAAGTCAAATTTGGTTTCCTCGATTTTCTTGCATCAAGATGCGGATATAATATTACAGTTATCTTTGGAACCTGCTGGCAGCCAAGATAAGTTTTCTTGGCAATTTAGTAGGGATGGGGAATACACTGTTAAATCGGCTACAGACAACTGCAAACTACAATACATATTCTAGATCAGGGGGCTAAGAGCAACTGTTTTCGAAGCCAATTACACAACATGTGGAAGGTCACCTGGAAGTTGAATATTACACCCAAGTTGAAGCATTTTATGTGGCAATGTTGTAATAATATCATGCTTATTAATCATATGTTGCAACAGCGTAGATTGGCCGTGGATCCCATGTGTCCTATGTGTGGCAAAAATGTTGAAACTTTGGAACATGCTTGCTTTCTTTGCTTGCGTGTGCAGCGAATAGGCCTTAGCTCCGGTTACTTGGAATCATACTTCTTGCTTTAGTGGTACATTTAGGGAATGGTGGCAAGATATTTGTGTTAACCAAAATGCGGGTTTAGGGGAAGAAAGGATTCAACTTACGGTGTATATACTTTGGCACATTTGGAAAAGTAAGAACTTGTAGGTGTTCCAGCAAGAATGGTTGGAGGAGCGGAGAGTGGTGGCATTGGCACAAGAGGAATGGCTGGAATTCCAACTTCTTTAAGGGATAGTACTTGGATTTTCTTTTCATGGGTTTCGATTTTAGATTAATGTTAATGTTGATGTTGGCTTTTGTGGCTAGTGTTGATTGTTGAGGTTTGTTGATAGTTCTGATTGGTGTTTTATATTTGTTGGGTGGATGTTGTTTTGTTAGAGACAGGATTGGGTTGGTTTCTGTTATTTCAGAACCAGGTTTTATTTAGTTTACAGCGGAGATGCTGCCAAAATTCTTGATGCTTGGTGTTAATACTAGTGGCAATACTAGTTAGGTGTTTGGTTCTTATTTTTTTCCACTCGTATAGTATTGGCGGGATACTGCATTGATAGGTGCCACTACCTCTATGTAGTGTTGTTTTGTGGGAATATGTTAGCGTTTCAGTGACGTGAGGTCAGTTCGTCTTAACGTAACACAATGCTAAGAATGGTCCTTATAGAGGACCTGCCTTGTAACCATTAACTTTCATTAAGTTAATACACTACTCTTTCTGGGGAAAAAAAAAACTTATTTGCCATTTAATCCTTTTAAATATTTTTACTAAAAACTATCAAAACTAATTCAAAAAATTATTTTAAAATATGCTAATGTATAATTATCTAAGTAAATTATAAATACTATAATCATAAATAATTGGCATATTTACCCATAAAAAATAAAAGTCATACTCTACATTTTACACTAGTGTTTTTTTGCCCCTTAAAATTTAATACATTAATTTTTTGAAAAAATTTGTATAATCTTTTAAATGTAATTGGTAGTTTTAGCTAATTTTACTATGTTTTATTAACTATGAATTTCAATTTTTAGTTAATTTAGTAATACTTTATGTATTTATATTAAAATACCATTTTTTCTCTTTAAAAAAAAAATCTACTAAGGGCAATTCAAATTTGTTTAGTATATATAATTTTAAATAGTAGATATAAAGTTAATTTGATTAATTATTTAATTAAAATTTATATATTGAAATAGAAGATATTACAACTTTAGACATTCATGACCATTTATTTACTGTTACTATGTAAATTAATCTATATTAAAGTATATTTAGTTTAATAAATAAAAATAATTGAAGGTAACAACTATAAAATATTTGAATAAGCATATGTAAATATAAAGTATGACTTTTTAATGGATAAATATGCTAATTATTTATGTTCATAATATTTATAATTTACTTAGATAATTATATACTAAAATATTTTAAATTAGTATTGAAATTTTTCAATCAAAATATTTAAAATGATAAATAGGAGTGGATTTCACTACTCCAGCTCAATTATTATTCTTTACTTTACTTTACTTTACTTTATTTTACTTTACTTATTATTAAAAAAACTACTCATTATCCAAATGAAAGACAATCGATTATCTACCTAAGAAAATTGAAAGTCCCATATATGAGAAAATATCACAAATAGAATTGAACCAAGTAACGTTGCAAATGCATAATGATAGTAGGGTCGGGATATCCCTACCCTCCAAACCGAACGTTGAAGGTCTCCCCTCATCGTGCTCTCTGCAAGGGAATCTTCACTCACTACTTCCCCCAATATATTCCCTTTACCACATCAAGGGTGTTTACATGAGATTTTAGAGGTTCGCTCATAAAAGGCTACTATATTATATCTTTTTACTATAGTCTAATTTAATAGTCATTGAACTCAATATAGTAGTCTGTCTAGTTATTCTTAGTTAAATCATTACTCTTCATTCTTCTGTGCCAAAAGAGTTTCTTTTTCGACAATATTTACATCAAATCTCCAAATCAAAATCCAAAAATCTGTCTCGCTATCTATTGTTGGCCCTTAGCCACATGGATCATGCTTCTTGATTGTCCCACATACTTCAAGATTCAAAGCCTATCTTGCGCTTTTGCCCATTCTTCAATAGGGACCCTCATCTTATCCCCACCAACATTCATGAACGAACCTCCACAATGGTCATATTGCTAGTAAGATTTTGACCCCACAACAGATTATTGTCCCTACCAATTTGCTGGATTAGTTCGCCTTCATTTAATTCCGCCCATATATTTCTTGCATGATCTTCGTACGTACGGCTGGTCCTTTGAATCGTACACATCCTCTTCCTAGCTGTCTTTTCACTCCATGAATTAAATAACAAAATAAACAATATTATCTGAAAAAAATACAAATACCTAATCAAACTTATAACCTATAGTTTTTCAAATTTTGATAAAACTATAAAACTAATTCCATTAGTCAAAAAAGTTAAGGTAAATTACATCTGTCACTCTTGAGATTTAGCAAAACTATCAAATGAATCTTGAAATTTAAAAAAACTATTAATACCTCCCTTAAATTTGATAAATTTATAAAATTTAACTTTCTACTATTAGTTAACTAACGTTGACTATTGACTTTTAACCAAGTTAATGGTTAATTTTTCAAAATTTCTAAACTATCTTTTAAATTATAATATTTGAAAGTTTTCATTACAAAATAGACCCGGGGTTTAACAAAATAGATCTCTCTCTACTTTTTTTCTTATTTACTTAGTGTCAAAAAAATTAATAACAATTATTTATTATCAAAATTTTAGACATAATTCTAACAAATTATTTATACAATTTAATAATCTAACAACTTACTAAAATACATATCGAGTTTAGATGTTACAATATTTTATTATGCTTATTTATTCGTTTCCATTCATACAATTTAAATTAAATCTAATAAATATAATTCTTAATTTTACAACCATTAGATCAAATTCTAATAACTATATAAAATTGTAAGAAATTTAATAAATAATTATTTCTCAAAGGTCTATAGAGATACAAAATAATACAAAAATCACTTATTTAGTTAATCATTTAAAAGGACAGTAGTGGTAGATTAATATTGAAGGTACAATAAGAAAATTAGAGAATAAGTTTTTTTTTAATTTGATGATGAAATAGTAATATGGTAAAAAAATTTATTAATTTTATTAGTTATTTTTCAAAAATTTTATAGATATATAATGATATTATATTCTTATTACTTTTTTAATTTATTGATTTTTTGATATAAAATAAAATTATAGAATGATTTCTCATGGAAAGAAAAGAAAAATATAAAATGTAAGAAGAGAAGTTATTAAATTTTATTTAATAAAATTTTAAAATTTTAAGATTCATTTTATAATTAAAACGAACCTTTGGTATATGCTATTTTCTAGACTGGTTTTTTTTTTTCTTTTCATTTATTCCTATAGTTGACTTTAACCGTCATTAAGTCAAAAAAGCTAAAAGTATTGGTAATTTTTCAAAATTTGTAGATTTATTTGGTAGTTTTGCTAAATCTCAAAAGTGGTAGATGTAATTTACCAAAAAGGTTATATGTGTCAACAAATTTACTCCTTAATGTTTTAAGCTACACTTGTAACATTTATTATAAAAAATATATATGTAAAATATTCCTTATATAGGATTAAGTAAATAGATGTATCTTTTTCTGTATTTAAATTTGATTTTGAGGGTTAAAAATGATAAAGAAGAAAATTATCAATTCTAATTGAAGAAAAAAGTGTACAATTTCAATTAAATTTTAAAACTATAACATCATATAATATTTATAATCAAATATTATCCATTTTTTCACTTTTAATATTATTTTTTTCTATTTATATTTTCAGATAAATTGATTGATATTTTATTTTATTTTAATTTGTTACTTCTCAATAGTTAACTTTCAATTAAGGGAATTTTTTCAAATTATGGTATTTATGTTGTAGTTTTACTAAACTTCGAGAGAAGTGGATATAATTAACTCGTTTATCACTATTATATAAAAAAAAAAGTTTTTATTTGGTTTTAATGTAATTATTATAAATATTAAGAATTAAATTTTCTTTTTATTGTCCTATAATATTAATTTTAATATCAATATTTAGTAATTAGAATATGATTAAAGTTTATTTAAAATTCTAAATCTTACAAACTCTTAAAAAGATTATCTATTTACTATTGATTAATTGTTAGTAATTTTTTTTTTCTTTTTGGCTAAACGTTGTGTATTAACTTTCATAGAAAAGTGAATGAGTACAGAAAGGATCCATTAAAGAACTATCCCTAACCCAACTAACCTAAACGCAGTAAGAGTTGGTTAAGGCAAAAACCCAATCAAACGGGACCGGCACAACCCGGTAAAACGGGCCCTATACCTCATAGCTAACCTAACGTAACTAAGAGCAACAAAAGCCCTAACTTGTACAAGTTGGCCACTACTGGCACAGCTCTCTGAAACAACCGCAGAAAAAACCGACCACGCAACTTTACCCCTATAGTATGGAACTAGATGGACCTAACTCCTGTCTATGCACAGACTTATGCTGTGTGTCAACATACTCGACCCTCCTCCCAAGCTAAGACACCAAAACCCTACCGTAGGGATGCCTCGCCATAGCATCACAAAACACCACTGGCTTCGAAGTTCAGCAATAAGGAAACGTCCATGATACATCTCAATGCATCCTCCCCTACGAGGGACCCAAAAGCCGACTGACGCCAGCACCTACGTTTCGAAAAAAAAAAAAAAACCGGATCTCACCGAGATCACACCGCTGATCATCCGCAATCATCTAAAAAACGACCAGGCAGCCCCTAAAAAGTGAGATACTCATAACCAATTTACAATTCAATTGTTAGTAATTTGAAGATGGTTAAAATTTTTATTGCTTTTAATAATTTAATTTTCATTGGTATGCTTTTTCATAATTAATTAATTTTTTTACTGTTTTTGTGTTAATTATAAAAGAATTTTCACAGTAGTATCTATATTCTTAATTAAAATATTATTATTCTTTTTTTTTCTTTTATGACCTTTTCTACTCCTCCCTCCAATTTGACATGTCTTTTTCTGTTTTGAGTTTTGGAACACTATGAATTATACTTTTGTTCTATGATTTTTTAAGTGTTTGATATTTTTGTTTATCGGGATTAATAATTCACTTTCTGCATATATAGAATTCCAAAAGATTGTAGTAAAATATATAATATCAAACTTACGATTTGTTTTATAATTTATATGCAAAGAGTTTATTATTTAGAATTTTACATTTTATACTATTTTTTAGATTATAATCACTATTTAGTAGTTTTATTTTAAAATACTTTAATACCACATTTTATGAATTCATGATCTGATACTTTTATTCAACAAATATTATTTCATACTTTATTAATTTTATTTGTTCGAAAATTTCTCTTTAACATTTTTGTATTTTTGTTTCTCCTGAAGTAATATGTATTTAATAAATTATCAACAAAATTACTGGATTTCCCATGCCTTGCATGGGAATTCTGCACTAGTTAATAAGAAAAGGATATTTTTTACCAGCACAAGATGTGGATAAACAAACTATGAAATTTTTCCATAAAACTTATTCACAATGCAAAAATAAGTGATGGGAAACTTATTGTTACTGGTTTATTTTGTCAAGAAACTCTCTTTTTTTATAACGTGGGAGAGTTTGAATAGATAATACATAAATTATTGAGGAAATAGAATGTGTCCCAAATTATTCTATATTTGTGTTTACAATAAATTTAATCAATATGGCTGTGATTGAGAAGTTTTGTGTAGTTTTCTCTATTATTAAAACCAAAACTTATTTACTTCCCGATCTCTCAAGTAAAGTGTTTCATTTCTCTTGCCAAGAGAACAGTAGTCCTCTAGGTGAAACCTAGGTGATTTCTTTCAACTTCCTCAAATCTTGATCTGATATTGTTTGTCCACATAGTTTCTACAAACTGTTGAGCAGAGTGCAAAACTAACTATTAATTTTGTAATATTGGTTGGAAACACTTTCAAAGCTTTTAAAACAAAATAGCATTTCTGCTATACTAAAGCTTTCAAGTTTCAAAATTTTCCTGCGGTGCTTCCTTCTTTCCTTCAAGATTGCTTCTCTTGTTTGTCCACTAATTCCTTCACCTGATTTGAAATTAAGTTTCTTTCAAGCTAGTTGCTTCTCACAGGAGGTTCACGTTTGAAACCTTGCACTTCACCTGTTTGTGGTAAAGCCCCAACAGCTCGTGGCGGAGGACGTAGTAGATCGGCTTTGACAGTGTAAATTATCAAGGGAGAAGGAGCTAGGGGTTGAGTTACAAGAGCAAGATGATTTCTAAGCAAGGAATAGTGCAAAAAAGTTTAGTGGGGAAAATATATAGATAAAAGAGAGTCAATTTTACGGGCTTAAAGCTTACCTTAGACAAAATCTGGCCAACAAAATGATCTTTCTCTACAGTAGAGCTGGGTTCCAATCTTTTCCAATTTGTGTTCAACAGCCATGAGGATAGAAGCAAGGTGGCCAAAGGTAGGCTATGGTCCTTCGAGTAACAATATTTGATACTCAAAGAATGGTCCCCTAAATTGAACATCAAAACGGAAGATTTCAACACAGTCAAAATGTGGATACAAATCTAAAATATCCCAACCTATTGGATATCGAGAGAGAAGAGGTTGAAACTAGGGAAATTGTTCCAGAAGGTGTGGGATGTTATGATACCAGAAACGGGTAGTAAATGGTTGTTGTATCAAACTATACATTACTGTTAACTTGGATTAGCCATTACTTAGACGTACGCAGCTCAAACTCAACGATCAACACTGATAGGTTATCTTTAAGTATGAGCAACTTCTAAATTCTGTTTTTACTATGAACGAATTGGTCATGTGGAAAGGTCATGATGGATCAAAAAGGATAACTGCAAGACCAATGAAGAAGTCAATATGGAGATTGGCTCAGAGCTGCAGCACCCAAAAGAGTCAGCAGGATTGGTGGTGATAAGGAAGTTAATTCAAAAGAGCCGACTGGAAATAACCTGTCAAAAGGAGTAGTCAACTATGGTTCTAGGAACGTAAGTGGAGAAGGCAATCCAAAACATTTAGCGGGAGAAAAACTCCAACTAGAAGAGGGAGTCACTTGAAATAATTTTGAAGTTGATCATTCAAGAATAGCTGTGGTACGGATTTAGAAGGGATTGAGAATGTGAACAAAGGGGCTCCTAGCTTTCAAAGTACTTAGGAGTAAGAAGGTGGTGCTGCAGTATCTCTGAGCTTGTAGAATAAACCAATGGACCTGGAACAAGGACTGGAATCTCCTAACAGTGGGCTACTAATTGTAGTCCAACAACTTGTTAATGTCCTAATGATTGCTAAGATTGCAAATAGCCACATGAATGCTTCAATTCCAGTCACTGAGCATGCAGTGTCTGACCTGGAAGGGAAAGTGAAAGGAGTTCTAACTAGAAAATGGCACCGAACAGTTATTACAAGAGGACAGTATAAAATAGTACCTCCAAGCTCTGTACAGCGTCAGAGTAGTGCAAGAGAAAAACGGAAATAAATCCTTAGAGATAAAAAAGAACCTAAAAAAGTGGTGAGGGGAATTGAAGGCAATAAGAAAAGAAGGAACCAAGGAGTTAAAATTAGAGATCTAGAGATGAAAGATGCCAGCCTTAAATGGCCCCAGGAGATCAATGAATAATTGTATGTGGAATTGTAGAGGTCTAGGAGGGCCCTCTACAATTTCTCAGCTTAAGAAAACTGTAAAAATCCACCTCCCAGATATAGTGTTTCTATGTGAGACCCAAAAAAAGAGACCATTTATTCAAACTGTATGTAAAAATCTACACAACCAACACAGATGGCAAAATGTGAATTCAAGAGGGAAAAGTGGTGGCCTTTTAGTTTTCTAGAATGATAAAATTACAATGAGTCTAATGCTATCTACGGATATTTGCTTTGAATTGCAGGTTCAGAATGAGGGTGACAAGAGAAATTTTGGGCTATCTTTGTGTATGCAAGCACAGACACAAAAATTAGAAGTCAACAGTGGAAATATCTCCAATAAACTAAGAGGAAATGGGGTGATATATGGTTTATGGGTGGAGACTTTAATGATCTAATCGATAATGCATAGAAACGATGGGGTAAGCACAGGTATGAGGCTAGTTTCACTATTTTCAGGAGTTTTATCCAAAAAATAAGCATGGAAGACTTAGGATTCTCTGGCAGAAAATTCACAAGGGAAAACAATAGGGTGCAGGAAGGGTTTGTGGAAGAAAGGATGGACAAATTTTTTGGGTCAGCAGTTTGGTTGATCAAATTTCCTAAAGAAGAAGTCCGACATAGAGAAAATCAGTCATCTGATCACTCTCTATTGCTATTAACTATGAATCCGGGGATTCAAAGGCAGAAGAAGAGATTCTATTTTGACAAAAAATGGACTCAACTTGAGGAAGCAACAAAAGTAATTGAGAAGGTATGGAAAATGGCACAGTTTGGAACTCCAATGTATCAAGTGAGCTGTCGAATCAACAACTATAGTGCTGAGCTGCTGAATGGAATCAAAATGTGCATACCAATCTGCTAGAAAGATAACCGAGCTCATAGGGAAAATAAAATAGATGAGTCAAAAAAGGGGAGCAAGGGATTGGAAGACGTAGAAGATTTTGAGAGAGGAATTGCATAAAGCATATACAGAGGAAGAGCTATATTGGCAAAAAAATCCCGCATCCAATGGCTTAAAGAGGGTGATAAAAACACAAGTTTCTTTCATGCCTATACAGTCCAACGAAGAAGGTTGAATACGATTGGGAGGCTGGTGAAGGCAATAGAAGAGATATGTGAAAGTGAGGAAGACATCAGGAAGGAAATATTGGAATTCTATAAAAAGGTATTTACAACTGCATCTCCCCAGAATAGGTAGCAATACCTGCAAGGCATCCCACAAACAGTCACAAGTGCAATCAATCAAGGACTGATCAGACCTGTAGATGATGTTGAGATCAAGAATGCATTATTTGGAATGCATCCTAACAAGGCCCTAGAATCGAATGGTATGAGCCCTCTTTTCTTTCAATATTACTGGAATATAGTTTAAAAATACATAAATTTTGTTGTTAAAGGTTTTTTGTGCATACAAAAATGCTCAAAAGTGTTAACCATACTTATTACCCTCATTCTCAAAATCAAAAATCCCACCCAGATTTCTCATTATTGGCCAATAAACTTATGCAATTGTTGCCTCCAAGATTTTGGCAGAAAGAATGAAAAGTTGCCTTCATTGTTGTATACATGAAAGTCAAGCTGCATTCATTTCAAGAAGGCAAATAACTGATAATGTTTTCATTGCGCATGAGTGCATACACTATATTAATAGTCTTAAGAGATCAAAAAGAAGTTTTATGGAATTAAAATTAAACATGATTAAGGCATTTAATAGGGTTGAGTGGGGCTTTTTATCCCAAGTGTTAACTAAAATGAGGTTTTCTAAGAAGTTTATAAATTGGATTATCATATGTATTAGCTCCTCTTCTTATTCCTTTAACATAAATGGTGAAGTGGGTAGATATGTGGAGCTCACAAGGGGTATTAGACAAGGCAATCCAATATCTCCCTATCTGTTCATCATTGTATTTGAGGTCTTTTTCAGCTTTGATTAGAGAGGTAGTTAGAGAAGGAAAATACACAAGGATGAGATTGTGTAGGAAAGGTCTCCTGCTAACTCATCTTTTTTTTGCAGATGACTCCTTACTTTTCAGTGAAGCCACAATGGAGGAAGCTTGGAAAGTTAGAATGATCATGGATGATTATTATGTAGCATCAGGGCAGCTAGTCAATTTGGCTAAATCTTCCATTTTTTTAAGTAGGCATACTAAAGAAAGCTCTAAAGTTGCAATCATCCAAGCTCTAAAGGGTAGCAATGAGCAAAAGAGCACAAGATATTTGGGGCTACCTTTGGTTGTTGGCAAATCAAAGAAAAAAGTTTTTGCTTGTGTCTTTGGAATGCGCTGGAGCGAATTAGGCTGGAAATACAATTCTTGAGTCAAGCAGGTAAAGAGACTCTCATCAAAGTAGTGCTTAATTTGTTGCCCATCTATATTATGTCCTATTTTAAATTACCTATTGGGATATGCAAAGATTTAAGCAGGAAGGGAGCAAACTTCTGGTGGGGATTAAATGGAAAAAATGGCTCAAAACTTCACTGGTGTGCATGGTCTAAGCTAATGGCTCCAAAAGACATTGGAAGACTTGGCTTTCAAGATATTCAATTGTTTAATGATACAGTGTTAGCCAAACAACTATGGAGAATAATCCAAAACCCAAGCTTACTGACGAGCCATGTGATGAAAGCAAGATATTTTCCCAAAGGTAAGTTACTGAAAGCAATAGTGCAGCAGAATGCGTCTTAGTTGTGGCGGTGCTAAATGGGAGCAAAGTATATCTTAGAAATAGGGGTGAGGTATCAAGTTGGTAATGGAAAATCAATAAGAGCTTAGGAGTATCCATGGCTCTCACAAAGCAAGCATCAAGCCTTTCCCGAAAGAGACAAATGCAGTGTCAGTCACTTGGTGCAGACAACTAGTGACTGCAGAGGGTACACAGTGGAATCAAGCTCTGATCAGAAGCTCATTTCATCCTCAAGATATAGAAGCAATTCTCAAAATCCAGATAAGCCAGGAAAGAGAAAGAGAAAGAGATAAGCTAATAAGCTAATATGGCAGCATGATAGCAAGAGCCAAATTACTGTTCACTCTGCCTGTAAATTCGCTGTGGACAAATGAAGAAATCCAATAAACATTGCTGCTAGTAATCATGGGATGGAATCAACCAAATGCATGTAGCTGAAAATCTAGAAAACTTCATATTAAAGAAAAATTGAAACATTTCCTGTGACGATGCTGCCAAGGCATTCTACCAACCAAAATGGCGTTGATCAAAAGAGGGATTGTGTCTAATTCTATGTGCAGTCTGTGTGGAGAATTTGAGGAGACAATGGAACACATTTTTTCATTTGCAATAGGGCAAAGCTTGTATGGTGACTTTCTCCCATGGGCTAGGATGACTTGCAAGCGAAATGTGGATTTTTTAAAAACTAGTGAGAAAAATTGAGTAGTTTAGAAAATGACCCAATTGACAAGGACAGAGTGTAGCTTTCAGTGTACATCTTGTGGATGTTGTGGAAGACTCAGAATTTATGGCTATTTCAGGAGACAAACAAATCAGCCAAGAAAGTTGTTGAGCAGGCTGTTTTGGAATGGCAGGAGTATCAAGAGGTTATAAAAGTGGCTGAGCAGAAACTGAGAATACAACATCATGGACAGTAATCATATGAAGATCATGTTTTCACAAAAAAGGAGGGGGAGGGAGGAGGGGTGGAGAAAAGAATTAAAAAAAGAAGAAAGAAAAGAAAAACATAGAAATAATAAGAAATAATAATAATAATAATAATAATACTGCTCTGTCTTATCAGTTTTGTTAATACAATAGACTTGGTCTTGCAGCTGGATGGTCTTTTACTATCTAATGCTTTTATAATTCGCTAGAAATATGTGTCTGAGCTATTTATTACTAATGCTAATGATTGGTTTTTTTTCTTTTTTCTTGCTTTCTTGAGTTTGAAGTGCAATGGATTTTTCTTACTGTTATCTTGAGTCTGAAGGAACGATATGGGCTACTTGGTACATCTGCATTTTTTGTTTTCTAGCAGTACTTTGTACTCGCATTGTTTATAAAATAGTCTTGTACTTGCAGATGGTCTTTTACTATCTATATGCTTTTATGATTTGCTAGAAATAGGTGTATGTATTCAAGTTCGTCAACTATCATGACTGATTTTTTGGAGAATCTGAATAGAGGCTGTATTTGCATTAGCCTATATCGAGTATAAGGAAACGATTTGGGTTGCTTATTACATCTGACTTTTATGTTTTCCAGGAGTTCCTTGTACTTGAGTTAATATATTACAATTGAAAGGAGATGAAAAGGGCATTCTTTCTACAATTTTTCTAACTAAGCTGTTTATTATTGATGCCAAGGATGGCTTTTTACTACTTGCTTTCTTGAGTCTGAAGTGCATTGGATTTTTCTTATTGCTATCTTGAGTATGAAGGAATGATTTGGGCTGCTTGGTACATCTGCATTTTTTGTTTTCCAAGAGTACTTTGTACTTGAATTGTTATTGTCAAATGGAAAGGAAATGAAAGGGACATTCTTGCTGGAAATTTTCTAACTGAGCTGGGAGGGGGCATATTGTTGGAATATTGTTGGAATCCTGTTTTTGAACCAAGAGAAATTTGAGGACTTGCAAAAGCAAACAACATGAAAGGTGTGAGTACTAGCTAGGAACCAAAGTTTGTGTTCAATGGCTATTACATTACAAGCATTATATTATGCACAGTTAGAGGTAGCAAAACTTGAATGACAACGTATCTAAATTGCAATTGAGTTACAGAATATAGTGTGAAAGCTAAGTCAATATAAATTCTTTTGAAATTAGCCTTTCCACTATATCTGAAGAGCTCAATCTTTTGTGTAATCGTTTTAAAAATATTAGGTTTTTTCCTTGTATAAAAAGATATCAATTTAGCATATCATAGACTAGCTAGAATAGTAATCGAGTGGGATAACAGTTTAGTGCTATTATCGCATTTTCCTCCATGGTTATTGTATTAGACCAAGGAGATCATTTAGCCTATTTTGGCTAATACATGTATAGATATTTATTCATGATAATGAAATTACCAACATTTTAGAGAAAAAAAAAATCTAACTACAAAATTGATTGAAAACAAAATGTGTAAAGGACAGAATCCCCCCCCCCCCCCCCCACCCCCACACCCCCAAAAAAAAAAGAAGAAAAGGAAGAAAACAAGAAGAATAAAACTTGAGTTGTAACCTAATGAAGCTTGAAAAATAGATCCCAAAATGATGGAATAAAACTTGAGATGTAAAGAGATCCCATAATTATTTTGGGATAGACTAAGAATTATTAAATTAGAGTTCTCTCCAAAGATATATTTATAGTTAAAATCCAAGATTATAGGAATGAACGAGTGAGTAATCAAATCTCATACAAATACTACCATCACTACTAACTTACTCATACACTCCTAATGGACTTATACTTTTGAGATATGAATTGAGATCTAATACTCATCATAACTTAACTAGTTCTTAAAAATTACATCAAGTATGAAATATTATCAATTTTCAAATGTTAAATATTTGAATCACTAATACCAATATAAAAAATTTATCTTGGATAAGGTAAAGGAAAAATGCTACTTTTTCCATCTCAGAAAAATACTCCTCTTTCAAAACTTTTCTTCATTTTCAAAAGAAGAAAAAAAACTCTTGGGAAAATTCTTATGCTATCCTTATCAATAATGATTACATATAGCCCACATTTAAAAGTAAGAATAAAAAAATTGTGCATTTACTGATATATTAAATATGTTATATTTTATAACTAAAAGAATTTGTACTCTATCTAAAGTAAACTCTTTCTTGGGAGGGAGGGAGTGTGTTTTTTTTTTTTTCTCTTTTAGTATATGCTCTCCACACACACACACACAGTCCATCTTGAACTTTTCTTTATTTTAAAAAATGAGTTCACTTTTAAATGTAATTCTTATAATATTCTTATTAGTAATGATTATATATGGCTCATGATTAATAACGAAGAATAAAAATGTGAAATTGTATAATTAATGAGACTATTAAATGTGTTGTATTTAATAATTAAAAATAAATTATATTTAATTTAAAGTGGACTTTTTTTTTTACAATGAAGGGGAGTATTATTTAATCACCATATGAATCATATACTAGCAAAGCTGGAAAATAATTAATATCGACATGGAATGAACAATTGCCATATTCCAATCTTTCTATTTTGATTGTATTGTGAAAAACAGTGGATTCTTGTCATAATTTGTAAACTATATTCTCTTCAATATTTTTCTTGTACTTAAAAATTATCGATCCTCTATTATAGCTCTGATATTTAATGCCAATAGTCAAAGACCAAGGGATTTTTTTTACTATTATTATTATTATTTTCTTGGGTTCTCATGCCCTAGAAGGCAAGGAGTGAAGGACAGATGAAAAGGAGGCATAATCCCACATTCCGTTATGCTAATTTTAGTATTAGGTCAAAACAAATGAGAAAAATAGGCAACTAACAAATTTTGGGGAGCAAATCATCGTAGTGTCAAATTTTGTTTTTCATTACTTTCAAATTTGAATAATCTAAAGTTTTTAATATATTAGTTCATGGTTTTGAATTTTTTCTTATCCTCCTAAAATAAAACAAATTAAAATTAAAAAGGGAAATTTTTCTAAGAGCACTAATAAGAGATTTTAATATAGTTTCTTTATAATTTGTGTTAATAAGAGATTTTAATGTAAATAAGAGATTTTAATGTGTTAATGGGGTGGAAGAAGGATTTTTTTGTTTTTTGTTTTTTGCTTTTTAATTCTTAGAAGTAAATTGAACTCATTTTTGAGGTTGAGGGACTATTAGTGCTATTCATTCTTTTCGATTAACTAATACCCCTATGTAGGACAGGGACAATTTAAATCTAAATTGGTAATTTTGAGTACATAATAGAAACTTTTTCCAAGTTTGGAAAACAAATGAAAGTTTAAGTTGAGACACTATTGACGCTATTTTCTCTAAACTGAATATTCCAGGATTTTTTTTTTTAACATTATTTGACCAATAGATTGTTGATCCAAAAAAAAAATTATTTTAGTGAATATATGAATGATTTGGCATATATATTGAGCAAAATTGTTATGCATTTTCTAAATTTAAATTAGTTCCTTATTGAAGCTATCTTAATCTAAAGAAGCAAACACTTAAATTTAGGGCTATCACATAATTGGTCAAACTTTGATATGATTAATTGGTACGAAATTAGCCGACCAACCTAGACTTTTAATGATTTGCAGAAATCCTATGGATTTGTAAATTGCGATGACATATCTTGTGGTTAATTAACAAAAATTAAAAAATGTTTTGAAATTGAGCAACCACGAAGAGTGAAAATGAATGGCCGACATGTTTAGATTTGATGTTGTTCAAATCTCATGAAATTTCCCTTCAGCTTCCCAGAAGAGTTGGTAATGAATCCAACAAATCTGAGGGGAATAAAGTCATAAACAAAATTTACGTGTGGCCTTAACACAGACATTAGCAGGGATCACGCTGTCAGCCACCTGAATGTATTAGAAAGAGCGCCTTCTCAGTGTATAGGTAATGATAATTAATTAGCTTTTTTAGTAAAGGACATGCATTGTTTGTCTGTCTAAATGTGTACTTGAAATTTGTCGACGAGGAAGGAGATAGGATGGAGGAGGGCTTGTACGGATTTGACCAGACAGTGGCTTTCCATGGCATGCATGTTCATGGGATTTGGTGCATTTGGCAATCTAATTTGGTTTTTTTTTTAAAAAAGAAAGATAAACCTTATTTTTTGTCTAAGTAAAGAATAAAACTGCAAGAGAAAGTCTAAGAAAATGAGTTTATCAAATGAAAGATTTTGGGAAGTAACCCTTTTCTAACCATGTAAGGGGTGGATTTCTGTGTGGTGTAACGGAGCCAGAAGGTGAGATATTAACCGTAAGAACTACAAAAGAAGAAAAAGAATACAAGTTTGCACATTTGAGGGCAAAATTTTGATTATTATTATTTAAATTTCTATGGTAGTGTGAACAAATGAATTAGTCTTGTAATTAACACACAACAGGTATTTCATATAATGTTGGCCTTAATGTTTTTCGCACTTTATCTACGAGTGCAAAAAATGGTTCAGCTGCTTGAACTCTTCAAAATTTAATTATTTTGGGATTTTTTTTTCAAAAATAATAAAGGATCAGTTTGTTGAGAATTCCACCATTAATTGCACATAAACTCCCATCTTTCATATGTATACACACGGTCGCCAATATCACTCTACAGTTTTACAAGTTGAATTCAATTCAATTCAATGGGGCTACTCGAAGTCCACCATGGAATTATTAATCTTTAATTTTATCTCTGATCTCCATTTGGAATTTTAGACTCATGTCTTCCTTATATTTATAGGAGAAGATGAAGCAACGTTATAAGAAACTGAAATATTGTGAAGGCTGTTATGAGATTTAGTCTGTTGACTCTCTCTTTCAAATATTTGTCAATTTGTGTACGTCCATCGATGTATATCCGTCTGGTTAAGAAGTCTTTAGTACATATGAAGGAGTTTCGCTTTTGTAATAGGGACTTTCTCCAAATCAAAGAAAATAAAATATTTGGTGACTAAAGAAGATGAGGGAATTTCTATATTATAGGATAAAGATAATCAATTAATGAAAATAGGCAATTTCTTACAATAAAAACGTAAATAGGACTAGTTTGACACGTGACCTATTCCGTTAACTCCTCCACATTTCTATTAGTTGTCTTATCGTAATATTTTGTTATCTTACGGGTTAAAATTGTCACTTTTTAAAACTTTACATGACCAAGTATACCTACCTCTTATATTTTGAGACTAAAGTTACGATTTTCTTATTTAATAATGGAGATAACTAATAAAATGGCCTTTCATATATTGGTCCATAATTTTTTTTATTTTTTTTATTTAAAACGGTAAAAAAATGTTTATAATATTTTATAAGTATATTTTTTTAATTCTCCTTTGCAATTCTATTTAATTTTTTGTCAAATTTTGATCATAATAACACTGTTATTTTGACAAAAAAATAGATAAAATTATGATAAATAACTAAAAAAATACATTACTAAAATATTATGAATTTTTTTATCATTTTAAATGTAAAAAATTATTTTAAAAATTACGATGGATCATTTTATCAATTACCTGTTAATAATGTGATATTTTTACGTTTGCGTGGACTACATTTTGTATTCATTCTACATAATCAAAATCCATATTTTTTGTATGTCAGATAACCGTACAGTCCATATTTTCGGAACTCGTTGCTCATTTTGTACTCTTTATCTCCACTCTTTTCACATCCCTCCCTTCCTCCTCTCATTTCCATACTCGTTTTCTATGTGGTGAGGGACTAGAGAAATCGATCATTCCCATGATCTGACAGGCAATCACAACTCATTCTAGTGTACTTCCGCGTGCTCAGTTATTCTTGATTAGCGGATTAGTATTTGTTGGATTAGTAAGAAGTTATTATTTTGATTAGTGTAATGTGAACATGAATACTTTTTATTTATCAGTTTTTCCCTTTTATTCACATTCTTCTGTCTTCTCTGCTAGTAAGTCATGAACTGGATATTCAACTATTTGCAAGTCAGCAAGGACATTACATTTGCTAAACTCTAGACAATTCTGGTGTTGTAAAAAACTTTTAGATTCCGTTTGATGCATTGAAATTAGAATTATGTATAATTAAATTTATTATATTAGAATTCCATTATTTGAATTTTTCTATTTGGTAAATCAATTGAATCAACATGGAATTCATTTATAATTCTAAATTCTTTATTTGGATATTAAAAAATTACATGTAAATTGAAATTTCAAATACAACTAAAATTTACTAATTATGCATCTATAATAAATAATAAAATAAAAGTTATTACATATCATATCATCCATTCAACAAAATCCATATCGCAAGCAAGTAATAAAAACTAGTCGAGGAAGGAATAACCAAAAGGAACATGCAAATCACATACAAAACGTGTCAATCTTTTCTTCATTTTTTGGGAGAAATAATCAGAAAATCAACAAAATGAAATTACTAAAAAGGCATCTAGCTAAAAATGCATTGTATTCTTTTGGAGCAAAATGTTTGGCTGAAATTCCTAAATATCCTTACTCTCCTCATCTAAATTTAAAATTACAGCATAATAAGCATCATGGTAGAGCTCCAAATCCAAAGTTAAAGATTTACACAAAGTCATTCCTTGATAACAATTTATAATTTTAATTTATTTTATTGTATTTATAAATTATAATTTTTTAGTTAATTTAATACTAATTTATATAATTATATTGTCATTAAAGTATCATGTAACATGTTTTCCTTTTTTTTTTAAATATATATATATATATATATTCTATTAAGGACATATAAAAATTTGTTTAGTATGTGTAACTTTAAATAGTAGATATAAAGTTAATTAGATTAATTGTTTAATTAATACTAATATATTAAAATTAAAACAAATTACAACTTTAAATATATATAACTATTTATTTATTATTATGATGTAAATTAATTTATATTAAAGTAATTTAGTTAATTTAATAAGTAGAAATAATTAAAGGTAATTGTTATAAAATATTTAAATAAGGATATGTAAATGTAGAGTGTTTATGTGGATAAATATGCCAATTATTTATAATCATAGTTTTCATAATTTATTTAAATAATTATAGATTATAATAATTTAAAATAATGTTTTGAATTAGTATTGATATTTTTTTAGTCAAAGTATTTAAAATAATAAATGGGGATCAAGTTAATTTATTTTAAATATTTATTTCTATATATTTTTTAATATATACTACTAAGTAATTTTTTTTAAAAAGAAAATTACATTTAAAATATATATATATAAAAGAAATATGTAAGTGCAGGTGTGTTACAAAATTTATATGGTAATAAAAATTGAAAAATCCCATGTATGATAAAAATTTTGATTAGTTTTAGATTACAACTTATTATACTTGAAAGTAAAATTTAAATTGATAATAAAAAATACAATTAAAAACTTTTAAAGTAAATTAATATACTAAAAGTATACAAAAATGGCCTCAAAATTTCATAAAATTACACTTATACCAAAGTGAAATCTACAATTTAGAAAAAAATTGTAAATGCACACAAGATACGTTTTAAGGCATTGGCAGCTAAGATTTTATACACCACTTAAATCAATTCATCTTTATTAGCGCAAATTAATTAGTAAAAAAATATTGTATTTAATTAAAAAAAATCAAATTAAATACTGTGATTTTTCACCCTAGAACAATTATCTTATATTCCAAGTAATCTAAAAAGATATTTCCTTTTTGAGATGCATGTACTTTTAATTACATACCATATACATCTTACCGAAGTAGAAATGCAAGAGAGAAGAGTACTGAAAATTGTTGTATATGTTGCAATATTTAGGCTTAACTACTTACGAAACAATTAAAATTATGAATAGACGAGTTAATATAAAATTATTAATATTATAGGTTTAATTAATAATTTTATAGTTCTGATATCCTTACAAAAACAAATCCGGAAGAAGCACCAGTATATAAAATTGTGGGAACCTTCTTCTTGGTAAAATATTAGGGATGAAATTTAATATCTATATGGAAGTAAATGAAAATTTGGCTTTTGCCAACAGTGAGGAACGAAGCAACTGGTTGGCAGAATGAAAGATTATAATTCTATTATCGCCCCTCTAAATTTTCGTAAAATTCTTTTAGCCCCTTATTTTGTCCATTTAATTTTATTAAGTTCCCTTATTTGCGTCTAGGTTAAAGAGTAACTTACAGTTATTCCCTAGCATGTTTTTGAAGACTTATTACTTCCTCTATCAATTAAAAAAAAAAAAAAGTCCATTTTTGATTTAGTACAACTTTTTTTTTAAATTATAAAATACAACATATTTAATGCACAATTAAATGTATAATTTTACATCTTTATTATTATTTTTAATCTTGATTATACATTACTATTATTATTAGTAAAGGTAATACATGTCTATTTTTTGGGACATAATAAAATGCAGAAGTACGTACAAGTAGAAATAAATAGCCAAACTACAGTTATTCCTGCCCCTTTCTTGTTCTAAGGCCAAGTAAAATAAGGGGGTTACTGAGGGAGTCAAATAAAACAAATAAAAAGTTATTTCTCACAAAACAGTTATATTCCAAAGACAAAAAGTTATTTTTTCCCACAAAATAAATAAAATATCCAAACATCTTTTTTTAAAATTCAAAATTTTCCTCATATAATTTAAATTTTTTTCTCAATACAAATTTTATTCTCACTCCAAAATACTTTTTCTTAAAAAAAAATTCCTCTAAAATTTTCCTACATTCTAATACAAAATTTCTCAAATAAACTACAATTTAAACATAGCTAGATTTATTCCGTCATTTGATGTTCAATATAGGGTATTCAATAGAAATTTTATAATAATTGTGGAAAAGTGGATAATCATTGATTACCCACTTCTCTCTTATAATCATTGATCATTTAAAATTTAATAATTATTTTTATTTTCTTATTTCAATTTTATCCTAAATACTAAACTACTATCATAAATTGATATCCTTTTTCTCATCTCTCTAATTTTTTTTTTCTTTCTTCCCTCTCTCTCTTCTTTCTCTCTTATCTCTTTTCACTAATACTTTTTCTCATCATTTTTTTCACACTATTTTTTTTCATCTATCTCTACTATTTATTTCTCTTCTATTATTTTTCTTACTCACTTTGTCTCTCATCGTCTTTTAACTCTATTTTTTTTCTTATCTCTATCTACTATTATTTTCTCTTTCATTAGTTTTCTTACTTTCATCCTTCTTATTATTACTTTTTCTTTAATCATTTTTCTCACTTTACTTTTTCTCTTATCACTTTATGATGTTTGTTTTTCGCTCTTCCCTTTCACTCTTTTTTATCTTTTATCCCTCTATATTATTACTTTCTCTCTCATTAGTTTTCTTTCTCATCACTTTAACATGTTTTTCTCTCTCTCTCTTTTCTCTTACTCCTCTCTTTCTTTCATCTCTATCTGTTATTATTTTTTCTCTTATCAATTTTTTTTCTCTCATCATTCTATAACTTTTCTTTCTTTTTCTTTTCTCCCACTCCTCCTCTCTCATCTCTCTTTACTGTATTTTCTCTCTTGTCATTTTTTTTGTTGTACTTTCTTTTTTATCTCTTTATTACTTTACTTCTTTTGATTTTTTATTTTACTTTTTCTCTCATTATTTTATAATTTCTCTTTCTCTCCCTTTCTCTTTCATCATCTCCATTGTTATTTTTCTCTCTGTCTCTCATCACTATATTGTGTTTCTTTCTCTTTCTTTTTCTCCTACTTTTTTTTTCTCATCAATTTTCTATCATTTCTTTTATCATTTTATAATTTTTTTCACTTTCTCTCTCACTCCGCTCTCTCTCATCACTTTCTGTTGTTCGTTTCTCTCTCATCTCTTTCATCACTCTATAATATTTCTTTTCTCTACCTTCTCCTCTCACTCTCCTTTCTCTCTCATCATTTTTTTCTTTCATCTCTTTTATCACTTTATAATGTTATTTTTATAACATATTTATTAATTAGGATAAAATTAAAATTTTGACTAATTTATATTTCCATAATTGAATTGAACTAAATATAATTATTTACATTAATACCTATTATATGTTTGAACCAAACACTAACAATGCAATAAAGATTCCCATTATAATTAAACACATCAATAAAACTCATCGTGATTTTTATTGAGAATTTCAAACAAAATGCCATCTAAAATTTTCACGGGAGTCTAATAAACTTTGAAATTAATAACTGCACTAATTGTGAATTATGTATTCATTTTGGTTTTAATAGTGTTTCTAAGATAATTTCAAGAAGCACATCTGGTATAAAATATTTCCTCTAAAATTATATATGTTCCATCAAGCTTCCTAAATTGAAGTTCTTTTATTATAATTAGAGAATGTGACAAATGATAAACAAAGCCAAAGGTAAGAATCGAACTTTCTTTTATGTCAAGTTTTAGTGATTTTTAACTATTAAACTATATTCAGTAATTTTGCAAAACTTTGTCCAAAAAATATTTTTGATCCTCCAAAGTCATGCGAAATAAAATCTAAATAATTGCTTTTTGAAAATCAGAAACTATGCGTTTGGACAAAGTATTTTTATTTTCAAATGAAAAAGTTGTATTGGAATGTGTAAAAATTTTGGTGGGTATTTGTTGATAGAGAAAGTATTTTGGAGGGAAAAATAATTTTTAAAATTATGTGAGAGGAATTTGAGTAAAAAAATTTGAATTCTAAATTTTGAAATAAAAATGTGTTTGGATAGTTTGTTTTTGTTTGATAATTTTTTTATTTGCAAATAAGAATCAATTGTCCAAACGCACCCTAAAATAGTAAGAAGGAACAAAAAGTTTATAGAATGAAGGGTTTGTTTGGAGTGTAATGTATTTGGAAAAAGTTGTATTGGAATGTATTAAAACTTTGATGGGTATTTTTTTATAGAAAAAATATTTTGAATAGAAAAATAAGAGGAAAATTTTTTAAAATTATGTGAGAAAAATTTGAGTAGAAAAATTTAAATTTTAAATTTTGAAATAAAAAAATATTTTTATAAGTTATTTTTATTTAAAAATTTATTTATTTATAAATAAAAAAAATATGTCCAAACATATTAGTATTTTATGTAGGACCTAGATTCTCCCAAAGTAAAAAGTAGCAGTTACACCGTACACCACATGCATTGAGAATCACCAGCACCTTGGATGACTCAAGCAACACATCGGAAAAAGAAAGTGTACTTCAAAAAAACGAAAGTCAAGCCCTCCAAACTTGGTAAGCATTGTCTCATGGTATGGTTGCCCCAAACCAAGTACCCATGACTCTTGATCTATATAATATTGTAGGGGTTGAGTTTGTTCGAGTTTCTTGAGAGCGAAAGAGGAAAGACAGGATTTTGGATAAGAAAATTCCCATGCATGAATGGTCTTTGACGCGTTTTCTGGAGCTGCCAGACAGTGAAGCACCAGCTGTTCCGCTTGTAAAGCCATTTGTGGTTCTATCGACAATGTTACTGTCAGGTTCACGCGGACTCGGTTTTTACTGGTCATTCTTTTTCTTCTTTGTAATTTCTTATATGTCATGTGTGGCTCCCATTTTTTTCGTTTTGTACCTTTTTATTCATCTGGTGAAGGAAGGATCGACGTATGAAAGATTCTAAATGGGCATGGGCAATACATGCATTCTTTTATGAGTCTTTTTTCTTGAGCAGTAGGTTCTGTCTATATCGTGCGGTAAAATAGCAATCATAAATTTTTGTTTGATGCTTAGAATCGGATATACTTTCTCCATTCCAAAGTGTAAACTCACAATTACAATGTATAAGAGACATTGTAAGAGACATGAGCTATAACTTATTAAGTTAATTCTTAATTATATAATTTTACGTGTGAATTTTTATTTTTTGATTATGAATTACACATAATTATTAATTAGATATTATAAGAACTTGATTTAAAAGTAATGCTCCTTTTTCGGAAATAAGGAAAAAGGGGAAAAGTGGACTTCTTTTTTTCTTTTTTTGGACAAAAGAGTGATTGTATCTTCTCCTAAAACAAAAGTATGACTTTCGTCTCTACTATATTTTTCTTTGCAAATTCGTTCTTCATCAGGCTTCCAAAAAAAATAATAATAAAAATAAAGAAAAATAAAGAAAAATTTACTTAATGTCTTATATGAAGACTTAGCGTATTTGAGTGAATGATTTTTGCGCGTACTGCATGTGGTAACATAAATTTTTACACAAAATAGAAGTGTATTGATTCGGACACTGGCAAATTATTTTATTTCAGCATTAAAGTTTACCCTGTCCATTTTGTTGCACTCTAATTGTCTACGTCCTCGTCCAATTGGGTTTTTTTTTTTTAACAGAAATATGTTTGAAAACAAAAAAAAAATGTTAATGTTTCATTGGCTATGGTTATTATCGTGGAAGCATTAATTATTAGTTTCAATATATATGATCTCTGCAATGTTTTAATCCTTCCAAATATTTTATGTACCAAAAATTCATTATAATATTATCTTCTCATGTACACCTGATTATTAGAAAAATTATAAATAAATTTTTTTGACATTTAAAATATTTGTCAATATCAGCCACAGAACTTTTCTTTTTCTAAATCAATTATATATATTAGGAAAGAAGTTTTACATATCAAGAAAAAGTAGAGATTTTACTGCAGTGTTTGTGCTATGTTAGATTTTACAGCATGACTAATTTAGGGGAAAAGTTGTTACACATACGGATAACTAAAGTTATCCAAGATCAATGTATGATTAGTTTACAGCATCTTCGAACAACTCATAAGCTATTTTTTATTTTTTGGATTGTACATAATATGGGAAGCATCCTTTGAAATATGTTTGAAATAATTAATAATTGAATATAATAAAAAAAAAATTCTACAATTAGACTCCCAAAACAAGGCAATATGTACGACAGGCATCCCTTTCACTTGATGTATTTACTCAACCTGCAAAATCCGCGAAGCTGCGGAGTGTAGAATCCTATGTTTCTTTCTCTTTCTTTGCTTTCTGGAATGCATTATTGTTGTGCATTATTAATTTATATACTATATTTTTAAGTATGGAAACGAGATTGTTAGCCAAAGATGTATACTAAAACATGTTACTATTTAAAACTAAACTTAGGAGGAACCCATGTGGCCAAAGGACTCGGTTGCCCATCAAAGTATACGTTAGACTCTTACTTGTCTTTTTCAGAGTGGGTTTTTAGTTAATTAATGTTTGGAAGTCCCTCGCTTGGCTATGACTTGTAGTGTAAGTCAAAAATTCTATAATGTTCAAGAAGGGTTTATTTCATTGCTTATCTGGTGAATTGGTGGAGCACATAATGCCAAATGCATATTCATAACTTTAGTCTTTTTTTCTTTTTTTATCTTCATATGTTTTTGTTTTGTTTTTCAAGAATGTCATTTTCTAGCTAGAGATCAGGAGATTGGATCTCATTAATTGTTGAAAATGATGCATCCCTTTCTCTTCTCCGAGTAAAATGATAAAAAAAAATAAACGGAATGTCATTGTTGAGCTCCATTTTGTTTTTGTTTTTGTTTTTGTTTTTGTTTTTGTTTTTGTTTTTTGCTTTGTTGGGTTATGGTAAAAGATATGGTTGTTGTAATAATTGTCAAATTCCATGAACGAGTCTGGTTGAATTACTTACTGGCTTGTCACTTGTCAGCGTGGTTGCTCTGCTTGGTCTTTTTGCTTAGGTAAACCCAGAGAGCATATAACATAAAGTCTTGCACTTTTTGCTCCGGAATTCAGTTACTTCTTTGACATTTCGCAAGCCAACTGTATCCCTCACTGCTGCCAGTAATCCACTGCATCATGATGAGGTTATGATCAACAAGAAGGAGAAGTTTTCTTCCTATCAAAAAACATATATTTATTCTATAATTGCTGATTTTCTTTTAATTAAGAAACTAAGAAAAACCTAGATTAGTCACCCCAAAAGGGAGGTAATTGCATGTGTTACAATCACTATAAATAAAAGCTACTAATGAATTCAGTTAAGTAAAAATGGACAATATAAAATGTACCGCGAGTGATTAGATCAACACTCGCATAAAGACACGAAACCAAAACTATTTCTTTCTCAGAAAAACACATTTCAATTTCTTTAAAATTTGTTATCGATTAAAAAAATTATAAATGAAAATATCGAATTTCAAATGGCCAACAGTTACCTTTTTTTTCTAGAGGAATGTATTGTTTCAACTAACTTAAGAAGGGTAAATAAGAAGGCGAATTGCTCCAATGCACGACAATAAAATAATTATTTCCTCAATGGTCGATAAACAGAAAAATATGTGATATAAAAGTTATTTTCATTCTGCGAAAATAATACTATTACTACTAGTAGTTATTATTACTTCATTTTAAGTTGATACAGGATAATTAAGGTTTTTTATTTTTTATTTTTTGAGTTGAGGAAGGAGAAAGAATTGTTAGATCTTTTATAATTGGTAAAATTCAAAATTTTAATCTCTAAATTAATAAACCATACAGCATTTTAAACGTAAAACTATTGGCTGAACTTTATCAATATGAATTCAATTCACCTTAGCACTAGCAATAAACATTGGTGCTGTGAATTGGAGTCCGAACTTCCCTCAATGGCTCCTGAAATGGGTCAGAGGATGAAAGCCAGCTGGCTTGATGTATGTATTCACTGTTAATGAACGAAGACTAACGTTTCAGTTAAAAAAAAAAAAAAACAGGTCCTTGGTTTACACCACAAAAAGCCTAGAAATCAAACCAGTCAATCTAGACTATTCTAAAAAATGACAAATATTTACTCAACTCATTATGCCCATGCCAGGACAAATTAGTCATTTTACCTAGAAGTGTGAGACTTCTCATGGTTTTTGTTTTTTTATTCAATTGAAAACTGTGAAATATCTGGCAACCATTTCATGTTCACATCATACAACAATGCAGTCGAGAATACCATTCCTTGACTAAAGGGATCTGTACTCACTTCCAACACTAAAACCTCCACCTATAAATAGATCAACACTTGCTCTCCTTCATCATCACTTCCTCACATCCATTTTTTCCTTGTCAAACACAACACAAATTCAACCTCATCAAAGACAACCAAAAACATACAATACGCGCTAAATTAACCCAACTTACTGTACGTTCATTGATTGATCTTCAGTACCGTTGTCCTCATCGGTTTATCTAGCTATCTAGCCTAAAAATGGTTAAGATGGAGCACAAGATCCAATCAAGCCACACCAAAGCAATCGCATCGACGTCGACAGCATCATCAAAATCAAAAGCATCTTGCAAAAAGAAGTACAAGGGAGTGAGAATGAGAAGCTGGGGATCATGGGTTTCGGAGATTAGAGCGCCAAATCAAAAGACAAGAATTTGGCTGGGTTCATACTCAACTGCAGAAGCAGCGGCAAGAGCCTATGATGCTGCACTTTTATGCCTTAAAGGATCGTCAGCCAATCTCAACTTCCCAATCTCTTCCTACGATTCACAGCATTTCAATGACAGCATTATAATGTCCCCAAAATCCATTCAAAGGATTGCAGCCGCAGCAGCAGCCACCTGTCCTACTTCCACAACAAGTCCGGGAACCCCGGATTCGCCATCTCAGCCCTCTACATCATCTTACTCAACCTCATCAGCTTTCTCGCCGTCACCATCGCTGTCATCTTCCCCAGCTGATCTCACTCACATAGAGGATGATGTGTCACTGGCACCATTTTTGGAGGAACCAATAATGTCGACCATGAATAACTTTATTCCTCCGTGGTGCAACTTCGATTCGCCTAAATATACGGATATGGTTAATGGAGTGTTTTTTGATCCAATTATGATGTCTGAAGATACCTACGAAGAAGGTGATATTAGTTTGTGGAGCTTCTGCTGAAGAAAGGGCACGCTCGTAATCTACCAGCCCAGTTTGAGCTCACAAAATTTATATTCTTTTTCAATTTTTTTATGGAGCCATTGTCAATTTTTTTTTTTTTTTTGAATTTATTCGTTGATGATCTTCAGTCTATTTGATGAAGACATTACTGACCCTGACTAAAATTCATTTATTTGTACAAGTGTACTACTTTTGAAGTTTCTCGGAGGTTGAAAAATCAAAAGATGCATACTGTAGAGTGTAGAGAGGGAGAAATTCTGAACTCTCCTTGTTCCCTTACGTGTTCCTTTCTTCCTTTATGGTGTCAATTCAGAGGCAAATATATTCTTGTGGAAAGTGTATGTTGTGTGCTGTGGGCCTATGGCCTCAAAATACCATGTAAGCGTATTTATTTACTATTCTTAAAAAAATTAGTAATATCTATTCTAAATTTATTTTATGGGGTAAATTACCAATAATGTGTTTTTGCACTTTTGTTGGAAATTTTCCAACTGTTGATCCCACCAAAATGTTGAATGTTTTAGCTCTTTACATATTTTTCTCCATTAGTTGCTTTTGCTTTAGCATCCTAGAACCATCTGATTAGGAACTATTGTTGTCTCTCTATCACGTTTGAAATTGCAATTTCTAAACGCCACGAGTTATTGCGCTCCCAATTTTTGTAAATTGCTCAAATAATTCATAACACCTCTCAAAAGCCCAACTAGGTCGCCATTCAAAATTACTTCAAATACTTCAAATATATATAACGACCTTGAATTAATGATACGTGAAAAAAATATGTGCAAATATATCTTTTGCTTGCTACCTATTCAAGAGCAAAAACAGGGATAAATACTTTAGTTCATCAAGATAATGGGACAAGTATTCACTGTTCACAAAAGAGTCACTCTGTTTTTTTTACTCTCTCTCTTTTTCTTTCTATTTTCTATTTTTTCTTGAAGGACTTTGTTATACTATATTCTTAATTTTTTTTTCACTTGAAATTACCATGTATATAATTAACTTGAACCGGAGAACGCCATTTTTATCATTTTTTTTCTTTAAAGAAAAGTTTGAGCAGAGAGCCAATGAATAAACTCATCTCTGAATTTTTTAGAAGTAAACTAATTCATACGCAGGATAATAATTGATCGATCCAACGAGTCAGAGACTTATTTTGATTTTTCTTCGAATTAGTATGGCCTTTGATATTCACTTTTAATAATTCAAGAAGAAGAAATATTTCAAAAGATAAGGAATTTGTCAGGGAGATGAAATTTACCAAAAATATAAATGCTTTGTTCCCAACTTCCAACCTCAAATTTTCATTTTCTTACAACAATATTAGTTTTTTGCGTTATTTTCTTTGCGGCACTGCCCCTACTATACCATAATTGTACGCTATAATTATTTTTGTGTCGCAAATTAGCAGCATAATTGTGGTATTAATAGGCCATCACAAATTTGTAGCAAAATTGTGTTATTTTCATTTTGTGTTGCCAATTTACAACACTTTATTTGCGACATTACAATTAAATGCCATAAATTTAGGGAACTTTATAAATATAACACATTTAACTATTGACTTTACAAAAATAGTACATTTATTTTTCTTTTGTATTATAGCACTTCCATCAAAACAAAGACTACAATGCCCTTTCTAATATTATAGAGCATAAGAAACTTCACTCTATCTTCTTTTTCTTTTTTCTCAAAACCCATTTGATCGATTCAACAAAATTTGTTCTCATACCTCATTGTTTGCACACCTCACTGTTCGTATACCCTATTGGACTATCATCTTCAAGCAAGAAGGCCACAATCGTAAAGAAGAAATCACATAAATTTGATGTTAGTTGAAATTTGTAATAATTGAACTGGGTTTGTAAATTTGAAAGAGAGAATGGTCGAGCTCTAGGTCAAGTTTTAGGTCGAGCACAAGGTTAATCAATGGTGCTAGGTCAAATTTTAGATCGAGCATTAAATTTGGTTGAGTTTTATGTCGAGTAGGTCAAATTTAGTACTAAGTCGAGTGAGTTTTTTTTTAAAAAAATAATAATATATTTATTTTTTTATTAAAAAAATTCACTCGACCTAATGTTCGACCTAAAATTTGACCTAGAGTTTAACCATTCTCTCCTTCAAATTCACAAATCCAGTCCAACTACTGTAAAGTTCAACTAACATCAAATTTATGTGATTTTTTCTCTACGATTGCAGCCTTCTTGCTTAAAGATGATAGGCTAATAAGGTGTACGAACAGTGAGGTGTGCAAACAATGGGGTATGGGAATAAATTTTGTTGAATCGATCAAATGGGTTTTGAGAAAAAAGAAGAAGAAGATGGAGTGAAGTTTTTTTTGCGTTCTATAATATCAGAAAGGGTATTGTAGTCTTTGTTTTGATGGAAGTGCTATAACACAAAAGAAAAAAAGAAATATGTTATTTTTGTAAAGTCAATAGTGAAAGATGCTATATTTGTAAATTTCCCATAAATTTATGACATAAATATTATTACACTGCAATTTTCTGACAAAATTGTGTCAAATTTGGAAAATGCCACAATTTCGTGTTAGTTATGCGTCATTTGAATTTTGTGTTGTAAATATGCGACATTATATTTGTGGCCTTCTTTCAATTGCCATAGAATTGCGGCATAGTTTTATGCAAGATGCAAATTTGTGTAACAATGGCGTCGTTATTGTTATGAGCCACAATTTCGTGGCAAGTTTGCGGCATTAAAATTTGGTATTGCAAATTTGCGATATTCTTTTTTGTGGCATTGGTATTTAACTGCTGCGAAATTATGGCATCATTTCTTTCTTGCCAAAAAATTGGGGCACAATTGCGTCATTTAAATTGGGTGTCATAAATTTGTGGCAAATTATTTGCACCATAAGTATCAATTGCCATAAGTTTATGACAAAATCTTATTTGTGGGACAACATTATGACACAATTGAGGCCGTAAATATTTTCTTTAAATTTGTAACATAATTTTGCTTGTGTAAAAAGTTTGCACATATTGAGTTAACTATAGAATATTCCGTTGGAACAATTGGCCTCGACCTTACATCATTTAAAATTAGAGAACTAAATTTATAGTACAATTAATTTAAAATCATATTTGAAAATTAATAGTTTTAGAATAAAAAATATTAAAGTTACTTACCGTCAAAAAATTTTAAAATTAAGGCTCACTTACTTACAAAAAAAATTTGTATAATTAATTAGTCAATTTTCAAATTTTTTATCAATAATTTTGTTTGTTTCAATCATTTTGTGTTCAAGTATATATTTGATGGATGGGACATGTCATGTTTTGTTTTGTGACTTCTGTGGGGATATATTTAAAGTACATATATTCAAATGATTTGAAATTAAATATCATAAAAAATAAATTAATTGGAAAAAACGTGTTTGCTCTCAACTTACCACATATATCTAATATATATATAAAAGAGTGAAATGTTAACGATAATTATCTAACACAGTTGAAGGTTGGTGTTTGGTATGATCAATAGGTAATGTTATGAGATTTTTAAAACTATTTTTTAACACATTTATGAGTTTTTATTTGCTTCAGAAACTTTATGTAATTTTTTTTATTTCAACATAAAAATTAGTATCAATTATTCTAATTGATATTAATTTGAAATGTAATCAATGGTCACAATATAAAATTAATTAAACTTTGTTTTCTTGTCATTCATATGTGGGGATTTGTTAATTTAATTTCATTATCATATATATAAATTTTGTTAATTTTAGACACACACATTTATATGTATATTGGAAAAAGAAATTGTGCATTATCAAAAAATAAAATTACGTTAGTGTCAAACATATATAATTAAGTATTCAAAATAGCATATGTCTCGCTTATAATCATTTATCATTTTGAACATTTTGACACAAAAATATAATACTATTTTTTAAAATATTATATAAAATCATTTCAATTATTAGTTGGTATATTATATATATATATATATATATATATATATATATATATATATTAATCAAGTAAACAGTGGAAATTATGTTTATAAGTCCTAATATTATGTTAAATAGTTTGAGCTTTATTTTTCTTTAAAAACTCTTATTGTACTTTCTTTATTGTCAAATCAAGCAAATATTATTAGCTAGATATATAATTTTATTTTTTTAAAAAAAATGTGATCGGTAGTTAAATTCAAAATATAGTAATCAAACTATATGTTATGCATGGAGATTTGTTTTTTCCATTGGTATTGACATAAGAATTTTTGTAACCTACATATGTATGTATGTACACACACTTTAAATATTTTTGCGACATATATATATTCATGAAAATTTTAAACTTTTTATATTTAGTAAAAATTTGCTCATTATTATGATATTTATTTTTGGATTCAAATCTTAAAAATTTCTCCAAAAATATTTTATCCACTTAAAAGCTATATCTTCAAAACGCAGGAAATTTGCAAAAATAGCACCTTTTCAAACCAGTAGTTGAAATATAGCCATTGGTATAATATATTTTCCCAAAATAGTAGGTCAATATAGTTTAATTAAGTGAAAAGACCTAAATGACATTCTTCTTTACTTCATTGTTTTACTTCACCATTGCTGTTCGAGTTTTCATACCCATTCTTCTTCATTCTTCATTGATTCAAACATCCAATTTCACACAATCCATAGTCATTTTTCAAACACATCTTCTAGACATGGAATAATAATACATTGCTATTCAATAATATCATAGAAGCAGTCAACTTCAGATGTTAGGAGGACTAATGATAATACCTTGAGTAGCAATTGGACCAAATACACGATTGAATTAAAAAACTTTCTTCCATCTTTTTGTGGTTTTAATGGGTCTATTAGAACCAAAGACCTATCTTCTCCAATAAAATCTATGACATTTTTTGTTTAACCTATAAAAAGAGGTATGATTTTGCAATAAAGACGAATATTTCCTATAAAACTTGAGAGAAATACGATAAGTTAGAATTTTGTCAAACATCTTGGTCGAGCATATGGATCGAGTATTAGAGTCTTGCACAACTCGAGCACCACGTAGAGCACTATGTCGACTACTATGTAGAGCACTATGTCAAGCACATGGCACTCTACATAGTATTCATCATTCAATCGTGCTTGATTGTTTTGAGCATGCGTTCGACATGGTGCTCTATATGGGGCTCGACATGGTGCTCTACATGGTGTTCGACATATGCTCGAGTTGTGCTCGACCCTAATGCTTGATCCATATACTCGACCAAGATGCTTAACATGTGCTCAACAAAACTCTAACTTATCGTATTTCTCTCAGGTTTTGTAGGAAATATTTGTGTTTACTGCAGAATCAGGCATTTTTTTAGAGTCTAAACAAAAAGTGTCATAGATTTTATTGGAGAAGATGGGTCTTTGGTTATTGTAGATTCATTAAAACCACAAAAAGATGGGAGAAGAGTTTTTGAATTCAATCGTGTATTTGGTCCAGCTACTACTCAAGGGATTATCATCAGTCCTCCTGACATCTGAAGTTGACCGCTTTTATGATATTATTGAATAACAATGTATTATTATTCTATTTCCAGAGGGTGTATTTGAAAAAAACTATAGATTGTGTGAAATAGGACGTTTGAATCGATGAAGAATGAAGAAGAATGGATAGGGAAATTCAAATAGCAACGGTGAAGTGAAATGATGAAGTAAAGAAGAATGTCATTTAGGTTTTTTCACTTGGTTAAACTATCTTGATCTTATTTTGACAAAAAAAATTATACCAATTGCTATATTTCAACTATTGTGTTTGAAAAGGTGTTATTTTGCAAATTTCCTCAAGCGAGTTTCTTTGAGAGTTTGGTTTATGGGCGATTAGATCAACTCACACATGTGTTTTGTTTGTGCACGTGCGCTGTTGCTTTCTCCCGAACCCCTCTCTCGTCTCTTTTTCTTGGGAAATTTGCAAATATAGCACTTTTTTGAGTTGACTTTGCAAATATAGCACATTCATCTTTTTGTTTGTTGTTATAGCACTTTAAAACTGCATAAAGATAAAAATGCCCTTCATATTCTTTTCTAAAACACAAAGACATAACACTTCACCCCTCATTTTCTTTTAGAACGACTGTTTTTTTTTTCTCAAAACCCATTAGTCTTATTGCTTCATCGATTCAACAAAATTTGTTCTCACATTCCATTGTTCGCACACCCTATTGGACCATCATCTTCAAGCAAGAAGTCCGTGGTGTTTTTTATTTACATTTGAATTGGGTTTGAATGAAAAATTGATCGAGCATAACCTAGTGCTCAACCTAAAACTCGAGCTAACCTAGTGCTCCCATTTAATCAACTACATAATCACCTTAAGGCTCGACCAGTTTCTCGTTCAAATTCATAAACTCTGTTCAACTAGTACAAATTTCAACTAACATCTCGCTGATGTGATTTTTCTCCACGGTTATGACTTTCTTGTTTGAAGATGATAGTCTAATGGGGTATGAGACTAAATTTTGTTGAATCGATGAAGCAAATAACTAATGGGTTCTGAGAAAAAAAACATAGTCGTTCTAAAAGAAAATAAGGGTGAAGTATTATATTTTTACGTTTTAGAAGAGAATATGAAAGGTATTTTAATTTTTATGTAGCTTGCTATAACAACAAATAAAAAAAGAAAGTGTTATATTTGCAAAAGCAACTAAAAAAAGAAAAAGCCAGTGGCACAGCGTAACAATTGCCATAAAAATATTGTAATAATGTAGGGGAGGGCGTTCACCCATTCACCTTGTAATTTCCCCCTTTCCCCCGACGTCCTAGCCTTTCCTAAATGTAAGGCGTGTTCCTTGGTGTCACTGCCCATCTCCCTTAGGGCATGAACAATAGCCCCATTTCTCCCCAAATGCGGCCTGGCCGCATGAAGCCAAGTCAGCAAAATTGCTGACTTGGCAGTGAACGATAGGAGCAGTGCATTACACGGCTTACGCAGGCGAACAATGCGGCTGGCCCTTATTTTGTTTTATGGGCAAAAACGACGCCATTTTGCGTCAAAACGGTGTCGTTTATGGTCAGCGTGTCAACGATGACCGCTGACACGCTGACCAAGCGCAGGCGCGCTGACACACCTGAGCTTTTTTTTTCCCGAATTTGCCCCTCTGAAACGAAGCCGTTTGGCGTCTTCAAGACGGCAAACAGTGTCGTTTCATTTAAAAAAAAAAAAGGAGCTGAAGTGCCTGTCAGCCCTGCGACGTGACTAGGGGCGCGCCACGTGTACTTCCCGTTGCAAACCGTCCAGCGGTTTGCAACGACCATTTGAGGCCTAATTTTTTTTTAAAAAAAATCACCAACGGTCATAAAATTTCATCCTCTATAAAATGAGATGCATTTTGCATATATTTGGGTCAAAATTCAAATTTCATATTTCCCAAACTCTCTCAAAATCTCTATTTTATTCCAAAAACATGGATCCAAATTCTTATGATTTTGACTCAATTTTTTCAGAAATGGACAGGTTGTTGGATGAAACTTGTGTGCAAATTTTCGAAGCTAGTGTAAATGCGCAAAATGCAGAACATACTACAAGGCCTAGAAGAAGGCATAGACGAAATGAAAATCCTAACCGTCGTCCAGATAGAGATCGAGCAGCCGGTCAAATCCGCCTTTGGAATGATTATTTTGCCAAACATCCTATATATGATGCCAGGCAATTCAGACTTCGATTCAGAATGGATAGAAGTCTCTTCTTACGTATTGTGGAAGGACTACAAATTTCTCCCTACTTTCAACAGGCGAGGCATAGCCGGTAGAATGGGGTCTACAGCTTTGCAAAAATGCACAACTGCATTACGAATGTTGGCCTACGGTAGTTCTGCGGATTCAATTGATGAGTACTTGCGCATTGGTGGTTCTACGGATTCAATTGATGAGTACTTGCGCATTGGTGCGACTACGTCCAGAGAGTGCATTTCCCATTTCTGTCAAGGCATTATCGATGTGTTTGAAATTTGAATACTTGAGAGGCCAACTCCTGCAGATATGAGAAGGCTATTGCATATTGGTGAAATGCGCGGATTCCCGGGCATGATTGGAAGCATTGATTGCATGCATTGGGAGTGGAAAAATTGTCCTGCAGCTTTGAAGGAAATGTATCAAGGGCGTGATGGCGTAGCTACATTAATACTCGAGACTGTAGCTTCCTAAGATTTATGGATTTGGCATGCATTCTTCGGTACTCCAGGTTTGTGTAATGATCTAAATGTGCTTTATCGTTCCCCTATGTTTAATGATGTATTACTTGGTAGGATACCGACTGTTTAATATACGGTTAATGGCCGTGAATATGACATGGGGTACTACCTTACGGATAGTATATATCCCAAATGAGCGTCTTTCATCCAATCAATCCCAATACCACAAACAAATAAACATAGATTATTTTCCCAATGCCAAGAAGCCGCTCGAAAGGATGTTGAACGGGCGTTTGGAGTGCTGCAAGCACGTTGGCGGATAATTAAAAATCCGGCACTCGCATGGGATGGGAGTATATTGCATCGAATCATGAATGCATGTATTATAATGCATAACATGATCGTCGAGGATGAACGGATTAATTATGAACATTACGTTGATCCTTCAACATTTATTCGAGCAACGAAAGACAATCGTAATACTCGCAATTCTCGGCGGGGAGAGTTTTCAACATAAATAATTATTTGATGAGCGAGGAATCAACCGCCTTGAGAGAAATCCACAATGAGTTGACAAATGACTTGATTGAACACATATGGGAGCGTTTTGGTGGAAATCAGCCATGAGACTGGAAATTATTTAGAGTCATAATTTTCATTTTTAAGTGTATTATTGCATTTTAAATTTAATGTAATGTTACTTTATTTTCCATTAATTGGTTTTTGGCTTTCATATTTCATTTAGAGTCATAATTGTGAACATTTATTATAAGATTTTAATTTTAATGTAATGTAATGTTATTTTATTTTCCATTAATTGTTTTAAGTATTTCATATTTAATTTAGAGTATTTTTTTTTCATTTTTAAGTATAAGCATTAATTTTTAGTTTTAATGTAATGTAATGTAAATTTATTTTTCATAATTGTTTCACGTATTTCATTTTAAATTTAGAGTATTTATTTTCATGTTTTAAGTGTATTATTAATTTTTAATCTTAAAGTAATGAAAGTTTTTCCATTAATTGTTTTTAAATATATAATGTATGATAAAAAAATTAATCATGCTATTAAGAATTTTATTTTTAATTTATCACATTTATTTTCATGTTTCAAGTGTATTATTAAATTTTAATTTTAATATAATGTAAATATATTTTTTATTAATTGTTTTACGTATTTCAAGTGTATTATTAAATTTAGAGTATTTATTTTCATTTGCAAGAGTATTATTAAATTTTAATTTTAATGTAATGTAAATTTATTTTCTATTAATTGTTTTACGTATTTTATATTTAATTTAAATTTATGTAATGTAAATTTAAGTTTTTCATATAATGTAAATTTATTTGTCAAAAAATATTTTTAATAATAATTCAAAAAATTATTAAAGTTGTATTATTAATGTAAAAAAAGTTGATAATGACTAAGTGAATAGTGCAGGTCAGGCCATTAGCGTGAGTAAATTTTTTATGATGGCTACATAAATAGTGCAGACCTGGCCACAAGTTGATATGGCAGAATGAGGCCTGACTGGTTTCAGGGGCTACCGAGCCTACCGTTGATGCCCTTGGCCTAGGCGGGGTGAGTTCTTTTTCCGATGTGTTTTTGGCGGGTTTCCCGATTCTTTTCCATTTTTTTTATTTGAGTTTTTCTTTGAGTGGCCACCTGTTCTAACTCGGCAAGTTGTTGTTGACGACAGTCATCGTCGTCGTGGATTCAAAATTCATTATTTCTTTGAGGTGGCCGTTCGTGTTCCCTGGTTGCGCCGCTCCCTATTTTTTTTTTTTTTTCGTTTTTTTGATGTTCTCTCCTGTAGCCATGGCCCGAAGACGAGATCTTGAGGCTGCCGATCGTGTTCATGGCCATTGCAGCGTCTCTTTCTTCTTTTTTTCCATTTTTTTGGGGCTATTTTTCTCCTCTGCTCATGGCTAAAATTTCTTCTGGCCACGGTAGGTCTTTAAGGTGAATCCGTACGGCCAAGCCTCCTTATTTATTTATTTTTTGTGGTTTCGATCCGGCCGCAGCGGGATCGGGACCCTTGGCTTTCCCTCGGTTGTGCTCCCTGGTTGCGCCGCTCCTCCCCTTCTCTTTTTTCCTTTGTTGGTATTTTCTCCTCTGACCATGGCCAAAATTTCTTTTGACTATTAGAGGTTGGCAAAAACTTCTTTTGGCATGGCTGGTCTTTAAGCTGAATCCTCACGGCCGATTCAGCAAAGAAACACCCAAATTGGCTCGTCATGTTTGTTTAGCCATATTTATGGTTCTATTAATCATCCATTGCATCTCATTATGTTATTTTGGCTTTTTTCAGGCATATGCTTGCCGTAACTATGCTTGTCCGATATGCAGCAAATCCATGGGTAATATGGCGGTAAGATATTTTTCCCCTTTCTTAAAATGATATATATGTTGTGTTTCTGAAGTTCGTATGACTATGCCTCACCCACTGGTAGGCTTAAATAACCACAGAGGTATTTGATGTAGTGCATACTCACAAGGAAGCAAAGGTTATTGATGCAGTGACATTGGTTTTGGAATTATGTCACAATGCAGTGATTAATGCCCCTGTTTGTCATGTACTTTTATTGCCTCAAAGTAAATTTTATTTTTTGTTCTCTAAGAATCGATTTAGTAAATGATAAAAGAACAAAATTGGCCTCCATTTGTTTACCATGATTGAGTAAAGTTATACACCTTTAGTGGAAACATAAGAATGTACAAACTTAAATGGTTAGAAATGGCTGCTTATAATTTGAGAAGTGAAGGGACTAATCGTATTTAAGAACTCCAAATGTGAAAGCATTAATTTCCTGTGGTTTATAGGAAAATATTTTCTGACCCAAGAAATTACTTTGGCATGCTTGACGCTTTACTTGCTAATGAAGTGCTTCCAGAAGAATACAGGAACCGTTGTCAGGTATTTTCACTTTCTTTCCATGTCTTGGGATCTATTTGCTCACTAGGGAGATGTTGGTGGTGGTTTTTTTCCTTTGATTGATTACCACTTTTTCTTGTTTACTGTTGTGCCAAACAATTATTGGTTGACAATACATGTTTTATGATGGCATTTGCTGTTCTTCCTGCCCTTTTGCGGGATGTTTGCCGATTGTATTCTTTTGGTACTCCTTTTTCTTTCATTCTATGCTGAATACTCATACTTTTTTTTCCCTTTTTCCGATGCTTAAAACCAAATATTTAGGTGATTGGAGTAAAGGGGGCAGTTTCCTGAACCAATTCTGAATGTTACAGCTCACTGGAATTTTGTTGTCAATGTGAAGAATAATCCTGATGAGCCTTAGCTTCTCACATTGTATATCTTTGAAAATCTTTACCATTAAGAATTCATTACTGTGTCAATATTTAATAGTGTAAATCTTAACTGCAGGAATGGCATTCAACAGCGCAGAAATACTTGGCAGGATGGAGTTTCTAGCACAAAGTGTCCCATTCCTGCTGGATGGAATTGGACATATCAGTTTCAAGTCAAAGATCAGATTGGCAGTTTCTTTTACTTCCCTTAACTACCTGCATAGAACCTGTAATGGGCCCCATCTAGCAGTAATTCAGTGGGCAGCAATGCATACAGTTGCTGGCACAAGTAATGGGATGGCAAAGAGGCAAGATCCATGGCCTTTCACTCTGGAACAAGGTCCTCCTGGCACAGGTAATACTCATACTGTCTGGGGAATACTGAATGTCATTCATCTACTTTATTATCAACATTATTACACGGCATTGCTCAAAAAGCTGGCATCTGAATGCTATAAGCGACTAATGAAAGCAATTTTCGAATCTGTTGCAATTGGCTCCATTGATGAAGTGTGTATCTGTTTTAGTGTAGCGGAGAACTGATCAACTTTTGAATAAGAGTCACGATGAAATCTATGGTTGGATGCTCCAGTTAAGGCCCTGTGAAGCTCAGTTGTCCTAACAGATAGCTTGCCTTCAAAGAATGCACAATGTTGCTGCTGCTACTGGTCGCGCACAAGGATCTGTTGGTTTGACTCTGATGTTCTAATGGCTAGGGATCAGAATTGTGGTACATTGTTGCAAAACCATGCAGCAGTGGTCAAGAGTAGAGACAAAACATTGGTTGAAATGTCCTGCCTTCTTATTTTGGAAAGGAAGTTCCGTGCTGCATGCAATTTCAATTTAGAGAAAGCTCATGCCAATCTGGAGGCAAGTTTTGCCAATGAGCTGAAATTATTTTTGCTACTGTTTCAAGCAGTGGCCACAAGCTATTCTCTCGTCTCGCTCATGGTTTAGATATGGATGTGATTGACGAAGCAGCATAAGACAGTGAAGTGGGAGTACTTCTTTCTCCTTCTCTTGGTGCAGCTCGCTGTGTTCTTGTTGGTGATCCACAGCAACTTCCTGCCACAGTAATAAGCAAGGCAGTTAGCACCTTGTTGTATAGCAGATGTCTCTTTGAGAGGTTTCAGCAAGCTGGCTGCCCAACAATGTTTTTGTCTGTTCAATATAGGATGCATCCCCATATCATGGATTTTCCTTCTTATCAGGGATTTTCCTTCTAGACCTCAAATCATGGAGTGGGTTTTGTTGCGTATATCCACCGAATGAATGTTGCTCTAGCTCGTGCAAGAAGGCTCTTAAAAAACACAAAAAGAATAATATATATTTTGCTAATTTAATTTGTTAAATTATTTGTTTAATGTGCGACACTATTTTTTTATTACAAATAATCTTATCATTTTTGGTAACATAATCATGTGTCCTTTAAAATTGTTTTACGACATGTAACATTTTGCATTATCAAAGTTTAGTGCTGCAATATTGAGACTTTCATATAATTGTTGTAAAAACAAATGTTACAAAATATATAGCTATAACAATGTGATTTTAAAAATATTGATGCAAAATATGTCACAAAATACTATAAGGCATTATAAGAGCTAACGCAATATAATGGCACAAATAAATATGCGGCATTACAAATAGTGACATAAAATTGTCACAAATAACTATATAGTATTATATGAAATGACATAAAAATGTGCCGCAATTTATTATGTCATTTGACATAGTGACGGCAAATGTGTTGCAAATGACTATGAGACATTATATGTAATGCCGCGAAAGTATGTTACAAAAAACTGTGGTATCAAACATATTACCGCATAATGTGTTGCTAATATTAATGTGACACTTTAACTTGGTGATGTAAATGTTACGTATATTTTGTCTCACAATCAAAAAATTACCATTTTTTTCGGGTATGAGTTTTTGCCTCATGGCAAATTAGTGCCACAAAAACGTATTTACGACATTATATTTACTTTTCACGGCGCAATCAATGTGTTGCTTGAAGTCAAAATAGTCTTTAGTTTGTTAAATAAATAGAATATGTCCTTGTCTACGGTTTCGGTATTATTTTGCTCATGGAGTAAGCCTTAATCAATCTCAGACTCTTTGAAACTTGAGTTTTTGCTTATTGTTAGCATCAAAAACCTCACAACTCAATCACCAAGCATCATCAAAACGGCAAACTCTCAAAGAAATGTCATATACGTATTACAATCACACTACTACAAACTCTTTTGAGGGCATATATATTAATACCCCATAAGCAAAGTCATCCTCACATCGGGTATAAAGTTTAAGGATTCTTAACACAAACTTGCAACAAATTCCATTCGTCATCCTTACCAAATCAATGAAAGGTAGGACTGACATCATACTAATTAAAGATCAATAAGACTTTTATTTTCTCATTTTCTTACATCTTTCTCCAAGACATCACTTGCCTCTTTATGCTAAGTCCGTTTATTGTATAGACATCTAATTAGTCGTCAAGTCGCATTTAATTAATTTAGGATCTTCATCACTAACACATTTTTTTCCCTTGGTTTTTTATGAATTTTTTTTGTCCTTTTACTATCATACTTATTTTCTTGAAGACTTTTTGTTTTGAGTTATCTAAATAGAGGAGTATCAACTTTGTTCACATTTTAAATTTAGAACTGAACAACCAACAATCAAAACTTCCCGAACGATACAAAGACAGAATACAATCAAAGGAAAATAAAAATAACAAATTATTTAGTTGGGAAAGTTTTAGTTGTTTTAAAAGTTTTTAGTCTTCAAATAGTTTTCAAATTGTAATTCTATTTAGAATAGGAAATCAAAGAGGTTAGAACTCTCCTATAAATAGGCGTCCAGGATAGAATATATGTATAGGTTTTTGGTTGATTTTGATTATCGAGGAATAAGTTCAGAGTTGATTTTCTATTTTTTTCCTAAACCCCAGATTTGGGTATTCTTGTTTTCTCCACGTTTGTAAGTTCTAGATCCTTGTCCTGTCACTACATAGTTTATAAAGCATGGTTAAATGATGGTTGGTATATCTGCACAAGTATATAATCTAAAATATATGTGAATTAAATAGCATTTTATTAGTTTTTATTAAGGTTTAATGTCAAGCAATAGTATATGCGATTGCTTGAAGTATTACACCCTAAGTATTTAATTTAGAATACCTAGCATGCTGCCTCTAACTAGCATATATATAAGAATACATTAGGGTTAAAACTAGTTAATAGGCTCTAGCCCATACAGGCCCACTACAAATGTCCATTACCTATTGGGCATCTATTAAAGCATACACTTGGGTTATATTAAATACTTAACAATTTCCTTCTATGTTCTGCATATAGCACAATCTAATAGATAGATAATGTAATGTTCAAAACAAAATATTGAATCATTCATAGCACAAAAAGATTCATTACTCAAAAATATGAATTCTTTAAAGACAATTATGAGTTTTAGAAACAATCTAAATTCAACCAAACACAATCAATAGGTCTCACACTCTCACTCATAAATGAACCAAATCAAAGTTTTAGAAATTCTCTAAACTTCAAACACAAGAGTTTTAGAAATACTCTAAACTCAAACTAAATGGGCAATTTCATATGTAAGTGAATTATTTATTCAATTGAAAAGAAAATAATAGTCCCCCACAGACCAGAGCTCTAGAGGAATTATCCATTAAGTAGATCATCCCCTTCAGGATCCCAGTTGGAATCAACTCTTCAATTTTCTTCATTTTCTGTAAGTTACCAAATATGAATTTCATGTAAATCCAATCATTTGTGTAACAAACTAAAGTGTCTAGTTCTACCAAAAGAGTTTAGAACAATACCACAATGACTAAAAACAAATATATATCAATGTCAATATGCATCAATATCAATAATAATAATCATCAATGTCAATAACAATATGCATCAATGTCACATACCAATAAGCATCAATGTCCAGTTTCTTTATAAGAACAAGACTTAAACAGTTTCTTTTCGAAAGAACCATTTCATGTTTCTATGTGGAGTGTTATAGTTGTTAAGTCCAAATTCAGTTAAGCAACATCATCAGATATGGAATGATACAACCGTTTAAAAAAGAACATTCAAAATAAGTAAAATTACCTCATCATATGTGGAATGAGACAACTCACTCAAAAAGGATATATTATCAAATGTGGAATGATATATTAACAATCATAAACATCGTTGAAACATTATCAAGTGCTTATCTTAGCCAACAAAGGGAGATTCGAGAATTCAAAATAACACAGATGTAGGTTAAGACATGTCTATATAGTCTTTAACCCCATTTTCCCCACAATTTTGAATATTCGATCTTTATTCAATCCCTTTGTGAGAGCATTATCTATATTATTCTTCGATCTCACATCGATCAAAGTGATATCTTGTGTTCTATGAGATAATTCATTGTCTCTTAATACTGGTAGATTTACTGTCTCCTAATTTCGAGCACCACGATGTATTAAAAAATCCTTCCAAAATAGGAGGATGGCCACTATAACATAGAGCATAGTTGGAGGTACCATTCCAATATCACATAAGTCGCGTGAAGGCATTCAAATGCTTAGGGTCGAGATTATTAGTGAAATGACTCAGCATGCCTACAGAAAAGGCTATGTTTGGCCTAGTGCATGTCATTGCATACATAAGACTACCAATTAGTTTAGAATAATTCAACTAATTCACACTATCTCCCTCATTGGGGCTTAGCCATTTATTAGGATCATACGGTGTGCCAGCCATTTTACATTCACTGTATCGCCATGTAGAAAGTAGTTTTTCAATATGGTGAGCTTGGCTAAGAGTAATTCCTTGCTCTGTAAAACTTACTTTCATATCAAGAGTGGTGTCTACCATACCAAGATCGAACATGTTAAATGCTTTGTCAACTCGGCTTTTACGTCACTCACTGCAGAATGATCGGAATCAAGTATCAACATGTCGTCTACATAGAAGCAAATAATCGCAACCTTATTCAACACAGAATGGTAGTAAAGGCATTTATCTGAGTAATTGGTCTGAAAACCATAGCTCTTTACAACCTTGTCAAATTTTTGATGCCACAATTTAGGTGCTTGTTTTAGATCATACAAAGATTTGTTTAACTTACAAACTTTGTTCTCCAAACCTTTCATGACACCCTTTAGGTTGGTTCATATAGATTTCCTCATTCAACTCTCCATTTAGGAAAGTGGTCTTTACATCCATTTGATGCACAATATAGTGCTCAATAGATGTCAAAGTAAGAAAAACTCTTATTGTATTCAAGTGATAGACCGGGGAGTAAACATCAAAATAATCTACCCCACTTACTTGAGTATAGTCCTTAGTTACTAAACGTGCTTTATACCGAGCTACAGATCCGCCAGGATTAAGTTTCTTTTTTAAAATCCACCTGTAACCTATAGTCTTAGCCTTTTTTGGCAAATCGACTAGTTGCCAAGTTTGATTTTGTAACAAAGAGCTCATTTCATCATCAATGGCTTCTACCCATAATAAGGAGTCCCTAGATCTCATCACTTCTTTATATGTGGATGGGTCATCCTCTAAATGGTAAGTGACAAAATCCTCACCAAACGTTTGGGAACTCGTTATCTTGTAGATACCTTTAAAGGTATAGATTCAGAAATTATCCGAATGTTAGACGAATTCGATTCAGTTTCTATAATTGATTCTGAAATTATTTCTATAGTCTCTGATACTGTCAACCCTTGATCTTGAAGAAATTTATCTTCAAAGAAAACTGCATCTCTAGATTCTATAACCACATTGGTTGATAGATCCAAGAACCGATCAGCTGCACTATCCTCTGTATAACCTAGGTACACACAAGTGTTGGTCCTAGGCCCCACCTTAGGTCTCCTAGAGTTTGGTATCCTCACATAAGCAATACAGCCCCAAGTCTTAAGAGTATCATATCTACAAGAATGTTTATGCCATATCTCATACGGAGTTAAAGACAATTTAGAGTGTAGCAACTTATTCAGGATGTGATTAGTAGTCAAAGCTGCTTCTCCCCAATAACAAAAAGGCATGTCAACTGTCAATAACATAGAGTTTAACATTTCTGTTAATGTCCTGTTCTTACGTTCAGCTATTCCATTGGATTGAGGTGAGTAAGGAGTAGTAGTTTCAAGTATTATGCCTTGAGAGGCACAGAACTCCTTGAACTCTGTCAATTTGTATTCTTCTCCTCTATCACTCCTAAGTCTCTTAATTTTCAAATTCAACTGATTTTCAACACGACACTTGAAAATTTTAAATTGATCAAATATTTCATCTTTTGATTTTAACAGATAAATATGACAATATCTAGAAAAATCGTCTATAAAAGTCACCAAATACTTCTGACCACCTTTAGTAGTGAAACCTTTAAAATCACAAAGGTCAAAATGTATTAATTCAAGAAGTTGTGTACTCCTAAAAACCGTATGAAATGGTTTTCTAGTAATATTCGTTTGAGCACACACTTCATATCTGTTAAATCTGATCGAAGTATCTAGAGGTATATTATGAATGTTAGCTAGCCTAGCCATTTTCTTGTAGTTCACATGTCCTAACTGATTATGCAATGTTGTAGGATCAATTAAATTTGAACTAACTTGGCTGACCGTTTCATTTACGGAACTCAATCTATACATACCAGAAGTCAAGAATCCACAACGAAAATAATAAGAGTTAACAGATAAAGTTACTCTACCACCAGAAATAAATATGCTCATGCTAGCATTATCTAAGTGACTAACAGAAATTAAATTCTTTTGAATAGCAGGAACTACTTTAACATCTTTTAAAGTTAAGAGTTTACCTGAAGAAAGGCTCATATTTGTAGTACTAGTGTGAGTCACCGTCTCCGCTGCCTCACTAGCCACAGCAATAGTTTCGTTGGCTTCAGCAATATTATCAAGTAACTTTTTATTTTTGCAAACATGGCACGTTGCCCCAGAATCTAACCACCATTCTGAAGAAGTATTGGTCTTTCCATTATTGCCCAAATAGCAACAAATTTTTGAGGCTCAGACTTCTGTACTAGCATATTTGCTTCCTTTTTTGGTGTGTTAGATTTGTTCTTTTTAGGTTGCCTACAATCTGCTGCAAAGTGGCCCTACTTCTCACTATGGCACTTGCCCTTCTTTTTCTTAAAGATAGGCTTTTTGGCCTTCAATTGTTGAGACTCACTCTTGGGTGACTTGGATTTCTTAGGAAATTTCTTGGGATTTGTTAAGGTTTAAAGCATATTATTTATTTTTACCATAGTTTTTAAAGCATATTATTTATTTTTACCATAGTTTATTGGAAAAATGAAATGGCGGACAATATGCATCAGTGATGTGGAAATATAGTAAGAATGATAATTTTGGCAGACAGACAAGTGCTTAATATTTCAAACATAAATATCTCTTTTTCAAGGTTGGATTGAGGGGATCATAGAGTTCATAGAAAGGTAAGAGATGTTCCTACGACTTTCATATTGGAGCATTTTGATTAGGACCTTTCAAAATGATGGAGCCGATCCGGTCTGGCTTGATCCGAAATTTTAAATGATGATCCAAAACTGATCTGATTAACCTATTCGAAATCGAAATGAGTCTAATCAAATTTCGAATTGAATTGGTTTTGATTTAATTTGATCTTAATTTTTTTCCTTTTGGTTTTATTCGTTTTCATACACAATATTACTTTGAAATTAATATTTTATTGTAAAAAAATGGTCTCTTTTTTATGTAAAGGTATAAATAATTTTCATGAAAATATTTTAATTTGTGTATTTTTATGTAAATATTTTTTTTTTCACAAAATTGACTAAATTTAATTAAAAAATTATTTGAATTGTAAAAAAAAAAAATTTCCATTTTATAACTAATGTTAGCTATTTTTGGAGAAAAAGAACTATAATGTTTTTTTAAAAAATTTTCATTTGGATAAATTTGGATCAAATTGAATCATATTAGATGAGACCCAATTTGATTTTTTTGATCTAAAATATAAAACCGATTTGATTTGAAATTTTAGATTGGCCCAATCCGTGGATCAAAATGAACACCCTTAATTTTGATAAGTAATGATTGTACTAAGCTTTCTACTGTCAAACTTGACATATGTTAGTATTTTTGTTATTTTTTTCTATGATTTATGCTTTTTTTATTTTTCTTTTCTTTAGAGGTTAATCTTTTGTGGGTCAATAATGTTTTTGGGGAAATATGAGTTTAAATGGTGAAAACCTAAAGATTTGAGCTAACAATGTGATACGTCTGTTCTATATCGAAAACTTAATGAATAAAAGAAATGTATATAAGATCATACCTAATAGACTACTAATAAATTGGTTTAAACATTTTGGGTTAGTGAGGACAAAGTCCACAAGTTATGGGTCAGTCCAAGGACTGGGGCGTTATAGTGGATATCAGAGCTGACTAGGTCCAGAAGCTAAGCACTACGTGCCAGAGCCATCTTTTGAACTTGCGAGTGGGACAAAGTGCTATGCATCTTAAGGGGCAAAGAATGTGACACCCAGTCCTATATTGGAAAATTAATGAATAAAAATAATGTATATAAGACCGTACCTAATAGACTACCAATAATTTGGTTTAATCATTTTAGGCTAGTGAAGATAAAACCCAAAAATTATTAAGTAAGAAGGAATGTATATAAGACCCTACTTAATAGGCTACTAATAAATTGGTTTAAACATTTTGGGTTAGTGAGGATAAAGTCCAAAAGTTATTGGGTCAGTCCAAGGATTGGGGCATTATAGTTGATATCAGAGCTGACTTGGTCCGGAAACTAAGTGCTACGTGCGTGAGTCATCTTTTGAACTTTTAAGCGGGACAAAGTGCTATGTATGGGTGCATGGGAGCCACCTCTAGAGTCCTGTTCCGGGGAGATTGGGCTAAATAAAGTAATGGGTTGGGCTTGAGAGGACGCAAAGGTTTTAAAGGGGGAAGAATGTGATACCCCAGTCCCATATCAGAAAATTAATAAATAAAAATAATGTATATAAGACCCTACCTAATAGACTACCAATAACTTAGTTTAATCATTTTAGACTAGTGAAGATAAAACCCAAAAGTTGTTGTGTCAGTTCATTAGACTTAATCATTTCAGGCTAGCGAAAATAAAACTCAAAAGTTATTGGGTCAGTCCGTTAAACTGGGGCCTTACAGACAAAGGGAGTAAAAGTTTTCAAAATGTTAAAAATTAGACTAACAAGGGCTCATATTGTGGGATGAGGTTGATCAAGTAGTGGAATTAGAAAGCCACACTATGACATGACCTTAGCCAAGCCACAACTTCTCACTTAACATGACTTTTGACTTTTGCTCACTACCAATGTGTCCCAAGGTTTTAAGGGGTTAGATTCTTACCTAAGTTTTTATATAAAATTAGTAAGTAGAGTAATCAAGGGGATAGATTAGGGAATTCTAGCTAGACTAAAGGGTAATATAAAGTGAGAATGTGAAAGCCTTATAAGAAAGAAAGAGAAAAAAACTCAAGTTGTAATGAAGTAAAAAAAGGAATATGGTACGAATCTTAAACCAAAAGAATAAAATCCGAACCTATATCAGAGTGTTGGTCCTAGTATCGTCCTCTAGGTTGAACTAACTCTTCCTTTAGCAAGACACCAACTCCAAGATTGAAGAAGGATCTTGTTTTTGTCCACTTGACACCCAAAGGAATTATCCAAACTCAAAGTTGAGAATTGAACTATCCTTGGAACCAAGAAGCATGCTCAAATTGTTGAGGGAAAAAAACTCAACAAGATAGCTTAAACATGAATCTAAGAGGCTATCCTTAAAGACTCAAAGCAAGTTCTAAACTAGAACTCAAAGAAAAGCTAAAAAGCTCTCAAGTTTGTATTGAATTAAGTCTTTATTTTATTGCGGCTGAATGCCTCTATTTATAGATTACAATGTGTAAGAATTAAGAAAGCCATTCCCTAGTTGGATTAGCTTTTTAGGAAACTAACTAAAGAAATAATTACTAAAAGAAATACTTACTAAAAGTATTCTAATCTAAGAAAAAGAAATAGAACAAAATAGTTGCTTAAAACTAAAACTAATCCAAGGCTGATTTGGATTTATGTGCCAGCCAAACTTGTGTTGTCTTCAAGCCTTGTGCTTTCCAATCTTGAATTGAATTGGAAAGCTTCTTTAAATCTTCTAGCTCTGAATTTAGAAGCTTCTAATGTCGTTCATGATAAAGTAATGGAAATACTTGATAGATTGCCAAAACTGAAATCCAAGTGTGGCTGGAATTTTCGGAATTGAAATCCAATTTTGGATTGGAACTTGAGCTGAACTTGAGCTTCCTAAATCAACATCCAATTGCCTAAACCATAAGTCCAAGTGTTGAATGGATTTGAGCTGAATTGAGCTAAATTTGAACTCAAATCTTTGGCCTTTAGCTAGCTGGAAACTTCCTCTTTGGTTTACACACTTGGCTCCTAGATTTTCATCAGAATATTTGAATAGAATCTTTCAAATCTCAACCAAGGGAGCCCTCTATGTACTTTATCTCTTTTATTGCATTATCTTGATAGATTTGATCTTTGTTTCTTGTAAGGATGAGTAGATAGATCTCTTCTACTAAGACAGATGTGATGTAACGCTTTGGATTTTGATTATTCACTACAAGAAAAATAGCCTTTAGTGACTAAAATGTTGGTGACGACAATCAATTTGGTCACTAAATGGCCTTTTTGGTGACCACTGAATGTGTTGTCACTAAATCAAAGTTGACATAACATTTTGGTGACCAAATGGAAAATGTCGTCACCAAGCCGTCACTGAATGTGGTGGCGCCAAAAAAGATTGGGAGTGCACTACAATTAGTGATGAATTTTAGTGACGATATTTGATTTCGTCACCAAAGATAAGCATCAAATAGTTTGGTGACGAGAAATTGTAATCACCAAATTGATGCATAATTATTGAGGAAAAAATGTGGTCGCTAATTTATAAATACTATGTGTATTTAATGAATTATAATTGTAGAACGATTTAGTGACGAACAAATGTTGTCACCAAATGTTAGAAAATTAGTGACGACATTTTGTGGTCACTAATTCATAAATACTATGTTTATTTTATGAAATATAATTGTAGAACAGTTTAGTGATGGGAAATTATCGTCACCAAATGTTACGAAATTAGTGATGATATTTTGTGGTCACTAATTCATAAAGAACATGAATATTTTAGGAATTATAATTGTAGAACGGTTTAATGACAAGAAAATGTCATCACCAAATTGGTAGTTGTAATGAATAAGGAATTTGCCAAAATAATAAGTAAGAAATTGGGTTAAATTACGGTGAAAGAATGATTTGGTTTTATGTACTCCTCTCTCGCCCATGGAAAAATTTTCGGTTGCCGCTTTTGTTTTTTGTTTTTTAAACTTTGTTTCTCAAAATTTTCAAATTTTGTCAATTGTTATCACTACAATAAGTTACATTTCTAGTTTTGAAAACATTATACATTTTTAACAATAATTACACTATTACTTCAATTATAGTCATAATTGTTTGTACATGAATGAAAAAAAAAATTGTGTATACAAAATTTGAATTAATAAATTTAAAATTTAAATTACATCAAAAATTTCAAAATAACATATAATAAACATATGCAATTGAAAGTACAAATGCACTCCATTTGTCACGAAAAAGTTACAAAAAATATTTTTGTGACAAAAAAAATCGTCACTAAATTTATGACTTTTAGTGATAATATTTTGTAGTCAATAAAAGGTTATGATTGGGTTAACAAATGAACTTATCATTGGGCTTGCATTGGTTTGGCTTACAAATTAATTGGTCTTATAAATGAACCTATGATTGGGCTAGCAAATGGATCTATGATTGTTATGATTGGGTTTACAAATGGACCTATGATTGGGCTAACAAATTAGTATGATTTAACTTACATTATATAAATATTAATTGGGTCAAATTGATTGAGCCTAACTTTATATTAATTGGGCTTATATTATAAGAAATAAGGATTGGGCTAAACAATTTTTTCATGGGGTCAAACTTAGTTAATTTGTATTATGACACTTAATTTTTATTAATTGTATGTTGACACCTTAATATTTATATATTTGCTATATAATTTTATCTAAAATACATAATCATTTAGAGTTAAAATACACTATTGACTAATATCCTTCTTGGACCAATAATTATGATTGGGTTAAACAATTTATTCACTACACCGAACTTAGCTAATTTATATTATGGCTCTTAATTTTTAATAATTGTACTAAGAAATCATAATATTTATGAATTTGTCCACAGAATTTACACTAACAAAAAAAAAAAAAGGCTTCTTTGATTGCCACTACTTATATAATGATTGGAATTGTTTGGCTAAGGATAATAATCGGGTTATGTAATTTATTCATTGGGCCAAACTTAACTTTTTTAATTCATGGCTCTTAATTTCTAATAATTGCACTAATATACCCTAATATGCATGAATTTGCCCATATTATTTTACTTCAAGCATAGAGACTTTTTTAAATACACTATAAATTAATGATAATTAGATTTCTTTGGCTAAGAATAATGATTAGACTAAGTATATTTTCCTTTATTCCAAACTTAGCTTACTTATATTATAACTCTTAATTTCTAATAATTGTATTAGGACACCTTAACATTTTTATTTGTCCATATAATTGTACATTAATTGCACAGTCTTTTTAGTATTACAATACATTATTGATTAGTACTAATTGGCTTTCGTTTGTTAAGAGCAACAAATGGACTAAGTGTATTCTTCATTGGGCTGAGTTTCATTGGCTTATTTATGTTATGACTCTTAATTTAGAATAATTATACTAGGACACCTTGATATTTATGAACATGTGCACATAAGTTTAATTATTTTAAGCACATAAATTTGTTGTTTACACTATTGAAAATCAAGAATAAAAAATATATAATTTCAAAGTAGTTACAGTCACTAATATAATATTACAACATAAGTAGTTTTTAATACATTTACATATATTGTAAGACATACAATGTATAACAAAAGTAGTAAATACTTTTACTCCCTCTATCCAAAAAAAAAGTTTGGTTTCATCAATGTACAACCTTTTATTTTTGGTCAACCAAGTGGAGGTACATCTCATTTTATATCACTAATTTCCTCATTAAGAGTATTGTATATCAATACACCCTTTAATGTATTCTATCTGATTAAGGACATTTTAAAAATTTTGTTGAAAATTTAGCTTTGACTTTTGAAATTGGACTCTTGTTTAGGACAAAAACTTGTTTAGAAATTGAACTCTTTTTTTTTTTTTGAATAGAGGGAGTATATATATATATAGTTAGGACTAAAATTTACAGTATAACCAGTTAATTTATATATATAGTAGTAATGTAGTTATCATAAAAGTAATTATTACAAAGTAGAAGTAGTTTAGTGCATATGTACACAGACTTTTAATATACATGATTTCTTTAATTTCAACATGAAAATATAATTGTTCTCTAGATTATTTTAAAAACTAATTTCACTTTAGCCATTTAAAAACTAATTAGCATTTCAAAATTTAAATTTTTTTAAAAAAATTCAAATCAGAATTTTATTAAACTAATGTAGCATTGTAAAGTGAAAAATTGATTATTAGTTAAAAAATAGTATTTTTTTAATAATTAATAATTAAATAAAAAGTTTGAATGCTTTAAAAAACGAACGAGGGAAATTGAATTTGGTTAAAGAGGGAAAAATAGATGTTAAAAAAATAAGAGGTGCCCATCGTGTAAAATCGTTTTTTACTTTTGCCAACACTTAAACAAAAATTCAGTTTAACAATCAGTACTCTTGAAAATTAGACTTTACTCTCCCATCTCTTCTTTCCATCAGCCGCTCCTCCCAAAACCCTTACACGCAGAGAGAGGTGAAAGGATTCCACCATGACAACCAGGTTCAAGAAGCACAGAAAGAAGAGGGGGCACGTCAGTGCAGGGCATGGTCGTATCGGCAAGCACAGGAAGCATCCCAAAGGTCGAGGTAACGCCGGAGGTATGCACCACTACAGGATCCTCTTCGACAAGTACTATCCATGGTACTTTGGGAAAGTTGGTATGAGGTACTTCCACAAGCTTCGCAACAAATTCCATTGCCCCATCGTCAACATCCACAAGTTCTGGTCTTTGGTTCCTCAAGAAGCCAAAGATAAGGCCACAAAGGACAACGTCCCCTTGATTGATGTCACCCAGTATGGATACTTTAAGGTTCTAGGCAAGGGTGTTTTGCCAGAAAATCAGCCCGTTGTTGGAAGGCTAAGCTTATTTCCAAGATTGCTGAGAAGAAGATTAAGGAGGCTAGTGGTGCTGTCGTACTCACTACTTAGTTTGTTTTTGTTTACTCATAGTACAACGTTGTTTCTGCTTTTCTTAATGTTTTCTTTTTGTTGCCGCCGTGGAACCTTTGTAGGAGTATTAATGATTTTGTTGAGCACATGAATTGAATATTATGGATTTGGTGTTTAATGATTAGTATTAATTTAAATGCTATGTTTTGATTAAAAAAATAAATAAAAAAGGTATTTTCTTAATTAAGTTACTATTGAGTTAAGTTTCTGAATGAATTCTGTTTTTGTTTGGATGATACGTTTGGTGTCAGATACGTTTCTCTTGACATTTGGTTGTGGGCTATTGACTTTTTCATTGTTTGCAATGGCAACTTCTCATACAAAGCCTAATCGTTCCTATACATATAAGTAAAGTTTAGGAACTTTTTTCTGTTCTGTTTAATCAATGTAGCTTCCTTCCTTTGAGTAGACATTTATGAACTTATTATAATGCGTAACTTGTTTCTTGCTTTGTTCACTTGGGATAAAAATCAGACTTTGGCTAACAACTCTGAAAAGCGGGAGTTGCTCTCATTGAGGTTGACATGCCAGAGAAAGGATCATTTTCTATTCCCTAAATGAGATCTTATTCATGCTTTCCTAGTTGTAGATTATTGTACTGTTGAAATTAAGAAATTCAGAAGGGTAACTGATTAAGATTTGGTTTATCTGCCAGGTATAGAAGGCTTGAGGTTTTGGCAGCTTTCACCAATGCTGTAAGTATTAGACATTTGGTGAATGATTGGACTCACTTTTGAATACTTGTCATGGTTTATGGGGAGCTTCTATTACTATACTTATCATACACATCTCCAAGATAGATGGAAAAAATGACATTGTTGAAGTGTCCATATTTTTTTGTTTGCGGAATGTTTTGGGAGAAAATCTAGTAATGGAATCCTGGTTGTTGGCTCTGGGGTAAAATTCTGCTTTGGCTTTTGATACAAAATGTGTTTCTCCTTTACACTTTTATTAAACCTCTTTTAATTTGTTGGTGGTTTGCCCCAGGGTGAAAAATGCTGAGGTCTTGTGTCTAGGGCTAGTTTCAGTTACTGTCTTTATGCTTTTCATGCCACTTTTTAAGCCTACTAGTAGCATCTTACTCCAAATAACACCTTCTAGTATTTCACTATCGGCCTTCAGGAAATGCTTGAGACAGGTAATTCTGTCTATTCTTACTTTTTTATTTCCCACATATGACAGACTACCTGTAGCTAATTTTTCCTTTTCATATGGTATTTAGATTACTGCCGTTGATAGTATTTTTGATGTATGAATTGATATAGAGAATTTTCTACAAATGGTTTTTATGTCTTGTTGTTTTTCCTATAAAATGAGTCAATCTCAATTCCAATAGAAATTGCTCCTATGTAGAATTGTAGTTTCCTTTTTTCCTCTGAGCATTTGGTGACTAACAAAACATGGTTAGTATATAAATGATTTTCTTGTTCAGCTTTTGGTTTGGGTGCTTATATCATTTCAAACTCTTTGTTTACAGACCTCCTTTGTCTATTCTCTTTTGCAGGAGTTCTGATTATTTTGAAGTTATTAAGATGCTGTAAAAGCATCATGGTTGAGGAATGGTATTTACTTGATACCTAGTTTATGCTGGTTTCTTGCTTAAATTGTTTGGAACAATATTTTTCTTAGTTCTAGCATGATGTTGTGACTGGAAGAGTAAAACGTTCCTTTCCAGATGGCTCCATTTTGATGTGCATTTCATCCATGAAAATTGTAAGAAGTTGGAAAGTTGAACTATGATGCTTTGATATTGTAACATAAAGAAAGTTTCACTTTGGTTTGCCTCTACTAGGGAAACAAAGGTTAGCATGTTTGTTGGCATTCATCTATCCTCCTCTACTGCTTGAGACTGACTTGTTCTGTCTGTTGATGTGGATTTTTCCCTCCAAATTTGGATTTTTAAAGTGGACACTTTTTTAAATGTCAAGTGCTTAAAGTATGGTGTACTTCCTTACAAGTTTTGTTACTTATGCTGAAAAGGCATGCTAAGTATCAGGAATGATATTTCTGGGACTAGATCTTATGAAAAGTTGGTGAAGATTTTAAGTTAAAATATTGGTTGCATTGCTTAGTTTAACTTCTATCACGCTGTGGTTCTTTAATTGTTTCTTTCTTATTGCCTTTCAGTTTAGATGCGAATGCTGTTTCGTGCTGGAGGTCATGCATATATTGATGTCTGCCATCATTTGCCTTGTTTCAATAATTAATTGAAGTTCTATATCTTTCTATCTTCTTTAATAGGAGTTTGGAATGGAGATTAAGAAAAAGGGAATGAAAGAACACCACTTGTGGCAGAAAAGAGATTCTGCTAGATGCAGATGAAAGCACTAAATCTTGTTCACAATGTATGTTTTATTTTCTTTATTAGTAGTCAATGTGTTATTGTCACATGTATGTCTTGTTTTCTCCTAAAGAGTCCATTCTCTAGTTTTGACAACTAAAGGATGAATGCTTTTGATGGTGTTTTAATTGTTACCAGCTTGGAATTCAAGTTTTCTACTCAATAGATAACTGAACTATCCTTGTAACCAAACTAACTTTTATGGCTTTTTTCAAAGAAATTGATTTTATGTTTTATGTTTTGATGAATCAATCTTCTTTAGGCTTCGCATGTACAGTGGATAGATGATGGTGCTCTTCACATTTTGCTGATGGTATTTGGTAATCTTTTTTGTTCATTATATTATGTGACTATTGTATTTATGGAACACTATTATATGGTAGCTTTATGTATGAAACATTAACAATGGTTGCTTGGCACCAATATTTTGAAGGTGCTTTTTGTAAATGTGGCTCTACATTTTTTGGATTTTAGGGCTGCTTTTGGAATGTCACTCTAGCTGTTTTGGATTTTGCTTGCTAGAAGTGGGATGTATCTATTAGATAGCTCTGAAGCTTTTTATTCTTTTTTCCTACAAGATGTAGGATGGATATCTTGTTGATTAGCTACCACTTTTTGGATGATATTGTCTCTTGCATAATGTTTTAGTCTTGCATTCCTATGTAGTTGAATGAATTACTTTTCACATTTGTGCTATACACTTATCTTTTTATTGTTAGTGTAGCTGTGGTATTTACTTTTATGAATGTTTATTAATCTTGGATGTTTATGAATGTTGGATGTTTTGGATTTTGATTCGTAGTAATTGTTGTAATTATTTCCAAGATTGTTCAAGAACAAGAAAGTAAGAACAAAGAATAAATCGAGACACACAAGTTAACGTGATTCGGCTCGACAATTAAAGCCTACATCCACAACAAAGATGATGATGATATTAATAACAAACGCGGAGATTACAAGGATTTCCCAAACCCTTAGAAACACCCCACCTCTTACAAAAACTCTTAAAGCTTTCTTTGAATTCTCTTTCAATTTCTCTATAAAAAGACCTCAAATACATCTATATTTATAGACACCAAGTAGAGACCCAATCCTAATCTGATAGAGATTCAATCCTAATCTTATTTATATTAGTGTTACAAAACACATTAGGATTATATAAAGGTTCCAAATCCTAATGGAATTATGAAAAACACCAAATTAGAATATTAGATAAAATTATCTAATCCCATTCCAATTTGGAAACAAGGCATAATCTAACAAATCTCCACCTTGACTTGTTTCCCATCATGACGTCTTCGTACATCTGAAGCATTCCTATGTCAAACTGCACACATTGACCAAATCCAAGCAATGCTTGAACTTGTCGATGTAATGGACTTAGTCATCATATCTGCCGGATTATCTGCGGTTCTAATCTTTTTTACAGAGATTAACCCTCGAGACAAAATTTCTCGAAAAAAATGATATCTAACATCAATATGCTTGGTCCTCTCATGGTACATTTAGTTCTTCGTCAAGTGTATGGCACTTTGACTGTCACAATAGATAGTGTTTTGCTTTAACTCCATACTCAATTCGCCAACCAAACCATTCAACCAAATAGCTTCTTCGCTGCACCCAAAATTTTCATCTCAAACTCACCTCTTAACTGAGATTTTAAAGTGTTGATTTCCGATATGTCTTTGGAGGCAATCAACATATCATCAACGTACAACAACAAATACAATAAAGAACCACTAGGGAGTTTCTTTTGATAAACACAACTATCATAATTGCTTCTAGAAAATCCATTCCCAATTATGAAAGTGTCAAATCATTTGTACCATTGTCTAGGTGATTGTTTTAAGCCATATAATGACTTCTTCAACAAACAAACATAGTCTTCCTTGCCAGAGATTATGAATCCCTCTGGTTGTCGCATATAGATTCTTTCATCCAACTCTCCGTGTAAGAAAGCTGTCTTGACATCTAATTGTTCTAACTCCATATCAAATAGAACAATCATAGATAATAACAAGCAAATAGAAGTATGTTTCACAACAGGAGAAAAAACTTTATTAAAGTCAATACCTTCCCTTTGTGTAAAACCCATAGCAACTAATCGTGCTTTGAACCTTGCATCTTCAACCCCTGAGATTCCCTCTTTTTTCTTGAAAACCCACTTACACCCAACAATTTTCTGTTCTTTAGGCGGTACAACTAGCTCCAAGTCTTGTTCTTATGAAGAGATTCAATCTCTTCATTCATAGCAACCAACCATTTTGACGATTTGGAACTTGTAATGGCCTCTTGGTATGTAGTAGGCTTTAAAGTCTCGACATCATCTATCATACTTAGTGCATAAGACACCAAGTCTGCATATCCATATCTCTTTGGTGGTTTAATCTGTCTTCTCTCTCTATCTCGAGCAAGACGATTATCTTCTTGTTGTTGTACTTGTGGTGCATCCATACCAATGGTGTCTACCACGGTGTCAATGGGCATTTCTAGAGTTATTTGGGGAACTTTTTCAAAAGTTTTAACCTCAAATTCCACCTGCTTCTCAATGCTCTTGTCTTTATCAATGTCAGTCTTCTCCTCTTTCTTTGTTAATAAAGCAGACTCATCAAAGGTAACATCCCTACTGATAAAAAACTTGGATGACTTGTCATCAGAACACCACAATCGATAACTCTTCACTCCATCTACATACCTCAGAAATATGCACTTCCTTGCCATTGGCTCAAGCTTACATATGCAGGATAACCAAATACTCTCAATTCAGAGTAATTTGCAGGGGAACCTGAACATCTTTCTTCAGGAGTTTGACAATTAATTGCTGTAGATGGAGACCGATTTATCAAGTAACAAGCTGTGTTTGCAGTTTCAACCCAAAATTCCTTGGTTAATCGAGCATTAGAAAGCATGCACCTAAATTTTTCCAGAATAATTCTATTCATCCGTTTTGCAACTCCATTCTGTTGTGGTGTGTATGTGACTATGCGGTGCCTCACAATCCCCTCATCCTTGCAGAACTCATTGAATTCATCTTTACAGAATTCCATGCCATTATCCGTTCTAAAGCGCTTAATCTTCTTGCCAGTTTGCTTTTCAATCATGGTTTTCCAACGCTTGAACGCCACAAAGACTTCATCTTTGTGTTTAAGAAAATACACCCATACTTTCCTTGAATAATCATCAATGAATGTCAACATGTACCTTACACCACCCTTTGAAGGAACTTGAGAACGGCCCCAAAGATCAGAATGAATATAATCCAGAGTACTTTTGGTTTGGTGAATTTCAGTACTAAATTTTACCCTGTGTTGCTTGCCGAATATGCAATGCTCACAGAAATCCAACTTCCCTATCACCAGCTCACCAAGCAAACCCTGTTTGCTTAATTCAGACATACCTCTTTCGCTTATATGCCCTAATCGCATATGCTACAGTTTAGTAGTATCCATATTATTATTCGAACTAGAAGAGGAAACAGCTGCAGCACCTGTCACCGTGCTATCTTGTAAAATGTAGAGACCAAACTGTCTAGTTCCTTTCATGACCATTAGTGCACCTCTAAAAATACTTAGAACTCCACCTCCACCTTTGTAGTGGCAACCAATTGCATCAATTGTTCCTAAAGAAATCAAATTTTTCTTCAAGTCAGGTACATGTCTATCATCTGTCAAAGTTCTCACCATACTATCATGCATCTTAATTCTTACTGTACATATTCCAACCACTTCACAAGAAATATTATTGCCTATAAGAACTTTACCACTATCAATAGATTGATAAGTAGTAAACCAGTCCCTACGTGGACTCATGTGGAAAGTGCAGCCTGAATCAAGAATCCACTCTGTACCCGAGTAACCAACAATAGCAGTGAGAACATCTACACCCTCTGACTCACCTTCAGCAATTCCAGCATTTCCTGTAGAGCTCACTATCTTCTTCTCTTGGACATCTGGACAATCCCTTTTATAATGCCCCTTTTGCCCACAGTTATAGCACTTGTCATTTTTCTTGGATTTAGATTTCGATCGGGATCTTCTTTTACCCCCTTTTTCTTTTTCATTCTTTCTACCTTGTATAACCAATCCTTCCGCGCTAACTGTATCATCTTGTTTGGTAATTGATTTTCGCAACTCATTAGAGTTCAACGATGCTTTTACATCCTCCATAGAAATTGAGTCACACCTATACAACAAAGTGGTAACCAAAAGTGATCATAGGATTTTGGTAAAGAACACAGAAGAATAAGGGCTTGATTCTCATCTTTTATTTTCACATCGATATTATTCAAGTCTAAAATAACTTTATTGAACACATCTATATGTGTATCAATGAGTGTACCTTACTTCATCTTCAGGTTGTATAATCGTTGTTTCAAATACAATCGATTTGTGAGAGACTTTGTCATGTAGAGATTCTCAGGCTTTAACCAAAGTCTTGCAGGTGTTGTTGCTCCAGCAACTTTTCTCAAGACATTATCCGCCAATGACAAAATAATTGAGCCATATGCCTTCTCTAAGAATTCATCCTTCTCATGGTCTGTCATTGTTTGAGGTAAATGTTCTTTACCCTTTAATGCCCTCTGAAGACTTCTTTACATAAAGAAGCATACATCTTCATTTTCCACAGTCTGAAGTCATTCTTCCTATCAAACTTTTCAATGTCATATTTGACGGTAGCCATCTTGAACTATCCCAAGCTTTGATACCACTTGTAATTATTCTCAAGATTGTTCAAGAACAGAAAAGTAAGAACAAAGAATAAATCAAGACACGCAAGTTAACGTGATTCGGCTTGACAATTAAAACCTACGTCCACGACAAAGACGATGATGATATTAATAACAAACGCGGAGATTATAAGGATTTCCCAAACCCTTAGAAACACCCCACCTATCACAAAAGCTCTTAAAGCTTTCTTTGAATTCTCTCTCAATTTCTCTATAAAAAGACCTCAACTACATCTTTATTTATAGACACCAAGTAGAGACTTAATCCTAATCTGATAGAGATTCAATCCTAATCTCATTTAGATTAGTGTTACAAAACATAGTAGGATTATATAAAGGTTCCAAATCCTAATTGAATTATGAAAAACACCAAATTAGAATATTAGATAAAATTATCTAATCCCATTCCAATTTGGAAACAAGGCATAATCCAACAAATTCTTCTTGATTTTCCAATGTAGGATAGTATCCATGAACACAACAAACCTCCCCCTTCATGGATACACTACCACATTAAAGCCCACTCCCCCACAAGCCCAATCCCTACTCCAGTAAGCCCATCTCTTCACCATGGACTCATTTAGTACCCGTGCAAGTAGTAAAGGTGTAAAACCTACTTGTCCACGAGTTACCCACTAAGGCCCGGTCCAACCAGACGAGGAACCACTTGCTTCTCCAAGTAGGCCAATATTCAGGCTTTGATACCATTTCTTGGGGAGGTTTTTACACTGGGAAGCCCAACTAGAGCAGCCCAATAAGTAGTAGGAGCCTACCTGAGCCCAAAAGTTTAAGCGAGTGGGTCATAGTTCCTTGCTACTTATTAGGTGCTCTAGTTTTTCTTAATTTTCCAATGTGGGATAGTATCCATAAACACAAAAGTAACTAATGCTACTTCACCAAAAATGTCATCAAAATAGTCATCGCTATTTGATTCGTGGTATTTATTTCGATATATGTTTATGAATGTCACATGTTTTAGATTGTTAGTAATCATGAGTAATGCTATTTCACCAAGAACATCGTCACAAAAGTTGACACTAATTCATTTTTCTTCATAAATTTCTTGACATCAAATGCAGTCACCAAAATATATGTCGTCATCAATTTCTTTTGTAATTTTACAATTTCTTACAACAAAATTTTGTCACTAAAATAGTGGATAAAATTACTTTTATTGACAACAATTATGGTGACCAAATGTCGTCACTATTGCGTTCATTCATTCACTTATTTAGTGATGACAATTTCTCATCACCAAAAGTCGTTAATATTACATTTCAAATTACAACATTTAATGACCACTTCTTTTGGTCACTATTTGTGTCTCGTGACCCAAACTCTACTTAGTGACCACTTTTTCTGTCACCAAAGTCATCACCAAATTTGTTGGCTTTATAGCATTATTGACAAAAAATTGTCGTCACCATGTCGTCACTAATTGGCATTGACTGATCGACCTTTAGTGACCAGATGGAACATTTGGTGACGACAAAACAATCCCTTTAATGACCAAAATTGTCGTCGCTAATTGGTGACCATTTCGCATGCGGTCACTAAATTGACCTTTTAGTGATGATATTTTTTTAAGTGGTCACTAAATACCTTTAGTGTCGGAGTATTAGTGACCAGGGATGACCACCCCAATTTGTCATCACTAAAGAATTTTAGTGACCACAATTGTATTTTTAGTGACCAAAATCGATCGGTCACTAAATGTCATTTTTCTTGTAGTAATTGTTGGTTTAAAATTGTAATTATTGTTCGATTTTTTGAATTGTTTATTTGTTGATTCTTATCCTTTGTTTTGGTATCTTTGAGTTTGAGTATTCATGGGCTTAAGTTAAATCTCTATTCAACTGAACCTTTAATCAACAAATAGTCTTATCATCTAAAGAGAATGAATAATTTGTATTGTACTTTCTATGAGTTTGATAGTAATAGATGAATGACTTGCACATGATGATTGAGAGTTGCATTATGCATTGGAATGGAGTTGCATTATGCTGGTGAGCATAGTAGTAGCTCATTGCATAAGTGCAATTACTACCCCTCTTCTTAACTTTTAATTAGGCTATATTGGTCGCAAAGTGTAACGAGTTGGTAACTTTACCACTCACCTATTGGTTTATAAATAGGATCTCTAAACTCATTTTAGGGTTATCCAAGATATGACCTTCCTTTAGCGGCAAATTGGGGCTAAATTAAAGACAATCTTGAAGACGCTTGAAGTATCACTGGATCCATGATTAAAAAGTAAAATGGGAGGCTCAGAGATTGAGGTTTTAGAATAAGAAGTCTCCTATATTTTCTTTTTATTCTTATTCAAGTGGATGTAGTCGTTTGATTTACTTTAGTTATTTGTTATGATTTAGTCATGTTCCTAATATTACTACAGAATTTGTTTATGTAATTGGAAACTTAGAGAGCCTCTTTGATTATAATGGTTGTTTGGCTTGTTTATCCTACTTGTGGTCAATGCTATCATTTGATTGGCTACTGTTTGGCTAATATTTCAAGTTTCAATCAACTTTGAGAAGAATTAGAAACCCAAACTCGAGCTATAATAGTTCATAATTTTTAGGATAAATGACGCAGCGTTTAGCATAGAGAAATATTTGAAAAAATCAATTTCGAAATAATAATAATAATAATAATAATGATTAATGATCGTCAAAGAAACCCTAAACAACCTTATAAAGGCCTAAACATAGTTCTACTAGGTTTAGGACACTTCAAATAAAAATCCTAAAATAAAATAAAATTTGAAAAAAATAAGAAAATACTAAAAAAATTAGAAAACTCCAAGTAAACGATCCCGGATCGCCGAAATCCATCGCAGGTCATGGCAAAGTAATGAGTATTGATCCCCACGCTGAATTTCTTTAGACGGCCGAATTTGAGCTCAAAACGGTGTCATCGACCCGGTTCGCCGATTCTAGTCGCCTTACCGTTTTGCCTTCCGTTTGGACTGCTTCCTATCGAATTGATCCTCAAACACAGCACTCATACATTCCACATCAATAAAGAACGTACTTTCAAAGCATTAGTAATCTTTAGAAACTTGATTTTAATTGTCCTTTGGATTCAATTGTTGCCATAGAATATATATAAAATTTGGGTTGGGGGAATATTAGTTGGTACTTAGAAGAGATATTGCGATGAAGTGGTGTTTCAACTAATAAAATAACTTATTTTGTTGGTCACGAGAGTTGGAAATTTGACTGGAAGGCTTTAATACCAAACTTTACATTTTAAAATGTTCACTGATGTTCTATCTAACAAAACAGAATTGGGTGTTTCCATATTTCCAAGTTCATATTAGGATAATCCCATGGTTTTTTTTTTTTTTTTTTGGTGGGAAAGGGATGTTGAGATACTTGCTAATGCTTTTAAATTGGCATTGATTGGAAAATTTGCCAAAGGCCATCTGACTATGGATCTTTGGAAAATTTTTATGGCAGTAGGTTTTACGGGATACTTTCATTTGGGGCTCTCGAGTTCTCGTCATGTTCTAATTTGCTTCGAGTTTGAAGAAGATTACGTTCGTTGATAGTTATGTGTGGTCTGGAATTCCAAGGTTTTGTTATGAGAATGATCAAAAGGTCACCTAATTTTCCTTTAGATACGCTAAATTGCCTATAGTTCCAATGTGGATTCAAGATCCCCAGATTTCCTATTCATTATTTTATCAAGGGACCACTAAATTTAATGGGTCGTTTGGTGAGGGATTTGTTGAAGTTGGATGTTGCTACGGTTTCTTGGCTCAATCTAGTGTAGCACATGTTTGAGTTTAATCAGACGTTTCCAAACTCCTAAGAAATAGAGTATGTATTGGAATGGCAAATTAGGTTTCAATAGAAAATTGAGTATGAGATTTGCTAGTGTATTATATCGAATGTTATAATGTTGTCCATGATTCTACAACTTGTCATAGGAAAACTTCTTCAGGCCGTCGAAGTAGAATGATTGCCCAATAAACAAAAGTTTGAAGTGAAAAGAAATCGTCAAGGGTTGTGTGCAGAGTATTTTTCAAATTTTTAGAAAAGTTAGAAAATGTGGTGCATTCTAAGTGATCATATTCCATTCCACTAGTTTTATATAATGATGTAGCTATATAAATGAATCAATCCTAGGTAGTTAAAAATCTGAGAAGTGTTTGTTGGGTTGGGTGTTATAGCAAAATAGGTTTATATTGCTACAAAAAATTTAGGTGGTTTGGTGGCTAGTCTAAACAAGAGAAAAAGGAATGCCTTTTCAGGTGTTAGAGATGGAGACTAAATTGCAGGAAAGAGAGGACGGATAGCTCTATTATGCAACTTTAGGTGGAGAAGGGTATGAGTTTTATGCAACGTCGAATGGAGGAGAGTTTGCTACCAAGAATTTGGTGGTTGAGGTTCATTTTGCAATTGATGTTTGCACCGATGGTGTGGGGGCCTCAAGAGAGGACAGTTCCCATAGATATTTCTCGTTCTTTTGGTATTTTGGGGGATGGATTGGGAGTTGCAAGCTTAGCTCTTCAAAATGGATTTGGTTCAATAGAAGCTCTCTATTCGACGAATTCCTTTAGTTTGTTGGTGGCACATGATAAGGTGGATGGACTTTTGTCTCCCACGCTAGTTGCCATTGATGATGAGACAAGTGTAGCCTATAAGCTTCATTTAGATATGACGGTGGCCTTGGAAGATATGGTGATTAGATTCGGAAAAGCATGCATAGGCCCTCGCACCATCAGGTGATTAGATTGAAATCAAGAGTTTCACATGTTTTGGATTAGTTTCTAACAATCAGGATTTTGTTTTGGAATTTGAGGGTATTTCCAACCTCATGACTTTGAATAGGTTTACTTTAATTGTTTTTCAATCATTGGTCAGCCCATGGTTGATGTAGCCATGTTAGATGATTTTGAATGAAGTTGCACTTTGATTGTGTTTTGGCAAATATGGAGGGTCATTTGTGGGTATTTTTTAATGAGTTAGGTTCTTTAGTCACTTCTCTCCATAGCATGCGTGTTTTGAAGAAGTTCATACTTCTTTGCCATTCCTTTTGGTCTTTTCTTTTATGCATGGAAGTTGTTTGGTACTCGGAGTGTTGTCTTCTATGGTCCAAATTAGGTTTGGTTTCTCTTTTGGAGACTTGGGCTATTTGTGGTAACTTCAATATCATTTTGTCTCTTGATGTAAAATTAGGGGGAAGACTATTATGTGCTACAGAAACTATTGATTTTTCTAAGTTTGTGTGTAATTCTATCTTGGATGCTAGTCTTTTTTCTTCAAGGTTTACTTGGATTAGCAACCATGAGGGAAATACAAGAGTTTGGAATAGGTTGGACCGTGTTTTGCTAAATGAGAATTGATTGTTTTCAAATTTATCTATGCCATTGGAGCGCCTAAATTGGATTGGGACGGATTATTCCCTATTTTTATTTCGTATGGTTTGAATTCTTGTTCTATGCCACGTCCTTTCAGTTTCTGAATATGCATATTGAGTTGAATTGGATCCTATTTGCACTATAAAGGTGATTTTAGATGAATTTATACTTAAAATGAGTTTCAACAGTTGATAGTAAAACTAGGATAATTCTTTCATATATCTCAATAGTATATATATAGAATACAATGTCCTAAATATGTTAACCAGACCAATCATAATCCCCTATATATGTCAACTATATCAATCACCTATATATTACAACTATATCAATTATACAACTGTATATAAAATCTAAATATATTCCTAATCTAAATTAGGAAGTTATTGATCATGATTCTTGCTAACTCTCCCCCTCAAGTTGGGGCATAGATATCACACATGCCCAACTTGGATAATGTTGAATAGAATGATCCACTATTGACAGGATGAGTCATAATATCAGCCAATTGATTTGAACTTTTGGTATAAGGAACTTCTATTGCACCTGAATTAATACTATCTTTGATGTAGTTCCTGTCTAACTCAACATGCTTAGTACGATCATGTTGAACTAGATTATTAGCAATCTCAATAGCAGCCTTATTATCACAGCACAGCACCATAGGCCATTTTGGACCAAAACCAAGTTCAGTTAAGAGAATTTTCAGCCAAGAAATTTCTGTGATTCCTTGATGCATAGTTCGATACTTAGCTTTTGCACTAGCTAATGAAACCACATTATGTTTTTTACTCCTCCAAGTCACCAAATTGCCTCCAAAAAAGGTTAGATATCCAGAAGTAAATTTTCTATCCATTCTACTAACAACAAAATCAGAATTTATATATCCCACAATATCCAGATGTCCATGTTTGGAGAATAGAATTCCTTTACCTGGAGCTACTTTAAATATGTTAGAATCCGATTAACAGCATTCATGTGTTGATCACTAGGATTGTGCATGAACTGACTTATGACATTGACTGCGTATGTTATATTCGGCCTTGTATGAGTCAAGTAGATTAACTTCCCAACTATCCTTTGATATATGTTTTTGTTTGTTGGGATTTGATCTAGAGAAACTGATAGCCCATGATTCACCTCGATAGAGGTATGTATTGCCTCACATGCAGAGTAATCAGTTTTAGCTTGAAGATCCAAAGCATGCTTTCTTTGAGAAAAAAAAAAAAAAATCCTTGCTTAGACTGGGATACTTCAATGCCCAAGAAGTATTTAAGAAGCCCCAAATCCTTTATCTCGAATTCTTTGGCAAGATAACCTTGAAGTTTCTCAATCTCTTCTACGTTATTACCTGTTACAATCATATCATCAACATAGACAAGAAGCAAGGTAATACCGTTATGATCATGTTTATAGAACAAAGTATGATTTGCCAAAGCCTATTTGAACCCATACTCCTTCATTGCATGACTCAATCTTTTGAAACCATGCCCTTGGAGATTGTTTTAGTCCATACAATGCCTTTTTTAATTTGCATACTTTACCTTCTTCTATTACAAACCCTAGAGGTGAATTCATAAACACTTCCTCTGTTAGGTTACTATGAAGAAAGGCCACATCCAATTGTTGTAGAGGCCATTCTAAATTAATTGCAAGCGACAATATGATGCGAACAGTATTCATCTTAGCAACTGGTGCAAATGTCTCTTGATAATCAATACCATAAGTTTGAGTATAACCTTTTGCTACCAACCTAGCCTTGTACCTAGGGGTGTTCATTGGTTCGGTTTTCGGTTTATTCGGTTTGATATTTTGGAACCCCCTAACCGAAAACCAAACCGAAAACCAAATAAAACTGAATAAACCGAACCGAATAAACCGAATAAACCAAATAAGAATTCGATTCGATTCGGTTTAAACCGAATAAAACCAAATAAGAATTCGATTCGGTTTATTCGGTTTTATTTGGTTTCACAAACCGAATAAGGAATTTGGTTAACCAAATAAACCGAATTTCTTTTTTTCCTTTTTTTTTTTTCAAAACTTCACAAATAAATTAAATAATTCGGTTTTAAATCAAACATTCACAAATAATTTTTTCAAATTCGGTTTCAAACATGAAACAAACATTCACAAAGCATTACAAATTTACAAATTTCCTTAACTCCTTATGAGTTATGGCTCAGTACTCATCATTCATCAAACCAAAACATTACAAAATACAAACTATAAACAAAATCAAAGCATTAGCTGCATTATATTATCTAAGTTATTGCCTAATTAGTAATTTATTCCTTATTTACTTATCACTTATCGGTTAACTAAGTTAGTATTAACTTATGTATATTAAGTATTATTCAACACTAAGTTAGTATTAAATAAGTACTAACTAATTTAGTGCTTAGTTCGTTAGTAAACTTAGTACTCATTATTCATTAATCATTATTAGTTATTAACATATTACTATAGCTTAGTTAGTATTAAGTATTAACTATGTAACATGTTAGTACTTCTTAGTATTATAAGTTTAACTAGGTTAGTATTTAGTTGTAATAATAATTACTTGATCAATAATAACTAATTATAAGTATTAATTATTATGATATTTGACTCGATTTAAATACGTATAATTAATTTGCAAATTATAAATAATTTAGAATTTTGAATAAATAACCGTTAGTAAATATTATATAGTTATAATTGATTACTCAAAAACTCAACACTCAGTCATTTAATAGTTAATACTTAGTAATCACTTAGTTAACAACAATAAGTTATTAATTATTGACTATTATATTGAATAATTGATGATATTATGAATATATGATATTGATTCTAATTAAATATATAAAACATAATAATCGGCTAATCGCATGCTATATAGTTACACGCTAGTACGCTATATAGCCTACAGCCTACAGGCCTTACACCTTCTAGATGCTTAACATTTTAACAACTTTGTCAACTTATGCATTATTTTATTTTTCTTTATTTGTAATTTGATATTTCATATTTTTTTAACTTTTAAATAAATTGATAAATTAAAATTACAGTATAAAGTATAAACTATACTAGTATATAGTTTAGTATATAGTATATAGTATATAGTTTAGTATATAGTAAAATTATTTAGTATATAGTTTAGTATATAATATATAGTAAAATTGTTTAGTATATAGTATATAGTTATATACTATATTAATAATTTAATATATATTCATTATATTGTCCATATCATTATTCATTAATGATAACAATAAATATAGTTCTATACATGATAAATTTTATAAAATAACAATAAATTTTATAATAACAATATAGTATATTAATGAAAACAATATTAATGATAGTATATTAATGATAACAATATAGTATATAGTTTTATACATGATAAATTTTATAATAACAATAAATTAATTATACAAAAATATATATACATAACTATAAAGTCTACAATAGTTTTATAAACTATAAACCATAACTATTCTATAAAATAACATATATTTATATTTATACTTATATATATAAAATATATTTATAAATTTTGAAATTCTGTTTTATTCGGTTTTATTTGGTTTATTCGGTTTAATTTGGTTTATTCGGTTTATTCGGTTCGGTTTCCTTATTTGATTCGGTTTCCTTATTCGATTCGGTTTCCTTATTCGGTTCGGTTCGGTTTTCAGCACCCCAACCAAAAACCGAACCGAAAACCGAATAACTTATTCGGTTTGGTTAAAACCGAACCAAATAAACCGAATTCATTTTCGGTTTGGTTTTTTTGGTTTTTCGACTCGGTTTTTTCGGTCGGTTTATTCGGTTTAACCAAACCATGACCACCCCTACTTGTACCTCTCAATTGTCCCATCTAACTTGTATGTGACAGTAAATACCCATTTGCATCCCATAGTCTTCTTTCCCTAGGTAATTCAACCATCTCCCAAGTAGAGTTCTTTTGGAGTGCCCTCATTTCATCTACTATAGCATCCTTCCACTTAGGATCTTCAAGAGCTTCCTAAAAATGACTAGGAATAGATATGGATGACAACTTAAGAGCAAATGCCAAGTTAGTATTAAAGCATCCTTCCATTTAGGATCTTCAAGAGCTTCCTGAAAATGACTAGGAATAGATATGGATGACAACTGAAGAGCAAATGCCAAGTTAGTTTTAAGCAGACGGTGGTAGGATATGAAATTTGAGATAGGATAAGCAACATTGGAAGTCTTTGAGAAACCAAGTCTATCAGGTACTTTTCTTTCATGAAGAGGATATCTCTTATTCCCAACAATACTAGAATTAGGATAAGAAATTTTAAGAGATTCAGGAGAATCGGCACATACCTCATTGTCAATCCTAGAAGAGTCATCTGACGGCATGGTAGGATCATCAAGGGATGTATTAGGTTCAAGAGGTGGTTCAAGAGGCTCATTTTTCCTAGAATATTTTTGCTCAAACAAATGAGCTGGCCTCTCAATTTTATTTTCCTCAAGTGAGTCAACTAATGATTCCCCATTTTTTCCACAATTTTTTGGACTGAAATCCATATCTTCTTCTCTCCTAACCACAATTGTTCCTTTTCCTTACTCTCACTCTCCCCTTAAAGAGGAACCATGGATATATCTTGAGAAAAATAGGACTCATTTTCACAAAACTGAACATTCATAGAGACATAACAAGTTTTTGTAGGAGGATGAAAACATTTGTATCCTTTTCTTGAATTAGAGTAGCCAAGAAAAACAAATTTGATAGCATGAGGATAAAGTTTATCTCCATGACTATGACGAACATGAATGATGAAAATATGAGAACCAAGGCTGAAACAAACAACCATCCAACCGGGGCAACTCAACCAAATTCAAGAGAGACAAATCTAAAAGCACGAGTTGGATGTTTAGTCGAGAATTTGCCTACAAAGAGACATCCACACCTTGATCCATTACAAGGTATTAGAAGGCCTATGACTAGATTGCAAATTAAGAGAATGAAGCTGCTTTAGTATCACTTATAACCAAGTTAAGTGAAGCTCAAGAAACTAAGGCCACAATGAAAGCAAAGAAGAGTTCCGGTCTTAGTTCATCATTTATCATTCTAATCATCAATGAAGACTCAAGAATGAAAGGTCGAGTATGGCTAATTTTCACATTTGTAATCAAGATCCTTAGGCCATTTCTCATCACAATCCTAATTCAAATTTGGAAGGTTCTACTTCGGAAGTTTGCAACTCAATTCGGCCTTGGAAGGTTCCAACATTAGGCCAATTTTAGGAAGCTCAAATGGATGTTTTTGGCAGCCTAATTCCAGCTCTATTCAGCTCCATTCTATTCAGTACTTGGAATTATGGTTTAGGCAATTCCATTCAGCACTTGGATGTTGATTTAGGAAGCCCAAGTTCAGCTCAAGTTCCAGTCCAAAATTGGATTTCAATTTCGGAAATTCCAGCCTCACTTGGATTTCAGTTTTGGCAATCTATCAAGTATTTCCATTACTTGATCATGAACGACATTAGAAGCTTCAAAATTCAGAGCTAGAAGATTTAAAGAAGCTTCCCAATTCAATTCAAGATTGGAAAGCACAAGGCTTGAAGGCAACACAAGTTTGGCTAGCACACAAATCCAAATCAGCCTTGGATTAGTTTAGTTTTAGACAACTATTTTGTTCTATTTCCTTTTCTTAGATTAGAATACTTTTAGTAAGTATTTCTTTTAGTAATTATTTCTTTAGTTAGTTTCCTAAAAAGTTAATCCAACTAGGGAATTGCTTTCTTAATTCTTACACATTGTAATCTATAAATAGAGGCACTCAGCCACAATAAAATAAAGACTTGATTCAATACAAACTTGAGAGCTTTTTAGCTTTTCTTTGAGTTCTAGTTTAGAACTTACTTTGAGTCTTTGAGGATAGCCTTTTAGGTTCATGTTTAAGCTATCTTGTTGAGTCTCTTTCCCTCAACAATTTGAGAGTGTTTCTTGGTTCCAAGGAAACAGTCCAACTCATATCCAGGAGCTAGAACTGATCATTCGGGTGTTAAGTGGACAAAAGCAAGGTCCTTCTTCAATCTTGGAGTTGGTGTCTTACTAAAGGAAGAATCAGTTCAACCTAGAGGATGATACTAGGACCAACACTTTGATCTAGGTTTGGATTTTATTCTCTTGGTTTAAGATTCGTATCACTGGACATAGCACACACAACCAAAAACCTTAGGGAAAATATTAAGGGCAGAGGGAATGGAGTGAAATCTAGATAACATTCTTAAAGGAGTTTGAAAATTAAGAATTCTTGCTGGCATTTGATTAATAAGAAAAACATGAGTTAAGACAGCTTCGGCCCAGAAGCATTTTGGAACCTGCATAGTAAAACATAAGGCTCGAGCCACTTTAAGGATATGGCGATTTTTACGTTCTGCTATGCCATTCTATTGGGGTGTCTAAACACAAGTGTTCTGGTGAAGAATGCCTTGCTGTGTCATAAACTCGGCAAGAGATTGATTTACAAACTCACGACCATTGTCAGAATGAAAAACCTTTATTTTTGTGTTAAATTGAGTGAGAATCATATTATAAAATTGAGGAATAATATGGGAAACATCAGTCTTAGATTTTATCAAATAGACCTAAATGACTTGAGTACAAACATCAATAAAAGAAACGTAGTATTTATGGCTTGAAGAAGAAGGTGTAGAGAAAGGACCACCATACATCAGTAAAAACACAAGCAAAATGATTAGTACTTTTATTAAAACTGACCTTAAAAGGAACACGATGATTTTTGGCATAAATGCATTGTTCACATCTTAGACTAGAAGCAAAAATATAGGAAAACAACTTAGGAAATAGACGTTCTAAATAAGAGAAAGATGGATTTCCCAGTCGACAATGCCAAAGGATAATTTTCTCTTTATTAGTTGTCACTCTCTTAGTTTGGAAGCCACGAGTAAGAGCTGGTATGCTTCGGTGGTCCTCAAAGTAGTACAAACCATCTCTCTCCTTACCAATGCCAATTGTCATCTTCGTGAGATTGTCCTGAAAAAACAGAATGAGTATCATAAAAAATTACATGACAATCAAGATCTCTCGTGATTTTGCTAATCAAGATGAGATTATTTGAAATTGTGGGTGCAAGCAAAACAGAAGACATAGAAAATGTCAGAGATAGAGACACATTTCGTGCCCTTGTGATTGGCATAGAGTTGCCATCAGCAGCCTGTACACACTTAATTAATGGAGGTGTTAGAGATTCAACAATAGAAGAGTTCCTAGTTATATGATCTCTAGCCCCTGAATCAATAACCCAAGCATCAGAGCAAGTAGAATTGATGGACAAACCAAAATTACCTTCTTCAGGAGATACTCAAGGACATTAGAGGCAGAAGGTATTGTAGTAACATTTTGGGCAGATTTCATTTTTTTTTTCTCAGCTTGCTCGAGTTTATACCATTTTGGATAGCCATGCTTTTTCCAACAAACATCAACAGTATGTGTATTTTTATGGCAATGGGTGAAATACCTAGACTGAGGAATTGTAGATTCTCCAAGGCCCAAAATAGGGGTACCTTTATGGATAACTAGAGGTTAAGCCTCAAAGTGGATATCTGCTCTTGTCGTTATACTTTTCGACGAACCATGGAATAGGCTTCTTTTAATTTAGGTAAAGGAGAAGTAGCTAGAACACGGCTACTCACTTGATCCAAATTATGATCAAGTCCAGCAAGGAAGATATAGACCCTATCTTCAGCTAGACGGGTTCTATACTTCTCAATATCAGCAACACTAGTCATATCATTTGGTCATCGATAATCAAGTTCCATAAAAATAGAGTTTAACTCATTGTAATAGTTTGCCAGAGGCCGAACACCTTGACGTAATTGGAAAGACTTCTTCATCAGTTCACAGACTTAAGAAGAATCAGAGACATTAAGGTAACTTCTTTTTACAGCATCCCAAACTTCCTTTGCTGTTCCACATTGCACAAAGTGTGACACCAGATTATCATTCATTGAATTTATTAGCCAAGATTTTACCTGTGCATCTTCAGCCTCCCATTCATCATAGCCTGGATCACTTTCTGAGGGTGCAGCCTTTTTTCCATTGATATAGCCCATTTTTTTCCTTCTAGCAATGTGCATCTCCAAAAGTTTAGACCAAACTCGATAGTTAGAGCTATCCAATTTCATATGAATGGATGAAGGAGAATCATGAATGGTCATGGTGGATATGTTCTTGCTATTAGAGGATTCAGCCTCAGTATTGGTAATCATAACTGAGGTATGGCTGGTGTTTCAGGGAATAAGGCGGTTGGAATTTTTTGTTTGGAATAATAGAATTGCTAGGAAATTTTAGAGCCAAAGCTCCGATACCAAGTTGATAGTAAAACCAAGATAATTCTTTGATATATCTCAATGGTATATATACAGAATACAATGTCCTAAATATGTTAATTAGACCAATTATAATCCCCTATATATGTCAACTATATCAATCACCTATATATGACAAGTATATCAATTATACAGCTGTATATAAAATCTAAATATATTCTTAATATATTCCTAATCTAAATTAGGAAGTTATTGATCATGATTCTTGCTAACTTCAACTCTTTCTGTGCAATTTGGAAAATTGTGAAAATAATTGGAACCATAGTGTATGACAAAACTTTGGAATATCAATTATTTTGGTAGAATAGGATATAAAAATATAGCCTAATTATCACAAATAATCAAGAAAAAAATAGGGTAAAAAAATACTATAATTGTCACAAATAATCAGGAAAAAAGGGTAAAAAAATACTATAATGATCACAAATAATCAATAAAAAATAAGCATAATTATAAAAAATAATCAAGAAAAAAGGGGTAAAATAATGGCATAATTATCAAAGAAACTTTGAATGCCAGTATACGTTTGCCAATTGCACTATTGCAAATAGGGTCAATTTCACAAGAATGTTTTTACTTATCTAAATAATGTTTAAATTGAAGAAAAGAGATAATAGTAAATAATTTATAATACCTATTAAAAATGAAATAAGCTAAAGGTAAACAAACACAAAAAAAACTAAAGAAATAAAATGAACTAATGCACTTTAAAAACTAGATCAAAGGGGTCTAATGCAAGAAATAGAAATTTTTTAACTATTAGGTCAATTTAGCTATGGGTTCATGCAAACAACAAGATAATTATCTATTTTACACTCTAGCTTATATTCCTAGTTGTCAGAATGGACAGATATGACAAATATTCCTATTCTAGTAAAGCATTAAAATAAAGGATAATTGACAATTAAGTGCCTATCAATTTTTTTTTATCTATTTTAAGGCTAGAGATACTATAATTCTAATATCAAAAGTTCAATCTTGCATGAAGATCAATAATCAAACAGAAAAAACCATAACACATAATCTAAAAGGCTCAATAATTGCATGCATCTCCTACTAAAACTTAATATTAGACGTTAATTCATATAACCCAAAACATAAATCAACATAATAAAGAGAAATATTAGTAATCCATCATCAAATTTTAGAAATTATAGTAATTTAGCTACTTATAACTAATGAAAGGACAACCAAATTAAGGAAATTGAGTAAAAAATTCAGACTTAAGGTATATAGTTTTCCTTAATAAGAAAAAATCAAACTCACAAATTGAACTTCTAGTCAAAAGTCAAGATTTTAAAAAATCGAGCTTTATTCTTCCAAACCTATGAAAAATTCTTCCTAAGCCCTATAATCTAATTTGGTCTTTGTAAGTACAAAACTCACGATTATAATTCCTAAAATGGGTATTTATAAGAGTTTAGAACTATGAGTTTCATAATAAGTGGACCAAGTTAACACAAAAATGTTTAGAGAGGTCAAAGAGTAAAAAAGGAGTCATTTTCGCACTTAGTTTATGGCTATTTACATTGGTAGTGTGAGGGTGTCTATAAGTAGTAGTGTGAGGGTGTTCGTAAATGGCAGCGTGACTAAGTCCCAAACTTTCCTTTTTATTGTCTTCTCATAGTTCTGTGTACTGGTGCTTTTTTCAGTCAAACTTTTGAGGCTTTTTTAGACCGAATTAATTTTTAATTTCAGTATAAAAATTGTAGTTCTTCCTCTTAGTTTTTAATGCTTTAAGAATCATCAAAAAAAAAAAAAAATTCTATCTCAGGATATGGCTTTTTTCTTGAAACATGTTAGTCATCAGCTGGTCTTGTCCTATCTTCACTTTGTACTTTTACCTAGATTTAGGCTATTTTTATTGGATTATACCCTAAGAACCAATCATATGATGATGGTATATGCATATATTGTATCATAATATTCATAATTAATGGCACTAATTATTATGTTTATCTTATATCTGCGTTTTATGAAATAAACATAATAATGTCCCAAGAATTTAATTATTCTAAAACTATCCCTAGTCGAGTATTATCATAAAATGGGACAATGATAATGCATTAAGACTAGTATGTGTAGTGACTGATGAAATTGTTTATGATATGAGATATCAAGTCAACACATGGGTACATGTTAGAGAACAATGTACTGGATTGACCCGCTATGAGAAATATTACATGGATTATTATATGAAGTGTCATAAATATTTCTCATAGTGATGATGGTGTAAATAATCCTTAGACTTGAGATCCTCAGAGATCCCAACATGAGGAGTTGCATGTTTTGATACTACCAAACGTTACCCGTAACAGGGTGAACTATAAAAGTAGTAATTGGATATGTAATAAATCATGCAGTGGGATGTTAAGTGATCAAGAAAGGATTTGCCCCTCTTATATAATGAGAGTGATATCTTTGGGCCTCTTGATTGAGTAAGACCATAAAATGCATGGCCGTGCTCAAATGAGTCGATATGTGATATCGTACTCATTTGCTTAGATGTGTCTACTCGGGAATCAAGAAATGAAAAGATTGAACTATACGAGCATGACACGATCCATGGCTTGTGTTCAATCAAGATATCTAGGGCAAAGGGATTTAATTACACAATAATATCTATCACAAGAAAAGTAATGTCAAATTACTAATATTCTCATGACTTGGGTAGTATTGATGTGTTGCTAGACACTGCTCATTACTTTTGGCATAAAATATATTTTATGTCAATGCCAACGTTATGAGAACCTATTGGGTCGCACAATTAGATCGTATCCAAAAGAAGTGCAAAATTCATGTGATGAAATTTTGGTTAATTTAAGAATCCTATTGAGAATAGGAATCTATTGGGTTTTCGTTTTAAAACGGTTTTGGATTTAAGGCGAAAAGATTTTGGTTCTATTAATATTAATAAATCCAAAATGAGTTTTAGATTTATTAATAATAATCAAAATGGATTTTATTATTGGAAGATGAAAAGGCAACCATTTATTGGAAAATGAAAAGACAACCATTCATTGGAAAATGAAAAGGCAACATATTGCAATTCATTTTATGAAAATGAAAAGGCAGCCATTCATTGGAAAATGGAAAGGCAACCATATGCAACATGTTGCAATTCAATTTCTAGAATATGAAATGTGAAAGGGCAGCTGTTTCACATGGATGAATTATTGAATTCAGATCAAGGAAACCGAATGGACACTTTCATTGAGAGAGTTTTCTTTTTAAGCTTTCTTTGTTGAAGAAAACTTTGTGCTATTATTGGTGCACAAAATTTCTTTCTTTTCTTATTCTCTTGTTCAATATAGACACCACTCCTTATTTGAGAAATAAGAACAAAAACCGAAATTTGAGTTGAGAACTCAAAATAGAAAACCAATCCTTAAGTTGAGAACTTGAGGGAATACCCAAGTAACAAAATCTTTGCTAGCACTAAAAGAATTTTGTTATTTCTTTCTTTAGTTAATTGTTTGACAATTAACTTGAGGTTTGGAGACGATCGTGTGGATACCATAGAGGCAAGGCTAGATTGGTCTTGCTTGTGATTCGACAATCAACAATCTCCCACAATCAACAAGACTATACTACCGGTAAGGTAACAATCTTCACTACCAATTTGATTTTACTTCGTATGGATCCTTGGAGGAAACCAAAAAATCTTAAATTTCCGCTGCATTCTTTGATTTGGTTTCCTACAATTTTAGGAGAAATTCAAAGTATAAGATTTGAAACACATTCATAGAGCTCTCCAAAGCATTCAAGATCTCCCCATTTGGTTTAGTAAAAGAAGAGAAACACTATTTTGAAATCTAAGTTTCAAACTGCCTTTTTTGTATGTTTAAGTACTTTTCACCTCTAGATTGCACCATTGGTAGAATTTTTTCAGAATTGATCATTTATTTTTGAATTTTTTATGCCTATGAAAATTTTCACCTAAAAACACATGAAAACATAAAATTAAAATCTATTTATCTCAATAAACAATGTAAAAGAATCTTATTTTAGTGTCCATTTTGATAGTACTTTTGCACTCTCATCATAGGTGCTTTGAAAACTTTGCGATAGCATTGTGAATGAAGTTTTTAATTAGTTTGAAAGTCATGGCTTCATCTTTGGTTCAATAGACAAATGTGCTCAACTTTTCATTTTGGATCGAATGCTTGAATTTTGGTGCTTGTTATGAATAATTAAACTTTGGTAGTAATATTGTTGTTCAGGAGGTTGCTTTGGGATGTAAATTTGTTTTAAATTACGAATCATTTTGTTTTACTTCTTGAAAGCAAGTGTAAGATTTTTTTAAAATAGTTGGAACAGCTTGTTTAGCTATGTGTTTTATGGTTTTGATTATTAAAATTTGAGTGATAGTTATTCAAGCTTGGGGCTTTCAAGGTTGAGTTAATTTGGATGCCATAGTCTGATTCTTGTTTGCTTTGTATCCCATAATTTCTTATTAGTCTAAGTGGATTGAAAAATACTTGGAGTTAGACCTCTATGGCTCTCTATATGTGGTTTGTTTAGAACTTATTTTCTTTCCTTTTGATACTCTTTTTTCATACATGTGAATTAGGGTTTGCTTAGAACTTGTTTTTGGCTTTCTATGGCTCTCTATATGTGGTTTGCTTATAAATTGTTTTCTTTTCTTTTGATACTCTTCTTTCAAACGTGTGAATTATGCCATGTTTTAAGTTTGAAGAAAAGTTGAGAGTAGCATATATCTTTTGATTTGAATTATCATAGGGAATAACTAAATGGCAAGCACCAAGGCCAAGAGGAAGATCAAACCCTCCAAACTAGCCCAATTTTCAAAGGCCTTATCTTCATTGAAATCTATTCAAGGATCTCAACTTTAGTAGACCCTTGCCATTGAAGGCAATTGGGGCAACCGAGTGCTTCATTTCAAAAAGAGAAATCAACCTCCACAATAAGTATCCATCAAGAAAACGTATGAAAGAAAGCAAGACTAAAAGAGATATTCTAAAAGAATTGTAACTCAAGGAGCGACGAAGGTTAATTCTTGCAAAAGATCTAATAAGGCATTTGAAGAGATGACCTGGGAGTTCTATACTGACGGGTTTGTTGAAACCCTCAAAATTAATCACTAGCTTCTAGTGATTACAAATTTAATTTGCAACGATAGTGGACCAGGTTGAATCCCAAGGGAACAAAAGTGTAGTTTCTAAATTTTGAAACAATTGAAAATAAAATATAAACTGGGGAGGATTGGAATAAAGTACAACTAATTAAATTCTATCAAATAACTAAAACAAATAACCAAACAGGAAATAGAGAAAAATACCAAGTTTGCTGAACTTCCGATCCAAGGCTTGATCGCATTCAATTGCATCACCGATCATAGATCACAAATAATTATCTTGGAAATTCAAATATTTAACTCAAAAACTTATTAGGATAGCCGTAATAAATTTTTTGTTTCCTAAAATAATTGACCGACCTTAGCACCCAAATCAAAACTTATCATTAATTGATTGGGCACGATAGCGTTCCATATCAACTTAATGATAGTATTAAGATCTATGAAAATAGTTAAATCAAGATTAAAGAATTAAGATAGTTGCAGTAAATTAATCTTATCCCATTGATTCCCCTAGGCTAAGCATGTATATTTCAAATCATAAACACAATTAACCTAATTGCTACTTATGTCACTCATTCATGACAATTATGGATCACTAAACTCATAGATAGCAATAGAATAAAAGATAAAGAATTAATTTGTCAGATTAACCAATATCAATTATTCATAGGAATTATATCAAGAATCAACAAGTACTTGAATTAAAAGAAAGAAATATAAATTAAGAACAAAACCTCATAGTGATGGCAATTGAAATCAATATAACCCTTTAATTAGAATAATAGTATTTAGCCAATCATAGTGGCACACATGACTCCTTGAATTTTTTCTAAGAAATTGCTATTCTTTAGTGAAAGAAGAGAACATGTGATACAGAGGATAGAGGTGGCTGCTTAGTTATGAATTTAGCACTTTTAGGTTTCTTCTTTTATAACAGAAGATAACTCCTAAAATATAGGAATGATAACAATTCTAAAAGAGTTACTAAAAACCAAATTCTATTTTAAAAGGTAACAAGAATAGGAAAATATTTTTAACTAAAATAAAAGACTTGTTTCCTAAAAACTTGCTGCAATATTCTACTTTCTTCTTGCAATTAATTGCCTATAAATTCCTCTGTTTGATGAAAATTTCACCTAGCCCATTAGTTTACTAGGTGTGCCAACATCTAACAAATTGAAGTCTTCTGGTCACACTTCTTCACAAAATTCTGCTTTTAAGTCCCTTTTTCTTCAAACCTCTACTTTCAACATCTAAAACACAAAACATAACCAAATCAATTAATTTCATCCTAGAATCAACCAAGTATTGGGGAAAATATTAACAAGAAATACATACAAATTTAGTTCTATCAAATTCCCCTGCACCTCAAGCATGTACTAGATCAATATATCTATATCTTCCTTACATTCCTTCCCCTCTTTCTACTCATCCACGAATAACTCAAAGTTATTACACATAAAAAATCCAAGTTGGAATAGCAATCCAGAGAACAAGTATTCATAGCATGATTTTTCTAAACAAAACATATGCATCTCATCAATTTCATCAAAATCAAATGCAACAAATTTAATACCCTCTCGTTGGCTGCACTCTGATCACTCAAAGTGTTTAGGGATTCATTAAGCACTCAAGTCAATCATAGCATGTCATTACCATAGACTTGCTCATACATCACATCTCCATCATTAATTAAACATGAATCCACACAAAAATCAAAGGGTTTTTACAAGGGTTGTAATGGGGCTTAGGTAAGGTGGGCAAAAAGAAAGGAAAATTTAAGTTACACGAATCAAGATATGTGTGAACTACCTTGAATGACTCACTAATGCTACTTTTGTAGCACATTGGAACCACTTCCCTTATTCCAAGTAATGTTATCCACTCTTGCATTTACAGAGCATATTTGGACCTCTTGTATACAATGGAGAACACTGAACTTGTCCAATCTTCATATTCACAGAAGATAGTTTTCACTATTTTTTCTTTTTCATTTTTTTCTCCTTTCTTTTTTTTCTTTTCTTTCTCTCTGTTTTTTCTTCTTGCATACAAAAAAATGTTCATTATGCAATTTATTCCCACATACTCTTGATAAAGGGTTAAACAACGGTAAACAAAGACAAAGGTTTAAGGTTAAATAATGAGGTGTTATAACAAATAAAGGTTAAGGCTCAAAATTGGCTAACTAGGGGTATATATATTGAGGGTAGGCTTTTTACAGAGTCTAAATAGGCTAGCCTAGGTGCCCTTGTCATTTCAAAGCATGAATCCACAATGTGATCGACATGCATAGCAAAGCAAGTTCTAAAATGAACATACCATATTTGATGACAATCAACAAAGAAAATGCGAGCAAGAAAAGGAAAATGCTCTTATGCTCAAATGCTCACAAAAATGCTTAAATGTATCAAATCTTGCATATTCTCATTCAAATCTATCGTTAAAATCATCGAGATGCTTCAAAAATTTCAAAACAAAAGCTAATCATACTTTTCTCCTTCATACATTCCTACTCAAACTACTAATGCATGCTAACTTAAAGTTATAATAAAAAACTATCCAAATAGTTAGGAATTTTAAAGAAGACACTCAAAATGCCAAGCATACTTGAAAGGACTTTTTTTTCAAAAATAATTTTTTTATATGAAAAATTAAAGATAACCATTAAAGCACAAGAACAACCTCCTGACACCTAAATCAAACATTGTCCCCATGTATGGAAGATAAGCACACATGGACAAGAAGGGAAAAATAAAGACAAGGAAACAAAACACTTCCATGAACCGTAAGAAGACACCAAGAGAGTTATGGTGTGGGTGGGCAAGGTGGAACATTGGGTGGAGACGTATGGGGTGGAGATTGACGGCGCAGTGAAAATGGACGGTGGCATCTGTGGTAATGTTGAATGATACAAACAATGATGGTGGTGTGGATGAAGTAGTAAAGTGAGCAAGGGTGACGGCATGGAAAGGGTAGCGGCGAACATGGTGATGATTAGAGGCGATGTTGCAATAAAGGCGCAGTTACAAAACAAAGGTTCAAAGTGTGAAAGTGAAAATAGGGGGAGGTGGCCGAAACCCTACAGAGTGAAATGGGTTTGATGATTTTTTTTGTTTTTTGCAACTGACTTCAGTTAGTAATAGAAGACTTCAATGCTTAAGGCATGGGCACACCTAAGGAGCAAAAGTCTTCTAGAAAAGACCAATGCAATGTACAGCAAACAACAGAAGACTATGTTACTTAAGCCATGAAAGTCTTCTAGAAACTATATCTCTCCCAACAGAAGACTATTGCTTTTAGAGTGTGGTCACACCTAAGGGAACGAGATCTTCTACTACAACCAACACTAATTAACCTCTGAAACTACTCCTACCTACACAAAATGCTAAAATTATAAAAGAGATAATAACAAAAGTCAAGTAAAAAAAGAAAATTAAAGGAAAAAAAATCTTTGGGTCGCCTTCCAAATAGCGCAATTGTTTAATGTCGTTATGCTCGACGTCTCTATCTCATTTAAGAATCTGGCTAGTAGGCGAGGTTAACTTAATATCAACCAAGGTAGAAACATTAACCTTGTCATAAAATATTTTGAGTCTATGCCCATTTATCTTGAAAACCTTACTTGTGTGCAAACTTTTGATCTCCACTGCACCATAAGGAAAGACATGAGTAATAACGAATGGACCAATCCATTGAGAGCACAACTTACAGGGCATGAGCTTTAATCTATAGTTATACAACAACACCTTTTTCCCAATTTCAAATTGTTTCCTCACAAGGGTATTGTCACAGAACAGTTTGGTCTTCTCCTTGTAAATCCTTGAGTTCTCATAGGATTCCAACCGCAATTCTTCCAACTCTTTCAATTGTAATTTCCTTGTCTTGCTAGTTTAGTTCATGCCCATATTGCATTGACGAACTGCCCAATAAGCCCTATGCTCAACTTCTACTGGAAGATGGCAAGATTTACAAAAAACTAACCGATATAGGGACATCCCAATCGCTGTTTTATATGCGGTTCGATATGCCCAGAGAGCATCATCTAAGTGTAAGCTCCAATCCTTTTGCCTAGGGTTGAGAGTTTTCTCCAAGATGGCCTTTGCTTCCCAATTTGAAATTTCTACTTTTCCATTTGTTTGAGAGTGGTATGTAGTTGTTACTCGTTGATATACCCCATCCTTTTTTAGCAAGGCCTCAATTGTCTTATTGCGGAAGTGACTCCCTTGATCACTGATGATTACTCTAAGTATCCCAAATCGGCTAAAAATGTTAGTTTTGATAAAACCTGCAATAGTCTTGGAATCATCAGTTGTAGTGGCCTTTTCTTCCACCTATTTTGATACATAATCAACTGCTAGAAGTATGTAAACATAACCACAAGATGAGGGGAAAGGTCTCATGAAATTGATCACTCAAACATCAAATATTTCATACACCAAAATAGGTGTTTGGGGCATCTCATTCCTATGGGATAATGTACCTGTTTTTTGGCACAGTTTTCAACTTTTACAAAAAAAATAAGCATATTTGAATAGGGTTTCCCAATAGAGACCACTATCTAACACCTTTCTAACAGTTCTTTAAGGTCCAAAGTGACCCCCACAAGTAAAATTATGGCAAAAGGATAGAATAGAGTTATGCTCATTCTTTGGGACACATCTCCTAATCATTTGATAAGAGCAAAACTTTCAAAAATACTATTCATCCCACACATAATATTTTGCTTTAACTTTAATATTTCTTTCCTTGACTTACTAAGGTAGTTTGGTAAGATTTTGCTTACCAAATAATTTACAATGTCAGCATATCAGGGAACCATACCTTTTAGTTGAAAGAGATCTTCAAAGGGAAAGTTTTCAAGAATGGGTAGAGACACCTCCTCCCTTACTAACCTACTCAAATGGTTAATCACTGAATTTTTGGCTCCTTTGCGATCTCTTATTTCCAAGTCAAACTCTTGGAGTAGCAAAATCTATCTAATTAGTCGTGGCTTAGACTTTTTCTTGGCTAGTAGGTACTTCAAGGCTGCATGATCAGAGTAAATAATTACTTTAAATCCAAGCAGATATGATCTAAATTTACCTAAAGCAAAAATAATAGCCAAAAGCTCATTCTCGGAGGTAGTGTAGTTGCATTGGGTGGCATTCAGTGTCCTCGAAACATGACTCTTCTTATCAACTCATTTTCCAAGGACTGCTCCCACAGCATAGTTGCTTGTGTCATAAAAAAGTTCAAAGGGCAAATTCTAATCTAGTGGTTGAATAATAGGTGCAGTTGTTAGCAAACTCTTGAGTTTGTTGAACGCCTTTTCACAATCATCACCGTATCAAAAAATTGCATCCTTTTGGAGCAAATTGGACATGGGTAGGGAAAATTTTAAGAAATCTTTTATGAACCTATGCTAAAAACCTAGAGCATTACATAGACCAAAAGGGATTCTTCTATAAACAAATGTTCCAAAAGGGTAGGTAAATGTAGTCTGCACTTGGTCTTCTTGAGCAATAGCGATTTGGTAGTAACCTGAAAATCCATCAAAAAAACAAAAGAAGACTTTAACAGCTAATCTTTCTAGCATTTGATCTATAAAAGGTAGAGGGAAATGGTCTTTTCTAGTTGATAAATTAAGGTCTCAAAAATTGATAACCATTCGTCACCCATTTTAGATCCGCATTGGCACCAATTTATTATTGTGATTCTTTACCACCATTATCTCAGTTTTCTTTGGCACAACATGAATTGGTTCACCCACTTACTATCAAAAATTGGTAGATCATTCCTTCAGCAAGTAATTTAAGGATCTCCTTCATAACCACTTCCTTCATCACTGGATTTAATTTTCTTTGGGATTCTCTCACAGGTTTAGCATTCTCCTTTAGGAGAATTTTGTGCATGCAAATAGTAGGACTTATACTCTAAATATCGGCTAGTTACCAACCAATGGTTGTTTTAAGCTCCTTTAAAATTACAACTAGCCTTTCTTATTGGTCCTTTGTCAGTTACTTTGCAACTATGACCAAAAGAGTTTCATCATCTCCCAAATACACATACTTGAGATGGTCAGACAATGGCTTTAACTCGAGCTTACAAAACAGAAGGCAACACTTTCTTATGAGATAAAGATGTTTCAATGTTCAAAATTGTTGACCTTGCCCCCATGTCCAATATGAGATCTTCACACGGTTCAGTACCTTGTCCTTATTCAATTGCATCTCATTAGCAACATTTTCTTCGCCAAAAGTTTCCTGCACAATGGAGTCAACAATGTTAATACAGAAAATTGAATGAGCCTCAGGAGGATATTTCATAGCACCTAAAATGTTAAATTTAACAATTTCTCCATCAAACTCTATGGAGAAAGTGCCTTTATCCACATTTATCTTTGTTTTAGCTTTTTTCATGAAGGGCCTCTCTAATAAAATTGGGGCAGAACTTGTGACCATGTCTTCCTCCATTTTTAAGATGTAAAAATCTGTTGTGAAAATCAATTCATTTACCTGCACTAAGACATCCTCAATAACCCCTTTCGGGTAAGCATTTGAACAGTTAGTTAGATGAATCATTACCCTAATTTCCTTTAAAGGATCCAACTTTAAAGCATTAAAAATTGAGTATTAAATCAAGCATAGCTCGCTCAATTTTCTTATTTCCAATCGCACAAGGAATTGTGAACATACCTGGATACTTGCATTTTTCTGGTAAAGTTCTTATTGTAAGTACAGCTAAAACATTCTTTCCTACCTTAATCTTTTCAGTTCCTTTAACTTTCCTTTTGTTGGTGCACAACTCCTTCAAAATTTTTGCATATTTTGGAATTTGCTTAATGGCATCCAACAATGGTATGTTCACTTTCACTTTCACTTTTTTAAAGGTCTCTAAAATCTCTTTTTCATATTCCTATTATGCTGCTTTCACCAACTTGCTAGGAAAAAATGGGACAATTCCATTTGAAATTATTGGCTTAGATTGAGAAGAGGTTCCCCTTGATTGCAATGTAGGTATGACTTCTCCTTTTTTCTTTTCATCATTCTCATCTTTTTCAACCTTGGTGTTTTTTTGTTAAATTTGGATTTGCCTTGATTTCATTCCCACTTCTTAGCACAATTGCACTCACATTTTTCTTTTGGATTCACCACTAGCTGTAAGGGTAGCCTTCCAGAATTTTGTGCTTCCAACTTGGTAATAGATGTAGCTAGCTATGTAATCTGGTTCCCCAACTTCCAGATACTCACCACTGTCTTTTGAATACTAGCTCTTGCTTCCTGTTGAAATTGTTGAGCATTTATAGCAAGAGCTTTAACAATGTCCTCTAAAGACATACCTGAACTTGAACATTGAGCTTGTGGTGAAGGTTGCTTGTTGTAATATTGTGGTGGAAATCGCTGTTATGACCCTTGATTCCCATAGTTAAAATTTGTATGATCCCTCCATCCAAGATTGTAAGTATTGAAGTAGTATTTCTATTGAGGTTGACTAGGGAATCCATCTACAACATTGATATGTGGATATGAATCTTCTTGTAGTGTAGGACACATGTCTGTGGGATGGCTAGGTATCGAGCATATTCCACACACCTTGGTAGTTTGTACATGATCTACGGCTAATTGACGAACCATAGTAGTTAGATTAGTAATTTGATTCTCCAGGTTAAACTTATTTACCTCATTGACTAGTTTAGAATTCTCATCAACTTGGGTTCCAAATTGTTGGGAATTTTCTGCCATCATAGAAATCAATTGACTAGATTATGTTAGTGTTTTGTTCACTAGAGCTCCTCTACTGGCTGCATCTACCATACTCCTATCCATTGGCAATAATTTTTCATAGAAATATTGGATAAGGAGTTGGTCGGGAATTTGATGGTGGGGACAACTAGCATATAATTGTTTAAACCTTTCCCAACACTCATATAGTGTCTCCCCACTAGATTACCTTATCCCACAAATTTCTTTCCTAATATTTGCGGCTCGAGATGTGTGGAAAAATATATCTAAGAATAGCCTTTTCATCTTGTCCCACCAAGTAATTGAACAGGAAGGGAGGCAATTTCTCAAACACTCCCTAAGGTTTCATAGTTGAGTAGACAACGTGAAACTCCTTTAGATGCTTATGTGGGTCTTCACCTGCAAGACCTCAAAAAGCAAGCAATAAATGAATCAATCCAGGTTTTAGTTCAAAACCAAGATGTAAAGTAGGAAATTGGATGTAAAGAAGTTGTTAGTTTAAAGTAGGAGCATCCAATTCATTTAACATTCTATCTCTCATCTCTACTTCTTGAATTTTGGCTATCTTAGGCTTGGTTGTATCCTCCTCTATTTCCACCCCTTGAAAATGGACTTTCTTTTCTTTGCTTAGCCTCTTTCCTTAATTGGTGTGCAGTCTTCTCAATCTCGCCTTTCTAATAAGCACAGGTCATATAAGAAAGAAACTATTAGTAAAATAAATATTCAAAACTAAGAACTAATTGATTCCCTAGAACGGTGACAAAATTTTGGTGAGTTTTTTGAAACTCACAAAATTAATCATTGGCCTCTAGTGATTACAAATTTAATTTGCAGTGATAGTGGACCAGATCAAATCCCAAGGAAACCAAAAGTGTAGTTTCTAAGTTTCGAAACAATTGAAAATAAAATAAAAGTTGGGGGTGGGGGTGATTGGAATAAAGTACTACTAATCAAATTCTAACAAATAACTAAGACAAATAACCAAACAGAAAAATAGAAAAAAATACAAAAGTTTACCGAACTTTCGACCAAAGGGCTAATCTCATTCAATTGCATAACTGATTATATGTTACAAATAATTATATTTCAAATTAAAATATTTAACTCAAAAACTTATTAGATAGCTGTAACAAATTTCTGTTTTCCTAAAATAATTGACCGAGCCCAACACTCAAATAAAAATTTATCATTAATTGATTAGACACGATAATATTCCATATCAATTTAATGATAGCAATAAGATCTATGAAAATAGTTAAACCAAAATTAAAGAACCAAGATAGTTGCAGTAAATTAATCTTGTCCTATTAATTCCCCTAGGCTAAGCATGCATATTTTAAGTCATAAACATAATGAATCTAGTTGCAACTTGTACCACCCATTCATGATAATTACGGATCATTGAACTCATAGATAGTAATAGAATAAAAGATGAAAAATTAATTTTTCAAATTAACCAACATCAATTATTCATAGGAATTAGATCAAGAATCAACAAGTACTTTAATTAAAAATAAGAAATATAAATTAATAAAAAAGCCTCATAGTGATAGAAATTGAATCAATATAATCCTTGAATCAGAATAATAGTCTTTAGCCACTCATAGTGGCACACATGACTCTTTGAAAATTTTCTAAGAAATTGCTATTCTAAAATGGAAGAAGAGAACGTGTGATACAGAGGATAGAGTTGGCTACTTGGTTATGATTTTGGCACCTCTAGGGTTATCCTTTTATAACAAAAGACAACTCCTAAAATATGGTAATGATAACAATTCTAAAAGAGTTACTAAAAACCAAATGCTATTTTAAGAGGGAAAGATAACAAGAATAGGAAAATATTTCCAACTAAAATTGATAACTCTATTTTATATAGGGTTTTCTTATTCATTTTGGTTAGAAATTGGCTTGTGTTTTAATTTGTTTTTACATATTTTGGCCAAATTATCCTTTGAAAACTCACTCATCTTCCGGAGTTCATAACTCTTTATGCAGACGTCCAAATGAGATGATTCAAGATGATATGGAAAGCTAAGAAAGAGAGCAAAAACTTTCATGAAGAAAGTTTTCTCAAATTCTGGAAGAAAAAGGACCAAAACTGGACAGAAACTTAAAGATTTTTTCTGAAATTTTCTTTAGCTACGGGTTTGAAATTCAGCAGTCGCTTCACGGTTTTGTAGCACAATTTGAAGGCACCATTCAAGAAGAAGAAGCCTTCTTACTCAGCCAAGTATAAAGTAAAAAGAAAGGAATGCTTAGTAACAAAAGGCTGCTACACTTCGGACAATAAAGAAGGAAATAAAAGAAAGGAAGAAGCCAGCTTTTGAGTGAAGAAACTGAGCACATGAGAGCATAACCAACCCAGCTGCATCTTTTTATTTTTCTAAAGAAAGAGTGCATGAGGACAGCAAGAAATTCTCTCCAAAATGCAGTCTCACATGGGCAAAAACAAAGCTCAGAAAAATCGGGCAGCAACATAGAGAGAAACAAGCAAACAGCCGAGCATGCACACAAAGAAAGAAAAAGAAAAGAGAATCAAGTCACATGAATTGCCAACTACAAAAGCAAAGCTTGGGCTGTTTTATTTGCTGGAAAAGAAACCAAGCACATGGCAGCAACAACACCTTCGGCAGAGCAAAGAAAGAAGAGCAAATCCTTGCTTATAAATAAGAAAGCTTACAACGGAGGAAGACATCCCATTTTCAGCCGAGCAGCATATTTCTTTTCCTTTCTTCCTTAGTTTAGGAGTAGTTTCCTTTCTTTCCTTAGAAATTTTTCAGTAGTTCTCTTTGGTTTTTCTTTAGAAATTTCAGTTGTACTTCATCTCGGATTTTTCTTCAACAAAATTTCAGTTGAAGCTCACGGGTTCAGCAGCAACTTCAGCAGCCTTCTTCGGTTTTCTGCTGCAAACTTCAGCAGCTTCTTCGGGTTTCTTCTTTCTTTTCTGCAGCAATCTTTTCTTTGTTTTCTTCAGTTTTTTTTTTATTTTGTTCTTGTTGCTTCATTGGTTTGTGATAAAAACTCAGCTGCCAAGACTTGACTTGGGTGTAAAGCTAGCATAAATTGTTGTTTCCTTTGGAAGCTACGGGCAGAAGCAAAACAAACCATGCAGAAATTTTTTCTCACATATTTTCTACTGTTTTTGTCTTCTTCTTGTTTTCTTTAGTTTATTTTAGTTATCAATTTTAGCTTTCTTTTATTGTTTTAGTTTTTAGTTTTATTTAGAAATTTTAGTAATTTAAGTTTTGTATTGTGTTATGAAATTTTGTTGCTAAGTATTATCATCTACGGCTTTTGTTTGGATTTTATCTTTTATTTTTCGTTTCAATCATGTTTAAATTTTTGGTGATATTCTTCTATTTTAATATGAACTAATTCATCTTTCTAGGGTTTAGATGTAGCCTAACTATGAAGTCTTAATATTTTTCTATTAATATAGTTTGATTTAATTTTCCATGGTTGAGTATTTATCTTTGTGCTTAATGCTTCTAATTACTTGATCACTAATTAGATGATTTGTTAATCATAACGAATTGGAAGAGGAGTTATGTGTCAAGTTCATTGAGATAAATGCCATAAATTGCATGTAGGATAGGAATATACCTACATGGTTTGTGTAGTCGCTATATGAGAATCCATAGAAATTAATGACTTCATAATTGTTGTAATTCACATAGGAATATAGTGAATTAGCAATTAGGAGGATTTTTATTAGATCTCGGGAGGGACTAGTAAATAAATTAGGGAATCTCGACTATCAACCAGGAAATTAAATTAGATTATAGAAATAGATGAATATTAAGATGGAATAGTTATGGTGAAATCGAAAACCCTAGAGCTTTAGCCAATTTAATTCTTTACTTTGCTTTGCTTTGTTTTCAATTTATTTTTTATTCAAGTTTTAAATTTAGTTTAAATTTAGTTTATTCATAAAATATCTCTTTATCATTCAAATAAAGGTAGAATTAACTAAATTTCGGTAGTTGATAAACAATTAGTCCTTGTGGGAACGATAAATTTATATTCACTTTATATTACTTGTTAACGATCACGTGCACTTGCGTGTAAAATCGACCAACAAGTTTTTGGCGCCGTTGCCGGGGACTAATTTGATTTTATTAATATCGATACCAAGTAGTTCTACCTTTAATTTGAACTTTTATTTTTATTTTTATTATTTTAATTTATTTACTTTTGTTCTTTTACCTTTTTAGATATTATTCTGTGGTGCATGAGAAGGTTTGGAAGTGATAATCCCCTCCCTAATGGGGAAGACATATGAGGCTGCTTATGCATTGTTGGATGAGATGGCATCTACAGACTACCAATGGTATTCAGGGAGATCCACACTACCGAAAAATCATGGCAACTATAAGGTTGATGCCCTCACAGCACTATCAGCCCAGGTTGCTACACTGTCAAAGCAACTTAGTTCATTCAATGCAAATGCCATCCATATTCCTCTAGAAGCTTGTGATATTTGTGGTGGACCTCATCCTAGTGTTGATTGTCAAGTGGGAAATCCTTTTGCTCAATCTCAGATGGAACAGGCTCAGTTTGTGGGGAATTCTAAGAGACAATATAATCCATACTCCAACACTTACAATCAGGGATGGAGAGATCATCCCAATTTTTTTTGGAGAAACAATCAGCCTGTTGATAAACCCTATGGATTTCAGCCTCCACAGCCAATTCAACCCCATGCACAAAAGATGTCTTTAGAAGATGCTCTTGCTCAATTGAGCATGGCCACCTCACAGTTCATGACTAAGACTGAAGCCACATTGCAAAATCAGTCAGCATCCATCCGAAATTTGGAAGTTCAAGTGGGACAACTGGCCAGTGCATTAAATTCTAGACCACAAGGGTCTTTGCCTAGTAATACGGAAATCAACCCTAAGGAACAAGTGAAGGCAATTACACTAAGAAGTGGCAAAGAGTTACCTGAACCTGTGACACAGAGAAAGCCAGAACAAGAAATAGTGGAAGTGCAGACCAGAAAATCTGGAGAACAAATTGAAGAAGTTGCGAAACCCAAGTCGAAGTTGTTTCCAGATAATCCACCTCCTTATGTGCCACCTATGCCATATCCTCAGCGATTCCAGAAGCAAAAGCTAGATAAGCAATTTTCTAAATTTCTTGATGTTTTTAAGAAATTACATATTAATATTCCTTTTGCTGATGCTTTGGAACAGATGCCTAGCTATGTGAAGTTCATGAAGAAGATCCTCTCCAACAAAAGAAAGCTAGAAGAGCAATACAAGCCAGTCATCCAACCACAAAGGAGGCTTAATCCACATTTTAAAGTGATTGAGAATGCAATGGTGGCTTTTGAAAAATCAATAAAAATCATGCAGATATGGTCCAAGCAATTGGTAAAAATTTGAGCGATAGAGGACGTCGAGCATAACGACGTTAACCAATTGCGCTAATTGGGAGGCAACCCAAGTTCTTTTACCTTTCTTATTTTAGTTTGTGTGATTTTTATTTTTATTTATTTTTATTCTTATTTTTGTTTTTAGAGAAGAAGAAGAAAGAGAACATTCACACAATTTTGCTGCACCAGTTAGAAGATAAATCTGGTTCAAGGCCTTCCCAATAGATTTTTTGTGCTGAAATTTTACAGGAAAGAAGAAGAATTATCCAGCTTCCTATCCACCAAATTTGAGAATTTTTGGAGCTGTTTTGGTACCTGAACGATATTCATCTTCAACAGTTGTCAAAACAGGGCAGTTTCCTCACTTTTCGTTTTTCTTATGTTCTCTTTAGTTGATCTTGCTCCTTGTTGCATTGAGGACAATGCTAAATTTTAAGTTGGGGGTGGGATACATGAAATTTTGTGCTGGATTTTTGTTAAAATTTTTGCAAGATTTCAATTTTATTGGGTTAAAAAGAAAAGTCCTTCCAAGTTTTCAATTTTATTGATATCTTCTTTGAAATTTCTAATTCTTTTGATACTCATTTAGAATAGTTTTGAGTTATATGCATTAGTTATTTGGGTTGGAATGTATGAATGAGGCAAGTATGATTAGTCTTTGTCTTTAAAATTTTTAAAGCATCTTGTTGATTTTGATGATTGAATTGAATGAGAATGTGCAATATTTGATATAATGAAACCATTGTGAGTATTTGAGCCTATGAGCGTTTTATTTTCATTGCTCACATATTTCTTTGTTGAGTGTTGTCAAATATGGTATGTTCATTCTAGAACTTGCTTTGTTATGCATGTTGAGATCACATTATGAATTCATGCTTTGAGATGATAAGGGCATTTAGGATGAGCCGTTTAAACTTTCTAAAAAGCCATCCCATTACATATACCCCTAGTCAACCAATTTTGCGCCTTAACCTTTCTTTGTTATAAACACCACATCATTAGCCCCAAACCATTGTTTTTGTTTATCAAGTTAAACCCTATGTCAAGAGTATGTGGGAATTAATTGCATGATAAAATGTCTAATGATTCCAAAGAAAAGAACCACTAAAAAAAAAAAAAAGAAGTAAAAAATATTCCCGACAAAGTTTGGACAAAGTAGATGTTCTACAAAGTGGATGTTCTTCATTGTGTACAAGATGGTCCAACTACATGATAAAGTGCAAAAAGGGAATGCATGTTATTTGGAATAAGAAGTGGTTCTAATGTGCTACTTTTGTGCTTTTGAGTTATGCAAGAAAGTTCCTTCATACCTTGATATGCTTAACCTAAATTTTCCTTTCTTTTTACCTACCTTTATCTAAGCCCGGTTACAACCCTTATAAAGAACCTTTGATTATTGCATGAGTTCATATTTATTAGTGGTGGAGATATGATATATAAGCAAGCCTATGGTAATGACATGCTATGTTTGATTTGAGTGCCAAATGAAACCTTAAACACTTTGAGTGATTAGAATGCAACCTATGAGAGGGTATCAAATTTTGTGCATTTGATTTCGACGAAATTGTTGGAATTAATGAGATGTGTATTTTGTTTAGATTAAAAAAGGCTATGAATACTTGTTCTTTGGATTATTATTCCAACTGGATCTCTAATGTGTAATGACTTTGAATTATTTATGGATGGGTTAGAAAGGATATGGAAAGAAAAGAAATATGTTCTTCTAGTGCAAGCTTGAGGACAAGCTTTGAGCTAAGTTGGGGGTAATTTGATAACTCTATTTTATATAGGGTTTTCTTATTCATTTTGGTTAGAAATTGGCTTGTGTTTTAATTTGTTTTTACATATTTTGGCCAAATTATCCTTTGAAAACTCACTAATCTTCCGGAGTTCATAACTCTTTATGCAGACGTCCAAATGAGATGATTCAAGATGATATGGAAAGCTAAGAAAGAGAGCAAAAACTTTCATGAAGAAAGTTTTCTCAAATTCTGGAAGCAAAAGGACCAAAACTGGACAGAAACTTAAAGATTTTTTCTGAAATTTTCTTTAGCTACGGGTTTGAGAAATTCAGCAGTGCTTCACGGTTTTGTAGCACAATTTGAAAGCAACATTCAAGAAGAAGAAGCCTTCTTACTCAGCCAAGTATAAAGTAAAAGAAAGGAATGCTTAGTAACAAAAGGCTGCTACACTTGGACAATAAAGAAGGAAATAAAAGAAAGGAAGAAGCCGACTTTTGAGTGAAGAAACTGAGCACATGAGAGCATAACCAACCCAGCCGCATCTTTTATTTTTCTAAAGAAAGAGTGCATGAGGACAGCAAGAAATTCTCTCCAAAATGCAGTCTCACATGGGCAAAAACAAAGCTCAGAAAAATCGGGCAGCAACATAGAGAGAAACAAGCAAACAGCCGAGCATGCACACAAAGAAAGAAAAAGAAAAGAGAATCAAGTCACATGAATTGCCAACTACAAAAGCAAAGCTTGGGCTGTTTTATTTGCTGGAAAAGAAACCAAGCACATGGCAGCAACAACACCTTCGGCAGAGCAAAGAAAGAAGAGCAAATCCTTGCTTATAAATAAGAAAGCTTACAACGGAGGAAGACATCCCATTTTCAGCCGAGCAGCATATTTCTTTTCCTTTCTTCCTTAGTTTAGGAGTAGTTTCCTTTCTTTCCTTAGAAATTTTTCAGTAGTTCTCTTTGGTTTTTCTTTAGAAATTTCAGTTGTACTTCATCTCGGATTTTTCTTCAACAAAATTTCAGTTGAAGCTCACGGGTTCAAGAAGAATCAGACCTTCTTCGGTTTCTGCACGCAAACTTCAAAATTTCTTCGGGTTTCTTCTTTCTTTTCTGCAGCAATCTTTTCTTTGTTTTCTTCAGTTTTTTTTTTATTTTGTTCTTGTTGCTTCATTGGTTTGTGATAAAAACTCAGCTGCCAAGACTTGACTTGGGTGTAAAGCTAGCATAAATTGTTGTTTCCTTTGGAAGCTACGAGTAAGCAAAACAAACCATGCGAAATTTTTCTCACATATTTTCTACTGTTTTTGTCTTCTTCTTGTTTTCTTTAGTTTATTTTAGTTATCAATTTTAGCTTTCTTTTATTGTTTTAGTTTTTAGTTTTATTTAGAAATTTTAGTAATTTAAGTTTTGTATTGTGTTATGAAATTTTGTTGCTAAGTATTATCATCTACGGCTTTTGTTTGGATTTTATCTTTTATTTTTCGTTTCAATCATGTTTAAATTTTTGGTGATATTCTTCTATTTTAATATGAACTAATTCATCTTTCTAGGGTTTAGATGTAGCCTAACTATGAAGTCTTAATATTTTTCTATTAATATAGTTTGATTTAATTTTCCATGGTTGAGTATTTATCTTTGTGCTTAATGCTTCTAATTACTTGATCACTAATTAGATGATTTGTTAATCATAACGAATTGGAAGAGGAGTTATGTGTCAAGTTCATTGAGATAAATGCCATAAATTGCATGTAGGATAGGAATATACCTACATGGTTTGTGTAGTCGCTATATGAGAATCCATAGAAATTAATGACTTCATAATTGTTGTAATTCACATAGGAATATAGTGAATTAGCAATTAGGAGGATTTTTATTAGATCTCGGGAGGGACTAGTAAATAAATTAGGGAATCTCGACTATCAACCAGGAAATTAAATTAGATTATAGAAATAGATGAATATTAAGATGGAATAGTTATGGTGAAATCGAAAACCCTAGAGCTTTAGCCAATTTAATTCTTTACTTTGCTTTGCTTTGTTTTCAATTTATTTTTTATTCAAGTTTTAAATTTAGTTTAAATTTAGTTTATTCATAAAATATCTCTTTATCATTCAAATAAAGGTAGAATTAACTAAATTTCGGTAGTTGATAAACAATTAGTCCTTGTGGGAACGATAAATTTATATTCACTTTATATTACTTGTTAACGATCACGTGCACTTGCGTGTAAAATCGACCAACAAAAATAAAATACTTGTTTCCTAAAAACTTGATGCAATATTCTCTTTCCGTCTTGCAATTAATCACACATAAATTCCTCTTTTTGATGAAAATTTCGCTCGGCCTATCAATTCACTAGGCGTGCTCACGCCTAACAGATTGAGTTCTTCTGGTCACACTTCTTCACAAAATTCTACTTTTAATTTTTTTTCCTTCAAACCTCTACTTTCAACATCTAAAGCACAAAACATAACCAAATCAATTAATTTCATCCTAGAATCAACCAAATATTGGGAAAAATATTAACAAGAAATATATACAAATTTAGTTCTATCATATGCTAACTTCTATCTCGTGGATGTTGATAGTGTTGTAATGGTTTGAGGCAAAGTGGTTAGATTTAGTGTGAATATCATTATAAGGTATTATGACCTTGGTCAGAATCCAACCATAATCTAGAATGCAAGTTTAGTTGGTTGATGTGGGATGGGGTAGCACATATTAATTAGAAGCTAATCTTTAAGTCCACATGTAACTTGAGCATGGAACCGAAAATGAGCACTAACTTGGGTTCTACTCTAATTTTGGTCCGCACTTATGCCCTGAATGATCAAGCTGAGTTGTGGTGTCACTCCATCAAAGCAAGAATCTTACCTTCAAGTCACAAGGGTGAAGTGACGATGAAAAACTTACCTTGATTTAAGTTCTCATGCAAAATGGACTAGTGGATACTAGTAACATCATCTTGAGGAGGATTGAAGATAGCCTGAAGTATAGTAAGGTAAAGAGTTGGCATTTCCTCTTGCTAATCATCAGTTTATGTTTTCAAGCGGAAGTACCACTTGACTAAAAAGAACAGGAGATGCATGATTGAAATAAAAGAGAACTACTAAATTCATTACTGGTAAGATGTGAAAATGAACAAAAATCTTCCTAGTATCCCTAAAGTTGCAAATGCCAAGAGAGTGGCAACCAATGACAAGGTTCTAAAGAAGATTATAGAGGTTGAGAAGATGCTCAAGGGATTTATGAGTTTCTTGAAAAGTTTGCTTATGTTTATTGATTGGAATCCCTTACATAATCAAGTGATGAAGAGGAGGATTAGGCCTTTGTCAGGACACATGGGGATGAAGAAGGACGTAGCTAGGGATATTCAACTTAGATTTGCCTTATATTTCATTGGTACATTAGGGATAATGCGTAATTTAAGTTTGAACGGGGCTAGTTGTGTTGGCCTAGTGATTATGTATCTTTGATCACTTTGATTTGATGGATTATTTTGTTTTTATAGTAAATTTTTTTTCACTTATATATGCCATGGGATGTTGAGAATTTGGATGTGAAGTTTTTGAGTTCTTTTTTTTTTTCTTATCTTGTTATCAGTGTTTTTTCTCCTTTTCCTTTATTTTGTTGTTGTTGATGTGAAATTTTTTTGTGTTCTAGTGAGTAATTTTGAAAAGTAATCATTGTAAATCCTTGTGAATAAAGTTTTGAATCAATTTATTGAGTGAAGCCATATGTGTCATTTCTTCTTAGGTGACATGTTATCCTTCTATGGAATTAATTGGACATAGTGACCTGAATATCATATTTTAATTGATTCATTAGTAATTTTACGAAGTATTTATAATGGGATTTTGCATGTTTGGATGTTCACTCACTACAAGAAAATTGGAATTTTCTGACGGACAATTTCCGACGGCAAATCAAGGTTTCCGTCGGAAACCTAAAGATTTCCGACGGTTTTCCGTCGGAATAACGGTCGTCGCAAAAAATTTTCCGGCGGTCAACCGTTGGAAATCGAACGGATTTCTGTCAGAAATTATGAGAAGAAATTCAAAAAAAATAAATAATTTCCGACGGATTACCGTCGAAAATTAAATAAAATTTTAAAAAGAAATAAATAATTTCCGACAGATATCCGTCGGAAATTGTTTAAAATTTTTTAAAAAATAAATAATTTCCGACGGATATCCGTCGGAAATTAAATAAAATTTTAAAAGAAATAAATAATTTCCGACGGAAATCCATCGGAAATTTAATAATTTTTTTTTTAACAAAAAACTAAAAATTATTTTATACACATAAATTTGACAAAAAGTAATACTATCGTAATCGTTGTCCGTATCCGTGCTCGAGTTAGTATCTTCATTGTTGCTCATTTTTCTTTTCTTTTTTTCGCGCTTTTCCATTTTCTCTATCTTTGCCTGTAGACTCTGAATCAGCTCCGTCATTTGTTGTCGCCCAGTACTGACCTTCTCAGTCAATTCGGCCACTCTATGACACATCAGATCATACTCAGCTTGCGACACGAACGTCGAAGATGATGCTGAATATACAGAGCGACTGGTAGAAGGCTGATTCCCCATCCCATAAACTCTACCCTTCTAGACTTCACCGGCAGCTTGAGTAAATAATTCTTCATCACTACGTGGGGGATTATGCGTCCACACAGTACTATCATCTGTCGTTTCTGTCTGATTGAGTCTTTCTTTAGCCGTAAGAGATTGAAAAGCGTTCTATCAAGGAAAAAAATATATTACACATTTTTATTTATTATTAATAAACTAAATAGATTTTGTAAAAAAAAAAGTATTTTTACTAAAATACTCACATATGTAGCCTCGGCACGGGAATCAACCCACTGATCCCGCTCTCCAGTCTGGGGATTTTTTTTCTTGTGGCCAATTAAGAAACGGTCAATCTTTGATGGCCTTCTGCCCATAGTATTTTCCTACATATTATATAAATATTAGATTAACAAATCATATTAAATTATACATAAATGACATTGAAACAAAAAAATATATAAATATTCTTACAATTCTCGCTGCATGTGTAGCAAGTGATATTGAGTCATAAATCTTGAGAGACCCGCCTTTCTCTGAAGCACGAGCCTCCTTTGCCTGAATTTGCCTTTTTTTGAATGCTTCAGACGCCCAATGTTTTTGAAGGCATTCCCAGACATGGTCGCCTATCCATTGCGGTGTTGTCTTTCTGCGGCGGATTTGATGAAAAATATCCGCAAAGCGCTTTGCCCCTCGTATTGCGAACGCTCAGTGGATGTTTTCATCATTTATTGGCAACCAATAAACCTTGCGCTACAAACATAAATGACAACATTAGTAATTATATAACTTATAATTTATATAAATCAATATAAATAATAATATAACAATAAAAAATTACCTTAAACTCCGAAAACATCCTATCGCGAACCTCTAGTGGAATTTCGCGCCATACTGCCCAAGGTTTTTCAAAGTGGGCTTTGATTGCATCGTAAATTGCACCCGCAGCAGTATGACTCGGAATGAATCTAAAAATATAAACAAAAGAAGAAATCAATATTAAAATTTTAATTGAATACAAGTATTATTTAAAATAAATGCTAAAAATTTTACCCGGTAGAAGTCTCGTCTGGTATGATATATCTTGCACCATCCTCCTCCCGTACATGATCCAATGGAGGCTCGATCTCGGCTTCGCCATCATCACGATGCTCCGAATGCGGTGGTGATGATGATGGTCTAGATCCATCTCCAGTATGTGTGATGCGCGGTGGTGATGAAGATGGACCCGATCCATCTCCAGTGCTCTGTGCTGAGCCAGCTAAGAGTGGACGACTGAAAGTGAACCCTGACGGAAAGGGGCGCAATGGTGTATGCTTCGACGAGCGCGAACTAGCACGACCTCTGCCGCGACTTGCACGGCTACCTCTGCTCTGATCTTTATCCATTTAATTAAAATCCTACAATATATAACAAAATATAACGAGGTGTGATTGACATTAGAATTTGTATTTTGTTAGTAGAATAGCTCAAACACATTTCGTACTATTATTTATTAATCCCTTCCAAAGGCATTCTTCTTTGTTGATGTTTGATTGTTATATATATATAACAACTTGTGTATATGTATAGACTCATAATTCATGATTAATAATTAATGATTAATTCACGTCCCAAGTCTTTAAAAAATTATTAATACCTAAATGTGCAATGCATGACCTACTTTTAAAACTTTGGCGCGTAAATAACTAGATAGCCTAGGTTCAACAGATGCAACTATTCTTCAAGACAAATTATACTACTTGTCTTCAAGATAAAACACAGGGAAGATAGTTTTAGCAATATCTTTGTCTGGTTACTGCTTCTAAGGGTGTACAATTCTCTCACTGCCCGCCAAGATTCTCAAAGAGTGAGCATCTATTTTTCAATTGAACTCCACACAAACACCAGAAGCCCTATATCCAGGAGCAATTTCAGAATAGTCGAGTAAAATGTCCATGTACTACCATGGCATCTGATAAAGATGTTTATTGACCCTTCAATATTTAACCCGGAGTTGGTTCAACCACTTTAATATTTATCCAGAAAGTCAATTTGAATGCTATTAGATAGATTAAAAATTTGGACAACCTTGAATGCAATTTCCAGCATAACTAAACATTCATAGCATAGCGATGAAATCACCACGTAAGCTTACTACTTCCAAAGTGAATTATTTTTTGAAACAGAGGGAGTATTAATTTTTTATTGAAAGTATTATTATTTCATATTAAATTTAAATAATATAAATAATAATTTAAAGAATTTATATTAGAAATTTAAAATTTTATTTAAATAATATGATTAAGAATATAGAAAGGTAAGAATGTTGAATTTGAATAAGATTATTGAATTAAAATTTGATTAAAAATATAATGTAAAATAAAAGATTTAAAAATTCTTTAAAATTTGAACATAAGATGGGATCTTCTGTTAGCTAAGCGTACTTCAAAAATTTTATTTATTTTTTTTGGCTAATGTTTTCCAGACAAGAAAAATTAATGACCTTATTCTTTTCATATTGAAAGATTTGGTGAAAGATTTAGCCAAATCGATTGAAGTTAGCTATTGTAAGGGGGTAAGAGGCAGTGTTGTTGGTATAAATACAAGAATCTAAACAGATAGTGCACATATAAATTTTTATAACCAGTTAGATTTCTAATTTAGACAAGAAAAAGTCAACAATATGCAGCCCTTTTTCATTTACACCCCATAGTTTAATGCTCTATTAAAAACTTACACAATCATGAACCAAGAAATTCACTTGTACCTATGCAAATCTCAAAAAAAGCCCCGCAAAACATATTGAGTCCAGAAATTGTTGAAAAACAAAACACCATAAATGCAGTGGCATAAATTGTTGGGAGAGAAAAAAAAACAACAGATTTTTCTTCCCTAGCTTGTTGGGAAAAATAATATAGCATCCAGAATTGTTGAAAAAAAAAAAAAAACTAGCAAGTAGGAGCACTTGGAATTGTTGAGAGAAAAGAAAAAGATAATAGAATAAGGAAAAAAAGGTGCTTGATATGAACAAAGCACTAGCATCCTGAGAGCTCATGAAGTGCTTGAACGTATAAGGAAAAAGAAGGAAGGGGGAAGAAGTCTAGTTGCTTTAAAGTTGGATATGAGCAAAGCTGATAAGAGTGTTGTGGCCTTACGTAAATCCTTCAATCATCATCAATTATCATACTGTACCAAAGGTCTTGAAAACTGTCCAAGATGAACTTAATCAGATAAAATAACATTTAAACCAATATTACAGTGTAAAAGTAGTTTGCATCAGTAGTCATAAATAGCTCAAATTTCAGACCATTTAGCCAATTAGGATTGTCATCAAGAATGCAAATCAAATCTCAAAAATGCAATGCCAGTCATTTCTCATTAAATTCATGGATTAGAACATAAGCCCTGCACTACCTTCCATGTACCAAGTCAAGGATAACAGTTAAGATAAAGAGGGATCCTACTGTTTAGAATCTCGAATCCCAAATCCACCAACAGGCCAAGTTCATTTATATAACCTCAGTTCAATGAAACACCAAGTAACATTAAAAATTAAAATTGGAGATAAACTACAAGTCTTTGAGGTTCTTTTTACTATTCAAGAAAAATCTCTCTTTTTCATCAACACTACCTTGGTTCAAAAAAATAAATTCAAGAATATGGGTCCAATGATAAATCACAATAATCCAAGAAATCCTTCAAAGGATATGTATAAGATCCAAAAGCCCTTCCAAAAAGAATCTTCTGTGTTTTTTTTTAAAAGACTATTTTTGAAAGGAAAACACACACACAGGGACAAACACACAACAAGCTATAACACACAAACATACAATTCTAGATCTCAACAGAAATTGAACTCAAGAAATTAAGCTAGTAACAATTAAACAATGTACACAGACAAACATACGAACCATAAAGATTACAGCTCAAATAACCTACTCTTTAAGAAACTTCATTTCTTGTAAGGACACCCTTTCAAGAACCCATTAAAAATATACACGCATTCTCATAACAAACTTTCCACACATAAAAATAAATAAACACACGAATTGAAATAGAGACAAGATTAAACAGTAATTCGATAACAAGCATATATTTTCACAAATTACCAAAATCCCTCATTTGTTACTTAAACAATCTCAAATTAGGGCCAAAACCAAAAATTCAAACACAAATTCCCAACAAAAACACATACAAAGCCAGAACAGAAACCAAAAACAACACCAATATTCGTAGCCAATGAGAAAAAATAAGACAAGGACCAGAATACACTTGAGGCGGCGGCGGAGGCGGTGACTCGCGGTGAGAGGTGCACTGCCGATTTATTGCTGAAAGCCGAAACTCCAACTGCTGGCCGACAAATTGAAAACCGAGGAGGTAAGGATGGAGGACGATCAATGACTGACGGCAGAAGAGAGACGCCGACGGGAGACGATTGAGGACGAGAGAAGACTGAAGAGTGGCTAAAACTTGTACTCCATCATGACGGTCGACGAGCTCACGTTGAGGACGAGAACGATAGTGATGACCGGCGGTTGGAGATTGAAGAGCGGCCAACTGGACTGTGAAGGAATGAATCGGGCTGGCGGCGGAAGAGACAAGAAATGAAGACAACCCTACTTGCTACTAGCAAATTTGGGGGAAAAGGGGGAGGCGGGAGGGGCGGGAAAGAGGAAAGAGGGGAAAGAGGTAAGAAAAATTTGGGGGGGGGGGGGCAGGTGAGAGGTGGGAAGGGCGTGCGCGCGGGAGGGAGGGGGAAATGGGAGGGAGGGTGAAAAGGAGGAGGGGGGTTTTAAGTAGTGTCACATTTCCGGCGGATATCCGTCGGCAAAAGTAATTTTTTTTACTTTTCGGAAGAACTTCCGACGGATTATTCGTTGGAACTTTTTAAAATTTTTATTTTGAATATTTCCGAAAAGTTAAATATTTTTTATTTTTCTTCAAATTCCGACAGTTTGTCCGTCGGAAATTTTTAAATTTTTTTAATTTTTGGCAAGAACTTCCGACGGATTTTCCGTTGGAAATTTTTTTATATTTTATTTTGAATATTTTTTTTTAAATTTTTTTATTTTGTTAAATATTCCGACGGATACTCCGTCGGAAAAGTTTAAATAAAATTTTTTTTAAAGATTTTCCGACGGATGATCCGTCGGAATATATTGGCGCCGTGTGGCGCCAATATGTTCCTACTGATTTTCGATGGATTTCCGCCGGAAATATTTTTTCCGACGGATGTCCGTTGGAGATTTGGCTGCCGGCCTGCAGTTCTCTTTTTCTGATGGATGTCCGTCGAAAATTTCCGACTGATTAATGGCCGTCGGAAGGTTCCGTCGGAAATTTAGCCTTTTCTTGTAGTGACTTGTACTACTTTCAAAGGCGATCATGGGTGCTCAATGAAAAATGCAGAAATGCCAACCATTAAGATTAAGTTGACTTGGAGGTTCAACATGATTCTATTGTAATTCCAACAAAGGCTGGTCAAGTGTTGTGAAGCAACTTTAATTGAGCTAACATTGACAAACCAAAAAAAGGGAGTCTAGTTTTCAAAATTTAATCTTCTCTTAATGAATATGTTCTTTCATGCGTTTGTATTTTAAGTGACATCCTAGGGGATTGTTATAGGTTTTATTGTTACTTGTGTGATTGTATATGAAATGTTTGTGATGTAAATAGTATATTTTTTGTTTTTTTTGGTGTTATATCCACTTTCTTGTTATGAAATGTTTAATCATTTCAATTATACAAGCCAACTTGAACTTAATAGTAGTGGACCTATAACTTGATTGAGATTTCCAAAAGTTGATGTGAGCTGAATTCGATGAATGGCTTAGACTAGTTGTCACCCTTAAATAAAAACTTTGACACCATGACATGAATCCCTTACTTGTGAATGAATGACTTGTGTGAACTAAAGGACTTTGCAAGCTATTCTATAAGAAATAGTGTTATTTGATTGATTCAACCTTGCTATTTATTCCTTGAACTCATTGGATGTGGGCTGAAACTATTTGATTATTAAATAGAAAGATTATAAAAATTATACTATATTTCTTTCTCATAAGTTGAACCACTAGGGGCTTCTTCCTACTATAATGATCACTTAGTTTGGGAGATTTATAAGAAAGAAATATAGTATGTCGGATGATAGTTTGATGAGCACCCAAGTGAGCCATGACTTGCATGGACACTCTAGGAAAAAGTTGAGTTATTCATTAAATAAAATAAAAATATAAAGTAGAAAGAATCACTCTCATAAGTTATACCACGAGGGGGAATGATAACTCAATGAATACCCATGTAAGCCATGATCCATATGGATATTCGAGAAGAAAGTTAAGTTATTATTTCAAAAAAAATGGTTTAAATAAGAAAATGCTCCCTATATCTTTAAGGCCTCGAAATAAAGATTTATTTAATGATTAAATAGTCTAAGCACATTGAGGGATATACTTTTGGGATAGGACTTTATCTTATTCAGGTCTTTTTATTTATGCAGCAATGGATTCATTGATCATGCACGCTTGAGGACTCAATGGTGTTGGTTGAGTTCATTTTTGAGTTATGTTCTTCCTTGTCTTTGATTGACTATTCAAGTGATTGTTCTTATATCTATTTTTAAGATCTATGAAAATAATTACATGTTTTGAGATGAGAAATGGACTTAAGTCATACATGTCTTTTTTATTGTGTCAGTTGTCTTGTGGAGTATAGCTCATTTATTCAAGGACGAGCGAATATTCAAGTTTGGGAGAATTCAATAGAAGTACAAAAACACAATCCAAACAAAAACTAAATTAGGATTTTTATATCGTTTTTGGGTTTGAACAGAGACTAATTATATATTTTTACGTGGTTATTAGATGAAAACATTACATAGACATAGAGAAGTTAAAAAGGACTAATTTTGGGAAGAAATCCATCAAAATGTAATAAAGCAAGTTCTGGGTGTATATAATATTTGAATCCACATGATTTGTTTTTATTAAGCATCCAAAATTATTTTAAAAAATATGGCTATTTGTGCTAAAAAAAATTCAAAAATCATAAGGATTTATTAGCACTAAATAATCAATCATTTAAAAACTCATTCAATTCACGCAAAACAACTAAAGAAACATAGTAAAAAAAAGATAATTTTTGGGAGAAAAGTTTTAATAGCAAAAGAAAATTCTAGTACACAAATCATAAACACAATTCTCCACTTAAGGATTATTCCCTATCCTCCACTTAAAGATTACCATTATCCTTAATTTTAAACAAATTAAAAGAAAATAATTCCCTATCCTCCATTTAAAGATTAGCATTGTCCTCAATGCTAAACAAATTAAAAACAAGGGAGAGTAAAAGAAAAAAAAAATTTATTTATAAAAAATGGATTTTAACTTGGAATGCATCAATAAGATCTTTAATAGATGTTCTCCAAACTAGGATGGGCTTTGAATCTTGGCACCTACAAAATGCAAAACCACTAAATGAACAAATTAGTCAATCAAGAAACTAAGAAAAATAAGAAAATAAAGGAATACAAAATTCCAAAATAATCAAAGAAAAAGACTTATTTCCTTAAAAAACTTAACACAACATAAACTTAACTAATAAAAGACATTGGAAAAAACTTCAAAATGTTGGGGTTGCTAAGGTTAAAGTAACAATTTCAATCCTATATGAATGAATGCTCAAAAATACTTAAATGCCTCATATAACTTTCTTTCGATGAATGACTTACCAACCACTTGTCTTCAAACTCAATTATAGTTCCATCATCCATAAATTCTACCCTATAACATTAATCCTTCGTAGTGTAGTCTAACTTTACTTTATCATTTGGATCCTTTGGATATTCCATCCTATTAAACTGTTTACAAGTCACACTTGATCTCCAACTATTGATGTGTCTGCATCAAAGTCTATCTCAAAAATGATTTCATTGGACCAGTGAGATGTCCGGGCCTCTTGTTCTTCCTTTATATCTATGGTCATCCATAAGCTCTTGCTCTTGAAAGTATTAATGTATTGGAGTTGGAAGTACTAAACTTGAGTTGCCCTCATTAGGCTGATTTTCTGCTAACTCCTTTTTCAAATATTTGCTCTTACTTTTCTTTTTCTTCTACTTCAATCTCAATTATTTCATTTATCATTTCTTTCAAAACAACATAATGAAGAATGGAGACAATTGACTCATTTGAATATCCAAATATTTCATTCTAACATCTTGATTGGTGTGCACCTCACGGCTATAAAGAGTCAGCAATACACAACAAGCGAACAGGACCCAAGACTTAACTTGCAAAATCACTAGAACTGGTACAATTGAGACCGATGGATGAAACATCGCCACAACTTAGGGTTTTGCTTGATTGATAAGACTCAAAGGCACCACAAACTGGTAAAGTTTGATAAGCCCATTGTTCTTTGAAAGAAGGAAGAGATTGATTCACTCAAACTCTCAAGGATGTAATGTCACAAAATAATTCTCAACTTGTCTATTCATCACATGGCTGAATGGCCTATATTTATAGAGTATAAGTTGTCTTGAAAAGGTAACAACTAAAATCCTAACCCTAATCTAATTCTAAGGGGCGGCCACTCTTTCAAAAATTAAAGGGCAACCTTTAAGTAAATAGGAAACAAAAACCTTAATGTCAATTGGGCTTGGAGGTTCGGCCCTTTAAGGCTTCTTCAAGCTTACAAATTTGGCAATTAAATAACTAAGGATCAGTTTGGACAAGCTTTTTTTATTTGCAAATAAGAAAATTCTCAAAAAAAAAAAATATCCAAACACATTTTTATTTCAAAATTTAGAATTCAAATTTTCCCACTAAAATTCCTCTCACATAATTTTAAAAAATTTTCCCTTTTATTTTTCCCTCCAAAATACTTTTTCTATCAAAAAATACCCACCAAAAGTTTCACATATTCCAATACAACTTTTTCCATTTGCAAATAGAAATGCCTTGTCCAAACGAACCCTAAATAATTTGGTCACAACAGAATTAAGGACAGCCCTTTAAGATAATTTCAGCCTTCTAACAAAATAACTAATCTAATAAAATTTAATGCTAATAAAATAACTAAACAAATTGGCCTATTAGTACACTAGAATTTAGCCAAGGCAAAACTAGTGTTTTCCAATTTGGACTTGTAATAAATTAATCATGTGCAAGTTTTGGCATCATGCTTTGACAGGCCCCATAATATGTCATGGCAGATCGAATGCTTAGTGAGTAGGTTGAACAGCTTTTAGATTCCCATTATTCCCCATCTCCTCGAAATGATTCATCCTTGAATCTTCAACAACACCATTGGGATGAAATCAACATATTGTGACCACTTTAGGGAGTAGAAGGAATAGTTTGGCCAGGGAAAATGACGTCTTTTCTTTTTAGCTCTTCTTGAGCCACTCTTGCAATAGCATTTTTCTGTAAATCTTTGAAAGCTCCAAGTTTGTATCAGAGTGTGGTAAAATTGTCTTTTTCCAAACACAAAATCAAGGTGTGGAAAATTGTCATCTTTGGCGTGCATATTTAAGGCTCAAACAGTCAAAATATTATCAACTGGTTTGGGCTCTTGGTTTTGATAACCCCCACTCATTGGATTTGCCCTATTTGATGCATCAGGCTCTTCTTCTTCCTCAACCTTCTTCTCTTCATTGCCAATCTAGAGTTGACCCTTATAAATGTGTACATGGCAGATGTTCTCCCTTTGCACATCATTTTCCACGGCTTGAGCACTACGTGATCTCATGGTCACTAATGTTTATTCTCCCTTCGACAATCTTTCATCACTTACCACTGATTGCATAGACTTTTAGGTAGTAAGTGCTTCTCCCCTACCTTAGAAGGCTGGAATGTCAATCTTTATACTTCCCAAATTTTCCATTTTTATACTTCCCAAAATTTTGTCAATTTTATCAACTTAGTTTCGACCCCTATGGGAAGTAGAAGCCTCATCGGACTCTTCACTACTGCCAGAACTTGAGGGACTTTTCTTTCTAGATTTTGACCTCCTTGACAATGACTTAGAGATGGACTTCATACCTTCACAGAAAGTGGTTGTCAATTGATCCATCTTACTGTCATTGGATTGGAGTTTTAATTACAAAGTCTTGAGTCGATCACCTAAACTGGAATGTCTTTGGCTCATGTGTTCCGTCCATCTTTAAGGGTCTTTTGGTCGATTGGAGTTACTCTTTCTTTTGACATTATTCTTGCAAAAAGGTTAGTACAAACAAAAACAAAAAAATAAGAGAAAATTTGTAGTAAGGGTGCATATGAGTATGCTCTCGGTTATTTTTTTATGTCTCACCCCTCACTCAAATAATCTCTCTCTAAGTTTTTACTTAAAATAGCACACTTTACCAAACCTGTAGAAGTTTTCGGCCAAGGATAGCTCAAATAAAAATTTATGAATTTAGGAAATAAAGACTTACGGAAGATTAAAATTTTGGAAACTAGAAAACCTGAAAATAAATTGGAAGTAGGATATAGATTAGGAGACTAAGGAATTAGGAAACTAAGCAAATCCAACTACAAAGTGGATTTGAATTTAAGGAAAACTACTAATGAAGACACTAGACAATTCTGAAAATAAATAGGAAGTGGAAACAAATATGGATTCAAAAAGGAAATAAATATGAAACCTAAAGGGAAACAAATATGAAAGCTTACTAAGGAAGATAACTCTAAGAGGAAAACAAATGCAAATAGGAATCAATTCTTGCAGCCAAGTAAAATCAAATTAGGAAACAATTCTTGTAACCTTTTTTCGTATAGTAATTTTGGCCTAAAAGGAATTAGGCAAAAATCAATTTTTGGCAAGGACTTAGCATTGGCCAAATAACAAGAAAAACAAGCAATTGCCGAACAAAAGTAAAACAAGCAATACAAATTGTAGGATAAATAATATTATGATTGGACCACAATTTGGACAAATAGAATCCGAACAAGACACAAAAAAATAACTTCAGCTAGGACTTGTAATTTTAAGCAAAAGAAAACTTGTTGGACAAAGAGGACTTTCAAGCAAGTACAATTCGACTAAGAGGTGAAGTTAGGCTAGTTCCACTTTTGGCTACAAGAATTTTGATTTTTTTTTATTGAATTAAAACCCAGCAAGGAGTTTTATGAATAAGAGTTATGTTTCAGCAAGGAATAAGTAATGATTTCAGGAAGAATCAATTTTGGGACTACAACAAGCAAGTTGGCAAAACACTCAATTTTTAGCTTAACAACAAGTTAGGCAGCAGTCCAATTTTGGCTACAAAATTCTAGTGGAACCAAAATTCTAGAAAATGGAAGTTAGGCAAAATTACAATTAAGATAAAACAAAAAAAAGAAGTTTGGTCAACAACAAGAGAAAGATTGAAGACAAATACGAACAACAAAATTTTTCTTTTTCTTGGACAAATTACAATTCAACCAAACCAATAAACTTGTAATCAGGACAGCTTTTTTTTTTTTTTTTGGTTAAAATTTTGGCCAAGAGAGGGTACTAAATTGTAGAATTTCTAGCCACGATAAATTGCCAAAAGGGTACCAAAAAATTGCCAAATAGTTACCAAAAATTGTAGAATTTCAATCACAAGAAATTGCCAAAAGTGGTGCTATCCAATTCTAAATCCAATTGTGACGAGGAAAGTTAATCACACTTGGATTATTTTTAAGCAAGGTACACTTTTCTTTCAAGAAAAAATATGTTATGACTCAAGAACAAAAGGCAGCATGGGTTTTAGCAGCAAATCAACAAGAATTCTGGACAGCGGCAGTACGGTTTGTTAGGAACAATTCAATAAGAATTTTGGACAAATTCCAAGGATGCAGCATGGTTTTTTTTTGGTGTGCAGATCATAATTATTGAAGCACTAAAACATCTTCTTCAACAAGAATTCAAAACAATATCTCAAGGATGGCAGTACGATTGAAAATCAATCCAACAAAAGTTTAGGAATAAGAAAAAAACAGTAGGGTTTTGGGCAAAATTCTGGTCACAATTTCTTGAAGCAAATTCTGTAAAATAATTCAAGAAACAATGATTCAAGAACAAGAATTCAAAAAACAAGATTTCAAGAAACAAGGATTAAAGAATTCAAGACCAAAACTTCAAGAATTCAAGAATCAAGAATCAAGAATTGTTTTTTCTTTTTTTTTTGGAAAAGGTAAGTAGTCTATTATATAGCAAGTAGAACTTTACATTCAGATGAGGACTAGACACTACAAAAGCTTCCACTTTTGGTGACACCAAAAACATGTAACAACAAGTGCAAGAGTGTAAAGGTATAAACAGAGGAGCATACGCTCACAAAAGCAGAAGTGAAAGTTTGCTAAGCAAACCGGCTGCTACAAAAAACTGGCCGGTTACAGGCAAAGATACAAGCTTATAGTACACCATTTAAGCTAAGAAAATAAAAGGGTCAATTTCCCAGCAAGCTTGCATCCCCCTATTCAAAGGGGTATCCTCAACATGCTTCAAAGTGAGAGCCTTGTTTTGATCAAGAATCAAGAATCAAGAATCAAGAATTGTTCTTCTCTTATTCTTTCTTTCTTTCTTTCTTTCTTTTCTTTTGGTTTTTGATCTTTTTTTTTTTCTCTTGGTTCTTTCTTTTTTTTTCTTTTTCACCAGAAAAGAACAATTCACAAAAAAATTAACAAAACAAAGAGGAACAAGACACAAAACAAGAACAACGATTATGGAGGGAGACCTCAAGTGGTTTGGCTATTCAAGAAAAATAGTAGCTATTATTTTTTTTTTCACAGAATAACAAAACCCAAATTATCTACATAAAAAGTGGGCAGCAAAAAAAGGTTTAATGGGTCTCGAAAATTGGGGTTAAACAATTAAATTGACTACCACAAGAAAAAAGAATTTTCAGCTAAAGAAAACAATATAAACAGAATTTCGACTATGGAAGCAATATAAACAGAATTTTGAAGACACAAAATTTCAAAGTTACCTAGAACTCTGATATCAAATTGATGTGTACCTCACGGCTATAAAGAGCCATCAATACACAACAAGCGAACAAGACCAAGACTTAACTTGTGAAATTACTAGAACCGGCAGAATTGAGATTGATAGATGAAGCGTCGCCACAATCTAGGGTTTTACTAGATTGATAAGACTCAAAGATGCCACAAACTGGTCAAATTTGATAAGCTCATTGTTCTTTGAAAGAATAAAGAAATCGATTCACTCAAACTCTCAAGGACGTAATGTCATAAAATAATTCTGAACTTGTCTATTCATCTCATGGCGGAATGACCTATATTTATAGAGTACAAGTTGTCTTGAAAAGGTAACAACTAAAATCCTAATCCTAATCTAATTTCTAAGGGGCGACCACTCCTTCAAGAATTAAAGGGCAGCCTTTAAACAAATAGGAAACAAAAACCCTAATGGCAATTGGGTTTGGACGTTCGGCCCTTTAAGGCTCTTTCAAGTTTACAAATTTGGAAATTAAAATAACTAAATAATTTGGCAAAATAGAATTAAGGAAAAACCCTTTAAGACAATTTCAGCCTTGTAACAAAATAACTAATCTAATAAAATTTAATGCTAATAAAATAACTAAACAACTTGGCCTACTAGTACACTAGAATTTGGCCAAGGCAAAAATAGTGTTCTTCAATTTGGACTTGTAATAAATTAATGATGTGCAAGTCTTGGCATCATGCTTGACAGGCCCCAAAATATGTCACTGCGGATCGAATGTTTGGTGAGTAGGTTGACCAACTCCTGGATTCCCATCATTGATTCTGCATACTTATTTCTTCATCTTGTATCCTTTTTTGATTGCTAGTAATTTAGTTGGTTAACAACTCTTCAAGATTGGATTTCTCTTCTTTGGGAGCTTGTGAAGGAAAATTTGATGGATATACCAATGAAGAACAATAAGGACCTTCTTAATGATCACTCCAAGAATAGGAAGAATGATCATTCCAATTAGAATTGTAGACATTTGAATGTTAGTTGAATTGTTGCCATAAGAGATATCATATGACACAAAAAGATCATTGATAGGGCATTGCTCAATATTATGATTTCCACCATATAAGTAATATACCACAAATAGACTTACAAAAGTATGAGGATGATTCTCTTGATAATTCCTAGAGTGCTAGGATGGTTATTCCTCTCGAGTTGATGAAAGTGTGGAGACTTATCTTGGTGTTATGAAAATCGCTTAGTTGTTGAATAGACCATCCCTTCATAGGACACCCATATTTGACATGATCATTTATGTCACATGTTTCACAAACACTAAAAGATTTTGGTAAGCATTGATCCCAAGACCTTCAACTCTCCTTGGCAAGGTAGACGTTTGAGTAGACAAGAAGCTACAATATAGAAAAATTAACAACAATGAATCTCGGTCAACGATGCCAAAAGCTTTATTATGAAAATTAACACTACCAGTGCACAAGTCATGATAAGTAATGATAATGAAGTTTTGATCCCATGAGATCTTAATTATTAAAATTTACAAATGCTAAAATCATTTCAACTTTTTTATTATTCAAACAATCAAAATTCAACTTATGAAGAAAGAAAAATAATTTAACACATAAGATTAAATGAGTAACATAATTAAAAAACTAACAATTAAAGCTTAGGATTACAAATATTCTCCCACTACTTCATCTAAATATTTAAATTATCTTCTAGTTAGTTAATTAAACTAACTTGTTAATCAAGACTCCTTATTTATTTAATAGCATCTTCTGATAGTATATTAAATATAACTTTAACCCAAATTAATTTATATTATTGTATGTTTCGCACTAGCTATGAAAATGAGGTTCAAACACTTATAAGTACTTGGGCATTCAGCCCCCAAGAATCTCCCCTAAACCCAAAGTCATACGTCCAATAACATGATGAATGGTATTTCTCTATGACTTTACCATCTCCAAAACATATACTTTCCCCCAATATATCAATTTTTTGTCCCTCTTTCAAGGCTACTTTTCTTCTTTTCTTTTCTTTTTCGTTTCCAACACTATCCAAATTCTTCTCTTCTCCTCAATCTTTTTATTTTTTTTACTTACTTTTTTTTTTCCATGATGTAACAGGAAATATAACCATTTGGCCATCGTCACTTATTCTTGGTATAAGAATTCAAACTTTACTAATCACCATACCAAGTACACTCAAATCTCTCATATTTATTGCCCCAAACTTTTGCTCACAGTAGATATACAAATGTGCCTTGAAAAAAAATGCAAATGCATAAGAATAAGGGACAAATATAGTACAAAATAAATAGTTTACACTTCAAAATGTCTAAACAAAAGAATAAGAAACTAATTAAAGCTCAAAAATTAATGATTAGGAGTATACAAAGCATACGTTGGGTGGAAAAGCGCAAACGAGCTAGAGATGGTCCAAATCATCTCCCTAGTAAGGCATAACCTTAAAAATTTCAACTCGAATGACAATCAGACAAAACTAAAAACATTCCTTAAAGGTTAAAGGACATCCATATTATACATCTTACTAAGTGCAAACAATCAACTATGAATTCTTATGTGCTTAAAGGATAGAGAAATTCCAAATACTGCAAAGATCAACCAAAAGACGTGAACTATATACTTGCACAATGTCTGTCATTCTCTTCTAGCCAAAAGAATAAGCAAACAAATATTACCATTGACTATCAACATCAACTATGAACTTGGGACAAACACACTAAACAAAAATATTAACCACAACACCTAGTCAATCAAGAATGAAGAAAAACAAGAAAATCAAAGATTCCTGGATAATTAGGAAAAAGTTTCATCTCTCTTAAAAGACTTTAAACAACCTAACACAAAATTAAAACACAACCAAACTCCTCTCCCACACACTTAAAACTTACATTATCCCTAATGTAAGAATAAACGCAAAGGGAAAGTAAATATACCCAAAACATAAATGTGAAAATAAGAAGAGAAAGAAATAAAGTCCCATCTGGTTGTTTCCCAAGAAGTGTTTTGATTTAATGTCACCAGCCCGACATAATCTTGTCATCCCTTTCAAATGGGACTATTTTTGAATTTTTTACCTTTATTCTATATCCTTTTCTTCTTCTTGCCCCTCATCATCTTACTATTTTGATCAACATCAAACAATGATACTTAGAACTATTGGGTATTTAATATAACCCAAGTGTATGTTTTAATATAAGCCCAACAGGTAATGTACCTTTGTAGTGAGCCTGTATGGGCAAGAGCCCATTAACTGGTTTTAACCCTAGTGTATCCCTATTTATATGCTAGTTGGAGAAAGCATGCCAGGTATTCCAAATTAGATACTTAGGATGTAATGCTTTAAGCAATCGCGTATACTATTGCTTGACTTTAAACCCTAACAATCTTGAAGTATTAGGTATTGAAAATTTGGAGAAATCTTTTTTCACGTTTTTCGAGAAAAAAATCGTGAGCAGTAAGGTTGAATAGTGCGACAAGGGTATTTTGGTCATATTAAAATTTGACTTTTTACTCCGGTGACAGATAGAGGTAAAGGAGGACACCATCTCGTGTATCTCGACAAGAGGAATCCATTGGTGGTGTCGATTTTCTGATTTGGTGAAAGAAGACGGCAAAATCGGTGTTTAAAGTCACGGTGACTGAAACTTCAAATGCGATTTCCGGCGGTTGTGGTGGTCGGTGTTGCACGGAGCTGGCTGAATTTTGTTCCTGGTGGTCGGGCGCTTCCTTTCGGTGGTAAAAGAGCTCCGATCGGTGACCGGTGGTGAAAGATCGATTTTGCTCGCTGACAGTGAAAGTTGGTTGAGAGGCGCGTGCATCTCACGCGCTGAAAAGGTTGATTGATTTGCTGATCGATTTGCTTGACCCGTTTGACCAACCCGTTTTGAGTCTGACTTGTTGCCTGGTTGCTTTGTTGACCGTTGACTTTGACCAGTTGACCAACGTTGACTTTTTCAGACTATTTCCCGTTTCTGAAATCAGGTGCATTCATTCTAATTTGCCAATTTTTTACTTATTAAAAATGGAAAAGAGCATGCCAATTGAGATGGTCAAACTTCATACTTTTAGTGGGTCTAAATTTAATTCATGGAAACGAAAGACTCAGTTTGGTTTAAAATATGAAAATATTTTTTACACTATTTTGAGTACCTTTGCTGAGACTACTGAGGAAGTTGATGAGTCTCAATGGAACAAGGATGATGACTTCTACAAGGGCTATTTATTGAACTATCTTTCAGACCGTCTTGTAGAAGTTTATAACAAGTTTAAGAATCCTAAAGAAATATGGGACAATTTAGATACTCAATTTAAAAAGGAGGAGGAATTGTCAAAAACACATCTTGTTGACAAATTCATGGATTTCAAATTCAAGGAAGATATAGAAATCACTTCTCAAGTAACTGATCTAGAAAATTTGAGATCTAAATTAACCAATGAAAACATCATCGTTTGTGATCTTTTTTGGTTGGTGCCATTATTTATAAATTACCATTTGCGTGGCATTCATTCAAAACTGAGATGTACAGGAAGAAAGTACAAGTGGGACTGGATGATCTCAAATGGTTCATTAGAATTAAGGATGAGAATCGAGTTAGGAATAACTTGGAGATGGTTAGAAAGCAACAATCAGCTGCTAACGCGGTATTAAATCCCAAGAAATTTCCTAAAAAATCCAAGTCACTCAAGAATGAGTCTCAACAATTGCAGGCCAAAAAGCCTATCTTTAAGAAAAAAAAGGGCAAGTGCCACAATTGTGAGAAGTGGGGCCACTTTACAGCAGATTGTAGGCAACCTAAAAAAGACAAATCTGACACACCAAAGAAGGAAGCAAATATGCTAGTACAGAAGACTGAGCCTCAAAAATTTGTTGCTATGATGGGCAATATAGAAAGGCTAGTACTTGTTCAGAATGGTGGTTAGATTCTGGGGCAACGTGCCATGTCTGCAAAAATAAAAAGTTAGTTGATGATGTTGCTGAGGCCAACGAAACTATTGCTGTGGCTAGTGGGGCAACGGAGACGGCGACTCACATTGGTACTACAAATATGAGCCTTTTTTCAGGTAAACTTTTAACTTTAAAAGATGTTAAAGTAGTTCCTGTTAGTCAAAAGAATTTAATTTCTGTTAGTGGCTTAGACAATGCTGGCATGAGCATATTTATTTCTGGTGGTAGAGTAACTTTATCTGTTAACTCTCATTATTTTGGTTGTGGATTCTTGACTGGTGATATGTATAGATTGAGTTCCATAAATGAAATGGTCAATCAGGTTAGTTCAAATTTAATTAATCCTAAAACATTGCATAATTGGTTAGGATATATGAACTACAAGAAAATGGTTAGACTAGCTAAAACTCATAATATACTTTTAGATACTTCGATCAGGTTTAATAGATGTGAAGTCTGTGCTCAAACAAAGATTACTAGAAAACCATTTCGTACGGTTTTTAGGAGTACACACCTTCTTGAATTAATAAATTCTGACATCTGTGACTTTAAAGGTTTCACAACTAGAGGTGGTTGGAAGTATTTGGTCACTTTTATAGATGGTTTTTCTAGATATTGTCATATTTATCTATTAAAATCAAAAGATGAAGTATTTGATAAATTTAAAATTTTCAAGAGTCGTGTTGAAAACCAATTGAACTTGAAAATTAAAAGGTTTAAGAGTGATAGAGGAAGAGAATATACATTGACAGGATTCAAGGAATTTTGTGCTTCAGAGGGCATAATACTTGAAACTACTGCTCTTTACTCACCTCAATCCAATGGCATAGCTGAACGTTAGAACAGGACGTTAACAGAAATGTTAAACTATATGTTATTGACAACTGGCATGCCTTCTTATTATTGGGAGAAGCAGCTTTGACTGCTAATCACGTCCTGAATAGGTTGTCGCACTCTAAGTTGTCTTCAACTCCGTATGAGATATGGCATAAACATTCTTGTAGATATGATACTCTTAAGACTTGGGGCTGTATTACTTATGTGAGGATACCAAACCCTAGGAGACCTAAGGTGGGGTCTAGGACCAACACTTGTGTGTACCTAGGTAGTGCAAAGGATAGTGCAGCTAATCGGTTCTTGGATCTATCAACCAATGTGGTTATAGAATCTAGAGATGTAGTTTTCTTTGAAGATAAATTTCTTCAAGATCAAGGGTTGACAATACCAGGCACTATAGAAATAATTTCAGAATCAATTATAGAAACTAAATCAAATTCCTCTGATACTCAGATAATTTCTGAATTTGTACCTTTAAGGGTATCTACAAGAGAACGAGTTCCCAAAACGTTTGGTGATGATTTTGTCACTTACCATTTAGAGGATGATCCATCCACTTATAAAGAAACAATGAGATCTAGGGACTCTTTATTATGGGCAGAAGCCATTGATGATGAAATAAGCTCTCTGTTACAAAATCAAACTTGGCAACTAGTCGATTTGCCAAAAAGGGCTAAGACTATAGGTTGCAGGTGGATTTTGAAGAAAAAACTTAATCTCGATAGATCTATAGCTCGGTATAAAGCACATTTAGTAGCTAAGGGCTATACTCAAGTAAGTGGGGTAGATTATTTTGATGTTTATTCCCCGATCTGTCACTTGACTACGATAAGAGTTCTTCTTACTTTGACATCTATTGAGCACTATGTTGTGCATCAAATGGATGTAAAGACGGCTTTCCTAAATGGAGATCTAATTGAGGAGATCTACATGAACCAACCTGAAGGGTTTGTTATGAAAGGTTTCGAGAACAAAGTTTGTAAGTTAAATAAATCTTTTTACGGTCTAAAATAAACATCTAAATTGTGGCATAAAAAATTCGACAAGGTAGTAATGAGCTTAGGATTTTGATCTAGTTACTCAGATAAATGCCTTTACGATCGTTCTATATTGAATAAGGTTGTGATTATTTGCTTATATGTAGACGACATGTTGATACTTGGTTCCGATCATTCTGCAGTGAGTGACGTAAAAGTTGAGTTGACAAAAGCATTTAACATGTCAGATCTTGGTGTGGTAGACACCATTCTTGGTATGAAAGTAAGTTTTATAGAGCAAGGTATTACTCTTAGCCAAGTTCACTATATTGAAAAACTACTTTTTACATGGGGATACAGTGAATGTAAAGTAGTTGAGACACTGTATGATCCTAATAAACGGCTGAACCCCAATGAGGGAACTAGTGTGAATCAGTTGGATTATTCTAAATTGATTGGTAGTCTCATGTATGCAATGACATGCACTAGACCAGACATAGCCTTTTCTGTAGGCATGCTAAGTCGTTTCACTAGTAATCTAGGCCCTGAGCATTGGAATGCCCTCACGCGACTTAAGTGATATCTAAAGGGTACCTCCAACTATGCTCTATGTTATAGTGGTCATCCTCCTATCTTAGAAGGATTTTCTGATGTATCATGGTGCTCGGAATTAGGAGACAGTAAATCTGCCAGTGGTTATGTTTTTACATTGGGTGGAGCAGCTGTTGTGTGGAAATCCAAGAGACAAACTTGTATTGTTTTGTTGTCTATGGAATCGGAACTTTTTGCTGTAGCTTCTGCAGGAGGAGAAGCAGAGTGGATAAGAGAATTAATCATGGATATTCCACTAACTTATTTAAAGATTAATTCTTTAAGTATGTTCTGTGATAATTAGGCTACATTTTCGGTAGTAAAAAACTCACTCTTTAATGATAAGAGGAGACATGTTAGGCTGAAACATGTCTTACTGAATTATCTAATAGAACACGGTATTATCACTTTGGTCGATGTGAGATCAAAGGATAATATAGCTGATGCTCTCACAAAGGGATTGAACAAAGATCGAATATTCAAAATTGTGGGGGAAATGGGGTTAAAGACTATATAGACATGTCTTAATCTACATTTATGTTATTTTGAATTTTTCGAATCTCTCTTTGTTGGCTAAGATAAGCATTTGATAATGTTTCAACGATATTTATAGTTGTCAATATATCATTCCACATTTGATGATATATCCTTTTTGGATGAGTTATCTCATTCCACATGTGATGAGATAATTTTACTCCTTTTGGATGTTCTGTTTAGATCGGTGGTATCATTCCATATCTGATGATACTGCTTACCTGAATTTGGACTTGACAGCTGTAACATTCCACATAGAAACATGAAATGGTTCTTTTGAAAAGAAACTGTTTAGATCTTGTTCTTATAAAGAAACTGGACATTGATGCTTATTGGTTTGTGACATTGATGCATATTTTTATTGACATTGATGATTATTGTTATTGATATTGATGCATATTGACATTGATATATATTTATTTTCAGTCATTGTGGTATTGTGCTAAGTTCTTTTGGTAGAACTAGACACTTTAGTTTGTTACACAAATGGTTGGATTTACATGAAATTCATATTTGGTAACTTGCAGAAAATGACGAAAATGGAGGAGTTGATTCCAACTGGGATCCTGAAGGGGATGATCTATTTGATGGATAATTCCTCTAGAGCTCTGGACTGTGGGGGATTATTATTTTCTTTTCAATTGAATAAATAGTTCACTTACATATGAACTTACCCATTTAGTTTGAATATAGAGTATTTCTAAAACTCATGTGTTTGAAATTTAGAGAATTTCTAAAACTTTGATTTGGTTCACTTATAAGTGAGACCTATTGATTGTGCTTGGTTGAGTTTAGATTGTTTCTAAAACTCATAATTGTGTTTAAAGAATTCATATTTTTGAGTAATGAATCTTTTTGTGTTATGAATAATTCAATATTCTGTTTTGAACATTACATTATCTATCTATTGGATTGTGCTATATGTAGAACATAGAAAGAGATTGTTGGGTATTTAATATAACCCAAGTGTATGTTCTAATATAAGCCTAATAGGTAATGCACCTTTCTAGTGAGCCTGTATGGGCAAGAGCCCATTACCTAGTTTTAACTCTAGTGTATCCCTATTTATATGCTAGCTGGAAACAACATGCTAGGTATTCCAAATTAGATACCTAAGGTGTAATGCTTCAAGCAATCGTGTATACTATTGCTTGACTTTAAACCCTAACAAGAACTTGTTAACCTTTTAAAGCTATAAGTGAAGAACTACATAAAACTCACTTTCTATCCTACCGTACAAAATATATATTTACCCACCAACGGTAGGCTAGATTATACATAACAAACTGAATATGAAAACATATCATGCTTCAAAAAAAGTTTTATTTTCTAAAGGAACACCAATTTTAGTTGTTTGGACTTTTAATTTTTCTTTTAACATTTTGTCCCTCATTAGCTTTGCCTTTATTAACTTTCTTTTTCTTCTTCGTGCTCGTATTTTTTATTTAGTATCAATTTTCAAGGCCATGATGTTATTTTAGAAATTCACTACGTCAAAATATTTTTCATCATAACTATCCCAAAATTCTTGCATGAAATAGATTACTTCATTATTAATGTATGCCCTTGGTGCAAGTCAAGATATTTTAACCAAATATGGATTAGATGTTTTCTTATTATACTATTTTTTTTACTTTGAATAAATTGACATTGGAGGGTGGTCATTGGAGATGGACATTCCCACAAAATTAGCTTATCCTTCACTTTTTCTTTCTTTCTTCTTTCTCATAGCTTGCTTTTGTTTAGAGACCTAGCCTTGTGGTTCATCTGTCTTATTCATGTGGTTATTGCTTGGAGAGCTTGTGAGATAATGCTCCTTTTCATTAACCTCAACACATACATCACTAGGAAGGCACACTTGAAGTCAATCAATCATATTAATTAAAAGTAGAACTTGAGATTTCATGATTCTCAAAATAACGTCATGTTTTTGTAATTTTGTAGCGAACTTCTCTTAAATCTTATCTTGCTTCTCCCTCCTAACTCTTTCTTCCTCACTAAACTTTAGCATTGTTTCCTTCAAAAGTGACTTGTCTCATCATAAGTACGTTGTTGAACCTTCTTTTCTATAAGGACGATTTGTTGCTTTTTATTTCTCGTCTCAACAGAACAAGCAATGGAGTTCACCAACTATTGGAAAGTGACAAGCTTGACATCTTATCATGGAACGAATTTTTCTTCAAAACAAGGTACCAATCATCATTGACCTTGATTATACCATTAACCTTCTTACTGAGATATCTAAACTTGACCAAATTGATTGCGCATCTTGTAACCACTTGACCCACCAACATTCATATGTCTCTTTGTCCATCTCTTTCACAATTTGCAACAATGCACCTTTAGTTGGGATTAATTGTATTAAATCCTAAATATATGTTCTAATATAATTAGCAATAAGTGAAGATTTGTTATAAGCTAATTGGGTAATAACTTATTGACAAATATAACCCTAGGCAATTGCCTATAGGGTCTGTTGGGGGCAGCAGTGATGGTATTCCACATTCTGATACCCTAGTTGTAATGCCTTAAGCACCATCGTCTATTTTCTCTCTAAAGAAAACAACCTTGCCCCAACAATCTTAAGGTATTACAAATTAACTTTTTGATTCGTTGGTTGTTTTGAGTGAGTAAATAGTCCATCTTATAGCTCTCGACGAGAGGAATTCAACGGTGCAATCGGTTTCCCAATCGGAGGTCGGAGTTTGTTGGGATCTGAGTTTAAAGATCCGGCAAATGAAATCTTTCTCTTCAGATCCTGAAAGATCTAGACGTTTTTAGCTTGCAAGGTCATTTGGGTTGTGTTCTCCTTGTCAAGACGATCATTTTGAGGAATCACAGGCCTTAATCGGAGCTCAGACGACGGAGAAATGACAATCAACATTCCAATGAGCGGCGTCGGCGGCGCTGAAGAAAAAAAAAATTAAAAAAAATTTGCAAATCTGATTTCTTGGTGAGCCTTGACTAGGCGTTGTATAGTTGACTTTTGACTAGGTCTTGTTGGCACTCGATGCGATTGATTCTTGACTGGACATTTGACCGTTGACCATTTGACTGTTGACCTTTGACTTTGACCGTTAACCAACCCCGTTGACTTTTTCCAGCAAGCCATAGTTGAGTATTTTGGCCGTTCCGAACTCGTTTTTGACATCTACAGCTGCTAATTTTGAGCGTAGAGTCACCTACAAAGTAGTTGATCAGGGTGAAAGGCCTTGTTTGGCCGTGAGAGCTTGTTTGACACCAGGTGCAATTGTTTCAACTCTTTCATACTCTTTTATTACTGTATTTGAGATGGCTAAGAGTGAAACACTAGAGATTTTTAAGTTTGAATCATTCACTGGTATGGAATATACTAGATGGCGCCGAACTGTGCAGCTTAGGCTAAAACATGGTTTTATATTCTATACTGTACTTAGTACTTTTGAGGAGACAACTGTAGAGGTCGATAAGGCACAGTGGGATAAAGATGAGGATTACTGTAGGGATTATCTGCTGAATTGCTTGTCAGACCGTCTGGTAGACTCTTATGCAAATGTGAAAATAGCTAAAGAGATTTGGGACACACTAGATGCTCGGTTCTACAAAAGTGAGGAGCTATCCAAAATTCATTTGGGGGGTAAATTCTTCAATTTGAGGTTCAAGAGTGACATGGAGATGACTCTTTAGGTCGCAGACTTGGAGAATATTGTGGAGAAACTGAATAAAGAGGGTTTCGAAATATCCGATACACTTCTAGCAGCTGCCATCATAAATAAGCTACCTGCTACTTGGAATTCTTTCAAGACAGAAGTGCTCAAAAAGAAGAACAGAGTTGAGCTAGAGGAGCTAAAGCGGCTCATTGTTATTGAAGATGAGACACTTGTTGTGAACAAAAAGGAGCTAGTTGGGGAGACTCAGAGTCAGTCACAGGTTCAGCCTCAAGCGACTCAAGCAGTAGCTAACTCTGCTACTCAGCTGAAAAGGTTCACAAAGAAATCCAAGTTTGAGAAGAGTGAGCCTACTAAGTTGGAGGCCAAGAAGCCTATATCAAAGAAAAGAAAGAAGGGCAAGTGCCACAACTGTCAGAAGTGAGGCCACTAGGCAGTTGATTGCAAGCTTTCAAAGAAACAGAAAAATGGTACACCACAGAATGAAACCAATATGATTGCAATACAGATTGAGCCTCAAACCTTTGTTGGTATGATCGGGGCTGGGAAGACCAGTACTCCTACTGAGTGGTGGCTAGATAATGGAGCATCCTGTCATGTCACTAACGACAAGTCCCTACTTAAGGATGTTAATAATATGAATGAGACCTTGTTGGTTGCTAGTGGAGCTACAGTTACGGTGACTCACTCTGGCACTACAGAGCTCAACCTTTCTTCAGGTAAGACACTAATTTTAAAATCTGTTAAAGTAGTTCCTGAAGCTCCAAAAAATTTAATTTCCATGAGTCTTTTAGACAATGTTGGCATGTGCTTTTCATTTGCATCTGGTAGAGTAACTTTGACCGTTAACTCTCATTATTTTGGATGTGCATTTATGATAGATGGCATGTATAGGTTGAGTTTGGCAAATTAAACTGTAAGTCGTGTAAGTTCAAAAATGATTGATCTTAAGTCGTTATACAATCGATTAGGACATGTTAACTATAAGAAAATAGTTCAGGTTGCCAAAACTCATCAAATTCTATTAAATACATCTACTTGATTTGACAAATGTGAAGTGTGTACTCAGACTAAAATCACTAGGAGACCTTTCCCACAGGTAACTAGAACCACACAACTTTTGGAGTTGATACATTCTGACTTGTGTGATTTTAAGAATTTTACAACTAGAAGTGGTCGGAAGTATCTGGTAACATTCATAGACTATTTTTCTAGATATTGTTATGTTTATTTGTTGAAATCGAAAGATGAGTTTTTTGAAAAGTTTAAGCTTTTCAAGTCTTGAGTCGAAAACCAATTGAACTTGAGAATTAAGAGATTTAAAAGTGACAGAGGAGGAGAATATTCATTGACAGAGTTCAAGGAATTTTGTGCCACTGAGGGCATAATACTTGAAACTACTGCTCCTTACTCACCTCAGTTAAATGGTATAGCTGAGAGGAAGAACAGGATTTTGACTGAAATGTTCAATTCCATGTTACTTACTGCTGGCATGCCTTCTTGTTACTGGGGAGAAGCAGTTTTAACTGCTAATCAAATCTTGAATAAACTGCCACATTCTAAATTGAACAATACTCCTTATGAGTTATGGCATGGACATTCATCTAAGATTAATACTCTAAAGACTTGGGGCTGTATTACTTATGTGAGAATACAAGACTCTAAGAGACCTAAAATGGGACTTAGAACAATCACCTGTGTATATCTAGGTAGTGCAGAAGATAGTGCTGCAGACAGATTTTTGGATCTATCCACTAATGCAGTGATAGAATCCAGAGATGCAGAATTCTTTGAGAACAAATTTCTCAAAGATCAAGGGTTAAGTGTTTCTGGATCTATAGATATGATTACAGAATCTCCTATAGAATCTGAAGTAGATATGACACTAGATCCCTACAGCTAGCAGATGAAACAACTTCTACTAGAGTATCCACCGGAGAGAAAGTTCCAAAAACGTATCGTAGTGACTTTGTCACATACTATTTAGAGAATGATCCATCTTCCTATAAGGAGGCGATGAGATCTAGGGATTCTTTATTGTGGAAAGAAGCTATTGATGATGAAATGAGCTCTCTTTTGCATAACAACACTTGGCAGCTAGTCGATTTTGCCAAAAGGGGCTAAGACTGTGGGTTGCAAGTGGGTGTTGAAGAAGAAACTGAATAGTGATGGATCAGTAGCTCGGTTTAAAGCATGTCTCATAGCTAAGGGCTTTACACAACAAAGTGGAGTGGACTATTTTGATGTTTACTCACCTGTGTGTCATCTATAAACTATTAGGATTCTTCTTGCCATAGCGTCTATTGAGCACCTTGTAGTGCATCAAATGGATGTCCAAACATCTTTTCTAAATGGAGAGCTGACTGAGGAAATCTACATGAATCAACCAGAAGGGTTTGTCATGAAAGGTCTAGAGAACAAGGTTTGTAAGTTAAACAAATCCTTGTATGGTTTAAAACAAGCACCTAAATTGTGGCGTATAAAATTTGACAAGGTTGTAAAGAGCTACGGTTTTCAGACCAGTTACTCAGATAAATGCCTTTACTTCCGTTCTGTGTCAAATAAGGTTGCGATTATTTGCTTGTATGTAGATGACATGTTGATTCTCGGCTCTGATCTTTCTGTAGTGAAGGATGTGAAAGCCAACTTAGAAAAAGAATTCGACATGAAAGATCTTGGTGTAGCAGACATCATTCTTGGTATGAAAGTAAAGTTTGATGGGCAAGTTATCTCCCTTAGCCAGGCTCATTACATTGAGCGACTACTTTCTACTTACGGATACAGTGAGTGCAAACTGATAGAGACACCAAATGATTACAACAAAAGACTAAGCCCTAATGATGGAGCCAGTATAGATTAATTAGATTATTCTAAACTGATTGGTAGTCTTATGTATGCTATGTGTGACACTAGACCTGACATTGCATTTGTAGTTGGCATGCTGAGTCGCTTCACTAGTAATCCCAGCAAAGAGCATTGGAATGCCCTTATGAGGCTAATGAGATATCTTAAAGGTACTCAAAATTATGCTCTCTGCTATTTTGGTTTTCCTCCTACTGTGGAAGGATATTCTGACGCCTCTTAGTGTTCAGATGTTGGAGACAGTAAGTCTACCAGTGGTTATGTTTTTACACTGGGTGGAGCTGTTGTTGCATGGAGATCTAAAAGACAGACTTATATAGCACTGACATCTATGGAATCAGAACTTTATGCTCTAGCTTTTGCTGTAGAAGAAACAGAGTGGATGAAGAATCTGATTATGGATATTCCTTTAACCCTGCTAAAGATAAATTCTTTAAGTCTATTATGTGATAATCAGGCAGTGGTCCATGTCGTTAAAAATTCACTCTTTAATAGTAAGAGAAGACATGTTAGACTGAGACACGCTTTGTTGCATTATCTTATAGAATGTGGGTTTATCACTTTGGTTGATGTGAGATCAAAGGATAATGTGGTCGATGCTCTAACAAAAGGTTTAGCCAAAGATCGAATATTTCAAATAGTGGGGGCACTGGGGTTAAAGACTTTGTAAGATTGTCTTAACCTACATTGTTGGTTGTTTGAAATACCGAATCTCCCTTTGTCGGCTTAGAAAGGCACTAGTTTATATGTTTCTACGATGTTATGATCATTGCTATGTCATTCCACATTTGATGACATAGACTTCTCGAGGCAGCTGCATCATTCCACATTTGATGATTGCAACTTATTTTGGAAGGAATTTTGATATGAACATTCCACATTGAAACATGGAAATGGTCTTCTATTGAGGAGACTGTTCAGGTTTTGTTCTTAATTGAAACTTAACTGGATTTGGAGCTCTATAGAATAAACTGTTTAGGTTTTATCCTTAATTGAGATTTAACTATGATGCCTGATACTGATTTCTAGCCTATAGTTCGGAACTAAGTTCTTTTGTAGAACTAGATAATGATTTGTAAATTAAACAAATGGTTGGATTCATTTACATGAAATTCATATTTGTTGATTTACAGGCGTTGACAGAGCAGGAGGAGCAAACATGGATTCGAATCCAGACCAAGATGACTTGCTTGATAAGTAAGGTCACCTAGAGATTGTGGGGGATTAGTTTTTCTTTGGATTTGGAGGAGACAATTCTCTATTACCCATTTGGATGAAGTCCATTTATTTGAGACTTACTTTTTGTTATCTTTATTTGTGGACATCTATTATGCTTGTCTGTTGTACTCGTGAGGCCTTGGACTATTTTTGATTGGCTTACTTATACTTGACTATTATGCATTTGTTAGTTTTGGATTGTTTTGAGATTCTATTTCAAATGTTATGAGTTTAGACAGAGTCTAAAACTCTTTGATATTTATGTTGGAATGCTGATCTCAAAATAGATTCAATACATTTATGGTCTACTTATTTAGATTGCAAATGATGACTGAGCTTAGTAATATATTGCTAAAGTTCGTTGATCTAGGTCAACTGTCTTGGACTGAATGTGGATGATCTATGTTTGATTAGACATTACACTATTGATTGGAATGCGGATGATCCATGTTTGTTTGGACATTACACTGTCCACTGTATTATTGAATTTTATGTAGAACATAGGAGGAGTTTGTTGGGATTAATTGTATTAAATCTTAAATATATGTCCTAATATAATTAACAATAAGTGAAGATTTGTTATAAGTTAATTGGGTAATAACTTATTGACAAATATAACCCTGGGTAACTGCCTATAGGGTCTGCTGGGGGCAGCAGTGATGGGTATTCCACATTCTGATACCCTAGTTGTAATGCCTTAAGCACCATCGTCTATTTTCTCTCTAAAGAAAACAACCCTGCCCCAACACCTTTTTGATAACAAGGCAATTACAAGACACAAAAAACATTACCCACGTAACAAAGTAAAAATAACAAAAAAATATAGAAAATAAACCTAGCAAGCAAACTTTGTACTATAGAAATCTTGAATAACAAAATTCAAAACTGTCCCTGACAACAATACAAAAAACTTGATGACTACCAAGTGAACCTATAGTAATAAGTACCTACACTTCACCTAGGCTATTCGTAAGAGTACGAGGTTGTCAAAGAGTACCATGGCAAGTACGAATCAATCTCTCCTTGGGGATAGTTGGGTGAGTTTAATTATTAAAAATTCCCACCCAACTAGTAAGAGAACCTTAATTGAAAGAGTGAACAAACTGAACTACTTCATCTAATAAATTGAGATTAAAAAAATTGTTACACAAAAGACTAAGTACACTCAAGAACAAGAAATATGGAATTGTGTCATTGATCCCCTCATCAAACTAAGGTCTAATTACATAGTTATTAATTTATTATGAATTTTCTACTCAAGATAAACTTGACCAAGAATGCCTTATGCTCATTAATTAAAGAACTCAGTCCTAAGATTCATTTATCTTCTTAGTTATTAGTTCACAATTCATGTTTAAACCACTCAGTGTTGATTAAATCTCAATTATGTACCAATGAGATTGCATTTCATAAAGCTCAATGTACTCATGAACTGGTTTAATCGCGTCAAACATCAACCAATAGACTCCTTAACCCCAATCACATGCAACAAAGCATGAATTGGATTCTTTTTCTCTAAAAGGTTAAATTTGATAAAATAAAACCAATAATCACGTCAATTCGTTCTACTCGAACAATAATTAAGGGAAAACAAATTATTATTAGAGTGAAGAAGAAATTCTAAATGAATCCTAAAACAAGAGTTTTATGACATTTATCGAATTACATATATGCTAATTTTAGTATTTTCATGTGTTTAGGTAAAATGAACCGATAAACATAAAGAAGTTAGAAAAAGAAGAAATCTTAAGAAAAAGTCCATCAATAGTGTAACTTGGAGATGGACAGTGTTGGAATGTGCAAAAAGACAATTGAGAGGCCAGACTACAGCTTGGATTTTTCTCAACTTCTACAAAACCAAATGAAGAAGTCTAGATTTAAACTTTTATGTTTCGCACTCACTTGGAGACGGACAGTGCTTGAATGTGCAAAAAGACAATTGAGAAGGCCAAACTACAGCTTGTTATTTTTGAAAATTTCCCTTCTTTCTCATCGTCTTCTCCACCTTTCTCCCTCACCAGTGAAACCCTTTCCAACCCTTATGCATCCAAAATCTTTACTATTCAACTATGAAAACACAAAATTTATGGCAAAATCTTGAGCAACATCTTCCCAAACACCAATTTAAGGCCAAAAATTACACAAGCCCATGTCCAATTCTTCTCTTTCTTGAACCACCCTAAAACGCCAACCCTATTTTCACCCAAAATTAGCCACTGTTAACCTTCAATGTTGTTTAATTTTGGTAGGGAGACTAGTTTTACATTATTTTAATCTAGATTAGTGCAAGATTAGGGCCTACTAGGATTGTAGTTCTACACTAGGTTCTTCCAATTTTCCACCCTTCCAATGGTTGCTTAGGGCTTTGAGTGCTTTAATTCACTTTATTATCACTTCTAAGGATTAAAATAAGAGTCTATTCTCCTGTTCATATCTTTAATTTTTGAATTTTTGTGAATTATTCCTAGGTTCTTTGACTAATGATAATTAGGAATTATGTGCTAATTGTGTTGATATACATGAAATGGGATTGATTGAGCTCAATTGGATCTTATTTGACCTTAGAAGTGATTATGGGTGAATTTATTCTTAGGATGAGTCTTAATTTTCTATGTGAAACCATAAAATGATCATGTTGGCAAAACATTGATATATAAGTGCTTTAAGGTGTTTACCCTTGTGCTAGACTCATGAAAAAATTTGCTAACTTGGTTTGGGGGATCATAGCTTTATCTTTAGTTCAATAATCATAAATGTTCTTAGTTTTTCATGTTAGAGTGAATTTTGGAACTTTGGTACTTATTATGATTTCTTAAACTTGGTAGCAATTTTATGGTTCGAAAGAATACTTTGTGGTGCAAATTTGTTGCAATTAATATGGAATGACGTGTTGATCCTTTTTTGAGAAATTGGAGAAGCTATTTTAATTACACATGTCTAATGCTCTTATTGTTGGGTTTTGAGTGGTAATTATTCGAGTTTGTGATTTTCAATATTGAGTTCATATGATGCCATGGTCATATGCTTGTTTACTTTATATTGAATAGTTTTATTTAATTTGATTAGATTAAATAATGCTTGCAGTTAGATTTCAAAAGCTTAGGACATGTGGCTTCCTTAGAATTTATTTCCTTTACCAGTACTACTTTTCTTTCTTATATCTAAATTATGCAATGTTTTAAGTTTGGGGGGAAATGTGGAGATGAACATATTTCATTTGAATTGAATTAGTGGGACCAAGCCATGGAGCTTCAAACTAACTTCTTGCCATGCATTTCTTTTGTGCATTAGAGGCAATGCACACCTAAAGTTTAGGGGTGGAACTTGTTGTTTTTATGATAATTATTTTGACAATTTATGTGCCTAATGCTCATGTAGATTTGATGGATTATTTTTTGTTATGATCAATTTGATTTGATGGATTGTACGTAGGTCTATAATCTTTGTCTTGTCTTTTTTATACTATGATATGTTTAGAATGTTTATTTTCAAAATGTGTTTTCTGTTTTATGTCCTTTTTGTGTTACTTCTTTTTTATTTTGTTTTTTTAGTGTGAATTGTTTTCCATTTTTAATGATCGTTCTAAATATTTGTGGATGAGTTACTAGATCAAATTGTTAAGTGAAGCTATGTGTAATTCTTTTCTAGGTGATAAAATTATACTTCCATGAAATAAATTGGACATACATGTTTTGAACAATCCATTTGAGACTCTAAAAAGTATTTAAAATGGGATTTTGTTTGTTTTGATGTTCATTTTTAGTGCTTGTGTGTAAAAGTGATCAAATGTGTCCAACGAAAAATGGGCCAATTATTAAGTAGTGGACTTAGAGAATTATCAATTTTCTGTTGAAGTTCCATTAGAGGTTAGTCAAGCATCTTCCCTTGACTTCACAAGGAGATACCGCAAGAAGAACATCTAGTTCTAAAACCCTAACCTCCTCTTATAGATTATGCTCTTTTATATACTTGCAATTTAAGTGACATCTTAGTGAAATTGTCATTCGAGTTAGTAGTACATTTAATAGTAGTTCAAATTAAATTTAAAATATATAAAAAAAGCAAAAAACGTTTCCGTATCATTTTGTTTATTTTGGGTTAAATAAGAAAGGAAATTGATGTGTGTGGATTAGAATATAAAAATAAAGCATAAAACCTCAAATATCAAATAATAATTAACCTAAATTCACACAACTAAAAATAAGTATACATTTGTTGTTATATTGTAGAAGTAGGGTCAATCCCTTGAGGATGTCATTACTCTGAGGGTTTAATTCTTCACCTAGAAGCTACAGGGGAATTTGAATAGCTAAGAACTATAATTTTGCTAAATAAGAGTAAAGGAAATTGAGTAAAATTAATAACAGAAACATAGGAGAAAAGCTTAACTTATCAACTAGTACTAGGATTTGGGATCAAGAATCATGATTTGATCCTTATGAAGCGATTCGGATTGTCTTTATTTCTCCCTAGTTGTGTAATTTAGCTATGGTTTTATGCATTTCAAGAGACAACTTATCTTTTTCACTTTAATTTCCATCCCTAGTTCCTAGGATGGAATAATATGGGACACATTCCTAATCAATTGCAATATTTAATGAAGTACGATGACAATATTAAGCCTAGCAGTTTCTCCTATATATTCTTATGCTAGGAGTACGTACTATGGTTCTAATAATAAAGGTCTATGTTTAATGCAGATTGAACAATCAACATAAGCACCAATTCACCCAAGTTACAAGGTCAATATGATTTGCATGATTTTGAAATGAAAACTTGGTATTAGACATAAACTTGCATTACCCATAACATAAATCAACACAACAAGGAAAAATATCAACAATCCATAATCAAATCTTGGAGATTACAAAAGTCTAGCCACACATAATTATGAAAAGAATCACAAAATTGGAGAAATGAAACATAAGATTCAAAATTTTTAAGTATAAGGAACTCTCCTTTTATAAAAGGAACACCCACACTTAATCTCCAGCCCCCAAACTGCAATTTCCTCTAAATACTAAGTTTTTTCTCTCCAGGCTCTCAAGAACTCTAAGTTAGAAGATTCTTATAGTGGCTAACCTCTTTTTTTCAATTCTAGGGTTTCCCTTCTCACTCTATAATAGGCTAAAAGAATGTGTTTTATAGGAATTATACTTGTGAACTCATAACAAATGACCGAAAGCACTAAAAAAATATTTAAGAAGGTCAGGAGGGACAAAATTTGCAAAATAGGCACTTGGGTTCGGGATAGGTTGTGCTTGCAATGTGACAAGCTCCTAGTCGCTTTCTCTTAGCTTTCTCCTAGTTTAGCGCACTAGTGCTCCCTTCAAGTGGTCTTTTGGAGGGATTTCTAGATAGAAATAGACTTCAACTTCATCATAAAAGTTGTAACTCATCTTATTTTCTTTTCAATGTACTTGTGTATCTCTAGGTATTGCCATTATCCCAAAATGTGTCGATAGTCACCTGGTCAAGTCACATCACTATTTCTACCTCGATTTTGACCTCAATGATGGCTGATTCAGGAGAAACTCAAGATATCAACATTAAATTATATCTAAAGAGCTTTCCAAAGAATCTAAAATATTCTCATTTGGTCATGTAGAAGATAGTAAACACCCTATTGAAGTCTAGCATCTTACAACCCATTTCCTCATTTATGCACTATCTCCCTTCAAATTGTACCACTGATGGAAGTTTCTCAAGTTTGGTAGTTTTTCTAACTTCATTATGCCTCTAGAATATTTTTACCTACAAAACATATGAAAACACAAGATTAATGCCTAATCTTAATAAATAATGTAAAACTCCTAGTTTTATGATTAATTTAATGAGTGTTTTAGCACTCTCATTAGACATAGAAAACAATTTTCATGGAAGTGATTAGTTAGTCCTTTTAGGGCTAGAGGTAGACTAATGAAAGAAATCAAAATATGTAACCAATAAAAGAAATAGCCAAATTCTCAATTTAGTGGTGCAAAAAGTGACGTGTTGACCTCTTTGAGTAAATTATCATTACTTAGATGGAAATCTTGTTACCATAAACAAGTTTTGAGCACTTCATTTGGGAACATTAATGAAAACAAACCTTAAGGAAAAATGTGATTTTTTTTTGTGTGAATTTTAATATTTTGATGCATAGTGACACATGATTCAACCTATCTTTGCAGTGATTATTAGCAGTACACCATAGTTTTAATATGATTTAAGCAATTGTTTATTTTTTGTTTTGTAATAAGTTGCCACTCCTTTGTGGGACTACTCCTAGTCTTTTGTCTTACAGACATTGAACTAAATGAACCTATATAAACAGGAATAAGAAAAAAAAAGCCACAAAATAGAAGGGTAAGAAGTAAGGTGAGGGAGTACTCCAATAAATATGACTTGTTAAGAATCTGAATGCAAATGCTACAAACATGTGGCTTTTGCATCTCTCAAGCAAAGTGAATCATGGGGAAAGGAGTGGTAAGCTAAGAGGAAATAAAACCAATGATCTTAAAGATTGTGTAATGCTTTTCTTTCGCTCAATGAGATTGTTGTTGAATTGGGGTTTTAGTACAAGATCACTAAAATTCTTAAGGATGAACATTAGACATTAAGGCTTACTTGATTTAAGTAGTATATACACCGCACGCGCACGCAAACAAGTTGACAAATATGTACTTTTGAGTAGTTGTGTCTCAAGGAGGTTGGCACCAAATAAATAACCACTTGTATGAGTTGAGTGGTTTTTGAGGCATTCATGCATTAGAAATTTCTAAGTAATTGGAAAATTCATGAGTTGAAAACGAGCTATACTAAACAACCTAAAAATTGATTGCTATCTTCTCTACTCTATTTTGTTCTTGTTGTGTGATAATTGGTTGTAAATATAGTTCTATTTACTTGAGGATGAGTGGTTCAAGTTGTAAATATAGTTTGGTCGGGTTGTCGAAACCCCCAAAATTAATTCAGATCTTCAAACTAACTGCAATTGATTTGTAGTAGTAGTGGACCAGTTCGAATCCCACAGGGAGCTATATGTTGAGGGGGGTTTCGTAGCAATTGAGATAAAAAGAGAAATAAAAGAAAAAGGTTAATACCAACTCTAATAGTAATAAATAAAAGAAAATTATAAAAGAAATTACTAAAAATATGTAAAAGAAATTCTTCAGTCTTACCAAGCTCCGATCCAAGGAAGTGTAGTTGTACCGAATATATCTAGATCATAGGATTCTAAAAACACTTTTAAGATTCAAGCATTTAACCGAAAATTTCGCAGGATAGCCATGACAAAATTTTGAGTTTTCCTATTCTATTTGTTTGAACCTAGCATTCATAACAAACCTTACTAACAAATGACTGGGGGCGATAGCGTTCCATATCATTTGATAGTAGCACTAAGGACATTGAAAACAGTTAAAACAAAAACCAACAATTGAGATAGCTGCAATTGAAAATCTTGTATCATTAATTCCCTTTAAATCATAAATGCATGATTACTGTCACTTTACACATGCAAAAAGATTTAAGTGCTACTTGGACTAATTGTTCTGGACAATTACGGATCAAGAACAAATAGATAGCTATAGGAAGAAAAATGAAAATAAGTTGTCAATTTATTTATCATTCAAAATCCATAAAAATAGAATGCAAGAACTAATGATTACTTGAATGCAAAAGATTATGAAAATATGAACAAAACCTCACTAAATATATTGGCATTAACACCCCTTGGAACGGAATGAAAGTAATCTAGCCACTCATGGTGGCAAAACTATTCTAACTTTATTCTAAAAAGAAAGAAAAGTACAAAAGAAAGGAAGAATTCTGCAGAAAATTAAAGGAAAGACTTATGTCTTCCAAGTTCACTAACCTCCTATTTATAGCCTTACTCTCTAACAACCTCTCTAAAGACTTCCTAAAATCTCTCTAACAAATCCTAAGTCTTTAAACTTTAAATTCCTAACTAATTATCCAGCCAACCATCTTATCCTATCTAATCCTATCTAATCCTAACAAATGTCATCCAATCCATTCTAACTTGAATTACAAAAGTTGAAATCAAAAAACAAATTCAAATCTTGAAATTTCAGCTCATCGGTTCTTTATCTCAGTTTAAGACGTGGTCAACTGCATTTCTTTGAGTTTCACCTCCAAAACTTCATCCTTTAAGGCGTGGGCAAGTTTAATCCAAAATAGTCTTCTGTTTTGGCTCCAAAAGTGCTTCTCCAAAAATCTTCTAAATCTCCATTAAATTCCATCTTTTCACTTTAGTCTATCAACTTCACCCCCTATACAAAAAACACTTTAAATTAGCCAATTTCATACCAAATAAAGCTTTATCATCATAATTTTGCTCCTATTAAATGGTAACAAATTAGATCCTATCAATAGTCATTCCCTTGAAATGTGTCGATCATCAGCCGATTAAGTTGTATCATTGATTCTACATTGACTTTGACCTTGATGCTAGCTGATTTGGAAAAAACTCAAAATACCAACAATAAAGAGAATCCAATGAGCTTTCTAAAATATCTAAGATCGCCTCATTTAGTAATGTAAAAGAGGAGATACGCCTTATTGAAATCTAACCTTTCAACTACTCATTTGTCCGTTCAAACACCATCTCTCTTTAAATTACATCATTAATGGAATTTTCTCAAATTTGGCCCTTTTTCTACCTTCTTTATACCACTAGAATGTAATTTACCTATAAAAAAAAATTAAAACTTAAGATTACTACCTATTTATCTCAATAAACAATGTAAAACTCCTAATTTTAGGTTTCATTTAAGGAGTGCTTTTGCACTGTCGTCAGTAGTCTTTTTGTAGGCTTTCTATAGCTTATAGAATCCCTAGTTTAGATCTTGTATCTCAAGATATGGCCCTCACAAGATGAATTGCTCATCAGTATTTGATTTGGATCAATTTTTTTACAACTAAAATTGAATTCAATAATTGCTGAATTAGTAAATTCTTTGCATGAAATTTGAAGCTACCTTTCTTGGCTTTCTAGAACTTCAAGAATCATCCAAATTAGAGTTTTGTAGCCTTAGATATTGCTTCAACAATTCAAACCATTTCATTGACCCTTTCCTGGAAGTTTCACTTTTGTACTTTAAACTCTTATTTTTGGTCATTTTCACATCATTTGTACTCTCCTATAAATATGATCACATAAAAATATAAGAAATAGAAAAAACAAATTAAAATATTAAAGAGTGTAAAAACACCATAAAAAATTTAAATTTGAAGCAATAAAAATGTAAGTTAGACTATTATAAAATTACTCCAAACTGAACCTTTTGCTTGTCCTTGACCAAGTTATTCACAATCTATAATTTTAAAATCATTTAAAAAAAAAAGAATATAATAAAGCAAGGAGTAAGTGTCAATTCTTGCTGTACTAATTACTTACTTCTTGCTTTTGAAATTAAATTCTTTTAAAGATAAATTTAGAACTGCTCTAAATTTGCTTTCCCATTTGCAAACACTTTGAATTGAAATTTTAACAAGTGGCTAGGATATACTCTCCTTACTATTAGAAGTTGTGAATTTTTTATTAATCATAACCATCTACCCAAGTATCTTATTATACCCAACTTATGTTGAACACACAATTAATTACAGCTATGGTCAAATAGAGTAAAGGCATATTATTATACACTCAAGATGCTCATATGATCCTGAATCTAAAGATTACTTACACTGAGATCATGTAGAGAATATTTTATTAACACTTAAATAGTTTACCTTATGGAATTATTTACGTGGATTAGTCTAATAAAACTGTTCTTCTAACAATTTATTCATATATCTCTATAAATGCTATTCTATCCTTATCAACAATGTCCTCGTTATTGCTAATACTATGCATAGAGGCATTAAGAGTAAAATTAAAATTTCTCTAAGGACACTAGCATTAAATAAATGTAAATATTCAAATTTAATATATTTACAAAATGATAAAATTCCTTACCTTTTATTTGCATAAGTATATGATAAAATTCTAACCAAATAATATATAAATGTCATTCTACTATGACTATAACTATTCATTCATGTTTTTCTTAGCGAATGAACATTCATGACTATCATGTTTCTTTTGTGATAATGGCTTAGTCAATGGATCTATTATATTATTCTTAGTAAAAATCTTTTCTATCTTTATTTAATTTCTACCCATGATTTCTCTAATCGAGTGGTAGCGCCTTAACATATGTTTGAATTTTTTATGAGACCGAGGCTCTCTTGCATGTGCAATAGCTCTATTTTTATGACAATGCAAGGGAATCGAATCAACTATGGATAGAAAAACTCAGCATTAAACATTCTTACCCAAATAGCCTCTTTAGTTGCTTCTAAGGATACAATGTATTTGGCTTCTATTGTAAAATCTATGGTAGTCTCATTTAAAATTTTTCCAACTAACAGCGCTACCATTTAGGGTAAATATATATCTTAGATTAAGACTTGCTATCATCTTCATCGAACTAAAAGCTGGCATCAATAATCTATGAACATTAAGCTCAGTTGCACCATAAATCAGGAATAAATCTCTAGTCATTCTTAGGTACTCAAAAATATTCTTGATAGCCTTCTAGCGACCATTAACAATATTAGCCTAATACTTGCTCATAACACTTGAGCATAAGAGACATTAGGTCTTATACACAGTATAGCATACTTAATTAATCTTATGGCTAAAGCATAGGGAACATTTTGTGGGCTTTACATGTCATCATTTGTTTTTGAAAATGTATCCTTAGAAAGGTAAATCCCATGAGACGTGGGAAGATGACCTTTCTTCAAACTCTTCATGCTAAATCTCTTTAGCACCTTATCTATATATATTGACTATGAAAGACCAAGTAATTGACTAGATTTATCACGATGAGTCTTGATTCCCAAAATATAAGTTGCTTCTTCTAAATCCTAAATGGAGAAGTTTTGGACAATCATACCTTAATCAATTGAAGAGTAGGTATGTCCTTTTTCATCAATAATATGTTATCCACATATAATATTAGGAAGCCTATAATACTCCCACTAAAGGATTTTAGCATAGTAACTGGTGAAAATGTCTCATTATACTAAATAGCATATTATTGTGTATAACCTTTAGTAACCTGTTAGGCTTTATAGGTAAAAATATTACTATTCATGTCTCTTTTTATTCAAAGACATTTGTCCCCTATGGATTTTATCCCTTTAAATGGATCAACTAAGGTCCATACCATATTTTTGTACTAAAATCCATTTTAGATTTCATAGCTTGGATCCATTTTTCATAATTTTTATCAAATAAAACTTTTTTTATAAGTACTAGGTTTGTCATTATCAATGAGAAATACATTATCATACATTTTGGGTCATGCATCCTACTTGACCTACATTTAAGTTGTGTATTATGAATTCTAATTTATACTTCATTATGAGGTACAAACTTTAGGTATTCATAGGAGGGGATTTAAATGGACATGTTGATCAACATAGTGAAGGTTTTGATAGAATTCATAGAAGTTTTGGTTACGGGACTAGAAATAGGTTGGTCAGGATATCCTAAGTGTTGTTCTAGCCTATGATTTAATGTTGGAAATGCCTTCTTTATGAAAAGAGAGTCACATATAATCACTTTTTGCAACAGTCAAATTTGTATCTAGATTGACCTTTTTTCTTGCTAGAAGAGAGGATAGGGCCTCATATGTAGATTGCAAAGTCTACCTAGGAGAATGTGTAGCTACACAACATAAGTTGATGGTCTTAGAGATTTGGTATAATAAAGTACACAAAATGTAGAGATGTGCTCAGAACCCTAGAATAAGATGGTGGAAGCTAAAAGAGGAAAAACAAATAGCTTTCAAGGAAAGAATACTTCAGGAAGGACCGTGACTACTGGAGGGTTAAGTAAGTATGGTGTGGAACGAGATGACTAACCGCATTCAGAGAGTAGCAAGAAGGGTCTTAGAGGAAAGTAAAGGGAACGGACATCAAACTAAGGAAACTTGGTGGTGGAAGGAAAAGGTGCAAGAGGCAATTAAAAATAAGGAGTGTTTCAGTAGTTTGAATAAATGTCCTAGTGACGAGAATCTGCAAAAGTTTAGACTGTCAAGAAAAAATGCAAAGAAAGCTGTGCGAGCTAGAGGCAAGGTTTTTTCAGAAATGTACAAACAACTTGGGAGCAAAAAAGGAGAAAAAGGTATCTATAGGCTTGCAAAGATAAGAGATAAGAAAAGTAAAGACTTGACATAGGTTAGATGCATCAAGGATGAAAATCAAATGCTTTTAGTAGGGGATGCAAAAGTCGAGGAAAGGTGGATAAGCTATTTTAGCAAGCTTTTTAATGGAGAGAGTGAAAGAAGCGAGATGGATTTGGAGGCTGTTTTGGATGATTCAAATAGAAGATTTATTCGTAGAATTAGAGGGCATGAAGTTAAGGAGGCATTAAAGAAGATGAAGACTGGTAAAGCCTTGGGACCGATGGTATTCCTATTGAAGTGTGGAGATGCTTAGGGGATGTGGTAATACGTTGGTTGACTAACCTTTTTAACAAGATTCTCTAAACAAATAAGAAGCCTGATGGATGGAGAGAGAGCATGCTTGTGCCTATCTACAAGAATAAGGGGGATATCCAGAATTGTTTTAACTATATGGGCATTAAGCTTATGAACCATACAATGAAGCTGTGGGAGAGAGTTATTGAATGTCGATTGAGAATAGAGACCAAGGTCTCTATAAATAAATTTGGATTTATACTGGGAAAATCTACCATGGAGGCTATTTTCTTGATACAACAGCTGATGGAGAGATATCAAGAAAAAAAGAAGGACCTACATATGGTATTTATTTCTTCAACAATTCATGTGGATCATCTAATTTTGATGACGTGTTGCATAATGTCATTGTATTTGACTAGAGACTAGCCAATGTTTGTGCAAAAACATTGAGCTGCTTTTGTGCCACACCATCTCTACTGCTTGTAGTAGTGAATTTCTTACTAGGTTTAATGGAATTGGAAGGGGGTTATCATCTTCAACAACTTCTAGTTCTTCTCTAGATTTAGATCCAATTGTTTGAAAAATAGTTGCATGATTGCTTGAGTCATCGTCATCCCTTCCTAATGAAACCTTTGTTGATGGATGGGAATTCATCTTGTTTAACTTAAGGTTTGATTATCAGAGAGACTTTGAAGGGAGTGAGAAATGCTTTCGTCGTAGCCCTACTTCAAGATGCTACATTTTACACACTGATGGCTATATATTGAACATACTTTTGATGTTGCACAAAAAATATGTTTGCTTTCACTCTTTTTTTAGGAAAATTAATTTTTCTCAAAGAAAAAAAGACATCCAAACAATTTTTATTTTATTTTAAAATTCAAATTCAAAATTTTAAATTATCAACAAAAATTTTCCCAATTATTTTAAAAAAGCTTAACCCCCCAAGACACTATTTATTTTCCTTCCAAAACAAGTTTTCTTACCCAAAAAAAATCTAATGTGATGAAGATTAGTGATGAAAATCTAGGAGCCAAGTGTGTAAACCAAAGAGGAAGTTTCCAGCTAGCTAAAGGCCAAAGACATGAGTTCAAATTCAGCTCAATTCAGGTCAAATCCATTCAGCACTTGAACTTATGGTTTAGGCAATTGGATGTTGATTTAGGAAGCTCAAGTTCCAGCCACACGTAAATTCCATTCCAGTTTGGGCAGTCCAACATTTCCAAGCCACACTTGAACTTTAGTTTAGGGAATGCTTAGTATAGTTTAGGCAACTATTTGTTCTATTTCCTTTTCTTAGATTAGGAGTTTTTCTTTTTAGTAATTATTTCTTTAGTTAATTTCCTAAAAAGCTAATCCAACTAGAGAATGGCTTTCTTAATTCTTACACATTGTAATATATAAATAGAGGCATTTAACCTCAAGAAAATTAAGACTTGATTCAATACAAACTTGAGAGCTTTTTAGCTTTTCTTTGAGTTTTAGTTTAGAACTTGCTTTGAGTCTTTGAGGATAGCCTCTTAGGTTCATGTATAAGCTATTTTATTGAGTTTCTTTCCCTCAATAATCTGAGTGTGACGGTTGGTTCCAAGGATAGTTCAATTCTCAACTTTGAGTTTGGATAATTCATTCGGGTGTCAAGTGGACAAAAGCAAGGTCCTTCTTCAATCTTGGAGTTGGTGCCTTGCTAAAGGAAGACTTAGTTCAACCTAGAGAATGATACTAGGACCAACACTCTGATATAGGTTCGAATTTTATTCTCTTGGTTTAAGATTTGTATCAATTTGGTATCAGAGCTGCCTTTGGGTTGCTCCTTGAAAGTTGTTCATATCCCTTGTGTTTTGTTTCTGTTTTGTTCTTGTTTTCTTTCCGCATTTTGTCTCGTATATCTGAGTCTTCTTTCTGCCCATAACCTTTTGTAATTATCTTCTTAATTCTATGTTGAAAACCAAACAAAAAGAAGTTCCAAACATTATAAAAAAAAAAAAAATTCAGTACTGTCTGTCCAGAATTTTCTTCCTTTTCCCGTCACCTATGTGTGTCTGTTTCTTTGATTCTTTTTGCGTCTGTTTTGTATATCTGTGTCCTTGTTCTACCCATAAATCTATTCTTAATTATCTTCTTATTTTCGTGCTTAAAAACGAAATAAAACTCCAGCCAAATTGTTAAACTTCAGTCACAAAATTCTGCTCCAGTTCAGTCCTGAAATTCTGCCCAGAATTTCCTGTCACTGTTTCAGTTCCCATCAGCTGTTTTTGGTGCATTAAAATCCTGGTTCTTGTGCTATATTGCCTTGTGAATATTTCTTGATTAAGAAGACCTTGGTTGTTGAATTTGTGCTGCAAAAAGGGAAGCCAACAGTTACAACCTCCTGAAACCCGTAGCTAAGAAGAAAATTCAGAAAGAAAATTGATATTGCATGATCAGTTTCTGTCCAGTTTTTATGTTCTATTCTTCGGTCTGCATATTGGTTGATTAAGGGGATTTATACTTGTTGAATTTTGATGCCAAAAGGGTGTTATAAGTTGAGTATTCAACTGCTGCAAATTTCTGAAAACCCGTTGAAGAAAGAAAATTCAGAAGACCCGATATTGCATGTTTCAAGTTCTGTCCAGCTTTCTTTCTTTCGGCTGTTTCTTATTTTTGTGCTCGACTTGTTGGAGTACATATTACCTGATTAAAAGAGACTTTGGTTTGTTGATTGCAGCTGCTAAAAGTAAGAAACCGTTGCTGAAAATCAGACAAAACCAGTCCAGTTTTGCCCAGAATTTTTGCAGAATTTTTGCACATTATATGCTCTAGTTTCTGCCCAGTTTTGAGTTTATTCTCTTTGTGTACATATTGATTGAGTAAGGAGGCTTAGTCTTGTTGAAATTTACTATCAATTTGTGCTGCAAACCGTGAAGCCAACTGCTGCAACAATTCTGAAACCGTTGCTGCAAAAAAATTCAGAAAAAAACCCAAGAGCTTTGCTTCAGTTTCTGCCCAGTTTGTGTTTAATCTGTTCCTACAATTTTTCCTTGATTAGAAGGGCTTCAAATTGTTTCCAAAAAAATTTTTCCAAGTTATAAAACCCTGCTGGAAATTTAGGAACTTCCTGTTGAAGAAATACCGTCCAGAAACATCACTGAAAACCCGAAATCCTGAATTGAAGTTTTCGGCCTGTTTTTCTGTATTTCCTTTTCGGTTGTGAGTCCTGCTTGGTTAAGGACTTCGGTTTTTGTTGAATTATGCTATCAAGATTGTGCTAAAGTCAGCTGCTAGAATATTTAGAAGCTTGTTGTGAAAGAACCTTGAAGGAAAGCTGAAGACTGCTTGGAATAGGTTTTGGTCCAGAATTGCAAGTTGTGTGAAGTCTGAGTTTGGTTTGATATATTGAGCAAGATACAATCATATTCACCAAGTTTTACTTCATCACAAGCACATAAAGAACCATCTTTTGCGTATTCTTTTCAGCCAGAAAATCTATTTTCTATCACTTGACAATTTCAGTCTTAAAATTCGTCCTTGTTCAAATTCCTTGTTTTTCATTGTTTGATCTCATAACTTGTCTTCTTGTTCTCAGAACTTTGTATTCGTTCTCTTGTCTTTCTTGACCTCTAAATTGTTTGTTCTTGCTTTAATTGAATTTGAGTGTCTAATTCTTTGAAATTTTTAAAGCTTGTTTGGATTAGAACTTTTAGAAAGGCAATTGAGTGTGAGTGATCCTACTCATCAACCCATCACTATAACAAGAGAGATAAGCCTTGTATTGGTGAGAGTATAATACGTTGGGCAATTGGTTAGAGGGAAGTGAGGTAGGAAATCTTTATTACTAATATTGCTTATGCAGAGATGGCCTCAAATCCAAGAGAAGACAAAGACATGAAAGAATATCTTAAGGACTTAGCTTCAGCTCTAGAAGTAGTCCAAAGAAGATTTGACCAAATGGAAGGCACATTAGTTGTTGCACCCGGGGATTGGGTGTGGCTACACATGATGCGCAAAGAAAGGTTTCTAGCTCAATGAAGAACTAAGTTTCATCCTCGAGGAGATGGTCCTTTTCAAGTTGTTGCACGTGTCAGCAAGAATGCTTATAAGCTCGACCTTCCAAGTGACTATGGAGTTAGTGCTACATTTCATGTTTCTGCTCTTTCTTTGTTTGAATTGGATGACGAGTTTATGGACTCGAGGACAAGTCCTTTCAAAGAAAAGGGGATTGATGAAAATCTAGGAGCCAAGTGTGTAAACCAAAGAGGAAGTTTCCAGCTAGCTAAAGGCCAAAGACATGAGTTCAAATTCAGCTCAATTCAACTCAAATCCATTCAGCACTTGGACTTATGGTTTAGGCAATTGGATGTTGATTTAGGAAGCTCAAGTTCCGGCCACACGTAAATTCCAGTTTTGGCAGTCCAACAATTCCAAGCCACACTTGGACTTTAGTTTAGGGAATGCTTAGTATAGTTTAGGCAACTATTTGTTCTATTTCTTTTTCTTAGATTAGGAGTCTTTCTTTTTAGTAATTATTTCTTTAGTTAGTTTCCTAAAAAGCTAATCCAACTAGAGAATGGCTTTCTTAATTCTTACACATTGTAATATATAAATATAGGCATTTAACCTCAAGAAAATTAAGACTTGATTCAATACAAACTTGAGAGCTTTTTAGCTTTTCTTTGAGTTCTAGTTTAGGACTTGCTTTGAGTCTTTGAGGATAGCCTCTTAGGTTCATGTTTAAGCTATTTTATTGAGTTTCTTTCCCTCAATAATCTGAGTGTGCCGGTTGGTTCCAAGGATAGTTCAATTCTCAACTTTGAGTTTGGATAATTCATTCGGGTGTCAAGTGGACAAAAGCAAGGTCCTTCTTCAATCTTGGAGTTGGTGTCTTGCTAAAGGAAGACTCAGTTCAACCTAGAGGACGATACTAGGACCAACACTCTAATATAGGTTCAGATTTTATTCTCTTGGTTTAAGATTCGTATCAATTAGGATATAACATGCAGCATAAATATTACAATCAATTAAGTAATAAAGCCTAAATCTATGCAAATAAGTGCAAATATACGCTTATCTTTATATTATAGAAGTATGGTCAATCCATCATGGTTGTTGTTATTATGAGGGGTTTATTCTTTATCTAAAAGTTAAAATGTAATTTATATAACTAAAGAACTATAGTTTTGCTAAATTAAAATAATAGAAATTAAGTAAAATTAACAATAGAAAAACTTAAAATTTTTATTAAACCTAACATTTGGAACCAAGAATGATGGATTAATCTCTAAGAAGTGATTATAGTTGTCTCTATTTCTCCCTAATTATGTGTAGTTATGGGATCATATATTTAAAGAGGCAATTATTATTATTATTATTATTATTATTATACTCTTGCTTCTATTCCTAGTCATTAGAATAAGATGATATGGCCCCCATTCGTAATCTACCACACCATCTAATGATTTATATTGGTAATATAGAGCCTTCCAATTCCGCATACATATTTTTATGCTAGGAGTACTATGATTCTGATAACAAAAGTCCACACTTAGTGAAGATCAAATTATCAAACACAAGCACCAACACATACAACTCATAACACATATATAAATTGCATAAGTTTTTAAATGAAAACTTGCTATTGAACATTAATAACCATTACTTAGAATATAAATCAGCAATAATAAGGAAAATTATCAATAACCCATCATTAATTCTTAGAGATTATAAGAGTTTAGCCACATATAAAAAACACCAAATTGAATGTATGAAACATATGATTAAAGTTTAGATAAATAAGACTCCCTTTTACAATCAAGAGCGTAGCTCTACATTTAATTTTCAACCCAAGTTCCAATTTTTTCCTAAATGGAGTATTTTGTCCTCAAAACTCACAAGATAGCTCTTGTGAAGGCTAGGGTTTCAAGATTTTCTAAAGTCCAGCTTCTCTTCTAATGACCTAAATATAAGTTCTTAGTGGAGTTAGACCTATTAGACTCATTATAAGTGGTCAAATACTAAGAAAAGGGTCATGTGGGGTCAAAGAATAAAAAGTATCTCAAATGAGCTACAAAAGTTGGCAAGATCACATTGCTCACGTGACGTAGTCGTGCTGGCAGTACATCCATGCCCAGTTCTCCCTTTGCCCTTTTAATTCTTGGTTTTGTGCATTGGTGTTTTTTTTTTATTTATTGATATTTTAAGACTTTCTCCATAGAGTTAGATTTTGACTTCTTCATAGAAGTAGCACTTCCTTTTAGCTTTCCAATGGCTCAAGAATCATTTAATTTGGACTTGTGTAACTCCATATATAGCCATTTTTCCTAAACATATAAGCTTAACCAGTTGAGTCATATTGCCCATTCAACCTCAATTTTGACCTAAATATTGGCTAATTTAAGAAAAACTTAAAATATCAACATTAAATTGCAGTCAATGAGCTTTCTATAGCATCAAAGATCTCCTCATTTGACCTTGTACAAGAGGAGATACACCTTATTGCAATCTAATTTCTTACTACCCATTTGCCCATTCAAACACTATTTCCCTCCAAGTTGCACCATATACTTCCTTATACCTCTAGAATGTTTTTACCTACAAAAATAAAATGAAAACACAAGATTAGCATCTATTTATCTCAATAAAAAATGAAAAACTCCTAACTTTAGGGTTCATTTAAAAAGTGCTTTGCACTCTCATCAAATTCCCCCAAAAAAGAACTTTTACTTGTCCTCAAATAAATAGATTCAAATTATTAAACTAAAAACTTGTTGACACAATTTAACACAAAAAGAGAGATAATTAAAATAGAGAATGTAGCAACCAATTTCCAAGGTTATTTAAAATATCACTTGTTTTTAGGCCATAACGTTTCTAATTACTTAGATGCTTCTCATGCAAGGGTACAAAGGCCACTCAACCCATTCAATACTTACTTATATGATGCCAACCTCTTCAACTTACTATTAATCAAAAGTACTCATTGGTTTCCTTAAACAAATTATGTGTCTGTGTGTGGAGAGTACCATTTAAATCAAGTATGTTTTAGTGTCTGATGCTCAACACAAGAATTTAATACCTGGAATTGGAATCAACCCTCCATTTTCAACAAACTTCTCATTTACCTAAAGACAAGCACTACACCATCTTTAAGGTTATTGAGTCTTTTTATTCCCCCTTATATTAGCGTTCTTTCCCCCAAGATGTTACTTTGTCTCATAGACATGAAAGCCACCTTTTTGTTGCATTGGTGTCCGGTTACTTAATAAGTCATATTTTTTGGAGTACTTTCTCACTTTATTCATTATTTTTGGGTTTTGTGGCTCTTTTTTCCTATTCCTATTCCTATTCATATAGGTTTACTTAGCCTAACACATAAGACCAAAGGCAGTCCTACAGAGGAGCATCAACTTATCTACAAAATTAAAACTAATAATTGCTCAAGTTATATCAAAATTATTGTGTACCACTAACAATCGTAGCAAAGATAGATTGAATTACAGGACAGGTCACATCAAAGCATTAAAATTCAAACAAAGGAATGACATTCTCCCCCTAAAGTTTATTTTTGAGAAGTGTTGCCCAATTTAATTGCTCCAAACAATTTGGTTAAACAAAGTTTCTATCTAAGTAGCGATTTACTCTAAGAGATCAATACCTCACTTTTTACACCACTAAGTCAAGGAATTGGCCATTTATTTCATTGGTTGCATGATTTACTTCATTTCATTAGTCTATCTCTAAATAAAAAAGAACTATCTAATCTCTTTGATGTGGTGTGAATTGGAATATAAAAATGATGCACATATACCACAAATATCAAGTAATAAAAATGTACATCCACACAACTAAACGCAATTATATGGTAGTCATTGTATTATGGAAGTAGGGTCAATCCCACGAGGATGTTGTTACTTTGATGGGTTTATGCTTTACCTAAAAGATAAAGGACAATGGAACTAGCTAAGAACTTCAATTTTGTTAAATTAAGGTAAAGGAAATTTAGTAAAATTAATAATAGAAAAAGTTGGGGGAAAGCTTTATTTGTCAACTAGAAACAAGATTGGGAACCAAGAATTTTGATTTAATCCCTAAAAAGTGATTAGAGTTGTTTCTATTTCTCCCTAATTGTGTTTTAGCTGTGAAATCATGCATTTAAAGAGGCAATTGTCTTTTTCATTCTAATTTCTATTGCTAGTTCCTAGAATAGAATGATATGTCTCCTATTTATAGTTTACAACACCATTTAATAAGCCACATTGACAATATCAAGCCTTCTAAATTCTCTTACATGTTCCTATGCTAGAAGTATTATAACACTATAGCAATGGTCTAGGTTTAATGTAGATTGAACAACCAGCACAAGCAACAATATACATAAGTTATGTGGCCAACATAATTTGCATGTTTATCAAATAAAAACTTGACATTAGACATAAAATTACATTATTCATAACATAAATCAACACAACAAGAATAGAAATCAACAACCCATAATAAAGTTTTAGAGATTACAAAAGTCCAGCTACACATAATAGTGAAAAGAATGTCAAGATTAGAGAAAAGATACAACAAGATTCAAGTTTTAAAGTATAGGAAACTCTTTTCTTAAAAGAGGAACTAGATCACATGCATCCTCCAACCCCAAGCTCTAATTTTCTCTAAAGATTGAGTCTTTTCTCTCTAAACTCTCAAAAACCATAAGTCAAAAGAATCTTGTGGTGCCTAACCTATGTTCTTTCAATTCTAGGGTTCTTCTTTCTCTAATGACCTAAAATTGGATTTTTATTGGAATTAGACCTATTTGACTCATTACAAATGGTCATAGAACAAGAAAAAGGTCTAACAGGGGTTAAAGGATAAAAATTAATTCAAATGGACCACCATAGTTGGGCATGGTCGTGTGGGCTGCAAGAGACCAAACCCAACTCTTCCTTTGCCCTCTCTATTCTTGATTTTGTCCACTAGTGCTGATTTTAGTCAATGTTTTGATTCTCTTTTCAATAGAATTACACCTAAATTCTTCATAGAAGTTGTAGCTCTTCTTGTTAACTTTCCAATAGTTTAAAAATCATTGAATTTAGACTTTCATAGCACCAGATATGGCTATTTTTTCAAAATATTTCAGCTGTCAATTAGTTGACTCACATTATCAATTCAACCTCAATTTTGACCTAGATATCTATTGATTCGGGAAAAACTCATAACATCAACATTAAAGTGAATTCAAATTTCTTTCTAAAGCATCTAAGATCTCCACATTTAGTTATGCAGAAGATAAGATACACCCTATTGAAGGATCTAGCCTCTTGTTGTCTATTTGTTTGTTCAAGCACTATCTCCCTCAAAGTTGTACTATCTACAATGAGTCTAGCTTGTCCTCATCCTTACTTGAATGCCCACATCCACAATATTTATTCTCATAAAAAAATTAAAAATAAAAATAAATTCACTTAGTTCATAATTAAAAAAAAAAAGAAAAGAAAATGAACACTAAAAAGAACATAGAACCAAAAAAAAAAAAAATTAAGGTCCTAAACAACCCATGGTATAAATAAGTAAAAAATTATATATAATGTAAACTAGTTCTCCCCCAGTCCACCCCCCTCCCCAAAAAAAAAAAAAAAAAAACTTAAAACATACATTATCCTTAATGCATCACTAAAGTTTTAAAGGGAACTAATTGACAATTTCATTGTGCACATTGCCTCACTCCCAAACATAAAATATAGCATAATTCACATATGAAAAGAATGTAGCACGAGGAAAGGAATAATTTTTAAGGGAACCACATGTTCAAACCCATTAAAGTCTAACTCCAAGTGTTATTTAATCTAATCTACTAAAGAAAACTAGCAAGTAAAAATGTAAACAAGAATGTGATCATGGGATCATGTTAATTCAATAATGAAAGTCCCAACTTGAATGGCTACTACTTGAAATTTTAATAATGAAAAGTATTGGCTAAGTAATTGAACAAGTCTTTCTAGTTTTTTTCAAAAAGGATCAACACTTGAATTTTATGTCAATTGAAACAATATTTCATCATATTCTCATTTACCAGTGCTCATAAAATTAAAATAAAAGAAATGAAAGAAGGGATAAACACACTAAAATGATACTAAAAAAGATATTTATTCACATGGGTTGCCTCCCAAGAAGCACTTGGTTTTAATATCGTCTGCTCACCATAAAGCCTTTATAATGCCACCAAGGGAGATCTGTAAGAGCAAGAGATGCCTTTCTTTTACTCACAACTCCTAAGGGAGGTTTAAGCTTTTTTCCATCCGCTTTGATCTCTTTACAATTAAAAAGCATCATCAAATGTATCACTCCACAAGGTAGCCATACTTACTCCTTTTCTTTTTTCTTATAATTGGAAAAATTAACCTTAGGAGGTTTATTTGCTTCCCCTTCCCCCACACATTTTCATGAGAAAACTTCCTCAAGGGATCACTTTTTGGAGGTAAAAGTATGTCATTTAAAACATTTAAGCATGCCTTAACTTGAGAAATGCAAGAAACAACACATAAACCTCAAGAACCAAGAGATTTATCTAACCATTTATCAACTTCCACATCAATTGACTCTTTAGAAGGGTTCACATGAAAGAATTTGTGGAAAAAAAAATTATTCATATGCATTTTCAAACAAGGTTTATCATTAACTTCATTTTCCTCTTTTCCATGCAACTTATGAACATGATTTGTAATATCAAAATGAATTCATCAATATAACAACATTCAACAATATAATTGATCTCATTTAAGATTTTCAAATCATGCGTAGCTAAGTCATCAAGTTTAGTAGGCTTAACTTCATGTAGCTCCTCATCAACTAAAAGAGTTGCTAGATCATCATCATCATCAAAATTACAATGGAAGAAAGTAGCAACATCATTCACTCGAGAATCAACACTATCAACTTTAAAACTTGATATCATAGGTTTTGAAAGTTGCATAGGCTCATGAAAATTTACCTCTTCTCCATTGATTTTGAAGATGACTATTTTGCTCTTAACTCCAATAGTTGCATCGCCAATCACCAAAAATAGACGTCCAAAAATGATTGGCATCTCTTTGTCCTCTTCCATGTCAAAATGATGAAATCAATCAGAAGGATGAACTTATCCACTTTGACTAACACATTTCAATCATCCCAGTTGGATGAACAATTGATCTATTCACCAATTGAAGTGTAATTTGCACTAGCTTCACTTTGTCACTTATCCTAGTAGCTTTAGTAGTGGATAAAGGTATAAGATTTATCCCCACTCCCAAGTCACACAAAGTCATATCAAAATATTTGGACCCAATTTCACAAGATATAACAATCGGGATCTTTAAACTTTGGGGGAAGGCCCTTCCTTATCAAGAAACTAAAATTATCATTCAAGGTAATCACACCCTCTTTGTTTGAAAGGATGACCTTTTTGTACTTTGAATACTTTCAAATATTTTTGATCAATTCAAGTAGTGAGATGTAAACATAAAGTTCCTTAAACATTTCAATTCTTTCTTGATCCTTATCCACATTGGGTTTCTTGGAAGGCTTAAGGGTAAAAAGAGGAGGAGGGGGAGCAAGATCTGAAAAATTAAATGATGAGAATGGACCTCTTTTTACCATTTTGGACCTATGAAATTTTATTTCTGTCTCCATTGGTTTCTCATTCTTAGCTTCATCAACTTGCTCTTTATCGTGTTTCATCTCCTTCGACTTCTCTTCTTCAATCTTGGCCTTTTACTTTCCTTCTATAAGCTTGCCACTTCTTAGTGTAATGGCATTCCATTGTTCTTTCCCTTTTTGATTAGGCATTGTGATACTAGTCAGGTCACCTTGTGGTCAATTATATAATGCTTGAGTCAATTGTCTAATTTCGACCTCCATTTTCCTCAAAGTGTCATCATTGACAGTGATCTTCACACTATACTTTTCAAAGACTTCGTTGATGTTTTTCTAGGTAATTTTTGCATTATACTTTTCAAGGACTTTATTGATGTTTCTCTAGCTGATCTTTGCACTGTGCTTTTCAAGGACTTTATTGATGTTTCGCTCATGTTTATTACTTTGTTGTTTCATTTCATCCCAAAACTTGAGAAGAGTGTCATTCAAAAATGATATTCTTTCTTTTGGCCTTAGTTGTTGGGCTCCAAATCTTGAGGGAAAATGAGATCTCATTGGGGAATTTGATGAAGAAGAAGGGTTTCATTGGTTATCATTCCTCCAATTGCTACCTTGTCCTTTCTAGTTGCCATTGAAGGTTCCCTTGATTATAGTTATTGACAAATTGGATGGACGCCATTATAAGGTAGCATTGACTGATATAGTGCTTACCTTGTCATAATTTACAACTAATCATCAATTGATTCTTCATTCTTGCTTCCATATTACTCACACTCTTGACTAAAGTGGCAAATTAAGATTCAAGGTTGGTAATGCTATTTAACTCCAAAAATCTAGTTAGTTTTTTTTAGTGCCCAAAACAATTTGGTTAAAGTAAGAAAGTTTCCATCTAAGTAACGGTTTACTCTAAGAGATCAACACCTCACTTTTTTGCATCACTAAGTTGAGGAATTGGCCATTTATTTCATTGATTGTATGATTATTTCATTTTATTAGTTTACTTCTAAGCCAAAAGGAACTATCTAATCTTTTCCATGGAATTGGTTATCTACTTCCTTGCTCATTTAACACAAAAGCAACAAAATGATAATAATTTTTTTTCCTTTTTTAAATTTAAAATTTTTTCTAATACTAACTATACTACTAACACTAATGACAAATTCACTCGAATGTCACTTAGAATGCAAGTACATGAAAGAGCACAATCATAAAGAGGAAGTTAAGGTTTGAGAACTAGACTCCTCATTTTACATGGAGTATCAATGCACCAATGAGTTTAACTTGTCTTCATCCTTGTTTGAATGCCCACAATTTCTTTTAGTCCAATCCAAAGTGTTCATTCTTGTAAAAGAACGTGAAAAATAAAAATAAAAAGAGAAAAAAATTCACTTAGTTTGCAATAAAGAAAAGGAAAATCAACAATAAAAAGAACAAAAAAATACAAAAGATAGAAAACATTAAGGTCCTAAACATCTCATGGCATAAATAAGTCAAGGATCTACATAGAAAATCCATCAAAACTCTTAGGTCAACTCGTTCATTCTCCCAAACTTGGAATATAAATTGTCCTCAATGCAAATAAAGGGACTAGTTGACAACTCTATTGTGCACATTGCCTCTTCCCCAAACTTAAAATATGGCATAATTAACATATGAAAAAGAAAACAAGTTCTGAGAAAATCACATGTGCTATGCTTTCAAAGTGTAACTCCAAGTATTATTTGAGCTAATCAAACTAAAAAAAAAAAAACTAATAGATGTAAGGTAAATAAGAATGGGAGTGTGGCATCATGCTAGTTCAACAAAGAAAGTCCCGACTTGAATGACTACTACTTCAAGTTTTAACAATGAAGAGCATTGGGCAAGTAATCAAGCAATCCTCCCCAATTTTTTCAAAAATGATCAACACTTGAATTCTAAATCAATTGAAACAAAATTTCATCACAATTTCATCACATTCTCATCTACCAATGTTCATAAACCTAAGCTAAAGGAAATGAAAGAAGGTATAAACACACTAAAATGATACTAAAAAGGATATTTATTGGTTGCCGCCCAAGAAGCTCTTGGTTTAAATGTCATTGGCTTGACATAAAATTTATTAGTTTAAAATAAAGATGAACCACCAAGAAAATGAAAGGCTTTGCCTCTATCAAAACCATATTCCAAGTAAGGTTTCACCCTTTTACCTTCCACATTGATCTCCTTTATATGAAGAATCTTCAGAAACTTAATAACACTATATGGTAGTTATATTTGCTTCTTTTCCTTCCTACACTTGGGTAAATTACTCTTAGAAGATTTCTTTTCTTCCCCACCTACATTTACATTAAACTCCTTTCTTGGGTGATCATTTCTAGGAAATGAAAATTTATATTTTAAAACATCAAAGCATGACTTGAGGGATACAACAAATAGTACAAAAACCACAAGAGTCAAAAGATCTATCATATGATTTATTCAGTTTAATGTCCAAAGACTCATGAGATTGATCAACACGTATAGACCTTTTATCAAAAGTATCAATCACATTCATGTCAAATTAAGATTCATTACAAATATCATTATACCTATTCCAAGAAGCTTCATTTACACAATCAATTAGTAGAGTAAAAAATGAGTTATTCAAAATAAAAGATTTCAACATCATTTGCAATTGCATTCATGATATTCTTGTCATAAACATCATGTTCACTATGTTCAATAGGTTTAATTTCATTAACAACCTCATTAACTAAAGAAGTTACTTCTTTATCAATATCGTCAAAGATTGAATAATTATCATCAAAATTATCTTGGAAGGTGATTGCAATATTATTCACACATGAATCCGCACTATCAATTTTAAAGCATGTAAGCATACTGTTTTGCCCCTCATGTTGCTCATATACAATGGGACTCTTGTTTTGACTAATAGAGAAAGAAGGAGGAGAAACATAATCCACAAAGTTAAAAGTTTAGGAAAGACCTTTTTTACCATTTTAAGTGCGTGAGATTTGACTTTGCCTCCTTCTTAGACTAATTGGCATGTATTCCATCTTGTTCTATCACATGTAATTGATCATTCTCATCAAGCTTAGCCTCTTTTTCTTATTTTTCTCCCACATGTTTCTTTCTTTTTAGTGTAATAGTATTGCATTGGTCGTTCTCTTTAGAATTAAGCATGGCATCATTTGGAAGGGTGCCTTGAGAGCTCTTAAGCAATGATTTTACCATTTGCTCAAGTTGGATTTCAATATTCCTCAAAGTGGCCTCATATTATATGATTTTCACACTATGTTCCTCAACAATTTTTTCCCGCATGTCTATAATTTGCCTTTCTTCATCCCTGAATTTAGGTAAGGATTCCACAAAAGTAGACTTTGTTTTCTCTTGCTTGAAACATGAATGTTCAAAACCCGGTTGATAGTTAGACCCCATGGAAGTATAAGAGGAAGAAGGGCTATAGCTATCAAAATTTTGAGCCCTATTGCCTTCGCAAAAAATTTACAAACTTAACATCAATTTAACTTCCAAAATGGTTTTAATATTGTTCAACCTTTCGACTAGAGCTATCAATTGGACATTAATATATGAACAACCATTGTTCAACACTCCAATCATTAGGCCTGAGCAACCATTTTCCACTTTATTATCTCGAAAAAATCCACAAAGTTAAATCTAGACTCAAACAACACTCCAAATAGCCTTGTTCTTGCTGGATCTTGAGCCATTATTTAAAAACAAAGAAATGAAAAATTCCCAAGAAGAAACAAAAAAATCTAAAAATAAGCTAAACTAGAAAATTTAAGCAAAATAATTAAATAGCACAAAACACTAAACACTCAAAGTAAAGCAAACATCCTCAGTAAGGATGCTAAAAATTTGATGTGGTGCAAATTAGGATATAAAATCCAATAAAAATTCCACAATTAATAAAAATAGTAAAGTATGAATCTACACAACTAAGCACAAGTATATGCTTGTTGTTGTATTGTGAAAGTGGGGTCGATTCCTTGGGGATATTGTTACTTTGGTGAGTTTATTCATTACCTAAAAGTTAAAAGGCAATTTATATAAATACTAATTTTGCTAAATTAAAGTAATGGAAATTGAGTAAAATTAACAATGGAAAAACAAGAAAAAATTCAATTTTAATTAAACCTAAAATTTGGAACCAAAAATGATGGATTAATCCCTAAAAAGTGATTAGGATTTTTTCTATTTTGTCTTTATTGTGTGATTTAGCTAATGGGATTATGCATTTAAAGAGGCAATTGTTTTTTTCATTCTAGCTTCTATTTCTAGTCATTAGAATAAAATTTTATGGCTCTTATTCCTAGTCGACTACACCATTTAATGAAACGCATTGACAATATAGAGCCAACCTATTCCCTCTATATATTCCTATGCTAGGAGTACTATGATTCCAATAACAAAACTCCAAATTTAGTGAAAATCAAATTATCAAACACAAGCACTAATACATACAACTCACGAGGCATGCATAAATTGCATAATTTTTAAATGAAAACTTAGGACATTAATATATTCATTATCTATAATATAAATCAAAATAATAAGGAAAAATATCAACAAATCGTCATCAATTTTTAGAGATTATAAGAGTTTAGCTACACATAGCAATAAGAAAAAACACCAAATTAAATACATGAAACATAAGATTAAAGTTTAGAATGAAAAACAATCCCTTTTGCAAGAAAAGCTCTAATTCCACACCTAATCTTCAGTCCAAGTTCCAATTTCTTCCAAAATGGAGTATTTTTTTTCCCCAAAACTCACAAGAACCTTGATAAATGTCTATACAAAACCCTCGAGCTCTTGTGGAGGCTAGAGTTCCAAGATTTTCTACAGTCTAGTCTCCCTTCCAATATCCTAAAGATGAGTTTTTATTAGAGTTAAGACTCATTTGGCTCATTACAAGTGGTCAAACAACAAGAAAAAGGGTTAAGTGGGGTCAAAGGATAAAAATTGACTCAAATTGGCTATAAGATTCAGGTAGGGTTGCACTGCCTATACAAGCTAGTGGTGCTGGTAGCATGACTAAGTTCAACTCTCCCTTTGCCCTCTCCAGGGTTCTGTGCATTGGTTTTTTTGGGTTGATATTTTGAGACTTTTCTCGACAAAGTTAGGCTTCAATTTCTTCATATGTAGCTCTTCTTCTTAGCTTTCTATTCAAAAATTATTTAATTTGGACTTGTATAGCTCCAAATATGGCCACTTTCCCAATATATATGAGTTGTCAATTGGTTGAGTCACATTGTCATTTCGATCTTGATTTTGACCTAGATGCTTGTTAATATAGGAGAAACTAAAATATCAACATTAAAGTGCAGCCAAGAGCTTTTGATAACATCGAAGATTTCTTCATTTGACCTTATATAAGAGGAGATGCACCCTGTTGAAGTATAATTTCTTGCTACCCATTTGCCTGCTCAAACACTATATCCTTTCAAGTTGCACCATTGATAGAGTTTTCTCAATTTTGGCACTTTTTCTACTTCCTTATGCCTCTAGAATGTTTTTACCTATAAAACACATGCAAAAAACAACATTAATGCCTATTTATATTAATAAATGATGTAAAACCCTTGGTTCATTTAAGTTATCAAATTTCCACTAAAAAGAAATAATTGAAAAATAATATTTCTTATATTAGCCTATTGACTATTGGGTGTAGCCAAATTGAAAAAATTCAAAATAATACTCCTCTCTTCCAAACAAAGGGTCAAGTTGCAAATTTTCTTTTTCTTTCTTTTTTTTTGGTTTTAAAAAAAATCACTTTTGAATGAAATACTATTGTATTGTTTAAAATTAAAAATAAAGATAAAAATTAAGAATCATATATTTAATGGTACATTTAGTGTATAATTTTTTATAACTAAAAAAATTGTATCTATCTAAAAATGTACCAACTTTTTCTTTCAAAGGAAGTATCATATTTGCGTTGGAGCTTGATGAGTATTTGAAGCTAACCTTGATTCAATTTAAGTCTTATGGCTTCAATATTAAGTTAATTAAAAAATATGCACTCCTCCACACTCCTATTAGTTTGAATTGAGAAGTCAATGACTATATAGGAGTCAATATATAATTTGACAATGGAGACAAGTATGAGTTTGAATTTTCACAAAACAACATATGTATTGTTGCCCTATCTTGTGCCATTTTCATTAAGCATCTTCAATATCTTTTGGGCCAATTGAGAGATCAAGGGCATGCAATTACAAAGAAAGGATTTTTCAATAATCAAAATTTTAATTTGTTGAAAACTTGGGAAATTGAATAAATATGATCAAGAAATCTAAGAAAAAAGTTAAGAACTCAGGTTGAAGAGGTTCTTTTATAGTGGTCGGGTCTCTAATTCCAATTGATGCAAAATTATAGCTATCATTTTTGTTCTTGACTAAAAAGAAAAAGAAAAAATTGAAATTCATAATTTGTGGTTTTTTTCACCTTTTAAACGTTAGTCAATCATGAATGAGCATTTTATGGCCTTGCAATTTGCAAATATCGAAGCCCATCAATGTTGTTACCCCATGGATTTTTTTTCTGTATGACATAAATGATTGAACACTTGAAATGGTCTCTATAAGTAAATTAATTCAAACACGTAGCAGAATAAACATAAAAATTGACTACATACTATGATCTCTTTAATTGCAACTCATGTATAATATTAAATATATCACCTTAGTAGCAAATTCATTAGGAATAACAAGTATAGGTGAGATTGATTACGAAGGCAAGGTTTCCAAGATTTACTAAGTTCTAGCCACTCACTCTAAAGATCTAAAGATGAGTTTTTTTTTTTAATTTTATAAAAGTTAGACTTGTTGGTCTCATTACAATTAGTCAAATATCAAGAAAAAGGCTTAAAAGATTCAAAGGATGAAAATTGACTCAAATACGCTATAAGAGTTGGGCATGGTAGTGTGGGCCATAAGAGACAAAGCCCAACTCTCCCTTTATCCACTCTATTCTCGGTTCTGTGCATTGGTGCTAATTTCAACTGATATTGTGAGACTTTTACCAATAGAATTAGGTTTTGACTTACATAAAATTATAGCTCTTCCTCTTAGTCTTTCAATGGTTTACGAATCATTGAATTTGAACTTTTGTAACTCTAGATATGGCCATTTCCCCCACAATGTGTTGGCCGTTAACTATTTGAGTTGTATGGTTACTTCGACCTCAATTTTGACCTAGATGTTGTCTAATTTAGAGGAAACTCAAATCATCAGCATTAAAGCACGTCTAAATATCTTTCCAAATCATAAAAAATTTCCTCATTTTGGCATATAGAAAATGAGATACACCATATTGAATCTAGTCTCTTGTTATCCATTTGCCCGTTAAAGCATTATCTTCCTTCAAGTTGCACCATTGTTGGAGTTTCTTCAAATTTGAAAATTTTCTAACTTCTTATACTCTAGAATGTTTTTCCCTACAAAATACATGAAAACACGAGATTAGTGCCTATTTATCTAGATAAACGATGTAAAACTCCTCGTCTTAAGGTTCCTTTAAGAAGTACTTTTGTACTCTCATCAAGAATAAATAGAAATTGTAATCCTAATATTAATTGGATTTAGGACATAAAACTAACAAACCCCTATTTGGACTAAAGACAATTAGTTGTGGGATTTTTAGAATTAGATAAATTAAACAATTTTAATTTTAATTGAACAATTTTAAAATTAATTTATTTTTATAGATCAAGATTCATCTCTAACTAGTTACCATTACCACCCAAGTGTTGAAAAAATGTCATATGATTAACTTCATCTTCTATAAACTCGACTCCATGTAATTATTATCTTTTTACATACTAGATCCTAATTAGTTCAAAAGTAAGGAATAGTGCTAACTTTTAATGAACTAATTGTTATTTTCTTGTTCCCAAATAAAACTACTTTGAAGATGAATTTAGAATACCTCTAAAATTACTTCTAATTTGTGCAAACATTTTTTGAGCCATATTTCAACAAATGGCTATAACTAAGATATACTTTTCTTATTAGTAGAAGTACTGAACTCTTTATTAATCATAAACTATCCTTTCATGTTTGATACTATATCCAATTCCTAAGGAACACATAACCAACTAAGGTCAAGGACCAAAAGAGTTAATGTAAAATAATCCACACTCTAGATACTCTTATGATCTCAAATCGAAAGATCACTGATGTGCACCTCATGGTTATAAGGAGCTAGCAATACGCAACAAGTGAAACAGGATCCAAGACTTAACTTGTGAAATCCTAGAACCAGCAAAATTGAGACCGATGGATGAAGCGTTGCCACAACCTAGGGTTCTACTGGATTGATAAGACTCAAAGGCGCCACAAACTAATCAAGTTTGATACGCCCGTTGTTCTTTGAAAGAATGAAGAAATTAATTCACTCAAACTCTCAATGACGTAATGTCACAAAAATCTTCTCAACATGTATATTCTGTTTTGACCGATTGGCCTCTTTAAATAGGCTACAAGTTTGTCTTAATAAGGAAACAACTAAATCCTAATCCTAATATAAGTTCTAAAGAAATGGTGGCTGGTTTCCTTTAATTAATTAAAGGGTAGCCTTAAAATAAAAAGGAAATAAAGACCCTAAAGCCAATTGGACTTGGAAGTTTGGCCCTTTAAGATTTCCTTCAAACTTACAAATTTGGCTACTAAAATTACCTAATAATTTCGGCCATAAAAAAATAAAAATCAACAAAGGTAGCATTTTCATTACCTAAATTTGGCCACCAATAATTAAAAATAAAATTACAAAAATTAATTAAATAACTTGGCCTATTATCACACCAGAATTCAACCAAGGCAAAACTAGTGTTCTTCAAATCGAACTTGCAATAAATTAATGATTTGCAAGTCTTGGCTGCATGCTTGATGAGCTTGAATGTCTTGAATTAAACCACTTAATGGTTTCTTGAAGTTGTTTAATTCTAACTCTCACCATCGGTCCCATGATATGCCTTGATGGATCAAATACTTGGCAAGTTGGTTGAAAGGTTTCTGGATTCCCATCAAGTAAGTTGAACAGCTCTCGGATTCTCATCATTCTCTCTCTCCTCAAAGGATTCATCCTTGAATCTTCAACAACATCCTTGGGATGAAATCAACAAACTTTGACCCTCTTATGGAGTAGAAGAAATAGTTTGGCCAGGGAAAACGATGGCTTTTCTTTTTACCTCTTCTAAAGCCACTCTCGTAATTGCATTTTACTGCCAATCTTTGAAGGCTCCAAATTTGTAGTGGAGTGTGGTAAAATTTTCTTTCTCCAAACACAAAGTCAAGGTGTGGAAAAGTCAAAATATCATCAACTGGTTCGGACTCTTCATTTTGATGATCCCCATTCAATGGATTTTCCCTATTTGAAACATTAGGCTTTTCTTCCTGTTCAACCTTTTTCTCTTCATTGCCAATCTGGAGTTGAACTTCATAAAATTGTATATGACAGATATTCTCCTTTTGCTCATCATTCTCCATGGTTCGAGCACTAAGTGATCTCATGAGCACTAATGCTTCTTCTCTACTTGAAGACTCTTCATCATTCACCATTGAATATATAGATTTCAAGGTAGAAATTGTTTCTCTCACGACAGTATCTTCTTCACCGTCAGTTTCACTTAAAGGAGGCATAGAATCTTTAGACTCACTGTCAAAAATCACATCACCATCATCCAAGGTGATCATCACTCGTTTATTAGGGCATTGGGTAACTATGTGATCTTTTCCTTGACATTTATGGCAAATGATATCTCAACTTCAAGGGGACAGTGTGGGTTGCTCTTCCTTCTTGACTTCTTTATCCTTGGAAGAATCGGCCCATGGTTAAAGTCACTTTTTTCATCCCAATTATTCCTCCACAGAGACTTACTAGGCATGTAGCTCAATTTTAAACTTTTTTTCTTCAATTTCCTTTCCACCTTCTCAGCCATGTGGACCATCTCTTCAATTTCCAAATAATGATGGAGTTCGATAATATCGGCTATTTCAGGATTCAATCCGTGCAAAAATCTAGCCATTGTAGTCTCTTTGTCTTCTTCTATATTGGCTCAGATGAGTGTAGTTTCTAACTCAATGAAGTATTTAGTGGCATTCTTCGAACCTTGTTGTAAATTTTGCAGGCTCTTATACAATTCCCTATGATAGTAGGATGGGACAAACCTTTTTCTCATAATTTTTTTCATTTCTTTCCAAGAGTGAACAGGATGCTCTCCATTTATTTTCCTTGAGGTGACAAGTTGATCCCACCAAATTATGGTACAGTCAGTAAATTCAACTGCTACTAGTTTAACCTTCTTTTCTTCAGAATAATGGTGACAATCAAAGATCCTTTCAATCTTATTTTCCTATTCTAAATATGGCTCGGGATCTCCTCTACCTTGGAAGGCTGGAATTTTCATTTTGATACTTCCCAAATTTCTATCAATTTTATCAACTTTGTTCGGCCTCTATGGGAAGCAAAAGCCTCGTCGAAATCCTCACTTTTATCAAAACTTGAGGAACTTTTTCTTTTTAATTTCAACTTTCTTGATAATGACTCATTGATACTATTGGTCAATTGCTCCATCTTATCGTCATTAGCTTGAAGTTTCATTTGTAAAGCCCTAAGTTGATAATCCAACTTGGAATAAGATTGGCTCATGTTTTCCATCCAATCTCGGAGAGTCTTTTGGTCTATTGGAGTTACACTTTCTTTTGACATGATTCCTACAAAAGATTAGTACAACAAAAGCAAAAACAATGATATGGAAAGATGTGTAGTAAGGGTGTATATGAATAAACTCTCGGTTATTTTTGTATGGCTCACCTCTTACTCAACAATCTCTCTCTAAGTTCTTACTTAGAACAACACACTTTATCAAACTTTGAGGAATTTTCGGCCAAGGGTCAGGCCAAATAAGAATTTAGGAAATAAGAACTCAAGGAAGGCTAAAATTAGAAAACCAAAAAATCTAAAAATAAATTAGAAATAGGATACAAATTAGGAAACTAAGCAAATCCAACTACAAAGTGGACTTAAATAAAGAAAGCTACAAAATAGGAAACTAAAAAATCTGAATATGGAACCTAAAAGGAAAGCAAATATGGAATCAAAAAAAAGAAAACAAAATTGGAAACTACAAGGAAACAAATAGGAAAGACTATTAAAGGAAGGTAACTCTAACTAGGAAACCCAATACAACTAGGAATCAATTTTTGCAAGTAAAATCAAATTAAGAAATACTTCTTGCAACCCTTTTTGTATAAACAATTTCGGTCAAAAGAGGGTACTAAGGTGCATAAATTTCGTCGAAAAAATTTGCGAAAAAGTAGAGAATTTTAGTCACAAGACATTGCCTAGAGTTGTGTTATCCAATTCCATTCCAAATCCTTTTAAGCAAGGCACACGTTTTTAGTAAACATATTTTGGCTATGATTCTTGAAGAACTAAACACCTTCTTCAATAAGAATTCAAGAACAAAATCAAGAGGGAAATACCAAATTTCCAGAACAAAAAAATGAAGTTAGGTAGAAAGCCCAATTGCGGCCAAAATTTTCTTTGCACAAGAAATAAAATTTTGAGAAACTACAATTGGATAATGACAAATGTAAATTCTAGACAGAACAAGTTTTGGGTCAAAAATAATTATGATGATCAGGTAGCATACAATTTAGACCCAAAATCAGACAAAAGATGTTTTGGACAAAGAGTATTTTTGTCTGAAATAAAATTTTTGACACAAAAAGGAATTCTTGGAACTAGAAAAACTTGTGTTTGCACCCAATAAAAAAAAGTACAAGACCATAACACACTTGATTGTGGCTAGGAATAATTGGAATAAGAACAATTAGGATATCAAGCAGATTTCCATAGTACTAAAACTGGTGTAGGAGTTAGGCAAGTTCCACTTTCGGTTACAAGAATTCGGGTGGAACCAAAATTTTTCAAAAGAAAAAGAAAACGGCAGCAACAAAAATTCAACCAACAAAATTCTTTTCTGGACAAAATCAAAAACAAAAGTGGAACACACATGGAACAAAATCAATAATTTTTCTACACAAAGAGCTAGAAGTTTTGGCCCGAAGCAAGACAATTCAGCAAAACAATTTCAGTCAAAATTTCAGCCACAAAAATCTAATTTTCGGCTGCCAAGTGTGCAAAATTTTGTCTCAATTCTTAAGGTAAATTTCAATAAGGATTCACAAGACAATAGCCTAAAGGAAAGTAGAATTTTGGTTGGAATAATCAAGTTGAAGTCAAGATCTTTCTTGGCCAAGCAAGAACCAAATTGCAGTCAACAATATCGGCTAAGAAGATCTAAATTCAGTCAAGACAAGATTGTATATTTTGGGTATGAATGAAGACAAAAGGCAACAAGGGTTGCAGCAAAAAAAATCAACAAGAATTCTGGACACAAAAACAAAAGCAGTACGGCTATTCTTTTCTGTTGGCAAGTTCGGTTTGAGCCTTTCTATTTTTTTTTGGTCACTATTCTATCTTCTTCTTCTTCTCTTTTTTTTTTTAAAATAGAAAGAACAATTCACATCACCCACACTATCAACATGAAGAGGAACAAATAAAAAAAGAACAAGGTATTCGGATTTTCAAAAAAAATAGTAAGCAATCTTTCTTTTTTCAGCGAGACACAACAATCGGCAAAAAAATTGTTTTCCTTCTCTTTTTTTTTCAAAGTAGAAGAAAAATTATAGAAAAATATCAACACAAGAGGCACAATTCACAGAAGAAATAACAAAACGAAGAGGAACAAGACACAAAACAAGAACAACGCAACCGGAAGGAATGATGAACTTCAAGTGGTTTGGATTTTTGTTTTAAGCAAATAGTAGGTATTGAATTTATTTATTTTTATACAGAATAAAAAAACCAAAATTATTTACACAAAAAGTGGATAGCAAGAAAAGGTTTAAGTGAGTCTCAAAAACTAGGGCTAAATAATTAATTTGACTGCCACAAGAAAACATAATTTTTAGGTACAGGGAAGATTGGTATATACAAAATTTTCGTGCATGGAAGTAATATAAATAGAATATCTACAAAATTTCAAAGTTACCTAAAGCTCTAATACCAAACTAATACATACCTCACGGCTATAGGGAGTTGGAAATACGCAACAAGTGAACAGAACCCAAAACTTAACTTGCGAAATCCTAGAACTGACGGAATTGAGACCGATGGATAAAGTGTCACCACAACCTAGGGTTCTACTAGATTGATAAAACTCAAAGGCGTCACAAACTGGTCAAATTTGATAAGCCCATTGTTTTTTGAAAAAACGAAAAGATTGATTCACTCAAACTCTCAAGGACGTAATGTCACAAAATCTTCTCAACATGTATATTCTGTTTTGGCCGATTGGCCTCTTTAAATAGGCTACAAGTTTGTCTTAACAAGGAAACAACTAAATCATAATCCTAATATAATTTCTAAAGGAAGGGTGGCTGGTTTCCTTTAATTAATTAAAGGGCAGCCTTAAAATAAAAATGAAATAAACCCTAAAACCAATTGGACTTGGAAGTTTGGGCCTTTAAGGCTTCCTTCAAACTTACAAATGTGGCTACTAAAATTACCTAATAACTTCGGCCATAACAAAATAAAAACTAGCAAGGGTGGCCTTTTAATTACCTTAATTCGGCCATCAATAATTAAAAATAAAACTACAAAACTTAATTAAATAACTTAGCCTTTTATCACACTAGAATTTGACCGAGGCAAAACTAGTGTTCTTCAAATCGAACTTACCATAAATTATTGATTTGCAAGTCTTGGCCGCATGCTTGATGGGTTTGAATGTTTTGAATTAAAACACTTAATGGTTTCTTGAAGTTGTTTAGCTCTAACTCTCGCCATCCGCCCCGTGATATGCCTTAATTGATCAAATACTTGGTGAGTTGGTTGAACAGTTCTTAGATTCCCATCAAGTAGGTTGAACAGCTCTCGAATTTTCACCAATCACTTATACAACTATCATTAAATTTAAAAATAATGAAGTAATAAAATCATATTTAACAGAAATTATCAAGATACTATATACCAATTGAATGTATTAGTGAAAAAAGATTTATCAAATATCTCACATTTTACAATAAAAGATTATTTACAAGGTACATAATGTTCACATCTCCTAATTGATTCAAAATCAAAAGATCTAAATTATTATCATAATGTAATTTGGATACAAAATATTATTTATATGGCCAAGTTGTGTGATACCGAAGGTGTATTATGTAACTTTGATAACTTTTAGACTAAAATAGGATCATTGAATTAAGAAACTAATTCAAAATTGGATTCTGTCAAAAAAAAATTTATTCCTTTGTATGAAAAAATTATCTTAACATGTCAAACATGATATAGGATTATTTTGATAAAATCCAAATACATATACATATACATACATATATGTATGTATGTATGTATGTATGTATGTATATATATATATATATATATGTGTGTGTGTGTGTGTGTGTGTGTGTGTGTATGTATGTATGTATGTATATATATCACAATGATCTTTAACACAAGTCCAATAGACAAAGAAAACTACTCCTATAGTTAATGTAGCAACACTTGCATCATTTATCAAGCATAGGATCATTTCTTTTATAAGGTGATGTTTGGATGGTGGGTTTAGGTGGGAATGAATTGGAATGGGATAAAAACTAGTGTTTGGTTTGTAGGTTTAGAATGGATTAAAGGTAGTAAGTATAGGTTTTGTTCAAACTCATGGGGGGGGGGGGGGGGGGGGAGGGGGGGGAATGGATTGGAATGGATTAATGAGTTCCACACTTTTTTCTCCAACTCTCATTAACTTATTATTATTATTAATTAATTAATTAAGATTAATTTAATTAATCATTCACTTACTTAATATTGTAATTTAATATTATAATTAATAACTAATTAATCTTATTATTAATATTAATTAATTTATAATTAATTAATTACTTAAAATTAATTTAATCCATAATATTTTTATTAATAATTAATTAAGATTAATTTAATTAATCATTCATTTACTTAATCTTGTAATTAATAATTAATTAATCTCATTCATTAATATTAATTAATTTTAAGTAATTAATTGATAATATTAATTAATTTATAATTAATTAATTACTTAAAATTAATTTAATCAATAATATTTTTATTAATAATTAATTAATTTAATATTATAATGAATAATTAACTAATAATAATTAAACAGTTTTTTTTTTCAAATTCACTCCATCACCAGAAATAATACCAAACAGTATAATTACTATCATTCCATTCCATTTCAAACCTTTCCTTCTATCAAATTTATTCTATTGCTAAACCCACAAATTATACCAAATGCCCCCTAATTATCAATCTATTTATCTTTAGACTTTATATAAATTTCATAAATGTATATACATGATATCAAATATCAAAAATCTATTTTTAAAATAGAAAGATAAATGTTAATCTCCAACATGCTTAAAGAGAAATTTAAACAAGTTTCTTTTACTTCAAAGTATCAAGATTTTTTAGTAGTTTTATTTTGAAAGTCTATTTGGCTTATTTAGATAAATGTTTTTTGTAATTAAATTCTTTTTTCTTTATTAACTTTCTCCAAGCCAATTTTTAATCATATTCCTTTGAAAAATAAACTGCTATATTTATCTCTTACTCTCGAAAAGAGGAGCCTCAATTTATAACTCATTCAGGACAAATTTTGAGTAGGTATTCAACTAAGTTGACATAGTTATATTCACATTGATTATGCATCAAACCACACTTGAGATTCATTATCAAGATGTGAACATTTGTTTTTCATGCTCTTTAACAATTTAGGATTAGAAGTATATAAGATATAACTAGTATATCATTGTGCACTTCACACTTACAATAAGCATACTTAATTATTTACATATCATTTTAGTTAGAATTGAGGATTATGGGATCAAAATAGCCAACAATACTTTCGTTGAGAAATATTCTCAAAATTTATGCCACATAATACTTTCAAAAAATTAGGGCCATCAAATCATATATCGAAAAAATAATGAATCATAAATATATATTCACTTACACTCTGCAACAAAGAAATAAAAATAGAAAAAATATATATTTATAAAAGAAAATTCAAAATACAAATGACATGGATAAGAAATTTTGGTTCGGCGTCACTATTTTATTCAAATCAATAACCCTTAATTATTTTGACCTAGTGAGTTAGGACCACCACTAATTATCCCTAACAAATCAAAATAATTTTGTGTGGCAAAGTACCATTATCAATTACAACTCTTTTAGCTCATAGATTATTATGTTAGAATGTCTTGGTTTGTACATCATATGTAACACCTAACTTTTACCACAAAAATATATAACCTTGAAGAATCTCAACAAATTATACTCTTTTGTGAAACTTGCCTAAAAAATACATACTCTTAAGAAGTCTCAAAAAGTTACACTACATCATTAAATCAAACTCATTATTCAGAAATCACATCTCAAAGCATAAGTGCTCTTGGTCAAACTGACCTTAGGAAATCCCAAGAAGTTAATTTCAAACAAAAACTCCTATTTTGCTATAATAATTGGAATGCATCTTAAATTGATCTAATATTTTATTAAGGGATTTTATAGGGAAATATCACGATTTCATCAACTATATACAACATATGTAGACCACTAAATATTTTAACCAAATGTGGCTTACTATTTGCTAACAAATAATCATATCAAATGAAGACATTATTCCATCAGATATTTAATCAAATATTGCATATAGACATGTAATTAAATAATTACATAATATATTTAATTTGTTATCATGGATCAATATGTATAACCATTTCTAATCATATTAGAAAAAACATTTTTGAATTATTCTGAGAAGTCATTAGGTTTTTGAAAATTCAATTAAATCAAAATACATTAAATAACTTAAATGCTGAGATTTAATGTTTCTAAAACCAAAAACCATAAGGTTAGATTCTAAGGGTTTCAAAAATCCTTTGCTTTTTTATTTTGATTTAATTGAAAAATATTATTTTGGAATTAAATTTAAAACTGCTTCCATAATTTTAATCAACTAAGAGTATGAAACATATCTAAATATGAACACTTTCTTAATTTTATATCAATTTGAAATTTAAAATTTTCCAAGATAATAATTGTCAAATTCCAATCTAATTGAAATTACGAAATCAATTTTGGATTTTCAATCTAAAATATAATTTTCATAATTTAATCATGTTAAATATAAAATATATTTTTAAATTGAATATATTGCTAAATATTGAATCACATTTAAAATTAGTAAATCTCCAAAATTAGTAAACTACTAAATTCCAATCAAATTGAAATTTAATAATATCCTTGAAATTTATTATAATCAATTAATAATTTGAAGATCTAAAACAAATCCAATCAACTATGTAGTTAATTCAGAAATTAAAGAAAACAAAACTATTTATTTTGAAACACTTTCAAATAAAGATAATTTAATTATTTATTTTGAAATATAAAAATCAATCCAAAACTTATTTTAGAGTTATAAATTTTCAAAGACTAAAAATCTTTTGTAAATCAAATTTGCAAAATAAAGAATGGAATAAAAGAAAATTAGTCCGTTACTAAAAGTGTAATAATCAATCTTTTGAAACACTGCTTTGACCATCATTAAAGAAAAACAAAAAATAATGTTGCCCTACTAATGACATCATTATCTTTTCTCCTCGATCCTTTTCACTGGTTGCCAGCTAATCTGTTTTTTTTTTTCTTTTTTTTAATCTTTGTGGAGATTGGATCCGCAAGAACTTTTCCAGCCATTCACTGGCTTGAAAACCCTAGCTGTCTATCCCACGACCAGAATCGTTGTGATTGCAGTGGTTGGGCATGTCAGATTGGGTTGGCAACGAGAACAATTCTAGTTGCCTTTTGGCACACTAGTCAAATGGTTAGAACTCTTCTGGTGGAAGGTCAGTAGGTCACCAATCCCGCCCCCTTTTAATTTTTAACTTACTGTCAACCAGATTTAGATCTGGTTGGCCGATTGACCTATCAAAATCCGATTTGATTAAACTAGACCTATTCAGCTTAACCAATATCAAATTTTTTTTTTTGGGCCTTTGAAAACTTTTTTTAAAATTTTGATTTGAACCCTTCAAATATGAAAACTTTTCAAAATAAATTAATTAGGAATAGACATACGTGAACAATTCATCCTCCATGATAATTGTAATAAAAATTTATACTAAAGTATGGATAAACAAAAACCGTTCTGATACAATTGTCAGTAAATCAATTCAAACACACAACAAAATAAATATATTTTATCGCTACTCTATTCCTACTCCTACTCTATTTTTAGCCTATGGGGGAACCCAACTGGGTTGTATGAGGGCTGGGGACTGAACCACCAGATACTCCTACTCTATTTCTAGCCTATGGAGGAACCCAACTGGGTTGTATGAGGGCTATGGGGGAACTCAAGTGGGTTGTATGAGGGTTGGGGATTGAACCACCAGACCTAAGTAGTGCATGGCACCAACTTAGGATTTTTAAACCAGTCGCAACCAGATACTCCTACTCCTACTCTATTTCTAGCCTATGGAGGAACCCAACTGGGTTGTATGAGGGCTATGGGGGAACTCAAGTAAGTTGTATGAGGGTTGGGACTGAACCACCAGACCTAAGTAGTGCATGGCACCAACTTAGGATTTTTAAACCAGTCGCAAAGTTTGATCCCTGGACCAACCCAACTCAAGCCTTATGGCATTGGTTGGTGGCCAACTTGGCTTTTGGTTACAACAAAATAAATATAAGGATTGTTTATATATCAACATTTCTTTGTAACCCATGCATGATATCAAACATGCCATCCAAACGGTAGATTCATCAATAATAGCAATTGTAGGTGCGATTGATCATTAGTTGTATAATTATCTGGTTTTTAATTGTATCCACATAGATAATCAATCTCTTGGGATTCTCATGGGATTGATCATGAGTTGCTGATGGCTAGTTTTTTTTTTTTTTTTAATATAACCTTGAATATTGAGAATTAGGGTTTATGGAAATGTCTGGTAAGTATGATATGTAACAAATTTCGAGACTATTTATTCAAAAGTCATGGTTGGAAATTATTTATAAATCAAATTAATAGGCTTGAACTAACTACCAAGTAACCTAATGTTTGATTTATTAATAAGTTTTCAACATTAATTTATTTCGTAAATTAATTTTATAATTATCTCATAATTATAATATTATCTTAACTCAAGAAATCATCCTTATTCGTATGACCTATTAGGGGTGGTAAAGTAAACCTGATCAAAAATTTCAACCCACTATTTTTGACCCATTAGGTTGGTTTGGATGAGTTATGGGTCATTTAGCATCTTTAGCTATTGCATTAGACCAGGGAGATCATTTAGCCTCTTTGGCTACCACTTGTACAGTTTCATTTATTTTATAAAATAATATGACTGCCGTTTTAAAGAGAAAAAAAAAAGAAGATGAGTTATGGGTCAAATGGGTTATGGTTAAATAATAATTTATAATTTTATGGGTTGAATTAGGTTAAACTCAATCTAACTGATTAGGTTAAAATTATTAATTTTTTTTTTTTAAAAAAAACAGCCTATTGGCCACCCATCACTACTGCCACCATTTGCCATAGTTAGTAAGTGATTGGTTGACAAAATTCTCGCCAAGTTGCCAGAATTAAAAAGATAGTCACCCACTGCCTCTTTAATTTTCTAAAACTAATACTTTTAATATGTTAGGTCAAATTGGATTCAACCCAATTCAAATTTGATCTAAGTCAAATTTGACTCGTGATTATATAGATTAGATTATGTTATAACTAATAAAATTACATACCATGAGTGATCATGATTCAACACACCTATTTGCCACTCCTAATTCCTAATCATGTTGACATTAAATATAATTATAATTGCAATACTAATTGGGTTTGGAACATAAAATCAACGTTTTCAATGTTTGGGATGGATTTTTTGGTGGTTTCAATGTTTGGGATGGATTTTTTGGTGCCTTTAGTTCACTTTGGTGCAAGTGGCTCGTTAAACTATTCTGGCGCAAGTGACTTTTTGGTGCCTTCACTCAACGGCCTTGTGGCTGTGACTTTCAGGTCATCACATGCTGAGCCATTTCCATGCAAAGTTGACACTTTTGTGAGCTATCCCGGTAGATTTTCTGTACTTGCACTGAGGCTCTTTCTGTAGAAGCTAAAGAAGTATATTCTTTTGATTTATTTACTTTTTCTGTTTAAGGGTGAAAATGCCATTTTCTTTTCTAATCCACTTGAAAATTGTATGGGGTCGTCCTTGTTGATATTGTCATGCCAACGGTTAAGAAATTTGTTGGAATATGGAATTCGTTCACAGCATAGTGAGAAAGGATTAAAGGTAAAAGCTACTGAAAATGAAGTTACAGAAAGAGTGCTCTTGAGGAAAAATAGTAATTGCTAATGGAACACCCTTTAGAAGCATAACCAGCCCACACAACCTTATGAGAAGAGGACCATGGATGCTTGATACTGAGCAAATGGGTTGACGACTCCCTTTAAAATGCCAATTGATAGCTAAGATTTGAACGTGTTGCTGCCTCCTTTAGAATTCAACAGGCAGCAATAAGCGCTTTCAGCAGGGGAGCACATTAGTATGTCTTTTTTGTCCTCAAACCACAAAGGTTAGTGCTAATAACCTTTCAAAGTACAAAGACTATTGGTTTAGCCACTGGAGGATGTTTACCTTGCAAGCTATGGAAGCAAACTAGTGTGGAGGCAAATTGTGCCAAATGATGACCAACTACAATTGTCATTCTATGACCAAATAAAAAAAATATACTAACCAATCCAAAGGCTAAGCTGAAATGTGTGCAGGGATGTAAAATGAAATTGCAAATAGCTTTATGCTATGCTATTAAACGGACAACAAAGAGCAGAGGAAAAATACAAATAAATAAAACACTATCTTATCAAATTGATGATCATGTTGACCAGAATAGATTTCTAAAAGTAGGGCAGCTTATGAGAAAGTTCAAAACACCCTTTTCCACTTTGGGTTTATAAACTTTGAGATGCCAATCATTTTTCCAGAGCTTTGACTCAAGAATTAGTAGCTCAAGCAGTGACACAAAGATATAGGGGTACAATGCCACGTCAATAACTCCAAAAAATATTGAAGTACTAGTATATTGTCCTACTAGACATGAAATCAAACATAAAACTGGCTTACTGGAGTCCTGGAGATGAACCATCAAGAAAGCAATGACAGTTCCTTTCTACTCTGCATAATGTCATTGTGAAAGAGGTTTCACAAATGAGACGTAATAGTCACATATAATATGGGTGAGACCTAAACAAAGGATCTTCGCGGAGTCCATTTGTGCTGAGATTTTTTCTGTAGTCACAGTGAAATATTCACGAGTCTATCTATGTTTTGGAAGACATTTTTGAGGAATGAAATACTAAGTACCCAACAGAATTTATTCCAAAGAAAATATACTTTCGAAGTTGTTGCTTTTTTGCTACATCAGATACAAAAGAAGTTCATAAAACAAGCATGGTGCCAATAGGCCTTAAAAGATATTCCACGGATAACAGTCATAAAAGTATAATATTGATATCAACATAACAGGAGTTTCTAGTTATATGCACAACATCAAAGTCTTACACTTAAAATGATACTTTTTCCAGTGTAATCAACCTTGACACAGACACTAGAGTGTTTCAACCTCCGCAGCAAGAGCCACAGGCAGGGAGAGAGCCTGCATTAAACCCAAAAACCAGTCACAATAAACATCATAAAGTCAAAGAACAGAAATCTCCTTTCCCAAAAAGTAATATACGAAAAACAAAAAAAGAACTTACTATGGTCAATGCCCCGAACATTGTCTAATCCACGTGGGCCACTTGGCGGTCCACGAGGACCTCCGCCATATGGACCACCAGGGCCACCACCATCCCATTTCTTGCTAGAACCTGTGCCTTTCCTGTATGCATCTGTTTTCTCCACCTATTGAAGCCACCGGGAAAGATCAAAATGCCACACAATGACAGGCAACAAAGAACAAAGGTAGAAACTGAAAAATAATTACCGAGAACATTGTCGCAAAAAACACCCCAATGAAGTTGACAATGGCCCAGAAAAAGTCAATGATTGTTCTCAATCTCCATATTGATCTTTTGGATTTAACAACCCCTAAAGCATAGATGTGAGGAAGAATTACCAATCAATTCCCGGCACCATACCATCCCCAAATTTCCCCCGGCAATCAAAGAACAGTTTGATAATAAGCGTAGCCTCAGCAGCAAGCCAGTTAAAACAAGTAAAAGGTTTTAAAATTTATGATTCTCACATAGAATACTTGATGTAATCATAAAGCCTATACACATGATGAAAAGCAAGGAAGCAAGAACCGTATGCATAGTGCAATGATCATACCATTTTGGAGAGCCAAGGTGCAGAGTGCATAATTCTAAGACAGCAAATTTATACAAAAAGGAGTTGATATTTGATGTCCCTTGTTTAAGCCAAAGGACAACATGAGGACAACTGAGCACAATTTTATTGACACATCCAAAATGGGAATCCATAAATGTACTTGGAGCTCTTTAAACATGAAAATCAAATGCAACATCAGATCCTAAACTATCCTGGGCTTAAGAGAAGCAAAGGGTAGATTAAATGCTAGAGCGGTGAACATTGGCATGTATAGATAAAACCTGTAATAAAGAAAAACAGATGAAAAATTAAAACAAAAGGTCCCATGCCCTTGTATTCATTAACCTAATACACAAAAGTATTTTCAGATTGTTTACTTTAAAGCCAAACCTGATTATTATACCTTTTTAGAGCTACAGATTGTTCTTTTCTTGTACTTCTTTGTTGGCACTCATGAGGAACAAAGTAATTATGGCTCTGAAGTAGTAGTGACTGTAGTTCCTCACTAAACTATCCTTTATCTAATTATTCTTCCAAACACTGAGTTACAAATAGTCCTGATGCACCACTACCGGCATTTCACGACTACTCAAGAGTAACAGGGTACGTAAATAAGACTCTTTTCAACCTCAGAATTCTAGGCTATGTAAATAAGTTATGGTTCAAAACAGAACCACAAAAACTTGATTAACTTCTATGGAGATCGTCATTACATAATCATGTGTCATATGTAACTATGAAAATTCATATATTTAATTAAATCTCACACATACATTTAAAATTATTCTAAGAGGAAAAAATTCAACAGTAGGGCATTTTGCATAAATAATCTTAAGAGAAATTAATAGCATCATACGTAATTATATTTACTTAATATATAGTTGGACAGCTACATACGATGAGGCCGGTAACTGCCCTTTGCTTCCCTAATTTGGAAAATCCCAAGATAGGGTATGTTATTAAGTTCATTATTAAATAATTTTTTCCTATTTTTTCGCTTCAAATTATTTCATATCCATGAGACTGATCCATCTATATCACTAAAACAGCAATTAACTTTACTATACAAAGCTCCATTCCATCCCTTCGCGTTTATTTAATTGAATCGCCATCACCATTGTACAAAATAATTTCCACAAGAAAAGGGAAAAGAACATTTAATATTCAAATACAATCAAGATCAGCGTTCCAAACTGAAAATTACCTAATCAGAGGCAAATTTTAAACATTCCTCAAAACCAAGAAAATTTTTAAAAAAAAAAACAAAACAGGAGAGAATCCTCGAAACAACAACAGATCATAAAATCAATCAATTATAGAAAAAAATACCCATATTTTTGATCGGCTGAAATTACCTCTTTCGACGTAAGCCATTATAGGGAATTCCTTTTATGATTTCTTCAGGTTTTTTCTTTTTGCCTCGAGACTTTGGATTCCGAGTCTTCGCCTTTGTTTATATCGGGTTAAAGGGACTGATTGTCTAGAAGATGGTTCAGGGAAGTAGATTTGACAATCTATCCTTTGCTGGACACCTGTTACTTAAAGTTGAATGATCAACACAAAATGGTTCTCGGCGTGTCTTTTGCTGGGGGAACCACTACTACTTTGATACGTGGTTTAAGCCAGTTGTAAGTTGCCACGTCAGCAAAACGGTTGGCGCTGATTGCGTTGCCGTTTTATCCAAAGGTATACGTTTTGTTACAATTTTGAAGTAACTTTTAGATAACTGATAAATAATTCCTTATAAATTAGTGAATAAATTTTTTATTTATTATATTTAAAATAATAAAAAAAGTTTTTAATATCTCATTAGTGTATTTTTTTAGTGTTTCATGACAATTCAATCTAATTTGTTATCCAAATGACCCTCATGCACTGTACTTACTATTTTAATTAAAGGCAAAACAGAAAAGAAAATAAACTCACTCCACCTTCAACCATGTTCCTTGTCAAAAGACCATAAACCCAAGTCCTAATTTTTCATAATCCCAAACTCTCCACCTTGTCGTGAGACTAGCAATCCAAATCCTAGTTTTCCATAAACCCAAACCTTTCACTCCATTGCGAAATTAGATCTAAGGAAGGGAAGAAAAAACGAAATCGATGGCACAAAGAATATTATGTTACTATGGGAAGGAAGCTACTGTGTAAACTTTGTGGACCTTAACCAACCCAGGAAGAATATCCAGAATTGGAAGACTCAGTTCTTGAGTTTGGCAAGGAAGGAGGTGCTCATTAAGGCTGTGGTGAATGCTTTGCCAACTTATGTGATGGGTTATTTTAAACTGCCAGTGGGAGTGTGTAAGGAGATTTCTAGACTCATGGCGGACTTTTGGTGAGGTGCTCATAGGGATGCAAGACAAAAAAATTCATTAGAAACGATGGCGAGAGCTTACTAAGGCAAAGGAGGAGGGAGGTTTAGGCTTTCGCGATCTTTAGCTTTTCAATGATGCGTTACTTGCTAAACAGGTATGGCGAGTCATCTCTCAACCGGATTTTTTGAATAGTAAGGTCCTCAAGGCAAAGTATTTTCCCAATAGCCATTTGTTGCTCGCGAAAGAGAGGAAACAGGGGTCTTGGCTTTGGCAAGGGTGGTTAGGGGCCAGGAGGCTTATTCGAGAAGAGCAAGGGGTTGGGGTACAGCATAATGGTTTGGTCAGGTGGGATAGTAGCTTCGACCCTTCTTAGCTTGTTTATTCAGTCCGGGCAATATATTGTAAACAACAGCAGGATAGGCAGCTGGCAGAGCAACAACCTGAAGGCAGTACTGCTCGAGAGAGATGACACCGCATGTGGCAACCACTTGGAAACTCAAGGTCACTAGTAAAATTAAACATTTTATTTGGCGGTGTTGTCATAATATCTTGCCAGTACTTGCTAAGCTGCGGTTGTGGAAAGTGCAAGTCGAGTCACTATGTCCAGTGTGTTATTGGGAGGATGAAACTATAGAACATCTCATGTTTAATTGCTCTCAAGCTAGAACTATTTGGAAGCTGGCTCAGGTGGGCTGGGCATCGCTTGGACAGCAGCCTGAGACGTTTCAGGAGTGGTGGCAAGAGTTGTGCTCTAGACAACTGGAGCTTTTTTTGAGGGATAAAGCACAATTTACAGCTTATCTTTTGTGGCTGATCTAGAAGGCTCGCAATTGGTGGGTATTTCAGAGGGAATGGATGTGTGCATATGATGTTGAGGAGTTGGCAAGGCAGGCGTGGTTAGAATTTCAGGAAGTAAGTTGGAGTTAGCTAGGATCATGATGGAGATTAGTGGCTGACTAGAATGGTTGACTGGTGGCACAGGATATTGTTTATAGATTTTGGTTGTCCTGTATTTTGTGGGTTAGGGGATGGTTTATGGGCTATTGACCTGTGGTCATGTTGTCTTAGCCTGGTATAGTGCTAAGAAGAGTCCTATTTTGATGGACATTACTTGTAAAGGTTAACTTTTAAGAGTTAATGCGATTATCGTTTTCTGATAAAAAAAAAAAACCAACCCAGGAAGAAGATTCTTTGGATGCGAAGACTACAAGGCAAGTGAAGTTAAATTGATTTTACTAAATTATTATCTTTTTGAGGCGTTTTAGTAGCCCATTGTCCAGTCACTATTTTAATATTTGAATTCACAACTCATTTTGGTTCTTCTTGGCTGATGTCGAAATTATCAATTAGCCTAAAAGTTGGGCAATATTTAGAGCTTTGAATATGAAAATCTGTTGCATACTATTTGTAGAAGAACCAAGGCTGTGGCTTTTTCCTTGGTGCAAGGGATTGTGTGGACGATATGAGAGATTAACTAAGATAATTGGTGGTTTGCTTAGCATCGTTAGAAAGCTAGAAGCAAATATACAAACAATGAAGAAGAAGGAGAAAGTCTGGAGAGCTCTTTCGATTTTAACATGTGTTATCATTGTGTACCAATTATGTTAGGCCTGTAGCTTATATTGTTTGATTTTGTGCCCAAGATGAAGAAGGTTTAGGGTTAAAGTAGATTGTAAAAAATGTGATTTTCTTCAGGAATTATGGGTTGAAGGTTTTACAATTAAGTTGATAAGTTGGTAGGTTGTGCATTTTTGTTTTGTATCTTGTGCAGAATGTGTAGACTCTTATATTGTTTTATAGCTTGTGCAAAATGTGCCCTTTTTTTTGTTGTATCCTTTTCATAATATCTATGTATTTATTGTTTTGTTTGCTGGAAATTGATTTGCAATGATGTAAAGCATGCACTTTCAAGAGTAAGGCTGGCTATACCACTGCCCACTTCAACCAAACCACAGAAAATTCCCCAAGAAAATTCCACAAACTTTCGATCAATAGGAAGTAATCAATTCCATACACAATATTCGTGCAAAGGATTTTCCGTTTGGCTCTCAATGATATAGGTTCTTGATTACAAGGCAAGCATGAAAAGCATAATTGTTATGTTAAGAAATGAACAAACAGGAAAAAAAAAAGAGCAAATAGTGGAAGTGCAATAACATCTCATTTCTTGGTCTTGCTTTTCTTTGAAGCTTGAGATTTCTTTTTCACTTTCTTTCCACCACCAGCCTTAATCTTCTTCTGGCCTGCACTCTGTAAAAAAAACAATATGAATTACCAACTTGGGGCTAAATGGAATTGTCTTCAACTTGCGCTACTTTTCGCCAGCAGTCTTCTTCTGCCCTACATTACTCATCCATCTCACCATCACCATCATCATCATCCAAATATACAGCCAACTTCTACACCATGCTTATAAATCTTGTAGAAACTTATGACCCCACGCTTATAAATCTTCTATGAGCCCCCAGAGAAGAGGACCTTCCACAATAGTGTGTTCACATAATAAAAATGGCTATTATTGTAGATGATTATCATAGAATTGTCACTCAAAAGGACATGAAACTCTTTGGATATGTAGACATGGTAAATAAAAAAAGAGATGCAGCACAAACTCAAAAACTCAAAAACGAGAGAGAGGGGATGGCTTGCCCATAGAAAATATTAAACTATTAAATTGCACATTCTATATAACAAAATGAACCGACTAACCAACCACTTTTTCTTCTCTATTATAACCATTAGGTAATATCGTATTTCTTGCATAAGGTCCAAAATCGGCTTCTCTTTAGCTCTCAAAATGGTGACATTGAAACTCTCACAAATGTTGTTGGCAATAATGTCGCATTTGAGAGCGGTCTGAAAGTGAGCTCTGCTCTAATGCCTTGGAGAAGTATGTTTAGCTAGAACTTGTAGGCAGCCTCATCCATCTCTTTGATCGCCTTCATCTCATGCACAAACTTGTTCATGTTGGTTGACTTTGCAGCAGTCCAAACTCTATCAATCAGTGCCATTCACTTGTGCACCAAGCGAAGATTCTTAATCATGTGCCAAGCGTGCATTCTATGCTCTGCCCCCAAAAGTAGCTCCCATGTAGCATTTGTCTAACCCTATCAAGTTTTGTATGAAAATAAAATAAAATAAGTGATGTAACATAACAATTAATATTATATAGCCGTATAGCATTTGATGTGTGAGGCAATTGAGATATTACCTTTTGCTTATTCGTTATAAATGTCCAATGCTCTAGGTTCAAAATCCTTAGGTCTTCTTTCAACTTTCGTAAAAACCACATCCATGTAATCTTATTTTTCACATCGACAACTACAAATGCAATAAGGAATATCTAATCATTGGGATCTATTCCCATGGTAGCTAGCAATATACCCTTGTAAGGGCCCTTCAGAAAACATCCATCTAACATAGCCACCGACCTAAATCCAGCCTTGTTTGCATACATTGAAGCACACATACATTCTCTAGAATTCTTCATCACCCTTATCCGTTTCTGCTATTTTAATGAAAACATTTGGCCCAGGATTAGTCCGTAGGAATTCTGCACAACAGTCATGTAACTTGTGCTAGTTTGCATAGTTTTCCTTGATCATTTCCTTTGCTTTCTTCTTTGCCAAGTAAGCTTGATTCCTCAATATATTGACATTTAGCTCCGAATGAACTTTTTGCACAAGGTCAGCAACACCCAAATTTGAGAGTCTGATGGCCTCTTTATACTTGGTGACAAGAATGTTGAGGTTGCACACCCATAGTTGAATGTCTACCCACACCTGTGAACATCATTCGTACTTTGAATTTGAAAATCTTGTTTGCTCTTTTGCAGGACAATAGGGACAAACCAATCACATGCCTTACAAAAAGCCTTGATGCGCCATTTTTCTTGAACCGTATCATCCTCTTACGCTGCACTCCAGGGTGCTTACAAGCACTCTTGAACTCATCTCTGGAACTGAAGATCATCCTCACATTGAATTGGGGGTTCACTATATTAGTCTCAACCTTAAATTTTTGAAAGTGCTGAGATTCTTTGGTGGTATCACTGTCATCATCTGAACCAGAATGACTCCCTAGTTGCTCATCACTTTGCAAGCATTCATCTTCCGGCTCATCATCGTCCTCATTGTCATTTGATTGCGACTATTCACTCTCATCCCTAGCCCTTGTGAACCATCTTGAAACATTTAGCCATTCATCCTCCTATAACCTTAGCATCTCACGCACATCTTCCTCGTCACTTAATTTGTATTCACTGTTGTGTAGGCCCCCAACATTCGCGTTGTCTTCTTTCTCTGTTGCATGGTTTTTCATCACCTTGTCTGGATTCGCGCATTTGCTGGATGCTGCATGTGTGGCATACTTCCATACATTCCTCTTCTTTTTTTGCTTCACACCACTTGATGATGTTTCATGCTGAACATCTGAATCTCTTTTACCTTTCTGCCCTTTGACACCATCGATGAATTCTGGAGGCACTGCACTATTTGCCCTTTTCTTAGTGGATGATGACATACTCCTCTTTGTTGGATTATGCTTTATGGACCAATCATATGATGATGGTTTAGACATATATTGTATTATAACACTTTTTGATAACTCTATTTATATAGGGTATTCTTTTTAATTTTGATTAGAAATTGGCTTGTGTTTTGATATGTTTTTAATTATTTTGGTCAAATTTTCCTTTGATTTTATGATCATCGAGTTACCAAATATTTTTTAAAACTTCTGAGTTCAATCTTAAATTTTCTTCTAATTTGAAGATCAAATGACTAACCAATTATCTAGCAAAAATATATAGGGATTATGTTGTCACTTTATTGTCAAAAGCCAAATGTGAAAAAAAAGAAGAAGAAGAAGCTACGAGACAAGAAAGACCAGCTCAAGTTCTCCACAAGCAAACACACTTCAAACAAAAAATTTCACTCGGTCCAAGCAACTACAAAACCAAACACAAGGAGGACTCATTCAGTTGCAAGCAAGAAAACAAGAGCCTTGTTGTACAGAAAGAAGAATTCAACCGTGAAGAAAGAAAGACAATAGCATTCTTTTTATTTCTTGAAGGGCGGTCATGTATAAAAGCCAAGAAACCGCACAACAAAAGACTTCTTCAGCTGCAAGAAGACAAAGCCATGTTGCACAAGAATTAGGAAATAAAAGTTAGCTACAAAAAAGAAACAAAAGCTAAGCACAATTAAAAAATTAAAAGAGTTGGGTAGCAACAAGGACATAGAAGACTATTGCAATTAGGAAACAGAAGTCGGCTGGGATTTGGAAACAACAAGACAGAAGAAGCCGATTACAATTTGAACACAAAAGCAAAAAAAGGACGAATTCGGAGTGTAGGAAATTAGTTGCTCTTTTTCTCAATATAAACAACACAGTCAAGTAGAATTCGAGGAGAGAGAGCAGTCGTCCCTATTCTTTCTTCTCCAAGTCACGTTCTTTTTTTGTTTTTTTAGTTTAGCTTAAGCAGCTGCTAGTTGTTTGTCTTTGTTCTTCACATTTTTCCTTTATTCTTTTCTTCTTGTTTTAGTTTAGTCTAGTTTTAGTAGAATTTCTAGAGAGAAGCTGTCCTTTGTTTTCTTTAGAACAAAACAGCCACCACGTTCTTTTCTTTCTTTAGTTAGTTTTGTTTTTAGCCGAATTTCAGCAGCCATCTTCTTTATTCTTGGAACCACACGTCTGTCCCTTTCTTTTTTTCTTATGTTTTGGTTTTTTCCCTAAGATATACAAAGCAGCCGCTGAAATAAACTTGGGTGCAGAATAATACAAAGCCAGCCGCTATTTTGTTTTGCCTTCATGTCCTTCACGGTTTTTTCTTCTTATTTTTCTTTAGTTTAATTTAATAATTTTAGTAGTTTTGATTTGTTGTGTTTTGTTATGAAACTTTTAGTTGTGTTTTATTTTTAATTACCAAATACTTTATAGTTTTTATGTTTATTGAATATTGTTTACTTTAAGTTTAAGAATTTATTTTAATTTTAAGGGTAAATTACATCTACTACCCTTGTGATTTGTAAAAACTACCAATCAAACCCTAAGATTTGGAAAATTACCAATACCCCCTTAAATTTGATAAATTCATTACATTTAACCCCTTTAATAAACTAAATTCGTAACATTTAACCCCCTTAAATTCATAACATTTAGCCCCCTTAAGGGGGTATTGGTAGTTTTATCAAATCTTGAGGTTTGATTGGTAATTTACACGAATCATAGGAGTAGTAGAGGTAATTTACCCTAATTTTTATTATGTCTACTTTTATTCTTGTTATTAGTGTAAATTTTATTATGTTCTAATTGTCTTTTGTTAGAGCTTAAATGGATCTTAATGATGAATAATTGATTCTCAAGACTTGTTCATGCAACCCATATTTCAATTATGAGTTTAATATCATGCTCTTAATGCTTTTAGATAATTGGCCACCACCAATTGATTTTTGATGCTTGTTTGATACCGTGTGGAGATGACATGCATGTGCTCATGTGATATTAGACCGTGAATTCAATTTAGATGGTAATAATCTAGGTTGTTCATGCGGTTTCGGTAGTAGAACTAAGTCGTAGTTATTTAGATTGAATCCGGGAATTTCCATAGTTCCTAATGTATTTAGAAATCTAAATTCACCTAGACCAAGTGTGAATTGATTTTCATCTAAATAAGGTTGTTAGACTGATGTTGACTATTAATTTACATTAGGGAAATTTCACCATCATAAATTGGAAATTAAATTACTTCCATGACAAGTCAAGAGAGTTAATTAAGATTGATTAAGTGAAATCGAGTGCTCTAACATCTTAATTGATTTGATAAAATTTTGGTATTTTTCATTGTTATAATTTTTTCCTTCTTTGTTAGTTTAATTAAATTGCTATAAAACAAGTTGATTGGTTAGCTTCGTTTTAGAATTAATCAAGTTAGTAAGTAATTGGTTAAATTTGATTCAATCCTCATGGGAACGGTACTCTACTTACCTCTTTATTACTTGTTGATATTGTATGCTTGCAATTCACCGAATACCTTTATTTTATGAAAATTTGTTATTATTGTGTTTTATTCCATATCTGCGTATTATGAGTAAATATAATAATGTCCCTAGAATTTAACTATTCTAAAATTATCCCCAGGCAAGTATTATCATTAATGGGATAATGATAATGTATTAAGACTAGTATGTGTTGTGACTAATGAAATGTGTCATGATATGAGATATCAAGTTAACATATAGGTACATGTTAGAGAACTATGTACTGGATTAACCCGCCATGAGAAATGCTACATAGGTTATTTCATGAAGTGTCATAAGTATATCTTATAGTGATTATGGTATAAGTGATCCTTAGACTTGAGACTATCAAAGATCTCAACATGAGGAGTTGTATGTTTTGATGTTACTAAATGTTACCCGTAAAAAGGTGAACTATAAAAGTAACAATTAGATATGCAATAAATCATATAGTGAGATGTTGAATGATCAAGATAGGATTTACCCCTCCTAAGTAATTGGAGAAATATCTTTGGTCCCCTTGATCAAGTGAGACCATAAATTGTATGGTCATGCTCAAATGAGTCAATGTGTGATATCGAGCTTATTTGCTTAGATGTGTCTACTGGGAAATCAAGAAACGCAAAGATTGAACTATGTGAGTGCGACATGCTCAATGGCTCATGTTCAATCAAGATATCTAAGATAAAATGATTGAATTACATGGTAACATCTATCACAAGAAAAGTAATGTCAAATTACTAACATTTTTATAACTTGCATAGCATTGATGTGTTGTTAGACACCGCTCAATGCTTATGGCATAAAATAGATTTTTGTCATTGCCAACGTTATAAGAATCTATTGGGTCGCACACTTAGATCGTATCCAAAAGAAGTGTAAAATTCATGTGATGAATTGTTTTGGTTAATTTAAGAATCCTATTGCGAATAGGATTCTATAAGGTTTTCCGGTTTAAGGCGGTATTTGGATGTGTGACTAAATCATTTTGGTTTTGTGTTAATAAATTCAAAATAGTTTTGGATTTATTAATTTATGTGAAAACTAAAATTAGAGAGTTTCTAAATTTGAATGGTTTTGTTTTTGGCAGCTAATGAAATTTAGAAAGTTCCAAAATAAATTAGAACTTGTGGTTCAAGTAAAACTCTTTAGAAGAAGTTTTACTCTAATATATTTCTATATGTTTAGACTTATAATTTCAGCAGCCATACAACCCTAACGTTAGCAGAAAAATCACATTCTTTTTGCTGCATCAAAAAAATGAAATAAGTTTTTCTTGGAGAAGAAAAATTCTGCAGCAAAAAGAAAACCCCAAAATCGATCCTTGTTTTCTTATTTAGAAAAATTCTTTTCAGCTCTTTCTTGTGAAGAAATAGCAGCCATCTTTTCAAGAACACAAGAAGCACTTCAGCTATTCTTTAGAGAAAAATAGCAAGGCTCAAATTGTTTTTTTGTGGAAGCATGCTTGTTTGATTAAATTGTTTATGAACTTGTACATTGAAATTGTTCATTGAAATTTGAATTTTTTTAATTAAATATATAAGATGTGTTTATGTTTATTAAATTAATTAAGGGTTTGCTTTAATGAGTTATTGTTGTATTTGAATAATATAGAATATATATGTGATATAGAATATATAGAATATATATATATATATATATATATATATATATATATATATATATATATATATATATATATATCTATGCATGAAACCCTAACTTTGGGTTTAAGAAACCAAGATTTGGTTTTTTTGGCTTGCTTTCAGGTTTCAAAATTTTTGGCCAGTTTGGTTTCAATTTTTTTATTATTATTAAGGCCAAAATTAATGTGTGATATATATGTAATATTAAGATCAAATTATATATGTGATATATAATTGTTCCAGTTTGAAAGTTTTAAATTTTCTGAAAATTTCAATGGGTTAGTTTTTCTGAATTTTGAATGGTTCAAATTTTCTAAATTTTTGGTTAGTTCAGATTTTTTGAATTTCTGGAAGGTTCAGAATTTTGGAAATTTTGGCTAGTTAAAATTTTTAAAATAATTTTGGTTAATTCTGATTTTGGTTTTTAACCTAGCTTCGAAATTTTAATACTTGGCCAAGCTTTGGAATTTTAATTTTTTTTTATTTTCTGCTAAGACCAAAACATATATATGTTAAATTATATTGAAGGCCAAATTATATATGTGATATATAATTATTTTGGAATTTTGATGTAACATCCGAAAATTAGTTTTGGATATATATATGATTCCGATTTTAGGGTTTGGCCAAAATATGTATATTAGATACACTAAAGTGGCCGAAAGTTTGTAACCCGACCCAAAATTTTCATGCTTAGTATATTATTCAAAACCCTAATATTTGATTTAATAATAATTGTCATAAATTAATTAGATTAATATATTTAAGTGTTGAATATGAATGACAATTGTATATGACATGCACATTATGTGGTATTTGAGCATGGTGCATAGTTATAGCCCTTAGTCCAATGTGATTGGATATTTATTTTGTATTGGTTTTGACTAAATATGACCTGCGAGTTATGCCTTGCTCAATTTTTCTAGTTGTAAATTCTTTTCTCATCTAACTCCCCTCAAATGTAACTCGAGGTTTCTCTAAAGATGTAATAGTTAGATTAGAGATAGGATTAGACTAGGAACCAAAGGAGGCAAGGAGTTCATGACCATACAAGAACAACCAAATGAGGCATGTAAAAAAGATGCTATTGCCCTTAGGTTGACCTTTTGGTTCTCTCATTGGCTTGTTTATGTATGAGATGCTTGCAATATATGTTTATTGGTTAAATGCATGATGTGATCATGATTGTAATAATTAGTTAGAAAATTATGTGATTAATTGGACTAATAATTACAATAACCAATTCAAAGAAATGGTGAGAATTTAACAAATCCCTCAAACAAATATTAAGTCTAGGATGCCTTCCAATGCCTAGTACTCATTAAGGTTTTGATTGATTATGTGTAGGTTTGCCAAAGTAAGGTGCCGTGGTCAACTTAATGAGACGCGATAGGATAATAGTAATATTCGATTGCTAATCATTGGGTTTGACTTAACTAGGTGGACTCAATAGGATTGAGACCTAGAGGCATAGAGTTGGACTTTGGTTTATTAGATAAGCTAGAACAAGAGTTGTTTACCCAACTATCCAAGAATTGTATGGGACACAATTGACAAGTGTTGTCTACCTAAATAGCCAAGTTTTGGGTGATTAGCCAAAGCTAACTCAAAATTAGGTCAAATATGGATTTTGGCCCACTAGAATGTTAATTAGATTAATCTTTCCAAATTAATATTGAGGGTTATTAATTTGAGCAAAATAGTGGGAGTAACATTTAATAAAAGTCCATAACATACTTATTTTGCATATTTCTATCATAGATAACCATAGCATCAAACACTAACACTAACACACTATCACTGCGATCTGTCTTCGAGAAGGACAAGTTGAATGGGATGATTTTCCTGGATTGGTACCAGTACTTGAGGATAGTCCTCAAGCAAGATAAAAAGTTGTATGTCCTAGAGGAATTTTTACCTCAGGAACCTAAAGGACAAGTATCTAAGGAAGGGAACTGTTTCCATTGCGGTGAGACTGGACATTGGAAGAGAAACTATAAAGTTTACCTCGAGGATTTTAAGAAGAAGAGGAAGGAAAATGAAACTTCCACTTTAGATATTCATGTTATAGAAGTTAATTTATCTACTTCTTCATCACAGGTATTAGATACCGAATGTGGTTCACACATTTGTACAAATGTGCACGAACTGAAAAGAAGTAGGATTTTAGCTAAAGGTGAAGTCGACATATTTGGGGGAAAGGGAGCAAGGGTTACTGCATTAGCTATAGGGACTTATGTTTTGAACTTGCCCACAAGACTTGTTTTAGAATTAGATAATTGTTATTAAGTGCCTTCCATTACTAAGATTACTATTTTTTTCCTGTTTAGACAAGATTGGATATTCATTTATGATAAAAGGACAATTGTTGCTCCTTTTATTTAAATGAAATCTTTTATGGCAGTGTACAACTAGTTCATGAACTATATGTTCTAAATCTAGACATGCCTATCTATAACCTAAATATCAAAAGGATTAAATTAGATAATTTTAATCCGACTTATCTCTGACATTGTCGTCTGGGCCACATAAACGAGAATCACATTTCCAAACTCCATAAAGATGGACTTTTGGACTCATTCGATTTTAAATCGTATGAGACATGTGAATCATGTTTATTAGGTAAGATAACTGAAGCCCCTTTCACAAAACATAATAAAAGGGCAGGTGATTTATTGGAACTAATATATACTGATGTATGTGGACCATTAAATACATAGGCTAGAGGTGGTTTTTCAATACTTCATCACATTTACTGATGACTACCATAGATACGACTATGTGTATCTTATAAGACATAAGTTTGAATCATTTGAAAAGTTCAAAGAGTTCAAGAATGAAATTCAAAACCAACTTGGCAAAAGTATCAAAGCACTTCGATCTAATCGAGGAGGTGAATACTTAAGCTAGGAATTTGATGACTATCTAGAGGAGTGTGGGATAGTCTCACAACTCACTCTTCCTGGAACACCACAATGGAATAGTGTATCCGAGAGGAGAAATCAAACTTTGTTAGTCATAGTTTGGTCCATGATGAGTCTTGCAGATCTTCCAAATTCCTTCAAGGTATATGCTTTACTTACGGTTTTGTTTCACACTAAATTGCGTTCCATCTAAATCAATTCAAAAGACACCATATAAGATATTGACTGGGAAGTGTTATATTGTGTCTTTTATAAAGGTTTGTGGATGTGAGGCTTACGGTAAACATCAAATCTTCGACAAACTTAGACCTAAATATGATAATTGCAATTTTGTGAGGTATTCTAAAGAAACAAAAGGATACTATTTCTATAATCATAATGAGAACAAAGTGTCTATTGCTCGCACTGGTGTCTTTCTAGAAAAAGAGTTTATTTCTAAAAAAATCCAGTGGGAGACAAATAGAACTTCAAGAAGTTAGAGAACCACAAAATAGTGCTGAACTTGATAAGATGGAAATTGAGCAAACACCTCAAAAGGTTGTGGAACAAGCACTTGCTCAAGAGACACAAGCCCCACTAGAATTAATTGTGAGCCGCAAAGATATGGCTTTCTAGTGACTCAAAATGGTGACATCTTGCTAATGGATCAAGATGAGCTTACGACCTATCAAGAAGCTATATGGGGGACAAACTTTGAGAAATGGCTTAAAGCCATGAGATCTGAAATGGAATCCATGTATAACCAATCAAGTATGGACTTTGGTTGATCTATCTGAAGGGATAAAACCCATAGGGTGCAAATGGGTTTTCAACAAGAAGACCGACATGGAAGGTGAAGTACACACTTTTTATGGGGCGATTGGTTGCGAGAGGTTTCAAGCAAGTTCATGGTATAGACTATAATGAAACTTTTTCGCCAGTTGCTACACTTAAACCCATTAGAATCTTTCTTGCAATAGCTGTATTCCATGATTATGAAATTTGACAAATGGATGTCAAAACTGCTTTTGTTAATGGAAATCTTCTCGAGGATGTGTACATGACACAACTTGAGGGTTTTGTCGATTCAGAAAATGTTGAAAAGTTTTGTAAGCTACAACAATCCATTTATGGGTTGAAGCAAGCTTCTCGAAGTTGGAATCTTTAATTTAAAGATGTAATCAAAGAGTTTGGTTTCATCAAGAACGAAGACGAACCTTGTGTCTACAAGAAAGTTAGTGGGAGAACTATTGTCTTCCTGGTATTGTATGTGGATGACATATTACTTATTAGGAATGACACTCCTTCTTTACAATCTATAAAGACTTGGTTAGGAAGCTGTTTTTCAATGAAAGACTTAGATGTCAAGATCTATAGAAATAGATCACGGAAATTGATTGGCCTAAATCAAAGTACATACATAGATAAAGTGCTAAAACGGTTTAGTATACAAGAATCTAAGAAATGATTTTTGCCAATGGGACATGGAGTTAGTCTCTCAAAGGAACAGTGTCTTTCGAAACAAGAAGAGAGATAATGCATGAATAAGATTCCATACGCATCAGCTATTGGATCTATCATGTGCTATGGTATGAACTCGTCCCGATGTCTCGTACACTTTGAGCATGACGAATAGATATCAAGTAGATCCCGGTGAGTGTCACTGGATCGTTATCAAAAATATCTTTAAGTACTTGAAAAGGACTAAGGATACATTCTTGATGTGTAAAGGTGAGGAATAACTCAATGTAATTAGTTATACCGATGCAAACTTCCAAACCAACAAGGATGACTTCCAATCACAGTTAGGTTGTGTGTTTTGTCTAAATGGTGGTGTTGTTAGCTTGAAAAGTTCAAAGCAGGCAATAGTAGCCGATTCTATGATGGAAGTTAAATATATTGCTGCTTCTGATGTAGCAAAAGAGGCCGTTTGGATAAAAAAAATTCATAACTGAACTTGGAGTTGTATCTAGCATTGCCAATCCAATTGAGCTCTATTGTGACAACAGTGGAGCCATTGAGCAAGCTAAGGAACCCAGATCTCACCAAGGATCCAAACATATAATTCAGCGCTTCCATCTCATCCGGGTGATCATTGAGAGAGTATGTGAATATATGCAAAGTACCAACTAATGATAACATCGTTGACCTATTAACAAAGCCTCTGACGCAACAGAGACATGATCGTCACACTAGATCATTAGGCATTAGAGATATGATTGATTGGTCTTAGTTCAAGTGGGAGTTTGTTAGACTATGCCTTAAGGACCAATTATGTGATGATGATTTAGGCATATATTGTATTATGACACTTTTACTTTATGGCTATTTGTTATTATTATAGTTATTCTATATCTGCATTTTATGGATAAATATAATAATGTCCCAAGAATTTAATTGTTCTAAAATTATCCCTAGTCAAGTATTATCATTAAATGGGACAATGATACTACATTAAGACTAGTATGTGTAGTGACTAATTAAATGTGTCATGATATGAAATATCAAGTCAACACATACGTATATGTTAGAGAACTATGTATTGGATCGACCTGCCATGAGAAATGCTATATGGATTACTATATAAAGTGTCATACGCATATTTTATAGTGATGATGACGTAAATGATCCTTAAATTTGAGGTCATCAAAGATCCTAACATGAGGAGTTGCATATTTTGATACTACCAAATGTTACCTGTAATAAGGTGAATTATAAAGGTAGCAATTAGATATGCAATAAATCATGTAGTGGGATGTTGAGTGATCAAGATAGGATTTGCCATTCCTATATAATGGGAGTGCTATCTTTAGGCCCTTTAATTGAGTGAGACCATAAAATGCATTATCGTGCTCAAATGAGTCGATATATGATATCAAGCTTATTTGCTTAGATGTGTCTACTCGGGAATCAAAAAATGCAAAGATTGAACTATGCGAGTATGACACGCTCCATGGTTTCTATTCAATCAAGATATCTAGGGCAAAGGAATTTAATTACATGGTAACATCTATTACAAGAAAAGTAATGTCAAATTACTAACATTCTTATAACTTGGGTAGCATTGATGTGTTGCGGGACACCGCTCAATATTTATGGCATAAAATAGATTTTATGTCATTACCAACATTATAAGAACCTATTGCGTCATACACTTAGATTGTATCCAAAAGAAATGTAAAATTCATGTGATGAATTTTTGGTTAATTTAAGAATTTTATTACGAATAGGATTCTAGAAGGTTTTCTGGTTTAAGGTTTTGGATTTGTGACTAAATCATTTTGGTTTTGTGTTAATAAATTTGAAATATTTTTGGATTTATTAATTCATGTAAAAACCAAAATTAGAAAGCCAAATAAGAATGAGATTCTTGTTTTGGCAGCTACTGAAATTTAGAAAGTTCCAAAATATATTAGAACTTGTAATTCAAGTAAAACTCTTTAGAATTTTTACCCTAATCTATTTCTATATATTTGGACTTATAATTTTAGCAGTCACATAACCCTAACGTGAACAAAAAAATCACGCTCTTCTTATTGCATCAAAAAGCCAAAAATAAGTTTTTCTTGGGGAAGAAAAAATTCTGCCACAAAAAGACCCAAAACCAATCCTTGTTGTCTTGTTTAGAAAAAACCTTTTCGACTCTTTCTTGTGAAGAAAAAGTAGCCATTCTTTTTTCAAGAACACAAGAAGCACTTCAGCGATTCTTTAAGGAAAAATAATAGCTACTTTATTGTCAAAGAAACATGGAGAAAACTAAAACTTGAGAAGCTTGAATCCTGAAAAACCGAAAGCAGAAATTCTATTGCTGGCACTCATGAATTTTTGCTGCTTCTTTCTTTGGTTAATTGTGTGAAAATTAACTTGAGACTTGGAGACAATTGTGTGGATACCATAGAGGCAAGATTGTGCTAGTTTTGTTGGTAGTTCGACGATCAACAATCTTCACAAGAAAGTTCTACCGCTCTCGATAAAGGTAAAATTCCTCATGAGTGGTTTGATTTCTCTTCGTAAGAATCCTTGGAGGAAACCAAAAATTTTAAATTTTTACTGTGTGTAGTATGTGGTTTCCTATAGTTTTGTTGCTCACGTTAGGGTTGTGTGGCTGCTGAAAAATTCTACTACTAGCACTCACAAACTTTTGCTACTTCTTTCTTTGGTTAATTGTGTGACAATTAACTTGAGATTTGGAGATGATCGTGTGGATACCATAGAGGCAAGGATGTGCAAGTTTTTCTTGTAGTTCGATGATCAAAAATCTTCGCAAAAAAGTTCTACCGCTACCAATAAGGTAAAATTCCTCACTATCGGTTTGATTTCACTTTGTAAAGATCCTTGGAGGAAACAAAAATTTTAAATTTCCGCTGCGCGTTGTATTTGGTTTCCTACACTCTTTGCCCTTGATTTTTTCTTCCCACCTCTCATTTCCATATCTTTATTCTTTTCTAACCCTTTTCACTCCTATGTTGATCGTCGACAGCTTGCACATTTTTAGTTGGTCCACCCTGTGCAGCTTCATTTTCTGGGAATTTTTTTGCATCTCCTTCAGATGAAACCCTTGTGACATCTAGTTTAGCAGGCTTTTCGCTTTCAATTGTGCAAGCAGCATACTTTGCTCTACCATTATCTCCTTCATATTGTCCACACGTGACTCCCAAATCATCATTCATTTGACTCCCAACCCTAGCTAACTGTGCATGCAAATTTTCAACAGTTTTTCCTTCAGCTAATGTCCACTTTGCTGCATTTACATTATTGGATAAGTCTTTAGGGTTTTCATTTGTAGGCTGCAAGCTAGACCCAGTAGCTGTATTTCGGGTAGCTCTTGCACTTACATTCCTAGTGAACTTCAGTGATGACTTCTTCACAGCATAACACTTGATCCTCTTACCTTTTTTTGAGGTAGAAGTCGATGCTTGAAATGTAGGCTGAGATATAGGTTGAGAGGTATTTTGTTTTTTTTCTCCCTCTGCCTGCCCACCTTTGTTTTCATGCTCCACATATAGATCCACCAACTTCAGTTGCTGCCCATATTTGGCCATATCCATTGCATCGTTTTCACAAAATATATATATCAGCTCATTAGCCAATGTTCGGCTAGGAATTAAGTAATAATACCCAAAGGCTGATGTATCATAACTTAATTTTCTAACTATCTTGTCTAACACACATATCAACCACATGTCTAGATTGCAATAATCAGCCACATCGACCTTTTCCCCTACATACTATTTAGTAGGATTATTTACAAACTCTCTACCATAAAAAATCCTAACTCTATACAAATCACTATGTGGTCTTGTCAAAATGCACAATAGTAATGCAATAGATTAGTATGGTGTCTACACATGCACAATAGAATTATTTAACTACATATGAATGTTCTAAATTTCAATTATGTTCAAATCATATACTTAAAATGACCAAGTGATCATGCTTTAGTCTAATATTCATACTAATTTTTAGCATAGCGATCAAAATAAACTCTACAAAGTTTTTTCAAATACATTGCCAATGGTAAAAATATTCAACAAAGATGCACAAAAATAGAAATATCTATGCAAAGCACAAAACGTCCCAATCGCACAAAAAGAATGTTGATGTAAATTACTTGAACCTTTTAATATCACTATGAAGCATCCACCAACAACAGGGATAAATACAATTTAGGGTAAATTACATCTATTATCCTTGTGGTTTGTAAAAACTACCAATCAAACCTCCATATTGATTTATTACTAATACCTCCTTAAATTTGATAAATTCATAACATTTAGCCCCTTTAATCAACTGAATTCATAACATTTAACCCCTTTAAATTCATAACATTTAGCCATTTTAAGGGGGTATTGGTAATAAATCAAATATGGGGGTTTGATTGGTAGTTTTTACAAACCACAGGGGTAGTAGATGTAATTTACCCTACAATTTAATATCATTATAAAGCATCCACCAGCAACGGGGATAATGCACATCATGATTTGTCTATATTTTGCAATGTTTTAAGAGAAGGAGGGAACCATTGACCAAGCTCAAATGACTAATAACAATTTTAGAACCATTTAGACCAATGTTTAGGGCACTAGTGATTTGTATTTTAAGGAAGTCAAATTAAAACTTGCACACAAATTAAAACTTATTGGATGGTCATGATACTTCCCAAAAATCCAATTTTTTTTTTTTTTATCAATGGAGGAACAATATCACCATTTTTGTTCAATAAGATACCCAAGTGGCTGAGTGACTCATTCTATACTAGAAATAATCACAGGAAATCCTTTGATAACATGGATTCCTATTTCTCAATGATATTCCACGATCAAGACAATTGGTTGAATCCCATGAAACCATTTCATAAAACGTTAGACCAAGCTTTAGTCTAAAGTTCATATTGCTTTTTAGCACAAAGATCAAAATAAATTCTACAAAGTTTCTTCAAATACATTGCCGATGGTAAAAATATTCAACCAACATGCACAAAAGTAGAAATATCTATGCAAAGCACAGAACATCTCAATCACACAAAAAGTATGTTGATGTAAATTACTTGAACCTTTTAATATCACTATGAACTATCCACCAACAATAGGGATAAATAAAATCATTCTATATGATGATAATGCACATCATGATTTGTCTATATTCTGGCATGCTTTGAGAATATGAGAGAACCATTGACCAAGCTCAAATGACTAATGACAATTTTAGAACCATTCCAAACCAATGTTTAGGGCACTAGCGATTTTTATTTCATGGCAGTCAAATTAAAAAATGCGCACTAATTCTCTTATAAAATTTTCAAATAGACCTCAATCTTGTAAAAGTACAAGTTCTAAATTGTATGTTTTGTCACTGAAAGATGGCCAACGAAGACAACTTTTCGAGTTGAGAATACATGCAATATTCCAACCAGAAATTGTAAAGATTGGCCAGCTAAAATACTTGCCTTTATCGATTGATTAAAAAAAAAAAAGAAGTAAACTTTTAGTACTTATGTGAATGATATAGCTGCACTTGATAACCAATCAATTTAAAAGTGAATTGAAAGAGGAACAATATATATGAAAACATTCCTTGTCAATAAAATAATTTATCTAAAGGAAAAGATATCTAGCCTACAAGTCAAGAATCTATTAGGAAATATTCTAGACTTCCAGTCAATATGTATATATATATTAATATGGTGTCTGCACATGCGTTCCCCATGTTGGATTGCATAATGAGTGCATACCCATGGTTTAACACCCATTTACTATTTTTTAACCACTTTTAATTATCCCAATTTGTACATACTGTTTTTTTTTTGGGTACAATTTTTAATTTTGTCTTTTGCCTGATAGGACTAGTGGAACCCTAAAAGTAATATATTGATATGGTGTCTACACTTGTGGTTCCCATGCTGGAATGCATAATGGGTGCATACCCACGGTTTAACACCCATTTACTATTTTTAACCTCTTTTAATTATCCCAATTTGTACATACTATTTTTTTTTACAATTTTTAATTTTTTATTTTGCCTGAGGGGACCAGTGGAACTCTAAAAGTGAGACACCAGTGCTAATTTACAAGTGTGACACGGCAGTACACATTGACAATGCATAATACATAGCTTATCACATAATGGTATGCAGTGGAAATCATAGCTTCACATGTAATCAATGTAGTATAATAATCGTAGAAAAACAAACAAATATAAGGGTGTGTTCATATTATTGTAATTGGGGATTTTCCATCCAACTTCATCAAGCTTTGCCTTCATCGCTTCCAGGACAAATTATGGCTACACAAGCAGACAGCCGCCACGCGAGAACGGTGGATTATTATGGTACAATGGCAGGAGAGGTGAATTGTGATCTAGGGTTACAGTTTAGGATGTAGCAGATTGAGTTCTAGGGTTACAGTGGAACGGCGGATTGGCGGCTTGATGAGTTAGGTTGGAACGGACCGGCGGTGGATTACACCTAGGGTTACTGGGGATTATGAGGGAATGACATCGCAATGGGATAGAGAGAGTGAGTTTATTTGTGCATTCTAGGGTTACGGTTTAGGGTGTGGCGGATTGAGTTTGAGGGTTATAGTGGAACAAGGGGACGGGACCGTAAGGGTTAGGGTGGAACGGAATGACGGCGTGATGGGTTATGGTGAAACAGATCGGCGTCGGATTTTGGCAAGGGTTACTGGGGATTAAGGGAAAACAATGTTGCAACGGGATAAAGGGAGTAACTTTATTTATTTCCTATTTTGCCTTTAGTTAAAATAGCACGTGTAGCGCACGAGCGCCATTTTGACAAAAAATTAGATAGAATTGTGATGGAGGACTAAAAAAAATAACTAATGAAATGTGAGGGACCTTTTTTCATATTTTTAAATGTAAGGGATAAAAAAGATTATTTGTCAATTTGTGAGGGACTATTTTGTCCATTACCTCAGCAACTTTTGAACTCAAAAATGCAAATATAAAGTAAAATGCAATTTAATGACCATTAATATTTATATGGAAATTTATAAAAGAGTAAATTGAATACTTTATACCTTACAAATTACTCTATTAATTAAGTTTTTAGTGCTATAAATTTAAAAATGAACTTTTTGATCGTTTACATTTTAAAAGCGGTTTTTCGGTCCCTCATTCCTACTTTCTTACACAAATATGTCCATTATTCTTATATGTGCTCCTTTGTTAAGGATGAAAAAGTTTATACATAATTAACTAATTAAAATTGATTTTTTAATTTTTTTTTCCTTCTTCTTCTTCTCTTCTTCTTCTTCTTCACCCTATTCTCTCTAATATCATATTCACATGCCTATTTCATAGCCCTGTCAACCTATATCAACGAAATGTTATTATTTTTTTAGTTTCAAATTAATTAGTTAATTATATATAAAAAAAGAAAATTTATTAAAATAATTTTTAAAAGTTTTTTTTCTTCTATACCCAAACCCAGACCCCAATGTAGACTTAAATAGTCAAACTCATTTTTAGGAGGCGCTTGGTTGAGAAAGGGGAATAAGAATGATAATAAGTTCTTTTATTATAATTGTGTTGGCTTGTTTATATTGGAGAATAATAATAATAATAATAATAATAATAATAATAATAATAATAGTAATAATTCTTCCAAGTATGCAAAGCATTGCTTTTACAGCCTTGATTAAGTGAAAATTTTTCTTTTGCAGATAATCACTTTCATACCCCCCAAAATGGGGGGAATGGAGGATAACCCAATTTTGGTATTTAGAGTTACTGTTCACAAAATTATACCTTTCAACCAAGTATCAGATTTCACTTCATTCTCATTCCAATACCCCCTAAACCTCCTCAACCAAGCAGCCCTCTTAATCTTTTTTCTATGAAGATGGGGTATTGTATTATTTATATTTGTTTTTTTTTTGTCTTATTTCTTCTACTTTCTCTCACCTTACCCAAAGAATTCAATAATTCCCCATCTTTCTTGGTCATACGCTTTATTCATAATTACTATTTATAAAGTCAATGAAATGAAACTCATTAATACCATTATCACGGATGATAAAATAGTTTTATGTGAATGTATTATTGGTGGGAATTGGATAAAGAAGAACAAGAGGAAAAAGAAAAAAAAAATAAGAGAAAAGATTTTGAAAATTGTAAATTTTGATGGCTCAACCTTGATAATAGAGTTTTTTTTTATAAAGAACTTTAAAAAGAAATGCACACGTTTGGGTTTACAAATAGATTTCATGATGGAATCATTATACTCATCAAAAAAGTTACTTTTGTAATGTAAAAGACCAAAAATGATACTTTTAGATTCATGAAACTAAAAAAAGTAACTAATAATTTGTAATGGACAACGTGTGTGATTTACTCTTTATAAAAATCAACCCTATTTTATAGGTGTATTTTACACAAAACCTTTTTCTATATTCATTTTTAAAATATATAAATTATTCACTAATTACTATGAAAACTAGTGTGGGATTCTACACAAGACATCTTGTCACCAGGCATCTCTACACGCCTTGTGATCAACAGGCCAATAGCTAAGTAAACCTTTTGTGCCTCATTGTATATGCGTGGCTCACGCTGATCTATGCCTTAATATTACTTTCTGGCTTAAAAATTATGCATGTATTCTTCTATGCCAGCTTCATGTTGTGCTCATTCGATTAATCTTGTTGTCTGCGTCCTCATCCCTCACATGCATGTGTTCATGTGCCTACATGCCCATCATACGAGCATAATGCTCATTCTTGCTCAAGTGCACACCTAAACATCTACAATTACTAGACTTCATAATATGCGTGCAATGCCCAATGTCTCCCTTAACTTACTAGCATTGTGTGCATGCCTATATGGTTAAGACCTCATTTCTCAAGAGGTCACCCCTTCTTAGTGCCCAAATAGGCACAACCTTCAAACGAACAGACATTTCTTTGCAATTAGAGATCAAGTGGACCTAAAATCACCACTAGAAGACTTATTTTATTTAAGGAGATCTTCCTAAAACCCCAAGTTCATAGTCGCCCAATGATCCTTGGTGCCTACATAGCAGCAAAGTAGCTTAGGACAAACACTATAGTACTTAGAGCTCAATTAATGTAATAGATAAATGTTAGTTTTTATTTTGGCCTTATAAATATGTATTATATTTTCAAAACTGCAATTTTTGTTAGAAAAAACATTCTTTTGTAGTAATAATAGTAGGAATTTAGGGAGAAATCGCAATCTTTATAGAAAAATGCAATTCCTTATTCGGTAGGAAAGATAACATAGAGGTATCACTTCTGACTGTTTTTGCTAATGCATACTTATTGGGGAGTAGTGTACTAAGCAAGTGTTGAGTTTTCTTCACCATCTTCCAAGCATTTGACTATCTTTTGTAATCTTTTTTTTTCTTTTAAATGAAAACTTTTATATGAACTTTCTTTTCTGTGAACTTTTATTTGTGCCTTTTAATCCTCCATTACTCTAAAAACATTGCTTCCTTGTTTGAATTACTTGCATTCGTATAAATTACGATCACGAGGGTATTAGTTGGGAAAAATAACTTAAAGGTGTTGTTTACTACACGGGTGTATTTGTGTAGGCCTAACTTGCATTCTCATAATAGTTAGTATCAAAGATTAAATTGCAAGAGTTGGGGCGAAGCTTTGTTTCTATTTATGAAAAGTTCATCCAAATTGGAGTAGGGGTGATCCTTCCATGTTTGCTACTATAAGCCTAATGTAGTGCCAATGCTCTTTGAAAATGGCTAGAATACACAAAGAACTTATTGAAACTTTAGAGAGGGCTATCAATTGTGTGAATGAGAGATTATTTGGTGATAGTGAATGTGCTATTCCTCTTGATGATCGAGTAAAGTAGAAAAAGACCTAGCATACCTTAGTGCAAACTTTGAATGGGAACAAAGGACCACTCAATGACCATATGACACTCACCAAACTCTTGAGGCAAAACTTGGGGAGAATGTGGTTGCACTACTGGAGTTGCTGACCATGATAGAAGAGTTTTGTGAGGAGATAGGGGCTCTATCCATAGAAATGGCCAACACAAGCTATGATTGTGTGGATATTCTTGCAGATAGGGCATTCAATTGAGGCAAAATCCCTAAACCAAAAGTGTTTGGCAGGGATAGGGATATAAAGAAGTTAGAGAACTTTTCTTCGAGAAGAAGTAGTATTTTGATGCCTCAAATGTCATAGATGAGGTCAAGAAGATCACTACTGAAATATGTACCTACTGGCAATGCCAAGCTATGGCAGCATTCACAAACATTTGAGATCCAAGAAAACATTTGGTGATCAACACTTAGAGCTAAAATAGAGGGTAAAGTGATAGGTTTTGCTCTACAACATTGAGAAGCAAGCTCATCAAACCTTATATGGGTTAAAGCAGACAGGCTTAATCCAAAAGTATGTGCAGAGTTTTCAGGCTTTTCTTCTTAGTATAATAGATATGTTTAAAGAAGATAAACTATTATTCTTCAAGGAGGGGCTTAAACCATGGGTTAGAGTAAAATTGAAAAGACCTCAAGTTATAGATTTAGACTCGATGATCGTATAGGTTAAGAGTTTGGTTGACTATCAATTAGAGTTGATATGGACTCAAGGATGAAGATTGAGCATCTACTTAAGGTAGTGAGAAACAACAAATCCACTATGTTATACAAGAAAAATCGTTGGTGAAACCATGCCTCCACTAGAATTAATAATGCATAGGTGGGGCAAGAGGTAAGGAGTCCTAACTACTCATTTAGTACTAAGATGCCCTTGGGGTACTTTATAAGCAATAGCCCCATAGAACATTTGATTGTCAAAAGTGGAAACTTCTAAGTGTGTTACTTGCAAAGAGTATTGGTGAAACAAGCTAAAACATGCTGGCCGGCTTTAGAGGAAGACGATATCGAAAAATTAAAAACCATTGAGCATTATTTTTCTAGTGCAATATACTCCAGTGAATCGACTAAGAATGCCAAGGCCAACCCATGCAAGAGAACAAAGGAAAAACCAAGACCGTAACATCTATGGAAGCTACTATAAACCGAATTAATCATGGAACTTGAAGCCAAAAAACTCATGAGACAAAGGAAACTAGCAAGAGACAACATAAATAGTATAAAAGTTGTGAGGCAACTCCATCAGCTATTCTTGAGGAGGAGATTGAGCATGTTGGGTCAAAGCATAGTGCAAAAAAATGGCCTAATATAGGTGGATTTGATCATAAACAGGAAGCTTTTTTGAATCATGGTGGATGAGGGGCATCCCACAACATCTTTGAAGGTAAAGTGAGAAGGTTTAGTGTCACTTTAATACCCTCAAAAAGTAAGGTGAAGGCAATCAATTCTTCATTCCAACAAATTATAAGGATTTCAAATGGGATCATGGTGAAAGTAGGCATGTTTTCCACATTATTTAGCTTAACTATAGTTAGAGTGAAAGATTTCAATCTTATGATCAAGATGGAATTCTTTAGAAATCACCCCATTGCCTTAATTTTTCTGGGAAACCATCAACGCTTGATTCGTGTATCACTTGGAACATCTTGCGAGGAAAGTCTCTCAAGTATGCAAAATAATAATGGCTATAAACAACAGGAGTTGAGCTATCTAGCCAGTCGATGTTCGTGGGTTGGGATGCAAAATACAGTACAAATGCAATAATTGATCAAGTAATAAAACCTAAATCTACAGTACAAAGCAAGTATACTTGTCATTGTATTATGGAAGTAGGGTCGATCGTTTGACGATGTTGTTTTTTTAAGGGGTTTATTCTTTGTCTAAAAGTTAAAAGGCAAATTTATAGCTAAACAACTGCAAGTTTGCTAAATTAAAGTTTAAAAAATTGAGTAAAATTAAGAATAGAAAAACAGGGGAAAATTTAAATTTCAATTAAACCTAAAATTTGGAACAAAAAATAATGGATTAATCCATAAGAAGTTATTACGGTTGTCTTTATTCTTCCCTAATTGTATAATTTAGCTATGGGATTGTGCGTTTAAAAAGGCAATTGCATTTTTTACTCTAACTTCTAGTATTAGTCATTAAAATAAAATGATATGACACCTTTTCCTAGTCTATTACCCCATTTAATCAAATAATTGAATACAAGTACCAATACATACAACTCATGAAACCTACACAAATTGCATAATTTTTAAATGAAAACTAGCTATTAGACATTAATATGCATTATTTATAATATAAATTAACACAATAAGGAAAAATATCAATAAACAATCATCAATTTTTAAAAATTGTAAGAGTTTAGCCACACAAAACAATGAAAAGAAACACTAAATTGAATAAATGAAATATAAGATTACAGTGAAGAAGACTCTGCTTTACAAGAAAAAGCCTAACTTGTCCTAGATTGCACTTGCCCTCTTACACACAAGTAGTATTGTTAATTATGAACTCCACTTTGTACCATTCATCGTCCTTTTTTTTTTCTTTGATCTTCTCAACTGGTTTCATTTGATATTGTTCAACAAAAAAGTATAACCAAATTCTCACTTTCTCCCATACAAAATAGTAGCAAATCTACTCTCATCACAATCACACATGAGAGAATCATGAGAAGTATGTAGATTCTTTTTGTGTTCCTCCATTTTTCTTTGATTCAATCTTGTCGGCCCTTCTTCTGGAAGTTGTTAAGTAACTAAGGTTAGAAGCAAAGAACTTGAGTCATCCTTCATTGGCCCATTTCCTAAGAAATTCTCCTCAAACTCTATCTTCTGTTTATGCTCATTTTCACTCTCAAACTCATCCAAAGATAAGACAACTAAAGCACCTTGCTTAAGGGAGTTCTTAAACATCTCCAATCTAACCTTAAACTCTTTGAGAGTCTCTAGATTTTCAAACTTTTGGCATTTTAATTGTTCTTCTCTCTCCATCAATAACGTCTCATTTAATACCTGATTATATACATATTCATACATATAATGCTTGTGGAAAAAATGAAATAGACATATTGGTTGATCAAATTTCATTTGATAGCCATCTCAAGTTGACATATAAGAATCATTCTAATTGTTATGGTAGCAATTGGATGTTGAGTAGAGCTATTCCTTATAAGATATGTACAAATTGGTCATCAAAATTAATCTCATTTTGCACATTCCAACATAAGGTCACGTCCACAAAACTCACAAACTACTAAGAAGGGAATTTGGGATGAACAAAGATGGTATAAGGGTTTAGACAAATATATAGCCCATTTGGGATTATAATCTTAGAAGTGAAGGTTATAATGGCTCCAAAAGGAATCATGAATTTCTTCAAAAGTTTTTTTCTTTTACCTGACATCATTCTCCCTTATGACTAACCACCCCCAATTTGAACACTTAGTAAGATATTAAGGCACATAGACCCAATGAGGGTCATTACTTTTATAAACTACTTGAGTAGACAAGTAAAAAAATATAGACTCATTATCATACCCGTCTATTCTCTTCGGGGTCCATCTATCCATAAATTAAGAAACACAATAAAAAAAAGTCAAAGTAGTATTAAAGTACCTAAAAATAGACAAATAAAACAATCCTAAAAATACTTCAATTTAAATAAATCAACACTCGAAGTAATTGAGCAATACTAACAACGGCTCCAAAAACTTGATGTGTGCAGATTGGGATATAAAATGCAATACAAATACTATAATTAATCAAATAATAAAATCTAAATCTACACAACTAAGCGTAAGTATACATTTGTAATTGTCTTGTGGAAGTATAATTGATCTCAAGAGAATGTTGTTACTTTGAAGAGTTTATTTTTTTTTTATCTAAAAGCCAAAAGGGCATTTATATAGATTAAGAACTTCAATTTTGCTAAATTAAAGTAAAAGAAATGAGTAAAATTAACAATAAATAAGCAAGGGAAATTTAAATTTCAATTCAATCTAAAATTTGGAACAAAAAATGATAGATTAATCCCTTGTAATTGTGTAATTTAGCTATGGGATCATACATTCAAATAGGCATTTGTCTTTTTCACTCTAGTTTCCACAATCTATTTTATCTATATATATATATATAAAACAATATCCCTTCAACATAGTTTGGACATGTATGTTGATTTGATTATTATACTCAAACGATGTGGAGAATTCCTATTCTCCATCTTTATTTACCCAATGCCATAAAATCTTAATTTAACTATATATTTGATTGACATCGATTACCCATTTTGAATAAATTTAAATACATTTTATTTACTTCAAGATTAAGTTCAAATGTAATTTATAATCCTCGTCATTTTATTTGAGTTCAAGTGAAAGTTTTAATTCTTATCACTTTATTTATATTTACCACAACCAAGGTCACCTCCTTTAAGATTGCCTTAATTTTTTTTTCATAATTTTATACTTTTTTTTAATTAATTTATCCCTTACAATTTTATCTTTAAGTGAAAATAAAAAGATAATAAATTTATGTAGTCAAAGATAGACAAAGAGTTGAAGGAACAATATTTTCTTAAAAGTTAAAAAAAAAAATTATGAAACGTTATAAAAATACAATCACCTTTAGAATTTTTAACAAACTCCTAATACACATAGAATTCTTACAAGTGACAAATATTTTCTTTATTAGTTTAAAATTAGAAAAATTAATAATTAGTTTATGTCAAAATTTTTTCATGGTTATGACTGTTTATTTATTTTTAGATTTTTCAATTGGCATGGCTAAAATGCAAATTTTATATCCAAATTTCCATTCTTTACAGATATATTTGAAAATTTAAAAATTGAATCATTCATCAACATGTTATTATCACAATTTATCATTAATCAAGTAATTTATTTAAGTAGTTAATCTCATCTTAGTTTAAACATATTAAAGTAATTTATTAACTCACTTAAGTTTTCCTTAAAAGGTAATTTAAAATTATTGAAGTTATCTTTCAATTAATCTAATTAATTTATAAAATTTCATTTCATTCTTATCATTATCTATAAGAGCAAACTATATTTTTCGTCATCATACTTTTTGTTTATCCCAACTTTGATCACTATACTTTTTTTGTCTCACATTTGGTCACTGAACTCTTGAAAAAGTTCCAAAGTCAGTCATTTCGTTTATTTCTCCAGTTAAGTGTTAATGGATACCTATTTTCATTGGACAAAAAGGTCATTTTACATTAAAAAAATATTTATTTTCTTTCCTTATCTTCATCTCTCTCCCTTTTCTTTCCTTTTCTCTTCTTCTTCTTATTTTCTTTTCCAAACCCCAATCTTTCTCATTCTATCATGAGTCAATGTTGCCCTTTGAAAATCACACTCCGCCACATACCCTTCAATCATATCACTAGAAATTTCACAACAATCCAACAATATTCTTACACCATCCAACCTTGACAACACATATTCAGCTTTCTCCAAATATCCCTACTCATACAAGCAATTTGGCCATGATTTTACACGAAAGCAAACGATGTTGAAATCCCTACCCTGCTCACTAGCCCACCAAAAAACACCCTATAAAGATTCAACCTGTTCAAGCTCAATATCAAATTTCCCATTATGAAATTCAAAACCTAATAATGTATCAAGAAACTTAACCAGGGAAATAGACGGGGTGACCAACTTTGGGGTATTTTGAAACTATTTCCCATTCCAAAGTTGGTCACTCCATCTATTTTTCCAGTTAAAATTGACCTTTCTGTCCAATTAAAATAGGTATCCGTTAACATTTAACCGGAGAAATAGACGGAGTGACCAACTTTGGAACCTTTTCAGGAGTTTAGTGACCAAAAGTGAGAAAAAAAAATTACGGTGACCAAAGTTGGGACAAACAAAAAGTATGATGGCCAAAAATATAGTTTACACTATCTATTACATCTATTATAACTGTTAGGGTAATTACATCTACTACCCTTGTGGTTTGTAAAAACTAACAATAAAACCTCCAGACTTGAAATATTACCAATCCCCCCTTAAAGAGGCTAAATGTTATGAATTTAGTTGATTAATGGAGTTAAATGTTATGAATTTATCAAATTTAAAGGGGTATTGGTATTACTTCAAATCTGCGGGTTTGATTAGTAGTTTTTACAAACCACAGGGGGTAGTAGATGTAATTTACCCTAATTGTTATGATTATCTAGAATTCAAATTTTCACCCTTTTATTAATATAAAATACACAATTCTTATTATTTCACTTGACCTTTATATTTTTCTCTCACATTTTGTGTTTCATAGTCAAGTTTTTGTCAAAAAGATTCATGATTCTTATTATTTCACCCAACCTTTATTTTTTGCTCTCACATTTTGAGTTTCATAGTCAAGTTTCTGGAAAAAAATTATAGTACCAAGAATTTGTTAGTGATATGTGTAAGTTGTTTTGCTAATGAATTTTATTTTTATTGTACAAAAAGTAATGATAATGATTTTTTTTTAAATTTTTTGTTCAGATGACAAGTTTAAGGGTTAAGGTGGGTTTGTGTGTGCTAGAAAGGTGTAGTGTGCAGAAATAGAATTTCATAATTCTATTTTTTTTTTATTTTTTATGTTTTTTTATTATTAGTGGATTACAAATTAGAAATTTAGATATAAATGGCTTCTTTGTGAAAAAATTTCTTTGGTAGAGAATTTGTTGCTTTCTTGAATATGAAAAATTTTATTTTATTTTCATCACTACATTTTAGAATAAATATATATTTATTTATTTTTAGTGATATTCAATTGTATATTTATTTTATTGGTTGTGAATGATAAAATGATATTTTCTTTTTGAAAGTATTAGGTATTCTAGAAAAAAAATTATTTTGGTATTAAGAATTTATTTTTATTTTTAAATAAGTATTATTATTTCATTTAATAATATTTTGTTGCATACAATAATAATAATTCTATTACATACATACATACATACAAATATTCATTAGTATTTATTATTAGAATTATTTTTTTACTTTTGTTTAAAAATAAAATAAATAATTTACTATTGAAATAATAATCTCCCATTTATTTGAACGGGTCAAACACTAGTTATTATATAAAAACTTGCTATTGGACATTAATATGAATTACCAATAACATAAATCAACACAATAAGGAAAAATATGAACAACCCATCATGAAGAGATTCTAGAAGTTTAGCCATAATAGCAATGGAGAGAAAAACAAAATTGAATAAATGAAACATAAGAATGAAGTTTAAAGTGAAGAAGACTCCCCTTCATAAGAAAAATCTTAGCTCAATACTTAATATTTAACCCAAAATCCATTTTCTTCCAAAATGGAGATTTTTCAATTCAAAACTCACTAGAACCTTAGGTTAATGATGACTTTCTGTACAAAACTCTAGAATTTTTGTGGAGGATTCGAGAAAATAGCAGTTCCAACAAATACATTTGCAAATATAGGTTGACTAAATTATTTGCAACAATAACAGGTTGACGGTTTAGGCCACGGGAAAATACCGAAAAACCCCTGATGCTTATGAACTTCATCGTTTAACTTCATTTCAACATTCATCTGCATTCTTTCATTCTTCATGGATTGAACATTTAATTTCCACGGTGCATACATGAAATCAAACAACTAGTTTGAATGTCCCGTACAAGTTATTTCGTAAGTAATAATTGAAAATGTAAAGTACATCCCGACCGACGAACAAACAAAATGCACTTGTCTCAAACTGGCAATTGGATGTTTGAAGATGGCCGAAGACATAAATTATTAAGGTTCTACAGACAAATAAGGAACACAGACGGCATCTGTTGGACGAATAAACGAGTTTATTCGAGTGTTTAATCGACGCTTGGTCGAGGGTTTAATCGACGCTTTAGTCGACTCTTATTCGAGACTTCAATCGACTCTTTAGTCAACGTTTAGTCAAGATTATAATCGACGTTTTAGTCAATTTTTGGTCGATATTTCGTCGATATAAAAAATTATGAAAATATTATTTGAAAACCGCGCCCGATCGTTTTCTCGCGACTGTTCATTCTCCCACCATCACTTAAGTCGCCGAAGAACACGGAAGTAATATTTTCAATTGATTGACACTCTCTGATATTGAGAACCCATTTACATCCACCATTTACACCATTTACACCATATTCAAGCATTGCAATTGAAATGGCACGTACGCGAGGTGGACGTCCAGAGCTGGCACAATGGAGCAGAAATCAGAGAAGACGACTAAGGACAAGAAGAAGGTTAGTTCACATGTTGCTTCATGTTTGTTACGTTTAGAAATCAGAGTGCTTGGTTACTCATTTTCGTGTATTTGCCGCGTATTTCGTTTAGAAGCTATTATAGTAGTTAGGGTTTTGCACATGTTTAAACCCTTTCATACTGTTGAAATACTATTTTTTTTATAACTTTAAACACACAAAACTGTCGACAAAACACTCGAAAACCATGTTAATGATTAACACTTGGGCGAAAACAAGTGTCGATTGTATGCCCAATATATCTCAAACAAGTATCGAGATATGTCTCGAACAATTGTCGACTTTATGTATCTTGAACAAGTATGGAACAAGTGCCGACTGTATGCTAAATATGTCTTGAACATAAGTGTTGACTCGTCGCTCAATATGTCTCGAACAAGTGTCGACTCTGTGTTCAATAGGTCTCGAACAAATGTGTGGACTGTATGCCGAATATGTCTCGAACTTAAGTGTCGACTCATAGCTCAATATGTCTCGAACAAGCGTCGACTCTATGCTCAATATGTCTTGAACAAATGTGTCGACTGTATTCCCATTATGTCTCGAACAAGTGTCAATACAAAGCCTCGATCATGGTAAAATTGGACAAAATGCTTAAAATACAAGTTCAAACTATCTCTCTTTTCTTTGTAATCTGAGATATTTTTCTGAACTTTCATTTGATTACTTTCACATCATTTTTTTGATCTTATATGAATAATATCACACAAACAAACCAACACTAGAAACGGTAATGCAACAAATCTAAGCTACTAAAAGATATAACAATCAAACAAATATGATTAAATTTGATGAAATAAAGATGTTAGCTTAGCTCTAAAAAAAAATAATGTTAATCAATCATAGATAAGACATTATTTAAGTCGTTTTGTATTTAGTTTATGAATGGCCTTCAAATAGATTGATTATAAATACCAACTTTTTACAATTATTTTTGCTAAGTGTTGACAAAAATCATAAAGTTAATATGTCCCAATTTTCCAAATCAAACAAGTATATAATTGTAAAAGTTTCCCAACATTTGTAAAATTTATAGTTTGCCAAATAACATTGAATGCATATATTTGACATGTTTCAGAGTAAAAGGTGAGAGTAGGGGTGTGCAAATATTTTACATATTTTACATTGTTATGTGCAGGGATATCTAAAGGCGCAAATGGTCGTTCAGGGAGAGTTTTTCAATGCTCAGGTTTCCCAATACTGCTATTATGAAGCCAATATGAAGATGATCCGGTCGAAATTGACCGAGATGCAAAAAGAAATACTTCAAAAGAAGAGTTGTCTTGCTGAAATTGCTCTTGACCACGAGCATACATTCTGATGTAAACAAATCATACATTCCTTGCTGTTGAGGCAACTCAAACCCAACGAGAAATCCAAGCAGGATAATAGCATATATTTCAACGTTGCGAGTAAGAAGGTGAAATTTAGCAAGAGAGAGTTTGCCATCATCACGGGCCTGAAGATGGGCGATTTTGATAGTGCATATGCCAAATACCGTGCACCAAATGGTCCTTCATCAATATCGAAGTTCATTAAACAACTGGGTTCGACGGAGGAAGCGACATACGATGAAGTGTTAAAGGCCTACGATCGGATAAACTCAAGTTACTCGGACATTGATGTTGTGAGCTTGTCACTATTACTTTTTTACATATCAATCAACGGCATGACCAAGAGAACTAGAATTGAAGACAAGCTTCTTCATTTGGCCTGTGATTGGAAGAGCTTCGATGAAATCCCGTGGGGTGAACTCTCCTACAGGGCGACTGTAGATAGTGCTTGAAAGAGCATGATTAATGTCTTGAAGCAAACTAGTCACCCTGGAAACAGGACATACACTATTTGGGGGATTCCCAGTGGCATTTGGGTAAGGATACCATCAACTTGTATTTTAAGTTCTATAAGTACATGCATAATATAAATACGTTGGTCCTAATTTTGACCCTTCCACTTTCTTAAGTGTTCGCATATGAGATAATGCCACATCTTGAGCGTTTGAAGATGGTGCAAAGTGTCGAATCCTATAGGGACAAGCCGAGGATGTTTAGGTGGAAAAGTGTGAATTGTCAACGTAGAGAACAAGAGAGGAAGCAGGTGTGGGAAAAACGAACAGTCGACGGCGAGGTATGACATCACACACTTTTTATGATTTGTATAGTTCGACGTGCAATATAACTTTCTTCATTCATCCAACTTTATTGCTTGATTTCATGCAGAAGGTGAAAATAACTCAAATGAAGCCAACTCCACAAGAACGAGAAAAGTTGTTGCAATGGGAACAAGAGGCAGAGGAGGCAGAGGAGGAAGATGCAGAGTTGGGCAGAGAGAATGCCGATTCAGTTGATTTTTTTGTGTCGTATAGGAAAAGGAGTAGAGAAGAAGATGTCTCCGACCGTGAAAAGCGACAGAAACTCCGCCATGAGGTCAAGCATGAAGCAGAGTGAACAAATGAATTCATCCATCAGCTACTTGAACGACAAGCTATGACCGAGGTAGAATTGTCAATGTGTAAAGATGAGCTCAAGCTTCTAAGGTCGGAGACGGATGATAGAGTCAAGACCCTTAAAGAGGACCTCGAAGTGATGACCGATAAGGTTTATATGTTGGAAGAGTATGTGCACATCCTTATGTCGCGTGGGGCTATGCGATGACGGACCCCTGAATCCAGTCCATTGCAAGGTACTTCCCCTAGCTATAGCCTTGAAGTAAATAAAACTCCGGTGGCACATGTCATTGTTACAGTCGAAGAGGGTTCATCCCATGGCGATGACAACAAAGTCCTTCAAGAAGGGACTGGGCAGGCCGAGAGTCGAGAAGGGACTGACCTGGGCGATGATGAACGGCACACGTCAGGAGAGACCCTAGAGCCGGTCGCGGGAGAGCAACTAGAGCAAAGGACTAAGGAAGTGTCGGATGTGTTGGAGATTGTCCATCAGCTCAGTTTTGAACACAGAATTCCTTCGCCCAATGTCCCCGTATTTGCAAACAGTGCTCCACCACCGCCGATGAAGGAAAGAGATACCAAATCCCCAGTGGAAGAAGCAGTGGGGCAAAATTTGGGCCCGACTCTTGGCCTCACAGCGGACGCCACGGCACAAGAAAGCTCTAAAGTGAGGGGGGAGGTGAGTTTTAGTCTAGCTGATTTGCTTCCAACGGAAGCATAGGATAACGCAATGAAGGAGTGGATGAGGTACAAACCAACACTCTATTTGTGGACGCGAATAGGGATTTCTTTGGACTCCGATTTGCTAAAGACTATGTGGACAAAAGGATATTGGCTCAATGATCTAGTAAGGCTCGATTTTTCTTTCTTCAATTAAAACCTTTATTAGTGATACTTATCTCCTATGCTTGAATCCTTTTTGTTTTAGCAAATTGATTTGTATACCTCAATGCTACGCAAACGGATCATTAACATGGGCTGTGAGGATTTGTCCATTATGGAGTCTACCTTCGATGTAAGTTTGTTCACCATTCCACTCATACGATTTTATATTTTTATTTAATGAGCTGCGTATTCTTGTTTGTATTAGAATAGCTTGAAAATGATTCATAATGACAAGAGGGATGCAAACGTAGATGACATGGCGATGAAACAGTTTGTTAGTGATGGTTTGTTTGCACATGACCTTAGGAAGTTGGACTTTCTCTTATTCCCATGTCACGTAGATGGCAACCACTGGATGCTCGTGAAAATGGATATAGATAAGCAGAAATTTTGTGTTTACAACCCATCGCCGCAGGGCACAGTTGTGGTGGCGAAGTTAGAATATCTCACTACAACAATGCCTAAGATAATCAAGGCATGCGAGTTTAATACATACTATTGCAAACAACATACAGTTGGGGATACATGGGAAGTTCTGGTCGAGCACATCGAGGAGCACCAAGAACCGAGGCTAGTATCTCTTTTTTTGTTTACGTAATGTTCGATCACATAAAATGTAATAATTTGATAAATTTGTGTTCCATCGTGCTTGCAGGAGCGGTGACTGTGATATTTACGTACTGAAGTGGGTAGAATGCATAATCCATTGCCTCCCGCTAAATACCATTTCACCAACGAACGCTCTTGCTTTGTGTAAACAGATGGCGTATGCACTTTACGTCCACGCACTTGAGGAGGATAAATTCTATCTAGAGCAGAGGAAAAAAGGTAGAAGGGAAGAAAAGAAACAAGGGAAGGAAAGCAACAAAGGAAGCAAAGGTTGAGAAGGGGAGCCAAAAATAGCCCAATAGTTGCATATACTTTAGCTAGGAATCATTCGGTGCATATACTTTAGTTAGGAATCATTCGTTGCACATAATTTAGGACTAACGTGTAATGTTGTAACTTCTTTTAATGTATGGTATGTAAATTTGTAAATACTTTCTCTTTGCTTCCTAATTTCAAACAATATTAACAAAAAACTTATGTACAAAATTTATATTAAGTAAGAAATCTACATATTTATATCATTTTCAGTCATATTAGTCATCTTTCTTATCTATATAACTTATCCGTTTGACGTTTTTCCCCCCTAAAATTTCAATTGATTATTACATTATTCTACTTTTTAATATTTCTGTTTTTATTTCTTTTGGCGTACAGTTCAGTAACTTAATAACTAAGTCACCTCAATTTCATTTGTGACTGTCATGATTGTAAAGAGTAAAAAACTTGTCTATAAAAAACATGTGATATAATTATAATTATATAAATTATGATTACAGAATTAATACATGTGGTAAGATGTGAGAGAACAGATACGGTTTTCTTTTTGTATATATGTATAATAAATTTCACAAAAGAAAATGTTGGATTTTAATCTCAGTGTGCGTTGGGTAAAAATCAATTTTATTAAGCCAAAAAAAGAAGACAAAGAAGTTAGTCGACATTTATTCGAGGTTTAATTCGAGAATTTAGTCTAATGTATTCGAGGTTTTATTTGAGACTGTAGACGACATTTATTCGAGCTTTTCTTCGAGAATGTAGTTGACATTTTGTCGATGGTTTAATCGACACTTTAATCGACATTTAGTCGACATTTACGCGAGGGAGCAACACTCTCGACTTATTCGTCCACAGAACGGTGTTAGCGCGCGGCAAGCGTGGGAAATGAATTTTTCATAATTCTCTAATAAAAAACTGAGCCTATGGAGTGAGAAAACATTAGGAAACATTCTGTACTCAATCGACCTAACTATACAATTCACACGCACATTTCGGACATTCAGGGCACCGAACCGATCTTCCGCTGTGTAAAAGGAAAACGCAGTTCCCTCCAGACAATCTCTAAGTATCAGGTACGCTCCTTAATGACTCCCTAATAAGATTTGTCATTCCCTTGGATGATTAAAATTGACGACGGGATTGTTTGTTAAAGGGTTATTTCCATTATTGGCGCCTTAACTGATTATATGCATATAGAATGATTTACACGTGGCATAGGTGAAGGAATGGCGCACAATGATAAATGGGCTGTTCATGTGCTTTTCGACGGAGACTAGAGTGTTGACCCCGCCACGAATGAACATAGATTCGTGAGCTATAAGAGGATTGAAACCATTTTGTTAAAGGAAGACTCAAGCTTCTTGGAAATGATGAATCAAATCTTAAGCATAATGGATTTAGATTCAGAGATTACACCTAAACTGGTGATCGAATACCTACCAAAATACCTATCAAATATATCGGTATTGCCTATAAAAATGATCACCACGTCCAATTTTTTTGAATGAGATTATTAAACGGAGTGATGCAAAGATACCATTATGTGTCACCATTCGAGATACTGGACTTACGGAAGATGAATTCGATGCTAGCAACTCACCAATAAATCGTTGCAGCTCTGTTTGTCCGGTCCGGACGGACAATGTCATACATACAAGACAGATCGATGACAACATCCTTTGCATACCGGATGAAGATCCTCAGGCCAGTGATGAGGAGGATGATCGCGTTTTGGAAATGTTGATCTCGGAGAATGAACAAAGAGTTCCCGTGAGAACAAGGCAAAAGGAACCAAACAGGATGGTTGCAGAAAAAATTCATTGCATTACCACGATGCAGTCATCAGATGTGGATTGTGGTACGTCTTCTGATAGATTAGCTGCAGTGGTGGATATTGCAGTGAATGATGTGTTTGAAACTAGGCGGCATTTGTTCATGAGAATATCCATGTTGGCTGTGAAGTATTTCTTCGAGTGGAAGGTTATTAGGGCTAATAGGCAGTTCTGGTATCTGAGGTGTAAGGACAAAAATTGCAAGTGGATGTTAAATGCAGCTGCCGTTGGGAATTCTTCAGCCTGGAAGATCACAAAATATGCTAACAACCATATATGCCAATCATCATTGGTCCAAAGTGATAATAAGCAAGCCAGCCACGATGTACTTGGCTTGTGGATCAAATGTAAGTACACAGATGTATGTCGGCCGTATAGGCGAAGGAAATTATTTCAGATATTCAGTCAGAATTGGGTGTTAACATAACGTACAACAAGGCGTGATGCGTAAGGGAAGCTGCTTTGGAGGAAGTTAGAGGAAGTTTTGAGGATTCGTATCGGATACTTCCATCTTATTTACATGTGATGAATGAGTTGAACCCGGAAACTGTTATTGAAGTATGTCGAGAAGAAGATGGGCGCTTCAAGTATTTATTTTTCGCATTTGGTGCATCGATTCGTGAATTCCAAAGGCACATGAGGCCGGTTATTGCCATTGATGCTTGCTTCTTGAAAGGAAAATATCCCGCTTCATTACTTGTTGCAACTAGCATGGATAGTAACAACCAAGTATATCCTGTGGGTTAGGGAATAGTTGATTCTGAGAATCACACATCATGGGAGTGGTTTCTCGAAAGGTTGAAGAATGCAATTGGCTCCGATATGGATGGACTGGTGTTTGTATATGACCGACATATGAGCATCGCCAAAGGTATTGCGAATGTTTTCCCTAATTCCTTCCGTGGAGCGTGTATTTATCATCTAAGCAACAACCTCAAATCCAAATTCAAATAAGAAGCCCTGATCCCATTCTACTTTAAGGCTGCAAAGGCTTACACTATTGCTAAATTCAATGAGTTGTTTGAAATTATTTCACTGCAAAATCCACGGGTTGGCGAGTATTTAAGAGAGGTGGGGGTTGAACGTTGGTCAAGGGCACATTCTGGTGGGAGACGATATATAATAATGACATCCAACATTGCAGAATGTCTAAATGCACTGTTGAAAGATGCCCGCGAATAACCTATTCATTCCTTGGTGGATTATATCCGTAACACACTCCAAAGATGGTTTCACAATAGGCGTACAGCTGCTTGCGAAATCAAAACAATGATCACCTCATACTGTGAAGACTTAATCGGATCTAGGATGAGAGAAGCACAATCCTATGTTGTTGATCTGGTCGATATGAATAGATGGTGTGTACGGGATATTGCAAATCGTACAGCTACAGTGGATTTGCTTGGAAAGACATGCACGTGTCGAGTGTTTGATATGGATCAACTCCCATGTGTGCATGCACTAGCTGCAGCTCGACACCATCAAATTGACCATTACACCTTATGCTCGCCAGTTTATCACACCGCTATAATTATAGGCGCTTATGCAAAGCCTATTATGCCCGTTGGTGATCCTAAGGATTGGATTGTGCTAGAAGAAATTTTATCCATTTAACTATCACCACCAGAACCAAGGGCTAAGAAAAAGAGAATTCCTTCAACTAGTGAGAAAAAAGTTGAAAAGAACTGTGGTCGTTGTGGACAGCGTGGACACAACCGGCAAATTTGCTCAAATCAATTAGTTTGTAGGGACAAAATTGTTGACACTATGTGCTTTGATGTAATGAATAGTTACAATTCATTATCCATATTATGTTTTATCAATAAAACACATACTCATTCGCAATTTTAGTACTTTCTGTTCACATATTTAAGTGTTAAAATCTGCTCGTTTTGAACATGATATTTTGTACACCATCGAGAAATATATGATAGAAATGTAAAAAATTGCAAACAAAACACATGGAAATAACGAGAAACTGTGCTAAAGCCTCTTAATTTGTGCTTGTATTCAAAAACTATAAACTGTTTAACAAAATGCATGAAGCTCTATATGAAGGAAAGCTCCAAAATATTATGACTCTTGTTGGTTTTTTTGTCCTTTCCTCTGACTCATTGTATTACAAAACACACAAATCAAAACAGTAGAAAAACTTATTTTTTTCTACCAGTAGATGTTAATGGACTTATATTATTTGCATTTATTTCAATATCAAATAAAATAGCACACCTCAGTTTATCAAACAGGATTCATAAATAAATGGTGAGAGTGGTTAAATAACTGTTTGTACTATCTTACCTACCAATTTAATTGTCATAGGCTAATTTACAGCTAAATTTACATAAATTTTAAGGTAACAATAAGATGTGATTCACAATAAGATATAATATGTTTATCAAGGTTTAAAAACGTCGACGAAACGTCGAATAAAACGTCGACTAAAAAGTTGAGTAAACTCTCGACATTTTGTCAACTAAAAGTCGATTAAACTCTCGATGAAACGTCAACTAATTAGTCGTTTATTCGTCTAACAGATGCCGACTTCGTTCCTTATTTGTCGTAGAACCTTAATAAGTCTTCGACCATCTTGAAACATCCAATTGCCAGTTTGGGACGTCAGGATTTTGTTTGTTCCTCGGTTGGGATGTATTTTACATTTTTTATTATTATTTATGAAATCAAACAAGTTGTTTGTTCGTCGGTCATGAAATCAAATTTCATTTACGCACCGTGGAAATGGGATGTTCAATCCATGAAGAATGAAAGAATGCAGAAGAACGGTGACATGAAGTTAAACGATGAAGTTCTAAAGCATCAGGGGTTGAAAGGTATTTTCCTGTCGCTTTTACGATCCTCTTGCTATTGTTGCAAATGATTTGGTCAACCTGCTATTTTCTCAAATCCCACAATTTTTGTGGAAGTTAGGGTTCCAAAATTTTCTAAAGTTTAGAATCCTTCCCTAAAATTGAAAAGATGAGTTTTTATTAGAATTATACCTATTTGACTCCTTATAAGTGGTTAAGGACCAAGAAAAAGAGTAAAAAGGGGTCAAAGGGTGAAAAATACATGAATCAATTAAACTGTCAATTTTCGGGCATAATCACACTGCCCACACAACCTCAGTTGCATTGCACCACGATCAAGCCTAACTCTCTCTTTGCCCTCTCTATTCTCAATTCTATGCGTTGGTTTTATTTTTAGTCAATGTTTTGAGGTTTTCTCCAATAGAATGAGGCTTCAACGTCTTAATGAAATTTATAGATCTTTCTCTTTAATTTTCAATGCTTTAAAGATCATTGAAATTGGATTTGTGTAACTCTAAATATAGCCATTCAATTTTCTAATCTAGTAGGCTTCTGGATTTTGTCTTTATAGGGCACTTCGCATAAATATAGTGAATATTTTTCTTATAAGATAGATACTTCCATAACTCTCTTCTACTACAAGATTATTTTTACGTCATTAAGTACATAAGTGGCATGTTTGAAATCACACTCAAGAAACCTTATCAGCATATCAAGTACGAAATGGCCTATCCACAATTAGTTGAGTTCATTCTAGAAATGATTTTAATTCTTTTGTCATCCTGGTGCATGTGAAACGTGACCTTAGCACAGAGAACACATTAGAGATGACAGCCAGGCAGGGTACCCTCCCCCTTTAATCACCCTATATAGAAAAAAAAAATAATAACCTAATATTCATCTTGATACTCATCTCTTTACGCCTGTTCCCTGCCTTACCCCACCTCACTCTACTTCCCACACAAGTGCCCAGTGGGGCCCTGTTATTGGTTAAAAAATATATATATAAATTAAAATTTAATATCTAGATCATATGATAGCAAAAAAGTTACACTAAAAACTAAGTAAAAAATTACATTGTGCCAAAATAAATTACACAATTTTAACAGTTATAATAATTTAATTAATTATTTTAATTCTTATTCTTTTACATAACAGAATTTAAAATATATACAATAACATATTTATAAAAAAAAAATAGCATATAAGTACTCATTGTAGACTATGATTACTAATAATATACTATAATGAAAAAGTTAAGAGTGAATAAATAATAATTTAATAATTAATTGTGAACCAATGGTAAACTAATAGTAAATAGTAATTGATAATGAAATACAATAACTAAAAATTTCATTACTATAATTTCACGGGGGCGTAGTTATTCGATAAAAAGACGTACTTGTCATCTAACTATTGTAATAAAAGATATATCTTTAGATGATAAAGATGTAGAGATAAATTCGTTAAAAAAAAGAAAAAATATGTAGTGGAAGAACATGGGACAAAAAATAAATCCACTTGGTTTCAGACTTGGTACAACCCAAAGTCATCATTCTCGTTGGTTTGCACAAGCAAAAAATTATTCTGAGGGGCTACAAGAAGATCAAAAAATCAGAAAGTGTATTAAGAATTATGTACAAAAGAATACGGAAATATCTTCTTTAGTAGAAGGAGTTGCACGATAGAGATTCAAAACGAATTGATCCGATCCGGATCATCATTTTTATGGGATTCCCAAAGTTATTACTAGAAAATCGACCGCAAGGAATCGATTTAACTCGGATGACTCTACAATAAGAATTTAACTGTGTGCTCCGACCCCTTAACATTGCCCTCACAAAAATTGCTAAACCTTACGGAGACCCTAACATTCTTGCAGAGCATATAGCCGGACACTTAAAGCATAGAGTTTCATTTGAAAAGCAATGAAAAAGCTATTGAATTAATCGAACAAGCAAATAAAAAGGAATTCAAGTTCAAATTATGGGTCGACGAAAAAGAAATTGCACGGTCGAATGGATTAGAGAGGCGGGTTCCCTACAAACCATTCAAGCTAAAATTGATTATTGTTCCTATACTGATTCGAACTATCTATGGTATATTGGGCATCAAAATTTGGATATTTATAGACGGGGAATAATAAACTTTTCGTTTTCTTTTACTTCTATCTAGAAAGCTAAACCCATTCATTCTTTTTCTCAAAACTAGCAATTCTAATTTGAATTCTATAAGGTTAAATAAAAATTCGATTGACCGTTTGATAAAATTGCTATGCTTAGTGTGTGACTCGTTGGTTTTTAGGGTTAGAATTCAACAAATAGAATTCAACAAACCAGCCCCATAATAATAGGAACTTAATAACTCTAGAACTAATAACCAACTCATCACTTCACATTATCTCGATCTAAAGCTAAAGAACCAGTCAAGATGTGATAAATCGGTCATATCTTTGTAGCAACTGAATTTTTTTGTCAAAAAAAAAACAATCAATAGGATTTAAGTTGTAAAGCAAAATAGAGAATCAATATGTGGGTAAACGGAAGGCTGAGAGAAAGAGAGAAAAAATCAATATCAATATCAATGATATAGACTTCCAATATGTAGGGTTTATGAGTAATTTTATAAAAACTTATAATTTTATAAAAGCTTTTAATAAAAGGCAGTGTAATAAAAGCATCAATACGAATTCATCCATCCATAATTCATAAGTAAAATAAAACGACTCCTCTTACTAGGATTAATATAACAAAACAAAAAACCAATAGAAGGGTATTTTTTGTTTACCGATGTAATTTTGGAACTGAACACCTAAATGCCCTTCAAAAGTAAGTAAATAGATACGAAACATATAAAATGCGGTTAATCCCGCGGTAAACCAAGCTATTATTGCAAAAATCGTTGAATATAACCAACTATCAGTAAGAATTTCATCTTTGGACCAAAAACAAGCCAACGGCGGAATACCACAAATAGAAAGTGTACCTACTAAAAAAGTGATTTTGGTAATTGGTACATGTTTTGTTAAACCTCCCATAAGAGCCATATTTTGACTTTTATGGGGAGAATACCCAACAACTGTTTCCATTGAGTGAATAATGGATCCGGATCCTAAAAATAACAAGGCCTTGGAATAGGCATGAGTAATCAAATGAAATAAAGCACTTCGATAAGACCCCATACCCAGAGCTAGCATCATATAACCCAATTGAGACATTGTAGAATAGGCTAAACCTCTCTTAATGTCTTTTTGAGCAAGAGCTAAAGTAGCTCCTAACAATTCTGTTCCTATAGCTACCAACGAAATGCAATTCATGATGTTACGTATAACTATGAAAAGAGGAAGAAGCGGGCTACAAGAAATTCCATTGCTACCATGGTAGCGACATGTATAAGAGCAGAAATAGGTGGGCCCTCCATGGCATCAGTAACCATACATGAAGGGAAAATTGTGCAGATTTAGCAATGGCACCGGCAAATAATAGAACAAAGACACAAAGTAACAAATAAGCAATTAACTTCATTATTCAAAATCAAGTTATTGACTATTTGAATAAATCGAAATTCAAAGCGCGTTATCCAAAAAAACCCAAAATTCCTAATAATAAACCAAAATCCCTATACGATTAGTTACAAAAGCTTTTTGGCACGCATTTCTTTGCAAGAGGTCGTGTAAACCAAAATCCTATTAATAGATAGGAGCATACCCCAACCAATTCCCAAAAATATAAATTTGTATCAAATTAGAACTAGTAACCAATCGACATGGAAGTACGAAAAACTCATATAAGCAAAAACCTCAAATATCCTTGATCATGAGCCATATAATTATCACTATAAATAAGAACCATAATTCCTACAGTAGTGATTAATATTGATATAATAGATGTAAGTGGATCGATCAAATATCCGAATCCTAAAGAAAAATCATTAATAATGATCCAAAACCATATATATTGATAGATAGAATTGCTATTTATTTGCTGAATAGATAGATTGATTGAAAAAAGCATGACTATACTTAACAATAAAACACTACCAAAAGACCACATACAACGAAGATTTTTTGTTGCCCGTTGGAAAAAGAAGAAGTCTCACTCCTATTAATATAGGAATTGAAAGTGAAATGAAAGGTATGATCCACTCGTATTGATATGTATGTTGCTTAAAGCCTTTCTAATTATTAATTTCTTAATTAATATTTCCGATTCACCAGATCTCGCGTCTTTGATTTGAAAGGGATCAATAAAAGTCAAGATATGGACTAAGTTAAAATTGAAACTAACTTAAAATAGAATTTTAATATAATTAAATTTTAGATTTTCTGAATTTTTGCTAAATCCTTCAATTATTCAAAGCATGGGGTTACATTTGGTCAAATGATATGAAAGATATAAATTCCTAACCTTGAAAATGGAACATACTCTTTCTCCAGCTTTGATCACGTAATAGCAAAAATCTTTTCATTAAGCAAAAATTGGGTTCTTATCTTAAACCCTTTTGTGGGGTGTTTTGTTACATACATCTAAATAAAATCGAAAATCCAAATAGAAGGTTATTTTCCTTTTAGATTCCTTCTTTTTTTAGAGAGGTTAACCTTAACTAATTTCATTTGTATGACACAGCAGGTTCTATATCTATAGACAAATTGAGTTTTGAACAATAGATGTCTTTCACATCCAGCTATAACAATAAGGGAAAAAAGTAAATGGCAGTTCCAAAAAAGCGTATTTCTACATCAAAAAAGCGTATTCGTAAAAATATTTGGAAAAGGGGTGGCTATTGGACAGCGTAAAAAGCTTTTTCGTTAGGAACATCCATTTTTACCGGGAATTCAAAAAGTTTTTTTGTACAGCAAACAACTAAGTAATAAAAGGTTAGAAAAATCGGAATCCACTCAAAAATCGACTCCCCTTTTATTTTATATCAAATTCTATTTCTATTAGAAATAATTATATAAAAAAATGAAAAAAATATTAATACTTGGTTTAGTGACAAACTAATAAACACAAGATAAAATGGTTTACCTTTACGTGTCTCGCCCAAGATGGGGAGGCTTTTTCCCCATCGACATATTTGGCATAATTACAATATAGAATAAGCCAAATTGTTATCTCTTTTCTATTTTAGTTATGTTCATTGATAAAGTGCATTTTGGAATTCTATCCCTTGATTGTGATAGAACTTTCTAGTTCCAAGAGCTCAAACATAAAATCGAAAATGCATGAAAACCCCAAACCCCTAAACTACTAAACTAAAAGAACGAAGCTTCAAATCGATCTTTGAGCAATTTTTATTTCTATTCAAAGAATGTAAAACTTTTCTGAAAAAATAGTACATCGCATTTAGATTTAGTTATTCAATCTCGACGATTTTTAGTCATCGAATATTATAATATAAGTTCGAAGACAAGCCGCTATGGTGAAATTGGTAGACACGTTGCTCTTAGGCGGTGCTAGAGCATCTCGGTTCGAGTCCGAGTGGCGGCATGCCACCTTCTAAAAAAGAAAATAGATCGTATAATAAATTCAACTCCGATTTCAATTTAAGAGACTCTTCTTTTCTTTTTTTTTTTAAGATTTTTATGTTATGATATTTGCAACCTTGAACATATATTAACTCATATTTCCTTTTCAATCGTTTCAATCGAATTACAATTTGGTGATAAGATTTTTTTAGAAGATGAAATCGCATAACTATATGATTCATCAGAAAGGGAATGATAGTTACCTTTTTCTGTCTAACAGGATTATTAGTTACGCGTTGGGTTTATTCAGGACATTTCCCACTAACCGATTTATCGGAATCATTACTCTTTCTTTTGTGGAGTTTTTCCCTTATTCAGATAGTTCCTTTTTTTAAAAAAAAGAAAAATTATTTAAGCACAATAACCGGTTCAAGTGTTCTGTTGACTCAAGGCTTTGTTACTTCGGGTCTTTTAACTGAAATAGGCCAATCTTCAATATTAGTACCTGCTCTCACCATCTTCAAATAAAGTATTTTCTACGGTAGCACCATGAATAGCGCATAGCAAAGCAGCGCCTAATACACCAGCAACCCCCATCATATGAAATGGGTTCAATGTCCAATTATGAAACCCTTGAAAAAAGAGGATGAATCGAAATATAGCGGCTACACCAAAACTAGGTGCAAAGAACCAACCGGACTGACCTAGTGGATAAATCAGGAATACAGAAACAAAGACGGCAATTGGGGCAGAGAATGCGATTGCATTATAAGGTCTCAATTGAACAGATCGGCAAGTTCGAATTGACGTAACATGAAGCCTATTAATCCGAAAGCACCATGGAGAGCAACAAAAGTCCACAGACCTCCTAATTTACACCAACTAGTAAAATCCCTTGTGCTTGAGACCCCATAGTAATAACAAAGAATGTGCTAAACTATTAGCAGGAGTCGAAATCATGGCGATTAAGAAATTGCAGCCTTCCAAATAGGAACTAGCCAATCCATGAGTATACCATGAAGTTACAAAGGTTGTACTGTGAACCAACCCCTAAAGCGAAATAGGCACAAGGAAAGAGCAATAGCCTGCACGACCTACAAAACGAAACGGTCCCTACGTAACGAGTCATCCATAATATCAAATAAGTCATTTTCGTCTTTGGTAAATTTACCAAGGGCTATAGTCATAGTGATCCTCCTATTCAACTACTTGACCATTTTCAACACCTCATATCATATCATTTTGGGGCCTTGGAAGATTCGATCATTTCGCATGATTTCTCTTGCACTATCCCACTCCAATCCAATGGGTTTCAAGATAAAAATCACGATTGTTCTATAAACTCGACTAGATAATTTCAATTTTATTATTCCTACTAATAAAATAAGTAGTATCTGAGCCGCGAATTGTCTTCTTATGGCTTCTCAATCGGGTAGATGAATATCTTTTCAAAGAATTGTTCAAGGAACAATCAACCCCCTCTCTCACTCCCAATCGATTCTCGCACCTAACCCCCTGTTCCATTAATTATTAATTAATGTTATTATTAGATCTTGTTCATTAGATTACGAAAAAGAAAGGTAGTTCTAGATTCTTTTATAAAATGAAAGTCTTTTTGAATTTCTTTTTTCATTTTCTTTAGTGACTTCTTTGTTAGTTCTATTTTTCTGTCCTTTGTATAAATCTAAAACTCCTTCAAAAAAAAAGAAAAAGGGAGAATTTCTTTTCTATTTTTTCTTAAATTCAATGAAATAAAAAAAAAATAGGAAACTGGAAATGAAATTCTCTTTCTCGCATCCAGCACACTTTCAAAAGAAACTCCCTTACCCCATGGGGTTATCCTACACTTGGAAGAAGAAGTAGAAAAAGGAATAAATATAGTGATAATTTGATTCTTCGTCGCCGTAGTAAATAGGAAAAAGATATAATTTTGTCTTCGTCTTTACAAAAAAAATAGGAGTAAGCTGTGACACGTTCACTAAAAAAAAATCCCTTTGTAGCCAACCATTTATTAAAAAAGATTGAAAAACTTAACATAAAATCAAAAAAAGAAATAATAGTAACTTGGTCCAAGGCATCCACCATTATACCCACAATGATCGGGCATACCATTGCGATTCATAATGGTAAGGAACATCTACCTCTTTTTATAACAGATCGTATGGTAGGCCACAAATTGGGAGAATTTGTCCCTACTTTAAATTTCCGAGGACACGCAAAAAGTGATAATAGATCTCGTCGTTAAGATTAACGATAATGATACTTATGAAGATTAATTAATATGACGAATTAATAATAAATAAAAATTAATCGGAGGTAACTTTATGATAATGCTAAAAAAGAAAAAAACAGAAGTATATGCTCTAGGTCAACATATATCTATGTCTGCTGACAAAGCACTAAGAGTAATTGATCAAATTCGTGGACGTTCCTATGAAGAAACACTTCTGATACTAGAGCTCATGCCCTATCGAGCATGTTATCCCATTTTTAAATTAGTTTATTCTGCAGCAGCAAATGCTCGTTCCAATATGGGTTCCAATGAAGTCAATTTATTCATTAGTAAAGCCGAAGTCCACGAGGGTACTACCATAAAGAAATTTAAACCCCGGAGACGTACTTGTCATAGTAAAAGTCTAATGATAATTAAAAAAAAAAGGGGGAAACACTATTAATCCTCAAAATTTCAGCATTTTCATTTTTAGTCCCCGAAGTGTTTGGCCTAACCAATGTAGTGTTCGATGGTTTAATTTTCAATGTATTTATTCCATTTGATGTGTTTAAATCCCTAACTAATGGAGCTAACTTTTTGACAATTAGTCAAACATTAAGCCGTTGGAAAAAAAAAAAAAAGCAATTTTAGTCCCAAAAGTTTCACATGTATCATTTTTAGTCCCCAAAAATTTCTTGTTAGACCAATGCTGTCACTAGTGTTTCAATTTTTAACATATTTAATCTCTTTAATTGTCAATCAAACATTAAATCTGTATTATAATATTATACTCCCTCTATCTTAAAAAAGAGTTCACTTTCAAAAAAAATTTCTTATCCCAAAAAAAAGAATCCACTTTCATTTCTAAAAATCCTTACTAATACCAATTGTGTATACTTACAATTAAAAAGTAAAGATAAAAATGTAAAATTATACACTTAGTTGGTGCATTAAGTGTGATATACCTAATAACTAATAAAAAATTGTACATAAACCAAAGTTGACTCTTTTTTTTTTTGAGACGGAGGGAGTAATTCCTTTAGGGTTAATTATATTTATCCTCCAAGATTTGGCTAAATAATAAAACAAACCTAGAGATTTGGCCAAATAACAATTCCCCCCTCCTCTCCTCCCCCCTCCCAACAAAACTACTAAATGTATAATTTTAACCTCCTACTTTTAGACTTTTTTTTTGGTTGAAATGTCAAATTTGTTAATTGTATGACAAATTATCTACTTTCAAAATATTTTTTAATATTAAATCAATCTTCCATACATATATAATTATCTTATCCAAACCTAGCATAAGTGATCTTTTTTTTTTCAATTTTTTGAACTAATTTTTTTTCATTTAATTAAACATTACTAATTTAAAAATATTTGTATAAAAAGTGCAATAATGACACACTTATTTTATTGCTACTAATAGAAATTTATTGAAATAAAATTTCAAAATATTGAACTATATTTGATATTTAGGATGGAAAAATAGAAAAATGAGTTACCTTATTAAATTCTTTCTTTTATTTTCTTTCAAAAATTATTTATTTGTTACTAAAAATAAAAAGGGCAGTACTCATCCTAATTAAATATTATTCTTTTCACTTTGCAAGTTAAGGGGGACAACTATTATTTGACTAAATCTCGAGGTCCATTTTGTTATTTGGCAAAACTTTATGATGTAAATGTAATTAAACCCAAAACAATAGTAATATTATAATTTAAGTTTAATGTTTAAATCAAGATCTAAAAGTCACCCCATTATTTACGGTTTATACACATCAAATGGGTAATGTGTTATGTTGGGGACCACATTTCTCTTGCTAGAAACTTTTGAAACTAAATGTGTTTTTGTCCTAAAAAAATTATAATGTTATAATACAAGTTCATTGTTTAATTGACGATCAAAAGGTCAATTCTATTATTTGGACCCGCTAAATGGATTAAATGTGTTGAAATTAAAATATAAGTGACCACATTTATCCAGCAAAAGTTTAAAAATGATATGGAGTGAAAATTTGGGTACTAAAATTGTTTTTTTCCTTAAAAAATAACTTAATAATAAATTATTATTCTAACTAATATTAGTAAAATAGTATATATATATATGTATATACGCATATATAAATGATATATCTACTAATATATCTATATATATCATACTATTAAATGTGTGTATATATATGTATAAATAAAAATAAATAAATAAGTAAACAGAACGAGTGTGGGTTGAATGATATTTCTTCCGTCACTCATTGTATTTAGATGCGAGGGGAGAAAAACTTCTCTTGCACTGCATCCATCATTCGTTTCCTTCTTTCTTCATGAGGATCAAATGGGACAAGTACCATGGTGCAAGTAAAAATTGTCATCTTTAAAATATATAATAGACAATTTAATGCATCGAAAAGATAATAAAATAGATCATTCATCTTATATGCCAAATTACTCAGAAAAAAAAGCATACAAAACGAATCTAGGTCACGTGGGAGTTATAAAGTTTGCAAGATCCAACAATTATTTTTGGCTGGTAAGATTTTATCAGAAAGACAAGAAGCTAATCAAAAATTGATGAAGGGTAAATCCGCAACCCGACTAAGACCCGATAAGATGGTTTCGACCCAAGATTCTTCGTCTTCCTGGTTAATAAATGTTCCTACAAAACAGATCCCGAAATGGTTCTCCAAGATAAATTCTTTGATGTCTAAGTTAGAACTTAGTCAAAGTATTGTATTCTTTTAGGGCTTATATACCTTTTTCCTCCATTTGCGGGATTTGTTCTCACGTTTTGGCACATTGGCTATAGCTGTAACTGCTGATTGCACGCCGTTGTATTTCTCTGTGATTGTAGCATGTTGTTACGCACTTAAGGATAAGCACGATCTCACTAAGTTCCCACCTCGTACCTTGGGACTTTAAGGTCTCATACACTTGGTGTGATTTCAGTGTGTTTCCATTCTCAACTTTTAGACTCAGAGTGTAAGGTCTAGTTGGAGAACATATTGTTGAAGTTTAGGCCCTTGGCCTTCACATGTTGCTGAGGTCCAACCTTTGGTCTTCACCTGTTGCCGAGTTCTAACCTTTGATTCTCGGATGAGACGAGGTTTTGTCTCATTGCGCTAAGATCTAGCATTTGGTTTAAGATGGGAAAAATTGGGTCCCATACACATCATAAGCCCCCCAAACTTTAGCGTGACAATGTCAGGCTGAGGTCTTGTCAATCTTGGGCTTTTTGGGTATTTGGGAATAGAAAGAGATGCAATGACATGAATCGCCATATTTATCGTATGTTATGTAATCAGATAGTGCTCATCTTTGAAGGCCATGACATTTAATGCTGTGGGGCCCTAGAGATTTGTTTGAGACGCTCTTGGAAGCTTTAGGTTTCCATATAAAAAGTTGTCATTTCTCGCCTCTAGGGCTTCCATCGTGTGTTGTCTATTTCGTTGCCTTTTCATGCTTACAAACTTTGCATCTTTTTCTTCTGGCGAGGAGTTGTTGTTTTCCAACAAGTGTTCAGCGAAGTGAGGCAATATCGATTTTTATCCCCATTCTGTCGAAGAGATTTTGAGAAAAAGTAAGTATGTTTTCCACTCAATCTATGTCTACTGGATCTTCTAGATGGAATGAAAAAACTGTGTCCCTGGTCGGCAAGGAGGTTAGTTCTTCTGGCTCGTTCGGGTAAGGGAAGTTTTTTGATTATGATGTGGGGAGTCTAGTAGGAGAAGGGTAACTAGAAAGAAACGGGTTTTTGTTGTGTCTAGTTCTAAGGAAAAAGGTAGTGTGTCTGAGGGTAGGCTGGTTCCATCTGGGGCCGGGAGTTCTTCCTCAGGGGAAATGGAGGAGTTTTTTGGTCAACTGACAATGGCGTACCCTGAAAAGTTCACGCTTACTGTCAAGGCCCTTCAACGATTTTTAGAGAAGCTAATGTTAGGGAACTAAGAAAGAAGTTCCATATCCCTAAAGAATATGAGGTTAGGCCTGCAGATCGTGAGGGTAGAGCATGTCACCCTCCTGTAGGGTATTTAGTGGTATATGAAGAACACTTAAAAGCGGGGATAAGGTTTCCCATATGGCAACTTGCCATTGACATTCTGAATTATTATGGGATAGCCTTGGCCCAGTTGGCCCCCAATTCGACAAGAATCATTATTGGTTTTGAGGTGTTGTGCCAGAGGGAAAGATAAAGAGTTCTGTGGATCTGTTTAGGTATTTTTATTATATGAAGAAATAGTACAAGAATTTTGAATATTTGCGAGGGCCAGCAAGCCCTCGCCTAAAACTAATAATTGCGAGGAAACCCGCCTCGCAAATAACGTCCCTCGCAAATGAATTTTATTTTAAAATAAAATAATAAAATTATTATTTGCGAGTGATATAATCCTCGCAAAAACACTGATGGCCCTCGCTAGGTATGGTGGGAATGGGAAGTGGTTGGCGCAATTTTTTCTATTATTTGCGAGGGCTTATATCATTATTTGCGAGACCGGATTCCTCGCAATAAGAACTATTTTGAGAGGGCATAGTTACAAGTGGGAGGCCTTCACAAAAAAGTGGTCAACATTGACTTTATCTCCCATTATTTGCGGGTTGGTTGGATTACCCCCCTCCCCCCCCCTCCCGATCACGAGATAATAATGGAGCATAAGAACCATAAGCCTAAATTTGTGGAGCAAAGATATGGGATCCTATGGTTAATTTTTGGAGCACTGATGAAGCTTTTAAAAAAAGGTGTAAGAATTCTCAAGTGGCACGAGCCAAGCAAAAGGTTGGCCACACTGTTGGCTCAAAACCATTTACACAATGTTATGCTGATCCAGAGAAGCAATTGGGAAGGAAAGCTTCAATGATAGAGAAATTTACACTGACTCATAGCAAGAACAAAGGGACTGGTAAATAGGCCACACCGCGTTGCGAGAAGATTGCAGTATGTCATAAAGGTATAGTTTGCTTTAAGAGGTGAAGTTATTTTCATTATCAATTCAAAGTTATATAATTTAATGTTTGATATACTAATTTCAATTCTAGTTGAATTATAAGTTTAATGTTATATACTAAGTATTCATTAATATTTGTTTTCACTCAGACTCAGTTCCAATAGGCTATAGAAACATTAAAAGCTTCTCAATCTAGTCCTGAGATTGGTCGTGAAGGCGATGGTGAAGGTGAGGGTGATCGTGACACTAATGTTGATGGTGATTAGGTTGACACTCCCATCACACCACAAATGGAAATGGAGGCTTGGATTGTGCATTCTGGTGGGAAACAAAAGAATAGAGTGCTTGGACTAGGCCCTCAGACTAGGGCATCTGATGTATGTCCAAGGTATCCAAGTTGTGCAAATTGCTCAACAGGAGCTAGTGGATCTGATGGAGGTCTTTCTATTGATGAGGCCACTATTGCTCGGATTATTAATGAGATTGAAAGGCATATGATGACAAGAAATGCTACTGCTAAAAATATTTCGAGGGAATAGATTCGATCAACTATGCTTGAAGTTATTTATGGTTCAAATGCTCTAGAAGGTGATATTGATGATACTCCTGTTATTATATAGTTTCGTGATACAGCTCGTGATGTGGTTTCACAACATTTTGCGAACATGATATTCAATCTGCATCAGGCTCATCTTAGTGGTTCTGATCAGGTATTTATTACATTATTGTAGATTTATTTTACTAATTTAAATTATATAAATGTAATTTGACTTGTAATTTTCTCACCAACACTTTGATATTATTTATTTGTGGTTCTTTTAAACTTATTATTTATTACTATATTTTTCTCTTTTCAAATAGGGTACTTCTGATTCTCGTACTAGAGAGTTCTATGGTGATGGTTCTCGTTCGGGTTCAGAGAGCCGTAATGGAGAGTTCTAAATAATTACATTGATGATATTTAGCCTTTTAATAACATTATTGGAATATTTGCTATTGTTGCATTTTGCTTTTGTTTCATTTTATGGATATTAGGACTTTTTTCATATTTAGCAATAATTATTGATTAGATTTTTGGGTTGTTTTATTAAATATTTAGAACATTTAATAAATATTATTGGTTTTTGTTGGATCTTTGAATTTAATAAATTTGATATTTTCAATTTGAATTTGTGGATTGTTTTATTAAAATGGAACATTTTTGAATTATTAGCTAGTAGGTATTTTAAAATGTTACTTTCGATTAATCAAGAATATGATTATTATAAAAATATGAGTTTTTTGCGAGGGACTATGTATTTGCGAGGGCTACTTCTCTCACATTTAATTGAAAATAATGACATGATCGACCGTGTTTGTGAGGGTTAAATGTTTTTTGTGAGGATAGAAGCCCTCGCAAAATCAACGAATGCGAGGGCAGTAACTTCTCTTGCGAGGGCAATAGGCCTCGCAAATAGTATTTTAAGTGAGGGCATTATACCCCTCAATTGCGAGGGCAAAGTCCTCGCATTTAGACACAGTTGCAAGGGCATTTCTTTCATTTACGAAGGCCACAATGTTCACAAATAAATACATTTGCGAGGATCATTATATTTGTTGCGAGGGCCTCTGCCCTTGCTATAAAAACCCAAATGTGAGTGACATTTCCTCGCCAATACTCCCTCGCAATAATTATTTGCGAGGATTTGGGCCTCGCAAATAATCCCTTGCAAATGCTTACATTTGTGAGGGCACAGGGTCAATTGCGAGTGAATTATTATTTGCTAATTAAGAAATGCCAAGGGCGCTTGCGAGGATTTTTTTCCCTCATAAAAAATAATTTACGAAGGAATTTTCATTTTTTGCAGGCAACATGGCCCTCATAAATATTCAAAATTCTTTTAGTGAAATCTGCGAACTCTATGGGATATTTTTCATTTTTTTTAAGATCTAGGAATAAGGCTATGAAGCCTTCAGTCCACCATGAATGGAAAATGAGGATTTTCTTTATAAAATTTGAAGCTTGTGGGTTGAACACGGAGTGGTTTTATGGAGATACAAATGATGTGTATCTAAATCGCAAGAAACGAAACCCTCATTGCCATGCTTATATACTACTCCGTGAAGAAAGGATTGGCAGTTATATGGAGGAGGAGCTTGTTAAGTACGAATTAAACCTGGCCATTGTTGAACCTGGATCTCTGATTATTCAATCAGTCGGAAAGAAGACCTAAAGGGTAGGGCTTTTATATCATAGAATGAATTTGTGTTGTTATCATGTTTACTAATCTTTTATGGATGCATTTTGTTTTGCAGTGGTGAAGTTCAGTGCTACAATTAAGACTGACCCAGTGAAGAAGGCGTAATCTAGCACTAAGGAGATCGTTTCTGTCAAGAAGGTGGAGATAGGGGAGCCTTTGAAGACGAAGACTAATGAAGGGATGGCTAGGGTCAGAACCCAGGCTAAAAGAAAAATAATAAAGGCCCCTACCAACAAGAAAAAAACTAGTCATGGAGAGGCTGAGGATTCGGCCTCAGATACAGTGCTGCAATTCTCCATGCCCATGGGGAACTCACCAGGGATGACGGTTCAGGGCATGGAGAATTATCAGAGAAGGTTGGCTGAGATGTCAATAGCCGACCTTAACAACAATTTTGCTTATGCGGTGCTATGGGTAAAGGGTTCTAGTAAAGTTGTGTTGCTTTTAGAACATACATTAAAGTGTTATACTTGATAGATCGTTCAAATTGTAGGCATTAATTGCATGGACGGAATTCGTCCTCAGGGCTAATGAGCAGCTTGCTAAGGCTTCCAAGCATCAAGCTGAGGTTGCTCAACTCAGGGATACCGAGGTGGTGTCTCTTGAGGCGAGAAGGAGGTTGAAGAAAGAGGTGTCCTCTCTCCACCAATAGTTGAAGGAAAGAGAATCTGAGGTCCAAATGTTCAAAAGTATTGACTATAGGGCAATTGCGAAGTTGTTAGTGAGAAAGGTCTTCCACACACAAGACTTTGGCAACTTTACAGTGAATCTGTCCTAGGCGGCCAAGGAGATAGGACGGCATGAAGCAGCCATCAAGATTCAAGTGAAGTTTTCAACTATGAAGTTGCAAGAGCTACCTGGCTATGACCCCTAAGGCCATGGTGAGGACCAATAAGGCCTATGTTGATACTGTGAACGGATTTGATGGTTCCTTCACATTATTACAACATGTGGTATCTCAAAGCTCTCCTATGACCTTAGAGGAGCTCGACACCTGTATGGTTGATGAAGAATCGGACCTCATGACCCTAGAAGGTGAAGCCCCCAAAAGGCAATAGGAAGCCGGGACCTCATCTCGGGGTGAAGAGACCCAGAAAGAGACTAGCTCTTAGGCCTTTTATTGGTATTTTTGTTTTTTTGTAAGGAAAATTTTCTTTTTAATTAATGAAGTTCTGATTAAAGTTTTTTTACCTTTTTATTCCGATTATATCAGGGTCGTTTGTTGTCTTCAAGAGCTATTAATAAATTACATGAGAAAGTTAGAACGCTTGATGCTGCGCATACTAAGCTTCAAGGTACTATATTGAGAATAGGAAATGAGAATAAAGATCTCAGTGATCAAATTGCCCGTCTCGAACATTTGAACCGCAGTCTTAATGGAAACAATGTAAAACAGCAACAGGAAATAGGGGATTTGATCCTTAGGGAGAGATTAGTTAGTGTAGTGAACAAAAGAAATAAAGAGAGGATTGCCACACTCTACGCTAAGATTGAAGGTGTTACCTCTAAGCTGAAGGGTTGGGACGAAGTAGTTTGTACCATGACTGACGAGTTTGATAATAAACGCCAAGAGATCCAAGATCTTCAAGGTGCACTTGGACTATACAAGAAGCAGTTCTTTGAGTTGCAGTTTGAATGCAAGATCTGGAGGTCAAAGATCGAGAAGATGGAGGCTCAATTAAAATAAACGGGTCTGAAGACGGCACCTACAGATAAAGATCCCATTGAAACGATGATGGCAAAGTTGGAACTCTGGTGAGCGGAATCGGTGTGTGCAAAAGTGCGTCAAAATATAGCTTAAACTCAAACAAATTTACACCTAAACCTCACTTAATCAATTGTAGTAAAGCATAGGGATCATTTTCCACAGGGAAGGGGACAAAACACAAATTTAAGTGCGACTAATTATTTGCTAAAGATTGATGTAAAGAGTGATATTTAGTTAAGAAGCATGAATAAAAGTATGCACATAAAAGAGAATACCAAAATCTAAATGTTAAGTTGAAGAACTCAACTTAAACAAAGAGAGAAACACACAAATGAGGAAGGAGGGTGATCCTTGGGTTCAATGCAAAGGGGTCGGCCACTTTGACTCCTAAGGGCAACCGAGTGTAGGGCATCTTAACTAAGTGGCTACATCCGTTCACTCCAAATCTCCTTTCGGTCTCATCGGAATTATAGAATGAGGAATCTCTTTTCGGTCTCATCCCCACCTCGAGCACATTAGCGCCTATGGCTTCCACACAACTCTAATGCACAATTCTAGCCCTAGATGTTTTAGCCAACTACTTCACATTCCCTAATTTAAGTATTTAATCCAAGAAAGCCACCTAATTTTCACTCCACATCTCCTTTCAGTCTCAATAGAATTAAAGACTAGAAGATCTCCTTTCGGTCTCACTTCTACCTTGTGCACACTAAAACCTATGGCTTCCACACAATTTTAATGCACAATTAAGCTCATATGGTAGTTGTTTCTTGTCTCAAACACCTAAAGCTAGAGAATGCTAGGTAGTTCTTCCCACTTTTTGGTCTAAATTCATGTATATTCTAAAACACACACGAACACCAAGAACACACACTAAATGTGGCCATCATTCAATGCATGTCATTTCATTAAATACAAGTAGGAAAACTTCAATTAATGCAAGCCCATCACTCTACAACCCACAAGGAATCAAAATAAACCTAATCCATACATCAAACACCAAGAATCACCCAAGATAATTTAGCCTCTCATGGCTTCAAACAACCAACAATCACAAGGAGAATTAACAATTGAAAGCATAGGAAATTCGTAAGAAAAACTTCCCTTAATCAAAACATTGGTGAATCCAACAAATTCCAACACTTAGCAATCCAAATCAACTCCAAAGATGGAAGTTTTCAAGCCACAAAATGCCAAACCCTAGCCTCTTGGAAAATCCCCTCAAGATTGGGGAAAATATGCAAATAATCAAAAAATAACCCTAACCATCTACTCTCCATTTGTTTTCTGCAGAAAATGGGGTATTTATACAAGTAGGGACGTTGGGGAGCAAATGTAAATTATCTAAAACTTGTGGGACTCGATTTGCAAATTTCAGGATTGCAGGCGAAGGTTGACTGCCTTATTCTGATCTTGTCCATTTTTAGTCCCTTTGCGTCCAGAATTTGGGAAAACTTTCTTCATGAAAGTTTTTTATATCTTTCTAATATTTCCATAGCATCTTTAATAATCTCATTTTGACGTCTGCATCAAGAGTTATGAACTCCGGAAGATGGCTGATTTTTCTCCCTTTTTTCCTCTTCTTTGGTTCATGCCTTGTTCTGCTTTTTGTCCAGTTTTGGTCCATTTGCTTTCGGAATTTGAGAAAACTTTGTTCATGAAAGATTTTTCCTCTCTTTCTCATCTTTCCATAGTATCTTCAATAATCTCATTTGGACATTTGCATCAAAAGTTATGAACTCCGGAAGATAATTGGTTTTTATCCCCTTTTTCCTACAAAACAAATAAAAGATGAGAATCACAAATATAATGTGATTTCTCTAATAAACATGGCATATCTCAATGAAATCTATGCAAAAGCGTGAAAAACACATATCTAAGTTTATGAATATTTGATTCTCATCAAACTCTTGACCCAACAAGGTTAGGTAGACACCATTGTATACAAGAGAAAAGAGGTATTGTTTAATAAGTATTTTCAGGACAGAGTTAAGTATGAGGAAGAAAAGAGAAAAGGAAAAGGGAAATTATAAACCCTTCCTGTTTGTAATATGTTTATTAAATAAAGAAATTGAATTTTATTCATTGGGTCCCCACCCCTTAGGATGTTTTGGAATTTTGAGTGATTTGAGATCCCCACCACTTAGGATGTTTGGGAACTTTTAGTGATCTAAAATCCCCACCCCTTAAGATGTTTGAGATTTGTTAAACGTTAAATTTTTCTCACCCCGTAGGATGTTCTATTTTGTCACCCTTATGGATGTTCATATTCTCCTCACCCGCTTGGGATGTTGTGGAGTTCGCACCTAAACTCAACTACACTGAGGTTGCGCATGATTTTCTCGATTTACAATTTAGCAAGGTGGTTTTACCAACCTTGAACTGAGTTTAGAGAGATGGACAATACCCTACTCAATTTAAAAAGAGTGAATATAGAAATGATATTTTATTCATCAAACAAACTATAAACATAAAAATGTTTCAAATTGTTAATATTTTAGACTCTGGATAATAAGTTCCTCTCCATTGTGGCCAGATGATAACTTCCAGACTTTGACACATCAATGATCCTGTAAGGGTATTTCTAGTTAGCTTATAGCTTGCCAAGCTTTTGAACTCGACTTGCTTCATTTTTGTGTAGGACCAAATCTCTTGGGACAAATTCATTGATTTTCATCTGTTCATTATAATATTTGGCCATGGCATGCTTGTATTGTAATTCTTTTATCGAGGCTAGATCTCAGTGCTCTTTCAATAAGTCTAGGTTCAACCAGACCTTTCTTCGTTAGACTCAGCGTTAAAGGCTACAACTCTGAGACTTGAAACTCTAATCTCCACTGAAATGACAGCTTTGAGCCATATGTTAAGCTATAAGGGGTTTCTTCTGTTGTTGTCCGAAGTGTGGTGCGATAAACCCATAGGACATTTGAGAGATTTTTCACCCAATCCCCTTTTGCTTTATCCAACCGAGTCTTGAGTCCTTGTAGTAACATGCGATTTGTGACTTCAACTTGGCCTTTGGCTTGTGGGTGCGCAATGGAAGTGAAGTTTGGTTTAATCTAAAGTTCTTCGCACTAGGAACGGAAAGGATCATTTGCAAACTATTTCTCATTGTTTGAAATAATCATGTGAGGGATATAGAATTTGCATTGCTCCACACAAACTTTAGGACATTTTTTCCAATAATAGTAGCTAAAAAGCAGACCCACTTAGTGAAGTAGTGGATGGTGACTATTAAGAACTTCAAATGTCCTGGTGTTTTGAGAAAAGGTCCCAAAATATCAATCTCTCATTGTGTGAAGGGCCACAAAATCTAGATATTGATTAACTCCATTTGGGGTCTTCTAACTACAGGAGCATAAAACTGGCATTTAACACATTTCTGCATGAAGTCTTAAACATCTTTAAACATGGTCGGCCAGTAGTAACCCCAACTAATGATCTTCTTAGCAAGCATGAGGGGTCCTACATAGCTTTCACAAGATTTAAGGTACACTTCTTGAAGAATAAGTCTGCCTACTGAGGTTCAATGCATCTAAATAATGGTTAGAGGTAAGATCGTTTGTAAAGGACGTCGTCTTATAGCACATAGTAAGGCGGCTTTGGCTTCAATTTTCTTGCTTCATTCTTCTCATTAGGCAATTCTCTGTTGCACAAATATCTCCATATAGGAGTCATCCAGTTATCTCCTTTTTCTTTGATAATCATTGTGGCTTTTTTCTCGATGCTCTTACAAGGAAGTATTTCTATCAGAACCTTCTTGTTATAAGAGAAAGATGATGATGCTAGCTTGCTTAGGGTGTCAGCCCTTTTATTTCTGGACTTGGGTATCTGTATAATATTAAAACTGCCAAAAAAATGGCTAAGTTGACATACCTTTTCAAGATACTTCCTCATTTGAGGTTCCTTAGTTTCGTAGGAACCTTGTACCTGATTGACAATTATCTGGGAATTGTTGTATGCATGCACTTTTTTTTCTTGCATTCTTTGAGCCAACTTTATTCCTATGATCAAGGCTTCATATTCAACTTCATTGTTAGCTGCTTTGAAGTCGAAACATAGAGCATATGTAATCTCTGTGCCCTTTAGACTTTGAAGCAACAAGGCCGCTCTGCTGCCATCTTTATTCGAAACACCATCTACATATAAGGTCCAGGCTTTTGAGTCCTTAATTTCTTTTCCTGTGGACTCGAGTGATGATGGAAGGTTGACATCCGAGGTCTTTGTAGTAGGCATCTCTACTATGAAATCTACAAGGGTTTGAGCCTTTATGGCTGTCTGAGATTGGTAATGTATATCATGTTCCCCCAATTCTATAGCTCTTTTTACCAATTTCCCAAAAGCCTTTGGTCTGAAGAGTATCTGTTTGATGGGCTGGTCGATTAAGACACTTATAGGATGTGCTTAAAGGTGAGGTCGTAACCTCCAGGTAGCATGAATTAGTGCTAGAATTATCTTCTCCACTGGGAGATACCACATCTTAGCTCTTTATAGTATATGGGTCTTTGTATGTTGCTCACCTTCCGGGTGAGAACCACACTTACATCATTGTTTGAGGCCTCTAAATATAAATACAAACTTTGCCAGGTGTAGGTACCATAAGAGCAGGAAACTTGCCAGATGCCTTTTTATTTTCTCAAAAGCTTTATGGCAATCTTCATTCAACTTGAAGTTCTTAGCTTCTCTCAATGTCTAAAACAATGGGAGATGCCAATATGCAGACTGTGACAAAAATCTATTCAGGGCTGCTAATGACCCGGTTAACTTCTGAACTTTCTTTAAGGTTTGAGAAAGTGCTATCTTGGCAATGGCCTTATATTGTTTGGGTTGGCTTCAATTCCTTTTTTCAAAACCATGAATCCCAAAAATTTGCCAGATCCTACCCCAAAAATACACTTTTTGGGGTTCAAACATATTCCAACCTTTAACATGGTTTGTAAAGTCTTTTCTAGATATCTAGGTACACTTTCACTTTCTTCCACTTTATTACCATGTCGTCCACATATACTTTCAAGTTCCTACTGATTTGATTGGAAATACTTGATTGACCAGGCGCTAATAGGTTGCTTTTACATTTTTCAACCCAAAAAGCATCTTTTTATAGTAGAAAACTCCCATCTTTGTGATAAAACTGTTTTCTCAGCAACCTCTTCAGCCATCAGAATTTGGTGATAACCTTTATAGGCATCAAGGAACATAAGGATCTCTTATCCTGATATGGTCTCGACCTTTTGGTCGATCACCGGCAAAGGGTAATAATCTTTCGGGCAATACTTGTTAAGGTTAGTATAATCAATGCACATTTGCCAACTGTCATTGAGTTTTTTGACCAGTACTGGATTGGATAACCAAATTGGGTAGAATACCTCTTTTATGATACCAGAATGGAGTAATTTTTTGAGTTCTTGATTGACCATCGAGTTTCTATTTGGGCCAACGATCTTTTCTTTTGCTGGACAAGCTTCCCCCTAGAATTGATGTTGAGCTTGTGCGTCATCAAAGATGGAGAGATACCTATCATATCTTTCAGACTCCATGCAAAGACTTTTTTGTATTGGCGAAGGAGATGAATAATGCGATCTTTGATGTGGTCGACAGTGTAGCTCCCACTTTAATTGTCCTGTCAGGATGGCTCTCATTTACCACAACTTCTTGTACTTCATCAATGATCTCTACTTAGCCCTTTTTCGTACCAACCTTTTAGGAGCAATGAGGTGTGTCCTCAAAGCTCTTGGTATTTCAAAATTTCTGAGGTGTGGGCTCAGGATGTTCAATTTTTCTGAGGTCCCGAGGTGTAATCTCAGGATTTTTGAAAGAAACTATTGCACCTTTTCCTTTATATATTCTCCCCTGAGGTGTCACCTTGGGGGTCGAATTGTAACATTTTTGGAGTCTGGATATCATGTACACCTTTCGTCAAAGTATTTTTACTTTTGATGGCGATACGCATGCATTCCTTGACGTATATTGATCTTTTTGAACTGATGTCACTCTGTGCTCTGTAGGGAATTTCATAATCAAATGGTAAGGTAACCAAATGGCCTTGGCCTTGTTCATCCATGATCTCCCAATGGTTGAAAGGAGATGGGACATCCACAACATAGAAGTCTATCATTATAGTTTTGTCCCGGGGGTAATCTTCCACTGTAACTGCAGGTGTAATTATGGCCACTGGATAAACGACTTCATGAGTAAATGTCACTAAAGGTATACTAGACAGTTTTAATGCTGTGAAGTCGATCTCCAAATTGTGAAAACAATCAATATATAGGACATCGACTATACTACCATCATCAACATAAACTTGGTGTACCTCTTTATTTGCAACTATAGTTTTGATGACCAAAGTGATAACCTTAGAAGGTTTGTATGTCGTGATGTAGGCTAGTCGTGATGTAGGCTAATAGTGAGAATTGCATCTTCCTCCAAAAAAGTGATAACCTTAGAAGGTTTGAAGCATTTGTGAACCGGCTTCTGAGGAGAGATTCTCCTAGCATTGGCTTTAATCAAAGACTATAATTGACCTTCCGAGTAACCACCAAATATAGCGTGGATGACGCTAATTACATTGCTGTTGTCATTAGGCAGAGGTTGGGACATCAGCTTCTGTGGAGGGTTGCTCTAGTATTGCTGATATGGTTGATTCATGGAAGGGTCTCACCTTGCCCGATAATTCATTTGATGTGAAGGTGGACCTAACCCGCCTTGTCTTCCACCTCACCTTCTTGAGTGGTAGCCACTTTCCCGTCTTCAAACCAAGATTGGGCTCCATCAAAGGGAGAATGCCATCTTTGGACGTACTTGATGAGAATCAAATATTCATAAACTTATATATGTGTTTTTCACTCTTTTTGCATAGAATTCATTTAGATATGCCATGTTTATTAGAGAAATCACATTATATTTGTGATTCTCATCTTTTATGTGTTTTGTAGGAAAAAGGGGATAAAAACCACTCATCTTCCGGAGTTCCTAACTTTTGATGCTAATGTCCAAATGAGATGATTGAAGATGATATGGAAAGATGAGAAAGAGATAAAAAACTTTCATGAACACTGGTTTCTCAAATTCCGAAAGCAAATGGACCAAAACTGGGCAAAGGCAGAACAAGGCAGAACCAAAGAAGAGGAAAACAGGGAGAAAAATCAGCCATCTTCCGGAGGCCATAACTCTTGATTCACACGTCCAAATGAGATGATTAAAGATTATATGGAAAGCTGAGAAAGAGAGGAAAAACTTTCATGAAGAACGTTTTGTCAAATTCCGGACTAAAAGTGACCAAAATGGGACAAAATCAGAACGACGCCTGCAATCCTGAAATTTGCAAATTGCGTCCCTAATGTTTTGGAAACTTTACATTTTCTCCCCAACGCCCCTAGCTGTATTAATATCCCATTTTCTGCAGAAAAACAGAAGTAGGAAGTAGTAGGAGAAACATGGAGACATAGAATAGGGTAGAGTAGAATAGATTGTAGGGTTAGGGTTAGTTTTTACATTTTTTGCACATTTTCCTCAACTCACACCCGTGAGTTTCATTGGAGGCTAGGGTTTGGTTCTTTTTGTGGCTTGAAAACTGGAATCCTTGGAGTTGTTTTGGCTTGTAAGGTGTTTGGATTTGGTTGGAATCATCACTCTTTTGATTAAGGGGAGTATTTTCTTTCAATTCCTTGTGCTTTTAATGGCTATATTTCCTTGTGATTGTTGGTTGTTTGAAGCCATGAGAGGCTAAACTATCTTGGGTGATTCTTGGTGTTTGATGTATGGGTTAGGTTTATTTTGATTTCTTGTTGGTTGTAGAGTAATGGGCTTGCATTAATTGAAGTTTTCCTACTTGTATTTAATGAATTGACATGCATTGAATGGTGGCCACATTTAGTGTGTGTTCTTGGTGTTTGTGTGTGTTTTAGAATATACATGAATTTAGACCAAAAGTAGGAAGAACTACCTAGCATTCTCTAGATTTAGGTGTTTGAGACAAGAAACAACTACCATATGAATTTAATTGTGCACTAAAATTGTGTGGAAGCCATAGGTTTTAGTGTGCAAAGGTAGAAGTGAGACCGAAAGGAGATCTTCTATTCTTTAATTCCATTGAGACCGAAAGGAGATGTGGAGTGAAAAATAGGTGGTTTTCTTAGATTAAACACTTGAACTAGGGAGTGTGAAGTAGTTGGCTAAAACATCTAGGGCAAGAATTGTGCATTAGAGTTGTGTGGAAGCCATAGGCGCTAATGTGCTCTAGGTGGGGATGAGACCGAAAGGAGATTCCTCATTCTATAATTTCGATGAGACCGAAAGGAGATTCGGAGTGAACGGATGTAGTCACTTAGTTAAGATGCCCTACACTCGGTTGCCTTTAGGAGTCAAAATAGCCTACCCTTGCATTGAACCCAAGGATCACCCTCCTTCATCATTTGTGTGTTTTTCTCTTTGTTTCAATGGTGTTGTTTTAGTTATTTAAATTTCACTTTCTAAATCATTGCTTTAAGACACATAGATAGCAAATAATTAGTTGCACTTAAATTTTGGTTTTGTCCCCTTCCCTGTGGAAAATGATCCCTATGCTTTACTACAATTGATTAAGTGAGGTTTAGGTGTATATTTGTGTGAGTTTGAGCTTTATTTTGACGCACTTTTGCACACACCGATCCAGCTCACCAGTACTAACCAAACATTTTATTACGGATGCAATATTCTATTTCATTCTTGAGATCTTTGCAGTTCTCTGTATAATGTGCATGGTCATTATGGAAAACACACCACAAACGTAGTGGTCTTTTGTGAGATGCTACAATTAAAGAGACCGGAGGTCTGAAGAGATCTCTATGTATAAATAAGATCTCAGAATACTCTTGGTCAGTGGTGTGAGACTTTTTCTTGAATTCGAGGCTCTAGGTGACCCCTGATTGTAGTTAAACTTGTCGAATGTGCTCTTTTGAGGGTTCTTCCCTTTGGCATCTTTTTTATGCTTTTTCTCATTTTCTCTTTTTTTTCTATTGGCTTCTTCTCCTTTTGTATAACTCTCCACCATTTCCCATAGCGCTTGAGTATCAGTTGAGTATCCTGTGCTAATTTTGTATAGCATGGTCCAGTATTCAAACCATTCATAAAAGCTGGGATTACTTACTGATATGTTCGACCAGCCATTTGAAGGCTTTGATCGTTAAACCTTTTCACGTATGACTTGAGGGATTTATCCTTCCTTTATTTAAGATTCATCAGATCTACAACCGTTTTGTGAAATTTCTTTCTTTGAAAGAAGCGGGTATAGAAAAGCTGTGCCAACTGCCTGAACGACGAGACGCTATTATGTGGTAGGCCATCGATCCACACTCGCGCCTTTCCATTCAAATAGATGGGGAATGCTTTACACATCACCTCCACTGGAGCATTTTTTAAGTTCATTACGTAATTAAATTGTGATAAAAAGCCTAGGGGTTAGAGTCCCCCTCATAGGATGGAATTCTTTCAGGCAATTTGAATTCTGCCAACGTTGGGTACTGCATGATATCAGGCGTGAAAGGTGATGAGGCATCCCTTTCATCATCAAAACCCAATAGGCCATGAATATCATCAACCACCATGTTGCTGATTGGAGGGAAATCATTATGTTGGGGACGCTTTGGGTCGTGCTTTGACCCTACTATAGAATGATCGTTTGCATAATTATTGTAAGCATGAGAGGCTGAAACTTCATTTCCATTGTCATTCTTCCTCCGTCAGCCACTCTCCCAGTTATTATTTCTTGGTTTAGCCTCAGATGGATATGGATTATGCCTAGCTTTACAGAACTCTTCAAACTGCACATGGTGTTACTCCATAAAGGCCCTCTCATCTGTCTCATATTGTGTTTTTGTTGGAGAGTTGTCTCGATCTAAAACTGTATGTCATGAATGTTCACTGTCTTGGGCAGAGAGATGTTTTGATGGTTCGGGGATTCCACCTAAATGCAATAAATCGTTTTCTGTAGGACTTGAATGACAATGTCATTTTCTTCCTCGCCTAGTTCCCTCGACTACCGTCCATCCTTTAGATCTGGTATCCACCATCTTTGTATCAGTTGAAATGAGAAAAGAGATTGCGAATATTTCTTTTAAATTGAAAAATTCCCCCACAGAAGGCACCACTTGATGAAGGCTAAATTTACAAGCCGACTAAGACCCGATAAGATGACTCCAACCCAAAATTCTTTGTCTTCCTAGTTAATGAATGTTCTTGTGAAACATATCTCACAGTGGTTCTCCGAGATAAATTCTTTGATACTTAAGTCAAAACTTAGTCAGAGTATTGTATTCTTTCAGTTTACTGATAGTGTCCCAATACCTGGTCATTTTCAGGGCTTATATACCTTTTCATCCATTTACTGGATTTGTTCTCATGTTTCGACACGTTGGCTACAGGTGTAACTACTGATTGCACGCCATTGTAGCATGTTGTGATGCACTTATAGATAAGCACGACCTCACTAAATTCCCACCTCGTACCTTGGGACTCTGAAATCCCATACACTTGGTGTGATTTCAATATATTTCTATTCTAAACTTTTAGACTCAGAGTTCAAGGTCTAGTTAGAAAACATACTGTTGAAGTTTAGGCCCTTAGCCTTCACATATCGCTGAGGTCCAACCTTTGGCCTTCACCTGTCGCTAAGGTCCAATATTTGATTGTCGGATGAGACGAGGTCTTGTCTCGTCATGCTAAGATCTAACCTTTGGTTTAAGATGGGAAAAATTGGGTAAAATTGATCTACCTTTGGTTTAAAATGGGAAATTTTGGGTAAAATTGGGTTCCATACACATTAACAACAAAACCTTCAATCCTGAGAAATAACATAGTTAATAATTAAATGAAATAAACTCAGGAAATCATTTCAAAGTCAAAAATTCCAAAACTCCTATTCCTAGCATTGTGTAAGTTCAATAATTTCGTGAATTGGTGATAGAGCTTAAAATGTGCATAGTTTTTTTCATATTTTCTCATTATTAAATTGATTATAAGGTGAAATTATTGGTTTTGATATACTTTGTGTTTTAGGTGTGGAAATTAGAGACTTGGAGGAAAAGAAGATAAAAGGACAAAATTGAAGGAAAAAGAAAAAAATCCAAAAAACTTCCGATTATTAGGTGTGACCATGCCTAAAGTGCTATTGAACTGAAAGAATTTTTATCAAGAAGAAGAAGTCTTGGATGAAAATTGCAGCAGTTAAAGGAAATTATGAGCTGTCAGATTGAAGAAGGAAAATGGATGTTGCAGCAATTATTTTATTTTAGTTAGGAGTGTATTTCCTTTTGTTTCCTTTTTAGAGTAGAATTAGTTTTAGTAATAGTTATCTTTATCATGATTGAGGAGATTGTCTTTGATATAAAAAGAAAAAACCCTAGAAGACAAAGGGGGAAATCGGGAAAGACTACAAGGGCAGCCGCCAAAGGAAACAAAATATAGCTGCAATTTGAAGGCAAAAAGAGCCACCATTTTTAAGTCCTTGAGGACAGCCACCTCTTATATATATTTTTTATTCCCTAGAGACCCGCCGAGCGGATCATTCCTTGGAGACTAGCCGTCCCTTTGATTTTTCGGATGCTTTCTTCTACCATATCTAGCTAGACTCTTTTATTTTCCAATCAAGATTAATTGAGGTTTGATTCCAACAATTGTGAGGTTTTGGTAATTCTATTATTTTCTTTTATTCTTGAGTATTTATATATTTTCTATGTTTCATCATATTATTGGATTGAATTATTGGATAAGAGGCCTATTGTTTGATAGTTGAATTCAATAGATAGTCATTTAAATTAATTAACCATTGATTGATTGTTCTAATTCAAGTGACAAATAACGACATCGAAAGGTAATCAGAGCCCTAAATTGTATGTTATAAAAATATATATTCTAATTTAAATAAACAAGGCGTTTCTTGATTTACTGGTTAGTAATTAGGTCTTTTTTGAATCTTAATGTGACTAGTAGACATATCTCATAGGACTAATCAAAATGTTGTGTTTTTTGATGAGAGAAATAACTTATAGAACTGATTCGAAGGTTATCGAGAGAGTAAGAAAATATTGGTTGTTAGAAGACAGATCTTCAGCAACTATAACCAATTTATTCAAGGTAAAAGAACCTATCTTTTGAATCAATGATCAATCTAAGGAATCAATACCGAAATTAATTCTTGGTTGGAAGCTTCTCCATACTGATTTTTCTTCATATTTTTAGTTAGCTATTTAATTTGTTTGTCTCAATTAGTTTTGCTTAGTTTCATAATAAAAAAGCCCACATCTTTTATTATTTTTTTTTGAGGAGTAAATCTAATCAATCTCTGTGAATTCGACCATCTCACTACTATCTGAAGAACTTAGCTTAGAGAAGGATTATTTTTTGTGGTTTCGGCACCCATCAAATTTTGCGCTATTGCCGGGGATTGGTTTTTCAAAATTTATTCCTTTTATTTTTTTTCTTTTTTAATTGTTTGGTTCTTTTATGCCATGTTCTTCTCGCACAGGTCAACTCACATACAATCCAGAGATAGAAAAAAAACCAAACAACGATCTAAAGGAGTGTCATTTTCTTCATCTTTTGAATATAATTTGTCTGAATTTTTTTATATTAAAGAAGAAAATATGATTGGAAATAATGAACGAACTTTAAAGGATTTAGCTTTGCCCAATTTAAACCAACAACCGTTGTGCATTGAATATCCTATTATAGATATGCCTTTTGAATTAAAATCAGGATTAATTCACTTACTCCCCACTTTTCATGGCCTTGCAGGTGAAGATCCTCTTAAGCACTTAAAGGGATTCTATATGGCTTGTTCCATGATGAAACTGCAAGGAGTGCCTGAGGATCAAATTAAGTTGCAAGCTTGACCTTTTTCCTTTGATGGAAATGCTAAAGATTGGCTCTATTACTTGCCCTCTGGTTCAATAAACACATGGACTGAATGAAGAGGCAATTTTTAGAGAAAATTTTCATGCCTCACGAACTACCACAATTAGAAAAGATATATGTAGTACACGGTAATAACATGGAGAGACTATGCATGAATCTTAGGAAAGGTTTAAGCAATTATGTGCTAGTTGCCCTCAACATCAAATTTTTGATCAACTTTTTATCCATTATTTTTATGAGGGACTAATAGTGATGGATAGGAATATGATTGATGCTGCTAGTGGAGGTGCATTAGTGCGCAAAATTCCAACCGAGGCAAGGACTGTAATCTCCAACATGGTTGCCAATACATAGCAATTTGGCACCAGACGTGAGGATACACCTATGAAGGTTAGTGAGGTAAGTACTTCTTTCATTGATCAACATTTAGACACTTTGAGTACTTTAGTGGAAAAGTTGGTTGTAAGAAATATTCAACAGGTGAAGGTTTGTGGTATTTGCTCCAATTCAAATCATTCCACTAACATGTGCCTGGCATTGCAAGATGATCAATTTGAACATGCTAAAGCCATTGGTGGATTCCCAGGGCTACCACAAAGGAATTATGACTCTTACTCAAATGCCTACAATTTGGGGTGAATGGATCATCCCAACTTCAGTTATGGGCCACAACCTAGTGGATTTCAAGCTAGGTAGCAAAACCCACCATATCCACCACCTTCCAAACCAAGTAAATCCCTTAAAGAGTTAGTTGAATCACTTGCTAATAGTTCCCAATGTGTTTAACAAGAAACTTAAACCAGCATTCAAAACTTGGAGAATCAAGTGAGTCAATTAGCATTTTCCATAAGCAAATTGGAATCTCAAGGTAAGTTACCTTCTCAAACGGTTGTCAATCTAAAGCAAAATCTTAGTGCAATGACCTTGAGAAGCGGGAAGGTGTTGGAAGAGGCCATAATACGTGATCATGAAGATGTGGAAAAAGAAGTAAAAACCCCATAATAGCCTAAGGTAAACGAGACACGTCTTCTTTCCCCCCACGAGATTTGCCAATTTGAATAAAGATGGGGAAGAAAATGAGATTCTTGAGACTTTTCGCAAGGTAGAGGTAAATATTCCTTTAATTGATGCAATTAAACAAATACCATACTATGCTAAATTTCTCAAAGAATTATGCATCAACAAAAGAAAATTGAAAGGCAATGAAAAGATAAGTGTGGAAGAGAATGTCTCAATTGTGCTACAAAGAAGTTACCTTCAAAATGCAAAGATCCAGGTATTTTTATCATCCCTTGTAAAATAGGCAATATGAAAGTTGAAAAAGCTATGTGTGATTTGGGTACTTCCATAAATGTCAATCCTTTATCTATTTATAATTCTTTGAATTTGGAACCTTTGAAAGAAACAGACGTGATAATTCAACTTGCTAATAAATCTAATGGTTATCCTGATGGAGTATTAGAAGATATTTTGGTGCAAGTAAATGGATTAGTGTTTCCTACAGATTTTTATGTATTTGATATGGAGGAAGATCATTTTCCACACTCGATGTTAATTTTATTAGGAAGACCTTTTTTGAAAACATCTAGAGCAAAAATTGATATGCATGATGGTACATTAACTACGGAATTTGATGGTGAGATTATTAAGTTTAACATTTATACTGCCATGAAATATCCTAATGATGTATGTGTTGTTTATGCTTTTGATGCTATTAATACTCTAGCTCAAAAAACATTTGATTTTTGTAATGAGGATAAATTAAAAATTGCACTTGATAATAGCTTGACTCCTAAAGAAGTGCAAATTTTTGAATAGGAATTTGTGATGGATGATGATCTTCAAGACACGGTTGATGAATTAGAGTCACTTAGACCTTTGAGGTATGAAGTGTCTTATGTTGATTTACCTGTGTCTAACACAAAACTCCTCCCATCTATTATGCAAACCCCCAAGTTGGAATTTAAAACACTACCAGACACTTGAAATATGTATTCTTGGGAGATAATGATAGCTTCCTTGTGATAATCTCGAATAAACTCAACACTTTGAAGGAAAAAAAATTGATTTGAATGCTTCGAGAACATAAAAAGGCTATTGGATAGACCATAGTGGATATCAATGGATTAAGCCCCTCTACATGTATGCATAAAATTTTGTTGCAAGAAAAATGCAAACCATCTAGGGAAGCTCAGCGCCGCTTGAACCCACCTATAATGGAGGTAGTGAAAAAAGGAGATTTTAAAACTTCTTGATGCAGGTATAATCTATCCAATTTCAAATAGCGAATGGGTAAGTCTAGTTCAAGTGGTTCCAAAGAAAACAGGCATAACTATGATAAAAAATGAGGATGCTGAGTTGGTGCCTACCCGAGTGCAGAACGGGTGGCGGATTTGTATAGACTATAGGAAATTGAATTCATCAACTAGGAAGGATCACTTTCCTCTTCCTTGCATTGACCAAATGCTTGAACATTTAGCTGGAAAATCTCATTATTGTTGTTTGGATGGTTATTCAGTTTTTATCAAATTCTAGTCGCGCTAGAAGATCAAGAAAAAACCACTTTCACTTGCCCATTTGGTACATTTTCTCGTAGGAAGATGCCCTTCGGACTTTGCAATGCCCTTGCCACTTTTCATAGATGTATTATTTATATATTTTTTTATTATGTTGAGAACATCATAAAAGTGTTTATGGATGATTTTACAGTCTATGGTGACTTTTTTTATATATGTTTGACTAACCTGACAAAAGTTCTTTGAAGATGTATAGAGATAAATCTTGTTTAGAACTATGAAAAATGTCACTTTATGGTGGATCAAGGCCTTATTCTTGGACACATAGTTTCTGCTAAAGGTATAGAGGTTGATAAGTCTAAAATTGATACAATAAAATCCTGGCTTTACCCCGTGACTGTGCGGGAGATTCGCTCTTTTCTTGGTCATGCAAGATTTTATCGTCACTTTATCAAGGACTTTTTGAAAATTACTTAACCTTTATGTAGGCTACTGCAAAAAGATGTGGCATTTGAGTTTGATGAAGCTTGCAAAGAAGCCTTTGACAACTTGAAAGATAAATTGACTTCAGCTCCTATCATCCGATCACCGGATTGGAATCATTCTTTTGAAATCATGTGCGATGCAAGTAATTATGCAGTAGGAGCTGTTCTTGGACAAAAGATTGGATGGCATTCCCATGTCATCTATTATGCTTCAAGAAGTCTTAACAATACTCAGTACAATTATTTGACAACGGAAAAATAACTCTTAATTGTTGTTTTTGCTTTAGAAAAATTCCCTTCTTATTTGCTTGGCACTAAAGTAGTTGTTTACTTTGATCATGCAACTCTAAAATATCTACTTTCAAAAAAGAGGCAAAACCAAGGATGATTCGTTGGATACTCTTATTACAAGAGTTTGACTTGGAGATCTATGACAAGAAAGGTGTTGAAAATTTAGTTCAGGACCATCTTAGTCAATTGATTGCAAATGAAGAATCATCACCATTACAAAATAATTTTCCAGATGAGCATCTCTTTTCCATTGATGAAAATATTCCTTGGTATGCTAATATAGTTAACTATTTGGTTATTAAAACTTTACCTAAGGATTTATCTAGAGCTCAAAAAGACAAAAAAAAAAAGTGATGCTAAATATTATGTATGGGATGATCCTTACCTATGGAAGCATTGTTCAGATTTGATTATTCGTAGATGCGTTAATCAGCAAGAGATTCTTTCCATTTTGCAATTTTGGCATTCGTATGCTTGTGGAGGATTTTGGTCCAAAAAGAATAGCTAGGAAGGTTTTAGAGTATGGATTATATTGGCTAATTTTGTTTCATGATGCATACAGGTTTGGTAAAGCTTGTGAGTGTTGCCAAAAGACTGGGAACTTAGGACATAGAGATTAATTAACACTTATTCCTATACTCATTTGTGAAATATTTGATGTTTGGGGTATAGATTTTATGGGTAATTTTCCCATTTTTCATGGTAATTCTTATGTTATCCTTGCGGTGGATTATGTCTCAAAGTGTACAAGCCAAGGCTACCCAAATTAAAGATGTTGAAGTGGTTGTGGATTTTGTCAAGTCTCACATTTTTGCTAGGTTTGGTACACCAAAGGCAATGATGAGTGATAGAGGCACTCATTTTTGCAATAAAGTGATCGAAGCATTGCTCAAGAAGTATAATGTCGCTCATCGCACTTCCATCGTATACCATCCACAAACAAGTAGACAAGCCAAGGTGTCTAATAGAGAAGTTAAGTCCATACTTGAGAAAATGTCAATCCAAATTGAAAAGATTGGAGTATGCGACTTGATGATGCATTATGGGCTTATTAGACAATTTACAAGACACCAATAGGTATGTCCCCTTATCGTTTAGTGTTTGGTAAAACTTGTCATCTTCCTGTAGAGATGGACCATAGAGCATATGGGGCTGTTAAGTAATGTAACATGGAGATGGACAAGGTGGGTGGACAACGTAAGTTTCAACTACAAGAGCTGGAAGAAATTCGCAGTGAACCTTATGAAAATTCACGAATCTACAATGACAAGACAAAGGCATTTAATGATCAATCTTTTCATGGTAAACAATTCACAATTAGTCAAAAAATTTTATTCTACCAATTGAGATTGAAAGTATTTCCTGAAAAATTACGCTCTAGATGGATAGGGCTTTTTGTTGTTACCAATGTTTATTCTCATGGTGCAGTTGAAATTAAAAGTTTAGATTCTGGAAAAGTGTTTAAAGTGAATGGACATCACTTGAAACCTTTTTAGAAGGTTTCCAAGTGCATAATATTGAAATTGAATTATGGTATCCAGAGTACAAGGATTGAGAATGCATTACATCTAGCCAAAGACGTTAAATGAAGGCACTTTTGAAAGGCAACCCAAAAATTTTTAATTCAATTTTTCTTGTCATTTTAGTTTAATTTGATTAGTTATCTTATTGTGTTTACTGCTTTGTTTTATTACACAGTAACACCAACTTTTTTGTAGCTAACAAAAATTTATTGTTGTTCACAGCAAAAGACCTCATACAATAACAAAATATTTGCAATTCTATTTTGGTTTTTCTACCTTATAGCCAATTTACCTTTTCTTTTCACTTTCTTTTTCTTTTTGTAGTTTCTCATACCGACCGCTACTCAACCATGGCCATAACATCGTCTGATCCTTCATGCTTTCTTCACTCACACCCCGCTGGTTCTCTCCTAGTCGCGCCGCCACCTTCATACTTTTTTCAATCATATAGGATTTACCCCACCTTACCCACCTACACCACAGCTTCGGTTGTCTGCCGTGGTTCAGGGAAGTGTCTTATTCTCTTGTCTTTATTTTTTTTCCTTTTCTGTCCGCGTGCGCATATTTTCCATACATTGAGGACAACGTATGATTTAGGTATAGGGGGGTGTCTTGTGCTTCAATGGTTATTTCTAAATTTTTCATGTGAAATTTTTTTTTGAAGAAAGTCCTTCCAAATATGCTCGATATTTTGATATCTTTTTTGAAATTCCTCACTCTTTTGATACTCATTTAGAATAATTTTGAGTTATATGCATTAGTTAATTGGGTGGAATGTGTGAATGAGATGAGTATGACTAGCTTTTGTTTGGAATTTTGAAGTATCTTGTTAATTTTAATGATTGAATTGAATGAGAATACGCAACATTTGATACATTTAAACACTTGTGAGCATTTGAGCTAAGAGCATCTTCCTTTTCTTGCTCCCATTTTCTTTGTAGAGTGTTGTCAAATATGGTCTTCTCATTCTAGAACTTGCTTCGCTATGCATGTCAAGATTGCATTGTGGATTCATGTTTTGAAATGATAAAAACACCTAGGTTAGTCACTTTAAACTTTCTAAAAAGCCGTCTTATTACATATACCCTTAGTTAGCCAATTTTGAGCCTTAGCCTTTCTTTGTTGTAACACTGCATTGTTAACTTTAAACCTTTGTTTTTGTTTACCGTTCTTGATCCCTTTATAAAGAGTATGTGAGAATGAATTGCATGATAAAATTTTTGTTGATTCCAAAGAAAAGAACCACTAAAAAAAAAAAGAAAAAGACGAAGTTGAAGGTATCCCTTATGAGATTAGACAAAGTAAATGTTTTTCATTGTCTAAAAAATGGTCCAACTTTATGATGAAGTTGCAAAAAGGGGATGCATGTTATTTGGAATAAGGAAGTGGTTCTAAAGTGCTATTATTGTTGCTTTTGAGTGATGCAATGAGGTTCCTACATATCTTGATGTGTGTAACCTAAATTTTCCTTTCTTTTTGCCCACTTTTTAATTAAGCCCCGTTACAACCATTTTCAAAACCCTTTGATTTCTGCATGGATTCATATTTATTAGTGGTGGAGATGTGATATATAAGCAAGCCTATGGTAATGACATGCTATGTTCGATTTGAGTGCCGAATGAAACCCTAAATACTTTTAACTGATTAGAGTACAACCTATGAGAGAGTATCAAATTTTGTTACATTTGATTTCGATGTAATCGTTGAAATTGTTGAAATGCATATGTTTTGTTTAGAAAGATCATGCTATGAATACTTATTCTCTGGATTGCTATTCCAACTTGGATCTTTAATGTGTAATGACTTTGAGTTACTCATGGATGAGTTGAAAGAGGGGAAGGAATGGAGAGCAAGATATTGGGTACATAGATTTGGTGCATGCTTGAGGACAAGCATGGTTTAAGTGTGGGGGATTTGATAGAGCTTAAAATGTGCATAATTTGTGTTCATATTTTCTCAATATTAACTTGATTATAAGGTGAAATTTTGGTTTTGATATACTTTGTGTTTTAGGCGTGGAAATTAGAGACTTGGAAGAAAAGAAAATAAAAGGGCGAAATTGAAGCAAAAAAGAAAAAAATATAGAAAACTTCCGATTATTAGGCGTGACCACGCCTAAGGCGTTATTGAACTGGACGAATTTTTATCAAGAAAAAGAAGTCTTAGACGAAAATTGTAGCAATTAAAGGAAAGGGGATATCACAGTAAGTATTTTATTTTAGTTAGGAGTATATTTCTTTAAGTTTCCTTTTTAGAGTAAAATTAGTTTTAGTAATAGTTATCTTTACTACAATTGAGGAGATTATCTTTGAAATAAAAAGAAAAAACCTTAGAAAACAAATGGGGGAATCGAGAAAGACTAAAAGGGCAGCTGTCAAAGGAAACAAAATACAACCACAATTTGAAGACAAAAAAAGTCGCTTTTTTAAGTCCTTGAGGGCAGCCGCCCCTTATATATTTTTTTTATTCCTTGGAGACCAGCCGAGTGGATCATTCCCTATAGACCAGCTGTCCATTTGATTTTTTGGATGCTTTCTTCTACCATGTCTAGCTAGACTCTTTTATTTTCCAATCAAAATTAATTAAGGTTTGATTCTAACAATTGCGAGGTTGCGGTAATTTTATTATTTTCTTTTATTCTTGAGTATTTATATATTTTTTATGTTTCATCATATTATTAGATTGAATTATTGGACAAGAGGCCTATTGTTTGATAGTTGAATTCAATAGATAGTCATTTAGAATAATTAACCATTGATTGATTTTTCTAATTCAAGTGACAAATGACAACATCGAAAGGTAATCAACGCCCGAGATTGTATGTTATGAAAATATATATTCTAACTTAAATAAACAATGCGTTTCTGGGTTTACTGGTTAGTAATTGAGTCTTTTTGAATCTTAATGCGATTAATAAACATAACTCATAGGACTGATCAGAAGGTTGTGTTTGTTAATTAGATAAATAACTTATAGGACTGATCCGAAAGTTATCGAGAGAGTAAGAAAAGATTGGTTGTTAGATGACGGATCTTTAGCAACTATAACCAATTTATTCAAGATAAAAGAACCTTTCTTTTGAATCAATGATCAATCCAAGGAATTAATTCCAAAATTAATTCTTGGTTGGAATGTTCTCCATATTGATTTGTCCTCATATTTTTAATTAGCTATTTAATTTGTTTGGTTTGTCTCAATTAGTTTTGCTTAGTTTCATAATATAAAAAAACCCCTCTTTTTTTTGAGGAGTAAATCTAACTAATTTTTGTGGATTCGACCCTCTCACTGCTATCTACAAAACTTAGTTCAGAGAAGGATTATTTTTGTGATTTCGACACCCATCAATTGGTTAGTTGATTGAGACTGATTTACTTTTGCGAAGCTATACATTTCGTGCAGCCAAGCCTAACATCATAATAACTTGGGAAATTTGCAAAAATAGCACCTTTTAAACACAAGTTTGTAAATATAGCAACTCCCAAAATTTGTTTGCCCATATAGCAAGTCAAGGCAGTTTGACCTGGTGAAAAGACCCAAATGCCTCTTTATTTGAAAATGCAAAGAAATAGTGTGTCTGAAGTAAATGTAAGAGATTTTTTGTTCACAAATTTCCTTTCACCTTCACTTCCTTATTACACTTCATCGCACAAGAAAAAATTTCTTAGAACCCATTCGTCTTCCTATTTCATCGATTCAACATCCCACTTCGCACACCCCATTGTCGTCTGCTTTAATGGCACGCATGAGAGAAGAACGGGCATCTTCAAGCAAGAAGGCCCCGATATTTTCTGTTTACATTTGAATTGGGTTTGAATGAGAAATCGATTGAGCATACATCGAAAACAAATCAAAAAAATTAACATATAGGTCGAGCCTTAGGTCAAGTTATAGGTCAAGTACTAGGTAGAGTAATTGGTCGAGTGCAAGGTCGAGTACTAGGTCAAGTACTAGAGTGGTCAAGTAATCTGTTGAGTAATTAGTCGAGCACTAGGTCGAGTTGATAGTCGACCACTCATAGTGGGTCTCACTATAAAGGTGAATATGCCAAATTTCTTATCGCACCCAATGGTCCGTGTGCGATAACAAAGTACCTAAAGCCCCAAGGTAGGACGGATGAAACCACATACGATGATGATATTGTTTTGCGTAATGTAATGTTGTTATTGATTGCGTAATTTGTTAAAATTGGACATACATCATCGAGCACATCGGATAATACAATGGTCTTATGAAATTCAATAAATAAAAATAGACAATAAAGAAAAATACAAATTGACATCACTTTTTCTCCCTACATACTAATGAATTAGATCAAGTTTGACGATTGTGTCCACTCGCTCCGCAACGACCACATTTCTTTGCAACTTTCTCCTCACCTGTTAAAGGAATTCTCTTTTTCTTGCTCATACCACTCTTAAACCTTGGTTCCAGATGAGCTAGTTGAATAGATAAAACTTCTTCAGGCACAATACAATCCTTAGGTTCACCAATCGACATAATAGGATTTGCATAAGCACATAAAAGTGCATCGGTGTGATAAACGATTCATTCTCCCCAATAAATAACATGTACAAACCACGTAGTAGTGTGTCATCCCTACATATCCAACAAAATCCATCAAGAACAATGATATTAATCAATAAATATCCCATTCTGTATGCCCAATAATCAATGTAAGTTACCATAAATAAACAACCAAATTAGCCCACAAACAAGCATTTAAATTATCTCATAAATAAGCAATGAAGTTAACTCATAAATAACCCATTAGTTAACTCATAAATAACTCATTAATTGCCCAGTAGTCAATCTCATACATGGGTATGTTGCGTGTGGGCTCATAAATAAAAAAAGAAACCTAAATAGGTACCTGGGTGCTTAGAGAACAATGAGACCTATGCACGGTAGGCTAATTGACGTTTCTGGTGTTTGTCGCTCAGTATTTCTAATGTTGGTAAATCACAACTTACAGAGAGTGTGGTTAGTTTTTTATTTTTGGGCAAGAAGATAAGAAAATTGGTAGGAACTTGAAGTATAATTTGCTGCTCTATAACACAGCACGATCATGGCACGAATGTAAATATCAAAGGAATTAGTCCAAATTAGTCGAGCCTGAGTTGTGTAATAGTCGAGCCTAAGTCGACTATTAGTCGATCATCACCCTTTCATTGATCGAGTATTAGTTCAGCATCACCCTGTCATTGGTCAAGAATTAGAGAAGCACCACACTAGCATTGGTCGAGAATTAGTTGAGCATCACCCTATCATTGGTCGAGTATTAGTCAAGCAACTCATTAGCATTGGTTGAGAATTAGTTGAGCATCACCAAACACCATGTTAACATTCTCTTGGCCTGTTTAAATGCATTATAAATTTTATAATTACAGAACTACACGTATATATCCCTCGAATGTATAATTACACAACTAAATGTATATATCAAAAGAATGTATATTTACACAACTAAATTTATATATCAAAAGAATGTATATTTACATAACTAAGAGGTATATATCCAAAAGAATGTAAATATTATACACATCTAAATGCTCATATGAAAAGAATATATAATCACATGCCCCAAGGTATATATGCAAAAGAATGTAAATATACACACCTAAAGGTACATATCAAACAAATGTATATTTACACAATGAAAAACTCATAAATTCTTCATTTATAATCGGGGTTTATGTATGTTTTTGGCCCTATTTTCTCTTAATCTATCTTTCTCCTGGCTTGCATGAATGAATAGTGCAACCGCCAGCTATTTATGAGCCTCCATCACATTTTCTGGGGTAATCATATTAAGTGATAACCCATGAATGATGAGTTCATCCCATTTTAACATGAAGACACCAGAATCTCCAATTCTGAAACAACCAAAGCAATACGTTGTTAGTCATTGCAACAAGTGATTATACATAGTACAAGTCTCTTAGATACTAATCCCTTTCCTTGAAGCACCAAATCTTCCTCGATGACAACTTGCCAATTGTCCCTGCTTAGAGTTGCTTTGGCAAAGTAGGTGTGAAATTCACATGCCTAGAGTATCTTGGGCATTGTTCTAACAAGGTAGTCTAATTTTGTCCATATCCCCTCTTGTTCCATTGGGTTATACACATGGAATGTTTGTTTATGAATATCTATATCGACCAATATCCAATGGTTTCCATCTATATTATAGGGGAATAAAACAAAGTCCACTCTACAACAGTCAATTTCATATGGGCAGAAACCAACAAATTGCTTCATGGCCAAATCATCGAATGTTGGATCCCGCATGGCTACTTCTAGCTGGTTTATACCAGTCTGTCAACACATGTAATAGTACCGTATAAGATGCTCAACACATGTATAACTAGAGAGGATGATCCGTAACGTATGAATTGAGGAATTCAACATAACTTAACTCGAACAACGTCTCCACAATATATACATCATGGAGGCCCATTGTAAGGATCCTCTTTCGAAACATGGACGAATATAAATCAAGTTGCTGAAAAAATTAAAGCATGTTTGGTTATGAGCAATCATTTTTAATAACTCACAAAATGAAAAAAAAAATTATAAAAGTATTACCTGACTTGTGAGCCAGTAATTTTTTTTAGCATACTCTTGACCATATCTAAATCAAATGATATGATTGGCATCCACAAATGCTAAAGTGTTTTAGGTTTCAACAAATTATTCATTTTTTTAAGATCTTTAGGCCCTGGCTGGAAATCCTGAATACTAAAACTCTTGTCAATAATCTAATTCCGGGCCTGTTTGTTCTCTTCAAGGTCAAGAATAGCTACTAAGCTGAGACGTCCATGTACTTCATCTTTGGCAGTGCTTTTCTCATTTTCCTCAATAGGTGGTGGCGGAGCACTCTCAAATGACATAATGAAAATGGATGGAGTAGTGTGTTCATCAGTGATTTGAGGAACGATAGCAATCACATTAATTAGTTCGTTTTCTTCTTCCATATTTTGCTCTTGCTCATCCATTCCATCATGTTTTCCCTCATCTTCTTCCTCCTCCTTATTATCATTATCCCCATCACCTTCTTTTCCACTTTTTGGGCTACCAGCTACTCGACGGTAGCAGTCAAATGCTTGACTATCTTCTCCAATTCAGCTATATGAGCCTTAGACCTATCTTGCCATTCAAGCAGCTCCCTCATGAACTGCTCCGTGCCTCCCGTCTCTCTTCACTGCTTAATCTTGGCCTCTTTACAAGCTCAACATCATCTTCGTCTCTAAATTTCTTCCTGTGAGGAATTTTGACAGCAGTTTTTTCCTATTAGACAGCTTCTTCTTCTTCTTCTCCAAACTCCACATCCTTATTGCCATTCTTCTCTTCTTCTTCCCATGTCAAAAATTTTGCTATTTCTTCTGGACTTGGAGTTATTGGTGTAACTTTCACTTTTTGCGATATAGAATGTGATAAATCATAAGCTATGCTAGATTCATGTTGCACGAGATGCTAGACTTAGTGCAAAATAAAACACTCTATAATTATCAAACATTGGGTAATGTCTACTCATACCTCCTCGCTAACTGTTCTTTTGGACCACACTTGATTTCTTTTTTGGGCAGATCAGTGTGTCTTCACTCCTCTCCACTTGAACATCCTAAGCTTGCAACCAGAGGTTTTGACCTTATGAACTAATGAGAAACGCTCAAGATGTGGCATTAACTCATATGCCAACACCTGTGATTCATAAAAAAAAAATGGAGTATAATTAATTCTATGAACTTAAAGTACAAACAAAATTAAAATTTACCACGTGTTTTAAATCCTTACCCCTAAAGCAACTAGAAATCCACCAACGATGTACATCTTGTTATTTGTATCCTTAGATTGCTTCAGGGCATTGATCATAGCCTTTCTAGTACTATCCACAGTGGCCTTGTAAGATAATTTGCCCTAAGGCATTTCATCAAGCTGCCTCTAATTATAGACCATATGAACCACCTTGTCATCTATCCAATTTCTCTTTTGTTCCCCAATGATGGATGTGTATAGCAACAACAGTGTCATGGACATAACCACATCGTCTGAAAAGCTTGCAATTATATTGTCGTAAGCTTTGAAAACATCATCGTATGTGGTTTCATCCGTCCTACCTTCGGGCTTCAAGTACTTTGTTATCACACACGGACTATTAAGTGCTTGAAATTTGGCATGTTCACCTTCATAGTCTCTCATTTTGAGACTAGTGATGAGTGCAAACCCTCTCCTACCAAATTTCACATTCTTACCTACAAAATTAAAGTAGAGGCTATTTTCTAGTTTGGACTCCTCGTCTGGCCTAAGTTGCTTCAACAACACGTTGTGGATAATCTATTTGCACCAAAACGTATGCTCATGGTCAAGAGCAATTTCAGCATGGCAACTCTCCCTTCTTAGTATGTCCTTCTGAGTATTGGTTAGTTTGGTCCTTATCCTCTGCATATTTGCTTCATAGTAGCAGTATTAAGAAACCTTGGTATTGAAAAAAATCACCCTGAATGACCATTTGCTCCTTAAGAAGGTCCTACACAATTTAAAGTAAATCAATATGGTGCTCGACTTAATACTCGACCTAGTACTCAACCTAACCTCGTGCTCAACCTATTACTCGACCTTAGCTAGTACTCGACTTAGTGCTTGACCTAATACTCAACCACGTACTTGACCTAACCTAGTGCTTGACCTAACCTAGTACTCGACCTAATGCTCGACTTAATACTCAACCTAGTACTCGACCTACCCTAGTGCTCAACCTAGTACTCGACCTAGTTTAGTGCTCAAACCACTACTCAACCTAGGGCTCGACCTATGTGAAAATTTTCGATTCTTTTTCAATGACTGCCCAACCAATTTCTCATTCAAATTCAAACAAAAAACACTCTGTGTGATAAGATGTGCACAATTTTAATGTGATATGATGTACAAAGATTAAAATGACAATTTCTAGGCAAATTTCCACTAACCTCATGATGATGCAATTTTTTCTCAATGGCGAGGCCTTCTTGCTTGAAGATGCTGGTCCTTCTCGCGTTCGTGCCATTGAAGAATACAACAATGGGGTGTGCAAAGTGGGATGTTAAATCGATGAAGTAGGAAGACGAAAGGGTTTTGATAAATTTGTTCTTGCACGATGAAGTGTAATAAGGAAGTGAAGGCAAAGGAAAATTTGCAAACGAACAGTCTCTTATATTTGCTTCAGGCGCACTATTTATCTGCATTTTCAAATAGAAGGGGATTTGGGTCTTTTCACTTGGTCAAACTACCTTGACCTGCTATATGCGCAAACAAATTTTGGGAGTTACTATATTTGCAAATTTCCATAATAACTCAAACCCATTTGCAGGAATTTGATATTTTCAGTGTCATCTAACAAAAGCCATGACATGAGAAACAATCATGAAACGTGATAATCCTTGCTAGAAAACATTTATGTAAACTCACATAATCAATAATGCAAAAATATTTGACAAGGAAAACCTTTGCCACATTATTACACGTGATACGAACTGTAAGGGGAAAATGGTTAATTCCATTTACCACCCTTAGTGAAAAAACTGGAAATGAAGATACATCTCTATGATCCAGCCTAGGAGCATGCAGATGAAGTGATTTTTATATATATATATATACATATGAGGCCACAACATCGATAAAGCCAACTTCCATCATCCTTATTAAAACTGGCTTGGAAGGTTTTCCTCCAAAAAGAAGTAAAGATAACAAAAAAAGAAAGATAAAGCAGAAGTACGTGACACATACCAAAAAAGAGAGCCACAACAGAGACAACAAAAATATTATAAAGATATGTAGCAGATCGAGTTCACACATTAACAATATAAATTGCTCAACACCTGTTGGCATCGCCGAATGGTGATCGAAGCTCTAGAGATGGTATAATTCCGGCAAGTAAAGTACACTCTGCCAGACTTAGACGGGAAGGATGCTTTCCAAAATAAAAACATGATGCTGATTCAATACCATAGACACCATGTCCCTAACATATTCGCACCATGGCACAGTTATATTTAACGTAAGTCATTAAATGACAGAAGTAAAACTAATTGTGACTATGCAATAAAACACTGGTTTCCCTTCGAGGTTTGGCAGGCAAAGATATGCAGATTCAAATATCATCACAATAAATCACCACGAAATGTCAACAATGCATCAAGTGCGATTATCAAAATCACATCAACATTAAGATGACAAACTCATTGTGATGATATAAGAAACTAAATTATTAACACTTAGTCTAAAGTTCACTAGCAAGTTAGCTTACTAATAACCTATGTTAAATTACTTTATAAAGTATTGTGAGCTAATTTACTTTCAATCTCATCAACTTGAATTTGAAACTATGAATGAACAAAGTTAATATTGATTTCAAAATTCACGTGCTAGAAAATTGGACTTCCTTTTAGCTTTTATGGTTTCTCAGTTTCTACAAACAATTGATGAAGATGCTTCCCCTTCAACAAATCCAAACCCACTTACAAATACGGACCTTGACATTCTCGTGAAAATTCAATTGGAATAGTCATAGTACTAACGCTAACACTTCCATGAAGAATTACAAAACAAACTTGATAGAATTATGTACAAATAACCCCAGCACTAATAACTTGCTGAATCAGTGGCGATACATTACGAACTATCAGAATATGATGGCAATACGCTACTAATATTGCACGGTCTAAATGCGGCATATAATGTCTCAAGTACAGTAACAAGTAAAACAAGCCATTATGGTGACTGAAAAAATAAAAAAACTTCTTTCATGATTTTCGGACAGATATTTGATAAAGTAATGAATATTTTGTAAATTCTAATATTTAATAAACAATTGGACAAAGAAAAGAAAGTAAGTAACAGTAATTGGCAGTGAAGGATTGCAAATAGACTACAAACAAATTATTCTTACAACTCTGGAGCTAGAATGTACTTTTGTTTGGATTAAAGAAGATGTTCATCTGATATACTTCATAACCTCACCATTGTGATCCCATAAAATTATCCACCAATATAGCATCGCCATGCTGTCTGCATTTAAGCTCTCGTACATTCAAGTCAATTCCTACAGCGTTACTAGAGGGACTGTTGAGTAAATGTGCTAAGTTAATGAATTAGTTTGAATGACTCTTAGTTTTCTATGAGTGAAAGGTTGAATTCAATATCTTGGAATTGTTTTTTAGAAGTCTAGTTCAATCTTTCATGCATTTATTTCAATTATCTATGTAGTTTTCATCTATGAATTCAGCCACCATGTAAGAATTTGGACAAGAAGAAATATGAGTAATAGTTATCCTTTGGCTCCCAATAACTTTCAGTCTAGTTTCTCCCCTACAAAATTCGTATCAGAGCTGAGGTTTATGAAAATCCAGCCTTAGTTCATGTTTAAAAGATGAAGAATTTGTGATGGCAAATCAAAATAGTAGTACTACAGTTCCTGTATTTTTAGGTGAGCACTATGATCATTGGTGTGTCAAAATGAGGCCAGTATTCAGATCAAAAGAGTTGTAGGAATATGTAGAAGATGGATATGATGAACCAGAATCTACAGTTGAATTAAGTGAGCAACAATTAAGGATTCTCAAAGAACATAGGAAAAAGGACAACAAAACACTCTCTTATATTCAACAAGGTGTTAGCCCAGATATTTTTTCAAGAATCATGGGAGTTATTCATGCAAAAGAAGCATGGAAGATTCTGCAAAAAGAATCTCAAGGAAATGTCAAGGTGAAAAATGTTACACTCCAAACTCTTAGAAGAGATCTTGAAAACTTGAAGATGAGTGAATCTGAAAATATCCAAGAGTACTACACAAAGATAACCAAGATTGTGAATGAGATGACGACTTATGAAGAACAAATTGATGAAGGCAAAATTGTTGAGAAGATACTTGTGAGTTTACCCCCAACATTTGATTATATGGTGTCCATAATATAGAAGAGACAAAATATATATCCTTATTAGGTATTCAAGAGTTGATGGGATTTTTGAAAATTCATGAAAGAAGGTTATCTAGACATGCTGAAAAATCTATTGAAAGTGTCTTTCAATCAAAACAAAATTTCAGCCCCAAATCCAATGAGGGAGAGTAGTCCTCTAGCAACAATCAAAGAGCAGGAGATGCACAAAAAGGTGGGAAGAGGACAAGGTAGAGGTTTTAGAAGAAGAGGAAGAAACAATTTTCAAATGGCCAATAATACTGAAAATAGCAACCATGTGGAGAATGATTGTTGGTACAAAGGAAAAACACAATGCTACAACTACAAACGTTTTGGCCATATTGCAAATGATTGTAGATTCAAGAGTAACCAGCAAGCACAATTTTTAGAAGAAAAGCAAAAAAGAAAGCAAATTGTTCTATGCTTGTCGCTTGGTAACCGAAAACAAAAAAGATGTTTGATTTCTTGATAGTGGCTGCAGCAATCATATGGCAAGGGACAAATCCATATTTTTTGACATGGATGAGTCCATAAAGAGTCAAATAAATATGGGAAGTGGAGTCGTTGTGCAAGCACAAGGATTGGGAACCATTGGTGTTCAAACTACGAAAGGTAAAAAGTTGATTCATGATGCTTTACTTGTACCTGACTTAGATCAAAATTTGTTGAGTCTTGGACAGCTTCTTGAGCATAGATATGCACTCAACTTTGATAATGGTGAGTGCTCAATCTATGATAAAAAGGATGGTAGACAGCTCATAATGAATATTCAAATGGAGAAGAATAGGAGTTTTCCAATAAATTTCAGCTATGATGGAGATCAAGCTATGAAAGCTCATGTGATTGAAAGCTTATGGTTATGGAACAAACGGCTTGAACATTTGAATTTTCGTAGCCTAAAAGTGCTTCAACAAAAAGGAATGGCTTATGGACTACCAAAAATTGAAGAGAAGAATGAAGTTTGTGAAGGATGTGAACTTGGAAAACAGCATCAGCGGCCATTTCCTTAAGGAGTTGCATGGAGAGCCAAGGAAGTTCTAGAGTTGGTTCATATGGATGTTTGTGAACCAATGAAAACAACATTTCATGGAGGTAAAAAGTACTTTATACTTTTCATTGACAATTTTTTAAGAATGACATGGGTTTATTTCATGAAAGAAAAGTCTGAGGTGTTTTCAATATTCAAAAAGTTTAAAATTTTTGTTGAAAATCAAAGTGGATGTAAAATAAAGACTCTTATGAGTGATAGGGGAAAGGAGTATACTTCAAATGCTTTTTAGGAATTTTTTGAAGATGAAGGTATATAAAGGCAGCTCACTATTGGATATACACCTCAACAAAATGAAGTATCTGAAAGGAAGAACCAAACCGTGATGGAGTTGGCAAAGTCTATGTTGCATGACAAAGGACTACCAAAAGATTTTTGGGCTGAAGTAGTTCATACAGCTATTGATATGAATCCAACAAGCATTGAAGAGACTTCGAACCCGAAGCATGATGACAAGGGCTAGAACAAAGAAAATGAAGGAAGCCTTGAATGGACTCATCCAAACGGCCCAAAAGGATGGGGAGAAGACCAAGATTGACAAGGCCATGTTTATTAATGTACTAAATGTAATTGGGTCTTGTTAATGGGTTTGGCTTTACTACTATTTTCCTTAGAACTACTTAGGATCATTGGGTTTAGTTTTAATTATATGGTAAATTGAGTCATGTAGCCCAAAGAGTCATGTAGCCCATTTGGCCCTAAAAGAAACCCTAGCTTGTGCAACCCTAATTTGTAAACCCTAGCTTGTATCCATATAGTGGCCGTCGGCCATCTTGAAGGGCAGATTTGATGAAATGAAAATTTGGTTCTTGACATTACAAGCTTGAGAGAATTGCTCTCTAGTTTCAGTAATTACTTGCAAATTACACAAATTCGGAATTTGTGTGTTTGTTGTTCTTGATTTCCTAGATTTGTTCCCTAGGAAATTCGGATTCCATCCATCAATTGATTCCAAGGTTTCTAGGTACAGGTTATCTAGGGGTTGAGGACCTATTCCACCTTCAAGGAACATACCATCTCCAAGGAAAGATTTCAGTTGGGTTGATCCAAGGGGAAGAACTTGTGTAGTGAGTTTTGGAACAAGTTATCCAAGGGTTCACGCCAGCTTTGGTATCGAGCGCCTTGGTTCCCAAGCTGTTCATATCTTTTCTTTTACCGAACAAAAAAAAAAAATCATCATCATTGGTATGTTCTTTATCTCCTCAATCTTCTTGTTGTTTTGAATATCATCATCATTGGTATGTTCTTGTATTGATGAAGCAAATTCTGTTCTTGTATTGATGTGTTGGTTTCGCTTGCTTCCATCTTAGACAAATCCGTACTTTGCTTATCCAATTGTTGTTTATGCCTTGCTGAAATTCTGTTCTTATTCGTGTGTTGGTTTCGGCTTTTTTTTGATAAATCCGTATCTTTGCTACTCTTGATAAATCCGTATCTTTGCTCTCTTGATAAATCCATACCCTTGCGGCCTTACTTCTGTTATTTCCATATATTATTGTTGTTTATGCCTTGCTGAAGTTGAAGAAAAAAAAAAGGATAGAAAAAAAAAAAAAAAAAAAGAGAAGAAGAAATTGTTGGGCAAAATCGAGTTCTTTGTTGGAACTTGAGCAGAAAATTTGAGGCGGACAGTAGGTGGTCTTAGCGTTATTTTTTGACCCCCAAAGTCCCAACGGACGGCCTTTGGCCGTCTGCTTGTAGATCTCTCCGAGAGCTTCGATTTGAGTACTTACGGAGCAAAATTCGATATCGGAGTAGAAAGTTATGACCTTTTGAAGTTACCATGCCAAAAATCCTTTTCTGATTTCGGAAAAACAGATTTTTCCTTTCAAGCCTCTCAAATTCAGATTGTACTTTGGATTGTTTCCAGTTTGTGATTAGCCTTCTACTTATCCAAATACATCCCTTCTACCATATTTTGAACCTCGAAAAGTCCTTGATCAATTCCAGAATTTGGAAGGGCTGAACCCCACCACTAATGCAAGCTACTTTGTCCAAATTTCCTTTGTTCAAGTGTCTTGAATTGTGATCCAAAATTCTGAAATTATTGTGATCAAAAATTCTGAAATTTTGTGTGTTTCACTGATTTTTCGTGTAGATTCTGATTTTACAATCAGTTTGTCCGAATTCCTTGCCAAAAATTCGAATTCTTGTGTTTTTGGTACTGTTTTCATTGTATTCCTTAGATTCATTCTAATCCCATTGTCCACTTACATCACCTTGTTGTAAATTCCTTTGTGTAATATTGAGTTGTGGTCCGAAAATTCTGAAATTTTGTGTGTCTCACTGATTTTTCGTGTACATTCTGTTTTTGCATTCAGTTTGTCCAAATTCCTTACCAAAAAAATTGAATTCTTGTATTTTGGTACTGTTTTCATTGACTTTGGTACTGCTTTCATTGGTTCCTTAGAATTCATTCTAATCTCATTGTCCAGCTGCATCAACTTGTTGTAAATTCCTTTGTGTAACATTGTTTGAGTAAGAATAGAAACGGAAGAGCAAATTGAGTGGTGTGAACTGTCCCCTTCACTTATACAAGCCCGAGAGTACTCAAACACTTGGTGAGTGAATTTGGGGAATTGGGAAGGGAAGTGAGGACTTATAAACTGTTTTATTTTCTTTGCTAACCTTTACAGCTATAATGGAGAGGCAACCGCCACCACCACCGGGTTCTAAGGAATCCTATGAGGAGATGTTAGCAAAATTTTACACTTTGGTTTCAGGTTTGCAACAGGAAGTCAAAGAGCTCAAAGCTGAGAGAGCCGAATCCTCTCGATCTACAAAGACCACATATGGCAATGACAACGATGATGAAGCCTTCGAGGCATTTCAGGGAAGTCAATACCGTACTCCTAGAATTGATTCCAATTTAGGATGTATCAAAATGAAAATTCCTCAATTCTTTGGTAAGCAAGATCCTGAAGCTTTCTTTGAATGGTCTGATAAAATTGAAAGTATTTTTACAGTGCACAACTATTCGGAGGAAAAGAAGGTCAAGCTAGCTGTGGTTGAATTTATGGATACGCCCAGAATCGTGGACTAAAATTCAAGCCGAAAGGAGGCGTGATGAAGAAGGGCCTGTTCGTACTTGGGATGAATTAAAGAAGCTCATGAAAAAGAGGTTTGTTCCACACCAATACTATAGGGAGATGTTCAATAAATTGCAAAAGATCACCCAAGGAAATACGACTGTGGAGGATTATTACCAAGAGTTAGAGACCACTATGCTTCGAGTCAACATTCAAGAGGACAGTGAAGCTACTATGGCTCGATTTCTAGGAGGACTAAGGAGGGATATTGCCCACATTGTAGAGATGCAAGAGTATGAAGATCTCAATGAGATGTATCACAAGGCAATGAAAGCTGAGAGGCAGCTTAAGGAGAGGGGTGTCCGAACCTTTTCAACCCCACAGACTTCAAATTCAGACACTTTGAAGTCTACATGGCCTAAGAAGGATTTAAGTACCGACGTCAAAAAGGTCGCAACTCCTAGTACCTCAAACACTACTCCAACCGTGGTTCCAAACACTCAGAAATCAAGTGAAGTGAGAAAACCAGCCAGGGAGGTTACATGCTTCAAGTGCCAAGGCAAGGGACATTATGCACGAGAGTGTCCTAATGCTCGAATTATGGTTGTCAGAGGTGATGGCACGATCGAAAGTGAGAGTGAACATGAAAGTGACTATGAAGATATGCCACCACTTGTAGAAAATGAGGAATCTGATGAAGATGTTTTTGGCCCTGATGAAGGACCATCTTTGGTGACTATGCGATCTTTAAATGTTCAGATTAAAGAGGAGAACAATGTTCAACGCCAGAATATCTTCCACACTAAATGCACCATCAATGAGAAGGTATGTATACTTGTTATTGACAGTGGTAGTTGTACTAACATTGCTTCGACTTTGCTTGTAGATAAACTAAAATTGCCCACACTTCGGCATCCACATCCATACACGTTGCAATGGTTCAATGAGAGTGGAGAAGTGAAAGTCACAAAACAAGTCTTGCTAAATTTTTCAGTCAACAAATACAAAGATGAAGTTTTGTGTGATGTGGCTCTCATGCAAGCTGGTCACCTATTGCTTGGTAGACCTTGGCAATTTGACAGGGATTCTTTGTTAATGGTAGAAAAACTACTTTACTGCCTTTGTCGCCTACTCAAGTTTCTGAATCTCAATTACATTTAAAGGGCGAATTTCAGCAAATGATGAAATTGAATTCTGCACTACCCGTGAGAAAAGAAGGAAAATTTGAAAATTCTAAGTCTAAGCAATATGAGTTAAATGAAGTAGAACACATTGAGAGAAAGAGAGTGACTCAAGTAAATAAGAAACAACCAAATTTTTATGCAAATGTCCGACATGTTGATAATTGTCTGCATACTAATCGTGTTTTGTTTCTTCCTAAGTGTTGTGAATCTAATGTTCTACTTAGTGTCGATTGCCATCCAACCTACCGTTGAGATTTCTAACATATTGCGTGATTCCGAGATGTATTTCTGACGAGCTACCACCGGATTGCAGCCCAAAAGAGGAATTGAACATCTAATTGATTTCACACCGCACAAACATACCAAACAAGCGCAAGGTCGACTTTGTCCGTGGTTACATGAGCAGTTAATTTGAATATTGAGAAGATGCATGAATCCTATGCTCGAATGCAAACAAGGGTCAAAAGAAAGTCACTTTTGAACCGTGAGATTGGGTGTGGGTTCATATGCGCAAGGAAAGGTTTCCAGTACAGAGATTGACAAAATTGCATCCACGTGGAGATGGACCTTTCCAAGTTGTCGCAAAAATCAATGACAATGCTTACAAGATTGACCTTCCAGGTAAGTACAATGTAAGTACTACCTTCAATGTTGCTGAGTTGTCTCCTTTTGAAATTACAGATTATGATGATCAGTATTCGAGGACTAATCCTCTCAAAGGAGTGCGGACTGATATGAATCCAACAAGCATTGAAGAGACTTCGAACCCGAAGCATGATGACAAGGGCTAGAACAAAGAAAATGAAGGAAGCCTTGAATGGACTCATCCAAACGGCCCAAAAGGATGGGGAGAAGACCAAGATTGACAAGGCCATGTTTATTAATGTACTAAATGTAATTGGGTCTTGTTAATGGGTTTGGCTTTACTACTATTTTCCTTAGAACTACTTAGGATCATTGGGTTTAGTTTTAATTATATGGTAAATTGAGTCATGTAGCCCAAAGAGTCATGTAGCCCATTTGGCCCTAAAAGAAACCCTAGCTTGTGCAACCCTAATTTGTAAACCCTAGCTTGTATCCATATAGTGGCCGCCGGCCATCTTGAAGGGCAGATTTGATGAAATGAAAATTTGGTTCTTGACATTACAAGCTTGAGAGAATTGCTCTCTAGTTTCTGTAATTACTTGCAAATTACACAAATTCGGAATTTGTGTGTTTGTTGTTCTTGATTTCCTAGATTTGTTCCCTAGGAAATTCGGATTCCATCCATCAATTGATTCCAAGGTTTCTAGGTACAGGTTATCTAGGGGTTGAGGACCTATTCCACCTTCAAGGAACATACCATCTCCAAGGAAAGATTTCAGTTGGGTTGATCCAAGGGGAAGAACTTGTGTAGTGAGTTTTTGGAACAAGTTATCCAAGGGTTCACGCCAGCTATGTATTTGTTGAATAGAAGTCATACAAAGGCCAAATGGAATCAAACTCCAATTGAAGCATGGAGTGGAAAGAAGCCATCAGTGAATCATTTGAAAATTTTTGGAAGTGTTTGCTATGCACAAATTCCAAAAGAAAAGAGGATTAAATTTGATGAAGTAAGTGAAAAATGTACCTTTGTTGGCTATAGTTCAAAGTCTAAAGGCTATCGTTTATATAGCTTGAAGACTAACAAAATAATCATTTGTCGAGATGTTAGTTTTGATGAAAATGCCTATGGAATTGGAATGATGAAAAAGTTGAAAAATGAACTCTTTTGTGTGATGATGAACCAAAAGCGGAGGGAGTTTTAGCCACTCCAAGCAGCCTACCTCCTTCACGAAACTCAAGTTCACCAAGCTCAACACCAAAGAAAATGAGGAGTTTGAGTGGTGTCTATGCAAGGTGCAATTTTTTTTGGTTCTTGAACCAGAAAGCTCTAAAGAAGCAAATGCTGAAAAAGATTGGCAGAAAGCCATGGAGGATGAGATTCATGCAATTGAGAAGAACAAGACTTGGAAACTTGTTGAAAAAACACAAGACAAGGAGATTATTGGAGCAAAGTGGATTTACAAGGTGAAACTAAATCCGGATGGCTCAATTCAAAGAAAGAAAGCAAAACTTGTTGCTAAAGGATTTTCTCAACAACTCGGAATTGACTACAATGAAACTTTTGCACCAATTGCAAGACTCGACACCATTCGAGTTCTAATTGCCATGGCAGCACAAAAAGGTTGGAACCTTTACCAACTTGATGTCAAATCTGCCTTTTTGAATGGAGAATTGAAAGAAGAAGCGTATGTTCAACAACTTCAAGGCTTTGTCAAAGATGGAGAGGAAGACAAGGTATATAAGTTGAAGAAAGTCTTGTACAGATTGAAACAAGCACCTAGAGCTTAGTACAGCCAAATTGATTCTTACTTTATGGAGCAAGGATTTAAGAAGAGCAAAAGTGAGCCAACTTTGTATGTGAAGACACAAGGTACATCAAACATTCTTATTGTTGCTTCGTATGTTGATGATTTGCTTTATCCGGGTAACAATGAGAAAATTGATTGTTGATTTTAAGAAAGACATCACGAAAGATACAAAATGAATTATTTGGGGCTACTACATCATTTTCTTGGCATGGAAATTGATCAACATGATGATGGTGTGTTTGCTTGTCAAAAGAAGTATGCTGAAAATGTTCTTGTTAAGTTTGGCATGTCTGATTGTAAATTTATACCTAGATTTCTTGTTGTGAATGAGAAACTTGTTAAAAAAGATGGAGAAAAAAGAGCTGATGCTACTTTGTATAGAAGTTTGGTTGGAAAGTTATTGCATCTTACTAGGGATGGCAAAAAAAGCTCGCCCCGACAGGTTCCCCGACCTTGAACACGGTCAAAACCCAATTGACCGTGTTTTTTCCTAGTTCCGGGTCGGGTGTGGGTTTTAGATTAAAACCCGGGGTTGGGTTCAGGGGTACCTATACCCACCCCGAACCCGACCTCAAACCCGAAACCGAATGCCCGGGTTTGAGGAAAACCCAATCCCCAAATCCGAAAAAACCCAATCCTGATCCCTTTATATATTTGTAATATTATTTTATATTTTAATTTTTATGTTTAGAATTTCATTTGTTGCAATTACAAATACATGAAGAATATTAAAATTTTGGAAAAATAGAGGTTCACATCACAAATGACTTTTTCATTAATTTTTCTAAGACAATTTTTTTACAAATAGAATTTTAAATAAGAACTAAGAAGTTTTTTTTCTATTGTAATTGAAATAAGATTATAAAAAACACGGTATAAATTGAATTGGAAAAGGTTTTTTTATTATTACATGTTAATTAGTAAATGGACCACTTATCTCATGTAATCATATTAAGAAAGAGAATATGATTTATTAGGATGATCCTGATAAATCACTTATCAGGTATCCAATAATATAAAGACACATAAGAGATTTTTTGTTTTCCATCCTACGCTCAATACTCCTTACCACATAAGAATACCTCGATCAAAAAAACCTTCTATCAAAACAAAACTCAGCAGTCCAAAGCCAAGCCGCAGCCATTCTTCACACAAAAGCAAATATGTTCTTCACAAAAGCAACCCAAAATCAAGCACAGCCAAAATTGCAAAACACGAAAACTCTATGCATGAAAATTCTGTCACCTTATTTTGTTCTTTTATTTCATTCTTTCTCTGTTGTTTCTACATTACAATATATTCTTTTTTCCGAGGGAAGATGGGGGGTTGGTTGTTTTGTTGTGTGGGTTAGGTATCTCATTTTGTGAACCTCCAAAGCTGAAAAAGACGTAAAACACGAAACACAACACTTGAATCAAAACAATTTCCGTATTAAACAAACCACAAAAAAAACATTCTTCACAAAAGTAACCCAAATCCATTCTTCACCATTACGCTAAGGAGAGTTCACCATGGGAAGTGACTGTGTAGAATATGGAGAAGAAGATTGTTACGCCAGTGCAAATTGCTTAAAGCCTCCGTCTTTAAGTTACTCAGGGCAAGTTTCCTGTATTCTTGAAATTGCTCAAAGAAACAGAGATGTACCAAGCTCTTGCAAATTAACATCTAAGGCAAATTTGCTTGACGGCTTTGCACACCTTTGCTTGACAAATTGATGTGCTTGTTCTGTTGCAATTTTGGCTGAGCTTGATTTTGGGTTCCTTTTGTGAAGGACAGATTTGCTTTTTTGTGAAGAATGACTGCGGCTTGCTTTGATAGAAGGTCTTTTTTACCGAGATATTCCTATGTGGTTAGGAGTATTGAGCATTAGATGGAAGACAAAAATCTCTTATGTGTCTTTATATTATTGGATGCCTAATAAATGATTTATCAGGATGATCCTGATAAATCATATTCTCATTAAGAAAATAATTAATAAGCATTTTATATGTCCTAACTATGCTTTGCAAGTCTAATTAACTATTTAAGATTGTAAGTTATGAGTTATAATCCATACATGTATACATACATATTAAGTAATCATTAAATTTATAACTCATAGAGTGTATGGTTCGTAATTCATACAAATTACATTGAGTTATATTTATATTTATACAGATAAGAAGTGTTATATATATATATATATATATATATATAAGATTATGGAGTTAATTAACTAAATGCTAGTATTTTGAGCATTTGACCAATTGATTTGTTTTACTATCACATATGACATGTATTTATATTAGTTTTACTCATATATTAGAATTGATTAAATATAATATAAGAATTGAAGAAATGAACATATTTATAATTTTGAATGAAATAAAATTAAATAACAAACAAAATGTTCTTCTATATAGTAACACCATTTTGTACTTTTAATAATCTTTGTGACATTGTATACTTCCATAAAATAACCATTCGAGAATAGATGTTGATACTTCAATTTGCAAGAAAACAGAGAAGCATTTGAATATTCTTTATTGAAAGATATATAGTCCTAGTGTTTCATATACACTAATCTTAAAAACTTTATTAATTTTTTCATTAAATTATTGATTTTTTTCATTAAATTATTGCTTCATATCTTGTTTATATATACTTTATCAAAATATATACAAGATTATGGAGCTAATTAACTAAACACTAGTGTTTTAAGCATTTGACCAATTGATTTGTATTACTATTACATATGACATGTATTTATAGTAGTTTTACTCATATATTAAATTTATTAAATATAATATAAGAATTGAAAAAATGAATATATTTATAATTTTGATAATTATATATTAAAATCGTAATAACAATATTAATATATTAAATCAAAAAAGAAAAAAAGAAATTTATTTTAAAAATGTAAAAATTATTTTAAAATAAGATAAAATAATTCAAAAAAATAGAGAAAATAATATGTATAGATTTATTAATTGATCATATTAATATAAAATGCTATATTAATTGACTAAATTTTTTATTAAAATATGAAGGGTGCAATTGAAAGAAATAAACATATTTTGAGGAAATAAACGCATTTTAAACAATATTTTACACTTAATACAAATTGCTATTTCTAAGCATCAATGGAATAACATTTATGAGTTCGGGTTCGGGTTTAGCTATTTTGATTGGGTTCGAAGTCCCTTCGGGGAACCTGAAACCCAACCGGGGGTGAGGATGGGTTTTAGGGTTAAAATTCGATCGAGTTCAGGGTCGGGTTCGGAGACGGGGTAAAATTTCGGGTTCGGGGATGGGATTGCAACCCCCGACCCCGAACCCGAAAATTGCCATTCCTACATCTCACATCTACAAGGCCAAATATTATGTTTGCTAGAAGTCTCTTATCAAGATTCATGCACAATGTCAGTCAACTGCATCTTGGAGCAGCCAAGAGGTACTTAGATATATCAAAAGAACAACCAACTTTGGTTTAATGTTCAAAGGAGGTGGTGCAATATTGTTTGGTTTTTGTGATAGTGATTGGGGAGTGTGTCTTGATGATATGAAGAGTACTTTCGGTTTTTGTTTTTCATTTGGTTCAGTAGCATTTTCTAGCGCCTCAAAGAAGCAACAAAGTGTGGCACAATCATCAGCCAAAGCTGAATATATTTCAGCTAGCTTGGCAACTTCACAAACCATTTGGCTAAGGAGAATTTTTTAAGATATTTATGAAAAGCAAAAAGAAGCTACTGTAATGTTTTGTGACAATAAGTCAGCCATTGACATTGCAAAAAATCCAGTTGATCACACAAAACACATTGCAATCAAGCATCACCTCATAAGAGAGGCAATTAAAGAATGTGCAGTTGAGTTGAAGTTTTGTAAGAGTGAAAATTAAATTGCAAATATATTTACAAAGCCTTCCAAGGAACAAGTTCATTCACTTTAGAGAGATTCTTGAAGCTCAAAAACAGCACATTAAGGGGACGAATATGTTGAGTAATGTGCTAAGTTAATGAATTAGGTTGAATGACTCTTAGTTTTCTATGAGGCAAAGGTTGAATTCAATACCTTGGGATTGTTTTCTAGAAGTCTAACTCAATCTTTTATGCATTTAGTTCAATTATCTATGTAGTTTTCATCTATAAATTCAGCCACCATGTACCAATTTAAAGTAAAAGAAATATGAGTAAAAAATTATCCTTAACTCCCAATAACTCTTAGTATATTTTCTCCCCAAGGGGGACTATCAATGCTGCAATACTAAAGTAAAAGAAATTTTTCACCTGCTAGTTCATCACTGCCTCCAGAAACTCTTCATCCTGCAGGACATGGTGCATTAAGTTTTCTAACAGTAAGTGTATCGGCAGCAATTGCATGATAAGACGAATTTGGTGAGAATAGACAAGATAAATGCTGGCTGATAATAGAAATATGAAGATCTAAATATTACAGGCTCGTCTTAGATATTATTTTAGCAAATACATTAAAATATTCATGCAAACCTTTTAGCACAACGTACTATCTACCCAGCCCATTGTAGTATGAGCCACATTAGGCTGGAGAGCAACTCTAGTTAATATGTGATGAAAGAACATTTACATGACTGAGAATAGACATGACCTTAAACAAGTGCGTGCTCAAGCTTCTCAATTTTGAAATTCTCCTCTACAATGCTAGTGCCAGCACCATCTCAACAACTTTCCTCAAGAAAGCCCGTTCACGTTTTAAAAATGTGGTCTTAACAAGCTGCCACATGTAACTAAGAGTATTAAGGTTCTGGGAATACGGAATATAAAACTAAAAACGTAGGAAGAAAAATAGAAAAGCGACAAAATAAAAAACCAAGTGTCATATAGTAATAAACAGAATTCATTTACATAAAACTAAAAACACTGCCATGACTAAATCACAAGAAACATTACGAAGAAATAGAATGCAAAAGAATGAAAACTATTTTAAAAAATTACATTATTTGAGCAAGTTACCTTTTCTAATAAAAGGTAAAAATCACTATAAAACAGTTCTCATCAGTTCCTCCATGGTTTATCAGTTACTCTCTTATTTCAGTAACTGAGAGAAAAGCCTGATCTCAACAAGCCATCTTACCAAGAAAAGTATCAAGAAGTTTTTGATGCTCTGAAAACATTAACACTTAATCAAATGAAAAATGGAGCATAAAGAAGAGAAACAGAGGTTTAGAGACCAGATACACAAGAGTAAGGTTCAGAACATCCCTTGCAGGGAAAAACACAGGAACCAGCAACTCTTTCAAAGAAAATGCAAGGCAACAAATTGGAATCCCTTATATCCCCTCTTCTTCTATCAGGAAGAGGAAGCACAGCAAAGAAGGCAGCTTTTAGAATTAAGTGCCTAACTTGACTTAAAGTAGAATATGGCACAAATATCTTTCAATAGTTGGAACTTATTGACATGAAGGTCTAAATTGTCGTCATATCAGGTTTTCTCGTGTATTAAATTTGACAAAATTTCTCTCAGAATTTTAACTAATTCCTCATGGCAGTTTGTAATATATAACCTTTCTGAAGGACAACAGACTATTCTACGTTCATCGTACTATTCAATATCTCATCACTAATAGAAAAATATTTCTGATCTGGTGAACTATAGTATTTGATCACTCTCTGGTCTTTGCATCCTTCAAGTCTGTAATGGGAATGAACAGAAAATATAGTCAACAGTTTCCAATTTACAATAGACTTTTATTGCATAATCTTTGGCCAGAAGTCAGGGTTTAGTTATCAAGGGGGTTGCAAACCCCCCAAAGGTTTGCAACCCCCATTTCACTTTTTTTTTTTAAAAAAAAAAACAAATTTCAGTAAATTGTAGAAAATATTTTTCTCTACAAATTGACATGCATTTTGACTATTTTTTGAACAACATATAATTTGTTAAATATCATATAATGTAAAATGATAATATTTTTATTATAATTTTAATATAAAATTTATTAATAAATTTATTAATATTAATATTAAATTTTAATTTTAATATAAAATCTATTCCATTCCAATACAAAATAATATCAAACAACATAATTATTATCATTTCATTCTATTCCAAACTTTTTCTTTTATCAAATCTATTTTATTCCTAAACCCACCATTTATACTAAGCGCTCCTTAATGTTGCCATGACAAAGGCTATCATCCAAGAACCAATGATTGACAATTTTAAAGGTTCTAATGGCTCATACTTGACAAAGGCCGTCATCCAGGACAACAAACTGTATGAGTTTTTTGGCATTTTTGACCTCATACTTGACTATTCCAAAACAGTAAAGCATTATTTTACCTATATCAGACTAATGGCTCTTCCGTGCTTTACGTAAAAGTTTGTAGCACAGATGCAAATGGTGAAAGCATTTCTTTACTTTGGCCCCCACAATGATTTCCTTGTGAATAGTTAACAAAGCACATGTAGCAATCTATTAATGGTTCTACTTCAGCAATGCAACAATTTGGCGACCTTTCGAAATTGTCCTGATTTAGTAAATTCAACTCTCCTTATGCTAATTCAGCATACCATCATCACACACAGTTCTTATAATGACAATGGCCATGTGAACAAATTTAGCCAAAAACCAACATAAGAATACAAAACATGAAAATCAAGTTGTAAATCTTCACCAAATATAATGCAATAGCTGAGTAGAATACAGATGATATGGAATTTTCTGTACTTAAAATCATACAAATCAAATTCTTTCAAAAACTTTGGCCATTGGGTGCTATCTTGGACCTGATATTTGCTGTGATGAGATAAATGAATAATAGTTGTAGTTGTTAGAACCAGTCCCTGAACTTTCTTGAGGGATATTTCCTTCAGGATACAATCCATCATCCAGATCACCAGGCCTTTGAATCATGGAAGCCTCAGCAAACCGAAGTCCATAGAATCTTAAGAAGTTCAGAGATTCCATTCTTGGCTCACACAAAGGTATCTCACCCTCTAACATGCCAACAACACTAACCATGTTTGGTCTCAATGCTGGCTCCTCGTGAGCACAACAAAGTGCCACACGGACAAACTTCTCCACCTCTTCACTAGTCACCCGGCCCTCCAGCCTTGGATCAGCAAGTTCCAAGTACCTTCTTTGCTCATGCATCTCAAGTGCCAATAGAGGGAAGTAAACAGGACCTGGTGTGGATGAAGATGATGAGCCACCACCGGCACTGCTGCAGTCATCAAGGCCATGACTATGGGAACGTATAGGGCAGTTTTTCCTCCCACTCACAATTTCAAGTAAAACCATTCCAAAACTATAGACATCAGTTTTGTCTGAGATTGCAGAACTTGTGAGCCACTCAGGAGCAAGATAGCCACGTGTGCCTCTCATAGTCGTGAAAAGAGTGGACTGTTCAGGGCTGAGAAGTTTTGAGAGCCCAAAATCAGATAATTTAGCTTGGAAGCTATTATGCAGAAGGATATTCTCTGGCTTCACATCACAATGGATTATCTTATGCTCGCAACCACTATGCAAGTATGCCAGCCCTCGTGCTGCTCCAAGGGCTATTTCCACCCTTTCTTGCCATTCTAAGACTGGTGCACTGCCAAAAAGGGACCGATCAAGTGAGCCACGATTCATATACTCATAAACTAAGAGTCGGTGTCTACCTTGTGCACAATATCCTTTCAGCTTGACCAAGTTGACATGGTGAATATTACCAATAATAGCAATTTCGGTACAAAAATCTTTCTTCCCTTGAATGCCTAAGTTGTTAATCTTCTTCACTGCAACTGGAACTTTATCAGGAAGCATACCCTTATATACAGCACCAAAACCACCAGATCCAATCAAAGTCTTGAAATTCTCAGTTGCTACCTCAAGCTCTTTATATTCAAACCTTACTGGTAATCCAGGAATTGCAAAAGTTTCCAAGTCTGCAGAGGATCCAGAGTTAGATCGGCTATATTTTATCCTTTTCATCGTAGGAACTCTAGACCTTCTCCACAAAAGAAATCCTAATAAAATCAATAAAGACAGTCCAGTGAATGGCAAGAGCACTAAAGCAACTAATGGAAATCCTAGAGTTTGGCCATTGGAATTACTGTTACCACCATTATTTGTTGGCGATAACCCAACTAGGGTCTTAATGTATCCTAAACGATCACTAGCTCCAGTAGTTCTTAGCAATATGGATCCCACATCATTTTCAAGCACATAACAGGAGCCAGAAGAGTTCTCATAGAAAACTCCAAAGCATGTACAATCTGCTGAGCAGAGATCCTGACAGAGTGACAAATTTACTCCACTTTTAGAAGGTGTCGTAAAATCGTTAGAAAAGTAGTCCAAACCATACCCTAGTCTTTCATATGACACTGTCAAAGAAGAATTTGAATTACTTCTGTCATTGGTTGAATTACAGAGGTGTGGCAGAGAATAAGAGCTATCAGTAGGCACACAACCGGTCATATTTTGGGGACGAAAATGAAAGTTAGATGGACAGGAACATTGAGGAGGATATGATTGAACACCATTACTACATAATCCGAGATTTCGACATACAGTCGGAATTCGACATGAATCAATTGGCAACACAAAATCCAGCTTTTGGTCAGCCCCTGAGAAACTTCTGATGATGAACTGGCCAGTATAGTCCAACTTGGCAGTTCGAAAAGTAGCTGAAGTCAAGTTCAACTGAATCACTGTGGCAGTTCCTTTGCGACTAAACAGATAGAGGCCTGTTCCATTAACTGCCATATAGTCTGCAGCATAATTCGAGTTTTTAAACACCATGGAAGCCATGGACAACTTCCAATATGTATGATCCTTCCACTGCAATATGGCATCAGAGGATGTTAAGGAAAGGCTATAATCGCCAGTTGACAAGTCATCGCTTGATACTGCACTCCAAAGGGGCATCCCAACGGGCAAGACTTGTCCAATCACAATAGTATCTGTTGGACTTTTGAAGCTCTCCCATAAAACTACATTAGATTGACTAAGCAAGACAAGATTCCCAGACTCTGTTAGTTGTAAGGCAGATACAGATAACCGCAGGGATGGAGTTGACCATTTAAAACTGCCATCTCGGTCAGTTATATTAATCCCACTTGAGGTCAAACTCACCATTCCTGAAGTTGAAACAGGTGAATCACGATTAGCAGACCAGATGATAGTGTCGGATTCTGTATGGATCACGCACAGATAGTATTTGGTTTGCTCAGTTCCAGGATTGAACATGGCACCTCTGAAGGTTCCATTGGGAGAAAACAAGAAAGTTCCCCTACGCTCAATGAATTTGTAAAATGTAGTAGTAAAGTTGGGGTACACAAATTCTGTAAATGGAACACCCGCTATAACTGCCCAAGGCAAAGAGACATAAGAAAGGAAGAATAACAAGGAAGACCCCATAGGGCATAAACAATGATGATGAAGAAAGAATAGAAATGAGTTGGTTGTAGTTGAATTGGAACCGGTGAGGTTGGGATTAGTCTGCTCTGTTCATCTCCATTTCTTTTTCCCTCCACTACTTAGTTGACTTTCTCTCAATTGGTAGGCTCTGTCTATTTTGATCCCGCGCTTTAACAAAATTGCAATTGATAACGATAGATCAGCTGAACAGACAATGGCTCATATTCAATGCTAACATCAATTCGTATTGTCAAAAAAAAAAGTTGTGTAGATCTGAACTTTGTACGTGTTGATTTTTGAGTTGTCTTCTCAATCAATAATATTATCGTTACCAATCATTCTCCTTGAAGTCGGCGTTTACTTTGACTTAAACATATATATACCAAGACACCGACAACTACACAAATTAAATATATTTGCTACAACCGTTTCGGCCCAGAAGCAAACATTCAAGAAGTCAAACAGAAAAACCCACAAGAAACAATTTAAAAAAAAAAAAACCAAACTTCTGGTGGGGAAAATTATCATACACTGATAAGTGAATACCGATTGAGAAATGGTGCCGCCACCTCCTCAAGCAGAGAATGAGAGGATGGCTTCTGCAATGCCAACTGGGTCGACGCCAAAATGACTAAAGAAGCGTCGTCATACGCTCGGTCAGCTTGGAACAACTGGCTTCGGCTTGAGAAGAGAATGCAATGAATGAATGCCATATTTGAGGGAAATCAGGAAGGAGAATGCTGGAAATGAGTCCCAGAATTAGGACAGCGAGAGAATGTGTAAAGAAGAGCTTTGATTAGAGTGAGATACGATGGTTGTTTTAAGTTGGCTGGAATCCTGTGAAGAATAATGGCGTAGGAAGTGCCATTTTCTCTGTCGTTTTGAGCTGACTTTGATGGGCTGATTTTGTGATTTCGAATGGGGAAAAAGAGAGGGAAAGAGTTTTGGAGCGGTGGACTTTGGATCACGGCAGAGATTGTTTGTTAGGTAACTATTGCTATAGATGGTGGGTTTAGAAATTGAATAAATTTGATAAAATAAAAGACTTGGAATATAATGAAATGATAGTAATTATATTGTTGGATATTATTTTGTAATGAAATAGAATAAATTTTATATGAAAATTTAATATTAATATTATAATAAAGATATTATTATTTTATATTATATTATATATAAGAAAATCATATCTTATACCAAAAATAGTCAAAGTACATGTCAATTTGTAGAGAAAAATATTTTCTATAAGTTAGTGAAATTTATTTAAAAAAAAAATAGTTGAAATAGTGGTTATAAACCAATGGTGGATACACGTATCATATCAGCAGCTGACAAGCGAATCAAATTTTTTTTTTTAAAAACATACTCAAAACGATGTCATTTTGAATCTTTTTAATTCCAATCCCCCAGACCCAGAAACCCACCCCCAAACCTTTTATTCCATTTCCTTAAACCCAAATCCATAAAACCAAACAACAATTTTCTACCCCATTCCATCCTCTCTCTCTCCACCCCCGCCACACACACCAAAAAAAATCCCCCAACCAAATAATTACCTATATCCATATATATTGTAAAAAGTACTAAAAATAATATTTTAATTGTAATTAACTCCATCGAAATTTGAAAATAGTTATCATAACTACTTATTAACTACCATTTTGTATAAATCGACCACTATAATTCTAGAGATATTGGAGAGATACACTCAATCCTTTTTTGTCTATTAATTTTAGTTTTTCTCCCAAGGTAGAGCATAAAGAAAAACATAAAATGAGAAAGAAAATAGGAAAGAAATTCTTAAATTATTGAGAGTGAGGACTGAAGAAATCAATTCAAAATAACGTTAAAAGATAAATTTACATCATATATTATTAAAAAATAAAAATAACAAATAACAAATAACAAACAACTTTTAATGCATGGTATGAAATAGAATTTATGAGATTTGATCAACATATTAGAAAACATAGGCAAACATGATATATTGCTATTGTGATTAATTTAGGCGTTGGGTTTATTTTCTAGGGAAGTGGGATGAGGATCTATCTAAATAGTAAATTATTGTTGATGTGTAAGTAATTTTGATATTTTCTTATGTTTTTAAACGTTTTGTAAACTAATTAAAACCCTAATTTATTATTAATAACTAAAAATACTTTTGTAATTTTATGATAGTAGGAATGTTTATAAATTATTTTGAAAAATTCTGGTTTTGAAATGTTTCCAAAAATTATATTTGAAACCCAATCATCCTAGAATGAACAAATATATATATTATATGACTTATGAATGTTTGTTGAACGTTAAGTTCATGATTATAGAGGTGGTCAACAATTCGGTTTTCGGTTTATTCGATTTGACATTTTGGAACCCCTTACCCGAAAACTAAACCTAAAACTGAATAAAACGAACCAAATTTCTTATTCGATTTTTGATTTGGTTCGGTTTGAACCGAATAAGAAATTCGGTTTCTTATTCGATTCGGTTTTCTTAACATTTTAACAACTTTATCAACTTATGCATTATTTTATTTTTCTTTATTTGTAATTTGATATTTCATATTTGTTTAACTTTTAAATAAATTGATAAATTAAAATTATAGTATAAACTATAAATTGTTTAGTATATAGTATATAGTTATATACTATATTAATATTACTATATATTGTCCATTATCATTAATATCTATACATGATAAATTCTATAATAACAATAAATTAATTATACAAAAATATATATACATAACTACAAAGTCTACAATGGTTTTATAAACTATAAACCGTAACTATAAAATAACATATATTTATATTTATACATATATATGTATAATATATATTTATAAATTATAAAATTTGGTTTATTCAGTTTATTCGGTTTTTTATTCGATTCAGTTTTCTTATTCGATTCGGTTCCTTATTCGATTTGGTTTTCTTATTTGATTCAAAAAAAAAAAAAAACCCGAATGGGTGGCAGTTTTAAGATTAAGACTAAAAACTAGTAATAGAGTTTAGTGGTCTTTTTCTTTATTAGCAGGTACGTTTTTTTGCAAAGACAATACCTATAATGGTAATAATATCCATCCAAAATGGATTCTGGATATTAATGCCATTATAGTATCATATGTTGTTAATTGATCAAGTGAAGTAAGTATTTTTGTTCTTCCTTGATAGATATTATTTTGCCTCTTAAGTATAGTTTTTAGCTAGTTTTGGTGTTAGTGGTTAAGCATTGTTTTTTTTTGGGATATCCCAAGTTGTTACACTTAGTCTCAATGGGAGATCTAAGACATTCATTGCTACTGGATGATGTTACAAATATAACAATTTTAATTGTGTATATATCATATTTATCGTTTTGGAAAAAAAAAACCAAAGAAAAGAAAAGAAACTGTGATATCTAGATTGCATTGATGTATGACTTTATGGGTTATGTTATTTTTATATTTTTTGGATATAGGATTATTTTTAGGTTTAGTTAAATTTAACGAAATCACAGTGGGTGTTTTTCATGTTAATACCTTAAAAATATAGCTGTATCATATTCGAAAATTGGGGCATGATACCGCCACTGTGTGGTTCAATTACAATTTTAATATTTTGAAATCAAAATCACTCTCAGCAATTCCAAACTAAATGTGCGTGTGTATATATCTGTGTGTATGGATGCAGACTATTGATCAATAGTCATACAGTAGTTGACGACATGCCTGTTCCTCATTTTTTTTTTTAAATTTCTATTTAAATCATATAAATATCTCCCACACCATTTTTCACCACATAATTTCTCTTTCTCCTCCCCAAGCCTCTCTGATTCTTTCCAATTTTCTTACTCAAACACACTCAAATCCAAATTTTCTAATATTTATATTTATTATTTCAATTCCAATTATTTCTCTAATTATATTATATTATTTAAGTTCCAATTATTCCTTAATTAGTCTTTCAGTTCCCTTAATTTTGTTCTATTTCTTTATAAATTATATTATAGATAGTCATGGTTCGTTATTTTTTTGTCCTATATGAACGATAATGACAAAATTGTTCATCTAGGGTATTTTCAACTCAAAAGTGCTTCCAATAATCAACAGGTAAAGTAATCAAGCATGTGTCCACCTGCTCCCAAATCCCATTGTATTCGGAAAATATTTCGAAAAACTTTTATGAGGCCAATGAGGTTCTTATTAATGCAAAAATACATTTTTGTGCAAAATTATACACATTTAAATCATTAAGATGATATAGAACGCTGGCAAATAAAGCGAGAGCATCCTCAAGAGTTCTTTCAAAAGTTACAAACACAATTCACCTGGTACCTTTCTTCTTCATCCAATAGTTTTTTTATTTAGATTTATTGAGCAAAGGTATAGATATAAGTTAGCTAAATAACAGCTATAAAAAAATTATTATTTAATTTTGGGCAATGATGAGAGTGCAAAAGCACTCTCGAAGTGAACCCTAAAATAGGTGATGGGTGTCGAAACCACAAAAAATAATCTTTCTCTTGCTAAATTCTGTAGATAGCAGTGAGAGGGTCGAATCCACAGAGATTGGTTAGATGTATTCCTTAAACAAAATAAAATAAATGAGGTGGTTTTTGTATTATGAAACTAAGCAAGAATTAATTAAGACAACTAAACAAATTAAATAACCAACTAAAAATATGAGAAAAAATTAATATGAAGAAATTTCCAATCAAGAATTAATTTCGGTATTGATTCTTTGAACTGATCATTGATTCAAAAGATAGATTCTTTTATATTGAATAAATTGGTTATAGTTGTTGAAGATCCGTTCTCTAACAACTAATCTTTTCTTACTTTTTCGATAACCTTTGGATCTGTCCTATGAGTTATTTCTCTAATTAACAAACACAACTTTCTGATCTGTTCTATGAGTTATGTCTATTAATTGTATTAAGATTCAAAAAGACCCAATTACTAATCAGTAAACCCAGAAAAGTCTTGTTTATTTAAGTTAGATTATATATTTTCATAACATATAATCTAAGGCATTGATTACCTTTCGACGTTGTTATTTATCACTTGAATTAGAATAATCAACCAATGATTAATTATTTTAAATGACTATCTATTGAATTCAACTATCAAACAATAGACCTATTGTCTAATAATTCAATCCAATAATATAATGAAACATAGAAAATAAATAAATACTCAAGAATAAAAGAAATGATAAAATTACTGAAATTTCACAATTATTAGAATTAAATCTCAATTAATCTTGATTGGAAAATAAAAATTTAGCTAGACATAATAGAAGAAAGTACAAAGAAAATAAAAGGAGCACCCTCTTTGTTCATGTTCGTCTCGTACGGCTTTTTGTCCTCTGCCCACGTTGCGGCCGTTTCTTATTTAGTCAAGAATGAATTGCGGCTCTTCAGGAAAAGCTGAATATAAAGGCTGTGGCAGGAAGAATGTATAGGCCGCTACCCTCAAGGGAATTAAGTGGGCCGCTGCCTTTTTGTTTTTTTTTTGTTTCCTTTTCTCTTTGTTTCCTTTTTTTTCTTTGTTTTTCTTGTGTCTTTGTTTGGCCGCACTTGTGTTTGTTTTGTGCCCTTGTGACTTGTGAGGTTGCATTCTTTAGGAAAAATAAATAATAAAAGTGGGCTCCTATCTTAAGTATAAGAAAATAATACAAAATCTTAGAAAATTTAAGATACTTGTAGCATAAAAATTCTAACTATCTAAATACTCTCTTTATTTGTTCACTTTTTCCTAAAATTGCTTCACCCTAACCGTTAATCATAAAAATAATTAATATCCTTATAAACAAGCTTTTTAATCAACTAAAATACAAGGGAATTGATCCAATAAATATGCAATTATACATGCTATCAAATTCCCACACACTTAGATTAAAACTTGTCCTCAAGCGTGTATTAGATCAACATTTTCCTTTTTATTCCTTTCCCTTTATCAATCCATCCACAAATAACTCAAAGTCATTATACATTAAAGATCCAAGTGTGGGGGAAAATTACAAATAGAGAGGGCAAAGGGAGAGTTGGTTTGGTCATGCTGTCAATTTTGGGTTATACCCTAAGGACCAATCATGTGATGAAATTTAGCCATATATTGTATCATAATGTTTATAATTATGGCAATGATTATTATGTTTATTTCTATATCTGTGTTTAATGAATAAATATAATAATGTCCCAAGAATTTAATTATTCTAAAATTATCCCTAATCAAGTATTATTATTAAAGGGACAATGGTAATACATTAAAACTACCATGTGTAGTGATTGATGACATGTGTCATGATATAAGATATCAAGTCAACATATAGGTACATGTTAGAGAAGAATATACTGGATCGACCCGCCATAAGAAATGCTACATGGGTTATTACATGAAGTGTCATAAACATATCTCATAGTGATGATGGTGTAAGTGATCCTCAGACTTGAGATCATCAGAGATCTCAACATGAGGAGTTGTATGTTTTGATGTTACTAAACGTTACTCGTAAAAATGTGAACTATAAAAGTAGCAATTGGATATGCAATAAATCATGTAGTAAGATATTGAATGATCAAGATAGTATTTGCCCCTTCTAAGTAATGGGAGTGATATCTTTGGGCCTCTTGATAAAGTGAGACCATAAAATGCATGGTTGTGCTCAAATGAGTCGATATGTGATATCGAGCTCATTTGCTTAGATGTGTCTACTTGGGAATTAAGAAAAACAAAGATTGAACTATGTGAGTATGACACTCTCCATGGCTCATGTTCAATCAAGATATCTAGGGTAAAAGGATTGAATTACATGGTAACATCTATCACAAGAAAAATAATGTCGAATTACTAACAATCTTATAACTTGGGTAGTATTGATGTGTTGCTAGACACTGCTCAGTGCTTATGGCATAAAATAGATTTTATGTCATTGCCAACATTATAAGAACCTATTGGGTCACACACTTAGATTGTATCCAAAAAGAAGTGTAAAATTCATGTGATGAATTTTTTGGTTAATTTAAAGATCCTATTGCGAATAGGACTCTATAAGGTTTTCTGGTTGAGGGCGGTATTTGAATTTGTGACTAAATAGTTTTGGTTTTGTGTTAGTAAATTTGAAACAGTTTTGGATTCATTAATTCTTGTGAAAACCAAAATTTAAAAGCCAAATTAGAATGGGATTCTTATTTTGGCAGCCACTGAAATTTAGAAAACTGCAATTTAGAAAGTTCCAAATAGATTAGAACTTATAGTTCATGTAAAACTCTTTAGAAGAAGTTTTACCCTAATCTATTTCTATATATATTTGGACTTATAATTTCAGCAGCCACTTAGCCCTAACATGAGCAACAAGATCACGTTCTTTTCCTGCATCAAACAAGCCAAAATCAGTTTTCTTGGAGAAGAAAAATTCTATAACAAAAGACAACCAAAAACTGAATTTTTTTTCTTTGTTTAGCAAATTAAATTTGTGGCGTTTCTTTTGAAGAAATAGCCACAAATTTTATCAAGAAAAAAAAAGCCTTTCAACTGTTATTTGGAGAAAAATTAACTGTTGCTTTTGTGTTAAAAGAATAAGAAAATCCAAGCTTAGAGACTTTACCCACTTTATTTATGTCAAAAATATTAGGAAAGAATTCGTATGGGGTCAAAAGATCCCAACCTCCTAAGCAAAGAACTATTACAAATAATGAAGAAACTAGTAGATTTAGATACGAAGCAACGTAAAATAAACCAAATTTGATACCAGAATATTCTGTTTGATAACCTGCTACTAATTCTTCTTTTGCTTCCGGTAAATCATAAGGTAATCTCTCACACTCGGCTAGAGAAGAACTTAGAAAAATGCTAAACCCTATAGGTTGACGCCAGCTTAGAAGCTGAAAACCGAAGGTAGAAATCCAAGCTAGCACCATCGGGTTTTTTATGCTTCTTCCTTTGGTTAATTGTGTGAAAATTAAATTAGGATTTGGAAATGATTGTGTGGATACTATAGAGGCAAGGCTGTGCTGGTTTTGTTGGTAGTTCGACAATCAATAATTTTCACATGAAAGTTCTACAACTACCGATAAAGGTAAAACTCCTCACAACCGGTTTGATTTCACTTCGTAAGGATCCTTGGAGGAAATAAAAAATTTTAAATTTTCACTACGTGCTGTATTTGATTTCCTACAGTTGTATCAGAGCCACTTACAAAGGCTCAAATTGGTTTTATGTGGAAGCATGCTTGTTTGATTAAATTGTTTATGAACTTGTATGCTGAAATTTGGATTATTTGAATATGTTCATTGAAATTTGAATTTTTCAATTAAACATATATGATATGTTTATGTTTATTAAATCAACTTAGGGTCTGCCTTAATTAGTTATTGCTATATTCGAATAATATAAAATATATGTTGGATTATGTCCTAAGGACCAATCACGTGATGATGGTTTGACCTATATTGTATCATAATGTTTATAATTTATAGCAATTTATTATTATGTTTATTTCCATATCTACACTTTATGAATAAATATAATAATGTCCCAAGAATTTAATTATTCTAAAATATCCCTAGTCAAGTATTATCATTAAACGGGACAATGATAATACATTAAGACTAGTATGTGTAGTGATTGATGAAAAGTGTCATGATATGAGATATCAAGTCAATACATAAGTACATGTTAGAGACTTATGTACTGGATCGACCCGTCGTGAGAAATGCTGCATGAGTTATCATATGAAGTGTGATAAGCATTTCTCATAGTGATGATGGTGTAAGTGATCCTTAGATTTGAGGTCACTAGAGATCCCAACATGAGGAGTTGCATGTTTTGATGCTACTAAATGTTACCCGTAACAAGGTGAACTATAAAAGTTGCAATTGGATACGTAATGAATCATGTAATGGGATGTTGAGTGATCAATATGAGATTTTCCCCTCCTAGATAATGGGAGTGATATCTTTGGACCCCTTGATCAAGTAAGACCATAAAATGCATGGCCGTACTCAAATGAGTCGATATGTGATATTGAGCTCATTGGCTTAGATGTGTCTAACTTGGGCATCAAGAAATACAAAGATTGAACTATACGAGTGTGACACACTCTATGGCTCGTGTTCAATCAAGATGTCTGTGGCAAAGGGATTGAATTACATGGTAATATCTATCACAAGAAAAGTAATATCGAATTACTATTATTCCTATAAGTTGGGTAGCATTGATGTGTTGCTAAACACTGCTCCATGTTTATGGTATAAAATAGATTTTATGTCATTAACAATGTTATAAGAACCTATCGTGTCACACACTTATATTGTATCCAAAAGAAGTATAAAATTCATGTGATGAATTTTGGTTAATTTAAGAATCCTATTACGAATAGGACTCTATATGGGTTTTGATATAAATCAGTATTTGGTTTTGGTTTCTAAATGGTTTTTTTTGTGTTAATAAATCCAAAATATTTTTGGATTTATTAATTCATGTAATGGCCAAAAATTAGAAGCAAAATAAGAATGAGATTCTTGTTTTAGCAACTAATGAAATTTGGAAAGTTCCAAAATAGATTAGAACTTGGGGTTCAAGTATAACTTTTTAGAAGAAATTTTGCCCTAATATTTTTCTATATATTTGGACATAAACTTCATCAGCCTTCAACCCAACGTGAGCTAAAAATCATGTTCTCCTTGCTGCATCAAAAGCCAAAAACAAATTTTCTTAGAGAAGAAATTCTGTAGCAAATCCAAAATAGAAAACTGAACCTCTTGTTCTTGTTTGAGCAGATCTTTTCGGCCCCTTTTTCTTAAGAAGAATAACAGCCAAATTTAGAAAAAAATAAGGAGACATTCCACTTTTCTTTAGGAGAAAAATAACAGCTTCTTGTGTGGGGAAAAAACAAGAAAAACCAAAGTTTGGAGAAGCTTAAAAAAACCTGAAAACTGAAAGCAAACGTTCCAGGCTAGCACCAACGGTTCTTTTGCTACTTCTTCCTTGGTTAATTGTGTGACTATTAACTTGGGACTTGGAGATGATCGTGTGGATACCATAGAGGCAAAGCTTTACTGGGTTTTGCTGTGATTTGACGAGCAAAGTCTTCACAGGAAAGAACAATCGCTACCAATAAAAGTAAATCTCTTCATGACTGGTTTGAAATCTCTTCACGACCGGTTTGAAATCTCTTCACAACCGGTTTGAAATCACTTGGTAAGGATCCTTAGAAGAAATAAAAAATTTAAAATTCCGCTGCATGTCGTATTTGATTTCCTACAATATATATATGTGATATATCTATATATATATATATATATATATATATATATATATATATATATAAGTATGCATGAAACCCTAGCTTTGGATTTCAGAAACAAGATTCGATTTTTTTGGAATTTTTGCAAGTTTCAATTGCTTCAATTTTTCTTGGCTCTTTGGTTTTATTTATTTTTTATTAAAGCCAAAAATAATATGTGTTGAATCATATTGAAGCCAAATTATATATGTGATATATAATTGTACTGAATCATGAAGTATTAAATCCTGAAAAACATATGATGACTAGTTTCGGATTTTCTATCTTTTTGCTAGCTTTCGGGTTTCAACTTTTATGGCCAGTTTGGTTTCAATTTTTTTTTAAATTATTGAGGCTAAAATTAATATGTGATATATATGTAATATTAAGGCCAAATTATATATGTGATATAGAATTTTTCCGATTTGAAAGCGTCAAATTTTCTAAAATTTTGGATGACTCGGATTTCTAAACTTTGAATGGTTCAAATTTTCTAAATTTTTTTTGGCTAGTTAAAATTTTCTAAATTTTGGTTAATTCTGATTTTTTGAAAAATGGATGTTTTTGGATTTTAGTTTTAACCTAGCTTTGATTTTTCAAGTCCTTGGCCAAGCTTTGGAATTTTAATAATTTTTTTTAATATTTTCTGCTAAGGCCAAAACATATATATGATAAATTACATTGAATATCAAATTATATATGTGATATATAATTTTTTTGGAATTTTGATGTAATATCCGAAGACATACATGATTTCGATATTAGCGTTTAGTCGAAAAACATCTAAATATAAGATATTTTATGTTTGGCCAAAATTGGATATATATGATATATCAAGCTGAGACCAAAAAATATTTAGGCCTTATACATGTTTTTGGGTTTAGAATTTGATCAAAATATGTATGATATATTTTTCACAAATTAATCATTATCAAAAGGTTGGCCAAATAGAATATATGATATTTCACATTGTGGCCAAAAATATATATAAGATATATTTTTCATAAATTCCTTATAATCAAGGTTCGTCGAACGGAGATATGTCATGACCGAAAATTAGTTTTGGAAATTTAGATGTGTTCGGTTTTAGGGTAGTCAAATGCATATATTTGACATAGCAAATTGAGGCCGAATTGTACATGTGTTCAAAATTTTGTGTGGCCAAAATTGATATATGTGATGTATCACATTGTGACCGAAATTATATGAGATATATTTTTCACAAATTTCTAATGATCACATGATGGCCGAAATATGTACTTTGAATCTAAACCTTCTATCCGTAGTATATTATTCAAAACCATAAAATTTGATTTAATAATAATTGTCATAAATTAATTAGATTAATATATTTAAGTGTTAAATATGAATGGCAATTACATGATGTGATATTTGAGCATAGTGCATAGTTATAGCCCTAAACCCAATGTGATTGGATAAATTTTGTATTGGTTTTAAATATGACCTGCATGTCATGCCTTACTCTATTTTCTGGTTGTAAATTCTCTTCTCATCTAACTCCCCTCGAATGTAACTCAAGGTTTTTCTAAAGATGTAATAGTTAGATTAGAGATATAATTAGACTAGGAACCAAATGAGGTAAGGAGTTCATGACCATACAAAAATGACCAAATGAGGCACTTGGAGAACATGTTGTTACCCTTAGGTTGACCTTTTAGTTCTCTCATTTGCTTGAGAGAATCAATTTAGTTTGGGCTATAACTATGTCACGTTTATTTTATTGTTTAGGTTTGAGATGCATGCAATGTATGTTTATTGGTTAAATGCATGATGTGATCATGATTGTACTAATTAGTTAGAAACTTATATGATTAATTGGACTAATAATTACAATAACCAATTCAAACAAAATTGTGAGATTTTAACAAATCCCTCTAACAAATATTAAGTCTAAGATGCCTTCCAATGCTTAGCACTTGTCAAGGCTTTTATTGATCGCGTGTAGGTTTGCCAAAGCAAGGTGTCATGGTCAATTTTAGTGAGATGCAATAGGATAGTAGTAATATCCGACTGCTAATCATTGGGTTTAACTTAACTAGGTGGACTCAATAGGGTTGAGACCTAGAGGCATAGAGTTGTGCATCAGTTTATTAGATAAGTTAGAACATGAGTTGTTCACCCAACTATCCAAGAGTTGTATGGGATACAATTGACAAGTGTTGTCTACCTAAATAGTAAATTTTGGGTGATTAGCCAAAGCTAACTCAAAATTAGGTCAAATGTGAATCTTGGCCCGCTAGAAAGTTATTTAGATTAATTTTTCCAAATTAATATCGAGGGTTATTAATTTGAGTAAAATAGTGGGAGTAACATTTAATAAAAGGCCATATTAAATGTTTGCATTCATGATAGTTATTTTGCATATTTCTGATGTGGATAACCATGGCATCAAACACTAACACTAATACACTATTATTGCGATCTGTCCTTGAGAAGGACAAGTTGAATGGGACAAGCTTCCTGGATTGGTACAAGAATTTGAGGATAGTCATCAAGTAAGAGAAAAAGCTGTATGTCCTAGAGGAATTCTTACCTTAAGAACCTAAAGGAAGGGTAACTAAGGAAGGGAACTACTTCCATTGCTGTGAGACTGGACATTGGAAGAGAAACTGTAAAGTTTACCTGGAGAATCTTAAGAAGAATAGAAACGAAAATCAAACTTCCACTTCAGGTATTCATGTTATAGAAGTTAATTTATCTACTCATTCGCCATGGGTATTAGATGCCAGATGTGGTTCACACATTTGTGTAAATGTGCACAAACTGAAAAGAAGTAGGATTTTAACTAAAGGCGAAATTGACCTACGAGTGGGAATGGAACAAGGGTCGCTACATTAGCTGTAGGGACATATGTCTTGAGCTTGCCCTCAAGGCTTCTTTTAGAACTACATAATTGTTATTACATGCATTCCATTACTATGAATATTATTTTTCTTGTTTAGACAAAATTGTATATTCATTTATAATAAAGGACAATTGTTACTTCTTTTATTTAAATGAAATCTTTTATGGTAGTGCACAACTAGTTCATGGACTATATGTCCTAAATCTTGACATGGTTATCTATAACGTAAATACCAAAAGGATTAAATTAGATAATTTTAATCTGACTTATCTCTGGCATTGTCATTGGGCCACATAAATGAGAATTGCATTTCCAAACTCCATAAAGATGGACTTTTGGACTCATTTTAAATCGTATGAGACATGTGAATCATGTTTATTAAGTAAGATGACTAAAGTCACTTTCACAAAACATAATGAAAGAGTAGCCAGGAATTCGATGACTATCTAGAGGAGTGTGGAATAGTCTCACAACTCACTCCTCTTGGAACACCACAATGGAATGGTTTATCCGAGAGGAGAAATCAAACTTTGTTAGACATGGTTTGGTCCATGATGAGTTATGCAAATCTTCCAAATTCCTTCTGGGGACATGCTCTACTTACGGCTTTCACACTAAACTGCAATCCATCTAAATTAGTTCAAAAGACACCATATGATTTGTGGTCTGAGAAGCATCCTAGTATGTCTTTTATGAAGATTTGGGGATGTGAGGCTTATGTTAAATGTTAAGTCTCTGACAAACTTGGATCCAAATCTGATAAGTGCAATTTTGTGGGGTATCCTAAAGAAACAAAAGAATACTACTTCTATAATCCCAATAAGAACAAAGTGTTTATTGCTTGGACTGGCGTTTTTTTAGAAAATGAGTTTATTTCTTGAAAATCTAGTGGGAGACAAATAGAACTTGAAGAAGTTCGAGAACCACAAAATAGCAATGGACTTGATAAGATGGAAATTGAGCAAACACCACAAAGAGTTGTGAGATAAGTACCTGCTCAAGAGACACAAGCCACAAAGATATGGATTTTTGGTAACTGAAAACGGTGATATCTTGCTAATGGATCAATATGAGCCTACAACCTATCAAGAAGCTACAACGATCCATTAATGGGTTGAAGCATACTTATAGAAGTTGGAATCCATGATTCGATGATTCAATCAAACAGTTTGGTTTCAGCAAGAATGAAGATGAGCCTTGTATCTACAAAAAGGTTAGTGGGAGCACTGTTGTCTTCTTAGTATTGTATATAGATGACATACTACTTAATGGGAATGAGATTCCTCCTTTACAATTTGTAAAGACTTGGTTGGGAAGTTTTTTTTCAATGAAAGATTTAGGTGTCAAGATCTATAGAGATAGATCAAGGAAATTGATTGACCTAAGTCAAGTACATACATAGATAAAGTGCTAAAACGGTTTAGCATGCAAGAAAATAAGAAAGGGTTTTTCCTATGGGACATGGAGTTAGTCTGATATGAATCCAACAAGCATTGAAGAGACTTCGAACCCGAAGCATGATGTCAATAGCAATGTCTCCAGAACAAGCTCGGATCCACTTGACAAGGGCTAGAACAAAGAAAATGAAGGAAGCCTTGAATGGATTTATCCAAACGGCCCAAAAGGATGGGGAGAAGACCAAGATTGACAAGACCATGTTTAATATGTACTAAGTGTAATTGGGTCTTGTTAATGGGTTTAGTTTTAATTATATGGTAAATTGAGTCATGTAGCCCAAAGAGTCATGTAGCCCATTTGGCCCTAAAGAAACCCTAGCTTGAGCAACCCTAATTTGTAAACCCTAGCTTGTATCTTTATAGTGGCCGTCGGCCATTCTTGAGGGCAGATTTGATGAAATGAAAATTTGGTTCTTGACATTACAAGCTTGAGAGAATTGCTCTCTAGTTTCTGTAATTACTTGCAAATTACACAAATTCGGAATTTGTGTGTTTGTTGTTCTTGATTTCCTAGATTTGTTCCCTAGGAAATTCGGATTCCATCCATCCATTGATTCCAAGGTTTCTAGGTACAGGTTATCTAGGGGTTGAGGACCTATTCCACCTTCAAGGAACATACCATCTCCAAGGAAAGATTTCAGTTGGGTTGATCCAAGGGGAAGAACTTGTGTAGTGAGTTTTTGGAACAAGTTATCCAAGGGTTCACGCCAGTCTCTCAAAAGAAGAGAGTTCTTCGAAACAAGAAGAGAGACAACACACAAATTAGATTCCATATGCATTAGCTATTGGATCTATCATGTATGGCATGTTATGTACTCGTCTCGTTGTCTCGTATGCTTTGAGCACGACGAGCTAGTTCATTAGCCATATACATTGCTTCGAATCCTGTCTTTCATGAGAGGATGAAGCATATTGAGATTGATTGTCATTTTGTCAGGCTAGAATTAGTTCGTGGTAGCATTGTTCTCTCTCATGTTCGTACAGGATATCAATTAGCGGATTTGTTTACTAAATCGTTATCGGGATCTCAAGTTCAATTTATTTGTAACAAGCTGGGCATGATTGATATATATGCCTTAGCTTGAGGGGGGTGTTAATATTATGTTAGATTATTAAATAGTGTGGGGATGCCCACCATACTTATGTTATGTTCACGTACGTCTATAAATAAAAGGCTCGCTAATCAGTTAGGTTATGCGGTTAATTATTCCTAATGTAAATTATATATTGGATATTTTTTGTGTATAGTTCATGTCATAATCTGTTAAGTTTAAGGCAACTTTCTGAGAAAGGATATGATCTACATTTCAAACAAGGCATGTACACTATCAGTGTTAACAAATTGGGTCAAATTTCCAAGGTGAATATGACTGAAATCCTCTTTTTTCTATTACCCTCACATACAGTGATTCATCTTCTTTTAGTTCTATAATATTTGATAATACATGGTTATAGCATCTACGATATGTGTACTTGAACTTTAATGTGAAATTTCTTGTTAGAAAGAAGAAAATTTATGGATTGCCTTCTATTAACCTTGCGGATAAAAAGTGTGAATCATGTATCTTGGCTATAAAGCATCAAGATGTATTTCCAAAAGGAAATGTTTAGAGAGCTAATGAACCATTGCAATTTGTGCATTCATATTTGTGTTCGGTTGAATTTCCTTCAAACGGAGGTAATAAGTATTTTTTTACTTTCATTAATGATTTTAGCAGGAAAGCGTGGGATTATTTCTTGAAGAACAAATCTAATGCTTGTGATGTTATAAAAGTATCAAAGTTCATGTGGAAAAATAGAGTGGATTTTACATCAAAGTTTTAAGGATGGATCAAGGTAAAGAATTCACTATGTGTGATAATTATTTGAAGGATCATAGAATCAAACATGAATTGACAGTCAGGTACACTTCTCAACACAATGAAGTGGCAGAAAAAAAAAAAAGAATAGAACAATCATGGATATGGTTAGGTCCATGTTACATACCAAGAAGATGCCAAAGGGATTTTGGACAGAAGTTACTACTTGTACTGTATATGTACAGAATCGGTGTCTTACACGATGCAATTATGATAAAACACCTCAAGAATTTTGGACAGAGAAAAGTCAAATATCAGTCACTTGAGAGTATTTGGCTAAAAGCGTTTCAAATTGCTAGCGTGCCAGACTCGGGGTAATAAATCCCCCCCATTGTGGCTAACCAATAGCTTCCAGATCTTGATGCATCGATGACTTTGTAAGGTCCTTCCCAATTGCTTTCCAACTTGCCAAATTTCTAAGATCGACTTGCTTCGTTCTTGCATAAGACCAGATCTCCTAGGGCAAACTCGATAATCTTCACTCGTTCATTATAGTATCTTGCCATATCTTGCTTATATCGAATTTCTTTGACAGAGGCTAAATCTCTACACTCTTCCAACAAATCCAGGTTAAGTTGGATATCTTCCTCGTTGGCTTCCACATTAAAAGCCATTACTCGGGGACTTGGTACTTCAATTTCTACCAGGATCACAGCTTTGGAGCCGTATGTGAGACTATATGGAGTTTCATCTGTCGCTGTCTGAGGTGTGATGCGGTAGGCCCATAGGACATTTGGGAGATTTTTCACCTAATCCCCTTTTGCTTTATCCAACTAAGATTTTAGTCCCGTAGGATGGTGCGGTTGGTGACCTCTACTTGACCATTCGCTTGAAGATGCGCGACAGAGGTGAATTTCTATTTGATCTGAAGCTCTTCACAATAGGATCAGAATGGGTTGTCTGCAAACTGCTTCCCATTATCCTAGATAATCACATAAGGAATAACAAACTTGCAAATGATTTTATACCATACAAACTTTAGAACATTTTTCCCAGTTATCGTAGCTAAAGGTTTGGTTTCCACCCACTTGGTGAAGTAGTCGATAGCTATTAGTAAGAACTTCAAGTCTCTTGGAGTTTTAGGAAAAGGCCCAAGGATATCAATTCTTCATTGTGTAAAAAGCCATAAGCTTTGGATACTAATCATTTCCATCTAAGGCCGCCTTACTATAGGAGCGTGAAGCTGGCACTTGACACATTTGTGCACAAAGTCATTAGCATATTCGAACATTGTTGGCCAGTAATATCCCCATCAAATGATCTTTTTTTGCCAGCATGCAAGGCCTTATGTGGCTTTCATAAGATCCAAGATACACTTCTTGGAGTATGTAATTCACTTGTTGAGGCCCAACACACCTGAACAAAGGTTGTAGATATGATCGCTTATAAATGATCCCATCTTATACGAAATAGCGAGGCGCCTTCAGCTTTAATCTTCTTGCCTCATTTTTATAATCTGGTAGTTCCCAATTCTGCATATACCTCTATATGGGATTATCCAGTTATCTCCCGCCTCCTCTATGGCCACCATGGCCTTTTCTTCTGCACTTCAACAAAGAAGTACCTTCACCAACACTTTTTTATTTAGATTAGAGAAAGTGGAAGAGGCTAACTTGTTGAGAGCATCAGCCCTTTTGTTCTTGGATCTTGACATTTGCACAATCTTGAAACTATCGAAAGAATGTGCAAGACAGCGTAACTTGTCAAGATACTTTCTCATTTGAGGTTCCTTAGCTTCGTAGGAGCCCTACACTTGATTGACGACGATCTAAGAATCACTGTATGTGCACACCTTTATCGCTTTCATCTTCTGAGCTAACTTTAATCCTATAATTAAGGCTTCGTATTCAACTTCGTTGTTGGTTGTCTTAAAATCAAAGTGAATGGCGTATGTGACCTCTATCCCTTCAGCACTCCGTTGTTATGGCCTTGCTCCGCTACCATCCTCGTTTGAAGCCCCATCTACATACAATACCTAGGCCTTTGAGTCATCCACTTCTTTCTCTGTACTTTTGGGCAACCCCGAGAGGTTGGCCTCTAGAGTTTTCGAGGTAGGAATCTCAACTATTAAATCTACCAAGGCTTGTGCTTTTATGACTGTTCGAGGTTGATATTGGATGTCGTGCTTCCCCAGCTCGATAGCCCATTTTGTCAACTGACTGGAAGCTTCTGGTTTGAATAGTATCTGTTTGAGAGGTTGATCGATAAGAACACATATGGGGTGAGCTTGAAAGTAAGGTCTTGGTCTTGGAGCAACATGAACCAAGGCCAGTAATATTTTTTCAATTGGTAGATATCTTGTCTCCGCTCTTTGAAATGCACGACGAACATAATAGATAGGTCTTCGCACATGATCAAAGTCACAAATGAGTACCGCACTAACAACATTATCTGAGGATGCCAAATATAAATATAACACCTCTCCCGTTAGAGGTATCGTGAGAGTTGGCAGGCTTACCAGATGCCTTTTCAATTCCTCAAATGCCATTTGACAATCTTCGGTCCATTTGAAGTTCTTAGCCTCTCGTAAAGTCTGGAAGAAAGGAAGACTCCGATCTGTAAAGTGTGACAAGAACCTATTTAATGCGGCTAATGACCCTGTTAACTTCTGGACCTCTTTTAAAGTTCTAGGAGATGCCGTGTCTACAATAGCTTTTATCTTATCTGAATTGGCTTCAATTCCATTTTTGGAAACCATGAAACCCAGGAACTTTCCTGATCCTACCCCAAATGTGCATTTCTTGGGGTTTAGACGCATTCCCACTTGCATCATGGTTTGCAAGGTTTCTTCCAAATCCTTGGGTGTATTTTCACTTTTCCTTGACTTAATCACTATGTCATCCACATATACTTCCAAGTTTCTATTGATTGGATTGGAAAATACCTGGTTAACCAGGTCACTGATAAGTTGCACCTGCATTCTTAAGACCAAAAGGTATTTTGGTGTAGCAAAAAACCCTTATCTTTATGATGAATGCTATTTTTTGGCATCTTCTTCGTCCATTAGGATCTGGTAGTAGCCTTTGTAGGCATCAAAGAACATGAGAACTTCATATCTTGAAATGGCTTCAACTTTTTGATCGATCATTGGCAAGGGGTAACAGTCTTTTGGGAAGTATTTGTTGAGATCAGTATAGTCGATACATATTCGCCAACTATCATATGACTTTTTAAACAACACAAGACTAGATAGCCAAATTGGATAAAATACCTCTTTGACAATGTTAGACTGGAGTAGTTTCTTTACTTCCTCATTGACAACTGTGTTTCTGTCTAGTGCCAGTGATCTCTTTTTCTGTTGTGCAGGTTTCACTCTAGGATCAATGTTGAGCTTTTGTGTCATTAGAGATGATGAAATTCCAGGCATGTCTTCAGGACCTCAAGTGAAAACTTCTTTATATTTGCGAAGAAGATGAATAATGTGGTCTTTGATCCCTACAGGCAGCGTGGATCCCACCTTGACTGTCCTGTCTGGGTGGTGGTTATCTAGGACGACCTCCTGTATCTCATCAGTAATCTTGTGAGATTCATCCGAGTTGTCCTTGCATCAGCATCTTTGAGACCTTGAGGTGCAACCTCAAAATGCTTGGGATCAACATCGTGGAGTTTCTGAGGCGGAAGCATGGCATTCCTGGAATTTTCGGAGGGAACTCTTGTACTTTTGCTCATATTTCCTCGAGGTGTCACCCTGATGTCAGTTTGTGGCACCTCTATGCCTTGGATGGCATATACACTCCATTGCTGTGTATTGATCTCCTCGAATTGAAGCTACTCCATGCTCTGTTGGGAACTTCATGACTAGGTGATAAGGCGACTAGATGGCCTTGGCCTTGTTTATCCAAGATCTGCCAATTATTGCATTAAAGGGGGATGGAGCATCTACAACATAGAAATTCGTCATGACAGTCTTGTCCTTGGGGTAGTTCCCCACTGTGACCACAAGTGTGATTATCTCCACTGGTTGAACAACTTCATGAGCAAATGTTACTAATGACATGCTTGATGGCTTAAGGGTTGCGAAGTTGATCCCCAACTTGCGAAAACAATCTATATATAGGATATCGACCACGCTCCTATCGTCAACATAGACCGGATGCACTTCTTTATTTGCAACTATGGCTTTAATGACTACGGCATCATTGTGCGGGCTGATGGTGGGAACTGCATCTTCCTCCAAAAAAGAAATAATTTTGAAAGGTTTGAAACGTTTATAAACGTGCTCTTGTGGAGAAATCCTTCTAGCATTGGCTTTAATTGCTGATTGTGATTGACCTTCTGGATAGCCTCCGAATATGGCATGAATAATACCGGTAACATAATGGTTGTCATTAGTTGAAGGTTAAGGTGCTAATTGTTGCAGAGGATTATTTTGATACGGCTGATATGGTTGATTCATGGAATGATCCTATCTCTGCCGGTAATCAATTTGGTGTGCGGGATGACCTCGGCCACCTTGTCTTCTTTCTCATCCTCTAGTATGATAACCACTTCCCCCGCCTCCAGATTGAGATTGGGTTCCTAAGTGCCACCTTTGAATGTACTGACCTAGCATTCCGTTGCGGATGTAATCTTCTATTTCCTTCTTGAGGTCTTTACAATTTTCAGTGTCATGCCCGTGATCATTGTGGAAAGTGCACCAAAGATGTCGGGGTCTTTTGTGTGACGCTACAGTTAACAAGACTGGATGTCAGAAAAGATTTTTTTGTATGGCTAGAATCTCAGTACGACTCTTAGTCAATAGTATTAAGTTTTTCTCCTAGATTTGAGATCTACTCGACCTTTGTTATAATTCAGCCTATCAAAGCCATTTTCTAGGGGATTCCTTCCTTTAGCATCGTCCTGATACTTTTTCTTATGTTTCTCATTTTCCCTCTATTTTCGACCGGCTTCTTCCCCCTTGGTGTAGCTCTCAACCATCTGCCAAAGTGTTTGAGTATCAACTTGGGTATCCTGAGCCAATTTTGTATAAAATGGTCCTGGATTCAAATAATTCATGAAGACTGAGATTACCAATTGATCTGTTCTATGAGCTACTTGTAAGCTCTCATCATTGAATCTCTCCATGTATGACTTGAGGGATTCGTCCTTTGCTTGTTTGAGATTCATCAGATTTGCGGCAGTCTTGTGGAATTTTTTTTTTTGAAAAAACCCAGTGTGAAAGAGTTTAGCCAGCCGCCTAAATGAAGAAATTCTATTACGAGGTAGGCCATCAATCCACACCCTTGTTTTTCCACTCAAATAGATGGGGAATGCTTTACATATAACCTCCATCGGAGCATTCCTGAAATTTATTGCGTATTTCAATCGCGACAAGAAATCGAAGGGGTTAGTATCCTCCTTATAAGACGGGATTCCGTTAGGCATTTTAAATCTAATCGGAGTTGAATATTGCATAATACTAGGCGTGAATGGCGAGGGAGTATCTCATTCATCATCTGACCCAAGCAAGCTATATATATCATCAACCACCCGATTACTGATTAGAGGGAAATCGTCATGTCAATGACGTTTAGGGTTATGTTTTGGTCTAACTCAAGAACGCACATTCTCGTAATTGTTATCAGCATGAGAAGCGTGGTCGTCACTCTTGTCATTGTTTCTTTTCCACCTGATCTTCTCGCAATTACCGTGTTTGGGCTCATCTGCAAAGTGGCGCGAGAGATGTCTAGTTCTACAGAATTCTTCGAACTGCATACGATGTAACTCAGCGAAAGCCCGTTCATAATCTTTTTTTTTGCTTTTGTACCAATGACTTGTCTCAACTGGGAGATGTATGTTGAGCGTGTTCCCCTTCATGATCAAAGTGATGTTCTGATCATTTAGGAATTCCGCCCATGAGTAACGAGTCGTTTGCTCTAGGTCTTGAATAACTACATCGCTTTCCTCCTCGACTAGTGCCCTTGGTGGCTTCCCGGCCTCCAAATCTAGTATCTACCATATTGATATGAATTGGAATCGAAAGGTAAGTTATAGATACTCCTTCAAAGATCAAGAATTTATCTTCCCATAGACGGCACCACTTGATGAAGCCGAAATCCGCAACCCGATAGCGATCTGATTCCACTATCATAATTCAAGATTTTGACAAATGAGATTCTTGCAAAACAGATCCCGGAGGGGTTCTCTGGGGTAAACTCTCCGATGTTTAAGTTAGTCTTTGATCAGAGTTTCAGTAATTTTTCAATAGTCTGAGCATATCCCATACCTGGTTGCTCTCCATAGTTTTATCCACATTCTTCTGCCATAATCGGGATTTTGATGTCGTGGATAGATACGTGGATTGCAGTCGTCACTGCTAATTGCACGTCGTAATTCACATTCTATAATTGTAGGCTACAATTACATGCATATGGATAAGCAATATTCTATTGAGTTCTCACCTCATGACCTAGAGCTCAAAGGTCCTGCTCACTTGGTGTGATTTCAACATACTACTAGTTCATGGACGCAGAGTTCCGAAGTTAAGCGGAAGTCGTGAAGTCCTAGCCTTTTGCTCCAAGGTCTGTAATTTTTATTCTTGACTAGTAACTCTGCAAGCTTAATCCATACACATCATTCACTATTTTAAACTTTACACTTTTAATATTTGTAAAATGCAGCAATATTGGTCCATATAACATACTCAGCTAAGATAATTGTGCAGGTTAACTTTGTAGTGACGATGACTTTTATATTGATAAAAATATTTCTGCAAATAAGCCTCTTTTATATAAGCTCGTCTAGGGGAAAAAATTGATGGATATGGCTATTAAATTACTAAATAATACTATATTGGAATTTATTGAGAAACATTTGTGGTATTATTTGATTACAAGAGACCCTCAACTTGAATTAACTTTAGGTTACAAGGACTACAAGTAATGTATTTTGCAAACTTCATTTACATCAATGTGAAAAAATTGGGAATTAAAAGTGTCAACCTCTTAAATTTAAAGACCAAAAATGTTACTTTCTCTTCATTAATTGTGAATAAGTTTAAAAAAAAAAATTTATGTAATATTTTGCTTCACAGAGTTTGAAGTGTTCAATACAAAGAATAATAATATCAATTGCATTGATTATATTGAATTTTTCTTTTAGAATTTTTATGCATCATTCCATGGATGAGATATTTCATTAGTAATCACGAAGTAAAAAATTCATCAAGAAAATAATTCTGATGCACCATATGTATGATTGGATATATCTAAATGTTTTGAATTACTCCCTCCGTCCCAAAAAAAAAAAATCCATTTTAAAAACTTTAATTTCTTGTTTCAAAAAAATAGTCCACTTTTAGACCAAATTATTTAAATATCCTTACTAATAATAATTACATCTACTCAAAATTAAAAAATAAGGATAAAAATATAAAACTATACATTTAGTGGTGTATTAAATGAGTTGTATTTAATAACTAATAAAAAAATATATTTTAATCAAAGTATACTCTTTTTTTGGGACGGAGGAAGTATAATTTTCATATCTATTTCTATGATTCTATAAATTCAGCTGCACATGTGACAAGATACCATGCTCTAACAGAATAAAATAAAACCAAAGCAATCTAGGAAATTTATCCATTTAAAGATGTGCATGCAGTTGCATTATTTAATCTACTTTCATATTTGATATTGATTGTAGTATCAATGCATAAGAAAGCCAGCTATTCCTAACCCAAGGACATTCTATTAGAGCAAACATATGTCATTTTTCAATTTGGCCGAAGCACATGCAAGATGTCTTGACCAAGCTCTAAAATATAAAGGTATAATTTTCTGTGAGGGCTACAAGTTTCATAGAGGAAGCAAGCATTTCATGATCAATATATAAATGACTAGGTTAAAAACTATAGGATTAATCATGAAATGCGTTTGATACTTAGAAATAATGCATATAGGTATTGTTGCGTCTTTTGTTAAGTTTAAACTCTCATTATCAGTAAATTTCTAAACCAAATATGCCATACCACACAATCATTTACTAATTCTCATAATCTAAACAAAAAGAAATAAACTGAGGCATAAACAAACTAAAAATGATACTTATTCCCTTGAATTACTTTTCAATAAGCATTTGGTTTTAATGTCACTTGGCTCAACATAATGCCTCTTTACGTTGCCAATGGGGATCTATAGGAGCAAAAAAATACATTTCTATTACTCTCACTTTCAAAGTTAGCCTTAAATATTTTTCCATCCACTTTGACCCTCTTGTGATTAAAAAGTTTCATCAAATAAATTATTTGACAATCTACCTTTACTTACTTTTTTCCCCCTTTCTTCTCACACTTGGGAGAATTAACTTTAGAAGGTTTATTTATCTTCCCACCTACATCATCATATGATATTTGAAATATGTAAATATGCCTTAACTTGAGGAAAACAAGAAAGAGCACATAAACTACTCAAGAGTTTTGTCACATGATTTATCAAGTCCACATCGATTGTCTTTTTAGAAAAGTTCACATACATTTTCAAGTAAGGCTTAGCATTAACCACATCTCTCTTTTTCCCAAGAAACTTATCAATATAATTTGTAACATCAAAAATAGATGTATTAGTATAACAACATTACACATTATAAGCAATCTCATTTAAATTTTTAAATCATGTGTATCTACTTCATCAAGTTTATTAGGCTTAACTTTGTGCACCTTCTCAACAACTAAAAGAATTAGTAGATTATCATCATAAGAGAATGTATCATCATTATCAAAATCACAATGGAAGTAGCAACATTATTTGCACAATAATCTATTCTATCAATTTTAAAACATGAAATCATAGGTTTGAAAGTTGTATAGACTCATAAAACGTTACCTCCAAAAATAATTGACACCTCTTTGTCTCCAATAGTTGCATTACAAATAATTAACACCTCTTTTGACTCCAATGGTTGCATTGTCTTTAAAATTGATTGTTTTACTTTTGACTCCAATAGTTGCATTACAAATAGCCAAAAATAGACATCCAAAAATAATTGACACCTCTAGTCCTCTTTCGTGTCTAAAATGATGAAGTCCATTTTAACTAATACATTTTCAATTATCCCATTTGGGTGAATAATTGGTCTATCTACCAATTGAAATATGATTCAAACAAGCTTAAAATTTTCACTTATCCAATGGCCTTATGATGAAAATTCAAGATCCGAGACAACTATAACTCCTCAAGTAGCCGAACGTGAACATGAAGCGAGAGATGAGACTAAAACTTCATCAATGCAGCATTCCAAGTTTGATCTATTGCAAGGCATTGGAGGACCAATGACTAGATCAAAGACTAAGAAAATGCAAAATGCCTTGGCAATGCTTATAACCGAATTAGTTGAAGCTCAAGATGTTAAGGCAGCAAGGAAGACTGATTCTAAGTTCAAGTTTCTACTTAGTGTTATGCATTCGGGCAGTTCAAACAGTTCAGCTTCAGCCAAGCTAGTTCCGGTTCAGCATTTTCCAACTAATTTTGGTTCAGTTTTAGGCAATAGTATGGAGTTGGAATTCTGCTCAAAATCAAGTTTAGAAGTTACCAAATCCTTAGCCATGAAGAATTTGAGAAACTTCCAAATTGGAGTAAAGAAGCTCCAATTCGGCCAAGGCCATAATGATTAAAGGAATTACCAAATCCACAAAGTTGAATGGGAAATTCTGCTCAAGCAGAATTCAGCCAACACGCTTGGATTAGTTTTAAGCAACTACTTATTGTTTTATTTCCTTTTTCTTAGTTAGTTGTTTCTTTTAAGTAATAGCTTCTTTAGTTAGTTTCCTAAAAAGCTAATCCAACTAGGGATTGGCTTTCTTAATTCTTACAACTTGTAAACTATAAATAGAGGCATTCAGCCACAATACAATACAGAATTTTGACAATACAAACTTGAGAGCTTTGTAGCTTTTCTTTAAGTTCTAGTTTAGAACTTGCTTTGAGTCTTTGAGGATAGCCTCTTAGGTTCATGATTAAGCTATCTTGTTGAGTTTCGTTCCTTCAACAATTTGAGCGTGCTTCTTGGTTACAAGGATAGTTCAATTCTCAACCTTGAGTTTGGATTATTCTTTTGGGTGTCAAGTGGACAAAAGCAAGGTCCTTCTTCACAAGTTGGAGTTAGTGTCTTGCTAAAGGAAGACTTAGTTCAATCTAGAAGATGATACTAGGACCAACACTCTGATATAGGTTCGGATTCTTATCCTTTGTTTAAGATTCGTATCACTTTAGCTATAGATAAAGTCACGAGATTTATCCCCACTTTAATGTCCCACAAAACCTTATCAAAATGCTTAGATCTAATCTCACAAAGAATGGTATAACTACCAGGATCTTTAAGCTTAGAGAAAAGGTCCTTACTTATCAAAGAACTATAATTTTCACATAATTCTTTTGGACATTTTCTTTGTTTATAAGAATGTCCATAATGTACTTGGAATACTTTGGGATATTCATAATAAAATCAAGTAGGGGAATGTTGAAACAAAATTTATTAAACATTTTAATTCTATCTTAATTCTTTTCCATGGTGGGTTTCTTAGAAAGCCTAAAGGGAAAAGGATAAAGAGGAGAAGCAAGGTCCAAAAAATTAACTAGTGAAGGTGGGAATCTTTTTAATTTCTTGGACCCATGAGATGTAATTTCTACCTAATTTGGTTCCTTCTTATGTTTCATCAATTTGCTTTTCATCTTTTTTCATCTCATTGGGTTTCCCTTTTTCAACTTTGACTTCATGCCTTTGTTCTACAACCTTGCTATTTCTAAGTGTAATAATATTGCATTGTTCATTTCCTTTTGGATTAGGCATGGTATCACTAGGTAAGATGTCTTGTGGGTGATTATGTACCAATTGAGCTAATTGTCTATTTCGGACCTTTATATTTCTCAAAGTGGCATCATGATGGTTGATATTTGTACTATGCGTTTGAAGGATTTTGTTGATGGCCATTTTTTTTTCTCACTTCATTGTTTCATTTCGTTTGCGAATCTGAGTAAAGTGTCCTCCAAGGATGATTTTCTTTCATCTTATTTTGATGGTTAGTTCCCAAATTTGATAGAAAATTATATTTTATGGTAGCATTCAATGAAGAAGAATTGCCACTTTGATTATCATTCCCCCAATTGTTGCCTTCTCCCCTCCAATTTGCATTAAAATTCCCTTGATGATTATAATTGTTGATAAATTAGAAAGATACTATTGTAAGGTGGTGTTGGTGGTGTGGTGTTCATGTTGGCATAATCCACAATTATGCACTAATTGATTTCTCATTTTTGATTCCATACAACTCATTTTCTTAGCCAATGGTATAACTTGAGTTTCAAAGTTGGCATTGTTGTAAGTGAGCAAAAATAAGGAAGGAGTAATATAAGAATTGCTTGAGTTGTGCAAATTTTGCACTATTCTAATGGATTATTCAATATAGAAATATCACCCTAGAATTAAACAAGCCTTTTCTATTTTAATACAAGTATTAGGAATAGCATTGAATACCATCAAAAAAGTAGGAAGCAGGGAAGGAGGAAGAAAGGTCTGACTTGAGTGTATTTTGAAGGCATTTGTTGTGTTCATGGATACTATCCCACATTGAAAAATTAAGAAGAACTAGAGCACCTAATAAGTGGCAATAACCCAAGACCCATTAGCTTAAGCTTTTGGGTTTAAGTGGGTTCTTACTGCTTATTGACCTACTCTAGTTGGGCTCCCCATGTGTAAAACCTCCCCAGCAAGTGGTATTAGAGTTAGAATGTTAACCTACTCGTGGAAGCAAGTGGTTCCTCTTCTAGTTGGACAAGGCCTTGGTGGGGGACTCATGGACAAATAGGTTTGATACTTTTACTATTTGCATAGGCATTACATGGGACCATGGTGAAGAGATGGGCATGTTGGAGAAGGGATTGGGCTTGTGGAAGAGTAGGCTTTAATGTGGTAGTGTATCTATGAAGGGGAGGAGGGGTTTGTTGTGTTTATGAATACTGTCCCACATTGTAAAATTAAGAAGAACTAGAGTACCTAATAAGTGGTAAGGACCCAAGATCCATTAGCTTAAGCTTTTGGATTCAAGTGAGCTCTTACTGCTCATTGAACCGCTTTAGTTGGGCTCCCCATGTGTAAAACCTCCCCAACAGCATTGAGGTAGAGTAGTTATAGGCTCAAGCATACAACCAAACATTAGGAACGTTGAGGAGAGGTGGAAAGAATCTGGACAGCACTCAAACTATGTAAAAGAATATGGATTGGTTAAAGATAAAGTTCAAACTAGATAAAATAAATCATGGATTAGACTTAGGGTGTGCTTGGTTGAGGGATCTGGGGGGAAAGGAATGGGAATGGAATAAATGTGACACTTGGTTGAGGAGTATCATTACTTGAGCAGTAACTCCAAATACTAAAATTGAGGTATCCTCAATTCCCCCCATATTTTGGGGGTATGAAAGTGATTACCCACAAAAATTTCTTTTTTTCCTGAACCAAAACTGTGGAAACAAAGCTTTGCATACTAGGAAGAATCATTAGTATTATTATTATTATTCCCCAACACAAGCCAAGTAGCACAATTATAATGAAAGAATCCATTATCATTCCCCACTATTATTATTCCCATTCCCCTCAACAAACCTAGCACCCCTTTAGTTTTTGTAAGACTAAGTCTGTCCCGATAAAAAGGTAAAGATGGTAAAACAATAATTATTTTCTATTCGGCCCAAAATAGAAAAGAATAAAACTAAAATTAGGGCATATGTAACCCACATGCAAAGAGGGCAAATCCACCATTTTGTGCTAAATTAGCCTAAATCAACCCCATCTGATACATGCAAACGTCCCACTAATTCTCTTATTATTGCAAAGCCACTAAAGTGTGATTCAATATAAAGTGTTGTAGAAGCTTGTAAACTATCAATGTGGGACATTAAATTCTTTTGGAATACTTAAAATATACCAACAATCCCCTAGATATTTCAAAAGAATTGAATAAAAAGTGAAAAAATTCTATTAGATTTGTATAAGTGCGAGTGCATTCAGTTTAGTATCTTTTGGATTGTGAACTAAATTTAGATTGATTAAACATGACTTACAGATTTATTGGTAAAATATAAAATTTCTATGAACCAATAAACTATTAATGTACAATAGAGATTTTATCAATATATGCAACTCACAATTTTGCTGTTCAATGTGTTTTTGCACAAATAGGCCATGCACGTGCTTGGTATTCATGAGAGATCTAAAAATTTAGTCAAAATTTTATAGGAATGGCCTCACTCCACTCTCACATAAGTAAATTCATTAAACATATATAGCTTTAGATACACCATCTGTAAATAATATGAATTCATTAAGAATTATAAACTCAACCTTTCACATAGGAGCAATCGAAAGCAAACACCATTGCAGAGTCTTAAATATAAGTGCTTCAATGTCAATATTGATTTTTTATTATCCATATGAATCTATTTGATGGGATCTCTAATCAAATAGGTTGAGTAACTATTTCTGTTGACAACTTATTGCCTTTAATCCAATTTCTCTCGATGTTTGAAAATTAATTTTCTTCCTAAAGGTTTAGTTAGATGATCAACCAAATTCACTTCTAACTTCATATAATTAATGAAAATGATTCCATCTCTTAGCAATTACTTTATGACATCATGTTTCAATCTCATATGTCAATTTTTATAATTATATAATTTATTTTTTGCAATTGGAATTGCCACTTGACAATTTCAATGTATAGAAATAAGAGGCACTAATTCTTTAGTTAGAGGAATATCAGTTAAAAGATTTCTTAACCAATTAGCCTCAGAACCAGCTAAATCTAGAGCAACAAACTCTAACTCTATAGCCGACTTAGCAATAATCATTTGTTTGGCTAACTTCCATGCTATTGCACCACCATCAAGGATGAATATATAGCCAATAGTGGATCTTCTGAATTAAAGTTCCAATTAGCATCACTTTATCTTTCTAATATAGTGGAAAACCAACAATACAAGATACCACAATCAGTGGTTCCTCTCGAATAATTCATCAATCTAACTAACGCAAACCAACGCTCATGATTGGGATTCTATCTACTCAATCTACACATAGCATAAGCTATATTAGGTCTTGTAAAGTTTATTAAATATATCAAACTCCTAATAATCTAAGCATATCTAGACTAACAAAGTCACAATAATTCTTTTTCAATTAAGTGTTAGCATTATAAGGAATACTTACTAGTGTTACATCATAATTTTCAAACTTCTTAAGAAGCCTCTTAGTATAATGACTTTCTGACAATGTAATTCCATTGTTTCTCTCTATAATTTTAACACCCAATATAGCATTAGTTTCATCCATATCTTTCATATCAAAATTTTAAGTTAGAAAACATTTAGTACTATTTACGATGTTTAAACTAGTACCAAATATAAATATATCATCTATATATAAAGAAATGATCATATAATCATTATTAATAGTTTTTGTATAAACACATCTATCCACTTCTATTGATAAAAACTATCACTCAATAAAATTTGATCAAATTTCTCATACCACTGTTTAAGAACTTGTTTTAAGTCATAAAATGATTTAATTAATTTACAAACTTTCTTTTTCTGTTCATGAATAATACAAGCCTCAAGTTGTAATATGTAAATTTTTTTTCTCTAAATCTCCATTTAAAAAAGTTGTTTTAATATCTTTTGATGAATAAAAAGTTTATAAATTGAAGTTAAAAAAAATAAAACTCTACTCAGCAAGATTCTAGTTACTGGTGCAAAAGTATCAAAATAATCAACATTTTCTTTTTGAAAAAAAATCCTTGTACTACTAAACGAGCTTTATATTTATCAAAAGAACCATCAAAGTTTTATTTTCTTTTGAAAATATATTTACAACCAATAGGTTTTGCACTAAGAGATAAATCAACTAAAATCCCAGTTTTATTTTTGAAAATTGAATTAATTTCAGCATCAATAGCTTCTTTCCAAAATTTTGCAATAGAAGATGTAATAGAATCAGTAAAAATCAAGGGATCATTATCAATAAGATAAGTGCACAAATTATTTCTAAAGGAAAAATCTTTTCTTGGACTTTTGCTCCTTCTCAATTCTTTACTAAAATTTATTTTCCTATTATTTTTAATAGATATATGAGAAATTTCTCTAATAAGTGGAAAAATATGGTCATAGAATTCTTGTAATACAATCAAGCATGTCACTTTTTAACACGAGAAATCTATATGCAACACTATGTTCAACATATCCAACAAACATGCTATCAAATTTTTTTAATCTATTTTTCTTTCTTTTGGTTCAGGCAACAAAACTTTAGTCAAACAAAGCCACACTTTTAAATATTTTAAATTAGGTGCATATCCTTTCAACAACTCATAAGGTGTTTTTCTAGTTCTTCTATGTAGAATTCTATTTTATAAGTGACAAGCAAATAAAATAACCTTATCCCATACAAATTTTGAGATGTAGAAAAACTAAATAATATAGAGGACATCATTTTTTAAGTGTTCTATTTTTTTTTTCTTTCAACTACACCATTCGATTCAAGTGAATAAATTGGATTTACTTCATAAAATATTCTTTCTTTTTCACAATAGTAATTCAAGGATAAATATTCTCTTCCTCCATCTGATCTAACTCTTTTAATTTTTTTACTAAGTTGGTTTTCTACTTCATTTTTATGAGAAATAAGAGTATTTTTTTACCACCTTTAGTCATAGTTTGTTTTAAATTACCTCAGTCAATGCGAATTAAAGATAATAATTTAGTTTTCCTATTTATAAGAAGACAAGTTTTTTTTTTTTTTGGTAATTTTAGATTCAACACATATTTCACATTTTCAATACTATTTGAATTTAAACAGGATATTAAACGAAGTATTTGCATTTTCTTTATATAGTTCAAATTAGTATGTCCTAATCTAGTATGCCATAAGAAAAATAACTCAATCATATAAGCGAAAAAAGTAGATTTGTTTTCATTGATGATATTGGAAATGTTAAATACAAAAAGTCTTTGATTACAATAGTCCTTACCCACAAGTACATTATTTCTAGTCATTGCAATCTTGTCAGATACAAATGACACTTTAACCCTAACTTGCCAACCAATGCCATAGACACCGACTTTTGCTCCAAAGGTTGGAACATGCACCGCATTATTGAAAGCTAAAGTCTTCTCAAATGAGAGTTTAAGGAGAACTTTGCCCTTTTCATGAACGTTTGTAGTTCTAAAGTCTCCAAAGTAGATTATTTCATTATCATCTCCTACTATTATGTTGGAGTTATATGCCTCTCAATTATCACAAATATGTCGAGTAGCCTAAGAATCTACCACTGGTTTTCTAGCACTTGTTACTCTATTCACTTGAAAAATGATTGAAGCAACAACATAATCTTCTTTAGCTAAAGAAATGAAAATCTTCTTTAGCTTTTGGAGATTTTCATTTCTTACTCTTTTGTGACATTGAGGAGCAGGGTGTCTTGGTTTTTCACAAAGAAAATAAAAACCTTTCATTTTCTTAAATTTAGGGTTTTTAAGCTTTGTAATCTTCAAACTTAGACTTCATACCTTTATTGGAGCTATTTTATTACACCAGGTATGTCAAAAACCAAATCAAAGAATGTAGCGGAAATTTAATATTTTTGGTTTCCTCTAAGGATCCATACGAAGTGAAATCAAATTGATAGTGATAAATTATGCCTTTTTCAGTAGTGGTAGAAAATCGTAGATTGTCGAATCACGAGAAAAACCAGTCTAGCCTTGCCTCTATAGTATCCAAATGATCATCTCCAAGCCTCAAGTTAATTGTCACACAATTAACCAAAGAAAGAAGTAACAAAATCCTTTGGTGCTAGTTAAGATTCTGTTACTCGGGTTTTCTCTCAAGTTCACAACTCAAGAATTGGTGTTCTTTCAAGCTCTTAGCTTAAAGGTTGTTTTGTTCTTGTTTCTCAAGCAAGAAGTGGCGGCTGTTTTTGGACAAGAGAAGACTAGGAAGATAAATTCTTGAATAAAAACGATTCCTAGTTTGATAGCAAAATTTTCTTTTAAAGAAAAAAGCAAAGACTCTTGACTTTTTGGGTAACCCATTATTTTCAATTAATGAAGACTCTTGGCTTTTCGGCTAACCCACTATCTCCAATTAATGAAGACTCTTGGCTTTTCGACTAACCCACTATCTCAAATTAATAAAAACTCTTGGCTTTTTGGCTTTTCTCAATAATGAAGACCCGATAGACTCCCATTCTCAATAGGATTCTTAAATTAACCAAAATTCATCACATAAATTTTACACTTCTTTTAGATACGATCTAAGTGTACAATCCAATAGGTTCTCATAATGTTGGCATTGACAAAATATCTATTTTATGCCAAAAGTAATGAGTGGTGTTTAGCAATACATCAATACTACCCAAGTCATGTGAATATTAGTAATTCGACATTACTTTTCTTGTGATAGATATTACCGTGTAATTAAATCCCTTTGCCCTATATATCTTGATTGAACACGAGCCATGGAGTGTGTCATGCTCGTATAATTCAATCTTTTCATTTCTTGATTTCCCGAGTAGACACATCCAAGCAAATGAGCCCGATATCATATATCGACTCATTTGAGCACGGCCTTGCAGTTTATGGTCTTACTCAATCAAGGGGCCTAAAAACATCACTCCCATTATATATGAGGGGCAAATCCTATCTTGACCACTCAACATCCCACTACATGATTTATTACATATCCAATTACTACTTTTATAGTTCACCCTGTTACGGGTAACATTTAGTAGTATCAAAACATGTAACTCCTCATGTTGGGATCTCTGAATATCTCAAGTCTAAGGATTATTTACACCATCATCACTATGAGAAATATCATGACACTTCATATAACAATCCATGTAGTATTTCTCATAACGGGTCGATCCAGTACATAGTTATATAACATGTACCTATGTGTTGACTTGATATTTTATATCATGAACTACTTCATTAGTCACTACACATACTAGTTTTAATGCATTATCATTGTCCCATTTAATGATAATACTTGAGTAGGATAATTAAATTCTTGGGACATTATTATATTTATTTTATAAAACACAAATATGAGATAAACATAATAATCAGTGCCATTAATTATAAACATTATGATACAATATATGCCTATACCATCATCATATGATTGGTCCTTAGGGCATAATCCAACAAACTCCCACTTGAACTAAGATCAATCAGACAATTCTCTAATGCTTAATGATCTAGTATGATGATCATGCTTCTGCTGCGCCAAAGGCTTTGTCAGTGGGTCAGCTATGTTATCATCAGTTTGTACTTTGCATATCTTCAGATCCCCTCTCTCAATTATCTCTCAGATAAGATGAAAGCGTCGAAGTATATGTTTGGATCGTTGGTGCGATTTGGGTTCTTTAACTTGCGCAATGGCTCCATTATTGTCATAATAAAGCTCAATTGGATCGGCGATGCTAGGTACAACCCCAAGTTCTGTAATGAACTTCTTGATCCAAACTACCTCTTTTGCTGCGTTGAAAGCAGCAATATACTCAGCCTCTGTTGTAGAGTCAACTACTGTTGCCTACTTTGAACTTTTCTAAGTCACAGCACCACAATTTAGGCAAAACACATAACTCGATTGTGATCGATAGTCATCCTTGTCAGTTTGGAAGCTTGCGTTAGTATAACCAGTTACATTGAGCTCTTCCTCACCTCCATATATCAAGAATGTATTCTTTTTCCTTTTCAAGTACTTAAGGATATTTTTTATAGCGATTCAGTGACGTTCACTGGGATATACTTGATATATACTCATTAAGCTCAAAGCATATGAGACATCGGGACAAGTACATAGCATGGCGTACATGATAGATCCAATAGTTGATGCATATGGAATTCTTCTCATGCGTTGTCTATCTTCTTGTGTCGAAGGACAATGTTCATGTGAGAGAGTAATTCCATGCCCCATAGGTAAGAATCCTTTTTTAGATTTTTGCATGCTAAACCGATTTAGCACTTTATCTATGTATGTACTTTAACTTAAGCTAATATATCTCTATAGATCTTGACACCTAATATATAGGTTGCCTCACCTAAGTCTTTCATTGAAAAACAACTTCCCAGCAAGATCTTTACGGACTGTAAAGAAGGAATGTCATTCCCAATATGTTGTATGTTATCTACACATAATACTAGGAAGACAATAGTGCTCCCACTAACCTTCTTGTAGACACAAGGTTCATCTTCGTTCTTGATGAAACCAAACTCTTTGATTGCATCATCGAACCGAAGATTCCAACTTTGAGAAGCTTGTTTCAACCCATAAATAGATCGTTGTAGCTTACAAACCTTTCCAAAGATTTTTCGGATCGACAAAACCCTCAGGCTATGTCATGTACACATCCTCAAGAAGATTTCCATTAAGAAAAACAATTTTGACATCCATTTGCCAGATTTCATAATCATGGAATGCAGCTATCACAAGCAAGATCTTGATGAATTTAAGCATAGCGACTGACAAAAAAGTTTCATCATAGTTTACGTCATGAACTTGCTTGAAACCTTTATCAACCAATCGTCTCTTAAAGGTATGTATTTTATCATCCATGTCAGTTTTTTTTTGAAGACCCATTTACACCCTATGGGTGTTACTCCTTTAGGTGGATCAACCAAAATCCATGCTCGGTTTATATACATGGATTCCATTTCAGATCTCATGGCTTCAAGCCATTTCTCAAAATTTGGCCCTGATATAGCTTCTTGATAGGTCGTAGGTTCATCTTGATCTATTAGCAAGATGTAACCACTTTGAGTCATAAGAATCCATATCTCTGTGGCTCATGATGAATCCTAGTAGACCTACGCGGGGTTTGTGTCTCTTGAGTAGGTACTTGTTCCATAGCCTTTTGTGATGTTTGCTCAATTTCTATCTCATCAAGTTCAGTAATATTTTGTGGTTTCCGAACTTCTTCAAGTTCTATATTTCTCCTACTGGATTTTCTTGAAATAAATTCCTTTTCTAGAAAAACACCAGTCCAAGCAACAAACACTTTGTTCTCATTTCGATTATAGAAATATTATCAATTGTTTCTTTAGAATACCCCACAAAAATACATTTATCAGATTTGGGTCCAAGTTTTTTAGAAACTTGACGTTTGACGTAAGCCTCACATCCCCAAATCTTCATAAAAGACATACTAGGACACTTCAAGTCCATGTCTCATATGGTGTCTTTTGAACCGATTTAGATGGAACTCGGTTTAATGTGAAAATAGCTGTATGTAAAGCATGTCCCCAGAAGGAATTTGGAAGATCTGCATGACTCATTATGGACCAAACCATGTCTAACAAAGTTCTATTTCTCCTCTCAAACACACCATTCCATTGTGGTGTTCCAAGAAGAGTGAGTTGTGAGATTATCCCACACTCCTTTAGATAGTCATCGAATTCTTGGCTTAAGTATTCTCCTCCTTGATCAGATCGAAATATTTTAATACTCTTGCCAAGTTGGTTTTGTACTTCCTTCTTGAATTCTTTGAACTTTTCAATTGATTCTGACTTGTGTCTCATGAGATACACATAGCCGTATCTACTGCAATCGTCAATGAGTGTAATGAAGTATTGAAAACCACTTCTAGCTTGTGTGTTGACTGGTCCACATACATCAGTATGTATTAGTTCCACTACATTACTTGCCCTTTCACTATGTTTTGTGAATGGGGGCTTTGGTCATCTTGCCCAAGAAACATGATTCACATGTCTCATATGATTCAAAATCAAATGAGTCCAAAAGTCCATCTTTATGGAGTTTGAAAATGTGGGTTTCATTTATATGGCCCAGACGACAATGCCAGAGAGAAGATGGATTAAAATTATTTAATTTAATACTTTTAGTATTTATGTTATAGACAATCATGTCAAGATTTAGAACATAAATGCCATTAACCATTTGTGCACTTCCATAGAAGATATCATTTAAATAAAAGGAACAACATTAGTTTTTCATTATAAATGAAAATCCACTCTCGTCTAAACAAGAAATCAAAATCAGATTGTTCGTAATGGAAGCCACATAATAAAAATTATTCAGCTCTAAAATAAGCCTTGAGGGAAAATTTAAAACATAAGTCCCTACCGCTAATGCAGCAACCCTTGCTTCATTTCCCACTCGTAGGTCGACTTCTCCTTTAGCCAAAGTTCTACTTCTTCTCAGTTCCTGCACATTCACACAAATGAGAGAACCACATTCAATATCTAATACCCATGAAGAAGAAATAGATAAATTAACTTCTATAACATGAATACCTGAAGTGGAATTTTCATTCCTCTTATTCTTAAGATGTTCCAGGTAAACCTTGCAGTTTCTCTTCCAATGTCCGGTCTCACAGCAATGGAAACATTTTCCTTCCTTGTCAACCTTTCTTTTAGGTTTCAATGTAGTTGTAAAGGACTTGGACTTGACTTTCTTGCCCTTTCCTTTTGCTTTGGTCTTACCCTTCTTATTGCTCTTATTAATCATGAGAACACTATTGGGCTTAGATTTCTTCATGTTAGCTTCGACAGCTCTCAACATGCCCAGTAACTATGGCAAAGTTTTGTCAATCTCATTCATATTGTAATTAAAAATGAATTGACCATAGCTATTTGGCAACGATTGCAAGATAACATCAGTGGCCAATTCTCGGTCTAATGGAAAACCTAATCTTTCAAGGCTTTCTATGTACCCAATCATTTTGACTACACGAGCTCTAATTGGAGCTTCCTCTGCCATTCTGCACTAGAATAATGCCTTAGAGATATCAAATCTCTCTTGATGAGCTTGCTTCTTATATAGTTGCTTAAGGTGTTGAACCATATCATACGCCTCCATGTTCTCATGTTGCTTCTGAAGCTCAGGGTTCATGGTAGCAAGAATGAGGCAAGTGACGTCTAGAGCATCATTTTGATGCTTCCTATAAACATCTCTTTCAGCTCTAGAAGCGCCATCTTCTAGTTCTTGAGGTAAGGGTTCTTCTAAGACATATATCTTTTTCTTCTCAAGGGGTTCTTCTAAGGGTTCTTCTAAGACATATATCTGTTTCTCATGCTTGAGGACTATCCTCAAGTTCCTATACCAATCCAGGAAATTTGTCCAATTTAACTTGCCCTTCTCAAGGACAGATCCAAGTGATAACATGTTATTGTTAGTGTTATTTGCCATGGTTATCTACAACATAAATATGCAAAATAAGTATCATGAATGAAAAAATTTAATATGGACTTTCATTAAATGTTACTCCCACTATTTTGTTCAAATTAATAATCCTCAACATTAATTTGGAAGGTTTAATTTAATTAAGTTTCTAGTGGGCCAAGATCCATATTTGACCTAATTTTGAGTTAGCTTTGGCTAATCGCCCAAAATTCGGCTATTCAGGCATATAACATTTGTCAATTGTATCATATACAACTCTTGGATAGTTGGGTGAAGAACTATTGTTCTAGCTTATCTAATAAACCAAGGCCTAACTCTATACCTCTAGGTCTCAATCCTATTGAGTTCACCTAGTTAAGTCTAACCCAATGATTAGCAGTTGAATATTACAATTATCCTGTCGCGTCTCATTAAGATGGATCATAGTACTTTGCTTTGGCAAACCCACACATGATCAATCGAAGCCTTGACGAGTGCTAGGCATTGGAAGGCATCTTAGACTTAATATTTGTTCGAGGAATTTGTTAAAATCTCACCATTTTGTTTGAATTGGTTATTGTAATTATTAGTCCAATTAATCGCATAATTTTTCTAACTAATCATTACATACATGATCTCATCATATATTTAACCAATAACCATACACAACATGCATCTCATACATAAACATGACATAGTTATAACCCAAACTAAGTTGGTTCTCTCAAGCCAATAAGAGAATCATAAGATCAACCTAAGGTTAATAGCATCTTCTCCAAGTGCCTCCTTTGTTTCCTAGTCTAATCCTATCTTTAATCTAACTATTACTTCTTTAGAGAAACCTCAATTTGCATTCAAGGGGAGTTAGATGAGAAAAGAATGTACAACTAGAAATTTAGCAAGGCATAACACGTAGATCATATTTAGTTACAACCATTACAAAAACATTTCCAATCACATTGGGATAAGGGCTATAACTATGCACCATGGTCAAATATCACATAATATGCAAGTCATATATAATTGTCATTTAAATATATTGATCTAATTAATTAATAACAATTAACATTAAATCAAATATTAGGGTTTTGAATAATATATTATGCATGGAAGGTTTGGGTTTAAAATGCAAATTGCGGCTATTCTAGTTCATTAGAAATTTATAAAAATATATATATATATATATATATCTCATATATTTCTGGCATTAACATGATACATATATCAAATTTCAGTCATAATAAAATTCCAAAGTTATGTTCAATTAGCCAAGAATGAGACACATCATATGTATTTCCTTTATGGCCAAACATAATCATTAAAAAATTTTGTGAACAATATATCAAATATTTAGGCCTTAACTTAATATATCATATATATTAGATTTTGGCTAGTTTCAAACTGATTCAAATAATATCAAATTTGGCCTAAAAGAATTTAGAAGATTGAACAATTCAAATTTTCAGAAATTCAAGCCTTTCAAAGCTTTAGTAAAATTTTAAATTTGAACTATTATATATCACATATATAATTTGGTCTTAATATTATATCTATATCTCACATATTAATTTCAGCCTCAAAATAAAATTGAAAACGAATTGGCCTCCAAAATTTGCAACAACTGAAATTAGGATTTTCTGTCCAACTGAAAATAGAACAAAGCACAAAACCGAACTTGATTAAACTTTTTAAGGAAAAATACAAAACAATTTTATGTATTATATACATATTTGGCCTCAATATGATTCAACACATATTATTTTCAATTTTAATAAAAAGAATTAAAATCAAAAGGACATCAAAAAAAATTTTAAGAACCCATAGCCTTCACAAAATTTCAGAAAAGTGAATCTTTGTTCTTTCATGCATATTCATATATATAAATATAGCTTCTATTATTCATATCCAGCGATAACACTTTAAAGCATACCCTATATTGATTTAATAAACATAATCATATCAAATATGTTTAATTTAAATTCAGATTAAGTGAACAATTTCACATAATCCAAATTGTCAGCATACAAGTTCATAAACAATTTAATCAAACAAGCATGTTTCCACATAAAACCAATTTGAACCTTCATAAGTGTCTCTGATACCACTGTCGGAAACCAAATCAAAGAATGCAATGAAATTTAATATTTTTGGTTTCTAAGGATCCATACAAAGTGAAATCAAATTAATAGTGATAAATTATGCCTTTTTCAATAGCGGTAGAAAATCGTGGATTGTCGAATCATGAGCAAAACCAGTATAGCCTTGCCTCTATGGTATCCACACGATCGTCTCCAAATCTCAAGTTAATTGTCACACAATTAACCAAAGAAAGAAGTAACAAAATCCTTTGGTGCTAGCTAAGATTCTGTTACTCGGGTTTTCTCTCAATTTCACAACTCAATGATTGGTTTTCTTTCAAGCTCTTAGCTTAAAGGTTGTTTTGTTCTTGTTTCTCAAGCAAGAAGTGGCGGTTGTTTTTGGACAAGAGAAGACTAAGGAAGATAAATTCTTGAAAAAAAAAAAGACTCCTAGTTTGATAGCAGAATTTTCTTTTAAAGAAGAAAGCAAAGACTCTTGACTTTTCGGGTAACCCATTATCTTCAATTAATGAAGACTCTTGGCTTTCGGCTAACCCACTATCTCCAATTAATAAAGACTCTTGGCTTTTCAGCTAACCTACTATCTCCAATTAATAAAGACTCTGGACTTTTCAGCTAACCCACTATCTCCAATTAATAAAGACTCGATAGATCCCATTCTCAATAGGATTCTTAAATTAACCAAAATTCATCACATAAATTTTACACTTCTTTTGGATACGATCTAAGTGTAGAACCCAATAGATTCTCATAATGTTGGCATTGACATAAAATATATTTTATGCCAAAAGTAATGAGCGGTGTCTAGCAACACATCAATACTATCCAAGTAATGAGAATATTAGTAATTCGACATTACCTTTCTTGTGATAGATATTACTGTGTAATTAAATCCCTTTGCCCTAGATAGCTTGATTGAACACGAACCATGGAGCGTGTCATGCTCGTATTGTTCAATCTTTTTGTTTCTTAATTTCCTACGTAGACACATCTAAGCAAATGAGCCCGATATCACATATCGACTCATTTGAGCATGACTATTCATTTTATGGTCTTACCCAATCAAGGGATCCAAAGACATCACTCCCGTTATAGGAGAGGCAAATCCTATCTTGACCACTCAACATCCCACTGTATGATTTATTACATATCCAATTACTACTTTTATAGTTCACCCTATTACGAGTAATGTTTAGTATTATCAAAACATGTAACTTCTCATGTTGGGATCTCTAAATATCTCAAGTCTAAGGATTATTTACACCATCATCACTATGAGAAATATTATGGCACTTCATATAATAATCCGTGTAGTATTTCTCATGGCGAGTCGATCCAGTACATAGTTTTATAACATGTACCTATGTGTTGACTTGATATTTTATATCATGAACTACTTCATCAGTCACTACACATACTAGTTTTAATGCATTATCATTGTCCATTTTATGATAATACTCGACTATGGATAATTAAATTCTTGGGACATTATTATGTTTATTTCATAAAACGCAAATATGAGATAAACATAATAATCAGTGCCATTAATTCTAAACATTATGATACAATATATGTCTATACCATCATCATATGATTGGTCCTTATGGCATAGTCCAACAAAGAATGCCTTCAATGCTAACTCCTTGGCTTTGACTACATTGACTTACTTCCTATGGGTGTCTTCAATGAAAATGTGCTTCACTAGCTCTTGTACAGTTAATGTCTTTTGCTTATGTTTGAGATTATTTTTGTAATCATTTCAAGATTCTGGTAGTTTTTCAATCAGTACCCCTACAGCAAATCTTTCTAGGAGTACTAACTCTTTAGCTCTTAAATCTTCAAGGAGTTTCTGGAACTCATTAATTTAAAGCTTGGTATCTTTGTCTTCAACATTTGCCATTGGTAAAATTTACCAACAATAAAGTTTTGTTTGGTTACATTTTTAGCAATATATTTGTTGATTAACATCTCCCATATTGATTTTGCTTCTTTGTAGTTGAAGTAAACATTAAACAATTCATTAGAGTTTGTATAATGATATGGAAACATACCTTATTGGCATGTTGCCAAAAATCCTAAGCATGGATATCAACTTTTGGAGTAGGTTTTGGATTAGTCAAGGTATAAGCGACTCCATGGACATCTAGTAATGATAAGATTCGTTCTTGCCACCTTTTGAAGTTGTCATTAGCAAAAATTTAGATTTTGGACATGTTAGGAAATGGCTTTGCATTTGTATGGCAATAGGTACTATAATTGTTAGCTTTATTTGAGAGGGTTGGACAGGTACAACAGGCTCAGAAGAAACATTAGAAGGATTAGTAGAAACATTGTTAGTACTAGAAGCCATTATAATCCTTTAGTATGTTATAAGTGAGTCAAAATAAGAAAGTAGTAATATACCCAATGCATGAGTGGTGCAGATTTTGCACTTTTTTAAAGGATTATTTTAGTATATAAATAACCAACCCCCTTCCCCCCCGGGATTAAACAAAACTTTTCTATTTTAATAGAGGCATTAGGAACAACATTGAGTACCAACAAAAAATGCAAGAAGAGAAGAAGAAAGACAAGTCAGAGTTAATTGTGTTTAAAGACCACTAGGATAGATTATTACTAAACTTAGACATACAACCAACCATTAATAACATTGAGAATTTGGAAACATTGAGGAGAGGTTGAGAGAGATATATCAACACTGAAACAAGGTAAAAGAATGTGGACATGTTAAAGATAAGGTTTGGATTAGGTAAAAAAAATATTGTAAATTAGATTTGATCCTGATAAGACCAAGTTTGTCTCGGTAAAAGATAAAAATTTTTAAAAACAATTTTTTCTATTAGGCCCAAACTAAAAAGAAATAAAATCAAAATGGGCCATATTTTACCCACATGCAAGGGGGCAAATCCACCATTTTGTACTAGATTGGCACAAATCAGCCTCCTCTTATACACACAAGCCTACCACTAATTTGTTTGTCATCACAAACCCACTAAAGTGTTATTTAATATAAGATGTTGTAAATGTTTATAAACTTTCAATGTGGGACATTAAATTCAATTTAAATACTTAATATATGCCAATAAGTAGAATTATCAAACTCCAAAAATCAACTAGTTTCTTGGGTGGTAGCCTCCTATCATAGGGTAAAAAGCACTCATCCTAGTGAAAAACTTTTGAATCTCTTCCAATGGTTTGTTCTTGAGAGTACCCCTGTTATTAGCATTGATAATGTTCCTTGATTCTTTTGCGAGACGATCGTAAAATATTTACAAGTCGAGACTATTTCCATGCCATGGTTGGGCATTTCCTCATTAATTTTTGAAATTTTTTCCAAGCTTATCTTCATATCATCTAAATTGATATATGTCCATACACAACTTATCTATTTTAAAAGGTCAAAAGTAATTGGTGAAAATTTTCTTTCTTAACTCCTCCAAGGTAGTGGTAGAAGCCAAGAAAATAGAGTCATACCATGACATAACTTGGCCTCTTAGAAAAGGTAACCCTTTGTTGGAAGAGGCTATGAATTAGGGAGGAATTTTGTAGTTTTGGCCTCCAACTCATAATATCTATTGAAATTATCAAACCGTGGCTCAAAAAACTCTCTAAGTAACCTTGCCTTTGATTGTTCTTCAATCGCCATTCTTTGAGCCTTTAATTCTCTTTTTGCTTGCCTTAAATTTCTTTCAAACTTCAAATCAAAATCAAAATCCACTTGACCTTTAGATCTTGTGTTTAAACTAAAAAGCACCAACAAAAGAAATAAAAAAGACTAAAAATAAGCTAACTAGATAAATCTCCAATATACAAGAAAATCTTAACAAACTAATTAAATTAGGTCAAAGTACTAGACACTCAAAATAAATCAAACATCCCTAGTAGCAATGCCAAAACTTGATGTGTGTGTTATAATTAGAATGTAAAGTGTAGAAAAAAATCTATAAATATCATATAATAATGCCTAAATTCACATAACTAAGTGCAAGAATTTGTTTATCGTTGTATCTCTAGAAGGTCAATTCCTCAAGGATGTTGTTACTTTGAAAGCTAATCCCTTGCTTAGAATCTGAAAAGCAACTTCATTAGCTAAAAACTCAACTACACTGAATTAAAGTGGAAGAAAATGAATGAAATCAATAAGATATAAAAACAAGTTTGAAAATTTTCATCTAAAATTAGAATTTAGAATTGATAATGATATATTAATCTTTAAGAAGTGATTAATCTTGTCTTTATTTCTTTCTGACTGTGCGATTAGTCAAAGGTTCTTTATTTCTCTCTATTTGTGTAATTAGTCAAAGGTTCATGCATTTAAAGAGATCTTTTTCAATCTATATTCTATTCCTTGTCAATAGAATAAAATGGTACTGTTCATGTTCCTAATCTTGCATATTAACATTCCCCAAGCATATTCTTAGGCTAAGAGTAATATAGTTACAATAGCAAAAGTTTAGACTTAATATGGATTAATGAACAAACACAATCACCAATTCAAACAACTCCTAAGAACAAGACAAATTGTATACCTATTAGACGTGAATATGCATTAACCATAACATAGATCGGTACAATTTGGAAAAACATTAACAATTCGTTATCAAATATTAGAAATTATAAGAAGTTATCCACACATTACTATAAAAAAAATCAAATTAAATAAATGAAACATAGAATTGGAGCTTCAGGGTATTGAAAACTCCCTTTTACAAGAAGAACTCTAGCTCACATTTACTCTCTAATGCAAGTTTCAATTTCTTCCAAAATAGATACTAATTCTTTCCAAACTAACTGGAACCTTAGGCTAAGGATAAAATTCTACATAAACACTAAAACTCTTGTGGAGGTTAGCATTCTAAGATTTAAAAATCCTTACAAATAATGTAAAAATGAATTTTTATAAGAGTTAGACTTATGGAGTCATAATAAATTACGTAAATTAGTATAAATGTATTCAAAAAAAGGCCAAAAGAGTTAAAATTTACCAAATTTTTGCAAGGGAGTCAAGTTGGGTCATGTGGCTAGCACGACTTATTCCCCTTGTTCCTCCTTTTTAGCCTTATTCTAGTTCAATGCAGTAGTCTTTTATTTGAGTGATCTTTTAAGGATTTATATATATATATCTATATATATATATATATATATATATATATATATATATATATATAGAATTAGGCTTTAACTTCAAAGTTGTAGTTCTTCCTCTTACCTTACCAATGCCTAAAGAATCATTGCAATTGTACTTATGTAACTCCAAATATGGCCATTCTCCATAAATGTATTAGTCATCAGTTGAATGAGTGACATCATTATTTTAACCTCTATTTTGACTTAGATATTGGTTAATTCAAGAGAAATTTAAAATATTAAAATTAAATTACTTTCAAAAAGCTTTCTAAAGCATCCTAGAACTCCTCATTTAGTTGTGGAAGAAGAGAAACAGCTTATTAAATTCAAGTCTCTTAATTGTCTTTATGCATTTTCAAATACCATTTTCCTCCAAATTGCACCACTGATGGATTTATTCTTTTTGTCTCTTCTACGATCATGGAATGTTTTTATCTTAAAAAATAAGAAAAAATAAAATTAATATTCATTTAAAGAATGTTTTTGAACTGTCATTATTTAATTTTATTTCGACATCTCATGTTTCTTTATACTAATATAAAGTAGGACAACTTCTGAAGCCTAACTAGTGAAATGCGATATAATGATAATAGGGAGTCGGGACTGTATGGATAGGTTTCCAAAATATATTTTTATACTTTCCAAAACATTCTTTTAGTTTTTAATACATCTCTTATCTCACAACTACTATTTCAAAAAATATAAAAACGTGTTTTGAAATATTGTGCATACAATTCGTTCATCTATCAAGCTGCATTTCTTTTCTATGGTAGAACAACATACTTTGAGACGGGAAGCACACAAGGCCACCGGATGGCGTCTTTAGAATATCTAATAGGGGTTGCAAATCCCCTTAATATTAATTTACATTTTTTTTTTCCGAAACGATAGAATTTTCATTGAATGAAGAATAGAACTCACATAAATGTTAGCCAAAGAAGCTAAATGATCTCCTTAGTCTAATGTCATAACCAAGGAGGAAAATGGAAAAATGGTTGGGATTACCACTATCCATTAGTTACAAAGGAAAGCTAGCTTAGTACGAGCTAACAATGAATCTAACCTATACAATGGAAAGAAACTTTAATATAAAAGGATTGCCAAAAAGCTTGATGTGGTGAGATATAGTGTAAATAGCTAACTTCAACTAAATAACTAAGTTTGGACACTATATCTTGAAACAACAATCGCACACTAGTCGCTCCTACTATTACAAAAGAGTATTCTAGCAAACATAAAAGGAAAGGGGCCACTTAAGGGAAAACCAAAAGCATCATGCTGCCTTCCTTTTAAAAAGGGATCAAGCTACTATTTCCAGTCTTCAAAAGGAGTTCAGACTTGCCAAAAATAATTAGTCCAAACAAGAAGGTAGCCCAGCAAGAAAGAATCGACGACAGCGAGCAACATCAGTCCCACCAAAGGGAATCAAAGCATGAAAGAACCAACAGAAAAGAATGTGATTTAAAGAATGAACCAACAAAAGTTAAACCAGCGATGAGAAACCAGGGTTAGAAAATTGCAAACCAGCAAGTAGAAATAGAGTGCTTCAAACCAGAAAGTAGAAAAAAGTGCTTGCTTCAAACCAGCAGTGGGTAACCGGCTTAACAAGACTTCAGACCAGAAAGTTGACTTAAAAGTCTTCAAAAACCAGCAATGAGTAGCCAGCAGTGCATAACCAAAATGTAGACCTTAGAGATATTGAAAAGAAGATATCCTTGGGTTAGAAAGCATGCAAGGGGAGATCCTTGGGTCATTGAACCAGCCATTGATGTCTTTGTAGCCAGGAGTAATCAACCAACCCAGGGATGGACCAGAATGTAAAGGAACAGTTAACAAAATTAGACAGAGAGCAAGAGGTGACAGAAAGCATGAACACAATCCAGCCGAAGAGACTCAAAAAACAGTTCATGGGAGGAAAACGCCCCAACCGATTCAAGGAAGCATATGCATTCCATAAACCATTTGTATGATGAGCATAGACCAAGAAGGTGTATAATCAAATCTACATCGAACTCCTTTTGATGGTTCATCTTTCTTTTTCTTTTTCTTTTTTCCTTTTTTTTCTCTTTGTTCCGTGTATTTTTTCTTGTTTCCTTTTTTCTTTTTTTTTCCTTTTTGTTTTTTCCATTTCTTGTTGGTCCTTTTTTTTTAATTTGTGTTTTTTTTCTTTTTTTCCACTTTTTCTTGTTTCTAGATTGTTGAGACCAAATCAGCCAAAGCAATAATGATGAGATCAATAGGGATCGGGATACCTTAGGTGAGCAAAGTTACATATGTACTAATAAAGTTATAAACATAGAGGCATATGGTGCTAGCTTTGCATATATGATAGCCATATGGAAGTAAGATAGCTATTCAGTGTGATGCTATAACTCTGCCACTGAAACCAGGGAATAGCACTAAAACAATATTAAGAATGCTAAGCTTACATAACACCAAAGACAACCCCTAGAAACCTACCTTTGAATGGATGGTGAATGTGCAGGGATTTAGAGAGGAAGTATTGCTATCCTATCTTTCAATTTTCCTATAGAAACTGCCCATAACTAATGATAATTCTTGCCCCTCTTTTTTTTTTTTTTGGTTTTCTTTTGTCGTTTTTTCCTCTCTTTTTTTTCCTCCTCCAATTCATCTTTTGCCTTTCCTGCTTTCTTTCTTCTCTCTTCTATCCTTTAAGCTTAGATGATGGTGATACAAGCAATAAGTTCAAACTACATTGGCCCGTCTAAAAACAGTGAGTGTCCAAAGCAGGTAGCATGGCAACCCAGTTTTCTTTGAGGCATTTTATCAAACAAGTTCAGTGCCTCCAAGCCAAAACTGAGAAAAGCATAATCCATGGAATATTGGGATCCCAGAATTCGGCATTTCTAGCAAAACAATCAGCCAAGAACTTATACCCATACTCAACAGTCCACAGTCCACCAATTACCATTCAAAATCAGTCCAAATTATCTCCAAAAAAACAAGGACAAAATCGCCCCAAAAAATGCAAGAAAAGAATCAAGAAGCATACAGGAGGCTAGTATGCTCGGCAGTCAGTGTAAGTGTTTTCTGCACTCAGCACCAAGGCTTTGGCACTAGTTGTTGAAGTCCAGAATTAGGAGCGTTCATATTCAGTACCCTGTGCTCATTCACCAATCAGAGAATGAGATCGGAAGCAAATAGTGACTTGGAACTTTACTAACTATCTTGACCCATTTGGTTATAACCCTGAAGCACTCCCATGACCCGAATAAAAGAAAATAGTCAACCCACCCTCAATAGTTTGAAGACCGCAAAAAGCAGAGCATGGAGAGAGGAGAACATAAGACCTCAAAAAACAGAGCAGGGAAAGAGAAGAAATAAAACTTATGTGCTTGGAGAATGAGATCGGCACCAAGACCTTATGTACTTGGAATGTAGCAACTTACTCATATTAACATTGAACAGAAATCTAGTGCCCATTTAGAGCATCAAGTTGAGCTTTGATTTTTACCGCACATCTGCCTAATATGAGGCGCTTCCAGTAGATGGTTGGGGAACCGAAAGTGAGAATCACTCTATGGTTTCCATTTGAGCTTCAAGCATTAATATTTATGCCACCTCTTTTTAACCATTGATACTACCCACTGAAGTTGCGTTTTTGCTTCACCTTTGCCTGAGAAAAGTACAGACAGATAAATTAATTCTTTGAAGAAGGATGCCAAAACAAAAGAACTCAGGGTTAAAGGATAGACATGACCAATGAGAACAAAAAATTGTGAAAAACGGCAATCAAAAAACGGCTCTGATAGCTGTCTATACTTATGCAAATCCTACAAAGCTAAGACTACCTTATGTACCAGTAGGAAATTGAGTAGTACTACATAATGACATCTAAACTAACTACAGATAAATGTAGTAACAAAATTTGGCTCAGAAACTTGGAGTAGCCTCTTCTAGGATCTCTTGATATTCCTTCCATTCCGACAATGCCTTGTTTACCACTTCATTAGTTGGTTGACTTATCCCATCAAATAACCAAACATTACGTGTTTTCTATAACATTCAAAGAATGTATACAGAAAGAGTAATTCGGTCATTATTGATGGAGTCTTTGCTCAATGCACTTAATGATTCCCACCAATGCCAGAAACATTATTGTTCTTGTCTCAACCCGTCCCAATGGACAGGAGAGAGTCTCCACACCATAGCTGCCCTATCACAAGTAAAAAGGGCGTGCTCAATGGCTTCCTTATGCATTCCGCAACAACCACAGATGGCATCCTGCAGAATTTTGCGTTTACTCAACACTATTTTGGTTGGCAAGATTCCTTGGCAGCAGCGCCATAGGAAATGTTTCAATTTTCCTTTGACCTAAGGTTCCAAATATTACTCCACATACAGTTAGCTACGGTCAAACTAGAGCTACTGGTAGCTGCATTTACATTTACTTGAGCTCGATGTTGTTCCATAGCAACTTGACATACAAAATGAACTGTGAAATGTCCTTTGCTGTCATGTTGCCAAATTATCTTATCTGGACCAGCCTCCCTGTTTAAAGGAATTATGGAGATTGCCTATGCATCCTCGAGGTGGAAAAGTTGATCAATCAGGGTTTGGTTCCATTCTATCCCCTCCTCCTTCATTAGTTGGTGGCACCAAATGGTGGACTCGTCATTATGGACTTTTGGAAGTGGCCTGAAATTTGCTCTATGTGCCAGCCATGGAGACTCCCAAATTCTTATTTCTTTTTCGTCTCCAACTTGATATCTCATCCCCATTTCTAAAATATGTTTTGCTCCTATCCAACATCTCCAAAGCCAAGATGCATTGTTATGGACTTTGGCTTGCATAATTGTGCCGTGGGGATAATATCTCGCCTACATTACACGGCTCAAAAGCAAATTAGGGAACTGAATTAACCGCCATAATTGTTTAGCTAACAAGGAATCATTGAACATTTGTACTTCTTAAAACCAAGACCTCCCATCCCTTTCGAAAGTGTTAATTTTGACCAGGCTCTCCAATGTATTTTGTGGCCATTATTTACATTAGACCCCACCAAAAATTTGCTGTCTCACTGCTCAATACTTTGCATATGCCAATTGGTAATTTAAAGCATGACATTACATAAATAGGTAAGGAATTAAGGACTGATTTGATGAGAGTTTCTTTACCTGCCTGACTCAAGAATTGAGTTTTCCAGTTACCTATTCTTTTCTTTGCCGCATTAATGACATATGCAAAAACTTCTTTTTCGATTTGCCGATACCCAAAGGCAATCCTAGGTATCTCGCACTCCTTTGCTCCTTTATCCCATTGAAAATGTGAACAATGGCAGTTTTATCTTGACTTGCTAAGTGCCTACTAAAAATAACCAAGGATTTAATGAGATTGACTTGTTGTCCCGATACCTCACAGTAGTCATCAATGATCCTTCTAATGTGCTGAGCTTGCTCTACTGTAGCTTCACCAAAAAGTAGGGAAACATCTGCAAAAAAGAGATGAGTAAGGAGTGAACCTTTACGACATAATCTCATTCCCTTGTAGGTACCCTCATTTACAGCCTTTCTAATTAAAAATGAAAACACATTTGAAATAATGATAAACAAGTAAGGAGATAGTGGATCTCCTTGTCTAATACCTCTTGTGGGTTGCACATAGCCACTAACCTCACCGTTTATATTAAAAGAAAAGGATGAGGTACTAATGCATGTTATAATCCAGTCTACAAACTTTTGTGAGAAGCCCATCTGAATTAAGACTTGAGATAAAAAAACCCCATTCCACCCGATCAAAGGCCTTTGTCATATCTAATTTTAATGCCATGAAACTCCTTCTTGATCTTTTAAGGATCTTGATGTAATGGATGCATTCATGCGCAATAACCACATTATCTATGATTTGCCTTCCAGGTACAAAAGCCGCTTGGCTTTCATTGATGCATACATTGAGGCAAGGTTTCATTCTTTCAGCTAGTATCTTAGATATTATTTTATACACAACATTGCATAAACTAATAGGCCTATATTGGGCTATGTGGGTTGGGCTCTTTATTTTGGGAATGAGAGTAATAAGTGTATGGTTAACACTTTTGAGCATTCTAGAGTGGACAAAAAAACTTTTGACAGCAAAAATAATATCCTTTTGAACTACCTGCCAATAGTGTTGAAAGAAAATGAGAGTCATACCATCCGGACCTAGGGCCTTATTAGGATTCATACCACACAAAGCATTGCAGATCTTTGCATCCTCAACTGGTCTGGTGAGCCTCTGGTTCATTGCACTTGCAATCGACGTAGGGATGCCTAGCAAAAATGCTGGATCAGTAATGGGAAGTGAGGTAGTAAAGAGGTTAGAGTAAAAATCTGATACTTCCCTCCTGATTTCTTCTGGATTGGTACAAATCCGGCCATTGTCTTTCACCAATCTATCAATTGCATTCAATCTTCTTCGTTGCACTGTAGAGGCGTGAAAATACTTTGTGTTCTTATCACCCTCTTTAAGCCATTGAATGCGGGCTTTTTGGTGCCAATATTGTTCCTCTTCTCTATATGCTTTGTGCAATTCACCTCTTAGCATCTTCCAAAGTTGCCAATCCCTTGTATCCCTTGCTTGGCTCATCAATTTCATTTGCACTTTGATTGCCCTTATCTTCCTTGCCGCATTTTTAGTATCATCATTGGCCCACTTTAGCAACTCAATTTGACATTGTTTGATTTTTACTATGACTTGGTACATTGGAGCACCAACTTGAGTCCTAGACCAAGCTTGGTCTACTATAGCTGTTACTCCTTCCTTTTGAGTCCATTTTTTGTCAAAGTAGAATCTTCTTTTCTGTCTAGGCTTATCCCTATATGTATCCAATAAAAGCAAGGAATGATCGGATGTCTGTTTCTCCAAATGTTTGACCACCGCAGTAGGATATTTGAGCATTCACTCGGCTGATCCAAAGAAACGATTAAGTCTTTCTTCCACAAACCCCTTATGCTCCCTATTATTTGCCCATGTGTAGGGTCTCCCGGTAAACCCTAGATCCGCCATACCCATATCTTTGATGAAATCCCTAAAATATTGAAAACTAGACTCCAAACGGGGTTGGCCACCTCTTTTTTCTGTATGATCCACAAGATCGTTGAAATCTCCACCCATGACCCAGTTGTTCCCCCATTTATTTTGGCCTGTAGAAGATATTCCATTGCTGAGATCAGACTTTGGGATCCGTACTTGCATATACAAAAATTATCCAAAAATGCTCTTGATCTCTCTTTTTATGAGCTTGAACTTTAAAGCAAAAGTCTATTGATAAGACTTGATTTATTACCATAGTATCACTCCAAAAAAGCAAAAGGCCTCCTCTTGTACCCAATGGATCAACAGTTTTCCAACGGTTTTGGATATGAGAGGTTCTACAAAAGGTTTGAATAAAAGAAGCCTTTTGTTTAGTCTCACTAATAAAAACTATATCCAGGAGGTGGAATCTTAGAGTTTCCTTAAGCTGAGAAATGGTAGAGGGCCCTCCTAGACCTCTACAATTCCAAGCACAAAATTTCATTGATCATCATGGGGCCATTTTAGGCTGGCTTCCTCAACCTGCATATCCCGAATTATGAGACCTTGTGACCGTCGTTTCTGGCTTCTTGCTTGTCCCTTCTCATTATCTGTTGCTTCCTCATTTTCAGAAATGGGCCATTTTCTTTTTTCCCCTGCACTATCATGAGCCTGCACTAAGGATTGAGTCCCTATTTGGTTTTGACCACGAGACACACTTGTTCGATGCCATTTCCTTGTTGAAATCCCTAGGACTTTGGCAACCATATCGGCTACATTTTGATCCGATACTTGAGGAGCTTCTGAAACATTAGTTAAGGGGATCATCAATAGCATAGGTACAGTGACCAGGTTCTGTTCAAGCTCAGAAATTTCAGCATCCATATTCAGATGCTCCGTCATCACTGCCATCTCCTTTTCAGGATCCCTCACATTAGCCTGCGGAACCCCATCCAAATCCATTGTAACCCCTTCCTTAGTATGTGCCACTGGTATCACACTCTTTGCTGCATTGGGCTCCAATGAGGGAGGTGTTTGGCTTGTTGCTTCAGCTTGTGGGATCAATTTTGTGTTAGTGCCAGTATTGGACGCTTGACCCCCCGACTGACCTTGTATACTAACACTCTTGCCGTTTCCATTTCTGCTCCAGCCTTTAGTTGCCTCTGCTCGCATCCAATTTCCATTTTGCCCCTCTATTAAGGAATTGGTCTTGCAATCCTCAGTGGGGTTCCAGCATGATAACTCCGTATGACCAATTTTGCCACAATAGAAACAGAAATTCAGCAGCTTCTCATATTTGAAATATAACCAACAGCACTATTCTTGAAGTTTAATTTTTGTACCCCTTGGTAAAGGGTGATCCAAATGAATAAAAACATATAGCTTAAGGTAGTGACCATCTTTGCTGCCCGTTTCCAGAATCACCACATCCCACACCTTATGGAATAATTTGCCCAATTTCAAACCGGCTTCACGGGACATCCACTGGCTTGGGACATTCCAAACCTGAATCTATAGATCAATGGTATTGAACTCTTCTGTTTTGATGTGCAGATTAGGGCTCCATTCTTTTAGAATCAAGTATTGGTGATCAAAAGTCCATTGCCTACTATTCAGCACCTTTCTTTTATCCTCCTGACTGGTAAAGACAAACTGAAATAGATTAGGTCCTCTCTCAATGACTGAAAAAGTTCCGTTTATAGGCCAGATTTTGCCCAAGGTAGTCTTTAAGGCCATAAAATTAGCCTTTTTATCCCCAAATATTTTACCCACTAAGCTCCTTTCACATCTTTCCTTGCTTAGTGTGACATCTTGATTCTGTAGCTCTATTCCGAGCTCCTCAATAGTAGAAAGTTTACATTTTTGAAGCTTATCAAGTATTTCGTCCTCCATTTGTAGAAGGGATCAGAATAACAGAAATAGAATTGTGATCGGGAAAAACCAAAATTCAGAAACCAAAATATTGAAGGATAAGGTCTGAGTCACGAAGTGAAAAAAATACGCTCAAATCAATGCCCTAGCTTTGTTAGCGTCTGACTGGAGTCCGCATCACTAACATTCACCCGTTTTGTCACTGCTCAGAGATGAAGGACTGCTGAGAAGAACTTCTGGATTGTAGGTACCTAGGTGCGAGACAACAATCAATGCAATGGACTTCCCAGCTTGTGTCGAGGGAGGGCTAACTGAATTTCCACCCATTGAACACTACTCATCGACGGGAGCTAACTGAATTGCGGTTATATCTTGGTAGGTTTCTTTCTTCGGTTGCTGTCTCTATAGTTTGTCCGAAGTTGATTAAAGTGGGTTCGCTGTTTTAGGAGGACACTTAAGAAATAGGATCTGAAATTGATGGGCGTAATGTGATCAAGATAACCCCCATCAAGTCAATTAAATGACATTTTCTTTTATCAACTTTGTGAAATTGGTTTGTATTTCTTTGGTGACTTATTTGAGTACAATTTTCCATGTTGGTACCATTAGTTATTTGGTAACTTAAAACAATTTTATCCGGTGAAGATTAATTTGATCTATCGCGGAGACATAATGTTGAAGATTAATTTGATCTATCGACATAATGAGAAAATGGTCTAGTTAGATTTAAGTAGTTTCCTATCACTTTCATGATTGTGGCGTCCACAAGTATATAAAAGATCTATCTTAACCAAGTTAGTAGAGGAGGAGATTTCAATGTCCTTCCAATCAACTTTAACCTTCTTGTTTTAATTCTTAGAGAAAATTAAATTAAGGATATATTCATATTTTAATGTCTCTAATCCAACCTTATAGATTCTTTAACAGGCAGTAAAATATTATTTTGTAGCTATTTTCATTTTAGTTCAATTCCCACGTATTAACTTTGCATTGAATTGTTTTGGTCAATCCACCTTGGACTCCATTCACAAAATTGAATCAAATGTCTCAATGGACCTTTTTACTATGTCCCAGTCATTAATTTCTGACCGGTGATTCTAATTTCATCAAATTTCTTTTATTCATAATAGCCAAATAGAAGGCCATTCAATCAAAATAGAATAAGGGCATGTTTGGTCTGCGTTTTGAAATTCATTATTGTCTTAAACACACTTTCTAATATATCTCCTATCTCACAACCACTATCTCAAAAAATGTAAAAACACATTTTTGGATTGTAAAATGTGTTATGAAATGTTGTTGATACATGTCCTAAATTTTCTATCCTCGAGTACTGTATTTACAATGTAGTGACAGCCCCTGGACCTCTTGAGGTAGATTAGGTTCCATGTTGCAACTATTTAATGTGTTGAATACTACATCTAATAATTTGTAGATTTGTTATTATGCATAATTTTGTGGTCTGGAGAATTTAATGATTTAATTATGCATTTTTAAAATATGCCTATCTTGGAACACAATTCACAATTGCTTCACATTAAACATTCTTCTACATGCGTGGTTCTGACTCATTTTTAGTTTTTACAATTAAAAAATGTCACAAAAAATGCATTTTTTAAGAAGCACGAATTTCATGAGCACCCGCATACCCAGTTTTGAATTGTAGCTTCATAATTTTTTAGTGTCACATCAAAGGGGTTAGTTACATACACCTCACTTATGATTTGTCTAACTACCAAACATTGCAGTTTGTGAAAATTATCATAATTTTTTAAATTTGATAAATTTATAATATTTGGCTCTTTATTCTTTTTTCTTAAATTTTATAAATTTATAATATTTTTCCCTTAATGTTAGTCCACTAATGTTGACCGTTGAATTAAACAAAAATCAGAAATTACCTATTAAACTCTAACTTTTGAATTCCATTTATATCCTTAAAGTTTTTTTTATTACAAAATTAACCCTGTGGTTCTAAAATTTTATCCCTCCCTACCCTTTCCTTATTTATTTAATCCAAAAAAAAATATCCAATAATAATGGTTTTTTTTTTCACTTGGAAGTATCCCCACATTCATTGACAAGCGAGACCCGAACTGCCCTCACTCAGTGTCCCTTAGCAAGGGTGGTGCGGACCCAGAGATCAACGGGCCTACGGAACCCACTAGGCAGGCGTGAGGATTAGGACCCAGAGATCAACGGGCCTACGGAACCCACTAAACAGGCGTGGGACTAATCCTCCAAGACCAAGTGGAATTTGCCCCAAACTCCACCCAGCGACGATAGTCAGGTTCGATCCCCTGACCTCCCCAAGGAAGCAACTTAAGGCCTCTCAAGGAAACCATTGAACCACATGCCCTGGGGACTCCAATAATAATGATTAACAATAAAGTTTTAGCATTGTTCTAACAACTCTCCACTCAATTCAATGTCTTAACAATTTATCAAAATATATCTAGATTTTATATTTTGCAGTCTTTTATGTGCTTATTTATTTTTCTTTCCTTTCATAAAATTTCTATTTAATCTAATAAATATAATTCCTAATTTGATAATCATTAAATCAAATTCTAATTACCAATAGTATGACACCACGAGAGATTTAAGCAAATAATCATTTCTTAAAACTTTACAAAGACAAAAATAATAAAATATAATTTAATAATTTAATCAAATAAATTGAAGGCAAAAGAAAACAGGAGTAGTGAAGCATTTAGAAGCGAATTTTTTTTTCCATTTGTGATCTTATCTAGCAACATATGGTCAAAACTATCTTAAGTGATAATTAATTAAATAGTAAAGTAGAGTAAAGAAGCGATTAGGCTAATGACTATGTTGTATATAAATGAAATGAGGGTTTGAAATGTTTGGGAAAGCAAAAAGGAGCTAGTAGCAGTAGATAAATACTCAATATGCAATATGAAAATCAGAAAATAAGTGTTTTTTTCTTCAAATTTAATTATAATTAAATACTAATATGATAAAAAAATATTTTTACTGATGTCATTCATTGGTTTTTAAAAATTTTGAAGGTGTGTTTTGATATATTCTTGCATTCAACTGGGGAGAAGGGTTATATTATTTATCTAAATTAGTTTTTTGAAAGTCTTTTCAGCCACTCTGTTAGTTAAATCATTACAAGAAAAATGACCTTTAATAATGATAGGAATCCGTCACTAAAAGGTATTTTTTTGTCACCAATAGCATTTAGTGACGAAAATGTGGTTCGTCACCAGCTCATCACTAATGCTCCGTCACTAAAGGTTATGTAGTGACGGAAAAGAAAAATTGTCACAAAATGGTTGAATTTAGTAATGAAATGAGGTTGTCTCCAAAATTAGTGATGAAAAAAAGTCATCACCAAATGGTAGGAAATTTTGTCACTAAAAATTAAGTGTCATAACTAATTTCGACAGATTAGTGATGAAATTTAGTGACGACAAATTCTCGTCATTAAAAGTACAACGGTCAACAACACTTGGTGATGAGTTTTGGTGAAGAAAAAAAGTTGTCAAGAAAAGATGCCTTGGTCAATGCCTTTTGTGACGAGCTGGTACCAACTCCCAATGGTCACAAATTGGCGCTTTCATTGGTAACGAAAAAAAGTTCGTCACCAAAGGTTTCTTGGCCAATGAAATTAATGACGAAAAAAAATTTGTGGCGCTTTCATTGGTGATGGAAAAAGTTCGTCACCAAAGGTTTCTTGGCCACTGCAATTAGTGACAAAAAATATTTATCACTAATAGTGTTATTAGTGACAACTTTTAACCAAAGTAGTAACGTGGTTTGTTTTGATGTCATGTCACCAATAACATCACTGTATTCATTGTAATACTATTCATCGTTATAATACATACATCATCAAAATCGAAAATGTAATAAAGGCAATCACACTAATTATTGAACACTGAAAAATATTGAAATGAAGGGAACAGAAGTTAAATTTGATTAATTCAAAAGATAACATAATTTCTCACAAAACAAGAAAATAAAAATTATTATCCAAACATGAGAATCGAATATTATCCAAACACTTTACACTCTACAAAATAGAACTCTACACATAATTCCCTAGCATTCTGAAAGAAAAGAGACAGAAGAATGAAAAAGATCTCAACAACACCAACCAAAAAGCAATTTGTTATGCCTTCAATCTATGGATGCTTAGTTATGTGGTGGTGGATGAGTCACTATGACAAGAAAATAAAAACACTCAATGTTATAAGTTTTGTTGGAACATTTAATCCAATCCAATCAAGTATATGACTAACTACAGAAGCAGCAACATCCCAAATTATATCTCATGACATAATACAATTTCACCAATTAACAATAATAATCATACTACATTTCCACCAATCAAAGAAAACTATAGTGACCATCAAATGTATCTCATGACATAATACAATACCACCAATCAAAGATAATAATCATAAACTAACCCATATAACTAGGCATCAATATGTTACATAATGTTCATATCTCAAAGAAATGCTAGAATGTCCATGCATTGATAATATTGATACGAAACCTATGACTGTACATGTAATAATTCCTTAAGGGAACAACATGTTTTTGTGATAACCAAGCTTATATTTATAAGCTAATTATATCTACAAAAGTAGCAACATCCTATAATTATATCTCATGGCATAATACAATTCCACCAATCAACGATAATAACTATACTATAATTCCACCAATAAAAGAAAACTAAAATGACCACCAAATGTATCTCATGATATAATACAATTCCATCAATCAAAGATAATAATCATAAACCAACCCATATAGCTAGGCATCAATATGTTGCATAATGTTCATATCTTAGAGAAATGCTGGAAATGTCCCATACATTGATAATATTGATATGAAACCTATGAGTGTACATGTAATAATTCCTTAAAGGAACAACATGCTTTTGCAATAACCAAACTCATATTTATAAGACAATTATATCTACCAAAGTAGCAACATCCTATAATTATATCTCAGATATAATACAATTCCACCAATCAATGATAATAATAATACTACAATTCCACCAACCAAAAAAATTTGAAGTGACCACCAAATGTATCTCATGATATAATACAATTCCACCAATTCAAGATAATAATCATTAACCAACTCATATAGTTAGACATCAATATGTTACATAATGTTAATGTCTCAGAGAAATGCTAGAAATGTCCCATGCAATGAAAATATTGATATGAAATCTATGAATGTATATGAAACAATTCCTTGAAGGAACAACATGTTTTTGCAATAACCAATCTCATAATTATATCTACAGAAGTAACAATATCCCATAATTATATCTCAAGATATCATACAATTTCACCAATCAACGATAATAATCATACTACAATTCCAGCAATCAAAGGAAATTGAAGTGACCACCAAATGTATCTCATGACATAATACAATTCCACCAATCACAGATAATAATCATAAACCAAAGCATATAGTTAGGCATCAATATGTTACATAATGTTCATATATCAGAGAAATGCTAGAAGCCTAGAAATGTCTTATGCATTGATAATATTGATATGAAACTTATGAGTGTACATGTAGCAATTCCTTAAGGGAATAACATGTTTTTACGATGACCAAACTCATATTTATAAGACAATTAGATATGAAATGTGCACTTGCATCTTTTTCATATTGCTGACTAGAAAAACGAGTTATTTCTGCCATCAAGAATTGCATCTGCTTCTTAACCGCATTCAACTTAGTTTCTTGAGTACCAACCTTTACAGTTATGGTTGCATTCTATTCCATAGCATCATCTGCTTTCCTCCTCTCCACTTCAACTTCAGTTATGAGTCTTTCAACCGCAATTACCTGTCTCTCTGAAATAGTCCGCCCCTTCACATGGCCATGAATGTGGTGTAGTTTGTTCTTGCAAATCTCTGCTGGCGAACTTGAAGAAGTAGACTCCTCATGCCACAATTCGTCCTACATTAATAAACAAGATATTATTTTCCAATTAGTCTATATGCTTACAAACTAAAATTACTTAAATTGCAAGTGACACAATCATGTCCCAAAGTTCTCTGTGCCTTTTTAGAAATCATCTTTCTCTTCTTGATACAAATTCTCTACCAAAGTATAAAATTCGAAACAAATACCAAAGTGTAGGTCCTAGTATCGTCCTCTAGGTTGAACCAGTTCTTTCTTTAGCAAGACACCAACTCCAAATTTGAAGAAGGACCTTGCTTTTATCTATTTGACACCCGAAGGATCAATCCAAAACTAGGTTGCGAATTGGACTATTTCCTTGGAACCAAGAAACACGCTCAAATTGTTGAGGAAAAGAGATTCAACAAGATAGCTTAAATTGAACCTAAGAGACTATTCTCAAAGACTCAATGTAAGTTTTGAAATTAGAACTCAAAAAAAAGGCAAAAAAGCTCTCAAGTTTGTATTGAATAAAGTTGTGATCTTTCATGAGGCCAATGGCCTTTATTTATAGAGTTACAATGCGCAGTTAACAGAAAATCTATCCTCTAGAAGGATTAGAATTCCTTGCCTTTTAGGAAACTAATTACTAAAAGAACTAGTATTCTAACAAAAAAAAAAGGGAAATACTTCTAAAACAGAATCCAAGCGCGGATTGGATTGATGAACTTGTGCTTCTCAGCTGAGCAGAATTCCATTCCAACTTGGACTTGGTCACTTGTGTTTGGTCAAGGTAATTCCATGCTAATTGGATCGCTAATGTCCAAATTTTATTCATGGAGCAAAATTAGCGGCATTTGATCAATCATTCACAATACTAAGTGGAATAACATATGATGAACTTGGATCGAAAGTCTTCATTGCTACCTTAGCTTTTTGAGCTTCAATTAACTCAGTTATAAGTGTCACTAAAGAAGCTTGCATTCTCTTAATTCTTGACCTAGTCATAGGCCCTCCAATGCCTTGCAATGGATCATATTGTGAACGTTTATTTGTAGGTGAATTAGACTGGATAGATGTCTTGGCTATCTCGGCCCTTAGGTTTTCATCAGTCCTTCCTTCTTTGAAAGGACTTGCCCTTGAATCCATAAACTCGTCATCCACTTCAAACAATGAAACGTAAGGGACATTAAATGTAGCACTAACCCATATTCACTTGGAAGGTCAAGCTTGTAAGCATTCTCACCCACACGTGCAACAATTTGGAAAGGACCATCTCCTCGAGAATGAAGCTTAGTTCACCGTTGAGCTGGAAACCTTTCTTTGCGCATGTGAATCCACACCCAATCCCCAGGCTGAAAAATTACATGTTTTTGCCCTCGATTGGCAACTTGAGCATAATGTTCGTTCTTCTTGAGAACTTGAAGGCGTACCTTCTCATGCAAGTTTAGAACAAACTTAGCTTTTGCTACACCATCAAGATTTACTTGTTAATTGCTTAGCAATGACACTAAGTCAAGACGAGTTAGTGGATTAAAACCATAAACAACCTCAAACAGGGAATAACCGGTAGTAGAATAAACAGTTCTATTATAAGCAAATTCAGCAATTGGTATGCATGCTTCCCAATCTTTAAGATTCTTTTTTATTAATGCACGCAATAAAGTACCAAGAGTACAATTTGTTACCTCTGTCTGCTCATCGGTTTGTGAATGTCCAGTGGTGGAGAATAATAATTTTGTGCCCAATTTTCCCGACAGAGTTTTCCAAAAGTAGCTCAAGAATTTGACATCAAGATCAGAAACAATGGTTCGTGGAACCTCATGGAGCCAAATGACTTCTTCAAAGAATAAGTCAGCTACATGTTTTGCATCATCAGATTTCCTTCGTGAAAGTGCATCTTGCCCATGCAGGTATTTAGAGACTCATGACTCATGATCAGTGTGAATGACAAATTCCTGGGACAACAAGTAATGCTGCCATGTCTCTAAGGCACAAATGACTGTACCTTCATTCTTGGGAACAAGGATGACTGGAACTATGCATAGACTAAGACTCTCTCGTACATGACCTTTATCTAGTAATTCCTCGACTTGTCTCTGAAGTTCCTTGGTTTGTTCAGGGTTGGCTCGATAGGCTGGCTGATTGGGAATTACTACGCCAGGAATGAAGTCAATTTGATGCTCAATTCCCCTTAAAGGTGGAAGTCCTTGAGGGAAATCTTCTGGAAAAACATCTTCAAATTCCTGCAAAACAACTTTGACTTGCGAAGGCAAGTCACTTGGTAGCTCGTCAATAGTAAATAAAGCTTCTTGAAAAATAATTAATACAAAATCTTTACTTGCATTTAAAGCTCTATCAATATCTCTCATGCAAGCATAGAAGCTACCTTTAAAATCTTCAATTGATGGTTGTATACCTCGGTTTCACTCATGAGAACCGAAGCATTACCTTTAGAAGTTGAAGGAAATTGTTTATTCACCGGTTGAGCAGATTTCGGACCTTCTTCAATCTTCTTTTGCTCTCTTATATACTCCATTTGCTTCACCCTTTGTTATTGATAAAATTTACTAATTTCCAAATGTGGCAATAGTGCTAGTGTGAGGGCTTTTCCATTCTTGTTGAGGTGATACTTATTAGTCCTCACGAAATGATTTGCATTACAATCATACTCCCAAGGTCATCCCAAGAGAATGTGAGCAGCCTACATAGTAACAACATCACAAAGAACTTGGTCAGTATAATTTCCAATTCAGAAATTTACCAAAGTTTGCTTTGTGACACGGAGTCATCCACTTTGGTTCATCCATTGTAATTTGTATGGTTTTGGATGCAAGGAACATTTAAACTTCAATTTATCTACAAGATAAATAGAAGTTAGGTTAGTACAAGATCCTCTATCAATAATTAACATACAAATTTGATCATTAATAAAACATTTGGAGTGAAAAATATTTGTCCTTTGATCCTCTGTGTCTTCCTCGGGTTGAGCACTTAAAGCTCTTATGGTCACCAAACAATCTCTAATCGGTTGATCCTCTTCATGCTCGTAGCTTGCGGCTATGTCTTCATCTTCATTACTTAACTCCTCTTCACTCTCACTTTGATAGGTTCCATCATCTAAGATGGTCATGGTTCGAGAGTTTGGGCATTGAGAAGTTATATGTCCTCAGCCCAAACACCTAAAACATTGGATAGACTAGTGTTAGTATTATTTGAACTAGAAGAGGGCTAAGGATTACTTACCTTTGAATAATTTTTTGGTACAAATTTCTTCCCATTTGTTGGATTAGAAGCCGAACCTCCTCTCTATGGAGTACTTTCGGAACTTGAAGAATTGAACCTACCACCTTGGCGATTATTGTTGTTGTTGCACAACTCATTGTTCGGGATTGAGCTCCTCAAATGTTGTGGCACCTTTTTAAGTTGTTTCTCAACTTTTTCAGCCATTTGTAATAACTTATCAAAACTATTATAATAATGCAACTCAACTAGATGAGCAATGTTCTTATTAAGTTCATTCATGAACCTGGCCATTGTAGTTTCTTCATCTTCTTCTACATTAGCACGTAACATGGCGAGATCCATCTCTTTGAAGTAGTCATCTGCACTTTTGTTCCCTTGAGTCAAGCTTTGAAACTTTTGCAACAACTCTCTTTTGTGATGAGGAGGAACGTATTTCTTTCTCATGATCTTTTTCAATGAAATCCAAGATGAGATCGGCTGTTTGAACTTCTCCTCTCTTTGGCGACAAGTTCTTCGCCACTAATAGATGCATGCCCAAAAAACTCTACTACAACCAACTTAACTTTCTTTCTTTCCAAAAATTCATGGATGTCAAAAAATTTATCAACTTTTTCTTCCTATTTCATGTATGCTTCCGGATCATTCTTGCTTTCAAATTCTGGAATTTGCAACTTAATGCTAGCAAGATTATCATCCTTCTTGGATTTTGTTTTACTCTTTGTAGAACAATGATCATCATCCGAACTTGAAGTCTCGGATTCTTCCTCCTCGAGTGAGCTACTTGTTTCATCCTTTTTGGATTTCTTTCTTTTTTTTTCCTTAATGTTTGTTTGAGTAACTTCTTGAGGTTCCTTGGCCTTGGTTGCTTCTGAGTTGGATGCAATTGAGCCATTGTGATTTCCATTTGATCAATTCTTCTATGAACTAATTCTAGCGCCAAAGCTAAACCCTTAAGGTATTCCTTCATGTCTTTTTCTTGTTCTTTTGGATTTGCGGCCATCTCTGCACAAGTAATGTTAGTCATAAAAATTTCTTACCTCACTTCCTTCTAACCAATTGCCCAATATATGAATCTCTCACCAATATAAGGCTAAACTCTCTTTTTATAGTGATGAGGTTGTTGAGTAGGTTCACTCACACTCAATTCACTTTTCTAAAAGTTCTAACCCAAACAAGCTTCAAGAGTCACAAAGAATAAATGATTCAAATTTAGAGGTCAAATTAAAATTTAAGCAAGAAAAAAAAATTAGAGGTCAAGAAAGACAAGAAAGCGAGAACAAAATTCTTAGACAAGAAAAAATTAAGGCAGAATTTTGCAAGGATGGGAAAAACTGTTTGTTAATGACCGACAAGAATTATGCACAGTGGTTCTTTATGTGCTTGTGATGAAGTAAAACTTGGTGAATATGAATTTACTTTGTTCAGTAGATCAAACTGAACACAGAGATTGTAGCAAATTATGGTTCTTGATCAATTCCAATTTCAAGCAGGATTCGGTTTCTTGCTAGGGATTCCTTCACAATAAATTTCAGAATTTTCACCAGTCAGCTTCACGCTTTGTAGTACAATTTGATAGCCAAAATTCAATGAGACGAACCCTTCTTACTCAAAATCAATATTCACTAGGATAGAAATAACACAGAACTGGCAGAAACTTGGAGCATGCGATAATTTGCTAGGTTCAATTTTCTGTGAGATTTCTTTCTTAGCAAGTCTCAAAATTTTCCTAGCAGGTTTCTCAATTTATAACACTCTTTTGACGACAAGATTCAGCAAGTCAAAATCTTTCTTAATCAAACAATATCCACAACCAAATTGAGAGGAAATAAAACCAAGCAGAATTCGGTTTTTTTGTGAAAAATTTTCGCGACAGACATCAAGAATTTCCCAGCAGTGGTTTCGCAATTTTTCACATGCTCTCAGCAACAACAACCAATAAACCAAAGTCTCTCTTATCAATCAATATTCACACAACAAGATAGAGCACAGAACTAGTGTTTTTAAAGCACAAAACATGCAATGAAAACTGAGACAGAAATTTCCCGACAACAGAAATAACAACCGGGTAGCGACTTTCTTTTTGGTTTTTTTAAGCACAGATTTAGCAAGATTGAAGAAGAATTACGGGAATAGGAAAAAAAATACTTACAGCACACAAGAGCAGTAAATTGGAAACAAAACAAATAACACAAAAGATATGAACAACTAAAGGAGCAACCCAAAGGCAGCTCTAAGACCAAACTAATACGAATTCTCTACCAATGTATAAAATTTGAAACAAATACCAGAGTGTAGGTTCTAGTATCGTCCTCTAGGTTGAACTAGTTTTTTCTTTAGCAAGACACCAACTCCAAGTTTGAAGAAGGACTTTGCTTTTGTCCACTTGACACCCGAAGGATCAATCCAAAACTCAGTTGCGAATTGGACTGTTTCCTTGGAACCAAGAAACACGCTCAAATTGTTTAGGGAAAAAGACTCAACAAGATAGCTTAAATTGAACTTAAGAGACTATTCTCAAAGACTCAAAGCAAGTTCTGAAATTAGAACTCAAAGAAAAGCAAAAAAAACCCTCAAGTTTGTATTGAATAAAGTTGTGATCCTTCATGAGGCCGATGGGCTTTATTTGTAGAGTTACAGTGCACAGCTAAGAGAAAATCTATCCTCTAGAAGGATTAGAATTCTTTGTCTTTTAGGAAACTAATTCTAAAGAAAATAATTACTAAAAGAACTAGTATTCTAACAAAAAAAAAAGAACATACATCTAAAACTGAATCTAAGCGCGGATTGGATTGATGAACTTGTGGTTCTCGGCTGAGTAGAATTCCATCCCAACTTGGACTCGGTCACTTGTGTTTGGCTGAGCAGAATTCCATGCAGAATTGGACTGCCTAATGTCCAGCTTATTCATGGAGCAAAACTAGTGGCATTTGATCCATTATTCACAATACTAAGTAGAATAACATATGATGAACTTGGATCGGAAGTCTTCCTTGCTACCTTAGCTTCTTGAGCTTCAATTAACTCAGTTATAAGTGTCGCTAAAGAAGCTTGCATTCTCTTAGTTCTTGACCTAATCATAGGCCTTCCAATGCCTTGCAATGGATCATATTGTGAACGTTTATTTGTAGGTGAATTCGGTAGGATGGATGTCTTGGCTATCTCGGATGTCTCGGCCTTTAGGTTTTCATCACTTCTTCTTTGAGTAATAACAAATTTCATATTTATCAATCGCTATTGATGCTTTTCCTTCCTTCATTGTCTGTCAAGTGTCCACAATCATACTACATGTATTAAGCAAATGCCGCATTGATTTATGAAAAAAAATTAAAACAGACTAAGGTTTTACTAACCAAATCATCAACAATTCTAGCAATGGAGGCTGACTCAACAGCCAATGGGGTATCATTAGTAGTATGATTCCCCCTGTTTCTTTGGTTAATCTTTTGAAAATGGTAGGATATGCAAAATGAATCAAATGCTGGTTTTTCAAGCACAAAAGATTGAAATGAAAAGGAAAATGAGAATTAATGACTGCTTGACCTAGATGTTCTCACTAGCAAATCTCTCACAAAACTTTACCCATTCATCCTCCTTCACACTAGTTGGAGGATGTCTCATTGTCTCTTCCATTGATGAAAACTTTTTAAAGTGAAGATGCAGCCTATATTGCCTATTCCTGTGTTTGGCACTGAATTGCATACGAAAGGCCTTCTTCACTAAGTCACTCCCATCATAATTTGAATTCTCCTAAATGTTAACAAAAATGACATTACAATTCATAAAACATCTATGTACCCATAACTACAAATTATTATTAATTTAACTAACAAATATTAAGCACATAATATCGTGCACTTAACAATGATCTCATCCTTCAATTCCTGTGGTTGGTGCTTCCAAGTTGTGCCATCAAAATTTGCAAATTGGAGCACAATACACCCACCCTTAGTGATCACTTGCTGACTATCTACTCTCACAAATTGTCCCGCATTCTCATTCACTTGTGTGACAAGCTTTATATCAGAACACCATTTTCGTTTACCATTCAAATTGCGTGTGGGTCCTCTTGTACTGGATGTGACTATATACATTTTTAAGACCATAACAACAAGAGCCGATTATCCATTCAAGAAACTCTAACTCAAGAGATGAATTCAGAAATAGAAAAAAAAAACTATGTATATCAAACTTTTAAAAATAAGTTAAATGCATAAAACTTACCCAATGAAATATTTCCAGACGGTGTATTTTCCATCAATTCCCACTGATTGGAGGTGTTTCTGGACTATTCCTGTTCATGAGAATCACAGTCAAAATGCTCATCCTCATTAGTATGTTCACCCGCCGTCGAAGTAAGGCTCTTATCTTGGTTATGTGTCTCTAACATTAGAGTCAATGAGTTCCTAATTCCATTATTTTTTGCTGGCAACGTGCACAAGTCTTCAATGTCCTCATCTTTAAATTGAAAGGGGGAATTTGGCTAATTTGGTGGAGGTCAGGCACTTTGTGAAGAAGAATCACCTAATGGGGCACTTGGCCAATTTGGTGTCAGTCTGGAACTTCGTCGAGGAGAAACAGGTACTGGGCGATTTGGCAGACTTGGCATAAGTCGAACACTTTGTCGCAGAGAAGTACCAAGTGGAGAATTTTGTGCATTCTTCACTTTAGATGGCATAGACGACCCCCTTGGTGTCCTTGGAGGACCAGGCCTCTTTTCCAATCTTTCCTTGCCAGGTCCATCCATCTGTCCATCAACAAACAAATATTAGTCACATTAAAAACTACATACACAATGTTTAAATTGTTTAAAAGGTAACAAAATTCCTATAACAACAAACATGCATAACCCAGGACTTTGTACTGACTATCATGTTGAGAAAACATAAATATCAATAGGGGTGGCAATAGGTCGTGTTTCGGGTTCATGGGTCATGTTTTGATATGAGTATTACAAATTAATTATGAATCCAAACACGACCCGCAAACCTTACTTGTTTTCATTTTCGTGTTGTGTTTTCGTGTTAGGTTCATGTCGTATTTTGTGTGATAATTTCGTGTCCTGTTTTTGTGTTGTGTCATGAGTTGCCGCCCCTAAATATCAACAATAGAAATAAAAACAATTAGAGGATATAAAGACTTAACATTCGAAAACTATAAAAATAAAAACTTTCACAAATACAACTTTAAATGTAAGATACAACAACATGTGGTAGAACATCCATTTGGTGACTATTCTGAATCAGTATAATCATCTTCCTCTAACTTCTCTTCCTGCTCAGAAGATTCAGAGTCTACTATGTCATTTAAACCATCATCATCAATGAGTGAATCATCCACTTAATGCAATTCCAATGAAAATTGCATATTCAAATCTTCAACAAATGACGCATCAACCAATGTCAAAGTATTTGTATCCCTCGTCAAGGATGGCATGTCCATATTCAGATCAACAACAAGATTGAAACTTGGCTCTTCTTCTTGATGCACTTCTTCTGCTTGGACAGTCTCAAGGTCTTCTGGAATATTGTACAACTTATGAGGAGTTATACTTTGCACAACATGCTAATTCTTGCCTAGTTTTAGATCAGGCACATAAAAAACCTGTCTAAATTGGGATGCAAGTATATATGGTTGATCTGTGTATCATTTTCTAGACAAATTGACACTACTGAGTGCACATTCCTTATCAATCTATAGGTCAGTCGCATCACTTAGCCTAAACCAATCACACATAAACACCAACACTCTTTTATTGGCACCTAAATATTCAACTTCTAAGACATCTTGTAGTACCCCATGGAAATTAATTATATTGTTCCCATGTTCATCCTACACTGCAACTCTACTATTTTGAATTTTTTTTGTTCTTTTCATGATCTTGTGTGAAATCTAACCCATTTACCATGCATCCAGTGTATCGATTAACTTGATTTAGTGGTCCAAATAACAAAGTTCGAATCTCATCTGCAAATGCTTGTGGACTATGTCCAACATACATATACAAATCATATAGATATTAGTGCAACTCAAAAGGACCAACTACATACTATTAATATAGGACGTGTGGAACTTACACATTCTCTAAACCATAACCCAAATTGATTGTTGTGACGTTGATCCACATTGTCACTATCTTCCTGGAGTTTGAGCTTATGTTCCCTACAGGTATTGAAGTAATAATAAGTGAAAATATGTATGGAATTATAGATAAAATCACTTTAAACTAATTGTGAAAAATGAACGTACTTGATTAGCTCCTCTATATCATCACAGTTGTTCAAAATGTAAAAATGAATCCTGGCCAATTCTCCCTCACAAAGAATGTAACGCTTCGAGTTACTCAATGGCTGACCCTTACTCAAGAAAACAGAAATTACACCATTGCTATCTATCATCTTGTTATTACAATCACCCCTAGTGAAGATAGTCTCAACATCGTTCAAGTACATAGAACAAAATGTTAGGCATTCTTTGTCTACGTACTTGTCACAATACACCCTTTCAGTCGAACTTTGTTATGAACATAACTCTTAAAAGCCCCCATTTTCTTGGACAAATTTCCATATTTATTAAATAAATAAATAAATCTAAGGAAATATGCTAAAGCATATTGATAGTGTTATTACCTCTCAAATGGGAACATCTATCGATATTGGGGTGGACTAGTGGTGAGCGAATTGGGTGTGTGCAAAAGTGCGTCAAAATAAAGCTCAAACTCACACAAATATACACCTAAACCTCACTTAATCAATTGTAGTAAAGCATAGGGATCATTTTCCACAGGGAAGGGGACAAAACCAAAATTTAAGTGCAACTAATTATTTGCTATCTATGTGTCTTAAAGCAATGATTTAGAAAGGGAAATTTAAATAACTAAAACAACACCATTGAAACAAAGAGAAAAACACACAAATGATGAAGGAGGGTGATCCTTGGGTTCAATGCAAAGGTCGGCTATTTTGACTCCTAAAGGCAACCGAGTGTAGGGCATCTTAACTAAGTGACTACATCCATTCACTCCGAATCTCCTTTCGGTCTCATCGAAATTATAGAATGAGGAATCTCCTTTCGGTCTCATCCCCACCTAGAGCACATTAGCGCCTATGGCTTCCACACAACTCTAATGCACAATTCTTGCCCTAGATGTTTTAGCCAACTACTTTACACTCCCTAGTTCAAGTGTTTAATCTAAGAAAACCACCTATTTTTCACTCCACATCTCCTTTCGGTCTCAATGGAATTAAAGACTAGAAGATCTCCTTTCGGTCTCACTTCTACCTTTGCACACTAAAACCTATGGCTTCCACACAATTTTAGTGCACAATTAAATTCATATGGTAGTTGTTTCTTGTCTCAAACACCTAAATCTAGAGAATGCTAGGTAGTTCTTCCTACTTTTGGTCTAAATTCATGTATATTCTAAAACACACACAAACACCAAGAACACACACTAAATGTGGCCACCATTCAATGCATGTCAATTCATTAAATACAAGTAGGAAAACTTCAATTAATGCAAGCCCATTACTCTACAACCAACAAGAAATCAAAATAAACCTAACCCATACATCAAACACCAAGAATCACCCAAGATAGTTTAGCCTCTCATGGCTTCAAACAACCAACAAGCACAAGGAAATATAGCCATTAAAAGCACAAGGAATTGAAAGAAAATACTCCCCTTAATCAAAAGAGTGATGATTCCAACCAAATCCAAACACCTTACAAGCCAAAACAACTCCAAGGATTCCAGTTTTCAAGCCACAAAAAGAACCAAACCCTAGCCTCCAATGAAAATCCCCTCAAGATTGGGGAAAATGTGCAAATAAAATAAAAACTAACCCTAACCCTATCCTACTTCATTCTATGTCTCCATGTTTCTCCTACTACTTCCTACTTCTGTTTTTCTGCAGAAAATGGGATATTAATACAGCTAGGGGCGTTGGGGAGAAAATGTAAAGTTTCCAAAACATTAGGGACGCAATTTGCAAATTTCAGGATTGCAGGCGTCGTTCTGATTTTGTCCCATTTTGGTCACTTTTCGTCCGGAATTTGACAAAACTTTCTTAATGAAAGTTTTTCCTCTCTTTCTCAGCTTTCCATAGAATCTTGAATCATCTCATTTGGACGTGTTAATCAAGAGTTATGGCCTCCGGAAGATGGCTGATTTTTCTCCCTGTTTTCCTCTTCTTTGGTTCTGCCTTGTTCTGCCTTGTTCTGCCTTGTTCTGCCTTTGCCCAGTTTTGGTCCATTTTCTTTCGGAATTTGAGAAACCAGTGTTCATGAAAGTTTTTTATCTCTTTCTCATATTTCCATAGCATCTTCAATCATCTCATTTGGACATTAGCATCAAAAGTTATGAACTCCGGAAGATGAGTGGTTTTTATCCCCTTTTTCCTACAAAACACATAAAAGATGAGAATCACAAATATAATGTGATTTCTCTAATAAACATGGCATATCTCAATGAATTCTATGCAAAAAGAGTGAAAAACACATATATAAGTTTATGAATATTTGATTCTCATCAACTAGCTATCCTAGCTTCATATGACAAGTGTGTGAAGAGATGAATTATGATGCCGAAGAATGATGGAGAGAACAATCTTTCCAATTTGCACAAAAGCATAGCAATTTTTCAACAACATCTAAGTATGCACTCCATGCGCATAACTTTTGCATAAATTCACTAAGTTCATACAAAATATGTCGAACTTCTTTTGTCAAGGATCCCCTAATTGGCACTAGAATAACACGTTGGATGAAGACATAAAAATCGTGACTTTTCATTCCGAACAACTGGAACTCTCCCTTTTTATGCATCGAGATATGTTTGAAATAAAGCCATTAGGGAACTTCATTGAGGTAATGAAGTATTTTATGCATTTCATCTTTTGTCAAATGGTAGAAAGCCATGGGCATGATGAATGAAATACCCTGTGTTCACAAATGCAAATCCCTTTTTAACCCTTGATCCATCAAATTCTTACGAGATTTTCAGGTATCCTTAATCTTATCCTTAATGTGAAACAATGTTGCAACCAGACTCTCAATCACATTTTTCACAACATGCATGATGTTTATATTGTGTCTCAATTTGAGGTTTAGCTAGTACGAAAGGTCAAAAAACATTCTTTTTTTACCCCATTGAGGACTATGCCCTTCGCTCTTACGCTTTTTCCTTTGGTTTTTACCAGAAGATTTACCAAAGGCATATGATCCATTAACTGACATCTCAAAATCATGAAGAATCTCATGGCTAGATCTGGGTATCAGAGGTCTACCAACCCATCAAAAATCTTTTTATCTCTTCGCCATTGGTGGTCAAGAGATAAGAATGTACGATGTCTCCTATAACACATTTTCTTACTGTGATGCAAGTATTGAGATGATGTCTCATTCATGCAAACTAGACAAGCATGGTAGCCTGTGGTACTCCAACCAGAGAGCATACCATAGGCGGGGAAATCATTTATGGATCACAAAAGAGCTACACAGAATGTGAACTCTTCTCTTTTGTAAGCATCATAAGCATTAACACCAATTCACAACTCATTCAACTCATCAATCAAGGGTCACAAATACACTTCAATACTTTTTCCCGGCAATTTGGGTCCAGGAATTAGAATTGACAAGAAGATGAATGGATGTTTCATGCATCTTTAAGTAGGAAAATTCTACAAAACAAGAAAAATGGGCCAAACACTATTTGCATTCCTTAGGTTTCCAAATGGATTGAACCCATCAGTGGCAAGACCAAGTCTCACACTTCGAGGGTTACTTGTAAAAGAAGGAAACACTTTATCAATGTATTTCCATGCTTCACTATCCACAGGGTACCTAAGTATGTTACCATATTCAACTCATTTCCCTTTATGTGACCTCATATCAGAAGCTATCTCCTTATTAATGTACAACCTTTGAAGCCTTGGTTTTCAAGGAAAGTACAGAAAAACCTTACGGGGAACCTTTGAACTCTCGACTATAAATCAAGACTCATTACACTTATAATTTGGCCAACTGTTGAGGGATGCATACTCATTTTAAAACAAAATACAATCATTGACACAAGCATGAATTTTTTCACTTTGAAACCCTAAATTCTGTATGTATCTTTTACATTCATAGAAATTCTTTGGAATGGAAGCTGAATTCAGAAGGGCTTTCTTGAATATGTCAAGCAAAAGATCAAAAGATTTGGCTCTCCAACCACTAGTAGATTTTAAATGTAAAAGACTCACAATGAATGAAAATTTTGAAAAATGTTAACACCAGGGATAAAGGACCTGGCAAGCTTCATCTAATAATTTACGAAGGGTTTACACATTAATGTCTAAATTGTTCAATGACCCACGACCAGTTTGCCAATTTTCCCCCCAATTACTTTGACCTATGTCATTCAATATGTCATCTAAATCATCACCATAACCCACCTCATCATCACCCTCAACCTCATGAGTTGTTAAGTGTTGATCATCTAAAACATCATCGTACTCCTCACAATGATATATCTATTTATCATAATCCGTACATATCTCTTTTATGCATTAAGTGAAAGAACATAATGTCTTATCATAAAGGCAGAAGTTGTTGCACGATTTACAAGGGTAGGGAATTTTTCTGATTCTTCTTTAGTATGATAAGCAAATTTTAAAAACTCTTCCACCCCCTAACTTATATCTTATGTCCTTTGTTCTATGAGAAATTTTCAACCATGACTTGTCCATTACCTATAATCAATTCATTCAAAGATTAGAATACAATATGAATACAATTAAAAGTTCATCGATCAATTTAATCGTTTTTGGGTTTAAGATGAAAGGAGTAAAAAACAAAAAAAAAATTTGTTGTTATACTCAACTATGTACAAGTAATCCATAACAAACTATACAAATTATCCATAACAAAATCAAACCATCTACAAGTAATCCTAAATACACATCATAATAGTGAAATGCATCCTTATGGGTATGAAGAGTGGACAAAAGGGGTTGGTATTTTTTACATCTAGTAAAAGTGCCAACAAGAGTCTCTCTCTGGAGAGTGGTATGTTTCTTTTCTTTGTGAAGAGAGCACTGTTCCTGTGAGGGAGGTACTGTATCAAGCTGTCTGCAGTAAAGAAACCAACAGAGAATTCATAATCAGGGCAACAATGGACGGAGATTCATGTGGTGAGAAGTTAGCAGAAAGCAAGTAATCATATTCTAGTAGTTTGCAGCTGGGAAACAAAGGGTCTTGTGCGAGTTCAAATTTTTCCATTTAAAGAAAAGGAGAGGCGTGTGAGAGTGAATATGAGTCTGAAAGCAGTCTAATGGGTGTAACTAGATAGAACTTCCAAACCTTTTCTCAGTGAGTTTTTTTGTTTTTCTGATTGGTTTTTGCAAGTCTGGTTTTCTGCTGGACGAGGCTACGATAATGGATCTGGGGAATGAACAGAGCTAGGAGAAGGAGATGTCAGGAATGATTCAGAAGTTGCAACTCTCGACAGTGGAAAGGGAAGCTATGTAGATTGAGGAGACTGATGTGCTCGTTAGTAAAGAAGAGGGGGAACGAAGTCTCCTTGGAAAAATTTTTGGGGATAAAAAGGTGAGTTTTATTGGTCTGAAGAACACAATGGAGAACCTCTGGCCGATACAGAATTCCTTTATCATCCACAAGTTGGGGCTAAATTACTTCCAGTTTGTCTTCACAACTCAACTCGAAAGGAACAAAGTACGGGACGAGGTGGACATTCGATGGTCAGTATTTGGTGTTGAGAAAATGGACTAAAGCAGCACACATTCAAGACAAAGAATTCAGTTATGTCTCCATCTGGGTGCAAATTTGGAACTTACCACACCACTGGGTTACTCATGATGCGGGGCTATAGATTGGAAAAATTTTCCCCACTAATGGATGTGATAATACCTAAAGGTGGGAGCAAATAGGGGAGATACATCAAAGTTCTGGTATCAATTGACTTAGAACAACTGCTGCTAAAGGGAATTCATGTTAAGCTGAAGGAGAAAGAGATTTGGGTAAGTTTTAAATATGAATACTTACCAAGTTTTTGTTCATATTGTGGTAAAGTTGGTCATGGAGAAAAAGTGTGTGAAATAAGAAGTGAGGATCATAAGAAACAGTAAATTATTGAGGGACAATTTGGAGCTTGGCTTTGGGCTGGAGTTGGGAATATTGGAACTAATGATCAAGGTAAGGAGGAAGAGTGGGGTATTGACTAAGAAAGTGATACTGAATCCAGTGTCTAGAGTGCAGAGGGAGGAAGGAGATGATGAACCTAAAGCTTCAGCTGCTAGTTCAAAAAGTCCACTTATTCATGGGGAAAGGGCGGGAGTGAAAGTAGATTTTGGTTGTCATTCTAGGAAAAATACAGCAAGTCCGGGGAAGCAAAATGATCTAAGAGAAGTGGTTTCAGTGAGGGAAAGAGAAGATGAGGCTGCTTTAGAAGTTGTGCAGACTGGAATAAACATGATGGATATTAAGTTGATCAATGTCCTTATCATGCACGCGGGTTTGGTAAAGCCAAACAAGGCTGAGAGCACTCGCAAGCTTCCTTTAAGCATTGTAGGAGTGGAAGACAAAATGATATAGCAGCCTAGTAAATGGAGACGATTAGGGAGCAAGCTAAGGTCTGAAGAAACTGTACACCAACAGCCGCAAGATAGTAGTGTGCAGCCTGGAGAAAAACGTAACTGGCACTACTTGATTAGGAGAAAAGTTCACAAAAGACTCATGAAAATCTAAGGAAGAAAAGTAAAGGTACAATACTAGCAATTGGGCAGAATTTGGGGTGAAAGAGACCAGGCTAGAAAAGTCTCAAGATACCTTATGAAGGTAGGTGTGTGGAATTGTAGAGGTTTGGGTGGAACCTCTACAATTTCCCAACTAAGAGAGACTATAAAATCCCATCACCCGGAAGTGCTATGTTTGTTATAAGCTAAGCGACAAACACCTTTTGTGGCTAAAGTTTGTGGGAAGTTACATTTTGACCACCGATGGAGTCATGTTGACGCCAAAGACACTAGAGGAAGTATGTTAATTGGTTGGACTAAAAATGTTTTTGTAAATCAGTTGCTTAGCAACAACTTTTGTGTGCAACTTCAATGTCAAATAAAAGAAGATCCATTAATGTGGTGGATTATTTTTGTTTATGCTAGTATAGATAGTAGAGTTAGGAGCAACAATGGCAATTTTTGAAAAATGAGAAGGAAAAATGGGGAGAGTGGTGGATTTTGGGAGGGGATTTTAATGACTTATCATATCCTTTTGAGAAAAGAGAGAGGAGGCCTAGATCGGAAATGAGTTGTTTGCCATTCAGGAATTTCATAAGGCGTATGGAAATGGTTGATTTGGATTATGAGGGGTATTCGTATACATGGACTAACAACCGAGAGAGAGAAGGTTTTGTTGAGGAAAGATTGGATAGAGTTTTTGGGCCGGCAAGATGGCGAATGCATTTTCATCAAGCTAAAGTGTTACATTGTGCCAAACAAACCTCGGATCATCAGATGCTTATGCTAGTTACGAACGCTCAACAGCTTAAAGTAAGGAAAAGGTTTATTTTTGATAAAAGATGGGTTAAGAAAGAGGGAATGCTGGAAAGAGTGATGGTAGCATGGAGTAAACCACAATGGGGCAATATGCAATACATAGTTACCTCCAAGATTTCGTAATGCCAAGATGATTTGTAGGTTTGTAGTGCTAACAATGGGAACAATTCTGCCAAGAAAATCACAATGATCAAAGAACAAATGGAGGTGTTGAGTCATGAAGGTGGAAATAGAGATTGGAGGAGATGGGCTGTTTTAAGAAATCAACTTCGGCAAGCATATAATGAGGAGGAAGAATTTTGACAACAAAAATCCAGAAATCAATGGCTGAATGAAGGGGATAAAAATTCGAAGTTTTTTCATGCAACAACGATGCAAAGTAGAAAGGTGAATGCTATTGAGAGATTGCAAGCACTAAATGGAAGGATTTGTGAGTCCAAGGAGGAGGTACAAATGCAAATTCTGGATTACTATGAGAAGCTATATACATCAAGCAATCCTCTACCTGATAGGTCCATTCTAGAAGGCATGCCTAGATCCATTACCAAGGACAAGAACCAGCGGTTGATGAGACCAGTGGAGGAATCCGAAATCAAAAAAACTCTCTTTCAAATGCACCCAACCAAAGCACTCAGCCCGGATGGTATGACTCCAATTTTTTCCCAAAAGTATTGGCATGTGGTTAGAATTGATATTTGCAATGCAGTCAATGATTTCTTCACTCATAGTAAAATGTTGCGGAAAATAAACCACACGCTGATTACATTAATACCTAAGGTCCAAATGCCTATGTTCATCTCTCAATATAGGCCCATTAGCTTATGTAAAGTGGTTTATAAAATCATTTCCAAAATTTTGGCTGAATGACTCAAAATTTGCCTTCATAATTGTATTAGCTCGAACCAATCAGCTTTCATTCCGGGGAGACAAATTCTTGATAATGTGGTCATAGCTCACGAATGTATACACACTTTAAATTCAATGAGAACAGGAAAGAAAGGTTTTATGGCAATGAAAATTGATATGGCCAAAGCATATGATAGGGTTGAGTGGCAATTTTTAGAGTCAGTAATGAGGAAGGTGGGTTTTGGATAGAAAGTTCATTGGTTGGATAATGCAATGTCTAAGTACTACTTCTCTTTCAATTAACATTAATGGGGAATCTTGTGACTTTTTTCATCCGTCAAGAGGCATTAGACAGGGGGACCCGATTTCGCCTTATTTGTTTCTTATTCTTTCAGAAGCTTTATCTAATCTTATTAAGCAAGCAAGTGTGAGGGGGGAATATAAGGGTATGACGGCTAGTAGAAAGGGACCATTAATCACCCATTTGTCTTTTTCCGATGACTCTTTGTTGTTTTGTGAGGCTGACTCAAGACAGGCACAAATGATGCAAGCTATCCTCAACAATTATAGCAAAAGTTCTGAACAACTCTTCAATATGGAGAAATCATCGGTGTTCTTTAGTCATAATGTGAAAAAGAAGCAAAAAATCCATATTTCCAAATACTGGAAGAAGTGAAAGAACAACATAAGGCTAAGTATTTGGGATTGCATATGAGAATTGGGAGATCCAAAAGGGAGGTATTCAATTTTATTATTGAAAATGTTCATAGAATAATGCAAAATTGGAAGAATAGATTCTTGAGTATGGATGGGAAAGAAGTGTTGATCAAAACCGTGATTAATGCACTCCCTACTTATGTTATGGGTTTCTTTAAGTTGCCGATGGGAATATGTAAAGAAATTAGTAGACTTTCAGCTAATTTTTGGTGGGGTGCGCAAAATGAGGGTAAACAAAAAATTCATTGGAAGGTATAGAAAGAAATGACGAAAGCCAAGGGTGAGGGAGGAATAGGGTTTCAAGATATTTAGAAATTTAATGATGCACTACTAGCTAAACAACTTTGGAGAGTTTTGACACAACCAGAGCTGATGATGAGTAAAATTCTGAAAGCTAAATATTTCCCTCATATGGGGATGATGAGCATGGAAATAAAAGAAAATGCATCTTGGCTATGGAAGAGATGAATGGGAGCAAAGCATGTTATTACTTTGGGAGCGAGATATCAAGTGGGGGATGGGAAGACTATTCAGGTGTAGTCAGCCAGATCAACAGCCAGTGTGATGGGTAAGTGAGTTGTTGTTAGCAGATGGTACAACTTGGAATACCTCTTTGATCTCTCGAATCTTCCTACAGCTGGATGAACATGATATTCTGCAAGTTTCTTTGGATGCTCTAGGTAGTAGAGATCAGCTGATTTGGCAATTTAGGCCAGATGCAAAGTATACTGTTAAATCAGCATACACTCAGTTGACAAAAAGCAGTTCGGAGCAGGAGCAACAACCGGAGAGCAGCATCAACAGAAGCAAAATGTAGAATATGTGGAAGCAAACATGGAAACTGAATTTGAAAAGGAAATTAAGGCATTTTGTTTGGCGTTGTTACCATGATATTATGCCTATTAATGTTAAGTTGCAACAAAAAAGAATCCCAGTAGAATCCATATGCCCAATATGTGGAGATGGTGAGGAAAGGATGGAACATCTTATGTTTTCTTGTACTAGGACGCAGAATATTTGGAAATTGGCTCCAGTATCATGGCATCACTCACAACAATATGGAATTAATTTCATTCAGTGGTGGCAAGACATATGTTCCATATATCAAGAAAAATAGTGGGAAAAATGTGCACAACTTACGATTTATCTCTTTTGGATGATGTGGAAGAGTAGGAATCTTTGGGTCTTTGAGAAAGAATGGATGGAGGAACAGAAGGTTGTAGAATTGGCCACTGAGGCATGGATGGAATATCAACATGCCAATAGTTGTGAGTACATATAGAGAGAGTGATAGTAGTCCTAAGTAGTTAGGGGTTGGAGCATAGCAAAGAATCAAGTGGTAAGGCTAACCCTTCTTTTAAAGTGTTGACATGTTGTCAAGTAGTCATAGCTAACATGAGTGCTAAGAAGAGTTTACTTAGATGAATATTATTGTATCCATTAACTTTGAAAAGTTAATATACCTATCTTTTAAGGGGAAAAAAAAGGGTATGAAGATTGGACAAGTGAAGTGTTTTCAGTTGCATACAAAAACTCCAATTCTGTTATATAATTGCAAAATGGGGGATGAATCTTTCTTGAAATGAAGAAAAGTGGTTCCAATGTTATACTCATGTTGTTTGTGTGAATCATGCAAGGAAGTTCACTCATATTTTGATTTTTTATAACTTAAAATTTTCCTTTTTTTCCCTATCTTTACTTAAGCTCCGTTACAACCCATGTGAATACCCTTTGATTTATATCTGGAGTTTATGTTTATTAGTGGTGGAGATATGATACATGAACAAGACTATAGTAATGGCATACTATATTTTGATTTGAGTGCTAAATGGCGTTGGTTTTGTACTAAAGCCAATTAAATCTAAGATTATAATTTGTTATCTATTGCCCAGTGATTAAGAACCTAAAGGGTTACACACATAAAGAATTTGTTCTTAGGTTAAAATGATTAAATAATTATATGATAATTATTGTGGTTAATTTGTAAGACAATTAACCTAAAAGATCTCCTATAAGATAAGTTGTGATAAGATAAAATTGTTTTATCTTAATAAAATTAAAATCAGTTTTAATTTTATTTAAAGAATTCTATCAAATACTCTATCTGATAAGTCTGTTAGACAGTCTAATAGACAGAGAATAACTTATAAAATAGGTGACTGATGCCAAGTTAAATAATGAGTGTACGTACAGAATTTTTGACGTACAAAAAGTTTACTGCAAGACGAGAAAAATTTCTTCTTTTGTTTTGTTAGAGTTCTCTTGAACTCTAAATTTTGCAGGATTGTACGCTCATTGTAGGAACTAGCTTATTGGCTTGGTGTCAATCAATCCTAAGAGGATCCTAAGAACTAGTTGATGTGGATACCTTAGAGGCCGAACATCTGTGCGGCTATGGTTGACAGATCTTCCTTCGACGACACAATCTTCAGTAATCAAAAATAGGTTGTTGTTTTATACGTATATTGAAACTGATCCTGGTGAAAATCATGTTTTAATTCCGCTGCCTATAAATTTGTTTATGGCATACATGATTTCCTAACAAATGGAACCTTTAAACAACTTGAACATATAGAATGCAATTTATTGGAGGGTATCAAATTTGCTACATTTGATTTTGATAAAACTGTCGAGATCAATAAGATGTGTATGTTTTATTTAGAGAATTCATGCTATAAATACTTGTTCTCTGAATTCTAGCTCCAACTTGGATTTCTATTGTTTAATGACTTTGAATTATTTGTGAATGAGTTGAGAAAGAGGGAAACGGGTGAAGAAGAGGATAATGGGTATGTTGGATCTAGTACATACTTGATGACAAGCATGGTTTAGTTGTAGGAGAATTTGATAGGCCTAATAAAGCTAACATTTGTTGTTCATATTTTCCTCTCTTTATTGTTGAAATTGATAGGTTCTTGCTTTTTTCTCCTCTCTGTAACTAATTTTGCTTTTCGTCTTGAATGATAGTACCTTTATTCAACTTGAAGAAATAAATTGAGAATTCCACTTGTTATTCGCTTAACAGGCTTATTGCAAAATCAATGGATTGCAAACAAATATTCTCATTAATGGGTTGGTGGCTCAAAACAAAGCTGTAATTTCCCTTTACTGTCTTTATGTAATTTTTGTTGCATAATGATATGTTGTATGCATTTTACAAATCTTAAAGGAGAAAACTTTCAGGCTATGTGTATGTAAGGATCTCTGATATGTGTATCTAAAGATTTGAAAACTTAGGTTCATGTTTTAAAATTGCTCTAGATGTTCTTGGATGCTATTTGTATTTACAATTTAAATGGTGGGGTCAAAGAGTTTTTATATACTTCTTCCATGAACAGAAGTTGCAACTGTGCTATTCCTTTTTTTTGTTCCATGTAACAATTCTAGCTTATCTGGAAGTATACCAGATGGAATGTGCATTATTGCTTCTCTGCGTAAGCATGTGGCATAGAAATATTCTTTTTCCTTTTGATATTACTTTGCAGTATTCATATTTCCTTATATCCTCTTTACTTTGGTGCATATTACTACCACTTTTCATGGATATATTTCCTGGTAGTGAATTATTTTGTTTATACAGATTGAGGAACATGCTCATTGTCAAAGTTGATCCTCCATCATTATGGTTTAAAATGAAGGGATACAATGGAAATGTGGAGAATTCTATACGCTAATGATAATAATTTGCATGCAGAAGTTGCTGATATAGTTCTAGATAGTCTTAAAGGCAAAAACAAGATAGACGTGGAATGCAGTCACTCTAATGGTGGAACCAGTCTGAAACCATACAAAACTGGTTGTCGCAATGGAGAGATTGTTAATCCAGAATTGATAGGACCGTCAGATGAAGGTTATTTTAGTGGAACTTTTTCTTTTAGATCTGATGGGCTGGGAGCTTGTTGTTCTAGTAGTGGGAATGAAGCTGTCAATGCACTGGCAAATTTGTGTGCCAATGTGAGTTCATTTCCATCAAAACTACCAACTGGTAGAGTTGTGCTCATTATTGAAATGTCTTCTCGACGGAATACTAGTGTTGGATTTCTTGGTGTTAAGCAGTTGATTCGCAGCAAGGAGGGTAATAGAAAAGACATGAAGAAGAATAAACTGTCATTATCTGCTTTGAATCTTGAATATATTATGCTGACACACATAGACCCAAAATTTCCAAACATGATGGTTTCATTTAGAAGTTTGCCTGAGTGCCTAAAGAATAGGCTGGAGGCTAGTGATGCAATAGTTGAGGTGGATCTTTTAGCTGCATGTATTGTTGGCTGGGATGAAGAAAACAATGTTCCAAAAGCCCATGTGACACACAGTTCTGGAAGAGGGGGAGAAATAGAAGCACAGATTGCTGCTATTTTATTTGAAAATGCGATCAATGCTTCTTGCTTTTCCTTGGAATCTCTTTCCTGTGTTCCAACTGTCCTTGGGAGGTACCACTTCAGGAACTTGAGAGGAGAAAGGATTTAAGAAATTTGTGTATTTTTACAATTGACCCTTCTACTGCTACTAATCTTCATACACTATCAGTTGATAGATTGTCCAATGGTACATTTAGAGTTGGCGTTCATATTGCTGATGTATCATACTTTGTTACGCGAAGCGCCTTAGACATTGATGCCCAAATTCAGTCTATCAGTGTATATATGTTGCAGCGTAAATTGTCTATGTTACCTCCAATACTTTCAGAGAATTTAGGTTCACTAAATCCAGGAGTTGACAGACTTGCTTTTTCTATGTTTTGGGACATAAATCCTGATGGGGAGGTGCTAGATCGATGGATTGGTCGTATTGTAATACATTCGTGTTGCAAGCTCTCGTATGAGCATGCTCAGGACATGATTAGTGGCCTATTTGATGCTTATAGTACTGAACCTGTGCTAAATGATTTGCCAGACTTGCATGGCTGCTTTGAGTGGTCTTAGGTGAGTTACTTGACTAAAGATTCCTTAGTACTCATTTCGAGTCTAAGGCTCAAAACAAAATAATTTCCTCCTTCCTATCTCTCTAATTTGTTAGATGATTAACAAATCATCTAAGTGACAAAACGGATAATAAAAAAAGAAGACTAAACTCAAATACAGTGGGTAATGTCTCCAATCCTTACAAAGACTGGATACCCTATTCACTTTGGCTTCCATTTCTCATTTTCCTCTCTATACAACAGAGACTATTGAGCCTACTCCTTTGCTCCTAGTCTCTATTTCATCCTTTATCATGAAAATGTGCTTTGGTTGAGGGTGCATTCATTTTCCTTAGCTGCCCAAAATTCCACCCATTCCGCCATGGCCATATCCATCACTTGCTTCTCTTCCCTCCATTCGTGCTGGAATATCCAGATGTTCCTTGGTTTCCAGAGCATCCATAATATGTATACAGTCAGTTGTGATCTATCCTTCCAAGTATCCCTTTTTTGATTTGCACAAATATCCTGCCACCAATTCTTGAAGCTCCCATCATATTGCTCACCATCCCCCCATTTCATTAGAGCTAATTTCCATACCATCCTTGCTTTCTAGCAGCTTATCAGTATATGCTCCAATGTTTCTTCATGTTCCCCGCACATTTGGCATATTGGATCTTGTTGAATACCTCTTGACGCGAATTGATCCTTTGTTGATAGGATACTATGCTAGCATCTCCAGAGAAAATGTTTCAGTTTCGCTTTAATTCCCAGCTTCCAAGTGGTTCTCCAAACTTCTTTTAGTATTCCACTGGAAGTGCTACTTTTTGGTTTTTGGGTTTGCTACCCTTGTTCGCTCATTACCTTCTTGTATACCGATTGGATAGAGTAGTTACCCAGTTGTCAGGTTGCCATGCTATTTTGTCACCTCTACAACCCATGTTAATTGGGATAGTCAGAATGGCCTCTGCATCTACTTGGGTGAAAATCCGCCCAATCAATTTCTTATTCGAGCATGTCCCTTCTTGGTTCATAAGTTGGCTAACCCAAGTAACTTGGTCCTAAGTAGAGGGTACAAAAGTGGGTTTTCCATTCGTCTTTCCCAGAATCCAGGGGTGCTTCCAAATCCAGATAGACCGGCCATCTCCCACCTAGAATTTTGCTCCTTTTTGAATAATATATCTAGCTCCCATCCAACTCCTCCACAACCATGAGGTATTGGTTTTAGGTTAGGCCGTCAAAATTCCCCCATTTGGAAGGTACTTGGCCTTCATCACCTTACTCATAAGCAGATTAAGTTGGGTTATCAAACTCCAATTTGCTTAGCTAACAAAGCATCATTGAACACTTGGAGATTCTTGAAACCTAGCCCCCCCCCCCCCCACCCCCCCTTCTTCTTTGAGTTTGGTCATTTCCTTCCATGCTTTCCAATGAATTCTTGGCCTACCTTCCTCTCTTTCCCTTATCAGAAATTGGCTGAATTCTTGACAATCGCTTGACGTACATTGTTTGGCAATTTGAAGCAAGCCATTACATATGTTGGAAGTGCATCAATTACCGCCTTGATGAGGACTTTTTTCCCTGCTAGGCTAGGAACTTGTTTTCCCAATTTTTTATTCTTTTTTGCACCCTTTCAACCATATAGCGAACACTTCTTTCTTAGACCTCCCTATATGCATAGGAAGTCCCAAGTACTTAGCCTTTTGCTGCTCCTTGATCCCGTCCAGAATTTGGCATATGGCCTCCTTAGTTTTTGTAGTCATGTTTTTACGGAAGAAAACAGATGATTTGTCGACGTTGACTAACTGCCCTGAATAGCTATTGAACTTATCCAACAATGGTTCACACTCTTTGCTTGATTAACATTTGCTTCACAGAAAAGTAGAGAATCATCTGCAAACAACAAATGAGTAATTAGCGGTTCCTTTTTACACATTCTCATCCCCCTACATTCTCCTCTCATACTTGCTTGCCTAATTATATTCGAGAAAACTTTCGAAATGATCAAATACAATTACGATGATATTGGGTCCCCCTATCTCAATCCCCTGGATGGTTGGATATACCCACATGTCTCCCTATTAATGTTTATAGAGAAAGTAGAAGAGCTAATACACTGTTTAATCCAAGAAATAAATGTTCCATCAAAACCCATTTTTCTAAGCACTGCAAAGCAAATTCCACTCCATTCTATCATAAGCCTTGACCATATCAAGTTTTAATGCCATCAATCCCTTTTTTTCCTTTATGCCTAGAGTATAAAGTCTGTATGCACTCATGAGCAACTACTACATTATCTAAAATTTGTCTCCCAGTTTGTAACCTTTTTAGGAGTTATCAATTCATTTACATTCTTCCAAAAAAAAAAAAAATCTATCTCCCAGGGATAAACACTGGCTAGCAGGGGCTAATGCATTTATGAATGCAGATTTTTAGTCTTTCAACCACAATCTTAGAGATAATTGTATACACAACATTACACAGACTGATTGATCTATAATGAGACATGGAGGTGAGATGTTTAACTTTAGAGATAAGAGTAATTATGGTGTCATTCATTCGGCTTTTGCGGACCCTTTATTTGTTTGATTGGAAGCCCAATTGTAAGAGACGGCTTTATTTCTCGTTTGATTGGGAGCCCACTTACTAATGTATGGGCACTAAGAAAAATAGTACTAAAATAATTGATTTCCGTTTATCATTTTCCAAAGAAAAGTAGTATATAAATTGAATAAAATACTAGAAATCATAGAGTAGATAACTTGGATGCATAATAATTACGTTGATAAATTCATACCTACTTCATCTCATTTCACCAGAACATAGTGAACTTGTATCACAAGCTTCTCATTCCGTTCCTAACAATTCTATTTTGATTGCTTGTCTGAGCGTTTTTCTTTTTTTCTTTTTCTTTGACTGTTTGAACATCAATGACATGAACATTAATATTGTTCGAAATTTTAGTAGTAATCTCTTGTCATGAGACAAAATCAACACTTTTCTATGATGTTGTTTACCAGAAAGTGATTTCTTTTTCTCTTTCGTAGACGCTTCAACATCTGTAGGAAGAGATTTTATTATGTTGTCAAATTAAACTTTGAACGTAAATTTTTTTTAATCTCCCTTGGGGTTTTGAAATTTTGAATTCATAAAATTAGAATTAACTTCTCTTCAAGACATTCTAATTTTTTTTTTCAAAGCGAAAAGTTATTAAAATGTTTTTCGGGCAGAATATTATGAAAAAGAAACCTTTGCTCCTCAAAGGAAGCATTTGGCTGGTTTGGCCCTTTTTTTGATTTCAAGAAAAGAAAAAATCTAGAGGTTGCTCATTTTAACTTTTTCACTTAAATTAATCGGATGGTTTTTTAAATTCTGACCATCAATCAGAGTGTTCGGTTCACATTATCAACTGCTTCCTTGTTGTCACTATGCATTATCTATTAACTAGTATTTTAATATAAATACTTTTAAATATAAATATAAATATTTTTAAAATATTTAAATAAATACAAATTACATATTTTTAAGAAACACACATCAAAATTTTGAGAAAAATTTTGAAATTATTATTTGTTTAATTAATTTTTGTGTGTTGTTACCTATATTACTTCTATCTACACATAATACAAAAAGTATTAAAATTTCATTTCATATGTCAACATACAACTTTTTGTTTGCTTCCAATATTCCACTGCGAATAATTTGAACTTCATTATTTATGCTGATCAGACTACTTTTATCTATATATATATATATATATATATATATATATATATAGTTAATTGATTTCTTTTTGCCTTTAGTGTTAAACTTACTAAAAATGTAAGCCCTTTTTTTTTGGAGCTTTTTTTCAAAGTTGCAAATTGATATATGTTTGTCTAAATGTAAATTATAATTGGATGTAATCACATTTTTTATAAGAGCGAAATTGCTTTTGGAATTCGAGAGAATTATTGCAGACCATTATTCTTTATTTAATTAGATTTTTGGTATTTGATATTTGGCATTACTAAATTTTTGGTAATTTGTTTGATCAGTACAATGATAAAAATAGGAAATATTCCCTCTGTCCTAAAAAAATCAACTTTTAAAACTTTTTTTATTCCAAAAAAAAGGAATCCATTTTTAAGTCAAATTCCTAAAATATCCTTACTAATAATAATTGTATATATTCACAACTAAAAAGTAAGGAAAAAAAATGTAAAATTATACGTTTAGCTAGTGCATTAAGTGTGTTTACTTAATAACTAATAAAAAGTTAAATCTAAACCAAAGTGGACTCTTGTTTTGAGACCAATGGAGTATATAAATGCCTAGAATATGCAACTATGTTCAAGGAGAACAAGCTTAAACTAATGCAAAGAAAAGAAATGATATCGTGATATAAGAACGATCTATTACTCAACTGAGCTAACTTGTAGTATAAAAATGAATAAAAAAGAAAAAATTATACTTATATATTCTTTTTCCTTTGTTAATAGCACCTTCTTCTTTGGAAAACATAATAGAAAAAGTAAGCATCCTATCAAGTGTATCTGATTGTGAATATTGTGGCGCAAAAAGATTTTATAAGGAATTGCCTAAATTTTATTGTGCAGAAGGAGGGGTTAAACTTGCACACACAAAAATGCTAGATGAACTTATAAAACATAGTGGATGATGTGGAATATAGTTGTTTAACCATATTTTCTTTGCGGGATTATTTTTTAAAAATCTTATTTCACTTTACTATATTTTAGCTACCTTTATTTTTATTTAACCATTGTTTTTAAGTTTATATTTTTCATTTTATTTTTTATTACATTTTTCCTATAATTATTTATTCCTTTATTTTTCCATCTATCTATGTTTTTTAGAATTCTCATAATTAAGACACCGTTTTACAATTTTTTAGTTTATTTTATAAAAAAAAATTCTATATGTATATTTACTCTTTTAGTGGTTGTGTTGGATGATTGGAAGATCCCACTGCTACATAGTAATTTCTTTTTTTCTTTTTCCCTTTTTTACTTTTTCTGTATGTATATATTATGATTAGAAGATCCCACTTTTTTCCCTTTTTCCCTTTTTCACTTTTTTTGTATATATACAATATGATTGGAATATCCCACGGCTATAGAGCTTTTTTTTTTTTCTTTTAATCCAAAAATTCTAATATGTTACATTCATATTTTTTAATCATCATGATCAATTGGATCAAATATGTAACTGTTTAATATAAATTTTATTTACAATTTTTACAAACAAAACAGACATAAAATTTTCATAAAATAAGTCAATATTCCAAATTATATTATTGTAATAAAATATTATTATACTCAATATATATTATTAATTATTATTATTTTATATAAAACCATTTCTTACCAACATTTGAAACACCACAAACATATTACAAGATAAACTAAAAATTCCTAAACAATGGGCACCCGCGCCTTGTCTGGGAACCCAACACTAGTATATATAGTAAAAAATTCCTTGTCATTTTTATTTTTTTGCATTTCATATAAACAGATTTGAATTAAATTACCTCTTGCATTCATTTGCATTTTCCTATTTATATATCTAAAACAATATTAAAATAATATTTTAATTTCATTTTTACAGCTCCAAAATGCTGTTGCAATAATTGTTGAAATTCTTACAATCTCATTTTAGTTATAAAATTTTCGTTATTCATTGATCTCATCGATACAAAAGCAATTCCTTTTTAAGTTTACTTGTTTTTGTCATCCTTATTCAATCACAAGAAGAAACAACAACTCTTCAATTTCAAGAAGAAACAACAAACTTTTCAATTTATCATTTTAAAAATGTAGTGTAAACCTTCAAAAAAATATTTTCACATAAATTAAAAATGTACAAGGGTGCGATTGTTGTTTAACCAAATATTGGGGGTTCCTTTTATTATTGAATCAAACCTCAGAAAATAAATGTAATTAACCCAAAAAGAATTGTAGTATTATAATTTAGGATTAATGTTTAACTCATAGTCTAAGGGTTGACTCTATTATCTGGTGTTTAAACATGTCAAATGGATTAAATGTGTTAAAAAGCAAAACATTGGGAATTATATTATATTTGTCCATAAACTTTTGAGAGACTTAGGCTATGTTTGGATTCACACTTATTTGCAAAAAGTTATTATTATTGTTTTACAAAACAAATAAACTATCCAAAAACTTTTTTATTTCAAAATTTAAGATTCAAATTTCTCTTCCAAATTTTCCTTGCATAATTTTAAAAATTTTCCCTCCAAAATATTTGTTCTTGCAAAAAATTTTCACATTTTCTAATATAAAATTTTTCAAATAAACCACAATCTAAACATATCCTAAAAATAATAGACGGTGAAACTTTGGAAACTAAAAGTGTTCTTTTCCTAAAAGAATTATAAATATTATAATAGAAGTTTAATATTTGAGTGACAATCATAGGGTCAGTTCGTTAATTGGAGACTTAAACTCGTTAAATGGATTAAATGTATTGAAAATTTAAACTTTGGGGACTATATTTGTCTGACCAGAAACTTTGGATACTAAAATGATACAAGGTGAAACTTAGGAGACTAAAACTACTTTTTTCCTTATAATTTAATCATTAATAAAAATTTTATTTCGTATCATAGTTTGTACTGGCTATTAAATGCACAGTGCAGACTCTACTAGTTATACCAAATTTATTAATTTACTACTTTTTAAATTGTTCTCAAACCCATCATTACTTATATGTAAACTTTTTCTAGTTATAATATTGCAAAAATACCAATAAAAGGTAGAATTAAAAAAGTACGTAAAATATACCTATTAATGCGATAATTTAAGAATAATAGTCTCAACATGTAGTCAAATTTCAAAACACTCATTTGCTATGTATTTTTCTTTTAAAACATTTTTTATGTTTTAGTTTCTTGGATGAGCACTCTCTATTTGTCTTCTCAATTTAATTCTTGATTGTTCTCATTTTATAGGGTAAGAAAAAGTTTGGAGAATTATATTGTGAAATCAGCACTAGTAGAACTGTGGTTGGCAATTGGATTGTTGATCCACTTATGAATGTTGATTTATTTCAATAAAAATTAAATGATCGTAGTTGTGATTGGAAGTGGCGTGAACCCTTGGATAACTTGTTCCAAAAACTCACCACACACATTCTACCCCTTGGATCAACCCAACTGGAATCTTTCCTTGGAGATGGTATGTTCCTTGAAGGTGGAATAGCTCCTCAACCCCTTGATAACCCGTATCAAGAAACCTTGGAATCAATGGATGGATGGAACCCGAATTTCCTAGGGAACAAATCTAGGAAATCAAGAACAGCAAACACACAAATTCCGAATTTGTGTAATTTGCAAGTAATTACAGAAACTAGAGAGCAATTCTCTCAAGCTTGTAATGTCAAGAACCAAATTTTCATTCATCAAAATCTGTCTCCCTCAAGATGGCCGACGGCTCCTTAAGGAGTACAAGCTAGGGTTTCACAAATTAGGGTTTCACAAGTTTAGGGCTAAGTGGGCTCTTGGGTTACATGACTCTAATTACCATTTAATAAAAACTAAGCCCAATGATCTTAAGGTTGTAGGAAAATAGTAGTCAAGCCAAACCCATTATGGTTACAACTTGTAATTTGGCTCCAAAGTCTAATTAACAAGACCCAATCACACTTAGTACATTAATAAACATGGTCTTGTCATTCCGGGTCTTCTCCCCATTCTTTTGGGCCGTTTGGATGAGTCCATTCAAGGCTTCCTTCATTTTCTTTGTTCTAGCCCTTGTCATTGGTCCACCAAGACCTTGAAGTGGATCCAAGACCTTGCTCTTCGAACCTTCCTCTTCTCGCCTTTTCCCTTTCACGCTATTATCATCATGCTCCAGGCTCGAAGTCTCTTCAATGCTGGTTGGATTCATATCAGGAAGTATTTGACATATGATGAAGGTGAAATCCGCAACCCAGTCACGATCCAATTTAGTTGTCACGATCCAAGGTTCTTCATGTATTTAACAATGAATAATCCTGTAAAACAGAACCCGTAGTGGTTCTCCGAAGTAAACTCTCCGACGCCCAAGTTAGTTTTGATACCGGAGTATAGTATATTTTCAGTAATCGGAAATGAATCCCCTTACCTGGTCATTTTTCCTTATATAAATATCCTCATTCCTAATAAAGAAAGATGCATTGTTATCCATGTCTTCCTCCCTCATAAAAGGGGATTAGTTATTACCCTTATCCTCTTATCCTTATCCTCTTGCTTGATAAGGGGGATTAGTTATTAACCTTATCCTCTTCCCTTATGCAGGTAGCACGATGGTCCTGACCTTTGACTTCCAGGTCCAGGACTTCGCTGCCTCACAAGTCCAGAACTTGCTACCTCACAGGTCCAGAACTTTGCGGGTTTAGTGAACCTAACCTATACACATCATAAGCCCCCCAGACCTTGGTCTGATAACGTTAGACGAAGGTCTTATCAAGAGTAGGCTCTTTTTTTCTTTTCTTTTTCTTTTTTTTTTTTGGTGTATCCGTGGTATACTGAACTTGTACAAACAGCAACGGATTTCACCTTCATCAACATATGATATCTAATTTTGCAACAAAATGTGTAGAAATGATCCAAAGGAATATAAATGTTTCATTTCATAACTATCATTTGAATCCAGTTGTGTTGTGAAATTTCAAAATGTCCACACACTAAAAGAGTTTCTTTTTTTTTTCCCAAAAGATGTGAACTATATTAACTTCATGAAAGTTAATGATTATATAGAAATTCCCCTAAGTGGACTATTCTTAGCACTGCAATAGGCTAAGACTGACTGACATCACGTCACTAAATTATCCTAGTTCTCCCACAAAATAACACTACATAACCATGTAGGCAAATGTAGTATTACCACCATGTATGTACAAGATACCACACTCTACCTCTACACCTCTATACGTAAGGAATTTTGGCAGCATCTCCCCTGTAAACTGACCAAATCCTGATTCTGAAACAGTAGAAACCATCCCAATCCTGTTGTTGAAATAACAGCAGCAGCCCAACATATGTATAGCAACAATCATAACTATCAACAAAAGGCAACAACACTCAAACCTAGCAACAAAAGACAATAGCAAGATCAATCTAAAATCTAAAATCTAAACCCATAGAAGAAAAATGCAGCTACCATCCCACAAGTTCCTCTACACCTCTATGAGTTGTTGTCGGAATTCCAGCCATTCCTGTTATACCAATGCCACCACTAGTTGCTCTTCCATCCATTCTTGCTGGAAAACCTTCCTACTTTTCCAAAGTAGCCAAAGTATGTACACCGTAAGTTCAACTCTATCTACCCAAAATTGCAGTTTCTTATTTACATAAATGTGACGCCACGATTGAGGCAGTACGAAACAATAAAAGAACTAACCTTTTACACTAAACTAAAAAAAATTTTGTCTCAAAAAATTCTCTTAGGACCTCTTTTAATTTTAAGAACTGAATTAATTAAATCAAAATTTAGTAAAGAGGAATATGAGGATTTATATAAAAACGCTGTGATAAATATCCCTAAAGAAGCTATATTGACTAAAAAAACTAAATCTTTGAAAATTCATACCAACCCATTGAATTATTCAAATTTTGAGGCAAAAGATTTATAAGCAGAATTAACCATTTAGATAATATATCTAAATCCACTCCTTATTTGCTTAAAGGAATTTGAATTCCTAAAGACCCAAAGAACAAAGTAAATAGTATTCACGTGGATGAATTATTGAATTCAGATCAAGGAAACAGAAGGGACACTTTCATTGAGAGAGTTTTCTTTTTAAGCTTTCTTTGTTGAAGAAAAACAAGTGATTTTCTTGGTGCACGAAATTTCTTTATTTTCTTCTTCTCTTGTTCAATATAGACACCACTCCTTATTTGAGAAATAAGAACCAAAAATGAATTTATAAGAAGAGATTGAAAGAAAACCAATTCTTGAGTTGAGAACTTGAGAGAATACCCGAGTAACAAAATCCTAGCTAGCACTGTGAGATTTTGTTACTTCTTTCTTTAGTTAATTGTTTGACAATTAACTTGAGGTTTGGAGACGATCGTGTGGATACCATAGAGGCAAGGCTAGATTGGTTTTGCTTGTGATTCGACAATCAACAATCTCCAACAATCAATAAGGCTACACTATCGGTAAGGTAACAATCTTCACTATCAATTTGATTTCACTTCGTATGGATCCTTGGAGGAAACCAAAAATTGTTAAATTTCTGCTGCGTTTTTTGATTTGGTTTCCTACAGTGGTATCAGAGCCACTTATGAAGGCTCAAATTGGTTTTAAGTGAGAAGCATGCTTGTTTGATTAAATTGTTTATGAACTAGTATGCTGAAATTTGGATCTTATGAATATGTTCATTAAATCTGGATTTTAATGAAACATATATGATATGTTTATGTCTATTAAATCAGTTTAGGGTATGCTTTAAAGTGTTATTGCTGGATATGAATAATATGAGATATATATATGTGATATATATATGAATAAGCATGGAAGAACAAAGTTTCAGCTTTTCTAGAATTTTAAGGCTTAATTTCGGGTTTGTCATTTTACCACCTATTTTCGGTTTTGATAAAATTTATTAAAATTGAAAAAAATATATTTTGAATCATATTGAGTCCAAATATGTATATGATGCATAATATTGGCTTCGGAGTTTTCCTAGAAAATTTGATAAACTTTGGTTATGTGCTTTGTGCTATTTTCGGTTGGATAGAAAATCCTAGTTTTGGTTGTTACAATTTTGGGAGGCCATTTCGGTTTCAATTTTAATTTGAGGCTGAAATTAATATGTCAAATATATATTTTTGATATATATAATATTAATGCCAAATTATAAATGTGATATATAATAATTCCAATTTAAAAGTTTACCAAACCTTAAGAAGGTTTGGATTTCTGAAAATTTTGAATGGTTCAAATTTCTGAATTTCTGTTTGGCTGAATTGCATATTATTGGAACTAGTTTGTGACTGGTCAAGATCTAATATATATGATATATTAAGTTGAGGCCTAAAATATTTGATATATTATTCACAAAATTTTCAATGATTATGTTTAGCCGAAATTGGATGTATATGATCTATCAAGTTGAGACCGAAAGTTAATTTTTGCCAATTTTGGTACTGTTTTATTTTAATTAATTTGTGTTGAACCTGAAACATGTGTATGTTGAGCATATTAAGCCGAAAATATATTTGTGAAATATATTGGTTTCGAAATTTTGACGTTGTGAACGAAAAATTATTTTGGCTATATACATGTGTTGGGGTTTTAGGGTTTGACCAAAAATATGTATATGATATAATTTCACAAATTAATTATGATCAAAGGTTGGTTGAATGGAATATGTGATATTTCATGTTGTGGCTGGAAAAAATATATAAGATATATTTTTCACAAATTTCTCATAATCAAAGTGTGGCCATAAAAGGAAGACGTATGACGTGTTTCATTCTTGGCCAAATTGAACATAGCTTTGGAATTTTATGATGGTTGAAATTTGGTATGTGTATCATGTTAAGGCCAGAAATATATGAGATATATTTTTCATAAATTTCTAATAAGCTAGTATAGCCGAAATTTGCATATTAAACCCGAACCTTCCATGCATAATATATTATTCAAAACCCTAATATTTGATTTAAAGTTAATTGTTCATTATGAATGACAATTGTATATGATATGTGAATTATGTGATATTTGAGCATGGTGCATAGTTATAGCTCTTGGCCCAATGTGATTGGAAATGGTTTTGTAATGGTTGTAACTAAATATGACCTGTGTGTCATGCCTTGCTAAATTTCTAGTTGTACATTCTTTTCTCATCTAACTCCCCTCGAATGTAAATCGAGGTTTCTCGAAAGATGTAATGGTTAGATTAGAGATAGGATTAGTCTAGAAATCAAGGAGTTCGTGACCATATGAAGACGACCAAAGGAGGCATTTGGAGAAGTTGCTAATACCCTTAGGTTGACCTTTTGGTTCTCTCATTGGCTTGAGAGAATCAACTTAGTTTAGGCTATAACTATGTTACATTTATTTTCTTGTTCATGTATGAGATGCATGTTGTGTATGGTTATTGGTTAAATATATGATGAGATCATGTATGTAATAATTAGTTAGAAAATTATGTGATTAATTGGACTAATAATTACAATAACCAATTCAAACAAAATGGTGAGATTTTAAACAAATCCCTCAAACCAAATCTTAAGTCTAAGATGCCTTCTAATACCTAGCACTCGTCAAGGCTTCGATTGATCATGTGTAGGCTTGCCAAAGCAAGGTGCTATGATCCATCTTAGTGAGACGCGACAGGATAATAGTAATATCCGACTGTTAACCATTGGGTTAGACTTAACTAGGTAGCCTCAATAGGATTGAGACCTAGAGGTATAGAGTTGGGCTGCTTATTAGATAAGTTAGAACAAAGAGTTGTTCACCCAACTATCCAAGAGTTGTATAAGATACAATTGACAGGTGTTGTCTACCTAAATAGCCGAGTTTTGGGTGATTAGCCAAAGCTAACTCAAAATTAGGTCAAATATGGATCTTGGCCCACTAGAAAGTTAATTCAATTAAACTTTCCAAATTAATATTGAGGGTCATTAATTTGAACAAAATAGTGGGAGTAACATTTAATAAAAGACCATATTAAATGTTTACGTTCATGATACTTATTTTGCATATTTCTATTGTTAATAACCATGGCAAATAACATAACAACACGTTATCACTGCGATCAGTCCTTGAGAAGGACAAGATAAATGGGACAAACTTCCTGGATGGGTAAAGGAACTTGAGGATAGTCCTCAAGTAAATGAAAAAGTGATATGTTCTAGAGGAACCCTTACTTAAGGAACCTAAAGAAAGAAACTCTTTCCATTGTGGTAAGACCGAACATTGGAAGCGAATCTTAAAAAAGGATTAAAGTAGATAATTTTAATCCGACTTATCTCTGGCATTGTCATTTAGACCATATAAATAAAAAATCGCATTTCCAAACTCCATAAATTTGGATTATTGGACTCATTTGATTTTGAATCATATGAGAATTGTGAATCATGTATATTGGGCAAGATGAGTAAATCCCCTTTTAAAACATAGTGAAGGGGCAAGTGATTTATTGGAACTAATACATGCTGATGTATGTGAACCATTAAATACACAAGCTAGAGGTGGTTTTAAATACTTCATTACATTTACTGATGACTGCAGTAAATACGGCTATGTGTATCTTATTAGACACAAGTCGGAATCATTTGAAAAGTTCAAAGAATTCAAGAATGAAGGAAGTACAAAACCAACTTGGTAAGGGTATTAAAATATTTTGATATGATCGAGGAGGTGACTACTTAAGCCAAGAGTTCAAAGGAGTGTGGGATAGTCTCACAACTTACTCCTCTTGGAACACCACAATGGAATGGTGTGTCTGAGAGGAGAAATCGAACTTTGTTAGACATGGTTCGGTCCATGATGAGTCATGCAGATCTTCCAAATTCTTTTTGAGGACATGCTTTACTTACAGTCAATTTTACACTAAATCGAGTTCTATCTAAATCGGTTCAAAAGACACCATATGAGATATGAACTAGAAAGCAACCTAGTATGTCTTTTATGAAGATTTGGAGATGTGAGGTTTACGTCAAATGTCAAGTCTCCGGAAAACTTGGACCCAAATCTGATAAATGTTATTTTGTGGGGTATCCTAAAGAAACAAAAGGATACTATTTCTATTATCCCAATGAGAACAAAGTGTTTGTTGCTCGGACTGGTGTTTTTCTAGAAAAGGAATTTATTTCTAGAAAACTAGTGGGAGACAAATAGAAGTTGAAGAAATTCGAGAACCACAAAATATTACTGAACTTGATGAGATGGAAATTGAGCAAACACCACAAAAGGTTGTGGAACAAGTTGTTCAAAAGACACAAGCCCCGCGTAGGTCTACTAGGATTCGTCGTGAGCCACAGAGATATGGATTCTTGTGACTGAACATGGTGACGTCTTGCTAATAGATCAAGATGAACCTACGACCTATCAAGAAACTATATCGGGGCCAGACTCTGAGAAATGGCTTGAAGCCATGAGATCTAAGATGGAATCCATGCATACAAACCAAGTATGGACTTTGGTTGATCCACCTGAAGGAGTAAAACCCATAGGGTGCAAATGGGTCTTCAAAAGGAAGGCTGACATGGATGGTGAAGTACATACCTTTAAGGGAAGATTGGTTGCAAAAGGTTTTAAACAAGTTCATGGTATAGACTATGATGAGACTTTTTCACCAGTCGTAATTGTTAAATCCATCAGGATCTTGCTTGCGATAGCTGCATTACATGATCATGAAATCTGGCAAATGGATGTCAAAACTGCTTTCCTTAATGGAAATCTTCTCAAGGATGTGTACATGACACAACCTGAGAGTTTTGTCAATCCGAAAAATGCTGGAAAGGTTTGTAAGCTACAACGATCCATTTATGGGTTGAAACAAGCTTCTCGAAGTTGGAATCTTCAGTTCGATAATGCAATCAAAGAGTTTGGTTTCATCAAGAATGAAGATGAACCTTGTGTCTACAAGAAGGTTAGTGGGAGCACTGTTTTTTTCCTAGTATTGTATGTAGATGACATACTACTTATTGGGAATGACATCCTTCTTTACAGTCTGTAAATAAATGGCTAGGAAGTTGTTTTTCAATGAAAGACTTAGGCGAGGCAACCTATATATTAGGTATCAAAATCTATAGAGATAGATCAAAGAGATTGATTGGCCTAAGTCAAAGTACATACATAGATAAAGTGCTAAAGCGGTTTAGCATGAAAGAATCTACGAAAGGATTCTTACCTATGAGGCATGGAATTACTCTCTCGAAGGAACATTGTCCTTCGACACAAGAAGAGAGACAACACATGAGTAGGATTCCATATGCATCAGCTATTGGATCTGTCATGTACGCCATGCTATGTACTCGTCCCGATGTCTCATATGCTTTGAGCTTAACGAGTAGATATCAAGTAGATCCCGGTGAACGTCACTGGATCACTATAAAAAATATCCTTAAGTACTTGAGAAGGACTAAGGATACATTCTTGATATTTGGAGGTGAGGAAGAGCTCAATGTAACTGGTTACACTGACGCAAGCTTCCAAACTAACAAGGATGACTATCGATCTCAATTGGGTAATGTGTTTTGCCTAAATGGTGATGCTGTGAGCTAGAAGAGTTCCAAGCAACCGACAGTAGCCAACTCTACAATAGAAGCCAATTATATTGCTGCTTATGACATAGCAAAAGAGGTCGTTTGGATCAAAAAGGTTCGTAACTGAACTTAGGGTTGTACCTAGCATTTACGGTCCAATTCAGCTTTATTGTGAGGACAAATGAGCCATTGCACTGGCTAGGAAACCCAGATCTCACCAACGATTCAAACATATACTTCAGCACCTCCCCTTTATCTATGAGATAATTGAGAGAGGGAATGTGAAAATATGCAAAGTACCAACTAATGATAATATAGCTGACCCATTGACAAAGCCTCTGGCGTAGCAGAAGCATGATCGTCATACTAGATCATTAGGCATTAGAGAGATGTCTGATTGGTCTTAGTTCAAGTGTAGATCATTCGGCATTAGGGAGATGTCTGATTGGTCTTAGTTCAAGTGGGAGTTTGTTGGATTATGCCCTAAGAACCAATCATATGATGATGGCATATGCATATATTGTATCATAATGTTCATAATTAATGGCACTAATTATTATGTTTATCTTATATCTGCGTTTTATGAAATAAACATAATAATGTCCCAAGAATTTAATTATTCTAAAACTATCCCTAGTCGAGTATTATCATAAAATGGGACAATGATAATGCGTTAAGACTAGTATGTGTAGTGACTGATGAAATTGTTTATGATATGAGATATCAAGTCAACACATGGGTACATGTTAGAGAACGATGTACTGGATTGACCCGCCATGAGAAATATTACATGGATTATTATATGAAGTGTCATAAATATTTCTCATAGTGATAATGGTGTAAATAATCCTTAGACTTGAGATCCTCAGAGATCCCAACATGAGGAGTTACATATTTTGATACTACTAAACGTTACCCGTAAAAGGGTAAACTATAAAAGTAGTAATTGGATATGTAATAAATCATGTAGTGGGATGTTGAGTGATCAAGAAAGGATTTGCCCCTCCTATATAATGGGAGTGATATCTTTGGGCCCCTTGATTGAGTAAGACCATAAAATGCATGGTCGTGCTCAAATGAGTCGATATGTGATATCGGGCTCATTTGTATAGATATGTCTACTCGGGAATCAAAAAATGCAAAGATTGAACTATACGAGCATGACACGCTCCATGGCTCGTGTTCAATCATAATATCTAGGGCAAAGGGATTTAATTACACGGTAATATCTATCACAAGAAAAGTAATGTCGAATTACTAATATTCTCATGACTTGGGTAGTATTGATGTGTTGCTAGACACCGCTCATTACTTTTGGCATAAAATATATTTAATGTCAATGCCAACATTATGAGAACCTATTGGGTCACACACTTAGATCGTATCCAAAAGAAGTGCAAAATTCATGTGATGAAATTTTGTTTAATTTAAGAATCCTATTGAGAATAGGAATCTATCGGGTTTCGTTTTAAAAACGGTTTTGGATTTAAGGCGAAAAGATTTTGGTTCTATTAATATTAATAAATCCAAAATGAATTTTAGATTTATTAATTAAATAATAATCAAAATGGATTTTATTATTGGAAGATGAAAAGGCAACCATTCATTGGAAAATGAAAAGACAACCATTCATTGGAAAATGAAAAGGCAACATATTGCAATTCATTTTATGAAAATGAAAAGGCAGTCATTCATTGGAAAATGAAAAGGCAACCATGTGTAACATATTGCAATTCAATTTCTAGAATATGGAATGTGAAAGGGCAGTTGTTCACATGGATGAATTATTGAATTCAGATCAAGGAAACCGAAGGGACACTTTCATTGAGAGAGTTTTCTTTTTAAGCTTTCTTTGTTGAAGAAAAACAAGTGATTTTCTTGGTGCACGAAATTCCTTTATTTTCTTCTTCTCTTGTTAAATATAGACACCACTCCTTATTTGAGAAATAAGAACCAAAAATGAATTTATAAGAAGAGATTGAAAGAAAACCAATTCTTGAGTTGAGAACTTGAGAGAATACCCGAGTAACAAAATCCTAGCTAGCACTATGAGATTTTGTTACTTCTTTCTTTAGTTAATTGTTTGACAATTAACTTGAGGTTTGGAGACGATCGTGTGGATACCATAGAGGTAAGGCTAGATTGGTTTTGCTTGTGATTCGACAATCAACAATCTCCAACAATCAACAAGGCTACACTACCGGTAAGGTAACAATCTTCACTACCAATTTGATTTCACTTCGTATAGATCCTTGGAGGAAACCAAAAATTTTTAAATTTCCGCTGCGTTTTTTGATTTGGTTTCCTACAAATAGACCCAACACAAGTAAAGGGAATAACACAGTCTTATTTGATTCATAAGGATAGGAATAAAGCTTTTCATTCTCAAACTGAAAATAAACAATAATAATAAAGTGTTGTTTCACATTTCTAACACTATCATCAATTTGATATATCTTCTTCTTTTTTTTTAAAAGAAGAGTGTTCCTTATTGTTCATTGTTAATAAATTCACATTTTTCGTTAATTCTTTTGGAAACTCCCTTACCTTATGAAGATAGTGAATAAAAGGGTATTTTTTGTTTACAAATGTAATTTTGGAACTAAACACCTCAATGCTCTTCAAAAGTAAGTAAATAGATACAAAACATATAAAATGCAGTTAATCCCTCGATAAACCAAGCTATTATTGTGAAAATCGTTGAATATAACTAACTATCAGTAAGAATTCCATTTTGGATGAAAAACAAGACAACAGGCAACAGCAGAGTACAACATATAGAAAGTATACTTACTCAAAAGTGATTTTGGTAATTGGTACATGTTTTGTTAAACTTCCCACAAGAGCCATATTTTTAGTTTTATAGGGAGAATATCCAGCGACTACTTCCATTGAATGAATAATGAATACGGATCTTAAAAATAACAAGGCTTTGGAATAGGCATGAGTAATCAAATGAAATAAAACATTTTGATAAGACCTCATACCCAGAGTTAGCATCATATAACCTAATTGAGACATTGTAGAATAGGTTAAACCTCTGTTAATGTCTTTTTGAACAGGAGTTAAAGTAGCACTTAACAATATTATTGTTATTCATCTCAATGAAATACAATTTATTATGTAAGATATATCTATGAAAAGAGGAAGAAGTTGGGTTATAAGAAAAATTTCCGCTACTACCATGGTTGCAGCATGTATAAGAGCAGAAATAGGAGTGGGCCTCTCCATGGCATCAGGTAACCATACATGAAGGAGAATTGTGCAGATTTAGCAATGACGCCAGCAAATAATAGAATAGCACACAAAATAACAAATAAGCAATTAATTTTATTATTCAAAATCAAGTTATTAACTATTTTCAAATAAATCTCCAAATTCAAAACTGCCTGTTATAAAAAAAAAACCTAAAATTCCTAATAATAAACCAATGTGTGAGCGATGAATTTAGCTACAGCGATTATGACCAGTAAAAAATGAACAGTAATTGTGAAAAGTAAAAAATGAACATTAATCGTGAGTAGTAAAAAATTAACAATAATTCAAGATATGGAATACTTACTGTATTTAAACTTTGAAATTGAAATCTGAATACTACAAGATTCCTTGAAACGAAACCTGGAACACAAACTTTAAAATTTTGAAACTAAAGGTTGGAAAATATTACAAGGAGATATGAAATACTTTGAGAGTGTTTGTATATAAGGATAGAGTTTTAAGAAACTAGAATCTCGGTTGAAAAAGCCGTGCTTCCTTTGACGCTTTGAATCTCTTTTTATAGAGCTTTTGTCGAGTCCATCCTTGTTGTAGCATTTTGAATAGCCTTAGCCTTTTTGACTTTTTATCTTTAAGCTTTTTGACTTTAAGAATTTTAGCCTTATAGGCTTTAAAACTTTGAAGTCCCTAGCCTTTGTAGACTTTTTGATTTCTTGAACTTTGCTCACGACCATTGTCTTTCTTGCCAATTTGTCTTTGTTGAAGTTAGAATTATTGATCTTGACTTTTTTGCTCCTTTGTTGAATTTGGACTCTTATCTACTTCCAGCTTTTTGAATGGAGACAATTGGTTGTAATCGTTTGAAGATAGTCCTACGTTCTTTTTGAAAAGTCTTTTGTATGCTTGTGCTGATGGTCCTACTTTTCTTTTGGGAGTGGAGAAAAGCATCTTTCATACAGACCCACCCACTTTACATGCTTAAATTGCTTTAAACACTTGTCCACTTCTAGCCTTTTGAATGAATATTGTCCTTGGTTTCTTCATGGTGAAGGAAACTGATCTTCTAAAACTATTGAGTCTAATTATATAGGTGTGCTCAAGGAGGCTTCTTCGGCAATCTCTTGATCAAATATAACTAACTGATGATGAAATATTTGAGGTGTATTTTTGACTAGTAACTTTTGATCTCTTGGAACTGGTTTTAATGGAGAATAAAAAGTTAAAGCCGATAATAATCCGTGCCGTGCTTCCCATCCTTCCATAAATTCTCTAGTTTGATTGTTTGTTTTTACCCACCATGTGATTATGCGAGCATAGTCACAATCTTGCTTGTTTTGAGACTTCTTACTGAAAAGGTAAATACATTTGGGTAATTTCTTTGGTTGAAATGATCCAGTTACTCTATTTTGAATGATTTGAGCAACGTTGTAAATACTTGAAAGTCTGGGGACTCTTTCAAGTATTCCTATTTTTGAATTGTCAGATCCGTCTAAATTTGAACATCCTTTGAGTGACCAATATGGCTTTTTTTGAGGAACTTTCTTCATTGAATCCTATAAAATAAAAAATTATTAGATATCAAAAGGATTTTGAGCTAGTGGTCTGCCAAATGAATCTGATAAGGATCCTTCCAACGAAACTTTGATATTTATAGACATTGATTTCGCTTTTTCTTTGAATTGCATGAGCTTTAAGAATTCTTAATATTTTGAATAAGCGTCAGTAATGTCTTTGTCCTTTTGCAATAATTCGGCCACCGATGGAATTTGGCTTTCTGTGATTTTTTCTTTTTGCTTTTCTTCTTTTTTGGCTTTTTCTTTTTCTTTTACTAGTGTCGATGGTACCACCATTTGTGGTCCATAACCTTGCTTTGGTTGACTTGGTGTTGAAGGAATCTTTTGTCCTGTATAGGGAATGTGATGTGCACTAGAGAACTGGGCCGCTACCATTTCTTAAATGATTGAGACTTGGGTCCTCCATTTGATTTTGAATTCACGAACCAGGGACATGGGATATGGTTTGGGATGGAATAGATGAATCTTATAGCTCCAACAAAATATCCATGGGACTTTGAATGAAATATGAAAATAAATTGGCTACATATAATCTGGAATTCTTCCTTCAGTTTTTCGAATGAACAATTTGTAAGCTATTTGAGTCTCTGGTGGATAAATATCTTCGGTACATCCAAGATATATCCACCAATTGTAAAACCAAATTCGAATAGAAGGTACTTGGGATAAAGGTTTTATGAACAGTAAAAAACCAAGAATGATTGAATGGTCTTAAGTGAAAAGTTTTGTACCAAGCTTCCATGTAGTCTTGGTATGTATATCCTTGATATTGAGTTTCTGTTGAAAATGGTTTAAGTAGAGAATGACTTCCCCATTTGTCAAAAGAACAAATTTTTCTAATGATAGCTTTTGAATAGGCAACTTTGGTGGCATTTTTATCATTTAAAGTATGCAGGATATCAACTAATCCTGAATCTATCAAAATCAGAAGATAAAATTTGATATCTTTTTCAGCATTGAATGGTATCCAATTGCAATATGGGTAAAGGGTTTGTTTTATGTATTTTCAAAAAGTTGGGAAATCTGGAGTTTGAATGAAACAGGTAAGGAAAAATGGTTCAACTATTCTTTTAGTGAAATAGGTAAGATTGGTTCTTTGAATTGAAGTCTTTTGATAAGGTGCTTCTAAAACTTGAGCAAAGTTCAGTGGAGGATAATCAGAAAAGGATTGAAATCTGTTTGGCGAGGTCAAATGAAGAAGTTGAAGTTTTTTGGAATTTCCTTCTTTTTTTACTGAATTCATTTTGAAATTCCTGTTAAAAATTCATGAGTCAAAAAATCAAGCAAATAATTCTCCTCACTTTTAATATATTCAATATCAAAATCGAATACAGATAGGATAGTTTGCCATTTTGCAAAAATCTATTTTGAAACTATATTTTGAACATTTTAATTAAAACATCTTTTGTAGATTTACAATCAATACGTAACAGAAATTTTTGATAATATAAATCATCTTGAAATTTTGAAATACATAAAACAATAGATAAAATTTCTTTTTTAATAGTTGAATAGTTTTTTCTAGCCCCACTCCAGATACCACTATGAAATCTCACTAGTTGTTCTGGGGAATCGATTTCTAATTTTTGTTTTAGTATTCCTCCATATGCTACATCTAAAGCATCAGTTTCTACTATCATCTTAATTGCTTTGGGATTTGGAATAACTAGACACAGAAGACTTTTTATTGGTGTTTTAATGTCTTGAACTACCTTAGTATGTACCTCTGTCCATGCCGAAGGTGTTTTCTATAATCTTTGAAATAAAGGATTACATTTTTGTCTAAGTTTTGGAAAGAAATAGGAAATGTAATTTAAACATCCTAAAAATCTTTGCAGTTGATTTTTTTTTCTTTAATTTCATCTGGAAATTTTCCTGCAAATTCTAGACTTCTATTAATTGGAATAATCATTCCTAAATGTATATTATTACCTAAAAATCTTATATTTGTTTGAAATAATTTCATTTTAGCAGTAGAAACTACTAAACCATTTCTTTTTACTATTTTAAAAATATTTATAAATGTTTAAAATGTTTATCTATATTTTCTGAAAATACTAATACATCATCAATATAAACAATCATGAAAGTTGAATAAGGATTAAATATATCATTCATAATATTTTGAAATTCTGAAGGAGCATTGTTTAATCCGAAAGGCATAACATTCCATTCATAGTGTCCAAAAGAAACTTTGAGATAGTCTTATACCTGTCTCTTTTAACTATTTGAATATGCCATTATCTTGACTTCATATCAAATTTTGAAAATACGTTAGCATTAAATAATCTATTCAATAAATCTCTCTTATTTGGAATAGGATATCTTATCCATTTTAATACCTTATTTAATGGTTTATAATTAATTACTAATCTAGGTACTCCTCATTCCTTTTCAACTTGATTCATGACATAGAAAGTTAGACAAGACCAAAGAGACTTTGAAGGTCTTATTAATTTTTAATCTAATAATGTTTTAATTTCTTGTTTACAGGTTTCTATAATTCTTGATTCATTTGAATCGGCCTAGCTTTTGTCTTAATATCTTTTTCTATGAATCCTTCTTCGTATGGTAATTCTACCTCATGTTTCTTTCTATCCCAAAAAGCATTAGGTAGATCTGCACAAATTTCCTTTTTAAACTTATTCTCTAATTCTTTTTTTTTTAACAAACGGTTGATAATTGTATTCACTTTGTAGCAATGCACATTTACAATCAAATGTCCCCTAAAATCGGACTCTTCTTAGCTCTAGTGTTGGCTAAGACGAAATGACAACATGTCAGAATGCAACCCACCTTCTCACAAAAATACACCATAAAAGAAATAAAGAGCCTACTAAGAGTGAAAGGAATCCTTCCAATGAGGGTATCTATGTCCTCAATATCATGTTCTCCCGGCGATAAAGACATTAGCCACTGATCTTTCCCATGATCCTAGCTAACGAACCTACCCCTCAAAAAATTTCGGCAGCATGTCCTTTGTACAATAATTTTATTTTTGATATTATTATCTTTTATTTTATCTTCTATTCTAGCATATGAATTTTCTTCTTTTAAAAATCTTATTTGACTTTTAATATGATTAATATTATTTATTTGTTTAAATATTGAACACTTCTGAATTAAATCTATTTCTTTTTGTCTTTTAGGAGAAATAAATTTGAATGAAACCTTTCTACCCATAATTTTTGTATGATTACCTTCATTATCAACATTTATAAGATTAATCTAATGTAAAAATGGTAATCCTAGAATTAAATCTTGAGTTATATCCTCAACTACATAGCATAAACTTTTAATACAATAATCATCATTACATACATTTAATATGACTCTATGTTTAACATGTAATCTACTTGAATTTGCTGCTAACTAACTTTCATTAGTTTTCTAACAATATTTTGTAGGAATTATCCCTGTTTTAATACAATTTGCATCTAAACCACTATCTATCATCTGAACAAGTTCTTCCATGGAATGTTCCTTGAAAACTTGATGAATCACTTCTATGTTGAACAAAATGGAATTCAATGTGGAAATATAATCATCAATATGATGATCCTCAAATCCATAGTAGAAGAACAAATCTAGGAATAAAATCAAGGAAAAAAAGAACAACAAAAAAACAAAAACACAAATTCTAAACAAAAAGAAAAATTCTCAACAACAAACACAATTCAGATTTTTGCAAATTTTCACAAATCAAGTTAAACCAAGAGAACATTTCCAAATTTTCAAAATCAAAAATCAGAAACTACAAACAAGTCAAGGTTCATTAAATTTCAGAATAAAGTGGTTTGCATAGCTTAATGGGCTATCATTAGAAAATTGGGCATACAAAAATCTATATATAGCCAAAAAAGCTAAATGATTTAATTACAATAACTAAGGGGTTCTAATTATTGTTATCAAAATTCTAATTCAATGGTTACAACTTGTTCCAATTATAATAATAGTCCCAATTGTGCTTTGCCAATTTACAATTCAAACTTTCACATGTTCTTTAATCTTTGGTCCCACACATGGTCTTGGATCTGTCCTTTCCTCTTTTCCTTCATTTTCTTTTTTTCTTTTCTTGTTTTCTTGTCCTTCTTCTGTTCATCTTTTCTCAAAGACATATCAATTTTGTTAGAGAGACATTATGCTTCTCTTGTTTGTTCAAGTCTCTTCATGATGAAAGGATTTCTCCCTCTAATCCGATTGATTATCACATCCGATTCAATAGATCTCTCTGCAATCACTTAATAGTGAAGGTCAATGTCAAAAGGAAACAACTCTTTTGATTTTTCATTGTCAATCATGGTCAATTTTATTGATTTTTGTTTTTGGTGTATTTCCACATTCCACTGGCATTTGATTTGTTGATCTCTGCATCGAAACCTTTCTTTTTGATCTTTATCTCGATCTTGTTTTCCTTTGATTTCATTCTTTGTTTATTTATTTTCGATCATTATGTGATTCATTTTCTTTGATATTATTTTTGTTTCGCTTGTATGTAACTCTTCGATAATCATTTGTTATTGTTGTTGTTTTTTCTTTGTGTTGTATCTTGTTTTTGTTCAATCAATTGTTTATTTGGGCTGCATCCATCAATAAATCTCCAGAAAGACATCTCGAAATCAAACAATCGAGAAAAAGTAGAGAATTGGACTTGGATAACTTAGAACACAAAAACATTAAGTAGTTTCACAGATAGACATCAACAAGAAATAAAAAGATCACAAACATTTAACTCATTTGCATACATTTTATTTGTGTCTCTTTTATTCTCTTTTTTTCAGACTTTCTTTGTGTTCTTTTTTGTTTAACTTTCATTTCTTTTTTCTCTTTATTTCATATTTTTTCATTTTTCTCATTTCATTTTTTCTTTCTTTAATTTTTTTTAATTCAAATTCATTCTTAGAATTTATTAATTTTTTTATTTTTTAGTAAGAAGAAAAGAAAGTGAAACAAAATTGTCAAATTGAAGCAGTTTTACAGATTATTAGTGTAAGTTGTAACCATAGTTGGTAGAAGCAAACTGCAGTATTGCCAACAAAGGTTTCAACATCATTGAACTCCTTGAAAATTATGCTTTCACTTTAAATGACTTGTTACTCAACTATGCACAAGACTTTGCAACCTGTTGTATTTGTTTGACAAAATTTCTGTGTACTTTTTTTTGGACTTTACAAATGGAGTGTTGAACAAGCACGGGCAAAGCAAGTTTTACATGCTTACAGTAAGTGTCAAGTTATAACAAACAAGTATACATATTGTGCAGAGTAACAAGCGTTGAACATTGTTCAACAATTTTACATAAACAATTGAGATGTCATTTACCATGTTGTTCTGAAGAACAATCAAACACAATTCTCTTCTTCATCAAATCATACATTTTCTTGTCATCATTTCCAATCATCTTTCATTTTTTTCATCTCATCATCACACTATCATGTCAGATCACTTCGACTCTTCCATTCTTCTCGTGCATCTCATCATCACTTCTGGCATCACACCTCACAAGCGCTCAGCATGCACACCTCTCTGTTTTCTGCATAATGTTTTGTTTTTTTACTTGATTTGTTCCTTTGTTTTGTGTTGTGCCTTTTACTAGGTCTTTCGGAGTCTTTTTTTGGGCCTTTTGTTGTTGTTTGCTTGGTTAGAGTTTAGGGAATTTGAAATGACTTGTTTTGATTTTTTGTTGAAAGTCATTGAATTCCTTCTTCTTGCCTCTTTGTTCTCATTTCCTCCTCGGTTTCCCTTGCCCTTCATACATTTCATTCAACATCTCTCCTCTCGCTTCTCCTCCTTAAATGACATCCTCTCCCCATCAGTCCTAGCTGAAATCTCTTAATAGAATGCTCCTCACTCCTCCTTGAAATCTTGACTCTCCACTTCTTGAATCCTTCCTCTAAATATTCCTTTCTCCATTCTTTCTTTTGTGATCTTTCAAATTGATATTTCCTTCTCCTATCTTTTAACAATTGATCTCCTCCTCTTTACACAGTTCTTTCTCACTTTTCCCTTTTGAATGAGCTTTCATCACGCCCTTTCTTGCCCAATTCCCTTTCTTCACGCTCCTGAGCGTTCCCTATCACTTCACCTACCCCCAATTTACTTTGGCTCCCTTTCAAGCTTCTCCTCTTGATTTCAAATTTGAAAAGACTCAGAATACAAAAAATTTAAAAAAAAATCATTAAAAAATTGCAAAACCAAAAAATTTTGGAATTAAATTGAAAAATTGATGAAATCATTCATAAATGATTCCTGACACATCATTGATTCATCATCATTTCATCTTTGCTTCATTGAGCCTTTGTTCATTGCAGATTCTCTTCCTTGGCTCTTTCTCTTCTTTTGTTCTTTTTACTTTGCAAAAACAAAAAAAACAAGTGGTAATCTCATTCCATTAACACTCTAGAAGTTCCTTAGAAAATATGCCTCCTGGGGTAAGGTTAGAAAAAAAAATAAAAAATAATTATAAGTCTCCACTTCCTTTCCAATCCCCCAAATCCTTCCAGAGAAGAGTTCTTCTCACTCACAGTGTTTGAAAAGGGGCTTTCTGAGTCATTCAAAGGGCTGCTTTAGTTTCACATTCTTACTCACATTTCACTTACACAAAATTTTTTACATTACAACAAAAAAAACAACAAAATTTTAAAAAAATTAAAAATGGAAATGAAACAATGAATTAAAAAAAAGAACTAAAAACAAAAAAAAAAAAAAGAAAAATTTTTAAAAAAAACAAATTCAGAACAAAAAACAAAAAAGGAAAAAAAAAAAAAAATGGACAAAACACAACAAAAAAAAAAAATTTGACCACAACTCAAAATCAATACAACACAGGACAACACAACACAAAGGAACAAACAAACATATTAGAAGGAATCTAAGGAATACAAAGAAAACAAAGAAAAAAATACAATGAAAAAAATTACAAGGAAAAAAACAAAAGAATAATACAAAAAGAAAAAAGAAAAAAAAAAACAAAAAAACAAAATTTGAATAAAAAAAAAAAAATCAATTTAAAAATCAATTTTTTTCAACACAATTTCAAGAAAATTTTGAAAAAAAAAAAAAGTTGCTTGGAATTAGTGTTTCGTTTCACAACTTCAAAAAATGGAATTTGGCAAATTTCAATTCAGGAGCAAATCAAAATGGAAGAATTGTTCAAAATCAAGTAGAACAAATGTATTTGAATAAGTGAAACAAAAAATGAAACAAGAAACATTTGAAAAAAAAAAGGAAAAAAAGAAAAAAAAAAGAAAAAATGAAAAAAATGAAAAAGGTCATAACTTAAAACTTTTTGCTTTCTACTTTGCTCTCGGATTTCATCCTCAGCTACTTCAGATCTACGACGAGAGCTCTGGCCGGGCTCTGGCCGGGAAGTCCGAAAAAGGGTTGGGTCAAAAACTAAGAAAATAACGCTCAAATACCAAGTTTTTCTCAAGAAGTTTTTTTCAATTTTTTTTTTTTTTTTCTTTTTTTTTTTTTTTTTTTTTTTTTTTTTTTTTTTTTTTTTTTTTTTTTTTTTTTTTTTTTTTTTATTTACAATAATAATATATAAAGTAAGCGCAAATAAATAATGATATGAATGCAAGAGAGTAGAGCAAAGATTTATCAAGAAAAAAGAAAAGAAAAGGAAAGAAAAAAAAAAACGAAACCAACACAAAAAAGAAAGAAAGCAATTTCAGCAAAAACAAACACATAATAAGATAGCAAAAAGATTTGGATTAAGATAATGGAAGCAAAACAAACAACACAACAAATCAATACAAACACATCAAAACACACAAGAACATAACAATGATGATGATATGATATTCAAATGAGAGGATGAAGAGAAAGAAGAAGAAGAGATGATTTTTTTTTTTTTTTTTTTTTTTTTTTGAAAATATGAAAAGAAAAAATTTGAAACAAACAAGAGAAAAAAAAAAAAAGCGTGAACCCTGATAACTTGTTCCAAAACTTCTACACACAAGTTCTTCCCTGGATCTTCTATCTCAAATCTTTCATGATGATGATGGTTTGATGTGGAAAATAGAAGGTCCTCAACCCCCCCTGTATCAAGAAACCTTGGATTGGAATAGATGGATGGAAAAGGAAAAATTGAAAGACAAAACAAGAAAAAGAACACAAACAAACAAAACACACAAAATTTAATTTGTTGTAATTAATAATAAACAAGAGAGCAATTCTCAGAATTCTCAAGCTTGTGTCAAATCATTTTCATTTTCATTTCATCAAATCTCAAAAAAATGGATAAACAAACTATAATACTATAACAAGCTAGGTAGGGTTACAAATTGCTAGGCTTTCTTAGGTTTAGGGGGCCATGGGGGGCTCTATGGGCTTGGGCTACATAATTATAATTAAGACTAAACTTAAAACTAAGCTAGGGTTCTAAGTTAAGAAAAATAAATAATCAAGCCAAACCCATTATTATTTTATTTATTGAACATTCAAAAAATTAATAATTAAGACCCATTTACACTACTTGCATTAATAATAAACATCTTCTCTCTCTTCTTCTCTTCTCTCTCACCTTTTTGGTTTTTGGATGTCCATTCTCAGCTTTTTTTTTTTTTTCTTTTCTAGCCTTTGTCAGTGGGATCAGAGCTTGTTGGGGACATGCTGCTTGACACATGCTTCGGGTTCGAAGTCTCTTCAATGCTTGTTGGATTCATATCAATCATAGTATGTACTGTAATTTTGAAATTATTTATTCCTACCGTAATAAAATAATATCATTTTTGATATTCTATTTTATTTATCATATGAACATACATTTTATTTAAAACTTCTTCATTATTTATTTGAATAGAACTTAAGTCTTGAATATCATCCATAACTTCTTTTCCTTTTAGAGAAATGTCGAGGGTATTCTTATTTTTTATTAAACTTATTTTTGTGTCTAATTCTAAATCTTTTGTTTTTAATTCTATTAGATCTTTTTGTAGTTTTTTAAGTTATTCTTTTAATGTTTTAATATCTTCTTTTACTTCATCTGGTTTCCTAATTCCTAATAATCGTTCATTTGGATATTTATCTAATAATTTTGAAATACTAAATGGTTCTTCAAACTTTTTAGGTTTTTCTTCTTCTAATATTAAATCTCTTAATTTTTTTCAAATATTCTTGTCTACATTTTTTATCATCTATTTTTTCAATCATTTTAAATAATGTTTCTTTTTTACTTTTTGAAATTACATTAATACACTTGCACGTTTCTATACTTTCTATCTAGAGTCTGATTCTATGTCATCTGGAATATTATCTTCATCTATGTCTGTATCTTCTATTAGTAAAGTTATCATTTTATTTTTTAACTCTTCTTCTTTAAATATTCCATTTCTCTTTTTCTTCATTTTACATTGGTTAGCTTTCTGACCAAAGCGACTACATTTCCAATAAGTTATTGAATTATTATTATTATTATTATTTTATTTATATTTTCTCTTTTTATATTTTTTATAATATTGATTATTATCATAATTTTTATGTTTCTTAAATTTTGAATGTCTTTTATATTTTGCTAATTTTCTATTTTGAGCTTAAGAAGCTTTAATCCCTTTAATACCAAATGCTTCACAAAAGTTTCCAACTTCTTGTTTTTCTCTACCATATTTATTTTGAATTTTCAATTATGTACATAATTCTAATCCTTCTTTTTTAATAAAAGAAAATAATTGACCAAAAGATATTTCATGGAAATCTGTGTAATTATTTCCTATCTCTTTTTGCCATTTAGATATTATTCTTTGGGAAAATAAAGTAGGTAATCCTGTTATGAATTTTTCTTTACAAAAAGGAGAATTAGCGTTATTTCTTTTTAATACTTAAGTAAAAAATACATCTTTATACCATCTAAAATCTGACAAAGTAGGGCATCTTAATTACTTAACATAAATTTTGAACTAGCTAAAGTCTCTTTTGGGTTTCTTATGAAATGAATTGAAATTGTAACTATTAATTGATCTACTGCATCTGCCTGTCGTTCTGTAACAAATGTTGTTGTTCTATTTTCATTTTTTCTTTCAACTTCTACTTCTACTGTGTGATTTAATATTTGCTGTTTTCCTTCTTATGTTAACAAATTATCCCACCAATTTTTTAATTATCTTGAAAATCCTACTATTAATGCTATGGCAGTTTAATTTCTGTTAATCCTAATGTTTTATATGCTGTTTTAGCCATTCCCATTTCTTGCAATGTATTTAATATTTCATATTCTGATTTTCCATCTATATTCCATTCATAAACAGAATTGCCATCATAAGAACTTGTTTTAAATTGTTTTCTTTCTTCATATTGCATATCTGGAAGTGTAGGTCTAGAATAATAATTTTTTGTGTTTATTATATTCCAGTTTTTGTAATTTCTAGAATTTTGCTGCCTTCTTATCCTATTAATTTCTATTTCCGAATCATCTTTAAATTTTTGTTCTACATTATTTATCTTTTGTATGTCTGAGTTATCTGACTCTTCACTTAAACTTGAATTAACATTTGATTCTGTCATTTTTCTGCCTGTTTCTAAGCAATTAATTCTATTGTCTGAAGTATTAGCCTTATCATTTTGAATACTTTTAGTTATTCTATTTGTCAAACTATTTTTCATTTTATTTCTAAGTAAAGCTTCTTCTAATTCATGAGAAACACTTCTTGTTTTGAAGTGTGGACTAGCTATCTCGTTTGGAAATTTAGTATTTTCTTTAGGAATTGAATATATCTTAGTAGACAAATGTTCTACTTGATTAGCTATAGTACGTAATATCTGATTTGAATAATTATTTTATTGATAAACTTTTTTAATATCATCTAATACAATATTTGAATTTCCATTTTCTCTACCTATCTTAAATGGACTGGCTTCTATTTCTTGTTGATCAACTTGAATTTTTACAAGTTGTAATGGTTGATGTATTGAAGTAATAACTTGATTATCATTAAGTTTCCATTTTTTATACAAATTAGTTTGAACATTAAATTTTCTTTAAAAACATTGTAAACACCTTCATTACTTGAAAACCAGTATTCTAACCATGAAAGTAAAAGAATATCACATTTCATATTTTTCATATAAGAAATCCATTCGTCGTTTAATTTTTCTTGAATAATTTGATCTAATGACAAAAGAAAAATTTTCTTATCATTATTGTCATTTTAAAAAATCTTATTTAAATATTCAAAATCTATTTAAAATTCTTTCTTTTCAAAAGTAATAACATTAATTCCCATTTGTGATCTGGTAGGTGACATAGGTTGTGAACTAACATTCTCTGGAATAGGTGATTTGAAAATGTACTTTGAAGGACCTTCTAATAATATTGATGATGATGGTTCAGAAAATGATCTTCTAGAAAAATTAAAATTTCTTGAAGAACTAGTTCCTTCTCTAAATAAATTAAATTTTAATGCAATTGGTCCATCTTCTTTTTCTATAATATTATCAATTTCTCTTCTAATTATATTTCTAGAAGGTTGAGCATTTTGAATTTCGAATTGTTCGGGAATTGTAATTTCATTCCACTTTAATCTTTTAAGAATAAAAACAGTTGGATTATTAGTTTCTACATGTAATAAAGCAGTTTCTTCTTTTGAAGTAGGTACCATGTTGAATCTAGTATTTATTTGAGAATTCATTAATTTTAGATAATCATTTACAAGGTGATGAATTTGAACAATTTTGCAAAAAATTTTGCTATTATTTATAACAACTTTTGGCAGGCATTTGCTGCAAGAGGTTGTGTAAACCAAAAACCTATTAATAGATAAGAGCATACCCCAACCAATTTCCAAATATCTATATATATATATATATATATATATATATATATATATATATGTATGTATGTATGTATGTATGTATTTGTATCAAATTAGAATTCGTAACCACTTCTACCATAGAAGTATTGAAAAAGCTCATATAAGCAAAAAAAATCTCAAATATTCTTGATCATGAGCCATATAATTATTAATATAAATAAGAACCATAATTCCAATAGTAATGATTAATATTGACATAATATAAGTAAGTGGATCGATCAAATATCCGAATTTTAAAGAAAAATTCTTAATAATGATCCAGAACAATATATATTGATGGACAAATTTGCTATTTATTTGTTGATTAGATAGATTGATTGAAAAAAAGCATGATTAAAAAATAAAATACTATGAAAAGACCATATAGATGAAGATTTTTGTTGCCATTGGAAAAAGAGGAAGTCCCACTCCTATTAATATAGGAATGGAAAGTGGAATGCAAGGTATGATCCACTTATATTGATATGTATGTTGTATAAAGTTGATACGAATTCTTACACCAAAGGATAAGAAACCGAACCTATATCAGAGTGTTGGTCCTAGTATCGTCCTCTAGGCTGAATTAAGTCTTCTTTTAGCAAGACACCAACTCCAACTTGTGAAGAAGGATCTTGCTTTTGTCCACTTGACAACCGAAGGAATTATCAAAGACCCAAGATGTGAACTTTGACTATCCTTAGAACCAAGAAGCACACTCAAATTGTTGAGGGAAAGAAACTCAACAAGATAGCTTAAAAATGAACCTAAGAGGCTATCCTCAAAGACTCAAAGCAAGTTCTAAACTAGAACTCAAAGAAAAGCTACAAAGCTCTCAAGTTTGTATTGTCAAAATTCTTCCTCTTTCATTGTGGCTGAATGCCTCTATTTATAGTTTACAAGTTGTAAGAATTAAGAAAGCCATTCCCTAGTTGGATTAGCTTTTTAGGAAACTAACTAAAGAAACTATTACTTAAAAGAAACAATTAATATAAGAAAAGGAAATAAAACAACAAGTAGTTGCCTAAAACTAATGCAAGTGTGTTGGCTGAATTCTGCTTGAGCAGAATTTCCTATTCAGCTTTGTGGATTTGGTAATTCTTTTAATCACCATGGCCTTGGCCGAATTTGGAGCTTCTTTACTCCAATTTGGAAGCTTCTTTAACTTGATCATGAAGAATGAACAACACTTGGCTCATCATTTACAATACTAAGTAAAATGACAGGTGTTGAACTAGAATTGCCAACCTTCCAAATTCGAACTTGGATTGTGATGGGAAGTGGTCTAAGGATCTTAATTACACAAGTGAAAATCAACCACACTTGATCCTTCATTCTTGATTCTTCATGGATGACTAGAATGACAAATGATGAGCTAAGTTCGGAAGTCTTCCTTGCTACCTTAGTTTCGGATTCCATGGGTTCATTTATGAAAGAGATTGAGGCAGCTTGCATTCTCGTAGTCCTTGACCTTGTAATAGGACCACCAATCCCTTGCAAAGAATCTAAGTGTGGATGCCTAGTTTCATGGTCGGCTTCATGTGGAGTTGTAGTTGTCTCGGCCCTTAGGATTTCATCAAAAGTTTTTTTAAATATTAATTTCTTAGTTAATATTTTTGCTTCACCAGATCTCGCTTCTCTGATTTGAAAAGGATCAATAAAAGTCAAGATATAGACTAAGTTAAAATTGAAACCAACTTAAATTATAATTTTAATATAATTAAATTTTAGATTTTTTTGAATTTTTGCTAAATCCTTCAAATATTCAACCATGGGGTTTACATTTGGTCAAATGATATGAAAGATAGAAATTCCTAACCTTAAAAATTGAACATACTCTTTCTCCAACTTTGATAATGTAATATCAAGAATCTTTTTATTAAACAAAAGTTGAGTTCTTCTCTTAAACCCTTTTGTGGGGTGTTTTATTTCATACATCTAAATACCATCTAAATAAAATCGAAAATGAAGAAAATCCAAATAGAATGGTCTTTTATTTTCATTTTAGATTCCTTATTTTTTTAGACAGCACCCATTTGTTAGGCAAAGCAAAAGACCTATGGCATGCAATATATAAGGCATGAGTTTTGAACTTATAGGCTAGTGACTATTAGTGTGTATAACAAAGAAAATAAAGGAAAATGAGAAATTCTAAAAGAATGGTTTTTAAATCATGAATTAGGTTTACTTTCCTTTAAACTAAATTTGTTCACTATAATGTACAATGAATCAGTGATAAATTCCCTTGAGAATAAGATGAAGTTTGGTTGAATATACTATGCACTTAGTATTCCAACATACTAACAAAGAAAAAAAAAGATTATGCATAATTTTCTAAATGTGGGAGACTTATATTTTGTAGAAATAAGACTACAACTAAATCCTTTTATAATAGTCAGATGTTGAATTTGAAAAATTACGACTCAAAGAAAATGAGGAATTACGACTCAAAGAAAATTAGGAGTTACAGTAACTCCAAAGAAGTTTAGTTTTACTATTCAAGTTGGTTCTGATTTTTATAACTACAAAGAATTATAACCCCAATGCAGGCTGGTGGTAACTCTTGAAACTCCAAACACATTATAGAGTTGTAATTCCAAAAAAGTTAGAAAATCACACATTTTTAACTTAATTTATATTTCCCAAAATTTTGGAAATCTTCAATAATCTCTTGCCATTTTCAAAATTTTTGAAATGTAACATAAAGATCACATAAACAAAAAAGATAATGATATGTTGACAAGTGATCATCTTTATTTGTTTTCCAACTAGCATTGAATATCCTTCTAAAACTAAAAGATTACCACTGTAGTAAATAACATAGTCTTTAGTGATTTTTAAATATCTCAAAATTTGTCATGCCTAACCAATGTGCCTTATTTGAACTATTTGTGTATATATTCATTAAACCAACAACATAAACTATGAGTAGACGAAGTCATAGAATACATTAAACATTTGACCACCTTGACATATTCTAATTAAGACACTGGATTCTCAATGTTTCTAATAAAAATTAATTTTGGAATCTAACGATATATAGGCCAGTTTACAATCTAATGGATTGAACTTTGGAAGAATCTTTTCAACATAGTAAGATAGAGATAGTATAATTCTACCCTATTATTTTTTAATTCTTATTCATAAGATGACATCTACATCTTTTATGCCTTTCAGATCAAATTTGCTTGATAGTAACTTTCTGGTTTCAACAACTTGTTCTAAGTCTATACCAAAAATCAATGTCATCTACATATAAGCATATAATGACACCTTCCCCACATTTATACTTAATGTAAATATATTTATTAGATTCATTAATTTTGAATCTACTTAAAGACTTAACAAGTTTACATACCTTATGCTCTTCTCTAGACACAACAAAATTTTTGGGCTATTTTATTTATAACTCTTCATCCAAATCATCATTCAAGGATGCCATTTTGATCTATTTGATGAATAACTCAATTTTGGATTGAAACAAGAGTAAATAGTACTCTTATTGTGGCTATTGGACAATATATATTAAAACAATCAATTCCTAGGAAAATTGGGACAAAAGTCTTCTTTTCTTTTGGCTAAGGAACTTTTAAATTTAGCTTTTAGCAAGTTGGATTATGAGTTTGATACAATCTATCCATCAAAAACATAGAAGTGAAAACATTTCATAAAGTTCTATATCAGACTAATCAAGTCCGATTAGACTGGAAATGGTTCATGTTGAATAAGTAGACTTCAAACCCTCGTTGCTCTTGAGGAAAGCCTTTAGCAACTAACTTGACATTGAATTTATCAATAGTTTCATCAACTTTCAATTATTATTATTATTATTATTTTGAAAATCCACTTGCAATGAATAATTTTGGAGCCAAGTGATAAGTAAATTGACTCTTAAATTTTATTAGCTATGATAGAGTCTATTTTATTATTTATTCTTCCTTCCAAAATGAAACATCTTGTCATTTAATTACTTCTTTATATGTTTAGGATCAGCCTTAGTGTTAAAACATTAAGGAATTTCATTACTTATTATTTCTTTAAGGTAAATAATGAAATTCAAACCATAAGATTTTTCCTTTCTAGCCCTCTTGCTCCTTATCTCAATGATTTTGTCATTAACATTGTCATCATCAACTTTTATCTCATTTTATTATAGAGCATTGTCAATTTCTCTAAATATAGAGGTGAACCTATTTTCATCAAAAATATAATCTCTTGATACAATTATCATATTAATCAACATTGAATCATTAGGGTCTGTAACCATAAATCTATAGGCGTTACTATTATGTGCATATTCTAAAAGTATGCATTCAACACCTCTTTCTCTCAACTTACTTTTCTTAAGTTTTAAGAGCTTGATAATAGCTCTATGACCTTAAACTCTTAAAAAGGTAAAAATAGGTTTCCTTTTATCCTAAAGTTCATAAGGGTAACAGAGCTACTTTTATGAGGAACTCTATTTTTTTTTTAATAAACGCACTGCAAACACAATACGGCTCACTAGTGAACAAACTCATCCATTAGTGGCATTTTATTAATAGTAACAGTAGTCATACAAAAAAGTGGCAGGGTATAACCTAACCACATAGAGAATAAGTAGCATAGCATAGCATAAAGGAAACTAACTAGGATCCTGCAATCTATACAAGTAGGTAGCGTATAGGCTGAACCTATAAACAAAAACAGAGGCAGGGTATAGCCTAACCCCATAGAGATTAAGTAGCATAACATAAAAGACTAACTAGGATCCTGCGAGCTATACAAATAGGTAGCATATAGGCTAAGCCTATAAACAATACCAAAATCTGCAGAAATTTTGGCAGCATCTCATTTGTAAATAGAGCAAATCTTGTTTATCAAACAGCCAAAAAACAAAAAGAACTAGCACAACAAATATATAGCAATAACCATAAGTACCACACATATAGACAAAGTAGTGGTTTACCATCCCCTAAAAGTGGGCAACTCATGTATATCATCATAACAAATATTCTGGCATTCTCTTGGTAAGGAACCTACCCTGCCACAAATCTGCACATCCTCATGACTATGAGCATATGTTGCTAAGAAATCAGCTGCTCTATTCCCTTCCCGATATGTATGGATAAACGTAGTAGTGTTGCTAGTTTGCTGGATGTGGTAAATACAAGGGATGACAGTCCACGGCATTTTGTGGCCCTTATTTAAACCTTGAATTATAATATTCGAGTCCGACTCAACACAGTGTACGTCTATCCCTTTTTCCTGGCACAATTTAAGACCAAAGAGAATAGCATTAGGCTCTGCCCAATTGTTAGTGCCAGCCCCAAGATTTATTGAGTAAGCAAGGATAACGGAGCCACATGAGTCTCTGAGGACTGCTCCACCAAAAGCTCGACCATTCACACTAAAGCCATCCGTGTTCAACTTTAATTATCCATGGAGAGGGGTTTTCATTTGATCCACATCCCTTGTCTAACTGTTATCGGCACCTATACAATTTGCAAGCCGTCCAATGCAATGCCATCCATAAAGGAAGCAGGAGTGGTAGGTTTGAATCTATGGGACAAATCTTTCAACCAATGCACAACCTTTGTAATAACAATGTTAACATACATCGGTGAAATATTCCAGCAATCGAATTTCCCTTTGTTACGACACAGCCATAATTCTCAGCATATGCAAGGAAAAAGCAAAGTTTTGACCAAACCAATATGAGATTTAGAATCAGTAACTAGCATCCAAAGGTTGACCATTCCTTCAATTGTGTTAAAATGTGCATGCAAGGACAATAAAGAGACAAAGAACATCCATACCTATCTTGCAATTTCACTATGCAAGAAGACATGTGAATTGGTTTCCATCATCGGTTGAGTGCAACAAAAGCATCGAGACACAATCGGAATACCAATGGACCAAACTTTCTCATCAGTTGGCAGACCCCAATGAATAAGTTTCCACATAAAAATGGCAAGTTTTGTAGGCAGGTATTTATTCCAAATCAACTCAGACCAAGGGACAATTGGACCCAAATCACGCATTTGTTTGCCATAATTCTTCACTGTGAATTTACCCGAGGAGGAGGCAATTCAGACAAGTCTGTCTGGGATCTGCGGGTCCACGCCAATCTGTAAATCAGAAACATAATTACCACCATCAAGAACATCCATTACCGAGGCAATCCATCTATGTTATTGACATGCAAAGATGGAGCCGGGCCGTCATACCAACGGTCTTTCCAGAAGCTCACATCCCCCTTCCCAATAATCCAAATAGCCTGAGGAAATAGTACTTCAACAAGGTGTCTAATATTCTTCCACACATGAGAGCTATTGTGCGGTTGGCTGGAGGATGTAACACATGGATGTCCATATTTCTGCCTCAAAAGAGTGGCCCATAAAGATCTTCCTTGAATAAAGCTCCAAGCAAGCTTCCCATGTAGAGCACACATAACGTGGCTAATAGGCTTAACTCCCAAGCCACCTTCCTCCTGCGTAAGTGTAACGGTATGCTTGTTAATCCAATAATGTCTCGACTTTTCATTTGAAGCCTAGAAAAAGTCCACCATGATAGTCATTAACTTCTCTATAACACATTTCGGCACATGAATAACCGATAACACATGTATTGAGATAGAAGAGAGGACGTGTTTTATTAATACAAGTTTACCACTCACCGAGAAAAGTTTACCTTTCCATCCTTGCAGTCGCTGCCTAACTTTTTCAATAATCCCCTGGAAATACACAGATTTGCTCATTCCCTTGAATAGTGGGATGCCTAGATACGTGATCGGAAGAGCCTTCGGGCTGAAACCAGTAATCCACTGGATAAGACCGGCCCTTCGAGGATTCAAATGTTTGGAACCAATAAAGCAACTTTTAGTGGCATTAAAAGATTACCCACTAACATTTTCGTAGTTTTGTAGCAGCTTCCATAAGTGTTTAACGGACGAGGGATGGCCATTGGTGAACACTAGCAAATCATTAGCAAACATCAAGTGAGATAGCGCTATCACGTTTCTTGCCATCTTATATCTCCCAATTAACCCTTATTCAACCAAGGAGTTCAAATTTCTACTTAAACAGTCTTGGGCAATGACAAAAAGCGATGGGGATAGAGGGTCACCTTGCCGAAGACCTCTAGTGGAAGAGAAAAAACCATGTCTGCAATTGTTGATGTTGACTGAGTACCAACAGTTAGACACTGCTCGATAAATAAGGTCACACCACGTTTCACAGAACCCATATTTTCTCATGGCTCTCAATAGGAAACTCCAATTCACCTTATCGTGGGCTTTTGACATATCAAACTTCATAATCACATTAGAGCCAAAAACCTTTTTATCAAGATCACTTGCCAGTTCATGCGCGATGGCTACACTTTCATGTATATTTCTGCCTTTAATAAATCCGGCCTACTCATGAGAGATGATTATGGGAAGAACAGCAGCTAATCTATTATTCAAGACTCTAGTAACAACTTTAGAGAAGAAAGTGCACAAGCTGATGGGTCTTAAGTCGCCCATATTAGAGGGGTTTGGCACTTTAGGTAGAAGAATTAAATTGGTGGACGTCATGCATCTAGGCATCTGCATGCCATTAAAAAAGTCATGAATTGCTGTAATAACATTTTGTTTAATAATCTACCAGCAACTAGTGTAGAAGATTCCGGTGAAGCCATCGTGACCCGGAGTACTGGATTGATCAAACTCATTAACCACTAGCCTGATTTCTTCTTCACTAGGAGTAACAATAAGTTTCCCATGCATTTCTTTCGTGATCAACGAGGGGATTACTGCCAAAAATTCAGATTCATTAGAAATCAGAGACACTATAAAGAGTTTGCTAAAGTAGTCCAAGCGGCCTCCCCAATTACCCTTTGGTCTTCTGAAAATGAGCCATCATGAAGTTTAAGCTTGACCCGTGGTTTGTGCCTATTAATCTTTAAGGAAGCATGGAAAAATGAACTATTCCTGTCTCCCGTATTCAACCATGTTTCCCAAGATTTGTCCCGAACCAGCTTCTCTTCTTGTAGCAACAAAGTGTTTAACTGAGTATTGGCGCCTGCAATTTTCTGTACAAGTTCTTGGGAGAAGCTACATTGTAGCTCACATTCAAACCCACGGATGTCTTCTTGATGTTCCCGAATCTGGTTGTAAACATTCTTGAAAGCATTCCAATTCCAATGCTTCAATTTAGCAGCTAGCTCTTTTAACTTCTTATACAATTGAACTATTGGTGGTCCCGTGCTGTCTAGACCGTGCCAAACTGACTGAACGAAATGATAAAACTCAGGATGATCCACCCACATAGAGCAAAATTTGAAATCTCTACCAGGTTTACGTTGAGATGTCATACTCTAAAGGATGGGAGTATGATCTGAAAGACTTTTAGGCAGGTGCGACACTGACACCGTGGGAAACGTAGTCACAAATTCAGTATTGAGTAGTATCCTGTTTAGCCGTCACCAAACTCTTCCATTGGACCAAGTGAATGGTGTCCCCATAAAACCAAGGTCAACAAGGCCTGTAGCTGCTATAAAATTTTGAAAATCCGTCATAGCCCCTATCAAAATGTCTACTGCCCGCCTTCTCTTCTTCTTTTGCAATGACATTAAAATCACCCCCAGTAACCAGGGGTCAGATGTGGAGGATGAGAAGGTCAATAGGTCCTGCCATAAATCCTACCTACCCGTTCTTGTACATTTCGCATAAATAGCAGAGATAAAACATTTCTCTCCACTCGCTATCTAGGTTACATGTAGGCCAACATGTTGAGGAGTAACATGCACAGCATCAACAGTAATGGAAGCATCCCAAAAAACCCAAATATGCTTATTAATAGGGGCAGCATGATAAAAGTTAGGCATGCATATTTTCGAGGCTACATTAGCAATGTGGTGCTCTCCCCTTTTTGGTTCTAACAAAACAACCAAACTTACCTTGTGTTGAGTTAACAAATTAGACAAGTGTGATAGCTTTTCTTGAGACTTGCTGCCTCTGGAGTTCCAAAACAGACAGCTAGACATGTGTTACTCTGGTGACTTTAGATCTGGTAGTAGGGCTAGCGCTTTTACAAGATACACCACTTTTGCGCTTGAGCTTAGCATTTGTGGTCGGCTCATGTCCCATATCCATTCAAACATTATCCTTGCCGTTGACCATTGCAAGTAGAATAAACCCACTTGAGGACCTAACTTTTGACAAAGTCCTATCAAATTCACCAACTGTAATAAAGCAGTCATCCTTCGGCCATATATGAGGTGGGTTCCGCATTCGCCCAAGACGAAGCTTTTGTGTTGGAGTTGTCAGAAGTACACCCTTGTTGACATCATCTTGCATCACAAGTAATTCATTTACCACTTTATCAGGTTCGTCATCAAAAACAATGTAGCCCATGTTATTTGGCGCAACTTGCTTCGGAAGGCTATTTAAAATGAACTCCAAAGAATCCCTTCCAAACCGCTTATCTTTCATCAAATTGCCACTGTACAAATCCTTAGTTTGGACATTGGTCGAGTTAGTCAAAGGCGGGGTAGTAGCACCACTTGGCTCCAACAAGTTTTCACCATTTTCATTAGCAGCTACGAGTGAATTGTGACTTGTACTTGCATCAGGCATCTCTTCGATGTGAGCCATTTTTATTTTCCCAGTATTCCCAGCATTCTATTTGCCCTTGCTACATATTGTCGTGTCCTGCAAAGCTTCTGTAACAACAGTATGAGGTTTCTCAAGATGAGCCGCTCATCGACTTGCAGCAAAGCAGCATACCTCCCTCTCAATTGGCGTGCACATGTGCCTACAACCTCCTTGCTTTTAGAGCCTATTTAATATATAATAAGCACTTAGTATTGTTTCATCCCAAAAGTCTTAGCTTAAACCTAAATTTGAGAACATTGCATTAACCCTTTTAGTTAGTATATGATTTTCATGTTCAAGTACATATTTTGTTAAGGTGTATAAGGAGCAATAACTTCATGTCTAGTTTTAGTAGGCTAAAAAAAATCTTTTAGATAATATTCAACAATCCAATCGGATTTTATATATTTTATGAAAAATTCACAATGAAATTCAATTTCAAATTTATATATTTTAAACTTTTGCATAACTTCATTTTTGGAATACAATAAATAAATATGACAATATCTTGTACAATCATCAGTTAATGTTACAAAGTATTTCTTTACTCCACAAATAAGTGTGTTGTGTAAATCACATACATTACTATTTATAAAGTTTAATTTATTTTATTTTCTTTCAAATTTAAGAAAAAGATTCCCTATAATTTACATATCATGCATTAGTAAATCTCTCTTCCTTTTGTTCACTTATGGCAACAAATCTAATTTCATCATGTCATGAATTATAATTGTTCTAATTTTTGATGCAATAAAATAGAAGAATACTTAACCAAATAAGCAAAAGAAGTAATAATTTTATTTATTACCATAACATTGAGTTTAAATATGCAATTACAAAGATAATTCTTTTATACAAACATCCCACTCTTAGTAAGTACAAATTTATCAACCTCAAAACTAAGTTTAAAATCAAACTTGCTAAACAAACTATAAGATACCAAACTATTTCTCTTCCTCATTTCTAATACATACAACACATTGGTAAAAATAACAATATTTCAAAAGTAAATTTTAAATTTGTCTTCCAATTCATAAAACAAAAGTTATGGAAGAATTTCTCATATAAAGGAAGGTTTCATCATCAACTAGTTTCATAAATTTTAAGAATTCCTTATTCTTGCATACATGTCTAATAGTACTACAATCAACCTACCAAGCAAAGTTATTTTCTAAAAAATTAATCTCAAAAACCATTACAACTAGTCATTTGATTGCATTGATAGAATAATCTTGCTTTGCCATCTTCCTTTTGCAAAATCGATACTCATATTTGTAGTATCTCTCTTTCTGACTCTCATTGGACTCGCTTAATTGACCAACTTCAATCACATACACCTTGGATGAAGGATCTTTATATTTATCTTTCTATTTAATTTGAGAATCTTTGTTCTCCTACATACAAGTGAATTTTTTTTTTAATTGAAAAGATTTACCAAAACTTTCAAGAGTGAGTTCTTCCTTTTTTTATGTTTGTAATCTTTCTTGAATTCTTTCCAAAAAAGTGGTAGTTTATCAATTATGGAATTAACAATTACAGTATCATCCATATGTAGATTATGTTGACTAAAATGATTTAACATTTTTTCAATTTCAGCAAATTGTTCCACAACAAATCTTTTGTGTACTATTTTATAATTTAAAAAATAATAAATAAGGAACTTCATACTTGTAACATTTTCTTGCACATACATTTCTCATGCTTTGTCCAATATTTTTTTGTTGCAATAGTAATGATACTGTAGACATTGAGCAACCCATACTCATAGCATTAAGGTGGCGAACCTTGCGAATCTCATTATCATTCTCCCATTATTGGCATCTTCTCATGTTATCAAGAGATTCTTCTTTTTCAATTGTTGGATAAAGCTTTGGAGTGGTGAGAACATGTATCAATTCTATTAACAAAAAGTGAACTCTTTTCCTTCATCTTATGAAGTTGTACTTATCAAACCTTTCCAATTTGATAATATTAGTTGCCAAATCCTTCAAAAAGCTTGCCTTTTCAAGTAAGAAATTTAGTCTAAAAATTATTAGTATATGTAACAAAGAAAACAAAGGAAAAATCAATGAAATTTTAAAAGATTAGTTTCAACTTGTAAATTAGATTCACTTTCCTTTAAATTAAATTTGTCCATTATAGTGTGTAATGAATCAAAAACAAATTCCTTTCAGGATAAGATTAAATTAGATTGAATATACCATGCACTCAATATTATAACTCACTAAAAATAAAAGAAAAGATTGTGCATAAATTTTTAAAGTGTTAGACTTTTATTTTATGCAACAAATAAGACCGCAACTAGATCTTTTTATAATAGTTGGATGTTGAACTAAAGGTTTTGCAATTTTTGTGATGGCAATCTTAAGTTTTTGGTTCACACAATTAAATTCTTTTTGTAAAGTCATCTGGATTTCGTCGATTCCTTATGGTCGATTTTCTAGTAATAACTTTGGGAATCCCAAAACCAAATGATGATCTAGATCAGATCAATTCATTTTTTGAACGTGCAATTCCTTCTACTAAAGAAGATATTTTCATATTCTTTTGTACATAATTCTTAATGCATTTACTGATTTTTCAATCTTCGTGTAGCCCCTTAGAATATTTTTTTTGCTTGTGCAAACCAATGAGAATGATGACTTTGGATTGTACCAAGTCTAAAACCAAGTGGATTTTTTTTTGTCCCATGTTTCTCCGCTACATATATTTTTTTTTTAACGAATTTATCTCTACATCTTTATCATTTAAAGATATATCTTTTATTACAATAGTTAGATGACAAGTATGCATTTTTATCAAATAATTACGCCCCTGAGCCTGGGGTTTAAATTTCTTTATGGTAGTACTCTCGTGAACTTCGGCTTTACTAAAGAATAAATTGACTTCATTAGAACCCATATTGGAATAAGCATTTGCTGTTGCAGAGTAAACTAATTTAAAAATGGGATAACATGCTCGATGGGGCATGAGCTCTAGTATCAAAAGTGTTTCTTCATAAGAACATCCACGAATTTGATTAATTACTCTTTGTGCTTTGTCAGTAAACATAGATATTTGTTGACCTAAAGCATATTCTTCTGTTTTTTTCTTTTTTAGCATTATCATAAAGTTACCTCCAATTAATTTATTAATTTATTAATTAATCTTCATAAGTATCATTATCTTTAATCTTAACGATGAGATCTATTATCACTTTTTGCATGTTCTCAAAAATTTAAAATAGGGACAAATTCTCCCAATTTGTGGCCTACCATATGATCTGTTATAAAAAGAGGTAGATGTTCCTTACCATTATGAATTGCAAAGGTATGCTCGATCATTGTGGGTATAATGGTGGATGCCCCAGACCAAGTTACTATTATTATTATTTTTTTTATTTTATGTTAAGTTTTTCAATCTTTTTTAATAAATGGTTGGCTACAAAGGGATTTTTTTTAGTGAATGTGTCACAAATTACTCCTATTTTATTTTATTTTATTTTAAAGATGAAGACAAAATTATATATTTTTCCTATTTACTACGGTAAAGAAAAATTAAATTATCACTATATTTATTCATTTTTCTACTTTTTCTTCCAAGTACAGGATAATCCCAAGGGGTTGTGGGTTTTTTTCTACCTATTGGGGCTCTCCCTTCCCACCCCCTTGGGGATGGTCTATAGGTTTCATAACTACTCCTCTTACTATAGGACGCTTATCTAGCCAATGTTTAGATTTGGCTCCACCCAAACTTTTCTGGTTCACCTCAACATTTCCTACTTGTCTGACTATTGTTGAGCAGTTTTTGGATACCAAACGGACTCCCCAAAGGGTAATTTTAATGTGGTCAATTTCCTCATTTTTGCAATCAGTTTCGCTATATCACCCACTGTTCTAGCTAATTGTCTACCCCTTCTAAGTGTGATTTCTATGTTATGTATGACCATGCCTAAGGGTATACCAGTTGAAATAGATTTTTCTTTTTGATCTATTCCCAAACTATACAAGCTTCTTACAAAGCATATAAATTTCTAGATGTAGATGATGATATCTATATAAATAGATCTTATATCGTACAATGAAATATTCCATGGGTGGATATATAAATACAAATATGACGAATGACGCATGTTACGATTTTCTACATCCAAGGTCTTCCCGTTCCGTTATCTGTCTTATGTTCTTCATGTAGCATTTAGATTGAATGGCTTTATAAAATTATGTTAATACTTCCACATATTATGGGTAACATAGGAAATCTTTAAAATTACCGCTACTTAGGTTTTAATTCCCATTTGACCATCAAAATGAAATGTGAATAACCCGTCCTCATCTCTTTAGAAGGGGCACTTTTGGCTTTGTCAGTGTTTGAAACAATTTTGTCTTTTCCATATTACTATATCTCTAGAGTCAATAATTTTATATGAGGAACTATTGAACTCAATCACTTGTTGTCATTACTTCTGAGTTTTTTTTGTTAAAATCTATCCTATAAAGGTACTCAAATTGGATTAGTGATCAATTTCTAAGTTTCATCGTAAACCTAATTGGTTACTTCCAAATACGTAAATCAATATTTCAAACCACACTCAAAGGTAGGGCATTTCCCATTTTTATAGGAACTTCTATACCAGAAACAACGGTACCTCTAATTATAGCCCCTAATGAGATGTTAAATATATCTCTTTTCACCATCCCCATAGTATATGAGACAAATGTCTGCATTTCGATTAGAATCGTATTCTATGGTTACTATTTTGCCATATATGTCTTTTTTATTCTATTGAAAATCAATTTTACGGTATAGATGCTTATGACCTACCCTCTATGCCCTGATGTAATGATTCCTCAAGCATTATGACCTTTACCACAACGATGTTGTCTATAGACAAAATTGTTTCATGGATTGGATTTTATTTGATTGTCTATAGTTCCATTGCATGTACTCGGGGTTGGAGTTTTTTATAAATGTATCGCCATGCTATTAAGTACTTGAATTTAAGTCCTTTTATTTCAAAGAGGTAGAATAGAATTACCCGGTTGAAGTGTAATAATAATATGTCTGTAATGCATTGTATGTCCCTTAATAGGTCCCATTTTTCTACCCTTTTCCAGAAGTTGATAACTATTCATAATTATTACCTTGACCCCGAAGAAGAGTTCGAACCAATGTTTCATTTCTGTCATAGTTGATCCCGATTTTATATTAAAAAGTATATTGATTTTTCCCCAATAACCTAATACTTTTGTCTATAAATACTGCAAATTTGATTCTATCCATAAATCAATTTTTTTCCCTATGAGTTCAACTCTCAATAAGAATGCTAGTTCTTACTATTCATACATTATAATATGAATATACCACATTAATTTTTTATGTATGGATGATGAGATTCCCTTGATACAAAGTCAATTCTAATAGACTTATTGGAGGGTCCTATTGGCATGCATTCAGCATGAATTTCCCTATTATGAGTTAGGTACTTTAACCATTTAGCCATGAATGCTTGGCAGAAATCCTCATGCATGGTGAATAACCAAATTCTAATCGAAATGAAATCTTAGGATAAATCAAGGCAATTTAGGAGGAATCAATGAAAGCACATCAATTCAAATCGTGGATTTACAAATTGAAAGAGATTAAGAATTCTCACTATTTTTTAGATTCATGGACCCAATTCAATTAAGTGAGATCTTTTATTCACATTTTTTTTTGTCAAGAATGTTTTATAAAACCTTTTGACCCCCGAATTTGGAGTATCCTATTTTTACGCAACTCACAAGGTTCAATACGCAATCAACATTGCACGATCAGAGGTGTCATACTCTTTGTGGTAGCGGTCCTTCTATATCATATTAATAATTGAAATATGGTCAAAAGTAAAATTTCTATTTGATAGGGCTTCTTCCTATACCTATGAATTCCATCAGACCCATAAATGATACATTAGAAGAATCCATTGGGTCTTCCAATATCAATAGAGTGATTGTTTCGCACCTTTATCTTCCAAAAGGAAAAAAGATCTTTGAGGGTTGGTTCCTAAATCCGAAAGAGAGTACTTGGGTTAGCCCAATAACTAAAAAGTGTAGCATCCTTGAATCTAACTAGGGTTCACGGTGGTGGAGGAACTGGATCAGGAAAAAAAAAAAACGAGATTCTAGTTGTAAGATATCTAATACAACTGCCGCTGGAATTGAAATCTTATTCAAAGAAAAAAATCTCAAATATCTGAAGTTTCTTTTTATATATTATATAGATGATCCAACCCACAAGGACTATGATTGGGAATTGTTTGATCTTCTTTCTCTGAGGAAGAGGCGAAATACAATCAACTTGAATATGGGACCACTATTCGAAATCTTAGTGAAACACTAGATTTCTTATCTCATGTCTGCTTTTTGTAAAAAAAAAACCAATTGAAGTGGAGAGTTTTTTTAAACAATAAGGGCCTGGGTCAACTATTCAATCAAATGATATAAAAATTACACATTTTCAACTTAGTTTTACGTTTCTCAAAATTTTAGAGATTTTCGTCTCACTCAAGAGAACATAGGAAATATTTATTGAGGTAGTTAAAAAAAAGAAGAGTGTTTAGATTAAACAAAACTAATGTCATGCAAAGTCCAAGTTCATAGCTACCAAAATATATGTATTACAGCATTCTTACTCCTGTAGATAGTTTCAACACTATAATTCTACAGCTCCCCTTGCTTCCAAAATCAAAAAAAAAAAATAGTAGTAAAACTATAAATTTATGATAATTAAGAAGAATGATACTCATAGTACAAATTTTTAATAAATTATCTCAATTATAGTCAAAACTTATAATAACTAATATGGTAATGATGAAAAAAATAAAATAATCTCTTACATTTTATAATTTTCAAAAAGCGTGATAAATAATTTTATTTTTTTGTCATTACTATATTTTTTAGTATAATTTTGTATTAGATGTATCATTACTCTTTAGTTATTTTAGGATAATTTCATTATCTAATTTTAAAATGAGACAAAAATGGATCAAATGCAACACAAGGTTAGGGATTGATTGCTATAATTCAAAATTTTGGAGCTATTTTGCCATCAGTGTAAAGTTGAATGTGGTATTGTACAATTAACCACTTTTAAAAACAATTAATATATTATCACACTCTTTAGGCCCTTTTTGATAAAAATGAATGTTAAAATCTAAATGTTAAATACCAAAATTTGAATGCCAAAGTAAATAACTTGCTAAAATTTGAATGTTTAAAGTTTAATTTTGAATGTCTGAATTAAAATGTTGAATCAATTAATTTTTTTTGATAAACATTTGATTTGAGTGTTGAATTACACAAATTATACCATTTTGCCCTTCTATTGTTTTTTTATTCATATGTACAAATATTTTTTTAAATTAAGCATCAAATATTATTCATGAAAGTATGTATAAAATCTATCAAAATTAATATTTAAGGCAACAAATAAAATAAAAAATAAATTAACTGAAATTTATTTAACCTTTTTATAAGAAATGAAAAAATATTTTTGAAAATATGTGCTATTAGAAAAAAGAATAAAAAGGAAAGAAAGTCATATATAAAGGGATATTTATAGTTAAAGGGAAAATAAATTAGTTTGTTAAATGATTTAATAAAAGAGGGTACATTTGAAAAATTCATTAAAAAGTTTTCTTGATAACATTAAATGATAAGCCTTAAATTAACTTTTACTACTTAAGTTTTTCTATATATAATAAACTATTCTTAAGCAATTAAGGGATTGTTTGACAAAATCAAATGTTTAATACAACAATCTGAATACTGAAGGGATTAAGTCACTTAAATCTGAATGATTAATATTTAATTTTGAATTTTTGGATCATAGTGCTAACGAATTAATAATGTTTGATAAACATTTGATTTAAATACTGAATTAATCAAATTATACCATTTTGTCCTATTGACTCTTTTTTTTTTATTTATATGTTCAAAGATTATTGTTTCAAAATTAAGTATCAAGTATTACTTATGAAGACATGCAAAAGATATAATATATCAAAATTAATATTTAATACAAAAATGCAATAAAAAATAAATTAATTGAAATTTATTTAACCTTTTACTAAAAAATATAAAAAATACTTTTGAAAATATGTGCTATAAAAAAAGGAAAGATAGTCATATTTATAGTTAAAGAAAAAATAAATTATTTGTTGAATGACTTAACAATAAAGGGTAAATTTGAAAAAATTGTGAATTTTTTTTCCTAATCTCATTAAGTGATAAGTATTAAGTTGAGTTTTAGTGTTTAAAATTTTTTATAGAGATTAAGCAATACTTAAATAATTAAGTAGAGTAAAATTTCATTATCAAATAACCAAACAAACTAAAATTTCAAAATTCATTAATTTTAAACAATAAATGATGTTATCGAATAAGGAGGTAACTGTCATCTTAACTTTTGTGTGGGGTAACTATCAAGCTGAAGGAGAAAATGATTTGGGTGAGTTTCAAGTACGAGTTTTTACCTAACTTTTGTGTATATTGCGGGCGAGTGGGTCATGTGGAGAAAGGGTGTGAAAAACTTAGTAAGGACCAGGAAAAACAACAACATAACAAGGGTTAATATGGTGATTGGATTCGGGCAGGAGCTGGGAATTTAGGAGATAAGGATTCAGGGAGATTTGTGTCAGTGAGAAGGAGTTAGAGTCAACATAGGGAGCTAATTAAACCTCAGAAACTGGCAGTGAACCATGAGAAAGGCAAAGGAGTGGTTGATTCTTCAAGTGAAGTGCCAAAAATGCAGACAAAAGGTGAGCCTGGTTAGGGTGCTGAAGAAACTGGTATTCAAGTAGCAAAAATTCTGGAGGTGCCACGGGAGAATAAGGAGGTACTCATTAGGAATCAATCGAGTAATGGGGTTGAAATGGAAGTGGGGCAGAAACTGAGTGCAGCGGCTGAAGTTGAAGTCGGTCAGACACAAAATTGTTTGATGGACATGGAGCTGATGAACATTCCTATCCAGCATGAGCCTTCTGTTAAACAACAAATGGTTATTAGAAATAGGAAACTGCATTTTGAGTCTTTTAGGAGGGGAAGAAAACATGAAGAGCCAACACTCTAGCAAATGGAAAAGGTTGGGGCGGAGGTTAAGGTTGGTAGAAAATGAGCAACAATAACCACAAAATGTTTCTGTTTAGCTTGGAGAAAAAAAAATGGCAATTAGTTGCTGTGGAAGAAAGCTCACAGGAGGAACTTGGACATCCTTCGAAGGAGAGTAGAGAAACTAGCTTTGAAGTAGGTCAATGCTCTGGGGTGAATGAGACTAGCCCAAGGAGGTCCCAAGCAAACCCATGAAGGTATGTGTGTGGAATTGCCGAGGGTTGGGTGGATCCTCGACAATTTCCCAACTAAGGGAGACCATAAATTCCTATCACCCGAATGTAGTGTGTTTATGAGAAACTAAGCAACAAAAGCCATGAATTGAGAAAATGTGTAAGAGGTTGCAATATGATCAAAGGTGGAGTTATGTAGAACCCAATGGGACAAAAGGAGGTATGTTAGTTTGTTGATCTGAAAATGTTGTAGTTAATCAGTTGATTAGCAACAACTTTTGTGTGCAAATACAATGTCAAATAAATGGAGATTTATTGAAATGTTGGCTTATCTTTATTTATGCTAGTATAGACATTAGAGTTAGAGAGAATCAATGGCAATTTCTGGAAAATGAGAGGAAAAATGGGGAGAATGGTGGATTTTTGGGAGGGGACTTCAATGACATTTCATATCCTTGGGAAAAAAGAGGGAGTAAAACAAGATCCGAAAGAAGTTGTTTGCCACTTAGGAATTTCATACAGAGTATAGAAATGGTCGATTTAGGATTTGTGGGTTATCCATTTACTTGGTCTAATAATTGGGAAGGAGAGGGTTTTGTTGAGGAAATGTTAGATAGAATTTTTTGTGCGCTAAGATGGAGTGTGCATTTTCATCAAGCCAAAGTCTTACATTGCACAAAACAATCTTCGAACCATCATATGCTTATGTTACTCTCGGATACTCAACAAAAAAAAAGGAAAGGAAAGGTTTATTTTTGACAAAAGATGGGTTAAGAAAGAGGGGATGATGGAAAGAGTAATTGAAGCTTGGAACAAACCACAAAGGGGCAATGATCAATATATAGTCACTTCCAAGATTTCTCAATGTCAAGCTGATTTTTAACTTTGGAATGCTACCAATGACAACAATTCAGCCAAGAGAATCTGAAGAATCAAAGAACAAATGGAAGCGTTAAGCCATGAGGGAGGAAATAGAGATTGGAGGAGATGGGATGAATTAAGTAAACAACTTCCATAGGCTTATAAGGAGGAAGAAGAATTTTGGCAACAAAAATCTAGAAATCTGTAGTTCAAAGAAGGGGATAAAAACTCAAAGTTTTTTCATGCAACAACCATCCAACGGAGAAAGGTGAATACTATTGAGAGATTACAAGCAAATAATGAAAGGATATGTGAGTTGAAATAGGAGGTGTAATAGGAAATTCTAGATTACTATGAGAAACTCTATACATCAAACAATCCAACACATGATAGGTACATTTTTGAAGGCATGCCTATATCTATCACCACGGACATGAACAAGCGGTTGATGAGACTAGTGGAGAAAGGCGAAATCAAAAAAGCTCTTTTTCAAATGCACCCAACCAAATCACCTGGACCGGATGGTATGACTCCAATTTTTTTTCCAAAAGTATTGGCATGTGGTTGAAGATGATATTTGCAATGCTGTCAATGATTTCTTCTCTCATAGCAAAATGTTAAAGAAAATAAACCACACTTTGATTACATTAATCCCATTCAATGAAAATAGGAAAGAAAGGATTTATGGCAATGAAAATTGATATAGCCAAAGTATATGATAGGGTTGAATGGCACTTTTTAGAGTTAGTTATGAGAAAGAGGGTATTTGAAAGAAAGTTTATTGTCGGAAATTTCCGACGGAAATATTGGCGCGACCCGGCGCCAATATATTCCGACGGACAATCCGTCGGAAGATTTTTTTAAAAAATTATTGTCATAATTTTCCGACGGATATCCGTTGGAATAGTTAACAAAATAATATAAAAAAAGAAAATTATATTTCCGACTGATATCCGTCGGAAATAGTTTGTAAAAAAATAAAAAAATTTAAAGAATATCCGACGGACATTCCGTCGGAATTTGGGAAAAAATATATTAAAAAAATGTAATTCCGATGGACCGACATTTTCCGACGGATTTCCCTCGAAAAATTTTAACTTCTGACGGAAATCCGTCGGAACATTTGGAATTCCGACTGTGCCGACAGTTTTCGACGGATGTCCGTCGGAAAATTTTTAGTTCCGCCGGTGACGTCATGTTCCGACGGATTTCCGTCGGAAATTTCGGCAATATCAACTTCGCGAGCATTCTCTTCTTCTTTGTTGTATTTTTTCTGCCACTCTTTGTAGCTCTTCTTTGTGAGCTTCGCCGTTGATCAGCACAACATTTGAAAGGCCGAGTTTTTCATCGATCAGCTTTGCTCTCCCATTTATGGAGCTCAGCATTTAAATCTAACAAAATCACTGTAAGAGCTTCTCTCCTTCTCCATTATTTTCTTCTTCTTCTCCATTCAACCAAAATAACTCGTTTATTTTTCATTTTCATCCAAGGTTTTATTCTTCTAGATAAATAACTGTACGTAAAGAACACAAATCTGACATTTTAACAAGGTACGTAGTTTATTTTTTATTACTATAATATTTAATTTTATATGTGTAGATGGATTGTATTTGGTACCGTAGTTGTTATATATCGTGTTAATGTTATATTAATTTTATGTCTTGACATAAATTATTCATTATATTAATGTTATATTTTTATTACTGTGATATTTATTTTTATATATGTGTAGATGGATTTCATTGAACACCGTAGTTGTTTATATATCGTGGTAATGTTATATTAATTTTATATCTTGACATAAATTATTCATTATATTAATGTTATATTTTTATTACTGTGATATTTATTTTTATATATGTGTAGATGGATTTCATTGAACACCGTAGTTGTTTATATATCGTGGTAATGTTATATTAATTTTATGTCTTGACATAAATTATTCATTATATTAATGTTATATTTTTATTACTGTGATATTTATTTTTATATATGTGTAGATGGATTTCATTGAACACCGTAGTTGTTTATATATCGTGGTAATGTTATATTAATTTTATGTCTTGACATAAATTATTCATTATATTAATGTTATATTTTTATTACTGTGATATTTATTTTTATATATGTGTAGTGGATTTCATTGAACACCGTAGTTGTTTATATATCGTGGTAATGTTATATTAATTTTATGTCTTGACATAAATTATGCATTATATGTATGTTATATTTTTATTACTGTGATATTTATTTTTATATATGTGTATATGGATCGCATTCGACACTGTAGTTGTTTATATATCGTGGTCATGCTATATTATTTTCATGTCGTGACATAAATTATGCATTATATTAATGTTATATTTTTATTACTGTGATATTTATTTTTATATATGTGTAGATGGATTTGATTCGACACCGTAGTTGTTTATATATCGTGGTCATGCTATATTAATTTTATGTCGTGACATAAATTATGCTTTATATTAATGTTATATTTTTATTACTGTAATATTTAATTTTATATACGTGTAGATGGATTTCATTCGACACCGTAGTTGGATGTATAACAGAATTGGACCTAACAGAAGAGGTTTAACCGATGAATTTATTAGTGGGGTAAATGAATTCGTGCAACATGCTTGTACTCTTCTTAAATATCAGAATGAAGGAGTCATTCGGTGTCTCTGCAGAAAGTGTAAGTCTGGTAAAATGTTTGGTCCAGAAGATGTGGTGGTTCATTTATATAAGAATAGTTTTAAACCTAAATATTGGTGGTGGATTGACCATGGTGAGGTAGAGCCTCCGAATTTTGACTCTATATATGCTACATATCTGCATGAGCAGGGGAATATCGCCGGAACAGATAATGCAGAAAGTAGTCGATATCATGATATGATAAGAGATGCAGCAAATTCTCATTTTATGGGTAGTGGTGAACGTGAATTTGTGCAAAATACTGAACAGCCTCCTAATGAAGAAGCTAAAAAATTTTATGATTTGTTAGAGGCTGCTAGTCGTCCGTTGTGGGAAGGTTCGACTCATTTTGAATTATCCACAGCTGTTAGACTAATGAGCATCAAGTCAGATTGGAACGTACCACACGACATCATGAATGCCATGATTGAATTGATGAGAGAAGTTAACCCCCAACAAGAAATAGACATTCCAAAAAGTTATTATCATTCCAAAAAGTTGGTGTCTAAATTAGGAATATCTGCCCAGAAGATTGATTGTTGTCCAACTGGTTGTATGTTGTACTACAACGAGAACGATCACTTAGAGGAGTGTAAATTTTGTGAACACCCTCGTTATAAAAGTGAATCGACTAGCAAAGGAAAGCGAGTCCCACTTAAGTCGATGCATTACCTTCCTCTAATACCCCAGCTTAAGAGATTGTATGCCTCCATGAGTTCTGCACCGCATATGAGGTGGCATTATGTGAATAGAAGGCCAGATGGTGTATTGTGTCATCCATCCGATGGGTTAGCATGGCGACATTTTGATGAAAAATATCCAGATTTTGCTGCGGAACCGCGGAATATCAGGTTAGGTTTGTGTGCGGATGGTTTTACACCCTTTAGTATGTCATCTACTCCTTATTCATGTTGGCCAATTTTTGTGACTCCGTATAATCTTCCACCTGAGATGTGCATGACAACTTCATATCTATTTTTGAGTTGCGTCATTCCAGGCCCGCATAATCCAAAAAATTCAATTGATGTCTACTTGCAACCCTTAATGGATGAATTGAAATTGTTGTGGCATGTTGGAGTCTTGACATATGATATTTTCACCAAATAAAATTTCAATATGCGTGCTGCACTTATGTGGACAATTAATGATTTTCCTGCGTATGGAATGTTATCTGGGTGGAGTACAGCTGGGAGATTGGCTTGTCCGATTTGCATGGAGGATACGAAAACATTCTATTTAAAAGAAGGCAGGAAAAATTCGTGGTTTGATTGTCATCGGCGATGGTTAGGACCTGATCACACATTCAAGATGAATGTGTCCGGATTCATTAAAAATAGTGTTGAAGTTGATGATCCACCGCGAAGGTTGTCTGGGGAAGAGATTTGGGATCGAATTTTATCTATTCCTAAGGTACATGAGGCAGGAAGTTTTAGACTTCACGGATATGGCATTCAGCATAACTGGACAAAACAAAGCATATTTTGGGAATTGCCCTACTGGAAAGATAACTTGCTTCGCCACAATTTAGATGTCATGCATATTGAGAAAAAATTCTTTGATAATTTGTTCAACACTGTTATGGATGTAAAGGATAAGAGCAAAGATAATGTGAAGGCAAGATTGGATCTGATGAAGCATTGTAGGCGGAGTGAATTGCACCTACAAAAACAGGCCAACGGCAAGTATTCCAAACCGAAGACAAAATACACATTCACATTGGATGAAAGACGCAATATTTGTGAATGGATAAAGAATTTGAAGATGCCTGATGGGTATGCATCAAATTTGTGTAGGTGTGTCCAACTGAAAGAAGGAAAATTAACGGGGTTAAAATCCCACGATTGTCATGTCTTAATGGAGAATTTGCTTCCCGTTGCATTCAATTCACTTCCTGAAAATATTTGGAAAGCAATAACAGAGATCAGTCAATTCTTCAAGCAATTGTGTTCGAGCACTTTGCGAGATACAGATTTAGACAGAATGCAAAATAATATCCCTGTTATACTGTGTAAGTTGGAGAAAATCTTTCCACCTGGCTTTTTTGATGTAATGGAGCATCTTCCTATTCACTTAGTAGAAGAAGCCAAACTTGGAGAGCCGGTTCAATATAGGTGGATGTATCCTTTTGAAAGGTAATTAAACTTATTTTTCCCTAATTACGTATATATAATTTTTTCCTAGTTCCCTAACATGTTGTTTAACGAATTTCAATTATAGGAACATTGGGAAGTGTAAACGGTCAGTGAAAAAAAGGCTAGAGTCGAGGGTTTGATTTGCGAAGCATACCTTGCTAGGGAAACTTCACATTTTTGTTCATTCTATTTTGAGAAGCATATCCCGAGTTTAAGAAACAGAGTGAATCGGCATGATGATGGAGGTCCTAGTACGAACCCTCCATCTTTGTCAATATTTGATCTTACGGGCAGAGCATCAGGAAAACCAACTATTCGGTGGTTAGACGATAATGAGCTCTACGCTGCAAACCAGTGCGTTCTGCTTAATTGTGAGGAGATTCAACCAACTCTGAGGTACAGTATGTTGATTATGTTTCTTTTACCATTTTTCTTATGTAATCTAATCGCGACATTAATGATTGAAATATATTTCAGAGATTTCAAAAATTATTACGGGAATGAAGCTGTTCGTGAATATTTTAGTACATGGTTCAAAGATTATGTAAGTGGTCATTAGTCTGCAAATATCTATTACGCAATAGATGTAAAGTCATTGTAACTTGAATGTTGAAGTTTTTTTTAATTCAATTGCAGGTACAAAATGTTTCTAACGGAGTGACCAACCCAAATCTACATGCTCTATCATAGGGACCAAGTCGAAAGGTGAAATCATACCAGACGTACTTTGTAAATGGATACAAATTTCACACAGCGACCTGGTCTGAAAAAAGAAAGACGATAAACAGTGGTGTATGGGTCAGAGGTGATGCCAGTGAAGCTGGCGAGGTCGACTATTACGGAGTTCTACAAGACATTGTGGAACTGGAATACTCATCTGGAGATCTCTTCAAAACAGTAACATTATTTTACTGTACCTGGTTCGACACACGGAGACCATCAGGAACAAAGGTACATCCACAATATAAATTAGTTGATGTGAGATATACAAGACAATACGGTACATTTGACCCATTTGTGATTGCACAAAATGCTAGACAAGTGTATTATGTTCCTTATCCTTTGAGACCTGATAAGTCTGAATGGTGGGCCGTGATTAACACAAAACCAGTGGGTAGGGTCAAAGTTGAGGATTCAATAGACATAGCATTCCAAATTGACACATCAAACGTGGAATACATTGTAGACGATGATTTAGAAGATAGTCTCCGAGATTTTAGTGCAATAATGATGAAGATGTTGATGTAGAAATGAACAGGCATGAGGATGATGGGGATGATGAGGATGCTGAAGAAGAACACGTGAGCAATGATTCAGATGAAGGGACAAAATTTGTAGACAGCGAAGAAACGAGTCCCGAAGAAGAATTTGAGGATATATATTCAGACTAAATAATATATTTTTTTACATAATTTTAGGATATATATGTTCTATTATTTTACTAATTGATTCTTATGCATAATATTTTGAATTGGAAAGTGAGTGGATGAACGATTTAAATAACCTTAATATTTGAAAATAATTGAATTTTATGTTACAACGGGTAAAAATAATTATTGAAAAAGTTTGTGGAGACTGTGTAAATGTGAAATGAAATGTGCATTCACGCAAAGTTCTCCTTCTCTTCATGTATATAACCAAAGCAACTCGCCCAGTTTTCCAATTGTCTAGTTAGGGGAAAAAGGGAAAAAGGGAAAAAGGGAAAAAAGGAAAAAGTGGGAGGGAGAGAGTTCCAGAATAGGTGATGTTCTTGTTCTACCCGAAAGAAATAGTGATTGGATGAATGATTTAAATAACCTTAATATTTGAAAATAATTTAATTCACTAATTACAATGTGTAAAAATAATTATTTTTCATTTATGAAATATTTTAAAATTTGAATAAAATATTTTTATTTATTTTATACATTTGAAACTTGATTAATTAAAATTTTTTATTTCAATTTTTTGACGGAATTTAAATTTTCGACGGATATCTGTCGGAATATTAAAATAAAAAATAAAAATTCTGTCGAATATTTTGTTATTTATTTATTTAACATAATACTTAAATAATTAACAAACAGAGATAGATAAAAATATATCATTTTCAATATATATTTTTTGAATAGTTAAACAAATAACAATTATGATAAAAATGAGGTAAATAATATGAATAAAAATACTTAAAAAATGAGTTGGCGGAAATATTCTAAAAAAATAAATTAATTTAAGGATATATATTCAAAATAAAATATTAAACAATTTCCGACGGAAAATCCGTCGGAAGTTCTTGCCAAAAATTAAAAAAATTTAAAATATTCCTAAAATATTCCGACGGACAAACCGTCGCAATTTGATCAAAAATAAAAAAATATTTAACGTTCTGACGGTTTTCCGTCGGAAATATTCAAAATAAAAATTTCAAAAATTTCCGACGGATAATCCATCGGAAGTTCGTCCGAAAAGTAAAAAAATTATTTTTTCCGACGGAAATCCGTAGGAAGTGTGACATTACATTAAAAAAAAAACCCCCCTTTTCCCCCTCCCTCCCGCGCGCCTTCCCCTCCCGCCTCCCACCTGCCCCCTCCCCCCAAAATTTTTCTTACCTTTTTTCCCCCCTCTTTCCCGCCCCTCCCGCCTCCCACCTGCCCCCCCCCCCATATTTTTCTTACCTCAATCGTCCTCGATCGTCTCCCCTCAATCGCTCTCTGCCGTCTCTCTTCGCGCTGGCGATCGTTGCTCGCCCTCCGTCCTTACCTCATCGGTCTTCAATTCCTCGGCCAGCAGTTGGAGTTTCGGTTTGGTTAGCCCCATTTCTGTATTTACGTTTTTTTAGCCAGCTGCTTACGAATTTTTTTGGTATTATTTAATTGTAAGTTACTGAGATAATTGTTTTGGCTTTTTGGTTCTGTTGGCCAGCAGTTCTAGAATTTTTTTTTTTTTGTTATCCTTTGTTCTGAATTTTGTTTGCAAACCGCCGAGTGCATGTTTTGGTCTTTTGGTTTGGTTGGCCATAATTCCTGGAATTTGTTGGTAGCTCCAGTTATGGATTTTATTTATACTGGAATTTTGGTTTGAATTTTTGGATTTGTGTCACATTTTGGTTCAAAGCCTCATTTTGTTTGATTATTTGAAGGTAAAGGTATTTTGTTAGAGATGTTGTATAAGAAGAGGGGCTTTACAAGGAAACTTGAACTGAAAACAAGTGTGTAGCCCGTTGAATTAAATCATGAGTGTTGTATGGTTATCATCTCTGCTGTTAGGGATCAGAGGAAGGAATTGGAAGAGCAGTAAGATGTCATATTCATTACATAGTCAGTAAGGCCACTTAATATTGGCTAAAGTTATAATTATTCTCTAAAATTAGTTACATATGATCTTCTATGTATTCAGATGATCTTTTGTGGGGTTACATGTTACATGTCTATGGCTGATCCTCTATGTATTCGGAAGATCTTTTGGTGGGGTTACTTGTTACATTTATATAGCTTGCATCTTTTGTGTTGGCAAACTTAAAGCTTTATGAATGTTTACTTGGTCTTGTGAAAGTAGAGTGTAATGAAAGCTGGTTTTGTAATGAAAGTTGGCAAACGTAAAGCTTTATGAATGTTTACTTGGTCTTGTGAAATTTACAATCTTTCACTTTTTTAAACTTTTGACTATTTCTTGGTTTTTTAAATCTTTTTTTACTTTGATATCAGCCTTTAGTTCTCACAGGGAGTAAAAACAGATAAGAGGAAATGGAAAAAATAAACAAAAAGTGGACATTATATGGTGTACAAGGGCTTACTTTAATACTAATCTTACTCATTATTTAAGCTTTGAACTTGTATGCTTCATTGAGATTATGATCCTGAGCATTTTAACTTCTTATATTCTTTTAATTGCAATTTCATATTGTCAGGTTGCTCTTTCTTGTTTTTTCCTAGATTTTTGTGGAAGTGGTGAGTTGTTGTGCTACCTTTTACCTACATAATAAAAAAGTTAGATTTAAAGTCAGAGTCTTTTCCTTCAAAGTTTTGGTTTTTGGCCGATACTTTTTGTTGTCTTGCGTTGTGGCCTTTAATTCTAAATAATAGGAATGAAAATGGAAATGAAAGAGACAAAATAAAATGTATCTTATTAGCGACATGGGCTATAAATTTTACTTTTTAATTTAGTTAGATTTCTAGAATTATTTATTTTTTTTTTATCCATCTTTGACTTGTTTTGACGAATTAGTTTGTAAGGGGGTAATTCTTAAATGATTTTCTTAATTGTTAGTGTTGCTTCGCTTTCTAACTTTGAGGTAGACATCAACGCACCTACGAGTAAAGAAGCTAAGCGAATCAAAAAAAAAAAGGTTATAGATGCCATGAAGACTGTTGAAGATGATAACGAAGATGTACCAATCAAAAACTAAAAAGACAAATGAATAAATTTACTTTCAAAAAATGGTTTTAAATATACTTTTTAATTTTCCATCAAATACACATTTTTTTAATAAGATGGAATGCTTTCCTTAAAAAAATTGTACCGTTTGTCATTCTTGTCCTAATTATGTTTTGGTTGCAAAAGTCATTAGCGGTTAATTTATATTTAAAAAAAGAAAAATCTTATCTTGCACTAATAGTTCTTTAATGAGTAATTTTTTTTTCTTTTAAAAACTTAGCAAGAAAAGTCTTAATTCCTTTTAAAAGGAATTATAATGGCACAAACTACTATAAAATTTAATTCCTTTGGGAGGGATAAATAAATAATAGTACGAAATGTGTTTGAGCTATTCTGCTAACAAAATACAAATTCTAATGTCAATCACACCTCGTTATATTTTGTTAGATATTGTAGGATTTTAATTAAATGGATAAAGATCAGAGCAGAGGTCGCCGTGCAAGTCGCGGCAGAGGTCGTATAGTTCGCGCTCGTCGAGCATACACCATTGCGCCCCTTCCGGCAGGTTGACTTTCGCCCACTCTTAGCCTGGCCAAAGACAGAGCACTGGAGATGGATCGGGTCCATCTTCATCACCACCGCGCATCACACATACTGGAGATAGATCTAGACTATCATCATCACCACCGCATTCGGAGCATCGTGATGATGGCGAAGCCGAGATCGAGCCTCCATTGGATCATGTACGGAAGGAGGATGGTGCAAGATATATCATACTAGACGAGACTTCTACCGGGTAAAATTTTTAGCATTTATTTTAAATAATACTTGTATTTAATTAAAATTTTAATATTGATTTCTTCTTTTGTTTATATTTTTAGATTCATTCCGAGTCATACTGCTGCAGGTGCAATTTACGATGCAATCAAAGCCCACTTTGAAAAACCTTGGGCAGTATGGCGCGAAATTCCACTAGAGGTTCGCGATAGGATGTTTGCGGAGTTTAAGGTAATTTTTTACTGTTATATTATTATTTATATTGATTTATATAAATTATAAGTTATATAATTACTAATGTCGTCATTTATGTTTGTAGCGCAAGGTTTATTGGTTGCCAAGAAATGATGAAAACATCCGCCGAGCGTTCGAAGTACGAGGGCAAAGCGCTTTGCGGATATTTTTCATCAAATCCGCCACAGAAGGACAAGACCCCAATGCATAGGCGACCACGTCTGGGAATGCCTTCAAAAACATTGGGCGTCTGAAGCATTCAAAAAAAGGCAAACTCAGGCAAAGGAGGCTCGTGCTTCAGAGAAAGGTGGGTCTCTCAATACTTGCGGCTCAATATCACTTGCTACACATGCAGCGAGACTTGTAAGAATATTTATATTTTTTTTTGTTTTAATGTCATTTATGTATAATTTAATATGATTTGTTAATCTAATATTTATATAATATGTAGGAAAAAACTATGGGCAAAAGGCCATCAAAGATTGACCTTTTCTTAATTGACCACAAGAAAAAAAATCCCGAGCCTGGAGAGCGGGATCAGTGGGTTGATTCCCGTGCCGAGGCTACATATGTGAGTTTTTTAGTAAAAATACTTTTTTTTAACAAAATCTATTTAGTTTATTAATAATAAATAAAAATGTGTAATATATTTTTTTCCTTGATAGAACGCTTTTCAATCTCTTGCGGTGAAGAAAGACTCAATCGCATGTGTCGACAGATGATAGTATCGCTGGACGCAGAATCCCCACGCAGTTGATGAAGAATTATTTACTCAGCCGCCATGGAGTCTACAAGGGTAGAGTTTATGGGATGGGAATCACCTTCTACGATCGCTCAGATATTCAAAGATCACCTTCGCTTGTTGTGTCGCAGTCGAGTATGATCCGATGCAACATAGAGTGGCCGAATCGACCGAGGAGGTCGATCGGGCGACAACAAATGACGGAGCTGATTCAGAGTCTACAGGCAAAGATAGAGAAAATGGAAAAGCGTACACAGAATAAAAGAAAAACAAGCAACAATGAAGATACTGACTTGAGCACGGATACGGACAAAGATTATGATAGTATTACTTTTTGTCAAATTTATGTGTATAAAACAATTTTTAGTTTTATTCTAAAATGGAATTTTTTTTTTAAAAAAAAATTTATTCAATTTCTGACGGAATTCCGTCGGAAATTATTTATTTCTTTTTAAAATTTTATTTAATTTCCGACGGATATTCGTCGAAAAATTTTAATTTATTAAAACGATTTTATTAAATTTTCGACGGAATTCCGTCGGAAATTATTTATTTCTTTTGAAAAATTTATTTAATTTCCGACGGACATCCATCGGAAATTACTTATTTTTTAAAACAATTTTATTAAATTTCCGACGATATTCCATCGGAATTTATTTATTTCTTTTGAAAAATTTATTTAATTTCCGACGGAAAACCGTCGGAAATTATTTCCTTTCCGACGGCAATCCGTCGGAAAAATATAATTTTTTATTATCCGGCGGCCGTCGCAAGATCCGTCGGAAAAGTTAGATTTTCGATGGCGAACCGTCGGAAAAGTTTTTAGTGACGAACGTTATTCCGACTGAATTTTTCTGACGGAAATCCGTTGGAAATCTTAATTTTTCCGACGGGAATGTGGATTTACCGTCGGAAATTGTCCGTCGGAAAAAATTAATTTTCTTGTAGTGAAATACTCACCCACAAAGAACATACTGAAACAATACTATTAATTTTAAGTACACTTTTAAACTACTTAAATGGAGTGATCCCATTACAGAGAAATACTCACAACTTTTACTAAATACTCATAATTAGGAGGGGGAAGAAGGAAATTGACAGGCCAAGCAAATTGTGAAAAGGTCCCCAAAACTTATGAAGATATCATCAGGAGCAACAAGAAATTTTTATTATGCCTAGAAGATCAAATTAACTGTTTCTATAAACCTAAATATTGGTAGACTGTTAAAAGCTTTAAACAATTGAACCAAAAGTAATTAGATAAACTAATACATATCAATGTAGAAAACTGAGGCAAACCTATCTCATATACCATTGCCACAGTGAAAGAAACAACCAACAAATAAGAACCAAAAAGCTCAAATAAATATAATAAATGCAACACTCCAAAACTGGTATATAATTACTCTAAACAAATAACACCCAAATGGATCAGTTGAGCTAGAAAGAATCATTAAAAGATCCAAGTCGATGAGCTTTCGTTGCAAGAGAATTCAACATCATAAGGCACAGGCACTAGTTGATCGAATAATCTGCTTTTAGAGAAAATGGTGACAAATATTTCGGCACGTTAATATATTTAGAGGATCATATAATTAATTTCTATTCAACTGCATTCTACACACACATATAACAGTGCATATGTGATTTGGTAAGTTGATGCCAAAATGGAAAGTGATTATATTTGGATTTTATTTGGAAGAGAGAACACAAAGATGATGATGATATACGGGAACTGGAGCAGCTTCAGTGCAGATAAGAGAAGAGAATAAAGTTTGTTAAAATAACCAAAATGAACACATACAAAAGAGCGTCCTGTAGTATTACTTTAAAAGTTGACCATCACTCTGCCTAAAAGGGGCTATAATTATCGAGAGTTTTAAGTCCAGAAATGAACATTCAAATAAAAATACTAATTCACACTCTTCAAGCACACCTAAAACCATCTTGGAGTTTTTTGAGTATGGAATTGCTACAAGCTCCATAACCAAGAAAGGAAAAATAAAATACACCACTTGTGCCATAGCAAACCGTCCCGCTATTCTCACAACTCCACAGTTGACATATATGCGAGCTAATGGAAAAAACCAAGGTCGCAATCATTTTAAGCAAGCCACCGACAACAGCTGGAATACCGGACTGTAATTGGATTACAAAGAGAGCTGGTGAAAGGCATTTTTCTACTAGAGTACTCAGACATTTTTCTATGGGAATACTCAGACAGTATATCCTAATAGGGAGAGGTGGAGATGATTCATAGGCCCGAAAACAAAAAAATAAACCCAAAAAAAATTCCCAAAAAAAAAACGACTGTGGATAGCAGTGCCCTAGAAAGCACTAAATCCCTAGGTTGGCGCAATGAGAGACTAACAGCACAAGGCGGAGAGAAGTGGAGTAAATTCGCTAACCCTTTTACAATACATGTGGATAAAGAATTCGACTTACCTGAAATGCAAATCTGACGACTGAATCCGGGGAACTGCTTTCATGGACGGCGCTCTTCGTGAAGGCAAACGAAGGCAGAGAGGGGTGCAAGCAGGGATTGAGAACTTTGGCCAAAGTTCAAATCTGAAAACAGAGCATCAACGCGGGCAATGGGTGGGAATTGAATTGTGGGTTGTTGAGAGATTCAAGTGAAATGTGAGTCGGTGGAGTAATGACCGAATTGATTGCGAAATGGACGTTAGAGAGGCAAGATTGAGAAGGGATTGAGAAGAGCAGAAGAACAGTATAGATTCCCATTGCCTTTTCAGAATGAATTGTGGAGTTTTGGACGTTATTCATGTCTAAAAAGGTCGTTACTTTTCTCTGCATTTTGAAATAAAAATAGCTCCAACTGGGTTTGTGTTTACAAAAAGTCCTACTTTTTCTATGTATAACCTAGTCCAAATGGAGCCTTAGTCTAGATGCAAAGTATACTGTTAAATCTGCATATACTCAGTTGACAAAAATTAGTTCGGAGAAGGAGTAACTACTGGAGAGCAGCACCAACCGAAGCAACATGCAGAATATGTGGAAGCAAACATGGAAGTTGAATTTTGAAGAGGAAATTGAGGCATTTTGTTTGGCGATATTGTCATGATATTATGCCTCTTAATGTAAAGTTGCAACAAAGAAGAATCCCTGTGGAACCTATATGCCCAATGTGTGGAGATGGCAAGAAAAGGATGGAACATCTTATGTTTACTTGTACTCGAGTGTAGAACATTTGGAAATTGGCTTCTGTATCATGGCATCACTCAAAACAATATGGAATTAATTTCATTCAGTGGTGGCAAGACATCTATTCCATATATCAAGAAGAATGTTGGGAAGAATGTGCTCAAGTTATGGTTTATCTCTTTTGGATGATTTGGAAGAGCAAGAATCTTTGGGTTTTTGAGAGAAAATAGATGGCGGAACAGAAGGTCGTCGAATTGGCCATTGAGGCGTGGATGGAATATTAATATGCCAATAGTGTTGAGTATATACAAGGTGAGTGATAATAAGTCTGACTAGTTAGGGGCTGGAGTATAGTAAAAAATCAAGTGGTAAGACTAACCCTTATTTTGTTTTGTATAATATAGTTAGATTTATCACTTGTGTTAGGCTATGTTATTTTTGTGGGAATTAGTTAGGAGAAGAGTAGTTTTCAAGTGTTGACATGTTGTCAAGTAGTCTTAACCAACATTAATGCTAAGAAGAGTTTACTTGAGTAAATACCATTGTATCCATTAATTTTTAAAAGTTAATATACCTATATTTTTGGGAAAAAAATGATATTATCAAATAAGTCCTAAGGAAAATAAAATTTAGTTATCAAACAACCCAAAATGTAAAATGTATTTATCCATTAATTTTAAACAACAATTGATATTATGAAACAAGCCCTTAAACTTAAATGTGTTAACATAAAAAAAAATTTAATATCTTAATTTTTTAATTTCATATTTTTATTATAAAATATTTTTTAATTTAATATATTAATTCAATATATTTTTCCATTTAGGATGGTTTACTATATCACTCAAATTGAATTTAAACGAGGAAAAAATGGAGAATTTTAAGAAATTAGTAAGAAATAAAGAAAGAAAGAGTATAGAGATAAGAATTACAGAGTCGGCGCCAATGTCTACAGCCGACCAATTATTTTCACATCCGTTTTTCATCATCCTCTCCATCCTTCGCTCGCATCGCGTCCACCACGCACGCGCGCGCGCACACTTACACAGACACATTCTTTTTAACAATTTCCCGTTCTCTTTTTGTTGGTTGTTAACTTTCTTTTTTCTGGAACTTTCTCTCTTTAAAATTTTTCCTTAATTCAATTACCATTTATACCTAACTTACACTAACCCTTTTTTTGTTATTCCTTTTCTCTCTTTCCTTTCTTTCCTTTCTGGCCTAATCGGTTCATTCTTCCGTTTTGGATTTTTTGTTGATTAAACGGAAGATGCCCGATTTCGCCTATTTATAGGGTTTTTACCTGAACCCAGCAATTCTCTCTGTTGTTTTTTTCTTTGTTATTTGAACAATTTGGAAAAAGAGATGGGAGGAGGCGCGGTTGCTGAGTTAACTCAGACTCAATCTGGGGAATTTTTTAAAGATAATTATAATAACGTAAATATGAAAGATAAGAAGAAAAAGCGGCGATCCAGACGAACTAAGCAGAATTCTACTAGTCCAGGTTCTGTTTTGTTTAAAGTTTGTTTTGCTTTTTTTTTTTTTAAATTGCTCTTTAAATTTCTGTGATGGGTTTTAGTTGATTTGGTGAAAAGGATATTTTGTTGATCTTTCTGGCTATTGCTATGACTTGTTTGATTAATTGTACTGCTTTAAAGTTTCAATCTGCTCTATTTGCGCTTTGAGAATTAGTTATTCGTTTGGCTGTTAAAGAAGTGGGCTGTTGTGTTGCTTGGAAGAATGAGCAACTTTACTGTTAAATGGATAATGAAGAGTCTGGGATAGAATACTTTTCTAACTGGTCAACTTTGCAGTATTTATTAACTTTGTTCTATGGTTTTTCTCTCCATGGAATGAACCCTTGTTACGAATTAACTAGTATTGTGAGCATTGTTCTATGGTTTTACTCTCCATATTTATTAACCCTTGTTACGAATTTTTATTGCACAGTTTGATTGAATTACGATATCTGGTGTTATTTTGAGTGGGTTTTAGCTGGTATTGATCAATTGTGTAATGGTGCTAAAATTCCTATCTCTCGAACAGATAACAGTTCATTAACTAAGATACCAGTTGGGGAAACACAATTTGCTGGTGGAGAGAGTACTTCCAGTAATTCAAGGTCAAATGATCGTCAATTACCTCGGGCATCTGATGTGGAGTTTAGTTCACCGCCAAATATGCATATAGATAAACAACAGTCAGAATGGGAAGAAGGGAACCATCGAAATCAGCATACTCTTGTAGCTGATACAAATGAAAGATTATTTTCCAGCTCATGTCCTGACAATTTTGGTAACCAGGAGTTGGAAGATTCCAATTTGGAAGGTGACATCGGGCCACCCCACCCGATCAATGTTAAAGCAAAGAGAAAGCTTTTTGCTCCACACTGGCTTGAAAATGCAGTCACAGAGGCACTAGAGGTGTGTCTAGTGATATTCTTCATATTAATGTGTGAAATTTAGTTCATCAGACATCATATATATAAATATATATGTGTGTGTGTGTGTATATATATATATATATTTTTTTTTCCCTTGGTGAAATATATATATATATAATTTTTTTCCTGGGTGAAATTTTGCAGAAAGGTGATGTTTTTAAGGCATTATTCTGTGTCAATGCTCACAACAAACTTGAGGTAGGTTCTTGCTTTTTTCTCCTCTCTGTATCTAGTTTTGCTTTTCGTCTTGAATGATAGTACCTTTATTCAACTTGAAGAAATAAAATGAGAATTCCACTTGTTATTCGCTTAACAGGCTTATTGCAAAATCGATGGATTGCAAACAGATGTTCTCATTAATGGGTTGGTGGCTCAAAACAGAGCTGTAAGTTCCCTTTATTGTCTTTATATAATGATATGTTGCATAAGACTGAATATATGAAGTGAGAATTCAACACGGTAAGATGTGAGGACGAAGATTCTGTGAGTATGCTCGGACAGGAGGTACCCAAGAAAGATGTTTTTAGATATTTGGGATCAATATTGCAAAAAGGGGGAGAGATTGATGAAGATGTAAACCATAGAATTAGAACAGGTTGGATGAAATGGCGAAGTGCAAAAGGGTTTTTGTATGACCGCAAAATCCCGATTAGGTTAAAAGGAAAATTTTATAGAACAGCTATAAGATCGGCGATGCTCTATGGAGCAGAATGTTGGCCAGCAAAGAGACAACATGAGCATAAGTTGGGAGTAGTAGAAATGAGAATGTTACGGTGGATGAGTGGTAAGACAATAATGGATAAGATGAGAAACGAGGATATTCGACGAAGAGTTGGAGTAGCACCGGTGGCAGAAAAGATGAGAGAACATAGATTGAGATGGTTTGGGCATATTTTTTGGCGACCTATAGATACACTGGTAAAAACAGAAATTTGTTATAAGGAGTATGATGGGAAGAAAGGGAGAGGTCGGCCGAAATTTACGTGGGGAAAAGTAGTAAAACAAGATTTAATGGATTTGGAAATAGATTGGTGGCTAGTTTCTAGTAGAATAGAGTGGAGGAACACTATTAGTGTGGTGGAAGAGCAAAATTCTAGTGGTCCCGACTGTCCTTTATAGTTTTAACATTTTTATTTATTTCTTTATCTATTTATATATCTATTTATTTTATTATATTTTCTTCATTTTATGGATTTATGTCTTTGGGTTCATCGACCACCGACCCCAACTAGTTTGGGATAAAGGTGGTGGTGATGATGATGATGATGATGATGATGAATGATATGTTGTATGCATTTTACAAATCTTAAAGGAGAAAACTTTCAGGCTATGTGTATGTAAGGATCTCTGATATGTGTATCTAAACATTTGAAAACTTAGGTTCATGTCTTAAAATTGCTCTAGATGTTCTTGGATGCTATCTGTATTTACAATTTAAATGGTAGGGTCAAAGAATTTTTATATACTTCTTCCATGAACAGAAGTTGCAACTGTGCTATTCCTTTTTTTGTTCCATGTAACAGTTCTAGCTTACCTGGAAGTAACCAGATGGAATGTGCATTATTGCTTCTCTACGTAAGCATGTGGCATAGAAATATTCTTTTTCCTTTTGATATTACTTTGCAGTATTCATATTTCCTTATATCCTCTTTACTTTGGTGCATATTACTACCACTTTTCATGGATATATTTCCTGGTAGTGAATTATTTTGTTTATACAGATTGAGGGGAACATGCTCGCTGTCAAAGTTGATCCTCCATCATTATGGTTTAAAATGAAGGGATACAATGGAAATGTGGAGAATTCTACTTCTGCTAATGATAATAATTTGCATGCAGAAGTTGCTGATATAGTTCTAGATAGTCTTAAAGGCAAAAACAAGATAGACGTGGAATGCAGTCACTCTAATGGTGGAACCAGTCTGAAACCATACAAAACTGGTTGTCGCAATGGAGAGATTGTTAATCCAGAATTGATAGGACCGTCAGATGAAGGTTATTTTAGTGGAACTTTTTCTTTTAGATCTGATGGGCTGGGAGCTTGTTGTTCTAGTAGTGGGAATGAAGCTGTCAATGCACTGGCAAATTTGTGTGCCACCGTGAGTTCATTTCCATCAAAACGACCAACTGGTAGAGTTGTGCGCATTATTGAAATGTCTCCTCGACGGAATACTGTTGTTGGATTTCTTGGTGTTAAGCAGTTGATTCGCAGCAAGGAGGGTAATAGAAAAGACACGAAGAAGAATAAGCTGTCATTATCTGCTTTGAATCCTGAATATATTATGCTGACACCCACAGACCCAAAATTTCCAAAAATGATGGTTTCATTTAGAAGTTTGCCTGAGTGCCTAAAGAATAGGCTGGAGGCTGGTGATGCAACAGTTGAGATGGATCTTTTAGCTGCACGTATTGTTGGCTGGGATGAAGAAAACAATGTTCCAGAAGCCCATGTGACACACAGTTTTGGAAGAGGGGGAGAAATAGAAGCACAGATTGCTGCTATTTTATTTGAAAATGCGATCAATGCTTCTTGCTTTTCCCCAGAATCTCTTTCCTGTGTTCCAACTGTTCCTTGGGAGGTACCACTGCAGGAACTTGAGAGGAGAAAGGATTTAAGAAATTTGTGTATTTTTACAATTGACCCTTCTACTGCTACTAATCTTCATACACTATCAGTTGATAGATTGTCCAATGGTACATTTAGAGTTGGCGTTCATATTGCTGATGTATCATACTTTGTTCTGCCAGAAACTGCCTTAGACATTGATGCCCAAATTCAGTCTATCAGTGTATATATGTTGCAGCGTAAATTGTCTATGTTACCTCCAATACTTTCAGAGAATTTAGGTTCACTAAATCCAGGAGTTGACAGACTTGCTTTTTCTATGTTTTGGGACATAAATCCTGATGGGGAGGTGCTAGATCGATGGATTGGTCGTATTGTAATACATTCGTGTTGCAAGCTCTCGTATGAGCATGCTCAGGACATGATTAGTGGCCTATTTGATGCTTATAGTACTGAACCTGTGCTAAATGATTTGCCAGACTTGCATGGCTGCTTTGAGTGGTCTCAGGTAGTTAGATCTGTCAAAAACCTTAATGAGATCTCCATGATTTTGAAAACAAGAAGGTTCAATGATGGAGCTTTATCACTTGAAAGCCCTAAAGTAGCTTTCTTATTTGATGAAGATGGGATTCCTTACGACAGTGTGATGTGTGGGAGGAAGGAGTCTAATTTTCTTGTTGAGGAATTTATGCTTTTGGCAAATAGGACAGCTGCAGAAATAATAACAAGAGCCTATCCCTGTAGTGCTCTATTGCGGAGGCACTCTGAACCAAACAAGAGGAAGTTGAGAGAGTATGAAGCCTTCTGTAACAGAAATGGTATCAAGTTAGATGTTTCTTCTTCCGCCCAGTTTCATTGTTCGTTGGAGCGCATTAGGGGTGAATTGAAAAATGATGCGGTGTTGTTTGATATTCTTATGACATATGCTACAAGACCAATGCAGTTGGCTGCATACTTCTGTCCTGGAGATTCAGAGGATGGTGGTGGTGATTGGGGTCATTATGCACTTGCTATCCCTCTTTACACTCACTTCACTTCGCCACTCCGAAGGTATCCCGACATACTAGTACACAGGATGCTAGCTGCAACTCTAGAAGCTGAGGAGATGTATTTGAAGCATAAGGAGATGATGCAGAAATTGACTGCAGAGGAAGTAATGGATCTTAGATGCTTTACTGGCATGAGTTGGTCTAAAGAAATTGTTGAATCTTCTGAAGCTCAAGATCTATTGTCTGCTGCGGCATCCAAGTACAAAGTTCCATGTACAGAAATAGTTGCTGATATTGCTTCTCATTGCAATGATAGAAATCTGGCTGCTCGGCATGTGAAGGATGGTATTGATAAGCTCTACATGTGGGCACTTGTCAGGAAGAAAGAGGTATCTTCTATGTCGTTTTCTTTTCTTGTCAGCCCCCCCTCCTTTCTTTTCTGATTTGCTATAGTTTTGAGTGGTATTTGACTGGAGAACATTATATGTTGTGTAGAATGTGAAATAAGATATGGTATTTGCTTGGGTTTATGAATGCTGGGAAATATATTGGGTTTATGGATAAAAACGTTATGGTATTTGCTTGTTTTCTTTGCTCGTGGAGTAAGGGTCATCCCATCATGACTATTTTCTTTCTTTTCTCCTCTCCCAGGGCCTTGTTTTCTTTCGAGTTAATGTACTAAGGAATTCTACTAGTTTTTTTGTTGCTTCATTGTAATTAGACTCTTCTATGTAAGCGTTCAAGTATTTGACTCCCATCTTAAAATAGAATCAATTGCCTGTTGGCTAGAAAATAGTAAGATTAATTTACTTGCTCTGACTCAAGAAAATAATCTACTTTCAAAAATTTTCTTTGTGCCAAAAAAAGGGGTCAACTTTTGAATGAAATTCATAATGCATGCTCACTAACCATATCTATGCATGGCTTATAATTAAATAGTAAGGATAAAAATAGAAAATTGTACATTTAATGGCGCAGCAAGTGTATTTTATCTTTTAATTTAAAATACAAGTTGTACCTACTCAAAAATGGACTGTTTCTTTGCAACAGAGGGAGGGTTTATTTATTTATTTATTTTTCATTCATCAATGAGTAACATGTTTCTGCCTACTCTTCTGGAAAGGGGGGCCCAATTAGGTTTTTGAAAGGGCTAGGACTTAGCCACTAGATCCAAAGGGTGCAATGGGACCTTCGTTGGAGTTTTAAGCTGGTCATGGTAATAATCTTAGAACCGAATCTCAGCAAGAGCCTTAAGGCTCTAATGGTGGCCAATTCCTCAACTGGCAGTTGGTTTACAGAATATTTGATTTTCTCTCAAAATTTCACTCAATAGGCTACTGAATGAAGAAAGAAAAAGGAATACATTTTTGCTATTTATCTTCTGTAAATTCTTTTCCCAACCTTAGTTCTCAAAGATGCTGTCAACTTCCTTCGCAATTAAGAAAATTGATGATCCATCTTGAATAAAATTGATCAGCTCATCCTATTATCTTATCTACTGAAGGTTTGCGAATCTAAAAAATTTCAAAACCATAGTTATTGATCTTGAATTTGCTGCCATTTTGTATTCATTTTTTTCTTGTTATAATTTCCTTCTTCATTTGGGTCGTTAGAAACTTTAACATGGGTAGGTTGTTACTGGGTAACTACATTAGAAGTTGAAGAGGATCAGAAATCCTCCCTCTCTCGCCCGTCTTTTGGTGCTTTTTTTGGCACAGAGAAACCTGTAGGTGCTTAAGAATGTTGGTAATTACCATCATCTAGATAAAATGTCAAGAGAGCATGACAAGTTTGAGGCTTAATTGTATGTATAATTGCAAGGGATGCATTAGCATTTCTGATTTCTTCTCTGGGGTGAAGTTGCCTAGGTTTTTTATTTTGTTTTATTTTTGGTACCAACAGAACTTTGTGATGTATTTTTATTCCTTCTGATAATCATGTTACAGGAAGCTTTTTAAGGTTGATAATCTGTAATGACTCTGTAACCTTTTTGTTGTATATTATTTTGTGTGATGGTCCTTTTTATCACTAGTTTTTGTGTTGTCATGCAGATTTTATGTTTGGAAGCTCGAGTCATGGGATTGGGGCCAAGATTTATGTCAATATACATTCCGAAACTTGCTGTAAGATTGTTTTTCTTTAGCTTATGGATTCTACAAGTTTCATGCATGCAACATACCTTCATGGCAATAATACTTATTACAACTTCTGCAAATAGGTTGAACGCCGCATATACTATGATGAAGTGGACAGTTTAACTGTGGAATGGCTTGACACAACATCCACTTTGGTACTTAGTCGATACACTAGTAAACACTATAGTAGGAGGGGTAGTCCAGGCAAGTTCAGGAGGCTTGAAGAAGTGGCTTTGATTGTTAGTCCATGTGATAGCAAGTCAAGTCTGAACACCTCGGGGGATAAAGATAACTGTGACAGTCTGAGTGAAGGTTCTGGTGTTTCTCAAATGGGGGATGTTGCACCTGCCTTTTTCCCCCTTACTGTACGTCTCCTTTCCACGATTCCTGTTGCTCTTCATGCAGTTGGTGGGGATTATGGTCCTGTTGATATAGGGGCAAGGCTATATGTTAGTTCATACTTAAAGTAGGTTAAGGTCAACCAATATCATGGATAACCGTTTTTTCAAGTTAAACAACAGATGATGAAAGGGTCTTTTCAGTCTATGTAGATATGGTAGTAGTGGTATATAGCTCAATGAATACTTTTTTGGGGGAGAGGAGAAAATAATTGTTCGTCCAGACCTGGTGATGCCTTGAGAATATGATCGTATCTGGATATTTTCGGGATGGATGTGTAAATAAAGGGGTTCCATATGTGGCTTGTTTTCTTAGTGGCTTCTTTTAAGAAGCTGCCTGCAGGAGCTGGCTGGTTTTTGTTGTCTGTTTCTGCACCCTATAACACGGTTGGACCGTCCTGCTAATGTTGGAAGCAAAAAATTAATCTTAGAACTGCGAGTTTTGATCTGCTTCAACCCAATGTGTTTTTTAAGTTTGGGTGACTGGTCTAATTCTAATTTGTTTGACTTTGCCTTATTGTTAAACTGATATCAGTTTATGGATAAAGTGGCTTTTTGATCATGGTTAGACCTATTCTATACTAAACGTTCGGTGTCATTCCCGTTGCAATATTTTAATTTTCTGCTGGAACTGGAAGAGAATGCCTTTCCTTACCCTTGACTAATTATCCAAGAAGGCAAATGTTGTGTTCGTTACTTTTTGTATGTGCATGGAGTGCCAGCGAAGTGTTCCATTAGCAATTACAGAAGCATTTAACAGATTGCGAATTGTAGACATGGGTCTAATTCAAGGACATTGAACAGCTTGCCAATTGTTGACATGGTTCAAATTTAAGGACATTAATGAAATGCAGTTGTTTAGTTGGCAAGGTTCGTTTTATTGGTTAGTTGGACGTTAGGTTGGCTTTCGTGAGTTCTGAGTTTCAACACTGAGCCCTCTATGTCCCCTTTCCCTTGGTACCATTTATTTAAGTCGTTCTGATACTAGTTTCTTCAAGGTATTAAATCTTTCACTATTCACAATTACACAAAGTAGTGATTATTGATTCCAAAAGTATATAAATATGTTGTGTACTTCAAATGTGGGACTTTTAGGTGTGTTGAATTGTACGTCCGATGATGATAGTATATGCTATTGATTTTACTCAATAATTGAACATGTGAAGAAACACATTTTTAGGTGGGTTGAATTACATGTCCAATGATGATAGTATTTGCTTTTGATTTTTCTCAATAATTGAACATGCGAAGAAACAAATCCTAATGCATACAAAATGGCACAAAGGTAAAGAACTTTTTTCCCTTCATTAAGTAATCCCTTTGCAATAGTAATTTACAAAAATTAAAATTAACTACTGATCATGACGATTTCCGCTACTTAACAAATTTGCACTTCATTAAGTAATCCCTTCAACAACATTCTTACTTGGATCCAACTGTGCGATCTACCGCTATGATGTTGGAATGCTAAGGCACTGGGCAAGATGGTCTCTATGGTGGGTGAGCTGATTACCACGGACCAACTCATGGCCGAACGAACCAGTCCACAGTTCGCAAGGGTTCTGGTTGAGGTGAATGTCACCAAGCCCTTAGTTAGGTCCATTCCCATCAAGCTAGCCAATGGGACTATTCGTTCTCAAAAGGTAATCTATGAGCAAGAACCCAAGGCTTGTTCTTTCTGCCGTAAGATAGGCCATGGGAGGGAGGAGTGTATTCATGCCAAGAGGACTAGCCAAAAGAGGGGGAGATCACAATCAAGACCAGTGATAAGGCAGTAGGGTGGTGATCAACCAAAAAGAGATGGGGATAAGGATAAGAAGAATGGAGAAGGGTCTAAAAAGGTCACCACAAACCTAGAGGTGGCAAAGCCAGATAGAAGCAAGGGGAAAGAGGCGATGACCTATTTGGAGGTGGAGTCCTAACCCAAGGACCATATACCGCTAGGCCAAGAAGAGGAGATTGGCCACTTGGCAGGGGAAAAGATCCTCTATAGGAAGAAAACAGGTGTGAGAGCCTTAAAGATGGGACAAAGCTCGAATACAGGGGCAGTTGGGGAAGCTTCCTTTTTTGCGGCCTTAGCTTCTGAGGAGGAGGAAAAAGGGGAGGAGCAGGTGCTGCGGAAAAAAGAGAAAAAGAAGGACAGGAAAGGGGCTAATGACAAACAGACTGAGGCTGCGCCTCAAGCATGAGAGTTGCCACGTGGAACATAAGGGGATTACACCGACCCTTGAAACAAAAAGGTGTAAGGAGCTTGCTGAGCTACCAGTAGGTTGATGTTTGTGGGCTTCTGGAGACAAAACTAAATGTAGAGGAGCTTCGGGGAATAATATGGTCCAAGTTTTCTGATTGGCAGCAATGTAACAATTTTCACTTGCATAGCGCAGGAAGAATCTTAACCCTGTGGAACCCCACTACGGTCAAGGTTGCGGTACTGGAGATCTATCCCCAAGCTATTCATCTGTTTCTTACTTGCAAGGTAACTTCATTATCCTTCATTGTAAGCTTTGTTTATGGTTTCAATACTATTATATCTAGGAGAGCACTTTGGGAAAATTTAGTAGCATTTTCCTCGACCCATAAGTCCCCATAGATGGTGTTAGGAGACTTTAATGGCATTATGTATGATGGGGAACGAACCAATGGATCCCTGGTTACTCCTTATGAGACCAGAGATCTAATGGACTGCTGCTTGAGATTGGGCCTATCTGACGTGAACTCCATTGGCTGCCATCTCACTTGGACAAATGGTGAAGTGTGATCCGAGTTGGATCGGGTGATGGTCAATGAACGGTGGATGATGAATAACTGGGAGACTTCTACAAATTTCTTGCCGTTGGGATGTTTGTCAAACCATTCACCTAGTATAACCACAGTAGGAAGCCAGGGCAATCATGATGCAAGGTGGAGATTTATGTTCTTCAATATGTGGGCTGACCACACGAACTTCGAAGATATTGTATAACAGGAGTGGGGTACATATGTATATGGCACAGTGCAGTATAAGTTATGCCATTGGTTGAAACAACTGAAAAGGCCGCTCAAGGATCTTAACAAGAACCATTTCAGCCATATCTTAAATCGGGCAGAAAGGGCAAGGGCGGATTTAGAGCAAAGGCAACTATAAGCCCAACACCAACCCCTTGATATAGCTGCTTAGAGGCGTATCCAGGAATTGCGGGGACTGGCCTGGAAGCTAAGTGAAGCGGAGAGGAACTTTATTGCACAAAAAGCAAAATGCCGGTACTTAGTCAACAGTGACCGGAATACCAAGCTGTTTCACACTGTGGTTAAGAGGAATGCCAAGAAAAATTTTATTGCCTCTATAGTCCAGGAGGATGGAGAGGTCACAATAGGGAAGGAGGAGGTGGTAGCAGAAATCTTAAAATTCTATCAAACCTTCCTCAGGAGAGAGGTGCAAACGGTTGAGGTGGATAACTTGGTCTTTGATATTGGTACTAAGGTCTCAGCCCAAGCTTCCTTTGACCTAGTACGTCTCGTCACGGCACAAGAAGTCAAGGAGGCTTTGTTTGATATTGGACAAGACAGAGCTCCAGGGCTAGATGGGTACACATCTGGTTTTTTCAAAAGGCGTGGCATATTGTAGGTGACGCTCTATGTGAAGGGGTACAAGACTTCTTTCGATTGGGTAGCCTCCTGAAACAACTTAATCATACCATCATCACTTTGTTACCAAAGTCAACACATTCTAGCATAGTGGGTGAGTATAGACCTATAGCGTGCTGCAACGTGATTTATAAGGTGGTGACTAAAATATTAGCGGCTAGGATGTCTAAGGCGCTTCCAGAGATTATAGATGAGGCCCGGTTCGCCTTTGTGGAAAGAAGGTGCATGATAGAAAACATTCATATGGCCCAAGAACTTCTCCATCAATACGGCCGGAAAAGAGTTTCACCCAGATGTGTGATCAAAGTGGATCTACGGAAAGCCTATGATTCTGTCAGCTGGGAATTCTTGCACAAAGTTCTCACTGGCCTTGGATTTCCACCACAATTTATTGGATGGATTATGGAGTGTGTGTCTACTACCTCCTACTCCATTCAGATAAACGGAGATATTCATGGCATGTTCAAGGGCCGCAAAGGACTGCGGTAGGGGAATCCATTATCCCCCTACCTGTTTGTCACCTGCATGGAATACGTATCTCGGTTACGCAGGAGTGCTACTAGGGTGGCTGATTTTCACTACCACCCATGGTGTGCCGCTCTAAAGATCACACACTTAATGTATGCGGATGACTTGATGATATTCTCACGTGGGGATAAGCCTTCAGTCCGGATCATATGGGAGTGCCTAAATGTCTTTGGGGCCATGTCTGGCCTAAGGACAAATACCACTAAGTCAAGTATCTTTATGGCGGGTGTGCAGGAGAGTGAAATGCAGGAGATTCTAGAGCTGGCTCACATCCCTAAAGGAGCGTTCCCGGTTCAATACTTAGGGATCCCACTTGTTCCAGCAAGACTCAGAGTCGCCCATTATGCCCATCTCATGGAAAAGATAGCTGGACAAATCGGACTTTGGAACGCTGCATCTCTTTCTTATGTGGGTTGACTGGAGCTCATTAGCTCAGTTCTGCAAGGTATCAACTGTTTCTGGCTCTCTATCTTCCCAGTGCCAGTTACGGTCCTAGAAGGGGTTGTCAGATTGTGTAAGAACTTTCTATGGGATAGAAGGAAACCACTAGTGGCTTGGAAAGATCTAACCCTGCCCAATGAGGAGGGAGGATTAGACCTTCGGGATACTGGCGCGTGGAATGCCACACTCTTAACAAAGATACCGTGGAACATATATAGCAAGAAAGACTCTTTGTGGGTACGGTGGGTTCATAATACATACTTACCCCATGGAGTGACTATCTGGAGCCTGATGCCTAAGAGGGATACGTTTGCCCTAATGAAGAGGCTTCTAGGCATTAGAGATATCTTTATACAGAAAAAAGGATCAATTCAAGGCGCTATTAAAAGGATTGGAGAGCTGCAAGGGAAGGCGCTAGGACCGATGGCTTATAACTACTTTAGACGCCGGGCACAGAGAGTTATGTGGGTGAAAGTAGTGTGGAATGGCCATACCCCTCCCAAATATTCATTCATCTTGTGGTTGGCTATCAGAGGAAGACTACTCACCAAAGATCGATTAGGCTTCTTGGAAATCAACCCAATTTATGATTTAAGCCATGGGGAGGTGGAATCGGTGGGACATTTATTTTTTAAATGCCCCTTTTCGGCAATAGTTTGGTCAGCTATCAAGGACTGGTGTGGGCTAAGAAGGGAGATGACAACATTACCGGCTACGCTCAAGTGGACAATGAAGGCTTGAGGGACGACGTGGATTAGTCGACGGAAGAGGATTGCTTTTGTGTGCACCGTGTACTACATCTGGTTGTCTCGGAACTGGATGCAGTTTGAGGGATATATCCCAGTTACTAGAGAGGTTATACATAGGATCATGACACAAGTGTACAAGATGGGTCACACCTTGTACCCAAGTGTCATGATCTTATAGGTTGGCTAGTAGCTAAGTTAGCTTGTCAGTAGCTTAGCTATGTTGCTAGTATGAATTAGGTTTATTGTATCGTGCCCGGGGATGTGATGAGAATCAAATATTCATAAACTTAACTATGTGTTTTTCATGCTTTTGCACAGATTTCATTCAGATATGCTATGGTTATGAGAGAAATCACAGTATACTTGTTGATTCTCATCTTTTGCTCTTTTTGTAGGAAAAAGGGGAGAAAAATTAGCCATCTTCCAGAATTCATAACTCTTGATGCAAAGGTCCAAATTAGATTATTGAAGATGCTATGGAAAGCTGAAAGAGAGAGCAAAAACTTTCATGTAGAAGTTTTCTCAAATTCTAGAAGCAAAGGGACCAAAACTGGACAAAAGCAAAACAAAGCACTGCAGTCAGCCTGCAACTGCAAAATGTGAATATTTCATTTCGAGTCCCGCATGTTTTTGAAGCTTCACAATTACTCCCCAATTTCCCTACTTGTATAAATACCCCATTTTGTGTAGAAAAATGGGAGATTTAGAGAGTTAGGGTTAGTTTTAGATATTTTCCATATCTTCTCCAACTCAAAAACGAGAGTTCATTTGGGGCTAGGGTTTGGCTCTTGTGGCTGAGAAAACTTCAATCTTTAGAGCTAACCTTTCTTGTTAAGTGTAGGAATTGGTTTGAATCACCGTTCTTTTGATTAAGGGGAGTATTTCTTTCAATTCCTTGTGCTCTAAATGGTTATATCTTCTTGTGGTTGTTGTTTGCTTGAAGCCATGAGTGGCTAAATTGTCTTGGGTGATTCTTGGTGCTTGATGTAAGAGTTAGGTTTATTTTGATTCTTTGTGAGTTGTAGAGTGATGGGCTTGCATTAATTAAAGTCTTCCTACTTGTATTAGATGAATGACATGCATTGAATGTGGCCACATTTAGTGTGTGTTCTTGGTGTTTGTGTGTGTTTTAGGACATGCATGAATTTAGGCCAAAAGTAGAAAGAACTACCTAGAATTCACTAAATTTAGGTGTTTGAGACAAGAAATAACCACCACATGAGCTTAATTGTGCATTAAAATTGTGTGGAATCCATAGGTTTTAGTGTGCACAAGGTAGAAGTGAGACTGAAAGGAAATCTTCTATCCTTTAATTCCATTGAGACCAAAAGGAGATATGGAGTGAAAAATAGGTGGCTTTGTTAGATTAAGTCCTTAAACTAGGGAATGTGAAGTAGTTGGCTAAAACGTCTAGGGCTAAAATTGTGCATTAGAGTTGTGTGGAAGCCATAGGCGCTAATGTGCACTAGGTGGGGATGAGACCGAAAGGAGATTCACCATTCTACAATTCCGATGAGACTGAAAGGAGATTCGAAGTGAACAGATGTAGCACTTAGTTATATTGCCCTAAACTCGGTTGCCTTTGGGAGTCGAAGTAGCCTACTCTTGCATTGAGCCCAATGATCACCCTCCTTCCACAATTGTGTGTTTCTCTCCTTGTTTTAGTTGAGTCTTTTAACTTAGCATTTAGATTCTAGTATTCGCATTTATCTGCATACTTTTCATCATGTTTCTCAGTTAAATATCACTCTTTATGTCATTGCATTAAGTAACATAGATAGCAAATAGTTAATTGCAATTAAATTCTTGTTTTGTCCTTTTCCCTGTGGAAAATGATCCCTAAACTTTATTACAATTGATTAAGTGAGGTTTAGGTGTGAATTTGTGTGAGTTTGAGCTATATTTTGACACACTTTTGCACATACCAAACTGCTCACCAGGATGCCCCATGATGTTGTAAACCTCATTTTTGATCAATAGTAATTTTTTACATTCGATAAAAAAAGAAAGAAGTAATCCCTTCGTAATAATAATTTACAAAAATTAGTACTGATCATGACAATTTCCCGACTTGTTATCAAGTTCTGTCACCTATTATATTTGAAGTATTTGAAACATAAGCTGTACTGACAAACTCTCCATCATTTACTATAATTGTGCTGTCAAAATAAGTCAATATTTAGCTTTTAAGGATAGATTCTAATGTAGGATTCAAATCTTGCAAACTGATACTCTTTACTGAAGTTGTTGAATTTAAAGTTAGGTGTTTTATTATATTCATGCATCATTACTGTTGCATTTTGTTATTCAGTTCATTCATGATTTTTGTTGTTATTGAAGGCTTTATCAATAAAGAGTTTCATTTACCATCCTATATTAAGACTTGAAAGATTGATAAAAGAGTAGAATGTTTATGGGTAATTAGTGCCAATGGATTCTTAAGTTAGGAGTTCAGTTTTGTTTGGTCCTTATTCTCAAACTGTTTCTTTTTAATAACCAAAAAGATTTGTTCTAAAATAATATATGCAAAGAAAAACAAATGCCTGTGGATACACAACAGATTTTGAAATAGTATTTCTGCATTCCCTTGAAAAAAGTTTCAATTTGATTTTTGGAGTTGTTAATTTAAGAAGCAGAACTTGAGAGTGGGTGACTTGAATGAGGTCATACTAAAGCAATCTGAAAATTTTCAAAGACAGCATGGAGTTATTGAAACAATTGAGAGTTTTTCAATTGCAAATTCATGAAAAGAGCAAGAAAAATGATTCCAAATTTGATACAATGATGAAGTTCCTCCTAAAAGAAACAAAAAAAGTCAACTATGGAGATAAAACTCCTCTTCTGCCAACTCCAGATTCAAACCTATGTCTATTGGAGGAAGAAAAATTGATATCAGAGGCTGATGAGTAGGAAATTTACATCAAATATGTGACAATATCGGGTGCAATAATATGCGGCAATCACAAGTGCAAATCATATAAGAGGATAATTCCCTCAAATCATGGAAAAAGATATGCATAAGCTATAACAAACAATTTCCCTAAATGAGGGGAAAAGATACATATAAACCTTAGAGACAATTAGGTAAGGGTACATTTTCTGACTGTTGAGAAAATACTATAACTCGACTAGGCATCGGAGAATCTATCCCGGAAAATCACTTCAAAATTTGTTTTGCAGGAAGAATTAACACCAGAAATACGAAGAATCTTGAGTCCAGACCATCCAATCGGATCACAGGTTGCGGATTTTGCCTTCATCAAGTGGCGCTATCTGTGGGAATGAAATTTCTTGATTTCTGAAGGAGTATTTGCAATCTTCCTTTTGATTTTGACCAATACGAAGATGATAGATATCAGATTTGGAGATCGGAGGGGAGCCGAAAGAACTAGCCGAGGAAGGGCACGGCATAGTCATTCAGGCCTCGCAAAGAACGATCCTTTATGTTTGGATAGAATCCCTGAACGATCGGAGCATCCCTCTATTCATGAAAGTGAACATTTAAAGTGCACGGCTCCAAATCAAGATAATTCTTTGGCACAAAGCCAACAGGAAAAAGAGAGAAAATTTAAAAAAATGAGAAAAAACATCATAAGATGCCAAAGGAACAAATACTCAAAAGAGTGCCTTCGACATATAATGGAGGTCCTGTGCATTTCCAGTCTAGTTAGAGAACACACTGTTGAAGTTTAGGCTTTTGGCCTTTACATGTTGCTATCATTGAGATCAATTCAACCTTCGATTCGTCCCGCCTTTGGCCCTCGCATGCTGTTGAGATCCGGACCTTTGATTCATCCTACCTTTGTCGCTTGGAGTTTTGAATTCAAGATAAGAATCTCAATACTGAGATCTTGTCTATCTATAATGATCATGGTCATGATATGAAAGATTGTCAAGACCTTAATAAAGAGATAAAAGATTTCATCCATAATGAGATGCTTGTTCAGTATGTCCAAAGGTGGCACTCTCGCTTTGATGGAGTCCAACCTAGATCTGGAGATCGGGGAAGTGGCTACCACTCCAGGGGACAAGGTGAAGAATAAGGTTAGTGAGCTGCAGTCGATGTCCTATATATTTTTGCAAGTTGGGGATCGACTTCGTAGCCTTGAAACCATCCAGTATGTTTTTAGTGACATTTGCTCATGAAGTTGTTCATCCAGTGGGTGTCATTATACTTGCAGTTACAATGGGGGATTACCCTCAAAACAAAATTATAATGACAAACTTCAACATAGTGAATGCCCTATCTCTTTTCAATGTGATCATTGGGAGATCATGGATGAATAAAGTCAAAGCCATTTGGTCACTTTACCATTTGAAAATGAAATTCCTACCAAATACGGAGTAACATCAATACGAGCGGATCAATATGTGACAAGAAAATGCATGCTTATCACAATCAAAGGTAAAAACACTTTGACGAAGAGCGTACAAGCCATTCAGACCTCAGAGGTGTTATAGTTCGACCCCAAGGTGCTACCTCAAGGGATAACAGACAAAGGTAAAAAGTACACTACTTCTTTTTGGGAACTCAGCGGTCACATCTTGGAGACCCCAAAATGCTAAGAACTTTGAGGTCACGTCTCAGAGACCCCAAGATGCTAAGAATTCTGAGATCACCCCTCGGAAACCCTAAGATGCCAGGAACTCGGAGGTCACACATCAGAGACCCCAAAATACCAAGGACTCTGAGGTCGCATCTCGGAGCCCCCAAAACACCTGCACTAAAAGAGGCGCGGAAGAATTGCAAGAAGTTACTAATGAAACATAGAAAGTTATGATAGACAATCACCATCTCGATAGGACAGTTAAGGTGGGGGCAACGCTACCAACCACTATTATGATTGCATTACCGTCAATATAAAGAGATTTCTACATGGAGCCCTAGAGACATGCTCGGAATATTGCTGTATTTGACGACGCAAAAACTCCATATTGATCCCAGGGTGAAGCCAGTTCAACAAAAGTAAAGAGCATTGGCCCTAGACTAAAACTTAGTGGTCGGTGAAAAGATTAAAAAATTACTGCAATTTGATATCATCAAAGAGGGTATGAGGTCCTTACCTACAAAGACTATCATCAAATCCTAATGGCTGAGGAAGATGCCCAAAAAACAGCTTTCATCACAAAGATGAGAGTTTTCTACTACACAAAGATGCCTTTCGGATTGAAAAACACGGGAGCAACATATCAATGCCTGGTCAACCAAGTATTTTCTAACCAAATTGGTAGGAATTTAGAATTATACATGGATGACTTGGTAATGAAGTCGAAGAAAAGTGAAAGTGCACCTAGAAATTTGAAAGAGACTTTATAAACCATGTTAAAGGTTGGAATGCATTTGAACCTCAAAAAGTATACTTTTGGGGTAGGATCTAGCAAATTTTTGGAATCCATGGTTTCGAAGAAAGGAATTGAAGCCAACTCAAACAAGATAAGGGTTATTGCCGAAATGGTGCATCCTCGAACCTTAAAGGAAGTTCAGAAGCACACCGGGTCCTTAGCAGCCTTGAACAAATTCTTGTTGCCGTACGCGGATCGGCATCTCCCTTTCTTCCAAACATTAAGTGAAGCCAAGAACTTTAGGTGGAATGAAGAATGCCAGGAAGGTTTTGACGAGTTAAAAAGACATCTAGTGATCTAGCAAGTTTGCTAGCACTTACGGTGCCTACACCGGTGGAAATCATATACTTAGCAACCTCAGACAATGCCGTAAATGCGATACTCATCTGAGATGTGAACAACGTGCAAAGACCTCTACGTCAGTCATGCTCTTCAAGAAGCAGAGACGCAGTACCTCCTAGCTCCTAGCAAAGAAGATAATTCTAGCGTTAATTCATGTTTGCCAGAGATTGTGACCTTACTTCCAAACACATTCTATATGTGTCTTCACCGATCAACCCATTAAACAAATACTCTCCAAACTAGAAGCTTCTGGTGATACGAATCTTAAACTAAAGAATAAGAATTTGAATCTATACTAGAGTGTTGGTCCTAGTATCCTTATCTAGGTTGAACTAGTCTTCCTTTAGCAAAACACCCAACGGAATTATCAAAGACCCAAGATGTGAACTTTGACTATTCTTGGAACCTTACTTTTATCCACTTGACACCCAATGACATTATCAAAGACCCAAGATGTGAACTTTGACTATTCTTAGAACCAACTGGCACACTCAGATTGTTGAGAGAAAGAAACTCAATAAAATAGCTTAAACATGAACCCAACGGAATTATCAACGACCCAAGATGTGAACTTTGACTATCCTTGGAACCAACTAGCACACTCAGATTGTTGAGGGAAAAAAACTCAACAAAATAGTTTAAACATGAACCCAACGGAATTATCAACGACCCAAGATGTGAACTTTGACTATCATTGGAACCTTACTTTTATCCACTTGACACCCAATGGAATTATCAAAGATCCAAGATGTGAACTTTGACTATTCTTGGAACCAACCGGCACACTCAGATTGTTGAAGGAAAGAAACTCAACAAAATAACTTAAACATGAACTTGAGAGGCTATCCTCAAAAACTCAAAACAAGTTCTAAACTAGAACTCAAAGAAAAGCTAAAAGCTCTCAAGTTTGTAATTGATGAAAGTTTGTATTTTATTGTGGCTGAATGGTCTCTATTTATAGATTACAATGTGTAAGATTTAAGAAAGCCATCTCCTAGAAGGATTAGCTTTTTAGGAAACTACTTTAAAGAACTATTTCTAAAAACTCCTAGTCTAAGACAAAGATGAAAAGTATTGCCTAAACTATAAACTAAACATTCCCTAAACTAAAGTCCAAATGTAGATTGGATTTATGTGCTGGACGAATGTTACTTGAATTGGCTCTCCAAATGTGGAATTGATTTGGGTGCTGGGCGAATTTAGAAATCCATTTGTGGATTGGAATTCCCGAAATTGCACTCCAAGTGCTGAATGGAATTGAGCTAAAATTGAAGCTTCCTAAAATGGGCTTAATGTTGGAACCTTCCAAGGCCAAATTGAGTTACAAACTTCCAAAGTAGAACCTTCCAAATTCGAACTAGGATTGTGATGAGAAGTGGCCTAAGGATCTTGATTACACATGTGAAAATTAGCCACACTCGATCCTTCATTCTCGAGTCTTCATTGATGACTGGAATGACAAATGATGAACTAAAACCAGAATTCTTCTTTGCTTTCATTGCTGCCTTAGTTTCTTGAACTTCACTTAACTTGGTTATAAGTGTTACTAAAGCAGCTTTCATTCTCTTAATTTGCAATCTAGTCATAGGCCTTCTAATACCTTGTAATGGATCAAGGTGTGGATGTCTCTTTGTAGACGAATTCTCAACTAAACATCCAACTCATGCTTTTAGATTTGTCTCTCTTGAATTTGGTTGAGTTGTCCCGGCTGGATGGCTGTTTGTTTCAACCTTGGTTCTCCTATTTTCATCACGTCCTCGAGTCCATAAACTCGTCATTAAACTCAAATAATGAAAGGTTAGAGATATTGAATGTAGCACTAACTCCATATTCACCTGGAAGGTCAAGCTTATAAGCATTCTCGCCCACACGTGGACAACTTGAAAAGGACCATATTCTCGAGGATGAAGCTTAGTCCTTACTTGTTTTCTCCCTCTATTGGCAACTTGAGCATAATGTTCATTCTTCTTGAGGATGTAAAGGTGTACTTTCTCATGCGAGTCTCGAACAAACTTAGCATTTGCTGCACCATTAAGATTTATTTCCTCATTGCTAGGCAATGGCACTAAGTCAAGAGGGGTTAGTGGTTTAAAACCAAGCATTTTAATTTCACACAAAACACTTAGAAAAAATTTAATATGCTTCACATGCTCTTCTAAGCTCTTGTTATAAATGCGAATGTCATCAAAATACACAAAAAATTTTCCTATAAACTGCCTAAGTACATGGTTCATGAGCCGCATGAATGTGCTAGGTGCATTAGTTAATCCAAAAGGCATGACTAACCATTCATACAAACCAAACTTAGTTTTAAGATTAGTTTTCCATTCATCTTCATTGTTAATGCATACTTGATGATATTTACCCTTAAGGTCAATTTTAGTACATATTTTAGACCCATGCAACTCTTCAAACAAGTCATCAAAATGAGGTATTGGATGTCTATACTTAACTGTACACATTCTTCACGTACCTTCCTTTTTTGGAATAAGGATGACTGGAACGGCGCATGGACTAAGACTTTCTCATACATGACCTTTATTTAGCAATTCCTCAACTTGCCGTTGGAGCTCTTTGGTTTCTTTAGAGTTGGCTAGTTAGGCGGGTCGGTTGGGAATTACTGCACTAGGAACAAAGTCTATTTGATATTCAATTTGCCTTAAAGGTTGCAGTCATTTAGGGAGATCTTCCGAAAAGACATCTTCGTACTCCTGTAAAACAAACTTTGACTTGCGAAGGCAAGTCACTTGGCAGCTCATCATTAGAAAATAAAGCTTCTTGAAAAATAATTAGCACAAAAGTCTTACTTGCATTTAAAGCTCTATCAATATCTCTCATGCAAGCATAGAAGCTACTTTTAAAATTTTCAATTGATGGCTGTGCTCCTTCTGTTTTATTCATGAGAACCAAAGTCTTACCTTTAGGTGTACTAGTGGGAGGAGCAGAATTTTGACCGTCTTCAACCTTTTTTGCTTTTTCATCCACTCCATTTGCTTCACCCTTTGTTGTTGTTGAAACTTATTAACTTCTGAGGGTGACAATGATGCTAGTGTGAAGACTTTTCCATCTTTGTTGAGGTGATACTTATTAGTTCTTCCGAAATGATTTGTATGACTATCATACTCTTACAGTCGTCTTAATAATGGGTGAGTGGCTTGCATAGGACTAACATCACAAAGAACTTGATCAATAAAATTTCTAATTGTAAAAGTTACCAAGGTTTGCTTTGTGATTCGAAGGGATCCACTCTGATTCATCCATTGTAATTTGTATGGCTTAGGATACAAGGAACATTTGAGTGTCAATTTATCTACAAGATAAGTAGAAGCAAGGTTAGTACAAGATCCTCCATCAATAATTAACATACAAACATGAACGTTAATTAAACATTTAGAGTGGAAAATATTAGCCCTTTGATCCTCGGTGTCTTTCTCAAGTTGGGCACTCAAAGCTTTTATCATCACCAAACACTCCCCACTCAGTTGACCCTCTTCATGGCCCCATTGGTCTTCAATATGACTTACGGTCATGTCTTCTTCTTGATTACTTACCTCCTCTTCACTCTCACTTTGATAGGTTTCATCATCTAAGATGGTCATGGCTCAAGAGTCTGGGCATTGAGAAGCTATATGTCATCGGCCTAAACATCTGAAACATTGAATAGAGGAACTGGTGTTAGTATTATTTGAAACGGAAAAGGGTTTAGAATTACTTACCTTTAGAGCATTCTGTGGTGCGAACTTCTTCACATTAATTGGATTGGAAGCCAAACCTCCTTTCTATTGAGTGTTTCCGGAACTTGAAGAATTAAACCTCCCACCTTGGCAATTATTGTTGTTATTTCGCCAATCATTGCTCATGTTTGAGCTCCTCAAACTTTGTGGTGCCTTCTTAAGTTGTTTCTCAACCTTTTTAGCCATTTGTAACAGCTGCTCAAAGTTATCATAGTGATGTAATTCAACTAGATGAGCAATACTCTTATTAAGCCCATTCATGAATCTTGCCATTGTAGATTCTTCATCTTCTTCTATATTAGCACGTAACATGGCTAGATCCATCTCCTTATAGTACTCATCTACACTTTTGTTCCCTTGAGTTAAGCTTTGAAGCTTTTGTAACAACTCTCTTTTGTGGTGCGGGGGAACATATCTCTTTCTCATAATTTTTTTTCAAGGCTTTCCAAGTTGAAATCGGCTGCTTTAACTTCTCTCTTTGGTGACAAGTTCTTCACCACCAAGTAGATGCATGTCTAGAAAATTCAACTACAGCCAACTTAACTTTCTTTCTCTCGAAAAATTCATGGATATCAAAAATTTTATCAACTTTTTCTTCCCATTCCATGTATGCTTCCGGATCATTCTTGCCTTCAAATTCTGGAATTTGTAATTTAATACTTGCAAGATTATCATCCTTCGTGGACTTCCTTTTACTCTTTGTAGAGTAATTATCATCATCCGAACTAGACTTCTTGGATTCCTCCTCCTTGGATGAGTTACTTGTTTCATCCTTTTTAGACTTCTTCTTTTTCTCCCTAGGATTTATTTGATTAAATTTCTTGTGGCTCCTCTGCCTTGGCTGCTTCTGAATTGGATGCAACTTGCCCCCTTGTAATTTCTAGTTGATCAATTTTTCTATGAATTAATTCGAGAGCCGTAGACAAGGTCTTGAGATATTTCTTCATGTCTTGATCATTTGGATTTTCAGCCATCTCTGCACAAGTAATATCAGTAATAAAAATTTTCCTACCTCACTTCTCTCTAACCAATTGCCCAAATTATGAAACTCTCACCAATGTAAGGCTGAACTCTCTTTTTATAGTAATGGAGTTGATGAGTAGATTCACTTACACTCAATTACTTTTCTAAAAGTTCTAATCAAAACAAGTTTCAAAAGTCTCACAAAAATAGACAATTAAATCCAAGTAAAAGCAAGAATAAATTATTTAGAGGTTAAGAAAGACAAGACATGAAAACAAGTTTTGAGATCAAGAAAAAAATGTGAAGACAACAAAGAAGCAAAGGACTTGACAAAGATGACACTTTTGGTTGAATTTTTCCAAAAACAGAAAAATAAAAATTTTTGGCCAAAAAAGAAATTGACACAAGATGGTTCTTTATGTGCTTGTGAAGGAGGATAATTTGTGAATATGAATTTTCTTGCTCAAACTATCAAACCAAATTCAGACAACAACTTAAGTTCTTGACACAAAAACCAATTCCAATTAGGATGTGTCTTCGGTTTTGGCAACAATTCTTCAGCTACAGTTTTCCAAAATTTCCAGAAGCTAATTCTCAACATAGATCACAATCTTGGCAACAAAATACAAAAAAAATTTTCTGCCTTTTAATCAAGAATTATGCAAGCCGAAGTCAAAAGCCAGAAACAGGCAGGTTCGGGATTTCAGGTTTCAGAATTTCCAACTTTTCTCGACTGTTTTTCTTTCACAAGGAGTTGCTAAATTTTGACTGGGGTTTTATAACTTTGCAAAAAAATTTTGGCAAAAAATTGAAGCCTTTGTGATCAAAAATATTCACAAAAACAACTACATCAAGGATCAAGAAGGGTTGGGCAGAGAATTCAGAAAATTGGGGTTTTGTTTTCTTTGCTGGCTTATTGGGTTTTTAGAAGGAATTCAGCAGGCTACTTCACTTTTGCAGTAGCAATTCAACAACCAAGGTCTTCTTAATCAAGCACCATTCACAAGAACCAGGGTTTAAAACAAGAAAGAGGCAAAGAAAAGAAACTGATCATGCGATGGGAAAACAGAAGAAAAACTGGGCAGATTCTGGACAGATTTTTTTTTAACCAAATTTTCTTTAACACAGAATTAAGAAGATAAACACGAAGAGATTATGGATAGAAACAAGACTCAGATATACAAACAATATGTGGAAAAAGAACACAAGAACACAGAGACACGAACAGAAAACACAAAAGATATGAACAACTTCAAGGAGCAACCCAAAGGCATCTCTAATACCAAATTGATATGAATCTTAAACCAAACAATAAGATTTCAAACCTATACCAGAGTGCTAGTCCTAGTATCGTCCTCTAGGCTGAATTAGTCTTTCTTTAGCAAGACACCTAATGGAATTATCAAAGACCCAAGATGTGAACTTTGACTATCCTTGGAACCTTACTTTTATCCACTTGACACCCATTATCAAAGACCCAAGATGTGAATTTTGACTATCCTTGGAACCAATCGGCACACTCAGATTGTTGAGGGAAAGAAACTCAACAAAATAGCTTAAACATGAACCTAAGAAGCTATCCTCAAAGATTCAAAACAAGTTCTAAATTAGAACTCAAAGAAAAGATAAAAGCTCTCAAGTTTGTAATTGATAAAAGTCTGTATTTTATTGTGGTTAAATAGCCTCTATTTATATCTTACAATGTGTAAGATTTAAGAAAGCCATCTCCTAGAAGGATTAGCTTTTTAGGAAACTACTTTAAGGAACTATTACTAAAAACTCCTAGTCTAAGACAAAGATGAAAAGTATTGTCTAAACTATAAACTAAACATTCCCTAAACTAAAGTCCAAATGTAGATTGGATTTGTGTGCTGGCCGAATTTAGAAATCCATTTGTGGATTGGAATTCCCAAAATTACACTCAAAGTGCTGAATGGAATTGAGCTAAATTGGAGCTGAATTTGAAACTTCCTAAACCTCATGTCTTTGGCCATAACTAGCAGGACTCTTCCACTTTGGTTGACACACTTAGCTCACCTTCCATAATACTCAATAGAATGACATATGGACTACAATTGCCAATCTTCATCGATTTCTTAGCTTGACATTCAGTTATAAAGGATATTAAGGCAACTTGCATTTTCTTAGCTCTTGATCTAGTCATTGGCCCTCCAATGCCTTGCAATAGATCTTGTTGAGTTGTAGGTGAACTTGGTTGAATGGATGTCTTGGCCCTTAGGTTTTCATCATCTGGGAGGTTGGCAAAATAGGCCATAGAATTGGGGGAGCATGATATATATTGTCAACCTCGAACAATAGCAAAGGCTCAAACACTTGCGGATTTCATAGTAGAGATGCATACTACAAGGAAATAGAAGGCTCAAAGGTTTGAACCTTACATGTAGATGGTGCTTCAAGGGTCTTTGTACACAAACTCCTTGAAGATAAGGACTCAAACTAGCCCAAAGAGTGAAAGTAAAAGAGGTGCATGTATATAACGATTCTCAAATAGTTATCAATCAGGTACAAGGCTCTTACGAAGTTAAAGAACTCCAAATGAAGATGTATCTCGATAAGTTACTTCCCTGCAGAAGCATTGAAGAAAAAATCACAATGACCATTGAAGATGTGGGAGATAACTGCATGACTCCTATATAGAGATATTTGCAAAATGTAGAACTACCTGATGACAAAAATGAAGCAAGGAAATTAAAACTAAAGGCGCCTTGATATGTTATACAAGATGTCGTCCTTTACAAGCGATCTTACCTCCAACCTCTGCTCAGATGCACCGGGCCTCAATAGGCAGACTACATCCTCCAAGAAATACACTTTGAATCTTGTGAAAGCCACATAGGACCCTCCATGCTTGCCAAGAAGATCATTCGCTGGGGTTACTACTAGCCGACCATGTTCAGAGACGCTCATGATTTCATACAAAAGTGTGTCAAGTGCCAGCTTCATGCTCCTATAATCAGAAGACCCCAAATGGAGTTGATCAACATCCAAAGTTCACGGCCTTTCACCCTATGGGGAAATGATATTTTTAGGCCTTTTCTTGAAGCACTAGGGCATTTGAAATTCCTAATAGTCACCATCAACTTCACTAAGTGAGTAGAGACCGAACCTTTGGCTACTATCAATGGAAAAAAGATCCTAAAATCTGTGTGGAGCAAAATCGTTTGCAGATTTGATATCACTCATGTGATTATTTCAGACAATGGGAAACAGTTTGTAGATGATCCTTTTCGCTTCTGGTCGAAGAACTTTAGATCAAACAAAATTTTACTTCCGTTGCGCACCCACAAGCCAACGGCCAAGTCTAAGTCATAGATCGCATAATGACTCAAGACTTGGCTGGATAACGCAAAAAGAAATTGGGTGGAAAATCTCCCAAATGTCTTAAGGGCTTATCGCATCACACCTTGGACAACAACAGAAGAAACTCCTTATAGCTTGACATATGTTGTCATTCCAGTGTAGATTAGAGTTCAAAGTCCTAGAGTTGTGGCCTTCTGATGAGAATCAAATATTCATAAACTTATATATGTGTTTTTCACTCTTTTTGCATAGATTTCATTGAGATATGCCATGTTTATTAGAGAATTCACATTATATTTGTGATTCTCATCTTTTATTGGTTTTGTAGGAAAAAAGGGGTTAAAAACCAGTTATCTTCGGGAGTTCATAACGTTTGATAAGAATGTCCAAATGAGGTGATTAAAGATGCTATGGAAATATGAGAAAGAGAGCTAAAACTTTCATGAAGAACGTTTTCTCAAATTCCGAAAGCAAATGGACCAAAACTGGGCAAAAACAGAACAAGGCAGAACCAAAGAAGAGGAAAACATGGAGAAATATCATCCATCTTCCAGAGCTCATAACTCTTGATTCAGACGTCCAAATGAGATGATTCAAAATGCTATGGAAATATGAGAAAGAGAGGAAAAACTTTCATGAAGAAAGTTTTCTCAAATTCTGGACGGAAAGGGACCAAAACTGGACAAAATTAGAACAACGCGCGAGAAAAGAGATGTTGGGCAGAAACTTTTGAGCGCCGCGGCGGTCTTTCTGACCACCGCGGCGGTCCAAAGGAAACAGTAGACCGCTGCGGCGGTCTACTGTTCATCCAAAAGCTGAAATTTACATTTTGTGTCCCTAATGTTTTGGAAGCTTTACAATTGTTCCCCAACGTCCCTATGTCTATAAATACCCCATTTTCTGCAGAAACAAGGGAAGTAGGATAGGGTTAGGGTTAGTTTTTCATTATTTGCACATTTTCCCCAATCTTGAGGGGATTTTCCTAGAGGCTAGGGTTTGGCATTTTGTGGCTTGAAGACATCCATCTTTGGAGTTGATTTGGATTGCTAAAGTGTTGGAATTTGTTGGATTCACCAATCTTTTGATTAAGGGAAGTTTTTCTTACATATTTCCTATGCTTTCAATTGTTGATTCTCCTTGTGATTGTTGGTTGTTTGAAGCCATGAGAGGCTAAATTTATCTTGGGTGATTCTTGGTGTTTGATGTATGGATTAGGTTTATTTTGATTCCTTGTGGGTTGTAGAGTGATGGGCTTGCATTAATTGAAGTTTTCCTACTTGTATTTAATGAATGACATGCAATGAATGATGGCCACATTTAGTGTGTGTTCTTGGTGTTTGTGTGTGTTTTAGAATATACATGAATTTAGACCAAAAGTAGGAAGAACTACCTAGCATTCTCTAGATTTAGGTGTTTGAGACAAGAAACAACTACCATATGAATTTAATTGTGCACTAAAATTGTGTGGAAGCCATAGGTTTTAGTGTGCAAAGGTAGAAGTGAGACCGAAAGGAGATCTTCTATTCTTTAATTCCATTGAGACCGAAAGGAGATGTGGAGTGAAAAATAGGTGGTTTTCTTGAATTAAACACTTGAACTAGGAGTGTGAAGTAGTTGGCTAAAACATCTAGGGCAAGAATTGTGCATTAGAGTTGTGTGGAAGCCATAGGCGCTAATGTGCTCTAGGTGGGGATGAGACCGAAAGGAGATTCCTCATTCTATAATTTCGATGAGACCGAAAGGAGATTCGGAGTGAATGGATGTAGTCACTTAGTTAAGATGCCCTACACTCGGTTGCCTTTAGGAGTCAAAATAGCCGACCTTTGCATTGAACCCAAGGATCACCCTCCTTCATCATTTGTGTGTTTTAGTTATTTAAATTTCACTTTCTAAATCATTGCTTTAAGACACATAGATAGCAAATAATTAGTTGCACTTAAATTTTGGTTTTGTCCCCTTCCCTATGGAAAATGATCCCTATGCTTTACTACAATTGATTAAGTGAGGTTTAGGTGTATATTTGTGTGAGTTTGAGCTTTATTTTGACGCACTTTTGCACACACCCAATCCGCTCACCACCTTCAATGCTGAGGCTAATGAAGAAGAGATTTGGTTAAACCTAGACTTATTAGAAGAACACTGAGATTTGGCTTCAGTGAAAGAAGCTTGATATAAGCAAGCCATGGAAAAATATTACAATGAGCGATTGAAAATCAATGAATTGGCCCCAGGGAGACTTGGTCTTGCACAAAAATGAAGCAAGCCAAACCCAAAAGCTTGGCAAGTTAAAAGCTAATTGAGAAGACCCTTACAAGATTATTGACGCATCAAAGTTCGGAAGTCATCGTCTGGCTACAATGGATGGGAGCGTATTACTCTTACTCAAGCATGTCGGTAATTTAAAATGCTTTTGTATTTGAAATATTAGTTAACAAATAAAATCTTGTTCTTATATATATGCTTTTTACAAATCAATAATGGGGTCTCGAATTGAACAACTGAAATCCCAAACACCCTACGGGGTGGGGATCTCAGATGGAACGGCTAAAGTCCCAAACACCCTACGGGTTAGGTATTGATTGAATAGTACACAATATATTGATTTATAAATCAATAATGGGAACGTCAGTTACCCAGAACTCAGTTCAAGGTTGATCAAACCACCTTGCTTAATTAAATCGAGGACCTCGATTCAATTAAGTCAAATTGTGAACTCCATAACATCTCAATAAGGTGAGGAGAATTCAAACACCCATGAGGGTGCTAAAATAGAACATCCTACGGGGTGAAATCCCAAACATCCTCTAGGTGGGGATCTCGAATTACTCATTGTTATTAATTTAAACATAGTACACATATATATGAGGAGTTTACATTTTTCTTTTTCCTTTATTTCGTTTTTCCTCATAACCAACCCTATTTGGAAGACACATACTGAACAGGGATACTAAAACCCTAATCTTGACAAGACCTCAGCACGACATTGTCATGCCGAGGTTTGGGGGGCTTATGATATATTTAGAATCCTAATTAGAACTGAGAACTTGGCAATGTAATTGAGATTTCGGACATTAACTCGGATCTCGGACATATGCAAGACCTTCACACCAAACTTTGATCTCGACAGACTAAAAGTTAGGATCTCAAACCAAAGGTCCATCTCAGACCAAAAGTCTAGATCTCATATCAAAGGTCCAGATCTTAGACCAAAGGTCCGGATCTCAGACCAAAGGTCTAGATCTCAAACTAAAAGTCTGGATCTCAAACCAAGGGTTCGAATCTCAGACCAAAGGCTCGGATCTTTGGCCAATGGTTTTTATGCTTTTACATTTGAAGTATTAATTAATAAATAACATATCATTCTTATATCCTATGGGGTGAAATCCCAAACATCCTTAGGGGTGGGTAGAATATGAACATCCTACGGGATGGAATCCCAAACATCCTCAGGGGTGGGGATCTCGGATTTACCTATCTTACTAGAATGCTTGATTAATGAAATCCCAAAATATCCCAAGGAGTGGGGATCTGCCTATCTTATGAAATCCCAAACATTCTAAAGGGCGAGGATCTTGAATTACTTATTTTACTGGAATGATCAATAATCTCCCAAAGGTATCTTTTTACTCATGCTGAGTCAAAAGTTCTATCTATTTTAGCATTATCTCGAAGAGATCTCTATCTATAGGTCCCTTGTTTGGGCCCACCTCCTTGAGAGGAGTTTCCATCTTTCCAATCTTTGATCCCCAGGTCTTGCATTCAAATTGTAGTTCAAAGCCATTGGCGTAGAAAAGTGAGCTCTCCTTCCTAATTCCTCCTCGCCTCCAGAGATGCAACCTCGGTAGCCCAAAGCTGAGCAACTTCATCTTCATGCCTAAAGGCCTCCACGGTCAGCACTTTTGCACTTGTGGCACTTTAGAAGCCAAATCATTATTAAGGCTGGCCATTGACATCTTGTCCAACCTACTTTGATGGCACTTCATGCCCTAGACCGTCATACCTAGTGAGTCCCTCATGGGCACAAAGAAGCAGAATATTGTCTTCGAGGTCCCAGCCCTGACCATCCTATTCTCAACTTCCTTTTTTGAAGGTTCCACCACCACTAACTTCCTTAAAAAAGCATCCTCGTCATCACCAGACTTCGGCCTGACATTGCCAAACCAAGGTCTAGGGGGCTTATGATGAGTAGGGAATTTACATCAAGTATGCAGCAATCACAAGCGCAACAATATGCGGCAATCACAATTGCAAATCATAGAAGAGGATAATTCCCTCAAATCATGAAAGAGGATAATTCTCCTCTAATCATGGAAGAAGATAATTCTCCCCAAATTATGGAAAAAAATATGCATATGCTGTGACAAACAATTCGCCTGAATGAGGGAAAAGATATATATAAACCCTAAAGGCAACTAGGTAAGGAGACATTATTTGACTATTGAGAAAATACTATACACCGATTAAAGTTCTAATTTAGGCATAGGAGAATTTACCCTAGAGAACCACTTCAGGTTCTGTTTTGCAAGAACAATCAACACCAGGAAAACGAAGAATCTCGAGTCCAAACCATCCAATCGGATCATAGTTGGGTTATGGATTTTGCCTTTATCAGAGGCTAAAGGAAAATGGGGCAGGCATGGTTCTTCATTCAATTAGATCCACCCTAAATCCCTTGTGTTTGAAAAGGAAAACCTAAGGAAGTGAATTAGAAAATGCAATAAACTTTTTCTAATCTATCAAGTGGAAAAATCATAGAAACTGGACATCCTTGAGATGTATTTGGAGGGGAAAGCTGATACCTGGATCAAAGCATTAAAGCCATGAACCCCAAGCTTTCTTGGATAGAAGTCAGCCAACTGACGCTAAAAAGATTTGTGGCTAAAGGCATTGAAGATGAGGTGGAAGCTTTTAATAAGTTGGTTAAGTCCTGTATCGTATTGGAATATCAGGAGCAATTTGAAGGATTGACAACCCTTATGTTAACTACAAACACTAGACTCTCATAATCATATTTCATATCCAGCTTTATAAGTGGATTGAAGGAGGAGATCAAACTTGTAGCAAGGATGATGAAACCAACCACATTGTTAGAAGCATTTGAGGCAGATGTCTTGGAAGAATAACATTATGAGTTTAGTGCTAGAAAATTTAAAAGAACCTCTAAAGTTCGAGGAGGAGAATTAGCCTTTGGATTTGTCAAGGAATTGAATGGGGAACCAGGGCAATATACTGTTCCAGCATATAAAGGACAAAATCAGAATGATGTATTCGTCAAGGAATTGAATGGGGAACCAGGGCAATATACTGTACCACCATACAAGGGATAAAATCAGAATGATGTAAGAAAAATCTCTGCATAAGAAACTAATAGGAAGAACCGTGGCTTGTGCTTTAAATGTGGTGAAAAATTTGGAGTTGGACATCGATACAAAATGAAATAGAACAATTTCATGCTACTTGAGGATGATGAAGAGTTCTTGGATGCCTTGGTGGAATAGGAGGTAGTTGGAGAAGGAACTAGTACTGTAGTGGATATCTTTTTACATGTTCTATCAAATAACATCAAAAGAAAGACTATAACCTTGGAAAGGTTCATTAAAGATACACTAGTTGAGATTTTGATCGATACTGGGAGTACTCACAATTATATCAATTATAGTAAAGTGCAGCAGTTAGTCTTGAATCATCAAGAAACCACCCTATTCATTGTGAATGTGGCTAATAGGAGTAGTCTCACTAATACAACATCACTAGTACAACATTCTGTCCAGAAGTAACTTGGCAAGTGCAAATTAACAAATTCAGATTGATTTGAGGATCATGGAATTAAGAGGATGGGATATCATCTTAGAGGTTGATTGGATGTATCAATACAGCCCAATCACATTTAATTTATTGTACATTCAGTTGATGCAAGATGGTGAGCTAGTAGAACTACAAGGCTGTGTGGAGTTGCTAACAATGAAAGATATCAGAAGAAAGGATACTAAGCCCATTTATCAATCGGAAGAGGAGACTTTGTGCCAACATGTAGCTCAATGACTCTTTTATTGCAGGCTTAGGTAAGCTTGTTGAACTACTTGGTGCCATTTCTCAATTATTAGTAAACTTTTATGATGTTTTTGATTTTTGAAAAACCTTACCACCCCACAGATACCTCTCAAAAGTGATGCTAAACCATTCAAAAACTTAAACCCTATAAATGCCCTCATGTCCACAAAATTGAAATTGAATCTCAAGTTTCTGAAATGCATGAGAATGGTATCATTCAACATAGTAATAGCCCATTTGCATCTCTAGTCCATTTAGTTAAGAAAAAGGATGGAAGTTGAAAATTGTGCATTGGTTACAAAAAAACTCAATAAGATGACAATAAAAGACAAATTCCCCATTCCAAACATTAATCTTGATGGGCTCTCACATCCATTCTGAGCCCTCACAATAGCTTAAGTATTCATAGACCAGGTTTTCAGGTTACACTGTCTCTCTTTCTTAGTTGTGAGTGATAGGGATGAGATTTTTACAAGCTATTTTTTGGCAGGCTATTTCTAGAACTCCTGGGATTTCATTGCATTACAACACTTCATACCACTTCCAAAGTGATGGACAAAGTGAGAGGATGAACCAGTGCATTGAGACCTATCTAAGATGTTTCACTAGTGATAAGCCAAAAAATTGGAGTAAGTGGATTTCTATGGCTGAATGGTGGTACAACACTAACCACCACACAAGTATTTTTATCTCAACTTTTGAGGCATTTTATGGCTATAAACCATATAATGTGCTTAAAAGCCTCAAGGAACATTTGATAAAAGGCTCAAGCAAGGATCAAGTGGTTTGCTGACCAAAACAAAAGTGAAAGAGAATTTCGGGAAGGAGATTAGGTGTTCTTAAAGCTGCAACACTATAAGCAACAAAGCATTGCCCTATGTTCTAGTCTTAAGCTTGTTGCTAAATATTATGGCCCTTACAAAGTCCTTGAAAAAGTTGGAAATGCTGCTTATAAGTTATAGTTGCCACCATGAACAAAATGTCACCTAATGTTCAATGTATCGCTGTAGAAAAAAAGGGTGGGGAATGAACAAATGACCACTACTACTTTACCTGAAATGAATGATGAGGATATTTTCCCTTTCATCCCCATCAAGGTGCTACAAACTAGGATGATTTTGAGGAACAACTAACAAGTGGTGCAATAGCTTATTAAGTGGAATCATCTAAACACTGAAGAATCCTCCTGGAAAGATCAGAGTTTCATCAAAGGACAAGGATGAAATTAAGGGGAGCCGATTGTTATGATTCAAGGGTCATAATAAAAATTTGTATTACTGAGAGGGTTGATTTTGTAATAATCACAAGTCAGCTCGTTAGTTGGTTAGAAATGTAGTTAGTCAATTGCAGTTAGTGAGCTCCATTATATATAAGGAGCCAGTAGAGTAGTAGAATTCCGCATCGCTATTTGATCATTTTTACACTAACTCTCCTCCTGAAATCTTTTCTTCTTCTGCAAGGTTCTCAAATTCTCCTTCCCATTTTCTCTTTTCTTTTCTTATTTTCTCCCTATTTTTTATTTCTCTCTTCTGACCTTTATTTCTTCTAAACTTGATTTTGTGATTGTTTTTATGATTAAGATTGATACCACTCGGGCTTGATCTTGTCATATTTCAATTAACTCTTGTGTTCCATGTGAATTTGCAAAGTGCAATCTGTGGCAAAAAAGTTTTCCTCTCTTTGTTGGGCTCCACGTAACTTTTGGGGAAAAGGAAAAAAAACTAAGACAAAGGGAAATAAATCTTGTAGTCCACATACTTCCAAAATCAAGTTACATCCAGAAAAGATTATGGAGTTATTTTTGAGAAACAACAAAGCATTATTGGATATGGATTTTACTGCGGAAGAAGATTAACATTGTGGACTTCTTAAACAACAACTGGCAAACATACATGCAAACAGAAAAAATATTTAGTCCCTCAAAGAATACAACCCCATTATTTCAATTCAATACCATCTCATTAAAAAAACCCCTACACTCAAAAAAAATTGGCAAATACTTACTATATAAAGGGTTTAATTTTCCTTTGTGTTTGGGCTATTATAATCTTTGCCCCACAACATTTTCTTTGGATAGTTCATTGAAAATTGCATGTTTAGGTTTGGAATTCATAGCTTGTCATCAAACTCTTGTCGTTTACTTTTGGTTGATTGTAATATTCTTTTTCTTTTTTTTTTTCATTCTTTTGCCTTTTTTTTCCCAAAAAACTATAGATAGGGGGGGGCCTATAGGGAGATGTAAATTTTTTTCTACCTCGGATTACCCCTTGCAAATTCACATGGAATACACATGTGAGCTAGAGTAATATATCAGGAGACGTAATTATAAGATAGGAACAAACAAAAACTAAATTAACAAAGTTTGGAGATTAAATTGAAACTTTTTCAACTTAAAAAAAAAAAAAGGATATCTCCCCACTTTAGAGACCATTAGCCCTAATTATCTAATGTTTATTGTTGAAGTATTTTCCCCAATCCACCTTTAGTTGTTAAATTTTAGCTAATTTTAGAGTAAAATTTGTTTCTTAGTGATCTATTATTGTTATTAGAGAATTGGAAATTTCAAACTAATTTCTTAGCCTAAAATCTTCAAATATTTTATAGGAGATTCAAAGTTTGAACAAGAATTCAAAACATTTAAACAATATTTTGCTTTGTTTTAAAAGTCAGATGACTTTCATGATGAAATAATGTCTGTAATTGTGTGAGCAAATTGAAAGAATTTAGATGAGTATTTTTTTGAAAATCTCAATTTTCTTCTTATTATGGTCATTTAAATTTGCATATGCGTGCCAATAATCCATCAAATTAGTTTTTGCCATAGACCAATCATCCTTTTTAGCCATTATACATCACCTCCTACACTTGTTTCTATAATTAATCATACTTATGTTCAACTTCAAGTTTATTTTTCACTCCAACTAATTGCTTATGTTCCTATTACATCAAATAATTTTGCCTACATCATTATTTTAGGTGTTCAACATTGGCATAAATAACCCCATTGTTTTATAAAAACATCTTCACCACATAAATCTAGGATTTCTCAAGAATCATTCCAATCCTATTGCTCATTCCTTTATGGTTTTGATGGGTAGTAGCATCCCCATTCGTGATGGTAGCTTCAATGCTATATCAAGTTCTGTCACTACTCATAAAACTAAGTTTACAGTAGTATTGCCTTAAACAACTCGTCTGTTTATTGTGAGTGTCATAGTTGTCACCAAATAGGTTACCTAACTATTCAACATTCGCATCGTAATCAAGTTGCAATTATTAGCTAAATTATGACATTGGACATCATGCAGGCTAGAAATGGACTTTGAAAAAATAGCTAATGAATTATTCAAAAGACAATATTCAAGTCACTATGTGGAATTCATTCCATTAAAGTATAACTTTATCACATAAAATGAAATCGCACATAATGTCAATCAACAACTAGATCCAAATAATGATCTATAGGTAGTCATAATGACCGTTTCTCACAGTTAATTGCAGAAAGCATTTTAGACTAGGGAAAAAAAAAAAGATAACAAGAAAAGGAACACAAAACACAACATTAAAATCATGAATATTCTAAACATACCTTGGCATAAATAATTCAAAAATTATAATAAAACAACATATCAAATCAAAGTGATCATCGCAAGAAATAATCCATTAACTTTAGACGATCAATAAGCAACTAAATTATCAATTAGATAATCATAAAAACAACTAGTTCACCTCGAAACTTAAATTATACATTGTCCCTAATGCACCAATGAAATATATATATGTAGGAGAATTTAGTTTGAAAAACCATCGCTTGATCTTTTACAATCTCCATGTGGTTCATCCAAGGTCTCATCCTTCTTTTCATCAATTGAGTATGTGGGAGGCTATAATCCATGAATGCAAGCAAGATTCTCAAGAAATTCATAAATTCCCTTGAGCATCTTCTCCACCTTTATTATCTTCTTAATAATCTTGTCCTTAGTCGCCCTTCTTCTGGCCTTGTCAAATTGAGAGCGGCTAGGAGGAATGGGGTTCATCTTCCTTGTCTCATTGGTGATAATTTTAAGTATGTCCACCTTATCATAATCATGCACCAGTAGTCCCAATAGAGCGAGTGGCACTCTTGAAGACATAGCTCGGTAATGAGGGAAGGACATTGTAATCCTTCAAGCTATCTTCAATTTGTGTCAAAATGATGTTGCTAATGTCAACCAGGCCATTTTTCATGAGAACATAAATCAAGGCCAATTTTCTCATAGTCACTTCACTCTTGTGGCTTGAAGGTATGAGGCGTGCCTTAATAAAGAGGTGCTATAGGATAGTCTCATCATTCAAGGCGTGAGTAGGGACTAGTAATGGGGTTGTACCTGAGTTAGTACTTATTTTTGGTTTAGTGCTTAGCTTGCATATGGCGTTATTGATTTCTTTCCAATCAATATTTGCCACTCCTTCTCACATCAAACTCTTGAATATGCACTTTATAGATTATAGTGGGATTTCAATTAAGACCATAAAATCTTGCAATTATATTTGCACTAACTGTAACCTCCCTCATACTATCACCACATTAGCACAAGATTCTCCTGGACTATCTCTTCACATATGCCTCATTCGGGTCATTTGTGAGGCCTAACTACCCACTCTCCTTGAGTTACAATGCACCCGCAAGATTCTACCAACATTACTTTTTTTATGCATTTTCTTGAGTGATACTTGTTCTAAAGATCAAAGGCTCTTTGTGACAAAAATGCTCCATTTGAATGTTAGCCTGAGGTTGCTCCAGTTACCTTAAAGGATGAGGGTTAGTTGAAGTTGAGGGCCTTAGATGCTTGGAAAAGAGGAGATCTCAATGAGGATAAGGTCTTTGAAGATTGAGCCATCTAGAACAGTGAGATCTCCCTTTTGTCCTTGTCATTTCCATTCTTCTTTCCCATTCTAACTCAAATCAAAAGAAACACATTACTCTCTACTTTTCTTCCCAGTTTAAAACATGGCATAATTCATGTACTGGAAAGAAAAGTAGCAAAATGAAAGAAAACAAGTAATTCTAAAGAGACCACATGCCCAAAACCTTCAAAATCTAACACCAAATACTATTTAATCTAATCATACTAAAGAAAACTATAAGACATCAAATAAATAAGAATGTGACTATGGCATCATATTAACTCAACATCAAAATTTCACATTTAAATAACTACCACTCAAAATTTTAATAGTGAAGAGGACGAGACATGTAATCAAACAAACTTTTCCAATTTTTTCAAAAAGGATTAACACTTGAATTCTATATGATTTACAACAGTTTTAGATCCCTAAGTGCCCTCTGGAACCATAATATGGCTACCCAAGTGTTGAGGAATCATAACAAGCACCAAAGTTCAAAAATTCTATTCAACATGAAAAATTGATCACATTTGGGATCGTTGAACCAAAGATGAAGCTATGGCCGTTATACTAATTAGAAAATACATTTACCATTCTAGCACAAAGGGTAAACACATTAAATCACTTATATTCTAATGTTTTGCTCCAAGAAAAATTCATTTTAAGGTTTTAACATTTTCAACATTTTTCTTAATTCCACATAAAAAGTTAAGACTCATTCTAAATGTAAATTCATCTACAATCTCCTGTAGGGTTCAAATAAGAGCTGATTGAACTCAAGCACTCCCATTTCATTTGTATCAACACAATTAGTGTAAAATTCTCAATTATCACTAATTATGAAAAAAATAATAATAATTTAGAAAAATTCAAAAATTAAAGTAAAGGTATGAACAATGGAGTAAATACTTAATTTAATCCTTAGATATGATAATTGAGTGAATTGAAGAACTTAATCTCCCAAGATATCCTCAAAAAAAGTGAAGAATTGAAAAAACCCTAATAGGAAGTTTTAAGCCTAAATTACCCTATGCTTGAACTAATCTACGTTAGAAATGGTTGAAAGTGTTTTCTTGACTTAATTAAGCCATATTGAAGGATATGAATGGATAAATTCAAGTGAAAATAGAGTTGGCTTTTAGGTGGTTTAAGAAAAAGAGAAATTGGAGATTGCAGTGCAGAATTTTTGGCCCTCAACTTGCTTTCTTTGAATGCATTGCATGATTTTGGGGAGAAATTCGTGTTTTGATGGTGAACATGTTGAGGTTTGAGGTGGAAAGGAGTTGGAAGAGGGTTGGAAAGTTAATGAAAAAGGAGAGGAAGAAGCTGCAAAATTTTGGGACAAAAAAACCAAATAATAGTCAGGTGCAAAGGGTACGCTACTCATGTGCGGAGCTAATGTGGCTAGTGTGATCCTTCTTGAGAGCTAAAGAAATTGGGGCAAGAGTCATGCTACCCGTGTGACTATCACGCAGCTAGTGAAACTTCCCTAGGTTGTTGTTTTGTTTTTAATTTTAATTTTGGTTATGTTGCTCACATGACATGGATCTCATGGCTAGTGTAAACAACTTGAAGGCCCAATTTCAGGTGATGGGTCATGCTACACAGCTAGTGTCTCATTGGGTCACGGTTTTGGCTAAGTTTACACACGCTTCGTGAGGCAAGCAACAAGTTGGATGTTGTTTTCACCAAAACTCTCTCACAAGTCACAATCAATGCACAGCAAAGATATGCACTCAGTGCCTTTAAGGGAACGAGGAGTGCAAGGCTAAACCAACTCGCCAAAAAAATGCAAAAAAAGTTGCACTATATGCAAAGAAATCATTGTTTTCATTAAATGAAAGCTAGATGCACAAAGAGTATGCAAAGTGCGCTAAGGAGTGGGCAGGCCCTTTCATTTGCTTGTTGATTACAGACACTCACCAAGTATATCCTGGCTAAAAAAAATCAAAAGTGATAGTTACAAGGACAATTTTCTTGATGAAATGGAAAACCTTATCTTTTGCAAAGATCACAAAGATTACAGTTTCTCTTCAATTTCTATTTCTACAACTACCAAAAGATCTTGGTTTTCTACAAACATTATGGTTTCTATTCTAACAAGCTAGAAAATTACATCAAACTACAACTACTATTTACATAACAAAGATGAAGGCCTATCTATTACATTCTTGAGCTTTGTGGCTTGAAGTCTTCATTTGTGACTTGCTTTGTTAGGCAGCATGGGCCGCGACAAACTGTAGTTGTTGCATAGGAGCGTTGTAGAGGCTATGCGACAAGGCTGAGGGATTAGCTCATATGCATCAATTAGTGGTTGAAAGGCTATAAGATTATTCACCAACTCCCAAGTGTTTTCTTCGTTTGAACATCCTTGCCACTTGATGAGGTATTCTCACTAATCTTCGTATGACTGCCAAACCATTTGACCTTTTAAAATGGCTTCACCCACTTGTTTCCCTACAGCTTGGATGTTTAGGCCTTTATAGTGTGATTGCCTTCTTTCCAATTCTTTATGTCTTTGTGATAGTGCTTCAAAAGGCTCACATGGAAGATGGGATTTATTTTCCACCAAGATGGTGCATTGACCTTGTAAGTTACCTTGCCAACTCTTTTGAAGATCACAATAGGTTCTATGTATTTTTGTAGCAAGCAAGGGTTCCTGTTTCTGAGGCTTCAATTCTATTGTTGGCTAGGTACTTTCACCATAACTTTGTTGCCTACGTGGAATTCAACAAAGTGCCGATCCTAGTATGTATACTTCTTCATAGGTAAACGGCCCGTTCTAAGTAGCCACGGCTGATTTTCACATTTTGTTTCCATTCTCGGGAAAAACTTTGGACTCTTGAGGACTTAGATTTCTTAGCAATTGTTGGTCGATTTTACACGCAAGTGCACGTGATCGTTAACAAGTAATATAGAGTGAGTATAATTTATCGTTCCCACAGAGACTAATGAATTATTAAATACCGAAATTAAAATAGTTCTAACTTTATTTGAAGAAAAAATATTTTATGGATAAGCTAAATTAAAAGTAATTTTAAAACTTAATTAAAACTAAAATTAAAAACTAAACAAAGCAAGTTAATAGATTAAGTTGACGAAAGATCTAGGGTTTTCGATTTCACCATAACTAATCCATCCTAATATTAATCTATTTCTATAATCTAATTTAATTTCCTGGTTGATAGTCGAGATTCCCAAATTTATTTACTAGTCCCTCCCGAGATCTAATAAAAATCCTCCTAATTGCTAATTCACTATATTCCTATGTGAATTACAACAATTATGAAGTCATTAATTTCTATGGATTCTCATATACCAACTACACAAACCATGTAGGTATATTCCTATCCTACATGCAATTTATGGCATTTATCTCAATGAACTTGACACATAACTCCTCTTCCAATTCGTTATGATTAACAAATCATCTAATTAGTGATCAAGTAATTAGAAGCATTAAGCACAAAGATAAATACTCAACCATAGAAATTTAAATCAAATTATATTAATAGAAAAAATATTAAGACTTCATAGTTAGGCTACATGAAACCCTAGAAAAGAATTTAGTTCATATTAAAATAGAAGAACAACACCAATTTCTTAAACATAATTGCAAAAAGAAAAAAAAATAAAAATAAACTTCAACAAAACCCGTAGGTGGTAGCCAAAAATTTCATAACAAAATACAAAACTTAAATTACTAAAATTGCTAAATAACACTAAACACAAAAACAAGGAAAGAAAAATAAGATAACTAAACTAAACTAAACTTAACTAAAGGAAATCAGAAACGATAAAACCCGTAGACTTGAAGACCAAGCAATCAAAATTCTCACGCTTTGTTTGCTTCACAAGTTCTAGAGGAAAAAAAAATTCTGCTCCTTGCTTTGCACATCAATCTTGCCGGCTGTTCTCTTTCCCAAACTACTGCAAACAGCAAGGACAAGACAATGAAGAAAGATTGGAGAAAACAGCGAGAGGAAGGCTGAAAAATTTTACGAAAAACCGATGAAAGGTTGCAAAAATTTCTTTGAAGAAAGAAACCAGTGAGCTCTTTGGTTTTGTAGAAGAAAAACTGAGATGAAGTACAACTGAAATTTCTAAAGAAAAACCAAAGAGAACTACTGAAAAATTGCTAAGGAAAGAAAAGAAACTACTCCTAAACTAAGGAAGAAAAGAAAAGAAATATGCTGCTAAGAATGGGATGACTGAAATGGGATCTCTTCCTCCGTTGTAAGCTTTCTTATTTATAAGCAAGGATTTGCTCTTCTTTCTTTGCTCTGCCGAAGGTGTTGTTGCTGCCATGTGCTTGGTTTCTTTTCCAGCAAATAAAACAGCCCAAGCTTTGCTTTTGTAGTTGGCAATTCATGTGACATGATTCTCTTTTCTTTTTCTTTCTTTGTGTGCATGCTCGGCTGTTTGCTTGTTTCTCTCTATGTTGCTGCCCGATTTTTCTGAGCTTTGTTTTTGCCCATGTGAGACTGCATTTTGGAGAGACTTTCTTGCTGTCCTCATGCACTCTTTCTTCAGAAAAATAAAAGATGGCAGCTGGTCTCAAAGCCTTCATGTGCAGATGTTTCTCTTTCCCTCAAATGAAAGGTCAAGGCATATGTTGTTTTGTGTTCCAGCCTTTTTTCTTGCTTTACAACCTGCTTCTGTGCTCTTTCTCTTTGTGTGAATATTGATTTCTTATGGAGACTTTGGGTTGTTGATTGATGCTGAAAAAAGTACCCAAAGCTATTAAAATCGAGAAAACCCGTAGCTAAAGAGCTAACTAAAAATCGAACATTTTTCTTCAAGTTTCTGTCCAGTTTTGGTCCCTTTGCTTCCGAATTTGAGAAAACTTTCTTCATGAAAGTTTTTGCTCTCTTTCTTAGCTTTCCATATCATCTTGAATCATCTCATTTGGACGTATGTATCAAGAGTTATGAACTCGGAAGATGAGTGAGTTTTCAAAGGATAATTTGGCCAAAATATGTAAAAACAAATTAAAACACAAGCCAATTTCTAACCAAAATGAATAAGAAAACTCTATATAAAATAGAGTTATCAAATTACCCCAACTTAGATTAAAGCTTGTCCTCAAGCTTTTACTAGATAAATATCTTTCTTTTCTTTCCATACCCTTTCTAACTCACTCATAAATAATGCCAAATTATTTTACATTAAAAATTCAAACTGGAATATTGAGGCAAAGAACAAGTATTCATAGCCCTTTTATTTCTACACAAAATACACGTCTCATTAATGCCAACAATTCGTGAAATCAAATGCACAAAATTTGATAACCTCTCATAGGTTGCACTCTAATCACTCAAAGTGTTTAGGGTTTCATTCAACACTCAGATCTAAAATGGCATGTCATTGCCATGAGCTTGCTTATATATCACATCTCCACCATTAATAAATATGAATCCATGCACTAATCAAATGGTCTTATTAAAGGTTGTAACCGGGCTTAGGTAAGGGTAGGTTGAAAGATAGGAAAATTTAGGTTTTCACAAATCAAGATATGTATAAACTTCCTTGCATGACTATAAAGCAACAAATAGCACATTAGAACCAATTTTTTTTTTTTTTCAAGTAGCATACATCCCTTTTAACAACTTCAACATATAAATTGGACCATCTTGTACACAATTAACTTTGTCCAATCTTCGTAAGGAATATTGCTCACTCTTCTCTTTTTTCTTTTTTTTCTCTCTTTTTTTTTTTTTTTTTTCAATGGTTCTTTTCTTTGGAATCTGGCATTTTATCATGCAATTAATTCCCACATACTCTTGACATAGGTTTCAACATGATAAACAAAAACAATGGTTTGAGGCTAATGATGTGGTGTTTATAACAAAGAAAGGTTAAGGCGCAAAATTGGTTGACTAGGGGTATATGTAATGGGATGGCTTTTTAGAAAGTTAAAAATGGTTAATCCTAAGTGTCCTTATTATCTCAAAGCATAAATTCATAATGTGATCTCAACATGCATAACAAAGCAAGTTCTAGAATGAACATACCATATTTGACAACACTCGACAAAGAAATATGTGAGCAATGTAAATAAAATGCTCATAGGCTCAAATACTCACAATGGGTTTAATGTATATCAAATCTTGCACATTCTCATTCAATTCAATCATTAAAATCAACAAGATGCTTTAAAATTTTTCAAAACAAAGACTAATCATTCTTGCCTCATTCATACATTCCAACCCAAATCTCTAATGCATATAACTCAAAATTATTCTAAATGAGTATCAAAAGAGTGAGGAATTTCAAATAAGATATCAATAAAATTAAAAACTTGGAAGGACTTTCCTTTTTAACCCAATAAAATTGAAATCTTGCAAAAATTTGACAGAAATCCAGCACAAAATTTCAATGTATCCCACCCCAACTTAAAATTGAGCATTGTCCTCAATGCAACAAGGAGTAAGTAGAAATATAGCAACGAAAGAGAACATAAGAAAAACAAAAGATTAGGAAAGCGCCTGTGAACAACTGTTGAAGATGAATTTCTTTCAGGTACCAAAACAGCTCCAAAAATTTTGAAATTTTGTGGATAGGAAGCTGGAGAATTCTTCTTCTTTCCTGTAAAATTTCAGCACAAAAATCCATTGGGAAGGCCTTGAACCAGATTTATCTTCTAATTAGTGCAGCAAAATTGTGTGAATGTTCTCTTTCTTCTTCTTCTCTAAAAACAAAAATAAGAATAAAAATAAATAAAAATAAAAATCACACAAACTAAAATAAGACAGGTAAAAGAACTTGGGTTGCCTCCCAATTAGCGCAATTGGTTAACGTCGTTATGCTCGACGTCCTCTATCGCTCAAATTTTTACCAATTGTTTGGACCATATCTGCATGATTTTTATTGATTTTTCAAAAGCCACCATTGCATTCTCAATCACTTTAAAATGTGGATTAAGCCTCCTTTGTGGTTGGATGACTGGCTTGTATTGCTCTTCTAGCTTTCTTTTGTTGGAGAGGATCTTCTTCATGAACTTCACATAGCTAGGCATCTGTTCCAAAGCATCAAGAAAGGAATATTAATATGTAATTTCTTAAAAACATCAAGAAATTTAGAAAATTGCTTATCTAGCTTTTGCTTCGGAATCGCGAGGATATGGCATAGGTGGCACATAAGGAGGTGGATTATCTGGAAACAACTTCGACTTGGGTTTCGCAACTTCTTCAATTTGTTCTCCAGATTTTCTGGTCTGCACTTCCACTATTTCTTGTTCTGGCTTTCTCTGTGTCACAGGTTCAGGTAACTCTTTGCCACTTCTTAGTGTAATTGCCTTCACTTGTTCCTTAGGGTTGATTTCCGTATTACTAGGCAAAGACCCTTGTGGTCTAGAATTTAATGCACTGGCCAGTTGTCCCACTTGAACTTCCAAATTTCGGATGGATGCTGACTGATTTTGCAATGTGGCTTCAGTCTTAGTCATGAACTGTGAGGTGGCCATGCTCAATTGAGCAAGAGCATCTTCTAAAGACATCTTTTGTGCATGGGGTTGAATTGGCTGTGGAGGCTGAAATCCATAGGGTTTATCAACAGGCTGATTGTTTCTCCAAAAAAAATTGGGATGATCTCTCCATCCCTGATTGTAAGTGTTGGAGTATGGATTATATTGTCTCTTAGAATTCCCCACAAACTGAGCCTGTTCCATCTGAGATTGAGCAAAAGGATTTCCCACTTGACAATCAACACTAGGATGAGGTCCACCACAAATATCACAAGCTTCTAGAGGAATATGGATGGCATTTGCATTGAATGAACTAAGTTGCTTTGACAGTGTAGCAACCTGGGCTGATAGTGCTGTGAGGGCATCAACCTTATAGTTGCCATGATTTTTCGGTAGTGTGGATCTCCCTGAATACCATTGGTAGTCTGTAGATGCCATCTCATCCAACAATGCATAAGCAGCCTCATATGTCTTCCCCATTAGGGAGGGGATTATCACTTCCAAACCTTCTCATGCACCACAGAATAATATCTAAAAAGGTAAAAGAACAAAAGTAAATAAATTAAAATAATAAAAATAAAAATAAAAGTTCAAATTAAAGGTAGAACTACTTGGTATCGATATTAATAAAATCAAATTAGTCCCCGGCAGCGGCGCCAAAAACTTATTGGTCGATTTTACACGCAAGTGCACGTGATCGTTAACAAGTAATATAGAGTGAGTATAATTTATCGTTCCCACAGAGACTAATGAATTATTAAATACCGAAATTAAAATAGTTCTAACTTTATTTGAAGAAAAAATATTTTATGGATAAGCTAAATTAAAAGTAATTTTAAAACTTAATTAAAACTAAAATTAAAAACTAAACAAAGCAAGTTAATAGATTAAGTTGACGAAAGATCTAGGGTTTTCGATTTCACCATAACTAATCCATCCTAATATTAATCTATTTCTATAATCTAATTTAATTTCCTGGTTGATAGTCGAGATTCCCAAATTTATTTACTAGTCCCTCCCGAGATCTAATAAAACTCCTCCTAATTGCTAATTCACTATATTCCTATGTGAATTACAACAATTATGAAGTCATTAATTTCTATGGATTCTCATATACCAACTACACAAACCATGTAGGTATATTCCTATCCTACATGCAATTTATGGCATTTATCTCAATGAACTTGACACATAACTCCTCTTCCAATTCGTTATGATTAACAAATCATCTAATTAGTGATCAAGTAATTAGAAGCATTAAGCACAAAGATAAATACTCAACCATAGAAATTTAAATCAAATTATATTAATAGAAAAAATATTAAGACTTCATAGTTAGGCTACATCGAAACCCTAGAAAAAGAATTTAGTTCATATTAATATAGAAGAACAACACCAATTTCTTAAACATAATTGCAAAAAGAAAAAAAATAAAAATAAACTTCAACAAAACCCGTAGGTGGTAGCCAAAAATTTCATAACAAAATACAAAACTTAAATTACTAAAATTGCTAAATAACACTAAACACAAAAACAAGGAAAGAAAAATAAAATAATTAAACTAAACTAAACTAAACTAAAGGAAATAAGAAAAGATAAAACCCGTAGACTTGAAGACCAAGCAATCAAAATTCTCGCTTTGTTTGCTTCACCCAAGTTCTAGAGGAAAAAAATAAATTCCGCTCCTTGCTTTGCACATCAAGCTTGGCGCTGTTCTCTTTGCTAAACTACTGCAAACAACAAGAACAAAACAATGAAGAAAGATTGAAGAAAACAACAAGAGGAAGGCTGAAAAATTTTCGAAAAACCGATGAAAGGTTGCAAAATTTCTTGAAGAAAGAAACCGTGAGCTCTGGTTTTGTAGAAGAAAAGCGAGATGAAGTACAACTGAAATTTCTAAAGAAAAACCAAAGAGAACTACTGAAAAATTGCTAAGGAAAGAAAAGAAACTACTCCTAAACTAAGGAAGAAAGGAAAAGAAATCTGCTTTGCTAAGAATGGGATCGGTGAAATGGGATCTCTTCCTCCGTTGTAAGCTTTCTTATTTATAAGCAAGGATTTGCTCTTCTTTCTTTGCTCTGCCGAAGGTGTTGTTGCTGCCATGTGCTTGGTTTCTTTTCCAGCAAATAAAACAGCCCAAGCTTTGCTTTTGTAGTTGGCAATTCATGTGACTTGATTCTCTTTTCTTTTTCTTTCTTTGTGTGCATGCTCTACTGCTTGCTTGTTTCTCTCTATGTTGTCGCCCGATTTTTCGAGCTTTGTTTTTGCCCATGTGAGACTGCATTTTGGAGAGACTTTCTTGCTGTCCTCATGCACTCTTTCTTCAGAAAAATAAAAGATGGCAGCTGGTCTCAAAGCCTTCATGTGCAGATGTTTCTCTTTCCCTCAAATGAAAGTTGTCACATATGTTGTTTTGTGTTCCAGCCTTTTTTTCTTGCTTTACAACCTGCTTCTGTGCTCTTTCTCTTTGTGTGAATATTGATTTCTTATGGAGACTTTGGGTTGTTGATTGATGCTGAAAAAAAAAGTACCCAAACTGCTGTTAAAATCAGAAAACCCGTAAAGAGCTAACCAGAAAAACTGAACATTTTTCTTCAAGTTTCTGTCCAGTTTTGGTCCCTTTGCTTCCGGAATTTGAGAAAACTTTCTTCATGAAAGTTTTTGCTCTCTTTCTTAGCTTTCCATATCATCTTGAATCATCTCATTTGGACGTATGTATCAAGAGTTATGAACTCCGGAAGATGAGTGAGTTTTCAAAGGATAATTTGGCCAAAATATGTAAAAACAAATTAAAACACAAGCCAATTTCTAACCAAAATGAATAAGAAAACTCTATATAAAATAGAGTTATCAAATTACCCCCAACTTAGATTAAAGCTTGTCCTCAAGCTTTTACTAGATAAATATCTTTCTTTTCTTTCCATACCCTTTCTAACTCACTCATAAATAATGCCAAATTATTTTACATTAAAAATTCAAACTGGAATAATAAGGCAAAGAACAAGTATTCATAGCCCTTTTTAATCTAAACAAAATACACATCTCATTAATTCCAACAATTATGAAATCAAATGCACAAAATTTGATAACCTCTCATAGGTTGCACTCTAATCACTCAAAGTGTTTAGGGTTTCATTCAACACTCAAATCAAAAATAGCATGTCATTGCCATAAGCTTGCTTATATATCACATCTCCACCACTAATAAATATGAATCCATGCAATAATCAAAGGGTCTTATTAAAGGTTGTAACGGGGCTTAGGTAAGGGTAGGTTGAAAGATAGGAAAATTTAGGTTTTCACAAATCAAGATATGTATAAACTTCCTTGCATGACTATAAAGCAACAAATAGCACCTTAGAACCATTTTTTTTTTTTCTCAAGTAGCATACATCCCTTTTAACAACTTCAACATATAAATTGGACCATCTTGTACACAATTAACTTTGTCCAATCTTCGTAAGGAATATTGCTCACTCTTCTCTTTTTTCTTTTTTCTCTCTTTTTTTTTTTTTTTTTTCAATGGTTCTTTTCTTTGGAATCTGGCATTTTATCATGCAATTAATTCCCACATACTCTTGACATAGGTTTCAACATGATAAACAAAAACAATGGTTTGAGGCTAATGATGTGGTGTTTATAACAAAGAAAGGTTAAGGCGCAAAATTGGTTGACTAGGGGTATATGTAATGGGATGGCTTTTTAGAAAGTTAAAAATGGTTAATCCTAAGTGTCCTTATTATCTCAAAGCATAAATTCATAATGTGATCTCAACATGCATAACAAAGCAAGTTCTAGAATGAACATACCATATTTGACAACACTCGACAAAGAAATATGTGAGCAATGTAAATAAAATGCTCATAGGCTCAAATACTCACAATGGGTTTAATGTATATCAAATCTTGCACATTCTCATTCAATTCAATCATTAAAATCAACAAGATGCTTTAAAATTTTTCAAAACAAAGACTAATCATTCTTGCCTCATTCATACATTCCAACCCAAATCTCTAATGCATATAACTCAAAATTATTCTAAATGAGTATCAAAAGAGTGAGGAATTTCAAATAAGATATCAATAAAATTAAAAACTTGGAAGGACTTTCCTTTTAACCCAATAAAATTGAAACCTTGCAAAAATTTGACAGAAATGCAGCACAAAATTTCAATGTATCCCACCCCAACTTAAAATTGAGCATTGTCCTCAATGCAACAAGGAGTAAGTAGAAATATAGCAACGAAAGAGAACATAAGAAAAACAAAAGATTAGGAAATCGCCTGTTGTGAACAAGCTGAAGATGAATTTCTTTCAGGTACCAAAACAGCTCAAAAATTTTGAAATTTTGTGGATAGGAAGCTGGAGAATTCTTCTTCTTTCCTGTAAAATTTCAGCACAAAAATCCATTGGGAAGGCCTTGAACCAGATTTATCTTCTAATTAGTGCAGCAAAATTGTGTGAATGTTCTCTTTCTTCTTCTTCTCTAAAAACAAAAATAAGAATAAAAATAAATAAAAATAAAAATCACACAAACTAAAATAAGACAGGTAAAAGAACTTGGGTTGCCTCCCAATTAGCGCAATTGGTTAACGTCGTTATGCTCGACGTCCTCTATCGCTCAAATTTTTACCAATTGTTTGGACCATATCTGCATGATTTTTATTGATTTTTCAAAAGCCACCATTGCATTCTCAATCACTTTAAAATGTGGATTAAGCCTCCTTTGTGGTTGGATGACTGGCTTGTATTGCTCTTCTAGCTTTCTTTTGTTGGAGAGGATCTTCTTCATGAACTTCACATAGCTAGGCATCTGTTCCAAAGCATCAGCAAAAGGAATATTAATATGTAATTTCTTAAAAACATCAAGAAATTTAGAAAATTGCTTATCTAGCTTTTGCTTCTGGAATCGCTGAGGATATGGCATAGGTGGCACATAAGGAGGTGGATTATCTGGAAACAACTTCGACTTGGGTTTCGCAACTTCTTCAATTTGTTCTCCAGATTTTCTGGTCTGCACTTCCACTATTTCTTGTTCTGGCTTTCTCTGTGTCACAGGTTCAGGTAACTCTTTGCCACTTCTTAGTGTAATTGCCTTCACTTGTTCCTTAGGGTTGATTTCCGTATTACTAGGCAAAGACCCTTGTGGTCTAGAATTTAATGCAATCGCGATTGTCCCATCTGAACCTCCAAATTTCGAATGGATGCTGTCTGATTTTGCAATGTGGCTTCAGTCTTAGTCATGAACTGTGAGGTGGCCATGCTCAATTGAGCAAGAGCATCTTCTAAAGACATCTTTTGTGCATGGGGTTGAATTGGCTGTGGAGGCTGAAATCCATAGGGTTTATCAACAGGCTGATTGTTTCTCCAAAAAAAATTGGGATGATCTCTCCATCCCTGATTGTAAGTGTTGGAGTATGGATTATATTGTCTCTTAGAATTCCCCACAAACTGAGCCTGTTCCATCTGAGATTGAGCAAAAGGATTTCCCACTTGACAATCAACACTAGGATGAGGTCCACCACAAATATCACAAGCTTCTAGAGGAATATGGATGGCATTTGCATTGAATGAACTAAGTTGCTTTGACAGTGTAGCAACCTGGGCTGATAGTGCTGTGAGGGCATCAACCTTATAGTTGCCATGATTTTTCGGTAGTGTGGATCTCCCTGAATACCATTGGTAGTCCAGATGCCATCTCATCCAACAATGCATAAGCGACCTCATATGTCTTCCCATTAGGGGAGATTATCACTTCCAAACCTTCTCATGCACCATAGAATAATATCTAAAAAGATAAAAGAACAAAAGTAAATAAATTAAAATAATAATAATAAAAATAAAAGTTCAAATTAAAGGTAGAACTACTTGGTATCGATATTAATAAAATCAAATTAGTCCCCGGCAACGGCGCCAAAAACTTGTTGGTCGATTTTACACGCAAGTGCACGTGATCGTTAACAAGTAATATAGATTGAATATAATTTATCGTTCCCACAGAGACTAATGAATTATTAAATACCGAAATTAAAATAGTTCTAACTTTATTTGAAGAAAAAATATTTTATGGATAAGCTAAATTAAAAGTAATTTTAAAACTTAATTAAAACTAAAATTAAAAACTAAACAAAGCAAGTTAATAGATTAAGTTGACGAAAGATCTAGGGTTTTCGATTTCACCATAACTAATCCATCCTAATATTAATCTATTTCTATAATCTAATTTAATTTCCTGGTTGATAGTCGAGATTCCCAAATTTATTTACTAGTCCCTCCCGAGATCTAATAAAAATCCTCCTAATTGCTAATTCACTATATTCCTATGTGAATTACAACAATTATGAAGTCATTAATTTCTATGGATTCTCATATACCAACTACACAAACCATGTAGGTATATTCCTATCCTACATGCAATTTATGGCATTTATCTCAATGAACTTGACACATAACTCCTCTTCCAATTCGTTATGATTAACAAATCATCTAATTAGTGATCAAGTAATTAGAAGCATTAAGCACAAAGATAAATACTCAACCATAGAAATTTAAATCAAATTATATTAATAGAAAAAATATTAAGACTTCATAGTTAGGCTACATCGAAACCCTAGAAAAAGAATTTAGTTCATATTAAAATAGAAGAACAACACCAATTTCTTAAACATAATTGCAAAAAGAAAAAAAAATAAAAATAAACTTCAACAAAACTCGTAGGTGGTAGCCAAAAATTTCATAACAAAATAAAAAAATTAAATAAATAAAATTGCTAAATAACACTAAACACAAAAACAAGGAAAGAAAAATAAAATAACTAAACTAAACTAAACTAAACTAAAGGAAATAAGAAAAGATAAAACCCGTAGACTTGAAGACCAAGCAATCAAAATTCTGCTGCTTTGTTTGCTTCACCCAAGTTCTAGAGGAAAAAAATAAATTCTGCTCCTTGCTTTGCACATCAAGCTTAGCGGCTGTTCTCTTTGCTAAACTACTGCAAACAACAAGAACAAAACAATGAAGAAAGATTGAAGAAAACAACAAGAGGAAGGCTGAAAAATTTTCTGAAAACCGATGAAAGGTTGCAAAAATTTCTTTGAAGAAAGAAACCGTGAGCTCTTGGTTTTGTAGAAGAAAAGCTGAGATGAAGTACAACTGAAATTTCTAAAGAAAAACCAAAGAGAACTACTGAAAAATTGCTAAGGAAAGAAAAGAAACTACTCCTAAACTAAGGAAGAAAGGAAAAGAAATCTGCTAAGAATGGGATCACTTGAAATGGGATCTCTTCCTCCGTTGTAAGCTTTCTTATTTATAAGCAAGGATTTGCTCTTCTTTCTTTGCTCTGAAGGTGTTGTTGCTGCCATGTGCTTGGTTTCTTTTCCAGCAAATAAAACAGCCCAAGCTTTGCTTTTGTAGTTGGCAATTCATGTGACTTGATTCTCTTTTCTTTTCTTTCTTTGTGTGCATGCTCATTTGTTTGCTTGTTTCTCTCTATGTTCTTGCCCGATTTTTCTGAGCTTTGTTTTTGCCCATGTGAGACTGCATTTTGGAGAGACTTTCTTGCTGTCCTCATGCACTCTTTCTTCAGAAAAATAAAAAGATGGCAGCTGGTCTCAAAGCCTTCATGTGCGAGATGTTTCTCTTTCCCTCAAATGAAAATTTGGCGACATATGTTGTTTTGTGTTCCACCTTTTTTTCTTGCTTTACAACCTGCTTCTGTGCTCTTTCTCTTTGTGTGAATATTGATTTCTTATGGAGACTTTGGGTTGTTGATTGATGCTGAAAAAAAGTACCCAAATCTGTTAAAATCGTAAAACCCGTAGCCAAAGAGCTAACTAAAATCAACATTTTTCTTCAAGTTTCTGTCTAGTTTTGGTCCCTTTGCTTCCGGAATTTGAGAAAACTTTCTTCATGAAAGTTTTTGCTCTCTTTCTTAGCTTTCCATATCATCTTGAATCATCTCATTTGGACGTATGTATCAAGAGTTATGAACTCCGGAAGATGAGTGAGTTTTCAAAGGATAATTTGGCCAAAATATGTAAAAACAAATTAAAACACAAGCCAATTTCTAACCAAAATGAATAAGAAAACTCTATATAAAATAGAGTTATCAGCAATATCAACAATGTGTGGCAATAGAGATGTTGCCCAGTGACAATTTCAAAAGGACTTTTATTGCTGGATGAGCTCTTTTGGAAATTGAAACACAATTGGGCAACATCTAAGAGTTTCACCCAATCTTTTTGGTTAGGCGCTATGAAGTATCAAAGGTATTCCTCCAAGATGCCATTTAGTCACTCTGTTTGGCCATCAGATTTAGGGTGTGCCATGGAGGTTGAGCTCAATTTGGAACCAAGGATCCTAAAGAGCTCGGTCTAGAAATTGCCATTGAAGCAAGAGTCGCGGTCACTAACATTATTCTGAGGTAGACCCTAATACTTAACAATATGCTTGAAGAAAAGTTGAGCAACCTCCTCTATTGTAATGTATAGGGCCACTGGGAAGAAAGTTACAAATTTGGAAAAGCGATTGACTGTCACTAGAATGTGGCTAGATCTTAAACTTTAGGCAATCTAATGATGAAGTTGCGTGATGCACTTTTTGAAGGTTTACTAGGGATTGGAAGTGGCTCAAGAAGCCCACCCTTTTGTGATGATCTAGCTTATCTTGTTGGCAAATAAGGCATGTCTGCATGAAGTTGTCCACATCATCCTGCATTTGCGGCCAAAAGTATCCTCATTGCACTACCACTAGCGTGCACCCCATTCCAGGATGTCCAACCCAAAGTGTGTTATGGTATTCTTTTATTGTACTCTTTCGTATTTCCCCGTCCTTTAGGACATAAAGGCGGTTCCCTCTAGTATCAATGAGGCCACTGTCAAGCCAAAACTATTGAGATTTGTCTTGCTCAACTAATTGGACCAAACATGTAACGTCGGGATCTTTGGTCAAGAGATCACATATCTAGACTTTGATGTTGGTCGAGACCTCACTCTCTCGTAGGGCAGAAATTTGAATAGCTACAGCCAACTGGCTCTAGCGATTAAGGATGTTAGTGACTTGATTGGTTTTTATCTCGATACTCAAGGATGAAGTTAATTCTATCAACAATTCTTGCCATCGTTCTTGCCTACTGTTTAGCTTGGGTTGGGACAAGAAATAGCTCACTGCAGTGTTATTAGTTTTGAACACGAACGGTGTCCCAAGCAAGTAGTGCCTCCAGAGACATAGGCCTAGAGAGCAGTTTCTTCTTGTTAGTAGCAAAGTGCCTTTTGGCATTGCTTAGCTTGCAACTTTTGTAGGCCACTAGATGGCCTACTTGTATCAAGACTCCACTTAAGGTGAAGGTTGAAGTATCAATGTGCACTTCAAAGGGTTTCTTCATGTCGGGTAGAGCAAGCACGAGTTTTGTGGACTATCTTGGTACTTCAAATATTCGAAGGCATGCTAATATGAAGTGTCCCAACTCCATGCCTTCTCCTTCTTAAGTAGATCCGTTAGATACAAGGCTATCTTGGTACTTCACAAAGTGTCGATAGGAGTTGGCTAGGCCAAGAAATGATCGAACCTCTGTGATGCTACTTGGTGGCTTCCATTCTATGATAGCTTGTACTTTCTTGGGATCCATGCAAATTACTATCACAGGTCGAGGTTTTGGCTAAATTTGCACATGCTCCTTGAGGTAAGCAACAGGTTTTATGTTGTTTTTGCCAAGTCTCTCTTGTGCGTCGCAATTAGCACGCAACAAGATATGCACGCAGTTCCTACTGACTAACCAAAGAAAATATACAAAGGAAGTCGCAATGTGTGCAAAGAAATCATTGTTCTCATTAAATGAAAGTTAGATGTACACAGAGTAAGCAAAGTGCACTAGGGGGTGGGTAGTTATAAGGACAACTTTCCCTACGAAATGGAAAACTGTGGTCTTTTTCAAAGATCATGGTTTTTCTTCAACTACTATTCCTACAACCACCAAAATATAGTGGTTTTCTACAAAGACCACGGTTCTATCCTAACAAACTACAAAATTACATTAAATTACAATTGCTATTTGCATAACTAAGATGAAGGCCTATCTATTACATCCTTGAACTTTGTGGCTTGAAGTCTTTACCTGTGGCTTGCTCCATTGGATAGCATGCACCGCGACACACCTTTGTTGTTGCATAGGGGCATTTTAGAGGTTATGGGGCAATGCTGAGAAATTGGCCCATAACAAAGTGTGGCTCATGGGCTCTATTTGGATGCCCAGTAGGTTGGACTTTTTCTCATTACCGTTTCTCATTGTTTCTATGTTTTGATCTCTTTTTTCACATGTAGCCTTTTCCAACATGCTTCTCATCCTATAAACACCCTTAAATCATTTTAATATGATCAAAACAATATCAATTATCTCATAAAAATTTTGAGAAATCATTTAAGCATTTAAAAATCAATATTTAACCAATTGGGCTAAAAACCACAAGATTAGTTATAAAATGAGTTTCATACTTAGAAATTATGCATATGGGCATTTTATCATGTTTTACTAAGTCTAAACTCATATTATGACTAGAAATTCTAAACCAATTATATTATATTTGTTGGATTATGCCCTAAAGACTAATCATATGATGATTGTTTAGGCATATATTGTATTATTGTGCTTATAATTTCTAGCAATTTATTATTATTATGTTTAATGCATAATACGCAGATATAGAATTAAACATAATAATAATAAATTGTCATAAATTATAAGCATAATAATACAATATATGCCTAAACAATCATCATGTGATTGGTCTTTAGGATATAATCCAACAAACTCCCACTAGCATTAAGACCAATCAGTCATATGTCTAATGCCTAATGATCTAGTGTAACCATCATGTCTCCACTGCGTCAGAGGCTTTGTCAGTGGCTCAGCGATGTTATTATCAGTTGGTACTTTGTATATTTTCACATCCCTTCTCTCAATGATCTCTCGGATGAGATGGAAGCACCAAAGTATATGTTTGGATCGTTGGTGAGATCTAGATTCTCTAACCTGTGCAATGGCTCCATTATTGTCACAATATAGCTCAATTGGATCGACAATGCTAAGTACAACCCCAAGTTTGGTTATGAACTTTTTGATTCAAACGGTCTCTTTTATTGTGTCAGAAGCAGCGATATAATTAGCCTCTATCGTAGAATCGGCTACTATTGCCTGCTTTGAACTCTTCCAGCTCACAGCACCACCATTTAAACAAAACACATAACCTGACTACGATCAATAGTCATCTTTGTCGATTTGGAAGCTTGCATCGGTGTAACCAATTACATTGAGATTTTCCTCACCTCCATATATTAAGAATGTATCTTTAGTCCTTCTCAAGTACTTAAGGATATTCTTGATAGCGATCTAATGACATTCACCGGGATCTACTTGATATCTGTTCGTCATGCTCAAAGTGTATGAGACATCGGGACAAGTAAATAGCATGGCATATATTGTATTATTGTGCTTATAATTTATGACAATTTATTATTATTATATTTAATTCTATATCTACGTATTATGAATTAATATAATAATGTCCCTAGAATTTAATTATTATAAAATTATCCCTAGTCAAGTATTATGATTAAATGAGATAATGATAATGCATTAAAACTAGTATGTGTAGTGACTGATGACATGTGTCATAATATGAGATATTAAGTCAACACATAGGTACATGTTAGAGAACTATGTACTGGATTGACCTGCCATGAGAAATGCTACATAGATTATTATATAAAGTGTCATAAGCATATCTCATAGTGATGATAATGTATGTGATCCTTAGACTTGAGGTCATTAGAGATCCCAACTTGAGGAGTTGCATATTTGATACTACTAAACATTACCCGTAACAATGTGAAATATAAAAGTAGCAATTGGATATGTAATCAATCATGTAGTGGGATGTTGAGTGATCAAGATAGAATTTGCCCCTCTTATATAATGGGTGTGATATCTTTGGGCCCCTTGATTGAGTAAGACCATAAAATACATGATCGTGCTCAAATGAGTCTATATGTGATATCAGGCTCATTTGTTTAGATGAGTCTACTCGGGAATCAAGAAACGCAAAGATTAAACTATACGAGCGTGACACATTCCATGACTTGTGTTCAATCAAGACATCTAGGGTAAAAGGATTGAATTACATGGTAACATCTATCACACGATAAGTAATGTCGAATTACTAACATTCTCATAACTTGGGTAATTTTGATATGTTGCTAGACACCACTCACTGCTTATGGCATAAACTAGATTTTATGTCATGGCCAACGTTATGAGAACTTATCGGGTCGCACACTAATATCGTATTCAAAAGGAGTGTAAAATTCATGTGATGAATTTTTTATTAATCTCAAGAATCCTATTGTGAATAGGACTCTATAAGGTTTTTCAGTTTAAAACGGTATTCGAATTTGAGACTAAATAGTTTTGGTTTTGTATTAATAAATCTGAGACAGTTTTGGATTTATTAATTTATGAGAAAACCGAAATTAGAAAGCCAAATTTGAAAGGGATTCTTGTTTTGGCAGCCAATCCCAAATAGATTAGAATTTAATAATTCAAGTAAAACTCTTTAGAAGAAATTTTGCCCTAATACTACTACTATATATATTTGGGATTGGCCCAGCAACCACACGCATGAGACACAAGCAAAAATCCAAAAAAACATCCCTTTTTCTTGCTAAAATAAAATAAAATTCTTTGGTAATTCTTTAGAAGAAAACAATCGCCATTCTTTTGTAAAAAAACCCGTAGCCTTTTTCTTAGTGAAGAAAAACCTGCAGCCTTTTTCTTGGAGAAGAAAAATTCCATAGTTTTTCTTGGTGAAGAAAATCCATAGTTTTTCTTGGTGGAGAAGAAAACCATTCGGTTGTTCTTTTGAAGAAAAAAAAGGCACCACTCTTGAGAAAAGTTCTTAAGAAAACTGAAATCCTTGTGTTGAAAAATCTTGAGAAAACCAAACATAAACTTGAAGGTAGCAGTTCAAGTTTTTGTTGCTTCTTTTTCTAGTTATTTGTGTGACAATAACTAGAGGTTTGGAATGATCGTGTGGATACCATAGACGCAAGGCTGATTTTGTTTTGCTAGTGATGTGACAAACAACGGTTTATGCAAAACAACTCTACCGGTTCTATCAACACTAATAAGGTACAAGCCCTACACTCCGGTTTAATTTCACTTCGTATGGATCCTTGGAGCAAATCAAAAATTTTAAATTTCGTTGCATGATGTACTTGGTTCCCTACAATATTACACACTTATTTGCTCATGCTTATAGGCTAAAACTAAATGAATGAAAGAAGGCTTAAACAAACTAAAAAGGATACTTAATCACTTGGATTGCTTCCGAAGAGGCACTTGGTTTTAATTACTTTGGGCTCGATGTAAAGCCATTTTTAATGATGCCAAGGAGGAGCAACAAGAATAATAGATTCCTTGCTTCTATGAAATCCACTCCTGAAGTCAGGTTTATACATTTTTACTATGTAATTTAATCTCCTCATGATTAAAAAGTTCCATAAGATAAATCACTCTATAAGTAGCCATATTTGCTTCTTTTCCTTCTTCTTACACTTGGGAGAGTTAATCTTAGGAGGCTTCTTTGCATCTCCACCTATATCTTCATTGGATAACTTTCTCGGGGATCATTTCTTGAAAATAAAACTTTACTATTTAAAGCATCTGCACATACCTTAACTTGAGGAATATAAGAAATAGTACACAATCCACAAGAATTTAGAGCTTTGTCACATGATTTATCAACTTTCACACAAATTGATTCTTTAAATGGGATGACAAATTTTATAACATAAGAATCACTCATTAACATAAGATGCTATCTCACTTTGTTGGACCATGTAGAGCAGAAACATGATTTCCAGAATTTTAGTGTGGCTTTTGCACAGTTTCTTGGAGTGCCATGTTCTAAGGAGTGGTGTTGGGAAACTAAGAAATCCAAGAAGCCTTACACCAAGAGATACTTCGGCCGCTCCAATATGAGGACACTTTCCCAGTCTTTTTTGCAAGCTCAAGATCATGATTAGAGGTCTTTTTTGGGATGTCCGTGGGATAGGTAGCACTTTATCCCTATGATGTCTTAAAAGGTTAACTCGAATTTATTCTCTTTCATTTATTGCATTATTTGAGCCGATGATGGAGGTTAATAAAATAGATGAGGTTAAGAATTAGTTGGGTTTCATAGATTCTCTCTTTGCACCTTCTAATAAAATTTGACTTTTTTTCTATAATGGATTGTCGATGCTTTTAGTTGATTTTTCATAACAGTGTATTCATGTTGAGGTTGAAGATATGAGTGGTATTTCAAAGGGCTTTGTTATGACTGTCTATGGGAAATGCACTATTGCAGAATGGGCATCATTATAGGATGCTTTGTAGGTTCTGCACATTACTTTTTCTCATCTCCCTTGGTTAGTGGGGGGTGATTTCAATGTAATAGCATTGTTGGAGGAGTATGTGGGAAGACCATTCCTCATATAGGGCCTATTCATGATTTCAACAATTTATTAATGATTGTGAATTGTTGGAATTGCCTTGTTCAAGAGGTGTCTATATGCAAACTGGTGTTAGGAGTACTGGACGAGTATGGAAAAGACTAGATCTGCTATTGATTAATGCTCCATGGCTTTCTTGCTATGCTTGTAGTGCTATGGAAATTCTTCTACATCATCATCAGAAAATTGTCCATTGTAATTGAAAAATGATCAACCACCTTCCAATTATCCGTGGCATTCTAATTTCAAAATTTTTGGATGTCCAGGCCTGATTTTTTTAAAGTGGTATGGACATCATGAGAGGCACCAACAAAATTTTTTGGGATGTTTAGATTTGCGCAAAAGCTAGGAAGGCTTAAAGATGCTCCTTGGGAGTGGAGCAAAACTAAGATTGGCAACATTTTTGAGAATCTTAGTGGGGCAACATTCACCTTAAGGAACTAGAGGATCAATTTGATTGTTCTTGGTTGTTCTTTCACTGCTTGCTAATGAGGTTTAGATTCCATGTATTATTTGTTAATCTTATCATGATTATTTTTCTTCAAACTGGTTCTCAATTATGTTGAATGGGACTTCCTCGGGTTTCTTTAAATCTTCAAGTGGCCTTAAGATAGGGGACATTTTGTCTCCTATCTTATTTATTTTGCTTACTAATTCCCTTATATGTGGGTTGAAGAATCTTGTGCAGAAAAATATTTTCACGCTATATGCTTTGATGTGTGGTGCCCAGTTATGTCTCATCTATGTTTTGCGGATGACTTGGTGATTTTTACTAGGGGGTTGTGCAATCATTACGGGGCTTATGCTCTCTTTTGGAGTCTTATGTGCATGCTACTAGCCAATGCATCAATAAAAATGAGAGCTCCTTCATTATTTCAAAGCATTGTTCTACTCCATAGGTCGATGCTATTTTGCAGCTACTTGTTATTAAGAAGGCTTTCTTGTCGCTTCATTATCTTGGCTGTTTTTTGTTCCAAGGGAGAAAGAAAAAAGAGCATTTCTAGCCTATTATTCAAAAAATTGAGCAGGGAGTTGATGAGTGAAAGGGGAGACTACTTTCTTTTGGCAGCAGATTGCTTGCTTCGACATGTTCTACAGGCAATGCCACTATACATTTTGGCAGTCATGGATCCTCATAAGGGCACATAAAACAATTTGGAGTTTCTCTTTTCTAAATTCTTCTGGGTTCTTATGATGGTCATGGCAGACGCATTTGGCACTCTTGGGACAGAATGGCACTTCCTATGAATGAAAATGGCTTAGGAGTTTGATGGCTGGAGGATGGTCACTCCACATTCTCTTGCAAGTGATGGTGGCAGCTAAGACATAATTTGGGAATATAGGCAAAATTTGTGAACCGCATCACATGGCAAAAGTCATGTATGCATATGCAATTAGCTACAATACAAGCAGTGATGGAGGTGCAATCTCAAATTTGGGTGGGTTCGGGAGATTATCTCATTTGGTTTTCACATTGGTTAAAGTTAGGCCCTCTCATTCCTATTTCAATAGTACCGCAACATAGTTTTTGACGTTAAGCCAGGCTTATATTAAAGGAACTTGGTAGATCCATTTGTTTGAGAGTCATTTGCAACCAACTAATCTTTAGGAGGTTCTTTTGACAGAGTTACATTTTTTTTGAGAGCTCTGATATTGTGGATTGGTGCACTTCTTCACCTGGCAAATTCGCTTTAGTCTTCGCTTTTGACATAGTACGAGAGTGTCAAGTGTCAACAAGAGCAGGTGATTTTTGAGTGGGTTTGGAGACAAGAAATTGCTGCTAAAATATCTATTTTCATGTGGAGGATGATGAATAGATTGCTTCCCCTTGCAGATGGACTAATGTTGTTGGGATACTTGCTTCCCTCAATTGTTGGAGGTAAGAGTCTGAGAGAATTTGATGCTCAAAGTATTACACCTTGAGACATTAAATTTGGAATGCTCAACAATGTTACCTCCAGTTAGAATTCTCTTTTATATATATTTATTTATTATACTTGTATGTGAGCATATACTTGAATTATTAGAGGTGTAAATGATTCAATCTCAAAAAAACGGACTATGTTTGAACTCTGTTCGTTTATTTATAAATGTGTTTGTGTTCATTTATATTCATTAAGGATTTCTGAAACCTTGTTCGAGCTCGGCTCATTTAGTATAAGTCTTGTTCGTGTTCATTTGTTAAAAGCTTGGCTAAGTTAAACGAGCTTGTTTCCGAACATGTTAAATGAGCTTGTTCGCGAACATGTTAAACAGACGCGTTCGCGAACAAGTTAAACAGATGCGTTCGCAAACCAATTAAACGAACGCATTCGCAAATCAGTTAAACGAATTGTTTGCGAACAAGTTAAACAAAATTAACAGAATAATATTTAAACAAAATCATGCACTGTAGAACTATCTCAAATATCCATGGACAATTACCGGTTGCAAAAAAAAATCTTAAAAACAATAAAATGAATCCAAATACCTATAGTAGTTTTGCAATCAATCAATTAAATCCATTATATTTGGGAATGCAACCATGATCACCACAATAACAAAACCACATTGTACCAACAAACCAACTTAGGGTGAGAATCTAATTAAAAAGAAAAAGGAAGAAACAACAAAATGAGAACAGCAAGAACAGAGACCAACCATAGTTAGCTCTTGTATGTACAGGATACTCCAAAGTAAAGTGGGTTTCACTTTCTTGACTGTGAACTCATTCTCATGCTCTGTACAACTTTCCTCAAGATTTTCAGCAGGAATTCTAACCAAAGCATTTATTGCTGCATTAATCAATTTCTTCCCTTGAACGGCATCTTTACTTACAATTGACAGGTAAACTACAAACCTGCATAGGGACAAAAACCTCAATGACACCATTTTTATCTCCAAGGATTCTAAATGCTAACCAATATCAAAGCCTGATGTTACAAATTAAAAGAATTGACTCAAAGGCCTCCAAAAGATAGACCATCAGAGGGCAAGACAAATATGCAAAGGGTTAATTGAGAAATATCAATTTGTTTTTAATCCAAGTGTTGATTGCATAACTATTTGGAAAAGAAGTGTGGTAGTTAAAGCAAAAATATGTTATGCAAAAAATCAGCGATTCTGGATGATTTGTTATGCAAAATATCAGCTATTAAGTCCAACAAATCTAGCAAACATGAATGATAATTCTCCAATGTTAATCAAGGCTTATATTTTGTGGTGAAAATAAATTTTGCAAAGAAGAAAAATGAACTTTTCTTAAACTAATGCTAAATACAAAGAACCTTTGATTGGATATCAACTTAGCTCGCTACAGGTAACAACTAAAAAGCATCACAGTCAACAATTGAAATTCCGAGCAGAACTTTCCATAAAATTAAGAACGGCACACACCAAAGGGACACTTCTAATTTGTGGGGAAAGAGTAATGAGCAGCCTTCCAAGACAAAATCTTGGAAGAAAATGCAAGGGAAATCAATGGGATTCTTCCAACCCAACATACAACACAAGTTGAGGAAAAACAAAATGGTCGTCACCCTCAAAAATCTGATTTTGATCACTTCAACAAAAAGCTCAGCACTAAAGATCAAATGGTCGTCACCCAAATGGTAGTCACCCTCAAAATCTAATTTTGATCACTTCAACAAAAAGCGCAGCACTAAAGATCAAAACACTTTAGAATGGAAACTAAAAACAAGAAGTGAATCAAAAGAAAAGAGGCGATGGAGAAGAGGCAAACCAAACAATCAGAAAAACTTATTCTTCACTGACGAAGGATGCGACGGAGACTTCACCTTTGTCTTCTTCTCGGACTCTGAATCGGACGACTGGTTTGAAATCGGTGGAAGAAAGGACTTGTGTGATTGAGAGATAGGTGAGAAACAGAGAAAGGAAGGAAAAAGAGAGATGAGCGGTGTGCAATAGAAAAGGGGAAGGAGAATTAGACTTTGAAGTTTTTTAGGGTTAGGAAATAAAGCGACGTCGTATTTCACCCTTATATGACATATATATTTTTCAAATAAAAATAATTAATATATTCATCATATAATTATATTTTATTATAATCGAACCTATAACCAAACTATAAATGAGCTTTTAGCCGAATACTAAACGAGCTTTTAAATGAATACTAAACGAACTTATTTGTGAACATAAATAAATGAACATATACCTGTTCGTGTTCGGTTCGTTTATTAAACGAACAAAAAAATCTGTTCATTTATTATTCGTTTAACTTAACAAATGAAGATAAACGAACGTTACCGAGTTCGAACACGAGCTGTTCACTGAACGTACTAGTTTGTTTACACCCTTATATATATTAAATATATATCCAACAAGCTCCTTCTATGTTCACCATATAGCATAATCTAATACGATGGTCTATATAATGTTCAAACAAAAATTGAATCATTCACATCCCTGTGATCAGTATAATGTTCAAACAAACTTGAATCACTCCCATCCCTGTGATCAGTGTAATGTTCAAACAAATTTGAATCATTCACATCCAAGCATAGAGTGTTCTAAAGAAATTTTAGAAACTCATAAACAATCCATCTCATATACAAGTGAACCAACAAAATATTTTAGATTTGTCCAGAACTTAAAACTAAAGTCTCAAGAATAGTCTAAAAACTACAAACTATTTATATTCTCAAACAAGTGTGAATATAACGTTTACACCATGACAATGGACAAAATATATATCATCTCAAAAAAGAGCAAAATGCAAGTGAACTGATAAATCCCCCTGAATCTCTTGATGATATCATCCTCAAGTAGATCATCCTGTTCAAGATCCCACCCAACAAGCTCTTCTCCATCTTCACCATCCCCTGTAGATTATCAAACATGAATTGCATACTGATATGAATTCAATCATTTAAATAATCCAATAGAGTGTCTAGTTCTACTAAAAGAACTTAGCACCACTACATCAGTGAGAACAACAAACAAAATATCATATATCATCAAAATGTTATGTTCATAAGCATCAAACCCTAGTTTCATAAATTATGAACAAGGCCTAAATAGTTTGATTTACAAAGAGCCAATAACTTAAGTTTATTTGCAAGAGAATAACCAATCGTCCAGTTTCAAAAAACAAGACCAATAGTCAAATCACTTACAAACAACCTAGTCAAAAAAGTCAAGTTTCAATTAAGAATAAGACTAATATGCTTCTTATGCAAACAACTATTTCTATATTTCAATTTGGAATGTCACAACCACTAACTCCTTTAAGTCAAATAGTCTAACATCAAGTTTGGAATGAGACCATTTAACCAAAAAAGAATTGTCGAAACCAATTAAATTATGTTCATCAAGTTTGGAATGACACAACCTTCTTGAGTAAGACCTCTGAATTAGGTTAAAGTTATCTAATCAAGTTTGGAATGAGACAACTCACCTTTTCCAGATTAATCAGCGACTATGAACACCAATGAAACACGTAACTGTGCTTATCATTTTGGCCAACAAAGGAAGATCAATATTTGAAAACAATTAAAAAATGATGATTAAGACTTAACTACACAGTCTTTAATCCCATTTCCCCCACTGTTTTGAATAATCGATCTTTAGGTAAACCCTTTGTGAGAGCATCAGCCAAGTTATCCTTCGATCGCACATTGATCAAGATGATAACTCCATGTTTTTTCAGATAATTCAACAACGCATGTTTCAATCTCACATATCTCCTCTTCAAATTAAAGAGTGAGTTTTGGACAACTTGGACAACTGCTTGATTATCATAGAGCAAACTTAAAGAATTAATCTTTAGCTGAGTCAAAGGAATATCCAAAATCATATTCTTTATCCACTCTGCCTCTTCGCTTGCTGAGGCTAAAGCAAAAAGTTCTGATTCTATAGATAACAATGCAATACAAGTCTATCTTCTGAATTTCTAATTAATAACAGCTCCACCCAAAGTGAATATATATCCACTAGTGGATTTACTGTTGCCAATTTCTGAATACCATGAGGCATCAGAATATCCATCCACAATTGAAGTATAACCAGTATAATATAGAGCATAATCTTTAGTACCTTTAAGGTATTTCATCAGCCTACCGAGAGCATTCTAATACTCTTTACTAGGATTACTAGTGAAACAACTTAACATGTCAACCATATAGGCTATGTCAGGTTTAGAGCAACTTATAGCATACATGAGACTACCAATTAATTTCGAGTAATTTAATTGATCTACACTGGTCCCTTCGTTAGGACTTAGAGTCTTTTGTTATGGTCACATGGTGTCTCACTCAGGTTGCACTCATTGTATCCCCAGGTAAAAAGTAGCTTCTCAATATAATGAGACTAGCTAAGGGAGATGGCTTGCCTTTCAAAGCTTACTTTCATACCAAGAATGGTATTAACAATACCAAGGTCTTTTATGTCAAATTCTTTAGCTAAAGCAAATTTCACATCACTCACTTCAAAATGATCAGAGCCAAGAATCAACATGTCGTCTACATACAAGCAAATGATGGCTATCTTATTAGACAAAACCCGATGATAAAGGCATTTATCTGAATAATTGGACTGAAATCTATAGCTCTTTATCACTTTATCAAATTGAAAATGCCACATTTTAGGTGCTTTTTTAAGACTGTACAAGAATTTGTTCAATTTACAAACCTTGTCTTCAAAACCTTTCATAAAATAACCTTCAGGTTGTTCCATGTAGATTTTCTCATTCAACTCTCCATTTGGGAAAGTTGTTTTTACATCCATTGGATGCACTACATAGTGCTCAATAGACGCCAATGCAAGAAGAATTCTAATAGTTGATAGATGGCAGACAAGTGAATAAACACCAAAATAGTCCATTCCACTCTGTTGTTTATAGCCTTTAGCTACTAAACATGCTTTGTATCTAGCTATTGACCCATCACTATTGACTTTATTCTTCAATACCCACTTGCAGCCTATAGCGTTAGCCCCATTTGGCAAATTGACTAACTGTGAAGTGTTGTTTTGCAGTAGAGAACTCATTTCATCATCTATGGCTTCTGCCCACAGTAAAGAGTCCTTAGATCTCATTGCTTCCTGATAGGAGAATGGATCATCCTCTAAATGGTAAGTGACAAAACCCTCACCAAAATTTTTAGGTAATCTCTCTCTTGTATATACTCTAAGAGGTTTTGATTCAGATAGACTAGTACCTTGAAGAGTTGTTTCAGGTTCATTGGATAATTCCGTAGAACCATGAACAGTCAAACTATGATCTCTAAGGATCTTGTCCTCAAAGAAAATAGTATCTCTAGACTTTATAATGGCATTAGTAGCCGTGTCTAGAAATCTATTAGTAGCACTGTCTTTTGCACATCCTAAATACAAACAGGTTAAGGTTTTAGGCCCTACTTTTGGTCACCTCAGGTCTTGTATCCTTACATAAGCAACACAACCCCAAGTCTTAAAAGTATCATATCTACAAGGATGTTTATGCCATATCTCATAAAGAGTTGAGAACAATTTAGAGTGCGACAACCTATTCAAAATATGATTAATAGTTAGAATTGCTTCTCCCTAGTAGGAGGAAGGCAAAACAGCTGTCAGTAACATAGAGTTTAACATTTCTGTTAACATCCTGTTCTTACACTCAGCCACACCATTTGACTGGGATGACTAAGGACCAATAGTTTCAAGGATTATGCTCTCTGTAGCACAAAATTCCTTGAACCCTGACATTGTATATTTTCCTCTTCTATCACTCTTAAATCTTTTAGTTTTCAAGTTAAGTTGGTTTTCAACCCTAAACTTGAAAGTCTGAAACTTTTCAAAAGCCTCATCTTTCGATTTCAATATATACACATGACAATATCTAAAAAAATCATCTATGAATGTAATTAGATACTTCCGACCACCCCTAGTAACGTAACTCTTAAAGTCACAGAGATCATAATGTATTAATTCAAAAAGTTTTGCACTTTTAGAAACCAGCTTAAAAGGTTTTCTAATGATCTTAGTCTATGCACATACTTCACATTTGTCAAATTGAATAGAAGTGTCTAATGGAATGTTATAAGTTTTAGCAAGCTGTAACATTTTCCTGTAGTTCACATCTCCTAATCTATTATGTAACACTTTAGGATCAATCAAAGTAGAACCAACATGGCATATGCTATCAGTAGCTAAACTCAATCTATACATACCATTAACCATGAATGCACACCTAAAATAGTATGAGTTAACAGATAAAGTTACTCTACCATTCATGGTTAAAAAAGACATACCAACTTTATCAAGTAAACTCATAGATATCAAATTCTTTTTAAGTAAAGATACTACTCTAACATCCTTTAGAGTTAGTAACTTACTTGAAGTAAGTACTAGATTTGCAGTGCCAGTATGAGTCACCTCTACTTCATCACCATTGCAATTCTTTGTAGTGTCTTTCATTTTAGTGACTTCAGTAAGTAGATTCTCATCATTTGTAACATGATAAGTTACGCCACTATCTAACCACCATTCAGAGGAAGTACTAGCCTTACCATCAGTCATCGTTGCAATAAAAACTTGTGGCTCAGTTTTGCCAACTAATACATTCGCTTCCTTTCGAGGTGTGTCAGTATTCGGCTTCTTTGGTAGCTTACACTCCGCCATCCAGTGACCCAACTTTCCACAGTTAAAGCACTTGTCCTTCTTCTTCTTCTTGAAGTTAGTCTTTTTGGCAACTGAATGTGAAGATGATTCACCCGTTTGTGACTTGGAATTTTTAAGAGGTTTCTTAGAACGAGAAACTAAATTGGAAACTGACTTTTGTTGTCCAACTTGTTCCATACCCTTCCTAGAAATGTTGTGATCTTCAATGTATATATTCCTCTTTAATTCATCCAGTCTCCTTTAATTCATCCAGTCTCATCTGTTCCTTCATTCTATGCATCTTAGTCTTGAAAGAACTCCACTCAACGGGAAGCTTACTCAACACAAGACTGACAAAGAGATTATTAGATAAATCAGAGTTTTCCTCTTCTAGCTTGTTCCTCATATTCTCAAGTTCAATCAACTGAGAGGTGATGCTCGAATTCATATTGAATTTAAAATCAAAAAAATTCTCTGCTAGGAGAGTTTTAGAGAGCCCCTCTTGCTTATGGAAATGAGCATTCAAGAGATCCTATATCTCTTTTGTCGTCTTATACTTACTGTAAGTCATAGCTAACTAAAGATTTAGAGAATTTAACAAATAATCTCTACAGAAATCCTCATCATTTTTCCATTGATATTCATCAACATCCTCAACAGTAGATGCATAATAACTTAAAACAGTATAAAAGATTTCATGCTCTTTCATGTCAAATTAAACATGTAATTTCCAACTGTGAAATTCAAAGGCATCAAAGGTTTGCAGTTTGATGATATCATATGAACTACACTTTGCCATTTTAGCTAAAGAAGATAAATGGATTGTAATTACCCAAAACATACCTCAAAATGGATTCAGAGTATCCAAAAATCTTAAGATAGACTGCCCCTATCGTCGGAAAAATTGACAAAAAAGTCAACGCTCGGTCAAACTGACGGTCAACGGTCAACGGTCAACAGTCAGCGATCACTACCCAGTCAGCACCTAATCAGCAGTCAACGCACAGTCACTGCCTAGTCAGCATTTAGTCAGCGATCACTGCACGTCAGCAAACTTGCTGAGTTGACTCAGAATTGCCTGAGTTGACTCAGACTCGTGACTTGTCAGAATTATAGTACGTCAATTCTTTGTCGTATGAGCTTCGATCGACACCGGTGAGTACTCAAAATGCTCATCTCATCAAGGAAAACACAATCCAAGTGGCCTTGCATGCAAAAATGGATTGGATTTTTCAGGATCTGAAGAAGAAAATATCGGTGGTCGGACTTTCAACCTCAGATTTTGACGAAACCCACTGTCGATTGCCGATTTGTTTGTACCGTTGTGTTCCTCTCGTCGCCAGCTTCAAATAGATACCTTATTTGCTCAAATAAGACATCAACTGCTAATGCTTCAAGATTGTTGGAGGTAAGAGTCTAAGAGAATTTGGTACTTGAAGTATTACATATTGAGACATCAAATTTGGAATGCTCAACAGTGTTACCTTCAGCTAGAATTCTCTAGTATATATATATATTTATTTATACTTGTATGTGAACATATACTTGGATTATATATATTAAATATATATCCAACATCAATATGTCCTTTTTGCTCTAATTTTGATTCCTTATTTTATTGTTTTTTGGAATGTGAGCAAGCCTCCTTTAGAGATATTTCTTTTTGGTTTTCCACATTTCATTGCCTTCTCAAGCTAATTTGTGGGACTTTCTGGATGCTTGCTAGACTAATTCAAGTGCTCTTTCTCCAGTTGTTAGCTGTTGCCAACTACAATTTGCTAGATATTGTGAAAATACATAACCTGGCACCTGTTCTAGGATGTTCACACAAGTAGAAAAATGTTGATTATTGAGGTGATGGATCAACTAAACCAGTTTTCACAAGTTCTACCTTTTAAAGTCTCTGGTGTCGGCTAGATTTTGGTGTAAGAAATCTTCTTTCCTCAAGTGATTAAAGCTCTTCGATGGCCAATGGTTGTTAGGTGTATTCGCCCTAAGGATTGGAAGCTCAATATAAATGGTTTGTCTCTTGGTATCCTACGCTTATCAAGTGGCGGCATGGTGGTTTGAAATCACCTTGGGGTAGTTGTTCTTGTAGTAGCTCAATCTTTTGGAAATCGAGCAAGTTTGGAAGCAAAATTGCTTACTTTATTGCATGGGTTGAAGCAACGCAAAACTCAATGTATACAAAGGGTGCTAATTGAGTTTGACTCGAAGATCGAGGTGGATTTTTTGAATGATGTGGCTTGGCCATAGAGACATCATTCTTTAATTTCGTTAATAATGTCTTTCATTATTGAGGATGGCCATTCCATTTCACATGTTTATCACCAGGAGAATTTAGTTGTAGATGCGCTAGCTAAGCAGGTAGCAAAATCAATGTTGTTCATAGTTTATTCCATGTCTGCTCTTTTGTGAGAAATTAAGGGCTTACTTTTATTAGACCAACAGGAGTATCCCTATGTTATGGTAGATGTATTTCATCTTAGTTTTCCAAACTTTGAGGATATATATCCCAACATTGTACTGCTTTTCTTTTTGTTAAAAAAAATCCTATCAATATGATTTGTAACTTGAAGAATGGACTGATCAATGTAACAACATTCTACATCATTAGCAATCTTATTCACGGTATTCAATTCGCATATATTTGATTAACCAAATTCAATGGGCTTAACTTTGTTCACATCTGTATCTACTAAAGGAGTTTTTAATTTATTATTATGATCAAAATCACATTAGATGGGAATAGCAACATTAGTCACACAAGAATCCATAATATCAATTTTAAAACATGAATTCATAAGTTTTGAAAGCCGAATAAGTTCATGAAATGTTACCTCATCTTCATTGACTTTGAAGGTGACCATTTTGCTTTTGACTCCAATAGTTGCGTCATAGTAGATAAAAATAGATGTCCAAAAATGATTGACACCTTTTGTCCTCTTCCATGTCTACAATGATGAAATTGACTATAAGAATAAACCTATACTCTTTGAAAAACACATTCAATTATTCCAATTAGATGTACAATTGATCTATTTGCCAATTGAACCGTGATTTAAATTGGCTTCACTTTTTCATTTATCCTAAAGGCCTCAATATTGGATAAATGCATGATATCTATTTCTACTCCCTAGTCACTCAAAGCCTTATCAAAATGCTTTTTAGACTCAATCACACAAGAAATGGTGCCACTATTGGGATCCTAAAACTTAGGGGGAAAGTCTTTTCTCATCAAGTAACTATGACTCTCACTCAATGTACTTACACCCTCCTTGTGAATTTTTCTCCTTATTTGAAAGAATGTCCTTCATGAACTTGGAGTATTTTGGGATATTTGTGATCAATTCAAATAGTGGGATATTGACATGAAATTTTTTGAACATTTTAATCCTATCATGATTATTATTCAAAGTGGTTTTCCTATACGCTTCAAGGGGGAAAGTACGAGGAACATAATCTAGAATATTTAAAGGTGAGGATGGATCTCATTTCACATTCTTGGCCACAGGAGATTCATTTTCCACCTTCTTTGGTGCCTCCTTCTTAGTCTTATCAATTTTCTCTTCACCTTTTTCATTTTTTTTTTTTAATTTCATTGGACTTCTCTTCTTCAACTTTGACCTCTTACTTTACTTCTACAAGCTTGCCACTTCTATGTATAATGGTATTGCATTATTCCTTCCATTTTGGATTAGATTTGGAATCACTAGGTAGGGCACTTTGTGGACATTTATGTAATGCTCGATTCAATTGTCCAATTTGGACCTCCATATTTCTCAAAGTGGCATCATGAGGTTGTTCTTTACAATATTCTTTTCACATCATGGAGGTTTTTCTTTATAATATTCTTTTCACATCATGGAGGTTGTTCTTTACACTATGCTTTTCAAGGACTTTCTTGATATCTCTCTCTTGTTTATCACTTCATTGCATCATTTCGTCCATGAACTTGAGAAGAGCGTCGCTCAAAGATGATTTTGCTTCTTCTTGCTTTGGGTATTGACCTCTGAATCTCGGAGAAAAATTAGGTCTCATGTCAACATTTGATGAAGAAGAGGGGACTGTGTCATTACTCCAATTGTTGCCTTATTTTCTCCAATTTGCATTAAAGTTCCCATGATAGTTAACAAATTGGATTGACTCCATTGTTTGGTGGCATTGGTCGCTGTGGTGATCATGTTGGCATAACTCACAACTAAACACTAGTTGATTGCTCATTCTTGCTTCCAAATCACTCAACTTTTGAGCTGATGGTCTAACTTGAGTTAAAGATTGGTAGTACTATCTAGCTCCAAAATCCAGTTGGCTTCTTAAGGGGTAGCTTCTTATCATTTGGTTAGCAACACCCATTTTCAACTATCTTCTTGAATAGATCATACCCTTGTTCCATAGATTTGGTCTTGAGTCTCTCTCCAACACTGGTATTAATAATACCTCTTGACTTCCTCATGAGAGCATTGTAGAAGACTTACAAGTCAAGATAATTCTCCATGCCATGATTGGGGCATGATACAAACCCCACAAGCAATCAAACCTATGAAACTTGCAGCCTAGGAAAAGGCCAAAGGCAACCCCAAATTAAGCTAGAAACGAATCTAGGTAGTAAAAAACTAGATCCTTAAATTTTTGAAAACAAGAACTAATAGTTTGATATTTTTTATTAATTTTTATCCTTAAAACTTAGAGATTTTAAGTTTAATTAGTAAATTTTACTATTAAGTTGTGGTAAACTGGTAATATTTGTGTTTTATAAAATTGTTAGTGGTAAAATAATTTGTTAGAAAAGATAATTGATTTGGAAGATTTTTGCAAATTTTGTTAATAAGATAAGATTTGGTTGTTGCAGGCTATCTACAGATTGAGTTTTCAGGATATAGCTCAGTTAGTTAAGTCTTTGATATCGTTCAAAGTTTTACAAGACTATGCCAAAGTTTGAACTTCCAAGACATAGCATGCTGGCTAAACAGAATACTGTTACAAGATTTTGTCAAAGCTAAATTTGTTGAAACCATCAAAGAAGGAGATAAGATTTGAACTAACTCTTATAGCTGGATTTTCTGTTCCAACTAGAAGATTAAGGGTGGTTTCTTTTTGAAATCAGGGAGCAAATCTTGGAGCAATTCATGGAGCAAAGCAAAGAGCAAAAAGTCTATAAATTCTTGAGAGCTTTGGTAGGAAATGAGAGGAGTTCTACAGCATTAGAGTAGATCTTAGCATTTGTTTTCAGTTTGGTCATCTTTTTCTTAGTTCACTTTGTAGAATGTTTAATTTTATTGAAATTCTTTCTTTAAGCATTATGTCTAGTTAGAGTTCTTCAACTCTAGGAACTAGGATGTAACCTTTGAAGTTTTCTTTAATTTAATCAAATCTATTTGGTTCTTTTTCACTTTTCAAAATCCATTGTTCTTGTTTTACATTACTTGTAAGAACTTGATCAATTCTTGCATGATTTAAGGTGTTGGATGATGGAACGAGAGTTGAAATTCAACATTAGTGGTGAGCAGGTTGGTGCGTGCAAAAGTGTGTCAAAATATAGCTCAAACTCACACAAATTTACACCTAAACCTCACTTAATCAATTATGATAAAGTTTAGGGATCATTTTCCACAAGGAAGGGGACAAAACAAGAATTTAAGTGCAATTAACTATTTGCTATCTATGTTACCTAATGCAATGACATAAAGAGTGATATTTAACTAAGAAGCATGAATAAAAGTATGCAAATAACTAGGAATACTAGAATCTAAATGCTAAGTTAAACAACTCAACTAAAACAAGGAGAGAAACACACAATTGAGGAAGGAGGGTGATCCTTGGGCTCAATGCAAGAGTAGGCTACTTCGACTCCCAAGGGCAACCGAGTTTAGGGCAACATAACTAAGTGACTACATCCGTTCGCTCCGAATCTCCTTTCGGTCTCATCCCCACCTAGTGCACATTAGCGCCTATGGCTTCCACACAACTTTAATGCACAATTTTAGCCCTAGACATTTTAGCCAACTACTTCATATTCCCTAGTTTAAGTACTTAATCTAAGAAAGCCACCTATTTTTCACTCCATATCTCCTTTCGGTCTCAATGGAATTAAAGGATAGAAGATCTCCTTTTGGTCTCACTTCTATCTTGTGCACACTAAAACCTATGGATTCTACACAATTTTAATGCACAATTAAGCTCATGTGGTGGTTATTTCTTGTCTCAAACACCTAAATTTAGTGAATGCTAGGTAGTTCTTCTTACTTTTGGCCTAAATTCATGCATGTCCTAAAACACACACAAACACCAAGAACACACACTAAATGTGGCCACATTCAATGCATGTCATTCATCTAATACAAGTAGGAAGACTTTAATTAATGCAAGCCCATCACTCTCCAACCCACAAGGAATCAAAACAAACCTAACCCTTACATCAAGCACCAAGAATCACCCAAGACAATTTAGTCACTCATGGCTTCAAGCAAACAACAACCACAAGGAGATATAACCATTTAGAGCAAAGGGAATTGAAAGAAATACTCCCCTTAATCAAGAGAACGGTGATTCCAACCAATTCCTACACTTAACAAGCAAGGCTAGCTCCAAAGATTGAAGTTTCTCAGCCACAAGAGCCAAACCCTAGCCCCAAATGAACTCTCGTTTTTGAGTTGGGGAAGATATAGAAAATATCTAAAACTCACCCTAACTCTCTAATTCTCCTGTTTTTCTACACAAAATGGGGTATTTATACAAGTAGGGAGATTGGGGAGCGATTGTCAAGCTTCAAAAACATGCGGGACTCGAAGTGCAAATTCCACATTTTGCTGTCGCAAGCTAATTGCCGCGGCAGTGTGGATGACCGCCATGGCGGTCCAGAATCTCTGTTCGGCGCACATTTGCAGTTGAAGGCAGACTGCCACGGCGGTCCAGAAATTTTGCCCTCCTCTTCTTTGGTTCGCGCCTTGTTCTTCTTTTGTCTAGTTTTAGTCCCTTTGCTTTTGGAATTTGAGAAAACTTTCTTCATGAAAGTTTTTTTTCTCTCTTTCAGCTTTCCATAGCAATTTCAATCATCTCATTTGGACGTTTGCATCAAGAGTTATGACTTCCAGAAGATGGCTGATTTTTCTCCCCTTTTTCCTACAAAAAGAGCAAAAGATGAGAATCAACAAGTATACTGTGATTTCTCTCATAAACATAGCATATCTCAATGAAATCGGTGCAAAAGCATGAAAAAAAACACATAGTTAAGTTTATGAATATTTGATTCTCATCAATTAGTTGGTAAGAACTTTGGCTATAAATGTGGAACTACGAGAGTAGAACACAAAATAGCAACCTTAAATTCTTGAGTGCTTAATGTATTTGTGTTAAATTTTGTAGACATGAGAGTGATCACAAAATTGCCCAAATAAGAGAGATATGCCTTGAGAGAGGGTACTCTTAATTGAGTGAATGGTTGTGAGAAAAGTGAAAGCCAAAGGAAACCAAAGTAGTGTAGATTGAATTCATTGACTTTTCATTTGGTGAAATCCAAGTTCCTAGAGGTATTTAATTACTTGAATTTTCCATATTTTGCTAAATATTCTGTTTTGTTTTCATCACTAAACAAATTTGAGAGAGATCCAAATAGCTCAAAAGTGTCTTTTTCATTTAGTACTTGACATCCTCCTTATGGGACGATTCTAGACTAGCTCTATACTACGAGCTACGATCCTTTAATTTAAAGGTAGTAAGGACGAGAAAAAGTCACATCAAATTTTTTGCACCGTTGCATGGGAGGCATTTGCTCAATATCAAGCCAAATGGAGTTTTCTCACTACTTTGGATTGTATATTTAAGTTTCTTTACTTTTTGTTTTTAGTTTTGTTATTTTTTTCTCATTTGTTTCTTATTTTTGGTTTATGCCCAGAAAGAACCTTGAACTTTTGCCATTTGATCAAAAAATAGAAAAGACTTGCCGAGCTCTGACAAAAGCTTCGCAACAGAAAAAACAAGTACACAAAATGGTTGAACAAAACTAAAGGAGAGTGCCAAGGGATTTTGCCACTCCTACCACTAATGGCACACAAACTAGTATCACAAGACCTGCTATAAATGCTAATAATTTTGAATTAAAGCTAGCTTTAATTCAAATGGTGCGGCAAATACAGTGTGGGGGAAATCACAATGAAGATCCTAACATTCATATTTCTAATTTTCTTGAGATTTGTGACACTATAAAGATTAATGGTGTTTCTAATGATGCTATTAGGTTGCATTTGTTTCCATTTTCTTTAAGAGACAAAGCTAAAGCTTGGTTGAACTCCAAAGCTTCAGGAACCTTTACAACTTGGGCAGGATTATCTCAAGAGTTTTTGAGTAAGTATTTTCCTCCTGGTAAGATGGCTAAATTCAGAAATGATATTTTAAGTTTTTACCAATATGAAGGAGAGTCATTGTATGAAGCTTGGGAAAGATTTAAAGAGTTGCAAAGGAAATGTCCTCATCATGTGATGAAAACCTAAGAAGGGCCGAGACATCCATCCAACCAAATTCACCTACAACTCCACAACAAGATCCATTACAAGGTATTGGAGGACCTATGACTAGGTCGAGAACTAAGAGAATGCAAGCTGCTCTGGTAACACTAATAAATGAGTTATTGGAAGCTCAAGTGGCAGCTAAGATGGCTGAATTTCAGTCACAAATTATCACTATACTTAGCATTGAAAATGAGGGATCAAATGCCAAGTCCAACTTGGAGTGAAGTGGCCGAAAATAGGCAATGGTATGGAGTTGAGATTCTGCTCAAAATCAAGTTTAGAAGTTACCAAATCCATAGCCATGAAGAATTGGAGAAAACTTCCAAATTGGAGTAAGGAAGCTGAATAGGAAATTTTGCTCAAGCAGAATTCAGCCAACACACTTGATTAGTTTTAGGCAACTACTTGCTGTTTTATTTTCTTTTTCTTAGAGTAGTTATTCTTTTTAGTAATTAGTTCTTTAGTTAGTTTCCTAAAAATTTAATCCAACTAGGGAATGGCTTTCTTAATTCTTACAACTTGTTAGCATATAGTAATAAAGCCGGAACAAGAAGTACCAGCCGAAGACACGTGGACATAAAACTATCCGCGCCTTGCGCGCCTATTCCTGCCACGTTTGCCCCAACGTGTTCTCCATGTCACCAATACCTTAAGCATTTGGAAACCCTACAAGCTTTCATTTCCGCCGTCTTCTCCAACAAAAACTGCGTTTTCTCCATCCTTCGGTCCATTCTTGCCATTGACCCAGATTTTTTGAAGTTTTTCCCTACAAATCTTGCTTTTGGAACCATGTTCTTCTTCCATTTTGTGATCTGTATCAAATCCTCGGCCATTTTCTTCCATTTTTGTTTTGGTTTTGCGGGTTTGTTGTCTCTGATTAGTTCTGTTCTTTTTCTTTCTTTCTTTTGGCAGTTTTGTGCCGTCAGACCCGTGACTGTGTGAATCCTAGATCTCGGTCTTTCAACGGTTGAACGGCAGGAGGCTGGGTGCGAGTTTTTAGATTTATGAAACCGATTTAGAGTTTTGATTTTTTTTTCTTTTGCCTATTGAAGGTCAATGATATACAGAAGTTCGTGGTAGCACAGAAGTTCCAGATTCAGATATAGTTCAGGCCTACAGAAGAGTTAGTGCTTCATTCTTCTTCTTGTTGTTTTGGCCTGGATAAGTTGTAGTCTTGCCTTTTTGTTATGCTTGATTCCTGAAGTTTATATTTTTCTTTATTTTTTCAAATTCTTTGGACAAGAGACGAGCATAAACGTCTTCCTGTTCCTTCAATGTATTGATAGGTAAACAAAGTTTGCCCTTTTTAATGCTTTAGGCATGTGAAATTCTATTGGAATTGATCTTGCAAGTTGTTTCCCGTGCCGATGAACAGGAGACCTGATATTATGGATGCCGGACTCTAATATTTGTTGGGGAGAATTCTCCTTTCTATGCTGAGGCTTTCCAGATGACATCCAAGCTGTATAGAAGACACTGTGCTTTAGTTGAGGTATGCTAAGGATAACATTATTGTGATGTCATTTTGACATTGGATTGCATGTTATGATATGTTAAACGGTAGCTCTTTCTGCAAATGAAGGCAAAATGGGTCCTTTTCTAATGAAAACTGGTTTCTCAAACACTGATATCTGTAACAAATTAACAATCAAAGAATACTGTGTGCCCTACTTAGTAGCTTCTTGAGCCTCGTAGGATCCTAAATAGACAAGCTAGCATCTCCACTTCATATTTAAAATTTTTGCAGCAATTTTTTTCTTTCTCTATTGAGCTTAGAGAGGAAAATTCCTATTACTTATTATGATCTCAAGAGTCTGTGTAATAATTGACATTGGAAATGATCCAAGTAAACTGTGGTCAACTTTTATGTATGCAGGGGAATGCAACTACCTTTTTTTTTGGTGTTATTTTTGTCTAAAGGAATTCATCTTTAGGGCATTTATTTGATATTTATGCCATTTCCATGTTACATACAGAATGTGAAATCAGTTTTTGATGCTGCAATCAAGGTAGTCATCAAACCACCTCAGAAACAAAAGGGGAAGAAAAAGCCACGTTGGGGATGTTTTGTGTCAGTAACTCTATTCTACCTTCAACACTCGTAACTTCATGTGTTGCTAAGTTTTGTGTTCATTTGTTATGGTTTACTGTTTTTTATCTGAATGCCATGTTAACTCGTGACATCTTTTTTGAAGTTATTAGTATTAATGTGATCTATTCTTTGTAAGTGCAGAGGTAAAATAAAGGCAAGCTTTTTGGTTTTTAAAAATAATGTTATTCTTTGTTATTATCAGATGGAGATGTGAGTCTTATTGGACAATTTTTTTACATTTAAGTAACTTGAAAGAATCAATAGCTGCTATTTTCTGATCATTAGGGAATTAGTTGTTGGCATTGTGTGAGGTGGCTTAGGGAACCTGTCTCGCTCCTTCTTTTAACATTTTTTCTCTTCTTAAGTTTTATTGTGTTTATATAAAAATGGGAAATACAAAAACAAAGGGATGTTTTTCATCCACTGAAGTAAAATGAAAAAAACACTGCTGTGTTTTCTGAGCTCTCTTATTCTCTTTGTGAAGTTCTGTTTCTTTAATACGTTTGTCCTGTTTATTTGCATTGCATCCTAACTCCTTTTTTCCTTTCCTCTTCTGTATATGCATTCAATGCAAACTGAATGTCAATGGTCAGTACGAAACTGATTAGCTTATACAGTTGAGCTTTGAGAGGTAAAGTTTCTTTCCTTATCGCTCCTTTACATGCAAAGTTCTGTTGTATATGATTTTTTGCTTCTACTCCTCCTGTGCATAGTAGAACCCTTGTGTGTTTGAGATTAGTGGAAACAAAATATCTGATGCATGCGCTGAACATATTTATTCAATAGTCGATAACTTTATTTGCGATTTGATTGCTTCACAAATGTAAATATGAATTGATTAGTCATTGCCTGTGCAGTTTTGAATTATTTTACAAAAATATATTTCGCCAACTAATACCGTAATAACTTCAGAATACAGGCTGCTTTTCCTTTCTTTTTGACCCATGTGCATCTAGCTAAAAGACATTTAATTTATTATTATTTTTTTGGGTTGCTAATTGGTTTAAATGATTACTTATTGCAGTTTTGCATTTTTTTTAATGCTTATTTTCCTTTTTTTTTTGCCTTGTCAACTGTTATTGACAATATCACTTATTTTCTTTATTTGTTCATTTTAGATGGAACGTTTGTTGGAGATTCAGGATATTGCTGAAGGCATGACAGTTTGTGTTCAGATGCCAGAGCATAAAAAAGATGAACTCCTTTTCCAAGAATGCTAAATGCCTAATAAGAAGAAGATAATTGGTTTTTTTGGCCAGATTGTGTTTTTGTCCTGTTAATCACATTTTCCCCTTTATTTCATTTTGATGTTTTCTTCTTGAATTGGAGTAGGTTTTAAAATTATTTTTGCTATATCAAGATGATGACAACTCTTAAAACAACTGATATACCATTGTGATCCTTTAATTTCAGATTGGAATATGTATTAGTTATCACTTTAGTGCTTCATTAGCTTTAAGCATAATTTTCTTATTGAGAGAATTCTGATTAAAGATACTATAAGTGTCAATAGAACTTTATAAATGAAATTACCACATCCATTTTTCTGTGAATTGAAGTAAGTTTGTGCGGTGATGTATTTCTGGGAAGATAATGTAAATGCTTTATTTGTCGTGCATCTATACTTGTGCATCAGTCATCTACTGTGACCTTCATAGGTTCTGTAAACTCTTATACAAAGTCCACTGCTTTATTTCACTGTTACGGATTGGAGAAGTGCTTTGTGGCGCTTTTGAAAAGGCTTCATGATAAAGTTTTTGTTCATCATGGGTTAATCTTTGAGAAACATATTTTATTGCAGTGTTCTCATATTTTCTTATTCAGTTAATTTGGCTTCATGGATTTGTTCTTGGTGTCATGATATCACTTCGTTAAAGTACTTTATAGAAGCTTATGATTTCACTTGATGTATTTAAGTCAGTGCTTATAATTACTAATATATTGCTTTATTAGTTATATATTTGTGGTTTCTGCAGTATCAGTTCCTTAGGATTTGCTTGGTATATATTATTCATGTCATTTCCTTACCCTAATCATCTTGCTACCTGTGAGTTAAGTTCACCAATATGCAAAAAGATGAGTTCATTCAATTCTGGACTCAATTTCATGAAGCACTCTTCCCAAGATGATATGCCAATTTCTTGATTCTGCTTTGTAAGATGTTGATCATAATGAATCATGATTTAATTGTAAGGAATGCTTCTTTTTCCAAATTCTTGCCCATAATATAACTTTGATTTAGTTTTCTCTACCAGGTAGTGATTGCAATGCCTCAAAGCTGACATTTGATGGCGTTGATTTGATGGGTTAGAGGCTGCCTGAAGAGGTATTCTGCTAATAGCAGTTTCTTCATCTTCTATTTTCTATTTATTTTTTAATAAAAATTAGCCCATTCACAAAAGAGCCATATTTTTCATGTGTCATTTTTAGGGATTTACACACTTCTGTCTCTTATAGTGCAGATGGTTAATTTTTTTGCCCTAAGTTAGCACCATAGAAAATTACCAATTTTTTGCATTTTCCATTTTAAGCTTTTGTCTACTCTTGCTTGATTTAGCGATTTTCTATTACATCCCTTAAGAAGCATGCAAAGGCAATCTTTTAATGATGTTGATATATACTTTGGAAATGTGGATATTCATCAAGTTCTTACTCAATGTAAAGCAAATTCACGAGGTGATGCCTTTGCTAGAAAATATCTTACCAAGATTTCCTTGCTTTCATACTGACTCTGTAATTCCTCTTGTATCTGAGTCTCGACTTTTGTTATGTGGTCATCAAGGTGTTGGGCGTAATTAATTCAGTGCCTTTTTGTTTCACTTTGTAATTTTAGGAAATTGCAAACTAAGTTTACTTGTTTACTTTTAAAGGATCACCTAGGCAAACATGAAAGCATGTTGCAGAGACCTAGACACAGGTGTGAGGGCAAACCCATGGGCGCAATTGTTCTAGATCTCTGCCCTAGACTTCACATCGGCCCCTTTTTACTCGGTGATTTAGTGACTCTTTTTCATGTTCAATTATTTTCCCTGAATTTAGCAAAGTTTTATCTTTCTTCTTTTGGGTTTTAATGGAAGTACTTTGATTTTGTGGTACTTGCTGCATTAATTGCGGTTTTAGGATCATAGCCTTCACTTAAATTGAGCAGTAGCCAAATGGTTATGATTTTGTTCATGTCAAGTACTATGACAGGGTTTTGCCCTTAAAAGACTTGTACTTTATTTTGTTTCAATTGGTCGTTTGACAAATATATTTTTTTGTATGGAGAGGATTTTGTCAATTTTCTTACTTTTCGTGTTAGCTTTTGTCAATGAATGTTGAGGTATGGTGGAAAAGATGCATTTTGTTGTCAAGTCAGGGTAACTGAGCTCAAACTTCCAAACCATATATAAACTTTTTTTTCAACTGTTTTCTTTAGTTTCTTTTCATTTTCCTTTCTTATTTTCCATATGAATTAATGAAAAACAATAGACAACAAATGGGAAACAAGATGTTCGTTCTTTCGGCTAGGTCATTCTTTTGTTTCTTTAATCGTGCATTCTCCTTTTATTCTGTTGAATTTTTTCCCTTTATTTTCTTTTTTTTTTTAAATTCAGATTTTTCCCTTTTTTTCCTTTTTCTTTCTTCTTTTGTAGATGAAAAAACAGACATCAAGTGCAAAGGAAGAAGAATATGACTGGTTTATTTATGCATAATAGATTGTGTTCCCTTTGCGGTGCTATCTTAATGGAAGCTAATTTTTTTTTACTTCCTTTTATTTCTTATTTTGTTTTGAATTTCTTTATTATATATATATTTTAAGTTATGGTCATCTGAATCTTTGTCGTCTATTTTTTTTTTTTTTTGGTTGCGGCTACATAGCCTTGTGAAACTCGATGAAATAGCTTTGATGTATTGCCTTTTGGCTTTGATATATTGGTTGAAGCTAATCTTTATGTATTGTGGTAGATTTGTGTTGTATTGTTAAAATTATAACTTTTTTGGGACTTTCTCTATCTGCTTCTTAGATTTGCATATTGATTCAAAAGGTTTTGAGACTCGATGATTTTTTTTTTTTTTTGGTCAAGTCGACTTAAATTACCATAATTCTTCATAATATATATGCAGAATTTCTATTGTGGGCACTCTAAAACCGCGCATTGCGTGGTTATCACCTGCTAGTAAACTATAAATAGAGGCATTCAGCCACAATGAAAGACAGAATTTTGACAATACAAACTTGAGAGCTTTGTAGCTTTTCTTTGAGTTCTAGTTTAGAACTTGCTTTGAGTCTTTGAAGATAGCCTCTTAGGTTCATGTTTAAGCTATATTGTTGAGTTTTTTTACCTCAACAATTTGAGTGTGCTTCTTGGTTCCAAGGATAGTCAAAGTTCACATCTTGGGTCTTTGATAATTCCTTCGGTTGTCAAGTGGACAAAAGCAAGATCCTTCTTCACAAGTTGGAGTTGGTGTCTTGCTAAAGAAAGACTTAGTTCAGCCTAGAGGACGATACTAGGACCAACACTCTTATATAGGTTCGGTTTCTTATCCTTTGGTGTAAGAATTCGTATCATCATGGGTTACCTGATTGGTTAATTTTGCAAACCTTTTATAATGGACTAATAGAATCTGTGAGAATAACTGTAGATGTAGTCGCAAGAGAAGCTATAATGAACAAAGATCATGGTGAAGCTCTTACATTGTTAGAAGAAATGGCTTCTAATAATTACCATTGGTCTAATGATAGAGGCAGGCCTAAGAAAGTGGCAGGTATGTATGAGGTTGAAGGAATGAACATGCTTAATACAAAACTAGATTCAATAGTGAATATGTTTAAAACAACAAATGCAAATTCAATCTCTAACTCTTGTGAATTTTGTGGAGGATCTCATGTTGGTTCTAAGTGTATACAGGTTGAAAGTGTTAGTTTTGTAGGAAATAGAATGATAAATAACTCTTATGCCAACACTTATAACCCTGGATGGAGAAACCATCCAAATTTTTTTTGGAGTAACCAAGGAGGAAATAATAGACAAATAAATCCGCTAGGATTCCAGCCAAGGGCTTATCAACTGCCAACCAAGCAACCATGAGAGATTGCCATTGAAAGACTTGCCACTGAGGTGAGCAATTCAACAAATGCTACTTCTGAGAGAGTTGGGCAGTTAGAAGAAAGAATAGAGCAGCTTAGCAAAAATTCTGAAGCTCAAATTGGCCAATTAGCCAATGCTATGAACACAAGAATGCAAGGTCAGCTGCCTAGCAAGACAGAGACAAACCCAAGAGAGCATTGCAAGGCAATAACACTAAGAAGTGGAAGGACTATAGGAGTGGAAGAAGATGTGACAAAAGATGATGAAATGGTAAGTACAAAAAATGAAGAAGTTGAAAAGAAAGAAGAAGTACAGCGGCCAAATGAACCGTGTAAAGTGGAGATCAAGCCTTATGTGCCACCAGTTCCATTCCCTCAAAACTAAAGCCTAATCAAAATGATCAACAATTTTAGAGATTTTTACAATTTTTTAAGAAATTACACATTAATATCCCTTTTGCAAATTCCATCTTATGCGAAATTCTTAAAGGAAATTATGTCAAAGAAAAGAAGGTTGGAAGACAATGAAACCATACCCTTATCAGAGGAATGTAGTGCAGTAATTCAACACAAGTTACCATAGAAATTGAGAGATCTTGGGAGTTTTTCTATTCCTTGCACTATTGGTGATTTGAACTTTTCAAAAGCCTTGTGTGATTTGGAAGCTAATGTGTCTTTAATGTCTTTTTAGTATCTAAGAAGTTGGGCTTAAGTGAATTACAACCAACTAATGTTACTTTGCAATTGGCTGACAGGTCCATGAAGCATCCAATGGGAATTCTGGAAAATGTACTTGTAAAAGTAAGGCAATTCTTCATTCCAGTTGACTTTGTTGTGCTCAAAATGGAAGAGGATGTTGAAAAATCGATCATTCTAGGCCGTCCTTTCTTAGCTACAGTAGGAGCAATCATTGATGTGAAAGATGGGAAACTGAAATTAAGAGTTGGTGAAGAGAAAGTAGAATTTAATGTTCATAAATCATGTTCTTATCCCTCTTTTACTGACCATGTGTTTTGTGTTGATCTTATTGAAGAAATAGTCAATAAAAATGCAGATTTTGGAACCTTCATGGAATCACTTAAAGCATTTTTAGAGAATGCAAGGGTTGAGGAAGATAAAGATGAGGTAGCTGAAATCGCAAGCTTGAAAACACAACTTAACTCTGGTTTTGAAAGTAAAACATCTTTTAAGGAGGTAAGCAAAGGTATGACTCTATCACCCCCATCACACATTCAAGCTCCAAGTTTGGAGTTAAAACAATTGCCCTCTCATTTAAAATATGCATTTTTGGGAAAAAATGACACTTTGCTTGTGATCGTGAATGCATTTTTGACTGATGCACAGTTGGATAAGTTGTTGCAGACTTTGAGATTAAGGAAAAATGTTTTAGGGTGGTCAATTTCTGATTTGAAAGGAATTAGCCCTTCATTTTGTATGCATAAAATCTTGATGGAAGATGATTATAAACCAATTGTTGAGAATCAAAGAAGATTAAATCCTAATATGAAAGAAGTTGTTAGGATTGAAGTTCTAAAATGGTTTGATGCGGGAATTATCTATCCTATCTCTGATAGTTGTTGGGTTAGTCCTGTACATATTGTACCAAAAAAGGGTGAAATGACAGTCATTGTAAATGACCATGATGAATTAATTTCCACAAGAACAGTAACAGGTTGGAGGGTGTATATAGATTATAGGAAGCTAAATAAGGCAACTAGAAAAGATCATTTTCCTTTGCCTTTTCTTGAGCAAATCCTTGAAAGACTTACTAGATATAAATTTTTCTGCTTCTTAGATGGATACTCCGGGTATAATCAAATTGTGATTGCACTTGAAGACCAAGAAATAACCACCTTTACTTGTCCACATGGTACATATGCTTTTAGAAAAATGCCTTTTGGACTTTGTAATGCACCAGCTACCTTCCAAAGAAGTATGATGACTATTTTTTTCTGAATTTATTGAAAAGACCATGGAAGTGTTTATGGATGATTTTTTTGTTTTTGGTTCTTCTTTTGAAAATTGCTTGAATAATCTTTCTCAAGTATTGCAGAGATGTGAAGAAACCAACTTGGTTTTAAATTGGGAAAAATGCCATTTGATGGTCCAAGAAGGAATTGTTCTTGGTCATAAAATTTCAGCCAAAGATATTGAGGTAGATAGAGCAAAGGTGGAAGTAATTGAAAAGTTACCTCCACCAATTTCGATAAAAGGTATAAGAAGTTTTTTAGGACATGCCAGTTTTTACTGTCGTTTCATTAGAGATTTTTCAAAGATCTCTAAACCCTTGTGTAATTTATTGAATAAAGATGTTGAATTTGCCTTTGATGAAATTGTTTGGATGCATTCAATAAATTGAAAAAAGCCTAAATTTCAGCACCAACAATAGCAGCACCTGATTGGAATGTTCCATTTGAGTTAATGTATGATGCTAGTGATTATGCTTTAGGTGTTGTTCTAGGACAAAGAAAGGATAAGAAGTTGAATGTTAGTAGTTTTGCTTGTAAATTGTTGAATGATGCACAATTAAACTATGCAACCACAGAAAAGGAGTTACTTGCTGTAGTTTTTGCAGTGGATAAATTTCAATCTCATCTTGTAGGATCTAAGGTGATTGTATATATAGACCATGCAGTAATCAGGTATCTAATGACAAAAAAAGATGCCAAGCCAAGGCTAATTCGTTGGATTTTGCTTTTGCAGGAGTTTGACATAGAGATAAAGACAAAAAAGGACTTGAAAATGCTGTTGCAGATCATTTGTCAAGAATAGAAGGCACTAATGAAGACAAAGAATTACCTATTCAAGAAAATTTTCTGGATGGGCAACTTTTAGCAATAGCTAAAGCTCCATGGTATGCTGATTTGGTAAATTTCTTAGTAAGTGACCTTACTCCTCATGATTTTAACTTTCAACCAAAAAAAAAGATTTTTGTGGGAAACTAAACATTATTTTTGGGAAGAGCCTTTGTTATATAAGTTTTGCGCAGATGGTATAATTCGAAGGTGTATTCCTGAAGAGGAAATTGAAGATATACTTCATCATTGCCATTCTTTGAAGTGTGGGGGACATTTTAGCTCTTCAAAAACAGTGGCAAAAGTATGGCAGTCAAGTTTCTATTGACCATCAATGTATAATGATGCAAGAAGGTTTGTAAATGCTTGTGATAGATGCCAAATAGTTGGTAATATCACTAAAAGGGATGAAATGCCAATGACAAGCATTCCAGAAGTGGAACTCTTTGATGTATGGGGAATAGACTTTATGGGACCATTTCCATCTTCTTATGGGAATCATTATATTTTGGTAACAGTAGATTATGTGTCTAAATGGGTTGAGGCAAGTGCAACTCAAACCAATGACTCTAAGGTAGTGCTTAAATTCCTAAAGAAAAATATCTTTTCAAGATTCGGGGCACCTAAAGCATTGTTTAGTGATGAAGGGTCACATTTTTGTAATCACTCACTTGAAACATTGCTTAAGAAATATGGAGTCACACATAGGATTGCATTAGCTTACTATCCACAATCTAATGGGCAAGTAGAATTGTCTAATAGAGAGTTGAAGAAAATTTTGGAAAAAACAGTAAATAGAGCAAGAAAGGATTGAGCAAGAAAGTTAGATGATGCACTTTGGGCATATAGAACTGCATTCAAAACAACCTTAGGAATGTCCCCTTATAGGTTAGTTTTTGGTACAGCATGTCACTTACCTATAGAGATGGAACACAAGGCCTATTGGGCTGTTAGAGAACTTAACATGGATACCCAAGCTACTGGAAAAAAAAGACTACTTCAACTAAGTGAGCTGGAAGAATTCAAGATGGAAGCTTATGAAAATACTAAGCTTTAAAAGGAGAAATGTAAATTATGGCATGATAAGCATATTAGCAGAAAATCTTTTGAGATAGGGCAGAAAGTTTTGCTTTTTAACTCCAGGTTGAAGTTGTTTCTAGGGAAACTAAAATCTAGATGGTCTAGACCTTTTGTTGTAACCAAAGTATACCCTTATGGAGCTATGGAGGTCTATAGTGAAGAAAAATGAGCATTCAAGGTCAATGGACAAAGATTGAAGCCATATTTTGCAGTAGATTCATTAGCAAAGGGAGTATCTTATTCCTTAATTTTTTTCTTCACAAGCATGAAAAAAATGGGGGTCAAGCTAATGACTTTAAAGAAGCTCTGCATGAGAGGCAACTCATGATTATGTAGCTTATGTTCTATTTTTAAAGAAAGAAAAAAAATGGTTGAAATAATGATTCTTCCATGTTGCAGGGAAATCATGTTGCAAGAAAAAAGAAGAACTAGAGGCTAAATCATGAAAAGTCATGTTACAGCATGGCTTAGCAAAAGGATTCCAGAAACCTTATGGCCACAGCTTGTAATACTCATGACATGGCATAGCTGTTTTTCTTTCATGCGTAGTTCAAAAGGAGATTTTCTATCCAGAATTCTTATGGCCACAGCATGAATACTCATGACATGGCATAGTTTTTCACTTTTCAAAAAAAAAAACTGTGTTGCAAAAGAAAAAGAGAGAATTGAAGATATTTGGGTTGTGTGAAACTTTTCTAAGCATTGAATAGTTGAATGAGAACAGCTATACACACACACACACACTTGAGTGGCTTTAAGCTATAGAAAATCACTTCTTGGATTGGATCATTAGATAAGCATGTATTTGGAATTTATCATGAAGTTGTTTCTAAGAAATCTCTTAGGCTAGCTATATGACTTAATCCTAAATAAATGTTTTACTTGATTTCTTTTTGCTTGAGGACAAGCAAATCTTTGAGTTTGGGGGTATTTGATAGTTTGCTATTTTTTATTAATTTTTATCCTTAAAACTTAGAGATTTTAAGTTTAATTAGTAAATTTTACTATTAAGTTGTGGTAGTTTTTGTGTTTTATAGGATTGTTAGTGGTAAAATAATTTGTTAAAAAAGATAATTGATTTGAAATATTTTTGCAAATTTTGCTGATAAGATAAGATTTGGTTGTTGCAGGCTATCTACAGATTGAGTTTTCAGCATATAGCTCAATTGGTTAAGTCTTTGCTATCGTTCAAAGTTTTACAAGACTATGCCACAGTTTGAACTTCCAAGGCACAGCATGCTGGCTAAACAGAATGCTGTTACAAGATTTTGTCAAAATTGAATTTGTTGAAACTATCACAGAAAAAGATAAGATTTACAAGTTTTTACAAGTCTTTGCTATCGGTTTGGATCAATGCATTATTTTCTATCGGATCGATCTTATCTGATATAAATTTAAAAATTCATAACTTTTTCTTTAAAAAATAACTAATATTAGTTTTTTTTCTTTTTCTTTCCAAAAAGAATCCATTGTATTAACTTTTAAGTAAAAATTAACTAGTACATGAGAGGTCCATCGGAGGATTTGAGAAAATAACAGCTCCACCAAAGACATTTGCAAATATAGCAAGTTGACCAAATCATTTACAACAATAGCAGGAGGACCGTAATAGCGACGGGAAAATACCGAAAAACCCCTGATACTTATGAACTTCATCGTGTAACTTCATTTCACCTTTCTTCTGCATTCTTTCATTCTTAATGGATTGAACATCTCATTACATGAAATCAAATCCACGTACAGGTTATTTCGTAGGTAATAATTAAAAATGTAAACTACATCCCGACCGACGACCAAACAAAATCCACTTGTATGAAACTGGAAATTGGATGTTTGAAGCTGGCCGAAGAGTTAGTTATTAAGGTTCTGCAGACAATTAAGGATGGACGACGGCATGTGTTGGACGAATAAACGAATTTATTCGAGAATTTAATCAATGTTTGGTTGACATTTAATCTTTAATCGAGACTTTAATTGAGACTTTAATCGAGGTTTGATCGATGTTAAGTCGATGTTTAATAATCGACGTTTTAGTAGATGTTTCGGCGATATAAAAATTGACGAAATTATTATTTGAAAACCGCGCCCACTCGTATTCTCTCGACCAATAGTTCTCCCACCATCACTTACGACGCAGAAGAACACGGAAGTAACATTTTTCAACCGTTTGTCATTCTCTGATCTTGATAACCCATTTAAATCCACCATTTACACCATATTCAAGCATTGCAATTCAAATGGCACGTACTCGAGGTGGACGTCCGGCAGTTGGCGCAATGGAGCAGACATCAGAGAAGCCGACTAAGGACAAGAAGAAGGTTAGTTCACATGTTGCTTCGTAATTGTTACGTTTAGAAATCCTAGTGCTTGGTTACTCATTTTTGTGTATTTGCCGCGCATTTCGTTTAGAAGCTGTTATAGTTTTTAGGGTTTTGTACATGTTTAAACCCTTTCATACCATTGAAATACTGTTTTTTTATAACCTGAAACACTCAAAAACTGTCCACAAAACACTCGAGAACCATGTTAATGAGTAAAACTTGGGCGAGAACAATTGTCGACTGAATGCCCAAAATACCTTGAGTAAGTCTCGAACAAATGAGTCGACTGTATGCCGATTGAATATGTCTCGATCAAGTATCGATTAAGTGTCGAGCAAAGGGTTGAGAAAAAGCATCGATCAAAGAGTGGACAAAAATCCTCGAGCAAGTGTCGATTTAATCCATCTCTCTTTACATTGTAATGTGCGATATTTTTTCTAAACTTTCATTTGGTTAATTTGACAAAAATCCTCGACCAAGTGTCGATCTAATATATCACACAAACAAACCAACATGAATATGCCGATTGAATATGTCTCGATCAAGTATCGATCAAGTGTCCAGCAAAGGGTTGAGAAAAAGCATCGATCAAAGAGTGGACAAAAATCCTCGAGCAAGTGTCGATTTAATCCATCTCTCTTTGCTTTGTAATGTGCGATATTTTTTTAAACTTTCATTTGGTTAATTTGACAAAAATCCTCGGCCAAGTGTCGATCTAATATATCACACAAACAAACCAACACTAGAACGGTTATGCAACAAATCTAAGTGTATAATTGTATTTAGTTTATGAATGGCCTTCGAATAAATTGATTATAAATAACAACTTATTACAATTAATCTTCCCGAAGTGTTGACAGAAATCATAAAGTTAATATGTCTCAATTTTCCGTATCAAACAAGTACATAATCCCGTATTCTGTTTCGGAAAACTTGTAAAATTTATAGTTTGCCAAATTACAGTGAATGCATATATTCCATGTTTCATAGTAAAAGGTGAGAGTGACTATGTGCAATAATTTAACATATTTGACATTGTAATGTGTAGGGACATTTGAAGGCGCAAATGGTCATTCAGGGAGAGTTTTTCAACGCTCAGGTTTCGCAATATTGCTATTATGAAGCCAATATGAAGATGATCCAGTCGAAATTGACAAAGACGCAAAAGGAAATACTTCGAAGGGAGAGTTGTATTGCTGAAATTGCTCTTGACCACGAGCATACGTTCTGGTGCAAACAGATCATACATTCCCTATTGTTGAGGCAACTCAAACCGGACGAGAAATCCAAGCGGGAAAATAGCATTTACTTCAACGTTGCAAGGAAGAAGGTGAAATTTGGCAAGAGGGAGTTTGCCATAATCACGGGCCTGAAGATGGGTGATTTTGATAGTGCATATGCCAAGTACCGCGCACCTAATGGTCCTCCGTCAATATCGAAGTTCATTAAACACCTTGGTGCGACGGAGGAAGCTACATACGATGAAGTGATGAAGGCCTACGAGAGGATAAACTCAAGTTATTCAGACATTGATGTCGTGAGCCTGACACTATTACTTCTTTACATATCATTCAACGGCATGGCAAAGAGAACTAGAATTGAAGACAAGCTCCTTCATTTGGCCTGTGATTGGAAGAGCTTTGATGAAATCCCGTGGGGTGAACTGTCCTACAGGGTGACAATCGATAGTGCTAGAAAAAGCATGATAAATGCCTTGAAGCAAACAACTCACCCTGAAAACAGGACATACACTCTGGGGGATTCCCAGTGGCATTTGGGGTAAGATTACAATTCACTTGTGTTTTAAGTTCTATAACTACATGTGTAATATTGACTTGAAGATCCTAATATTCCCTCTTTCTCAGGTGTTCGCATATGAGATAATACCACATCTTGAGCGTTTGAGGCTGGTGCAAAGTGTTGAATCCTCTGGGGACAAGCCGAGGATGTTTAGGTGGAAAGGCGTGAGTTGTCAACGGAGAGAACAAGAAAAGAAGCAGGTGTGGGCAAAACGAACATCCGACGGCGAGGTATGACATCACACAGTGTTCATGATTTGTATACTTCTTTACGTAATGTAACTTTCCTCATGCACGAAAATTTAATGCAGAAGGTGAAAATAACCCGAATGAAGCCTACTCCAGAAGAACGGGAAAAATTCTTGCAATGGGAGCAAGTGGCAGAGGAGGCAGAGGAGGCAGAGGAGGCAGAGGGGGACGATGCGGAGTTGGGGGGAGAGAATGCCGATGTTGCTGATTTTTATGTGTCCTACAGGAAGAGGAGTAGAGAAGAACACATCGATGCTAGTGAAAAGCGGCAGAAAGTCCGGCATGAGGTCGAGGCTGTAGCAGATTGACCAAATGATATCATCCAGCTGCTACTTGACCCCCAAAGCAAGACCGAGGAAGAATTGTCTAAGTGTCAAGATGAGTTGAGGCTTCTAAAGTCAGAGACGGATGATACAGTGAAGACCCTTAAAGAGGACCTGGATGTGATGACGGCTAAGGTGTACATGTTGGAAGAATATGTGCACATTCTTATGTCGCGTAAGGCAACGCGACGACCGTCCCCTGAATCCAGCCCCTTGCAAGGCACTTCCCCAAGTTACAGCCTTGATATAAATAAAATTCCAGGGGCTCAGGGCATTGCTATAGCCGAAGAGGGCTCAACTGCTGCCGATGACAACAAAGTCATTCAAGAAGGGTCTAGGTCGGCCGACATGTTTGCCGAAGGCACTGGAGCAGACATAGGCCTTCAAGACCGAACTGGGCCAGTCGGGATTGAACAGGAGACGGCAGAAGAGACCTTAGGGCCGGTCCAGGAGGGGCTAGTAGAGCAAATGTCTAAGGAAGAGACCTCTGTGTTGGAGATTGTCCATCAGCTTAGTATCGAACACAGAACCCCTTCGCCCAATGTCCCCGTACCTGAGAGAGTGCGCCACCACCTCCAATGAAGGAAAGAGGTACCAAATCCCCAGTGAAGGAAGGGGTGGGGCAAAATTTGGGCCCGACTCTTGGCTTTGCATCAGAGGAACATAGTCTGGCATCTTTGCTTCCAACGGAAACACAGGATGCAACAATGAAGGAGTGGATGCGGCACAAACCAACGCTCTATTTGTGGACACGAATAGGGATTTCTTTGGACTCCGATTTGCTGAAGACTATGTGGACAAAAGGATATTGGCTCAATGATCTAGTAAGGCTGGGTTTGTAGTCGACGTAATATTAAAACCTTTCTAATATTTGCTTATCTCCCTGACTTGAATCCTTTTTCGTTGCAGCAAATTGATTTGTATACCTCAATGCTACGCAAACGGATCATTAACATGGGCCGCAAGGATTTGTCCATTATGGAGTCTACCTTTGATGTAAGTTTGTTCCCATAAAATTGATTGTATTTATTGTTGTTTGAGTTTGAATAATTTTTTCCCAGCAGATTATATTACAAGTCATATTACTTTCAAACTTGTTATTAGAAAGTCTTTTAATTGGATAGTATGAAATAGTTTTCTATTGACTTGATAAAAATGTTACTCTAGTTTTAAACACTAAATCTACTCACTAAATTTACTCACTAATTTTTATTATAATCTATAACGTATTTAACGCGATGCGTACTCCTGTTTGTGTTAGACTGGCTTGAAGATGATTCATAATGACAAGAGGGATGCGAACGTGGATGACATGGCGCTGAAGCAGTTCGTCGGTGATGGTTCATTTGCACACGACCTAACGAACCTAGACTTCCTCTTATTCCCATGTCACGTAGATGGCAACCACTGGATGCTTGTGAAGATGGACATAAATGCGCAGAAATTTTGTGTTTATAACCCATCGCCTCAGGGCACAGTTGTTGTTGCGAAGTTAGACTATCTAACAACAACAAAGCCCAAGATAATCAAGGCGTGTGATTTTAACACATGCTATCGCAAACAACATCCAGTTGGGGATACATGGGAAGTTGTGGTTGAGCACATAGATGAGCACCAAGAACTGAGGCGAGTATCTTTTTTTTTCCTTTACGGCATGTTTGATCACATATAATATAATATTTGTATAAATATGTGTTCCATCGTGCTTGCAGTAGCGGCGACTGTGGTATTTACGTACTGAAGTGGGCAAAATGCATAATCCATGGCCTTCCGCTAAATACCATTGCACCGATTTAACGAATCTGACTGCGCAAACAAATGGCGTACGAACTTTACGTCCACGCACTTGAGGAGGATAAATTCCAGCTAGAGCAGAGGAAGAAAGGTAGAACGGAACAAAAGCAAGAAGGGAAGGAGAGCAAGCGGCAGAGGGGAAAGAAGGCAAGAAGGGAAGCATAGGATTCAATCGTAATTTAGCTAGGAATTTTTCATAATTTAGAACATTTATTGGTGCATTTAAATTGTAATTACTTTATTTTGTAAGAAGGGAAGCATAGGATTCAATTGTAATTACTTTATTTTGTTGTATACAAAAATAATATTGTATATCATAAGTAATAAAAAAATTATATTTATCTCCTAATGGACTTCTTTTTGGATTCAGAAAATAATGCATAATTCTTGCATTATATTTTTCATTATTCAAAATTGTGGCATATAGTAATAATATTTACCCAAATGAAATTACCAAACAAATTATTAAATATTGAAAATGAGGCCAAACTGTTGAAGAAGTGAGATATTAGTCATAGGAGCCATGTGAATTTGCAAGTACTTTGTTGATTATGTAAATAATACTGTTTCCAACATTGAAAAAAGAAGGGGTCAATTTACCTTTGAAAGGAAATGTACAAGAAAGTATATTTTGTTGCACATCGAATTTTTGTATGTAGACTCGAAATTTACACTGTTATTTTATTTTTAATGTGAGAAAGAAAGTGGCCATTAATACGGGTGGTTAGATGTGAGAGAAGAGATACGGTGTGAAACTTTGTATATATATATAATCATTTGCATAAACATTGTATATATGAAGGTCGGTTTACTTTCAGTCGACACTTAATCGAGGGAACATTCGACTATTCGAGCTCTTAATCAATATTTACTCGAGGTTATATCTCGAGATTTAATCGAGAAATAATCGAGGTTTTAGTCGACAGTTACTCGATATTTAGTCGACATTTACGCTAGGGAGCGACTTATTCGTGCACAGAACGGTGTTAGCGCCCGTCAAGCGCAGGAAATTAATTTTTGAACAATCTCCTGTACAAAAAAAAACAGAGCCACTAGAGTGAGAAACGATTAGCAAACATTCGGTCCTCAATAGACCTAGATATTCATTTCAGACGAACATTGCGGCCACTCTGAGCACCGAATCGAACTTCCCTCCAAGATATCAAGTACACTCCTCAATATACCAATCTGTAAGTATCAAGTACACTCCTCAATGACTCCCTAATATGATTTGTCATTCCCTTGGGTTATTATAATTGCAGTCGGGATTTTTTCTTCCATGCATTTTTCCATTATTGGCGCCTTAACTGATTAGAAAATTAACTGATTATATTTCCAGTACGGAATGGCGCACAATGATAAATAGGCTGTTCATGTGCTTCTCGAGGGAGAATGGAGTGTTGACCCCGCCACGAATGAACATAGATTCGTGGGCTATAAGAGGATTGAAACCATTTTGTTAAAGGAAGACTCGAACTTCTTGGAAATGATGAATCAAATCGTAGGCATAATGGATTTAGGTTCGGAGATCACACCAAAACTGGTGATCGAGTACCTACCAAAGTACCTATCCAAGATATCGGTGTTGCCTATAAAAAATGATCACCACGTCCAATGTTTTTTGAATGAGATTATTAAGCGGGGTGATGCAAGGATACCATTATGTGTCACCGTTCGAGATGGTGACACGATGGAAGCTGAATTCGGTGCTAGCAACTCGCCAATTAATCGTTGCAGCTCTGTTTGTCCGGCCCAAACGGACGATGTCATACATACAAGACTAATCGATGACAACATCCTTTGCATACCGGATGAAAATCCTCACGCCGGTGATGAGCCGGATGATCGCGATGAGGGAATGTTTATCTCGGAAGATGAACAAGGAGTTCCCGTGGGAACAAGGCAGAAGGAAACAAACAGGATCGTCTCAAGAAATTTGCCGACCATTACCGCAACGCAGTCATCACATGCGGATTGTGGTACGTCTTCTGATCGATTGGCTGCAGTGGTTGATGTTGTAGTGAAAGATGTGTTCGAAATTAGGCTGCATTTGTTCATGAGAATGTCCATGTTGGCCGTGAAGCATTTCTTCGAGTGGAAGGTTGTTAGGGCTAATAGGCAGTTCTGGTACCTGAGGTGTAAGGACAAAACTTGCAATTGGATGTTGAATGCAGCTGCCGTTGGGAATTCTTCAGCCTGGAAGATCACAAAATATGATAACAACCATACATGCAAATCATCATTGGTCCAAAGTGATCATAAGCACGCCAGCCGAGATGTACTTGGCTCATGGATCAAATGTAAGTACACAGATGTATGTCGGCTGTATAGGCCGAAGGAAATTATTTCAAATATTCGGTCGGAGTTAGGTGTTAACATAACGTACAATAAAGTGTGGCGCACAAGGGAAGCTGCTTTGGAGGAAGTTCGAGGAAGTTTTAAGAATTCGTATCGGATACTTCCATCTTATTTGCATGTCATGAATGAGTTGAACCCGGGAACTGTTGTTGAAGTATGTCGAGAAGAAGATGGGTGCTTCAAGTATTTATTTTTCGCATTTGGTGCGTCGATTCGTGGATTCCAACGGCACATGCGGCCAGTTATTGCCGTTGATGCTTGCTTCTTGAAGGGAAAATATCTCGGTTCATTACTTGTTGCAACTAGCATAGATGGTAACAACCAAGTATATCCTGTGGATTGGGGAATAGTTGATTCAGAGAATGACGCATCGTGAGAGTGGTTTCTCGAGAGGTTAAAGATTGCAATTGGCTCCGATATGGATGGGTTGGTATTTGTATCTGACCGACATAAGAGCATCGCCAAAGGTATTGCCAACGTTTTCCCTAATTCCTTCCATGGAGCGTGTATTTATCATCTAAGCAACAACCTCAAATCCAAATTCAAACAAGAAGCCTTGATCCCATTATACTTTAAGGCTGCAAAGGCTTACACTATTGCTGAATTCAATGAGATGTTTGGAATTATTTCATTACAAAATCCACGGGTTGGCGAGTATTTAAGAGAGGTGGGGCTTGAACGTTGGTCAAGGGCACATGCAGTGGGAGGCTATACAATAATGACATCCAACATTCTGAATGTCTAAATGCCTTTGTTGAAAGATGCCCGCGAATTGCCTATTCATTCCTTGGTGGACTACATCCGTAACACACTTCAAAGATGGTTTCACGATAGGCGTCTGGTGCTGCGAAATCAACACAATGACCACCCGTCTTTGTGAAGAGTTAATAGGATCGAGGATGAGAGAAGCACAATCCTATGTTGTTGATCCGTCGATATGAATAGATGGTGTGTAAGGGATATTGCAAACCGCATGACTACGATGGATTTGCTTGAAAAGACATGCACGTGTCGAGTGTTTGATATGGATCAACTCCCATGTGTGCATGCACTAGCTGCGACTCGACGCCACAAATTGACCATTACACCTTATGCTCGCGATTTATCACATTCTGCAATTATAGGCGCATATCACGGAGCCTATTATGCCGTTGGTGATCCTAAGGCTTGGATTGTGCCAGAAGAAATTTTATCCATTCAACTATCACCCCCGGAACCAAGGGCTAAGAGTGGTCGGCCCAAGAAAAAGAGAATTCCTTCAACCGGCAAGAAAAAAATTGAAAAGAACTGTGGTCGTTGTGGACAGCGCGGACACAACCGGCAAACGTGCACAAATCAATTAGTTTGTAGGGACAAAAATTGTTGACACTATCTTGTTTGATGTAATGAATAGTTACAGTTCATTATCCGTATTATGTTTTATCAATAAAACACATACTCATTCGACATTTCAGTACTTTCTGTCGACATATTTAAGTGTTAAAATCCGCTCGTTTCGCGCATCATATTCTGTACACCATCGAGAAATATGTGATAGAAATGTTAACAAATGAAAAACAAAACACATGGAAATAACGAGATACTTTGCTAAAGCCTCTTAATTTGTACTTGTTTTAAAAAATTATAAATTGTTTAACAAAATGCATGAAGCTCTATATGAAGGAAAGCTCCAAAATATTATGACTCTTGTTGATTTTTTCTTCCTTCTCTCTGACTCATTGTATTACAAAACACACAAATCAAAATAGTACAAAACCTTATTTTTTCTTACCAGTAGATGTTGATGGACTTATATTAGTTTCTTTTATTTCAATATCAAATAAAATAGCACACCTCGATTTTTCCAAAAGCAATAAGATGTCATTCACAATAAGATGTAATATGTTCATCGACGTATAAAATGTTGACTAAACCTCGAATAAAGAGTCGACGAAACCTCGACTAAACATCGACTAAAACCTCGACATTATGTCGTCTAAAACTCGGTTAACCTATCGACGAAACATCGACTAATTATCGTTTATTCGTCCAACAGATGCCGACTTCGTTCCTTATTTGTCGTAGAACCTTAATAAGTCTTCGGCCATCTTCAAATATCCAATTGCCAGTTTGAGACGTCGGGATTTTGTTTGTTCCTCGGTCGGGATGTATTTTAAATTTTTTCTTATTATCCGACGGCGAAATCAAACAAGTTGTTTGTTCGTCGGTCATGAAATCCTACTTCATGTACGCACCGTGGAAATGGGATGTTCAATCCATGAAAAATGAAAAAATGGCAGCAGAACGGTGACATGAAGTTAAACGATGAACTTGGATTGTATCAGGGGTTTTTCGGTATTTTCCCGTCGCTATTACGGTCCTCCTGCTATTGTTGCAAATGATTTGGTCAACCTGCTATTTTTGCAAATGTATTTGGTCAACCTGCTATTTTCTCAAATCTCTCAGGTCCATCTAAGGACTTGCCCTAACTCAACTAATCTAACCCAATAGGTTTCGGTTAAGCCTAACCCCGATTAAACGGGATCGACATACCCCAACACAGTGGGATCAGTACCTTCTAGCTACTAACTAGTTAAAAGAACTACAACCCTAACTTGTTGGCATCTACCTGCAACCTGCCGTCTCATGTTCAAATAATTATTTAATTAAAATTAGTCAATTTGTGACAAACCAAATTGAAATATTTATATGAAAATACACAAATTAAATGACATGAAAAATACACAAATTAAAAAATTTAGATTAAATTTATTTATTATCTTTATATAAAAATAGATAATTTTTTAACATTAAATCACTTAATATTGTATATGAAAAAAACAAACAATAGCAAAAAAAAAGGATCAAACAAGATAAAAAAACCGATCAAATTTGAAATATTCGGATAAGATTAAAACACGATTCACTCAAGTACAGATCAGATCGATTCGGTTTTGAATCATTGATTTTGAACACTCATACACATGCAAAAAAAGTTAATATTTTTTTATGTAAAAATTTAAGTGGTTTGGTACGCCTCTAGGCTTATTTATTTTTCTTTAATTATTTATGAATACTTTTAGATTTGAACTATTTTGATGCTAATAAAATTCACTAAAGCTTAATCATGTGACTCAAGCTATTAACATTTATATTAGGTTAGTTATGAAATCAAATTTCACAAATCTTAAAAATTCAAAATAGAGATAGTGTTTTTTTTTGGGTCTTGTTTTGTGTATCATTCTACGTTACACACTACAATAAATTGGTATAAACACTGTAATTTGTGTTAATATTTATACAATTAATGACATTCATTTTATATTATAATAAATTTTGATGCTAATGGTTCACTTTTTTGTTATTGAATTATATATATTTTAAAGTTTTAGTGCATATAAATAAGAAAAAATGATACTCCCACAGTCTCGAAACAAGAGTTTACTTTTGTTTATGTATAACTTTTTATTAGTTATTAAATACAACACACCTAATACACTAATAAAATACATAATTTTATATTTTTATTCTTACTTTTTAATTATAGATATACATAATTATTATTATTAGTAAGGATGTTTTAGAAATTGAGTTTAAAGTTGACATTTTTTTATTTTTGGGAAAAAAAATTTTGCAAATAGACTCTATGTTAAAACGAATGGAGTATATAACCAGGAGAGCGCTGAGTCTCCTCCCACTCGAACACCAGAGTAGGAATTCCATAATTGAGCTTGTGGTGATTAACTTGTAAGAGCAATGGCCAAAGTCTCGGACTCCTATACCGATGCCAAGGTTAACCCCCCTACAGTAACATCTGTTTTTGATCCAGGAAATCTGAGTATAACAAGCTTCAAGGTGGAGTCATCATCTGTTTCTTCAAGAGCCAAGCCGCTATACATAGTTGCTCCAACCGAAGAAGGCACCTACCCTGTTCTCCTGTTTCTTCATGGCTTCATGTGTGCAAATACATTCTACAGTCAGATTCTTCAGCACATTGCTTCCCACGGCTTCATCATTGTTGCTCCTCAGGTCTACCATTCTTGCTAATATGCATACCACACTCCTTTATGCTTGTTTGTTTCCATAATATTGTATATATAAATGTTCCCTTTTCTTGTATTTTCTTGAATGCATATATTTCAATTTCTCTATAGTTGTACAACAGCTTCTTCACAAAGCTCTCCCAGGAAATTGAGAATGCAGCGGCAGTCATAAATTGGATGGCCTCGGACCTTCAGTCGGTGCTTCCTGAAATTGTTAAGGCAGATGTCACAAAGCTTGGTCTCGCGGGTCATTCCAGAGGCGGAAATGCAGCATTTTGCTTAGCACTGGGAAAGGCAGAGACAAACCTTAATTTCTCTGCACTGATTGGAATTGATCCCGTGGCAGGATTCAATACATTACTCCAGTCAAAACCCAACATTCTCAAGTACATCCCTCGATCATTCGACTTACATATCCCTGTTGGTGTTATTGGAACAGGCTTAGGTAGCCAGCAAAAGAATTTTCTATTGCCAGCATGCGCCCCCGATGGAGTAAATCATGCCGAGTTTTTTAACGAGTGCAAACCTCCTTGTTGTTATTTTCTCGCAAAGGAGTACGGTCACATGAGCATTTTGGATGATAGCGCAGAAAGGGTTGGTGCTTGCTTTTGCAAAAGTGGAGCGCAGCCTAAGTATTGGAGAATTTGAGAATATAGCAGGTCCACCGAAGTCTTTTGCAAAAATAGCAGGTTGACCAAGTCTTTTGAGAATATAGCAGGCTGGCTGTAAAACCGACGGGAAATGTCCGAAAAACCCCTGATACTTATGAACTTCATCGTGTAACTTCATTTCACCTTTCTTCTGCATTCTTTCATTCTTCATGGATTGAACATGCCATTTTCACGGTGCGGTGCGTACATGAAATCAAATCCACGTACAGGTTAATTCGTTGTTAATAATTAAAAATGTAAACTACATCCCGACCGACGAACAAACAAAATCCCGGCGTCTCAAGCGGCAATTGGATATTTGAAGATGGCGAAGACTTATTAAGGTTCTACGACAAATAAGGAAGGAAGTCGGCATCTGTTGGGCGAATAAGCGATAATTAGTCGACGTTTAGTCGAGAGGTTAACCGACTTGTAGGCGACCTTTAGTCGAGGTTTTGTCGAGGCTTTTACGATGTTTAGTCGAGGTTTTGTCGACCTAAGTCGATGTTTAGTCGACATTTTAAGCGTCGATGAACATATTACATCTTATTGTGAATGACATTTTATGGTCATTGGATAAATCGAGGTTTGCTAATTTATTTGATATTGAAATAAAAGAAACTAACATAAGTCCATCAACATCTCTTGGTAGGAAAAATAAGGTTTTCTCTGTTTTGATTTGAGTGTTTTGTAATGCAATGTGTCAGAGAGAAGGAAGTAAAAGAAAACAAGAGTCATGACATTTAGCGGCTGTCCTTCCTATAGAACTTTATGCATTTTGATAAACAATTGATAATTTTTAAAACAAGCACAAATTAAGAGGCTTTAGCATGATATCTCGTTATTTCCATGTGTTTTGTTTTTCATTTTTACATTTCTATCACATATTTCTTGATGGTGTCTGAGAATATCATGAGCGAAACTAGCGGATTTTAACACTTAAATATGTCGATTGTCGTCAGAAACTACTGAAATGTCAAATGAGTATGTGTTTAATTGATAAAACATAATACGGATAATGAACTGTAACTATTCATTACATCAAACAAGAGAGTGTCAACAATTTTAGTCCCTACAAACTAATTGATTTGTGCACGTTTGCCGGTTGTGTCCGCGCTGTCCACAACGACCACAGTTCTTCTCAATTTTTTTCTCGCCGGTTGAAGGAATTCTCTTTTTCTTGGGCCGACCACTCTTAGCCCTTGGTTCTGGGGGTGATAGTTGAATGGATAAAATTTCTTCTGGCACAATCCAAGCCTTAGGATCACCAACGGGCATAATAGGCTCCGCATAAGCGCCTATAATTGCAGCAGTGTGATAAAATTGCGAGCATAAGGTGTAATGGTCAATTTGACGGCGTCGAGCTGCAGCTAGTGCATGCACACATGGGAGTTGATCCATATCAAACACTTGACACGTGCATGTCTTTTCAAACAAATCCACTGTAGCTGTACGGTTTGCAATATCCCTTACACACCATCTATTCATATCGACCGGATCAACAACATAGGATTGTGCTTCTCTCATCCTTGATCCTATTAACTCTTCACAGTATGGTGTGGTCATTGTGTTGATTTCCCCCGCAGCTGTACGCCTATCGTGGAACCATCTTTGGAGTGTGTTACGGATGTAGTCCACCAAGGAATGAATAGGCAATTCGCGGGCATCTTTCAACAGTGCATTTAGACATTCAGCAATGTTGGATGTCATTATTGTATAGCGTCTCCCACCAGAATGTGCCCTTGACCAACGTTCAAGCCCCACTCTCTTAAATACTCGCCAACCCGTGGATTTTGTAGTGAAATAATTCCAAACATCTCATTGAATTCAGCAATGGTGTAAGCCTTTGCAGCCTTAAAGTATAATGGGATCAAGGCTTCTTGTTTGAATTTGGATTTGAGGTTGTTGCTTAGATGATAAATACACGCTCCATGGAAGGAATTAGGAAAAACGTTGGCAATACCTTTGGCGATGCTCTTATGTCGGTCAGATACAAATACCAACCCATCCACATCGGAGCCAATTGCAATCTTTAACCTCTCGAAACCACTCCCACGATGCGTCATTCTACGAATCAACTATTCCCAACCCACAGGATATACTTGGTTGTTACCATCTATGCTAGTTGCAACAATTAATGAACCGGGATATTTTCCTTTCAAGAAGCAAGCATCAACGGCAATAACTGGCCGCATGTGCCGTTGGAATCCACGAATAGATGCACCAAATGCGAAAAATAAATACTTGAAGCACCCATCTTCTTCTCGACATACTTCAACAACGGTTCGGGTTCAACTCATTCATGACATGCAAATAAGGTGGAAGTATCCGATCTGAATCCTCAAAACTTCCTCGAACTTCCTCCAAAGCGGCTTCCTTGCGCCACGCCTTATTGTACGTTATGTTAACGCCCAACTCCGTCCGAATATCTGAAATAATTTCCTTCGGCCTATACGGCCGACATACATCTGTGTACTTACATTTGATCCATGAGCCAAGAACATCTCGGCTGGCGTGCTTATGATCACTTTGGACCAATGATGATTTGCATGTATGGTTGTTAGCATATTTTGTGATCTTCCAGGCTGAAGAATTCCCAACGGCAGCTGCATTCAACATCCAACTGCAATTTTTGTCCTTACACCTCAGGTACCAGAATTGCCTATTAGCCCTAACAACCTTCCACTCGAAGAAATGCTTCACGGCCAACATGGACATTCTCATGAACAAATGCCGCCTAGTTTCGAACACATCTTTCACTGCAACATCAACCACTGCAGCCAATCGATCAGAAGACGTACCACACTCTGCATGTGATGATTGCGTCGCGGTAATGGTTGGCAAATTTCTTGAGACGATCCTGTTTGATTCCTTTTGCCTTGTTCCCACGGGAACTCTTTGTTCATCTTCTGAGATAAACATTCCCTCATCGGGATCATCCCCCTCATCACCGGCGTGAGGGTCTTCAGCCGGAATGCAAACGATGCTGTCATCGATTAGTCTTGTATGTATGACATCGTCCGTCCGGGCCGGACAATCAAATGAAAGATTAATTGGCGAGTTGCTAGCACCGAATTCATCTTCCGTCGTGTCCCCATCTCGAATGGTGACACATAATGGTATCCTTGCATCACCCGCTTAATAATCTCATTCAAAAACATTGGGCGTGGTGATCATTTTTATAGGCAACACCGATATCTTGGATAGGTATTTTGGTAGGTACTCGATCACCAGTTTTGGTGTGATCTCCGAACCTAAATCCATTATGCCTACGATTTGATTCATCATTTCCAAGAAGTTCGAGTCTTCCTTTAACAAAATGGTTTCAATCCTCTTATAGCCCACGAATCTATGTTCATTCGTGGCGGGGTCAACACTCCATTCTCTCCCGAGAAGCACATGAACCGCCCATTTATCATTGTGCGCCATTCCGTACTGGAAATAAGAGGAGTTAATTTTCTAATCAGTTAAGGCGGCAATAATGGAAAAATGATAGGAAGAAAAAATCATTTCGGCAATTATAATAACCCAAGGGAATTACAAATCATAAAAAATCAAGGAAGAAAAAATCCCGCCGGCAATTATAATAATAACCCAAGGGAATTACAAATCATATTAGGGAGTCATTAAGGAGTGTACTTCATACTTACAGATTGGTATAATGAGGAGTGAACTTGATATCTTGGAGGGAAGTTCGGTTCGGTGCTCAGAGTGGCCGCAATGTGCGTCTCAAATGTATATTTAGGTCTATTGAGGACAAAATGTTTGCTAATCGTTTTTCACCTGCAGGCTCTGCTTTTTTACAGAGATTGTTCAAAAATTAATTTCGCGCTTGCGCGCGCTAACAACGTTTTGTGCACGAATAAAGGCGCTCCTCGCAGTAAATGTCGACAAAATCTCGACTAACTATCGACAAACTATCGATTAAATATCTAATTTTACCTCGATTTAATCTCGATTATATGTCGATTATATCTCGACAAACTATCGATTATATCTCGAATTTTCCCTCGAATATATGTCGATCAATGTAAAAACCGACCTTCATATAATCTCTCGCTTCTACAACATTTTGGCCTCCTTTTCAATATTTAATAATTTGTAGTGTCTTAAATATATTGAGTGTCTTGACTTGAGTATTAATGACTTTCATGGTTCTCTATCGTTCAAAGGTAAGTTTGGGTAAATAATAATACTATATGCCACAAATTTGAATCATGTTAAATATAATGCAGAATTATGCATTATTTTCTGAATCCAAAAAGAAGTCCAGTAGGAGATAAATATTAATTTTTATTACTTATGATATACAATATTATGTTTGTATACAACAAAATAAAGTAATTACACATTCACATAATGGATATTAACATACGCTTACAAAATTAGTCACTAAATGTTCTACATTTACCCAAATTCCTAGCTAAATTATGTAAAGTTATTGATTGCTACCTATGCTTCCTCCTTGCCTTCCTTCCTTCGCCGCTTGCTCTCCTTCCTTTCTTGCTTTTTCCGTTCTACCTTTCTTCCTCTCGCTCTGTAGAATTTATCCTCCTCAAGTGCGTGGACGTAAAGTTCAGACGCCATTTGTTTGCGCATCGCGATTCGCGTCGGTGCAATGGTATTTAGCGGAAGTCCATGGATTATGCATTCTGCCCACTTGAGTACGTAAATACCACAGTCGCCGCTACTGCAAGCACGATGGAACACATATTTATACAAATTTCACATTATAAGTGATCAAACATGCCGTAAAGGAAAAAATAAAGATACTAGCCTCGGTGCTTGGTGCTCCTGTATGTGCTCAACCACGACTTCCCATGCATCCCCAACTGGATGTTGTTTGCGATAGCATGTGTTAAAATCGCACGCCTTAATTATCTTGGGCATTGTTGTAGTTAGATACTCTAACTTCGCAACAACAACTGTGCCCTGGGGCGATGGGTTATAAACACATAATTTCTGCGCATTTATGTTCATCTTCACAAGCATCCAGTGGTTGCCATCTACGTGACATGGGAATAAGAGGAAGTCCAGGTTTGTCAGGTCGTGTGGAAACGAACCATCACCGACAAACTGCTTCAGCGCCATGTCATCCACGTTTGCATCCCTCTTGTCATTATGAATCATCTTCATGCCAGTCTAACACAAACAGGAGTACGCATCGAGTTAGATACGTTATAGATTTTAATAAAAATTAGTCAGTCAATTTACATACGTTATAGATCACAATAAACTTTATCCATTACAGAAAAACACGTCTATAAAACAGTAGTAACATTTTTACCAAGTCAATAGAAATCTATTTCATACAATCCAAATAAACCACTTTTTCTAATAAAAAGTAAAAAAGTGGTATTGACTAATCAATAGCGACCGTGACATAATAGGACTATTAGTTGTTCTATTTCATGAATAAAGTTAATTTAGCCTATATGTTCTATTTCATGAATCTAATTTATTGAACAGTACACTTATTTTTACAATTGAAAGAAGTCACCGGATCTAGTACTTTGTAATTGTACTTGTTATCTAGCATTTCCATAAAAAAAATTCCCGTAGGCTCAAAAAAAAAACAAAAGTCCATTTTGAATTGATTATAATTTTTCAGTTGTTAACATAATACTTTTAATATATTATTAAATGTACAAGATTATATTTTTTTCCCTTATTTTTTAATTATGATAATATATATTTATTACTAGTATGAGTAATATAAAACTTTTATAAGAAAAATGATTTTTTAGATAAACAAATTGAAGTCAAAATTAAAATTTTTTAAGAGGAAGGGGCATGTCATTTCATTTAAATTTAAAGTAGGCAAAATTCGAGTAAGGGATCAACCACGACTTGTAATATAATCTTTTGGAAAAAAATTATTCAAACTCAAACACCAATAAACACAATCAATTTTAGGTGAACAATCTTACATCGAAGGTAGACTCCATAATTGACATATCCTTGCGCCCATGTTAATGATCCGTTTGCGCAAAGATTGAGGTATACAAATCAATTTGCTGCAAGGAAAAGGATTTAATTCAGGAGAAAAGCAAATATTAGAAAGGTTTTAATATTACGTCGACTAAAAACCCAAATTACGGATCATTGAGCCAAAATCCTTTTGTCCATAGTCTTGACAAATCGGAGTCCAAAGAAATCCCTATTCGTGTCCACAAATAGAGCGTTGGTTTGTGCCGCATCCACTCCTTCATTGCTACATCCTGTGCTTCCGTTGGAAGCACAGATGACAGACTATGTTCCTCTGACGCAAGGCCAAGAGTCGGGCCCAGATTTTGCCCAACCCCTTGCTCCGTTGGGGGTTTGGTACCTCTTTCCTTCATTGGAGGTGATGGCGCACTTGTTGCAGGTACGGGGACATTAGGCGAAGGAGTTCTGTGTTCGATACTAAGCTGATGTACTATCTCCAACACAGAGGTCTCTTCCTTAGACAATTGCTCCACTAGCCCCTCCTGCACCGGCCCTAAGGTCTCTCCTGCCGTGGCCTGTTCATCACCGACCGCCCCAGTTGAGCCCTCTTCGGCTATAGGAATGCCCTAAGCCCCTGGAATTTTATTTATATCAAGGCTGTAGCTTGGAGAAGTGCCTTGCAAGGGGCTGGACTCGGGGGATGGTCGCCGCGTTGCACCACGCGACATAAGGATGTGCACATATTCTTCCAACATGTACACCTTAGTCGTCATGACATCCAGCTCCTCTTTTAGGGTCTTCACTGTATCATCCGACTTTAGAAGCCTCAGCTCATCTTGACACTTAGCCAATTCGGCCTCGGTCTTGCTTTGCCGTTCAAGTAGCTGCTGGATGATATCATTTGGTCGATCTCCTTCAGCCTCGACCTCATGCCGGACTTTCTGCCGCTTTTCACCAGATTCGATGTGTTCTTCTCTACTCCTCTTCCTATATGACACATAAAAATCAGCAGCATCGGCATTCTCTCCCCCCAACTCCGCATCGTCCCCCTCTGCCTCCTCTGTCTCTTGCTCCCATTGCAAGAAATTTTCCCGTTCTTCTGGAGTAGGCTTCATTCGGGTTATTTTCACCTATGCATTAAATTTTGGTGCATGAGGAAAGTTTAGTTTCAGAAAGAAGATCTCAAATCATTAACACTGTGATGTCATACCTCGCCGTCGGATGTCCGTTTTGCCCACACTCGCTTCCTTTCTTGTTCTCTCCGTTGACAACTCACGCCTTTCCACCTAAACATCCTCGGCTTGTCCCGGAGGATTCAACCCTTTGCACCATCCTCAGACGCTCAAGATGTGGCATTATCTCATATGCAAACACCTGACAAAATGGGAATATTAGGCCATTGAAGTCAATATTACACATGTAGTTATATAACTTAAAACACAAGTGAACCGTAATCTTACCCCAAATGCCACTGGGAATCCCCCAAGAGTGTATGTCCTGTTTTCAGGGTGAGTTGTTTGCTTCAAGGCATTAATCATGCTTTTTCTAGCACTATCGATTGTCGCTGCAGAGATGATTCACCACGGAATTTCATCAAAGCTCTTCCAATCACAGGCCAAATGAAGGAGCTTGTCTTCAATTCGAGTTCTCTTTGCCATGCCGTTGAATGATATGTACAGAAGTAATAGTGTCAGGCTCACCACATCAATGTCTGAATAACTTGTGTTTATCCGCTCGTAGGCCTTCATCACTTCATCGTAGGTAGCTTCCTCCGTCGCACCAAGGTGTTTAATGAACTTTGATATTGACGGAGGACCATCAGGTGTGCGGTACTTGGCATATGCACTATCAAAATCGCCCATCTTCAGGCCCGTGATTATGGCAAACTGCCTCTTGCCAAATTTTACCTTCTTCCCAGCAACGTTGAAGTAAATGCTATTTTCCCGCTTGGATATCTCATCCGGTTTGAGTTGCCTCAACAATAGGGAATGTATGATCTGTTTGCACTAGAACGTATGCTCGTGGTCAAGAGCAATTTCAGCTAGACAACTCTCCCTTCGAAGTATTTCCTTTTGCGTCTCAGTCAATTTCGACCGGATCATCTTCATATTGGCTTCATAATAGCAATATTGCGATACCTGAGCGTTGAAAAACTCTCCCTGAACGACCATTTGCGCCTTCAAATGTCCCTACACATTGCATTGTCAAATCCGTTCAATTATTGCACATAGTCACTCTCACCTTTTAATATGAAACATGGAATATATGCATTCACTGTAATTTGGAAAACTATAAATTTTACAAGAAGTTGATATTTATAATCAATTTATTCGAAGGCCATTCATAAACTAAATACAATTATACACTTGCATCACCGTTCTAGTTTTGGTATCTTTGTGTGATAGATTAAATCGACACTTGGTCGAGGCATTTTGTGAAATTAACCAAATAATCTCATTAGAAAATAATATCGCACATTACAAAGCAAAGAGAGATAGATTAAATCGACACTTGCTCGAGGGTTTTGTGAAACTAACCAAACGAAAGTTTAGAAAAAATATCGCACATTACAAACCAAAATAAGATAGACTAATTCGACACTTGCTCGAGGCTTTTTGTGAATCTAACCAAACGAAAGTTTAGAAAAAATATGGCACATTACAAACCAAAGAGAGATAGACTAAATCGACACTTGCTCGAGGCTTTTGTGAATCTAACTGTGTAAGCCTTTAGAAAAATATGGCACATTACAAACCAAAGAGAGATAGACTAAATCGACACTTGGTCGAGGCTTTTGTGAATCTAACCAAACGAAAGTTTAGAAAAATATGGCACATTACAAACCAAAGAGAGATAGACTAAATCGACACTTGGTCGAGGCTTTTTGTGATTCTAACCAAACGAAAGTTTAGAAAAAATATGGCACATTACAAACCAAAGAGAGATAGACTAAATCGGCACTTGGTCGAGGCTCTTTGTGAATCTAACCAAATGAAAGTTTAGAAAAATATGGCACATTACAAACCAAAGAGAGATAGACTAAATCGACACTTGGTGAGGCTTTTGTGAATCTAACCAAACGAAAGTTTAGAAAAAATATGGCACATTACAAACCAAAGAGAGATAGACTAAATCGACACTTGGTCGAGGCTTTTTGTGAATCTAACCAAACGAAAGTTTAGAAAAAATATGGCACATTACAAACCATAGAGAGATAGACTAAATCGACACTTGGTTGAGGCTTTTTGTGAATCTAACCAAATGAAAGTTTAGAAAAAATATGGCACATTACAAACCAAAGAGAGATAGACTAAATCGACACTTGGTCGAGGCTTTTTGTGAATCTAACCAAACGAAAGTTTAGAAAAAATATCGCACATTACAAACCAAAGAGAGATAGACTAAATCGACACTTGCTCGAGGCTTTTTGTGAATCTAACCAAACGAAAGTTTAGAAAAAATATGGCACATTACAAACCAAAGAGAGATAGACTAAATCGACATTTGCTCGAGGCTTTTTGTGAATCTAACCAAACGAAAGTTTAGAAAAAATATCGCACATTACAAACCAAATGAGAGATAGACTAAATCGACACTTGCTCGAGGCTTTTTGTGAATCTAACCAAACGAAAGTTTAGAAAAAATATGGCACATTACAAACCAAAGAGAGATAGACTAAATCGACATTTGCTTGAGGCTTTTTGTGAATCTAACCAAACGAAAGTTTAGAAAAATATCGCATTACAAACCAAATGAGAGATAGACTAAATCGACACTTGCTCGAGGCTTTTTGTGAAACTAACGAAACGAAAGTTTAGAAAAAATATCGCACATTACAAACCAAAGCGACATAGATTAAATCGAGGCTTTTTGTGAAATTAACCAAATCCAAGTTTGTCCATTCTTTGATCGATGCTTTTGCCTCGAGCCTATGATTTACAATTGATCGAGGCTTGATCGAGACATTTTCAATCGGCATACAGAGGACTCATTTGTTCGAGACTTAGTCGAGTTATTTTGGGCATTCAGTTGACACTTGTTCTCGCCAAGTGTTAATCAAGAACATGGTTCTCGAGTGTTTTGTGGGCTTTTTGTGTGTTTCAGTTATAAAAACAAAGATTTCTAAACGTAACAAGCATGTGCAAAACCCTAAAAACTATAATGATTCTAAACGGAATGCGCAAATATAAGTAACCATGAAGCAACCAAGCACTATGATTTCTAAACGTAACAAACATGAAGCAATGCTTGAATATGGTGTAAATGGTGGATTGCGCCAAACCTTAGTCGGCTTCTCTGATGTCTGCTCCATTGCGCCAACTGCCGGACGTCCACCTCGAGTACGTGCCATTTAGTTTGCAATGCTTGAATATGGTGTAAATGGTGGATTATATGGGTTATCAAGATCAGAGAATAACAATCGGTTGAAAAATGTTACTTCCGTGTTCTTCTGGCCGTGAGTGATGATGGGAGAACGATCGATCGAGAGAATACGAGTGGGCGCGGTTTTCAAATAATAATTCCGTAAATTTTTATATCGCCGAGAGAATACGAGTGGGCGCGATTATTAAACATCGACTTAGGGTCGACAAAACCTCGACTAAACATCGTAAAAAGCCTCGACAAAACCTCGACTAAAGGTCGTCTACAAGTCGGTTAACCTCTCGACGAAACGTCGACTAATTATCGTTTATTCGTCCAACAGATGCCGACTTCCTTCCTTATTTGTCGTAGAACCTTAATAAGTCTTCGGCCATCTTCAAATATCCAATTGCCAGTTTGAGACGTCGGGATTTTGTTTGTTCGTCGGTCGGGATGTAGTTTACATTTTTAATTATTAACAACGAATTAACCTGTACGTGGATTTGATTTCATGTACGCACCGCATCGTGAAAATGGCATATTCAATCCATGAAGAATGAAAGAATGCAGAAGAAAGGTGAAATGAAGTTACACGATGAAGTTCATAAGTATCAGGGGTTTTTCGGACATTTCCCGTCGGTTTTACAGTCAGCCTGCTATATTCTCAAAAGACTTGGTCAACCTGCTATTTTTGCAAAAGACTTCGGTGGACCTGCTATATTCTCAAATCCTCCCTAAGTATTTGATGAGGAAGGGGGTTGGAGGCATTGTTGTAGCCTTTATGAAGGCTCATTTGAAAGACGATGAATCCGATCTATTAGTAGTTACCAATAATCCTAAGACTGCGCCTATAACGTTCGACCCCGTCATCAACATCCCTGCTTGAGACAATTGAAGACATGATGATGCATCTGCGAATGAAAGCTACATGATGAGAATAAGAGCATCATTATATAGTAGTTGTTCATAATTTTCACATGCATGCATTCCTGTTCCAGTCACCATATTTCCTGTTCTAGTCCATCTTTTTAAGCTTTAATATTATTTTGTGTGCTTTCTTCTTTACTTCTACTTCATATTTGTATGGATAATCTGCAACTGCAATTTCTTAATAAGTATTGGGTTTGTGATAATTCAATGTACGTTTTCAACAGTTTATATCTTTCTCTGCTTTCTTGAAATTGAGTGGTTCATTAATTAATTTTCATCGGTAGTTGGTAGTTAATTTGGAATCAAGCACCAAGTAAAACCATTTTTTTTTCTAATCAGCAGATTACGCAAATTTAAACGCCAGATAACAGGGAATCAAGTTTTACGTTTTGAATTATGAATCGAAATGATATTAAGCACAATACACAGCTACTTAACGCTTGTCCTTAAATTTTCAGTTACATATCAATGAAGTTTCCACCAGAGAAATTAAAGAAGTCTGTGATCAAAAGCCTTGTATTATTTTCTTAATCGAAAATGCGAGCAATTTTCATTGTCCCATTCTCTCTGCCGCTTAATTTGTTATCAATTTTCTCAAACTTTAAGCAAGCACATCAATATTAAAGAATAATCAAGATCAAAGAAACTAAGTTAATGATCAGTTGCTCATATATATAAAAGAAGGCCATTGTTCGGCCCCGATGGGTGGATAATCTTGTCCAGGAAAACGAAGCTCCATTTTACAAAGTCTGGCTGCACCGATGATGCCATATATTACATAGGCGATAGTGTATACAATACAGAGGCAATCCAATGGCAAAATCTCAACTCAATACGCAGATCCGCCAAAAGTTGCATTTGTTTGTAGCTGGAGGAAGTTTCTTGTTCTGATTAGCCAGAATACATGTAACAACAGTAATGTTGTCGTCTCGCGTTCCACATGTTACTTGGATTTTCCGCAAGAACCAGAATACTTGTAACAACAGTAATGTTGTCGTCTCGCGTTTCAGATGTTACTTGGATTTTCTGCAAGAAAATTCTTATAACCAGTTTATGAAATTCTAAAATAAAGATTAGATACTCTCTTTGGGGGCTGATTAACTTACTGTGCGTGTGGGCAATTAATGTGTAAAAATGGTGCGATTTTTTCTTCTTTATTTTTTTTATATAGTATTATGCCTTTATTTATTAGAAATTATATCCCTATTTTTATAAGAAATTTTTCTTCCTTGTGAAGTGTTTGTTCTAGTTGAGAGGTGGAACTAGATAGTATTAATTTTTTTTAGGAGAAAGTTTCATTTGCGAAAGCGAAATTTCCCTATCTGTACCAGAGGCTCTTTAGCCAGCAAATGTAAATTGAGGGATGTGCACGAGTTAGCATAGACATGAGAGAGAGCTAATTGGTCAAATTTTAAGATATATCCTCACAATATTTTAACAAAAAATCTGCTCTACGCGAGATTTAAACTTGCATTGCCGAATTAGATAGCATTAATGAATGCATAAGCAGAGTTGCAGGTAATGATTCAGTGACTTTTATGACTGTTTATAATTTTAAAATATTGACAAGGGAAATTTCAAATTAGGAGTTTTTTTTTTCTATTTTGTTTGTTATTTTCTGTTATTGTCTTAATCAATATACAAAATTAGGAAAGGATAAGTTTTGGATCATAGTTGAAATAATTATCGTTTTGGCTATCGTTTTGACAAGTTAATATAATTATTATTTTTTAAAAAAAAATCTATAGCCGTGGCTGCCTTTGTCGTCAATTATCATCCTATTGCTCGATTCTTTGCGACCACAGGGCAGGGCTGGCTCTCTATATTGTTTTTATCATCACACCTTTTATTGGTATGCGTTTTTACCTCTTTTTTTTTTTCATATGTCAGCGAATCACACTGAATTTGGCCACGTTATTGACTTTTTGAAGAAGCGACAAATGTTGTTTTGGTTTGAATTTTAAACGTGTTAGAGCACCCACGGGAGCCCCTTTTGGGGCTGCAGTGAGTGGCCACGCCAACTCAAAGAAATGTGATGAGTTGGCGTGGCCTTTTGGCAACCCATTTTTTTCGTCCGTTTTTCGGACGATGGCCACGCCTTATTTTTTTCGCCATCTCGGCGTCAACGACGCGTCAAAAAGACGCAACGGCGTCTGCCGCTTCATCGACAAAGCGCTACGCTGAGGCAGGCGAATTTTTTTTCGCCTGGGCCAGCTGAAAACGGCGTCGTTTGGCGCCCTAAAGGCGCCAAACGACGCCGTTTTGCTTTTTTCAAAAATAAGGGCGCTGACAGCGCTACTGTCGCCGAGGTCAATGGGCGCCACCTGTATTTCCCGTTGCAAACCTTTAAATGGTTTGCAACGGGAATTTGAGGCTTTTTTATTAAAAAAAAAAAAAAAAAAATTACCAACGGCTCTAAAATTTCTTTATCTATAAAATGACATATAATTTGCCTATATTTAGAACAAATTCTTGTATTTTACTCTCTCCAACTCTCATATAATCTCATATTTTTATTTATCAAACTCTCTCATAATCTTACTTTCTTATTTCCCAAACACTCTCCAAAACTCATCTTCCAAACAATGGATCCTTCAAAAAATGTTGAAAAAAATCCATTTGATCCAAATAACCTTCCAAATCCTTATCCTTATCCACAATTTACGGGCCAAATCTCTCAAGGTTTATATCAATCACCTTATAATTTTGTTCCTTTTCCTCCTAATGGTCCAAACTCTACCCAATTTGCCCAAAATCCAACACAATTTGCAACTCATTTTCCCACCAATCCTACAATGTTTCAATCTCCAAGATTTCAACAACACATGATGTCCAATATCATGCCTCAACAACATTGTAGTGTTCCTACAAATGTTGATAATGAAAATGCTTCCGGAGACGAGGGAGATTTTGCGGAACGGGATACCAACCCATCGACTCCGCACATGCAAAACAAAAAAATCACTTGGTCAATCAATGAAGACACGGCTCTGATTTCTGCATATATTAACATCTCAACCGATCCGGTGATAGGTACATCTCAAAAGAGCTCTACGATGTGGAAGGACATACTATCGCAATATAGGTCTGCTCGGAACGACAACAACCACATCAATCCCAGAAATTTGGCTCAAATTAGATCTCGATGGAGGAGAATTAGCACAAATGTGTCAAAATGGGTTGAGATTTTATCGGAGGCGCAAAGAGAAAAAAGAAGCGGAATGAACGATGAAGACGTGATTCGAAATGCATTGACCATATGGGAGCATTCAAATAAGGGTTTAAAGTTCCAATTTATGGAGCAATGGAAGTTATTGAGGTGTTATCCCAAGTGGGAAACCACCATTGGACATCATGTTTCCACTTCGAATGTACAATTTGATGATTCGAATACTCCCGAAACACCAAACACTGCTAGTAGCGGGAAGAGGTCACTTCCGGATGATTATTGCGTAAACTTATCGTCTCCAACTGGTAATTTTTTAACTACATTTCATCTTTCAAATTTTTAATATATGCATTCAATATATAGATTTATTTTCTCTAATTCAAGTTCGGTTTTATTTATGCATTTATTTGATTTTAAATATATGCATTTAATATATAGATTTATTTTCTCTAATTCAAGTTCGGTTTTATTTATGCATTTATTTGATTTTAACTATATGCATTTAATATATAGATTTATTTTGTCTAATTGAAGTTCGGTTTTATTTATGCATTTAATTGATTTTAAATATATGCATTTAATATATAGATTTATTTTCTCTAATTCAAGTTCGGTTTTATTTATGCATTTATTTGATTTTAAATATATGCATTTAATATATAGATTTATTTTCTCTAATTCAAGTTCGGTTTTATTTATGCATTTATTTGATTTTAAATATATGCATTTAATATATAGATTTATTTTGTCTAATTGAAGTTCGGTTTTATTTATGCATTTAATTGATTTTAAATATATGCATTTAATATATAGATTTATTTTCTCTAATTCAAGTTCGGTTTTATTTATGCATTTATTTGATTTTAAATATATGCATTTAATATATAGATTTATTTTCTCTAATTCAAGTTCGGTTTTATTTATGCATTTATTTGATTTTAAATATATGCATTTAATATATAGATTTATTTTGTCTAATTGAAGTTCGGTTTTATTTATGCATTTATTTGATTTTAAATATATGCATTTAATATATAGATTTATTTTCTCTAATTCAAGTTCGGTTTTATTTATGCATTTATTTGATTTTATATATATGCATTTAATATATAGATTTATTTTCTCTAATTCAAGTTCGGTTTTATTTATGCATTTATTTGATTTTAAATATATGCATTTAATATATAGATTTATTTTGTCTAATTGAAGTTCGGTTTTATTTATGCATTTATTTGATTTTAAATATATGCATTTAATATATAGATTTATTTTCTCTAATTCAAGTTCGGTTTTATTTATGCATTTATTTGATTTTAAATATATGCATTTAATATATAGATTTATTTTCTCTAATTCAAGTTCGGTTTTATTTATGCATTTATTTGATAGATTTGTTTTCTCTAATTCAAGTTCGGTTTTAATAAATGACATCTTTATACTTTGTTTGGTTTGGTGAAGATGATCACATTAATTTGGAAGACACTGCTACTAGTCCAGTGAAACGGCCGATAGGGGTGAAAAGGGCTAAAAGTAAAGGAAAACAAAAGATCGGCCAACAATCATCTTCACAAAGTCCAAGTAAATTTGAGAAGTTGAACATTACCTATCACGAGAAAATAGAGATCGAAAAGGAGAAGATTGCTTTGGAAAGGGAAAAACTGATGGAGGAGAGACTTGCTCGAGCCGAGAAAAAGGAACTAGAAAGAATTGCTCATGAACAAAAGATGGAAAGAGAAAGAATTGCTCATGAACAAAAGAAATATGACCAAAAGTTCCAAGCTTGGCTTACCTTTGCAAACCGTGGAGAAGAAAATTTATCGGACATTGAGAAAAAAATGTTTCATAAGCTTAGTGAATTTTTAGGAATGTAGTAGTAATTTATATTTCAAGTGTATTAATTTAAGTTATGTTTTTTTATGTTCATTTTGAATGTTTATTTTTTAAGTATTGCATATTTCATTTGGAGTGATTATTGTAATGTTTTAAGTATATTATTGAATTTTAATTTTAGTGAAATGAAAATTTCTTTTTTATTAATTGTTTTAAGTATTTCATATTTAATTTATCGTATTTATTTTTATGTTTTAAGTGTATTATTACATTTTAATTTTAATGTAATGAAAAGAATTTATATTAATTGTTTTTAAGTATTTAATGTATGATAATTATAATTATAAATTGTATTATTAATATAAAAAAATTAATAATAATTGTGTAAATAGTAAGACCTGGCCTTTACTATTTACATATCCAAAATTATTAAAATTACTTACGTTATTAAAAATTCTATGTTTAATTTATCGTATTTATTCGAATGTTTTAAGTATATTATACAATTTTAATTTTAGAGTAATGAATATTTATTAAATTTTAATTTTAATTACGGGCGTTTTTTTTAAGTATTTCATATTTAATTTATCGTATTTATTTTCATGTTTTAAATGTATTATTAAAATTTAATTTTAGTGTAAGAACATTTATTAAATTTTAATTTTAATTACGCACTTTTTTTTAAGTATTTCATATTTAATTTATCGTATTTATTTTCATGTTTTTAGTGTATTAGTAAATTTTAATTTTAATGTAATGAAAAATTTTCGATTAAATATTTTTTAGTATGTAATGTATGATAATTTTAATTTAATGTATAAGTTGCATTGTTAATATAAAAGGAATTTGATAATAGTTTGGAATATGGTGAAGGAGAGAGAATTAGTGATGTGACAAAAAAGGCCAGGGGCTGAGGTGGGTATTTTTTTTGATGATGGCTGTGTGAATAGTATAAGGTTGGTATGTTCGACGTGGGTGATTGGCAAAAAGCCATTGGCCGCAGGCTCCGGTGGATGCCCTTATAGACGAAGGAAGGAGAGTTCTGCCGATTTTCAAAACCGCGTAAAAGGATAAGATTCCTTCTTCGAAAGTGACATAAAGGTTTATGCCTTTTGGGTCTTTATCACTCTGTCTTCTTCTTCAACTTGCTTGATCTTGGTCTTCTTCCAAATGATTATGACGTCCAATTTCCTCACTATCAGCGTCTCTTCCAAATGATTCAATGGGTACAATTTGTGGAGTAATTGGAGTGACAAGATACACCACGTGATCTATTGGGACTGGTCATGGTTTGATTAAACTGAATAAATTGATAAAAAAATTAAATCAAAAAATTAAATAAATTAAATTGAAACTGAATTCAATTTATTCGATTAAAACCGAATCGAATGGAATAACTTATTCAGTTTTTTGTTCGGTTTATGGTTTGAGGTTCTGAAAATCGAACCGAACCAAATAAACCGAACTGAATAAGGAATCGAATTGAATAAGAAAATCGAACCGAATAAGAAAACTAAACCGAATAAGGAAACCGAACCGAATAAACCGTATAAAGAACTGAATAAATCGAATAAACTGAAATTTATAAATTATATTATATATATAATTTATATGTATGAATACAAAAATAATTAATATAAATATACAATATATACTAAACAATTGTAGACTTTGTAGACTTGTAGTTATGTATATATATTTTTGTATAATTAATTTATTGTTATTATAGAATTTATCATGTATAGATAATGGACAATATATAGTATATACTAAACAATTTATAGTTTATAGTTTATACTAGAATTTATCAATTTATTTAAAAGTTAAACAAATATGAAATATCAAATTACAAATAAAGAAAAATAAAATAATGCATAAGTTGTTAAGCATATAGAAGCTTAAAAGGTGACAAGGTGTAGCATGTAGGATATACTATATAGCATGCGATTATTATATTTTATATATTTAACTAGAATCAAATGTCCTAGATTCATAATATCATCAATGATTTAATATAACAGTCAATAATTAATAACTTATTGGTGTTAACTAAGTGATTACTAAGTATTAACTATTAAATGACTGAGTGTTGAGTCTTTGAGTAATAATTAATAAGTAATAACTATATAATATTTAGTAACGGTTATTTATTCAAAATTCTATATTATGTACGAATAGCAAACTAATTATACGTATTTAAATCGAGTCAAATATCATGATAATTAATGCTTATAATTAGTTATTATTAATCAAGTAATTATTATTACAACTAAGTACTAACCTAGTTAAATTTGTAATACTAAGAAGTACTAACTTAGTTAATACTAACTTAGCTATAGTAATAAGTTAATAACTAATAATGATTAATGAGTACTAACGAACTAAGCACTAAATTAGTTGGTACTTATTTAATACTAACTTAGTGTTGAGTTATACTTAATATACATAAGCTAATAATTAATATTTATAACTAATTATTATTAATTAAGTAATTATTATAACAACTAATTATTATTTGACTTATAACAATGATAAGTACTAACTTAGTTAACATTGATAAGTACTAAATTACTAACTAAGCATTAATTTAGATAATACTATATTAGTTTTGAGTAATAAGTACTAACTCAGCTAATGCCTAATAGGCTAATAGCATAATACTTATATATTATAACTTATAACACTAATAAATTAATAATTACAATATGCAAATGATTTTTATATTATAATTACAAACTTAAACAGTTAAACTAAATAAGCAATGAAGATATAATATTCATATTTTGCTATTTGATTATATTAATTATTAAGTGGATAAATAAAAAAGTGATGTGTTAATTGACAATTTGTTAAATATTTTATTAAAGTAGTGAGTTTTAATTGAAGGTTTTTGTGAAGGAATGTGAAGGAATCTGTTTAGGAATAGTTCAAAAAAATTATTTGGGTTTTAGTTTTGAAAAAAAAATTTGAATAAGAAATTCGGTTTATTTGGTTAACTTAATTTCTTATTCGATTTCAAACCGAATAAGAAACCAAATTTCTTATTTGGTTTTATTTGGTTTCAAACCGAATCAAACCGAAAACCGAATAAGAAATTCGGTTTGGTTTTACTGTTTTTATTTGGTTTTTGGTTCGGTTTTCGGGTAGGGGTTCAAAATGTCAAACCAATAAATCAAACCAAATAAACCGAATAAACCAAAAAACCGAACCATGACCAGCCCTACAGATCTACTTCTGACATTTCTTGGTCTATAATTTGTCTAATGTTATGTTTTGGAAAAGTTATTTTTATTTATAAATAAATAAAATTTTATTTTTTATATAAAAATAAATTATTTAAATAATTTTTATTTTAAAATTTAAATTTTAAAATTTTTTTACTCAAATTCTTCTTATATAATTTTAAAAAAAAAATTTCTCATATTTTTTCTTATACACATTTTTTTTATAAAATAATATCTATTAAAATTTTTACATATTTTAATATAATTTTTTTCAAATACCTCACACTCTAAGCGAATTAAGATTTGATTCTATATTTTTTTGCCTATTCTTCCATTTTTTGCTGAAAAATCTTCTGAAATACTTCCGAGCCAAAAAGTTCTAAAAGTCTTTCTTCTTCTATCCTCGAATGAATAAATGCACAGCCTTCAACGGATTTGATATTTCCGAATAAGATACCGTTTGAGTCTTATCCGCTTTAGAAAGATCTGAGAGGGTGTTTGGTACAAGAGGACTAGGGGAGAATGGAAAGGATTGAAAGAATTGTCATTGTTTGGTAAGTGGTTTTGGAATACACTCAACAGGAACAAAACCCAGGGACGGATCTTTTCTTCAAACCCAGGAGGGAGGCAAGTTTTCTTCAAACCCACATACGACTAGGGATGGCAATTTATACTCGCCCCGACGGGTTCTCTGAACTCGAACCCCAGTCAAAACCCGTTTAACCAGGTTTTTTCGGGTTCGGGTTCGGGAATATGGAAAAAAAAAAAACCCGAGGTCAGGGTCAGGGCGGGTTCGGGGGTACCTAAACCTGCATTGACCCCGACCCTAAATGGTCAGGTTCGGGGAAAACCCGGCCCCAAACCCGATCCCTATGTGTATGTATTTTAGTTTATTTTATTTGTATAATAATAATAATTCATTTTAGTTTATTTTATTTGTATGCATTTGCATTTTGTATGAGAAACTAAAGAATGAGGAAGTTTCTTGGATTTGACATAAAAACACATAAAAAATCATAATAATTATTAATAAGTAAGTTAAAATCTAATATGAATTTAAAATGTTAAAATAGTAAATTTATAATTCATGTTACTTGTTAACTGTTTTATATATCTCTGTAAATGAAATTTTCATATATATCAGAACGAAAATATTAATGAACCGAATAGTTTTACGAAATTTGATCAATTAATTGTGTTGTATGTTTCATATATCATCGGAAGTTGTTTTAATTGATCTTTCATTTTTTTTTCAAATGGCAAGTCATGAAAGTATTTAAATAATTTTAAATGAAAATATACTTTTTAAATAATAAGTATCAATTTAACATCAATATGTTTTGTTAATGAAATTAGTAATTAATTGTCCATGTAATCAAATTATTCAACAAAAATATAGAATAATATTAACATTGAGCCTCTCGCGTTTGTAAAATGAATAATTGAGCATATCAACACAACTTTTATTTAATAGTGGACTCTCTTTATTTAAACAAAAAGAAATTAAAAATAAATTCTTTTTTTTAGGGGAACAAAAAGAATAACTATATTTATTTTTTAGTACAATTAACTAATTATAAAAAATTTAGTTTTTGCTTTTGTACTCTATTTTAATTCAAAAAAGAAAGGAACTTCCTTCTAATAGTACAAAGATTATGCTTCAATAGTTTTTATCTTGAAATAATTATATATATCTCTTTATCTTTCTGGAGAGCATCCAATTTTCTTTTATCTGTAGGTACACCTGTCCAAATCAAGTATATTAAGATACATGCATAAATATATGCTACCAGCTATTTGTCTTGTAACCTCCCAATGAACCACTTATCTCATGTAATCATGTTAAGAAAATAATTAATAAGCATTTTATATGTCATAACTATGCTTTGCAAGTCTAACTAACTATTTTAGATTGTAAGCTATGAGTTATAATTCATACATTTATACATACATATTAAATAATCATTAAAATTATAGCTCATAGAGTGTATGGTTCATCATTCATACAAATTACATTGAGTTATATTTATACATATAAGAAGTGTTATATATATATATATATAAAAAATTATAGAGCTAATTAAGTAAATTCTATTGTTTTGAGCATTTGACCAATTGATTTGTATTACTATTACATATAACATGTATTTATATTAATTTTACTCATATATTAGAATTGATATACACTAATCTTAAAAGCTTTATTAATTTTTTCATTAAACTATTGCTTTTTTTTTCCCATTAAATTATTGCTTCATATCTTGTTTATATGTATTTTATCAAAATATATATAAGATTATAGAGCTAATTAACTAAATGCTAGTGTTTTTAGCATTTGATCAATTGATATGTATTACTATTACATATGACATGTATTTATATTAATTTTACTCATATATTAGAATTGATTAAATATAATATAAGAATTGAAGAAATGAACATATTCATATATAATAATTATACTATCTTAAAAAAATAGTTCTATTTTTAAATTTTTTTCGGTTACAAAAAAAACTTTTGTGTGAAATTTGTGTATACTTTTGCTAATAATAAAAATGCATAATTCAAATTAAAATGTAATAACAAAAAATTATACATTTGATAATGTATTAATTTTATTGCATTTTATAATTTAATATATATATTAAATGAAAAGTTTTGTTTTTTTTTTTGAGATGAAGAGATTAATAAATTTATCATGCTAGCCGACTCTTATATATATTAAATGAAAAGTTTTGTTTGTTTTTTTGAGATGAAGAGATTAATAAATTTATCATGCTAGCCGACTCTTACTTTTATTAATCTTAATGTGTGCAAATTATGAATAGATTACAGTAAAGTCTAAAGTACCTCCTTATGGTTTTTTTTTTTTTTTTCAAATTGATCTTGGTCTTTAAACATATTATTAATTATTTGTGTTAAAGTTTATGGGCGGGTAGAATTTTATATCAATTTTAAAGTTTATGGATTTTTTGGCCTTAATTTGATATTTCAACTTCAAGGCCCATTTCAAAAATTAGAAATATCAAGCGGCTCAAAATAATTTTTTTGCAAGCCCTAACCCATTTCTCCCCCTTTTCCATTTTCCCTTCCCCGCCGCCGAGTCGCCGACTGCCCCCCTCCCCTCCAATATTTCTGTTCTCCCCGACTGTCCTCTCCATCACCGGATCTGTTCTCCTAGACTCCCCTCTCCATGACCGGCCTTGATTCCCCTCTCCATCACCGGCTCTGATCTGTTCTCCCCGACTCTCCTCTCCATTACCGGATCTGTTCTCCCCGCCTCTCCCTCCCCTCTCTTTGTTCGGTAGCCGACTCATCGGTTGCCCCAGCTAAAAAGGTATTCCCAGCTAATTGAATTCAGAGCCTGTTGACTCTAAAGTGTGTATGTCTTTTTTTTTTTTTTTTTTGCGTCGAATAATTTATTTGTAGTAATATTTTGGGTTTCATCTTTTATTAAACCATTGCATTTATTTAATTTGTTTAAAAATTTTGGGGCGATGCTACCGTTGACGGATGATAAAGAATTTAAGAGGTAAAAAAACCAAAGCCGCCTTTCATTTTCGAGTTGTTTGCTGGCATGCAGTGACTGGGGACGGAGTTGGGAGTTGGGAGTTGGGAGTTGAGAGTTGAAAACTGGAAAATTCAGCACTGCTGTTTTTGGAAACCCAAATCAAAGGGGGTTTCATGCTATTGGTTTGAAATCTGAGTTGGTCTATATTATTGATTCCGGAAATGACAATTTAGTGGAAGTATTTTATGGAAGATGTTGAGTATAATTTCTAGATAAATCTTCAAAATCGTCAATTTTGATGCTTTTAGGATGATAGTGACGAAAGTGACAATGAGGATGATGAAGATGAATAATTGAAGATGATGATGATGATGACGACCTTATTGAAGATGATTCTCAACTTACTGGCCTTGCTGCAAAGAGTAAGATAGCTAGCTGAACTGCTTTGTTTTACTGGTACATTGGACGAATTTTAGCTGGTTGGCAAATTATGTCACTGAATTACTTAAGTATGATTATTAATGTATTGAAATAAACTTTCACTACTTTGTGGCTGAATTATGGTGAACTGATTTTTGATAATGAAGAGTGACTCTATTTGGTTCGGGTTCGGGTTTAATCTTGGTTGGGTTCGGGGTCCCCACGGGGAACCCGAATCCCGGTCGGGAGCAGGGATGGGTTTTAGAATTAAAACCCGATCGGGGTTGGGGTTGGGGTTGGGGGCACCTTAAAATTTCGGGGTCGGGGATGGGTTTGCGACCCCCGACTCCAAACCCGAAAATTGCCATTCGTATTTTTGGCGGAAGTGACACGCACCCAATGGGTGTGCGCCACGTGTTGGTGGTTGCAAATCCACCCTGGGTTTGCAACTATTATTTTACCTATTTTTTTTTTAAAACAAATTTTACTAATTTATAGAAAATATTTTTCTCTACGAATTGACATGTATTTTGACTATTTTTGGAATAAAATACGATTTTCTTAAATATAATATAATATAAAATAATAATATCTTTATTATAATTATAATTTTAATATAAAATCTATTCCATTCCATTACAAAATAATACCAAACAACATAATTACTATCATTTCATTCTATTCCAAACCTTTCCTTTTATCAAATCCATTCCATTCTTAAACTCCGTTTATACCAAGTGCCCTCTGAGTCTCAAGTCTCTTCGTGCGCCTCTGAGGTCGAGGCACCACTACTCTTACCCTTCTGTTTATCCTGAGTGGGAATTCTCATTAATAATTCAGTTTTAAGCTGAAGTTCTTCTTGCAATCTTTTCATGTCTTTTTCTAAATTTTCTTTGTGTTCTATAAAATTCGACTTTTTGAGTCTTAAGATAAAGTAAATTATCTTTGGCTTCTAAAGTCTTTTGTAAATTCATTTGGTCTAAATTTACTTTAGAAACCGTCCTGGCTAAAATTTCACAATTATCACAAAAATGTATTTGACAGGAATCTAGGATTGAGAGTCTGAAGTAGGGGTGTGCAAAACTACTCCGTGGATCGGATTTATCCGTTGATCCGTAAAAATATCCGGCTTTGTTTGATCCGACTGATCCTAAAACCTTTCTTTTTGCGTTTCTTTCTGTGTTTTATCCTTTCCATCGATTTTCAGATTTCCACCGCCGTGCCTCTCCTCTTTCCAATAGATTCTTCAGATTTCTCAGATTCCTCTCTCTCCCTCATCGATTCGATAGGGACCCAGATTTGCCTTTTGCAGATATAGAGAGAGATCAGGGATTCAAAGTTCAGCTTTCCTGAGTGCTAAAAAAGGTATGCCCTGTCTTTAATTACTTCATATTCTCAACTTGTAGAATAAACTAATTCATGTGGGATTCTGCCCTTCACCTTCCCTTTTCTTTGCTTGTTTTTTATCAGCCTCATTCATGGATCTTTGCTAGCTTTTTATGATATTTTATTTTTTAATTCTTTTAAATAGAAGGAATTCACAGTTTTCAATTTATTTTACATTTTGGGTTACTTGTACTTAGTTTGAGTTGGTCGAATTAGACAATGAGTCGTGTGTATGTCCGAATGACTTTTGATGCTTGATTATTGGGCTCTTCTTTTGTTTCTGGGAGATGGTGGGGCTGGGTGGTTTGTGTTTGTTCTTCACTATTGACCATAAATTACCTCGGCATTTATGTTTTCTATCTGGAACTAAACTTGGTTGCCTTTGTTGTGTTTTTTTGGAATTGTATCACTTATGGCTCCAGAATCAAGCTGTTTACACAAATAAAGGAGGTGGCTATTTAGCTTTGCTAATTTATGTATGCAGATGTTATGTACTCGCCTTTCAGTTCCTCATATTTTACCATATTTGAGGCACTACTCAGAACCAAGAAAAATATACTTGTTTGGATGGCTTCAAAGCTTGCAAATCCTCTCTTTCGTTGTTTACTTGGTAATTCCTTGAAATAAGCCTTGCCCTGCTTTCCAAACCACCTGAATTCTTATGGGCTCCTAAACTGAGGTTTTTGGAAGCTCTGTTAAGTACTTCTATTTCGAAGATATACCCACATAAATGTAATCGCTGTTCAAGGAATTGTGTATAAACAGATGACAAGAAATTGCCGGAATCATGCTTCTCCCGAAGTGGGTTTGCCTGAAGACTGGACCTACTGAGAATCTCCCTCCCTCCATCCATCCCTCGGCTATCATTCCTCGCAGAAGCTGCGAAGAAAGGGATTGGTTTTGTGACAGTTGAGAACATTGAAAAAATATATACAAAACTAGTAATAACTCAAAGACAGGCAAATTTAACTGGTTTAGATTTTTTGTCTTTTTTATGCCATTAACCGAACTGAAAGTCCTTTTGGCTGGTCTTGAAGCTTCATACGCAGACAGCAAATAATGAGGATTCAGAATTCCATTTCATGGAAACTGTGGTTAATTTAGGAGTAAAATATTGTTTGTGATTTGTAATTTAGAGACTTGCTCACTTTTTCTGTTTTGGGAAAGAGGACATTCGCATTTAGACCTCTATGATGTGATATGCTTTTGGAAGATTTAGTAGGATTTTGCAGAGTATTTTGTTACAATAGTCAATTGATCAATCACTCTATTAATTCTTTTGATCAATACTCTTTTTTTGACTATGGTATGTTGTGCCTATTTTGTTTTAAATGTCAAGCATTGGAGATGATATTTGTACGATAGCTAAGAGCAGTGAGCAATTTGGAATTCCCACAAGAAATCAAACTTCAAGCAATTTGGAACTCTAGATTCAACAAACTGTACTAAACATTATTTTTGTCTGATTCTTGTCATTGGTTGTTTGTATCAGGATATGATTCTTGTCATTGTCAAGATTTTTTTCTGTTTTGTTGGGCATTTCTAGAGTAGAGCTAGTGTTTTGTTGTCTTGACTTTTAGAACATTTGGCCTCACATATTGTGAAGACATCCTTCTGTGGAAATTTTTTTTATTAAGCATGCATATTCCTGCAATTCTTTAAGATGTCTGCAACCTACTCTTATCTTGTGAACAGTGCATTATATATACAGCATGGAATGGAATTTTGAGTGTGCAATCGAGAAGCCCAGATGGCTGCTGATGTTTGATCAGTACTGCATGCAGAATAAATGCTTGGTGTGTGTGTGTTCATTCATTGGATTGGAGCTTGCTTCAGTTTTACAATTTCTGTGGTTTGGGGATAATGTCATTGGGTGATGCATGCTGCAAAGAGTCCTCTGCTCCTCACTCCTCGTTCCCTTTTTGGTCTTTAAAGGATGTCTCTTGGCTCCTGGGAAACATATTACTGACTTGGCTTTCATTATTTTCTTATCATCCATTTGGAAGATGATCTTTTGGCAAGGAAACTATAAGATTTGTCTGATCTTTGCCAATTATCACTGAACAACTGCATACTTCTCCATTTAAGTTTTCACTTCTCTCTTGAATCAAGTATGTGAAGTTTTTGATCATATTTGCGACTCGTGGGTCTTGGTTAAAGATGCATAATTTGCACTATGAATGTTGTGAGGTTGGGAGTGAAGTCCTGCATCAACAGACTCCCACGATGTTGTGCAGTGGGTAAGAAGAAAGATGAACATTAAAAATGGAGCAGTGCAAGTTCTGGACCCAAAGATCTCTCATGACTTCCAGCAAGAAATGCTGGCAGTTCTTGAGATTGCTGTGAATTGCACCAATGTAGTCCCAGAGAAACGTCCATCTATGTCTTAAATCGCGAGAGCTCTTTAGTCCACTCAAGAGCTAACTTACCAATCCTAACACCTTCTGGTGAAAGTTCAGCTTCTCTCCGAAAATGGATTGAACTTAAAACTCTCAGATTTCGTACATAATGCTTGGTTTTTGTTCTTTTGTTTGTCAAATGCTTTTCCATAGATATATATACTTTTTTGTCTTGAATTGGTCCCTTTATAGAGAGCAAGGGAATGACAAAGAACATGTCTGTAACTGGCTCAATGCTCAGGAAACTGAAACTAGAACGGAAAGAGAATGTATGGAATCCTCTTTCTTGTTCCCTGACAAAATGCATACGGATGCTTTAAAATTTTTCCTTCTTTCCACCATAGTTATTAAAGGTGCGCCTGGGCGCGGTCTCTTGCGCCGTCTGAGAGGCGTGCGCCTCTCAGCAAAGGCGTGCACCTTCACTCAGGTTTCAGGCGCGCTTCTAGTAGGGTTTTTGTTTTGTTTTTTTAAAAAAGAAGGCTGTAGAGACAGAAAATTGGGCGCTGACAGAGGTAAGCTCTTCTCTTCCCTGCTCTTTTCTTTTCTTCTTCTCCTCTTTTCTTCTCTCCCCACTCTTTTCTTCTTCTCCCCGCTCTTCTCCTTTGCTTTTTCTCCTTTTCTGCAGACGGCACCCTCTGGCTCCTCTTCTTGTTTTTTTTCAATTTCTTCTTCTCACCTTCTGTTCTGCGGCTTCTGCCCTTTTTGCTCTCTGATCTCTCTTCTCATTTTTTTCTTTTTTTCTTCCTTTTCTTTGCTACAATCAGACGGCACTCTCCTGGGCTTCTCTTCTCTGTTCTTTTTTTTTTTTGCTAAATGTGAATATTTAAGGATAATATTGTGATTACGATGGTTGTGTATCATTTTAATCTTTTAGTTTTTAAATTTTTTGAAGTAAAGATCTTTTCACTTTGCAAACAAGATGAACATTTTGGGATATGAAAAAAATAATGCAAAACATATTGCAACTAGAGAATATTGGGTGCAATTGTTATATCTAATAGACTTGTACGGTATAAATGATTGTTTACCAGACAAAGACCCACAAAAAAAACACGAAAGAAAAGAAAAATGAATTTGAGCATCCTTTTCTTTCAAGTATTCTGCTTTTCTCGGGAAACACGACAGCAGAGAAATGAAGTAACCGACTAGAACTGCCCCATTTGTACACTTTATCAATACACTCACAGGACGAGATTGGCTGCATAAATTCATCCACACCATCTTCCTGTTGCCACCACCACACAAATCCTCAACTCCATTGCTATTAGTTAATCCAAGATCGAGCTTGAGTTATAATTGTAGCGCTCATAGTTGTTCAGCAATAACAATGGCAATCAAAGCCCTTGCTCAATCCCAGGCCCTCAAGACCCTCCCTTCTGATTATGCTCATTTCAAGAATCAGGATAAATACATCGAAGCAGGCCCTGAAGTTACAATTCCCGTCATTGATTTTTCCCTGCTCTCATCAACCAATCAAGATGATCGTGCCAAAGCAATTCGGGACCTCGGCAAGGCCTGCGAGGAATGGGGATTCTTCATGGTACGTACCTCTCCCTCATCAACCTTCAATCCAACTCACAATCATATTTGATCCTTCAACTTCTGGATGGAAAAGTTGCCTTTAGAAATAATTTGTCAGTACAATCACTGATTAATTTATTTATTACCATTGATTAAAAAAAATAAAAATCAAACGGACCGGTCCCATCTGAAAATTGATTCGGTTCAATTGAATCTGAATTTTATTTCGATTCGATCCGATCTGAAAATTTTCGGGCCGGCCGGGTTGAACACTCCTAATATGAAGAGCTAAAGATCTTTATGCGAGTACTCCCAATTCACTCCGTCTGCAAACTCAAAAGCATAAAAGTACACGATGTAATATTAATACTCACGTTACTTACGAGCTTTTGCCTTTTGTGTGTCTGTTTTTTTGGCTCACGTGATCCAGTTGTCTGGCTTGTCTCTCAACTTACTTACATTAAGAGCACGAAACTCCTGTCCCTACAAAACTTCTTTGGTTAGGAAACGAATAAAGGGTGAAGAACCTTAAGGTTGGTTTCTGTATTATTTTAAGGTTTTTTTAAAATTTTTTTAAAAAAATGATAGTTATATTTTAAGGTATTGGTATAGCAAAATCACACTATAAATGACAAATGACTCAATAGTATTCCAATAGTGATGAAGGTGAAATTTGCAATCTGGTCACGATCTAATTTAATTGTCACGATTTAAGATTTTTTGTGTGCTCAACAATGGATAATTCTGCAAAACAAATTCCTGAGTGATTTTCTGGGGTAAACTCTCCAATGCCCAAGTTAGTCTTGTTGCCGGAGTTTAGTAATTTTTCAGTAATCGAAAATGAATCCCTTACCTAGTGGTTTTCCTCATGTATCTATCCTCTTTCCTGATAAAGAGGGATGGACTGTTATCCTTATCTTCTTCCCTTGATTTAGGGGGATTGGTTATTATTTTTATCTTCTTCCCTTATGCAGGTAGCGCGAAGGTCCTGGCTTTTGGTTCAAAGGTCCGGAATTTCGCTTGTCTCTGAAGTCTCTGAGGTTCGGAACTTCATTTGTCTCTAAAGTCTAATCTTTGGACTCCAAAATCTAGAACTCTGATCCTTGACTAGTAACTCAATTTAATCTATACACATCATCAAGTAGCAATTCAAAATTACACTTATGTCTACGTCAAATATGTTCTTCACTGGATTGGAGGGCAGTAAGAAAACATTGTTCAAGACTGGCAGGAACGCGTATAAGGAAGTGGTTAACATGTATTGGGAACATTTTGACATTCAAAACGCCAAAATCACCAAATCAGGTGACACAACATTGCACATTGTAGTCTCAGACGGGCAGGAATGCTTAGTTGAGCAATTAGTAGAAGAGATAATGTCTCATATATTGACGAATGAGTTTTTAGTCATTTACTTTCAAAATCAGACATAATCATCCCTCACATTTCATAAATGAACTATTTTCGTCCTTCGTCATAAAACCGTTTGATTTTCCATCAAATGAGATCATGTGCACTGCATGTGACCTTCTAAGTAGGCGCAAAATTGGAATTCAAAAAAACAAAAATAACCTACTTTTTTTTCCTTTTCAACCTTGCTTTTTCTTTTGTTCTGTTGTCGTCCCCCCCACCTTAAGTTCTAATTCTCTGCAGCCCGTCGACTACCCCTCCCACTCCCACCCCCGACGAGCCCACTGTTGATCACCCCCACTCTCTCCTTCTTCCCCCTCTCTCTACCATGTTGTTCTCCGCTAACCCCAATCTTCATTGCATCGCACTCCGTCAAAATACAGAGGCTAGGATTGGAGATCTGCAAGTGTCATTCTTTTCTTCCTTCTTCATGCTCCTCTACCCGCTGATCTGTAAAATGTTGCCATCTTGAATCTTCACCTTCACATCCTCTTTCTTGATCCCCGGAAGGTCCGCCTTGAAAATATGAGCCTGTGGAGTTTCCTTCCAGTCCACTCGGGTGTTCACGAACGATGCTGTCTTGTCGAAGGAGGACGGGAATCAAAAGTCCCTGAATGGGTCCATTATGTCCATGGAGAAGAGTGGGTTGTTTCGGCAGTTACCAAAGAAGCTTGGAATCAGCAACATTTTTCTAGAACCAAAGAAGTTTTTTCTTTTTTCTTTTTTTGTTTTTTGGGTTGAATTTTCTTCATTTTTGTTGTTTGAAATGAAGTTTGTTGATCTGGAATGTTCTGGGCACTTTCATTGGGATTGATGTGTAATGGAGAGTGGCCAAGGGGGAAATGGAGAAAAGTTTTGGTTTTTGGTTTGGAAGTAGAATGTATGTGTTTTGCATTCTGTGCATGGTTCGTAGGATTGGTATCCTACGTAGGATTATTTTAGGGTAGTAGAATTGGATCGTAGGATCGTAAGATTCTACAAAAAATTATCAAAAATTAATCTTTCGTAGGATCGTTTTGGATAGCAAAATCGGATCGGTAGGATCGTAAAATTCTACAAAAAATTATCAAATTATCAAAATTATCAAAATCAGATAGGTAGGATCGTTTTATCACCCACACTAATTTTTTCACAAAAATAAGTTGTGTATTTGTGTTAAATTGTAAAAAATCAACAATATAAAATATACGATGTATATGCATTCTGAATTTTATCCAAATCCTATTTAACAACAAATATCCATTATTTAATCATTTAATCATTCAATTTCAACCACACTCTACACAAAATAATAATAGCACCAGATAATGCATCTTAAATCATCAAAACATGACAAATTTCACATCCAAATAGACAAGTTTAAGTTAGAACATTAAATTGTTTAACAAACCAAAGTACAACTCAAATTTAACAATACGAACATTTTTACACAAACTACATGTCATCCTCATCAAAGTCATCATTCCTATCATTATCAAAAGGTGATTTATAATTATCAAAGTACATATGATCATCATGAAACAAATCATCATCATCATCACAATCTTCATTTTCAACTTCATTTTCATCTTCATCTTTATCTTTATCTTTATCTTCATCTTCGTCAATTAATTGAAATTTGTTCACTTCTTTGACTTGTGGCCTCTTGCCACGAGATTCGCTTGGTCCAGAATCATCTACATAAACAAATATGATCCAATTATACATTAAAAATATTTTAAATAAGTCATAGTAAAACTTACATATTAAATTGCTTAAAATTTCATGATATTCCTTGTAATAAATTGAATCTCATCATCCTCAGTTCCTTCTTCTTCTGAAGTGTTATGATTTGGATTTTCATCAAAAACTCTCAACCTTGTGTGTCTCGTTGGTAGCACTGGATTTGGACCCTCTTTCTCTGTTATCCACTCATCATCAGAAGGAAGGTCTTCAAATGAATCTTCAATTAATAAAGATTTCATAGATTCTCTTTGTCGTTGTCTCTCTTGCAATTTCAAATTGTACATAACAAAAACCAAATCATTCATTCGTTTTTGTGCCAAACGATTCCTTCTTTTACACCTAAAATTCGATGTTAAAAAATAGTTAAACAAACTAAAGGCCTTTGATAAGAGTGCTTGAAAAAAAAGAAGAAAAAAATTCACAATATTACCTTTTCAAATGCACTCCAGTTACGTTCACAGCCAGAAGAGTTACAAGTCAAACTTAACACTTGAATAGGAAATCTTTGTAACTCTGGACACTCATCTCCGTAAGAAGACCACCAATTAGCTATAATCAAATAAAACAACTATTAGCAGATTTTCATATTGTCCAAAATCGATTAAATTCAAAGATACGCGGAAAAGAAAATTATATTTGCAATATATTAAGTTACTAACCTGGGGACTTCCTATCTCTTGTTCGAATAGCTCCCTCGATTCCAAATAATCCATATGCATGACTAAATTTATCGAGTTGCAACTCAATTTTTGTTTTTTCATCTTTTTCAGAAATCATTCTATAAATGCACTCATACAAACCACGTTTGACATTCACATCAACTTGAAAGTTTGAACTATAATGAAAACGAGGGTTCAAGTAATATCCCGCAGCATGGAGAGGTTGACTAAGCATTCCATCCCATCACTTATCAATTACAGCAAAAACAGGCTCATATCTATCAAAAATACCAAATTTATTAATTCTATAATCATTTAAAAACCACATATAACAATTTGTCCAAAAAAAAAGGAAAGATCAGGGGAAAAAAAAAAGAAATTAGTCCAGATAAATTAGAAAAAAACTACAAAATTATTTCAGAAACAACTAGGAAGTAGGAACCAAAATAACACATAGCTAAATGCTTTAGCCAATTTAGTCCAGCAAAAATCAGAAAAAAAAATCAAAACATTCAGTCACCATCAACTTCAATCCAATTCAGTCTAGAAAAAAAAAAAATTCAGTCGCCATCTAGGCTAATTCACTTCAGTACATAAAAACCACAAAAATCATCCCAAAATCAGTCCATAAAACTACAAAAAAAAAAGAGATAACTATTTCAGAAATAGAAATGTACCAAAAAACCACATAACCAAATATTTCAGGCCAATTAAGTCCATCAAAATTCAAAAAAAAAAACAAGAACATTCAGTCGCCATCAACTTCAATCCAATTCAGTCTAGAAAAACTCAAAAAATTACTCGCATTTTACTTTCGTCCATAAAAAATTAGAAATAAACAGAAAATCATTTCATACAATACCAGGAACCACAAAAACCCAAGTGAATACTCAATAATTTACCTCTTCCTAATGTTGTTCAGGTTTGCCTTAATTTCTTCCTTTGCTTGCTCCATTGCTTTATACAAAAAACCCATAGCCGATGTCTTATCGGAATCAACCATCCTCAAAACATTAATAAGCGGTGTTGCAATCTTCAGGCATAATTCAACATTTGGCCAAAATTCTTGACTATCAAAAATAATCAAGCACACATCTTTTCCTTTCTTTTTCTTGGCATACACGCTTTTTGTCCACTTGTCAGATGAAAAAAATGTGAACAAAGGTCCTTTTAGGTCATGTAGTCGTCTCATGGTTAAATATGAAGTAGCAAAGTGTGTAATCCCAAGTCTAACCAATTCTTTGCCATCTGTAAATTCTTTCATCCAATTCACAATTGTACCCCATGAATAAATATAAGAAACCACATATTTGGCTTTATGTATAGTGGACTTTTGCATAGGATCGTGCTTTTCAAAATCTTCCAGCATCAAATCAATGCAATGTGCGGCACAAGGAGTCCAAAACAGATTTTTTCTCTTCTCCATTAATAATCTTCCAGCCACTTTATAGTTGGCTGCATTGTCAGTAACAACTTATACAACATTTTCCTCTCCCCCCTTCTCTACAATGTTATCTAACATTTCAAATATTTTCTGTGCCGTCTTCGATATATCAGTAGTATCCAACAAACATAGGAAGACAGTACCAGCCGGACTATTTACCAGAAAATTGCACATTGTTCTTTTTCTTTGATCGGTTCATCCATCGGACATAATGGTACAATCTGTTGATTTCCATTCCTCCTTGTACCTTTGAAGTGAGTTTAATGTTGATTGGACTTCTCTTTTCAAGAGCATTTCCTTCAACTCATGCTATGAAGCTGTTTTCTGGCAAGACATCTTCATATTTCTACAAAACAACTTTGACTTGCGAGAGCAAGTCACTTGGCAGCTCATCAGTAGTAAATAAAGCTTCTTGAAAAATAATTAATTCCAAATCTTTACTTGCATTTAGAGCTCTATCAACGTCCTTCATGTAAGCATAGAAGCTACCTTTAAAAGTTTCAATTGATGGCCGTGTTCCTTCGGCTTCACTCATGAGAACCGAAACTTTACCTTTAGAAGTTGAAGAGATTTGTTTACTCACAGTTTGAGCAGAATTTTGACCTTCTTCAACCTTCTTTTGGTTTCTTATCCACTTCATTTGCTTCACCCTTTGTTGTTGAAACTTACTAATTTTCGAATGTGGTAATGGTACTAGTGTGAGGGCTTTTCCATCCTTGTTGAGGTGATAGTTATTATTCATTTTGGAATGATTTGCATTACAATCATAGCCCCAAGGTCGGCCTAATAGTAGGTGAGTGGCTTGCATAGGTACAACATCACAAATAACTTGGTTAGTAAAATTTCCAATTGTAAGACTTACCAAGGTTTGCTTTGTGATTCGGAGTGATCCACTTTGATTCATCCATTGCAATTTGTATGGTTTTGGATGCAAGGAATATTTGAGTTTCAATTTATCTACAAGATAAGTAGAAGCAAGGTTAGTACAAGATCCTCCATCAATAATTAACATACAAATTTTATCCTTAATAAGACACTTAGAATGGAAATTATTGGCTCTTTGATCCTCGGTGTCTTCTTCAGGTTGAGCACTCAAAGCTCTTATTGTCACCAAACAATCTCCAATCGGTTGATCCATTTCATGCCCCTGCTCATCAACAGGACTTGCGGCTATGTCTTCATCTTGAATACTTAACTCCTCTTCACTCTCACTTTGATAAGTTTCATCATCTAAGATGGTCATGGCTCGTGAGTTTGGGTATTGAGAAGCTATATGTCCTCGGTCTAAACACCTGAAACATGGGATAGAGGAACTAGTGTTAGTATTATTTGAACTAGAAAATGGCTTAGGATTACTTACCTTTGAAGCATTTTGTGGTACAAATTTCTTCCCATTTGTTGGATTGGAAACCGAACTTCCTCTCCATTGAGTGCTTCCGAAACTTGAAGAATTTAACCTTCCTTTGTCATTTGTAATAGTTGCTCAAAGTTGTTATAATGATGCAACTCAACTAGATGAGCAATATTCCTATTAAGTCCAATCATGAACCTCGCCATTGTAAATTTTTTATCTTCTTCTATATTAGCACGTAGCATGGCTAGATTCATCTCTTTGTAGTAGTCATCTACACTTTTGTTCCCTTGAGTCAAGCATTGAAGCTTTTGCAAGAACTCTCTTTTGTGGTGCGAGGGAACATATTTCTTTCTCATAATCTTTTTCAATGAATTCCAAGATGAAATTGGCTGCTTAAACTTCTCCTCTCTTTGGCGACAAGTTCTTTGCCACCCAGTAGATGCATATCTAGAAAATTCAATTACAGCCAACTTAACCTTCTTTCTTTCGGAAAATTCATGGATATAAAAAATTTTATCAACTTTTTCCGCCAATTCCATGTATGCTTCCGGATCATTCTTGCCTTCAAATTCTGGAATTTGCAACTTAATACTAGCAAGATTATCACCCTTCTTGGATTTCTTTCTACTCTTTGTAGAATAATTGATCATCATCCAAATTTGAATTCTCGGATTCCTCCTTCTTGGATGAGCTACTTGTTTCATCATTTTTAGACTTCTTCTTTTTCTCCCTAGGGTTTGTTTGAGTAACTTCTTGAACTTCCTCGACCTTGACTGCCTCCGAATTCGATGCAACTGGAGCCATTGTAATTTCCATTTGATCAATTCTTCTATGAATTAATTCTAGAGCCGAAGCTACACCTTTAAGGTATTCTTTCCTGTCCTTATCTTGTTCTCTTGGATTTTCAGCCATCTTTGATAAACAATTTTAGTAACAAGATGTCCTACCTCACTTCCCTCTAACCAATTACACAATATATGAATCTCTCACCAATAAAGGATGAACTCTCTTTTTATAGTAATGGGTTGATGAGTAGGTTCACTCACACTCAATTACTTTTCTAAAAGTTCTAACCAAAACAAGCTTCAAGAGTCACAAAGAATAGGCAATTAAATTCAAATTAAAGCAAGAATAAAATCTTTAGAGGTCAAGAAAGACAAGTATTGAAAACAAGTTCTGAGAACAAGAAACAAATATGAGGTTAATTAGGGAAACAAAGAACTTGAACAAAAGACAATTTTCGACTAGATTTTGCAAATAAGGGAAAGCAGGTTTCTGGCCGAAAAAGATTTATGCAAAGTGGTTCTTTATATGCTTGTGATGAAGTAAAACTTAGTGAATATGATTGTCCTTTCTCAATATATCAAACTAAACTCAAATAGCAACTTTTAATTCCAAATCAAATTCCAAGTTCAAATAGGATTTGGATTTCGGTTCTTGAGATAAATCTTTCCTAACAAATTTCAAAAAATTCCAACAACTAATATCATGACTTTAGCACAGTCTTGACAGCACAATCCAACAAAACCAAATCCTTTTAATCAAGAATTATGCAAACTGAAAGATAGAACACAAAACAAGAAGGTTCAGGTTTTAGGTTTTTTTTTTTGCAACTTTCTGGTCGGTTTTTCTTTCTCAGGAAGTTTCTAAATTTCCAGCAGGGTTTCTACAATTTGTAACACACTTTTGGAAACAAGTTGAAGCCCTTGTAATCAGAAAATTTTCACACCAACAACCTGATCACAAATCAAGAAGAAATCGGGCAGAATAAGACAAAACTGGGGTTTGGATTTCTTTGTTGGATTGTTGGGTTTTTCAGAAGGAATTCAGCAATTGGCTTCATGATTTTTCGGCAAAATTTGATAGCAAAATTCAATAGGATGAAGACTTCTTACTCAAGAAATAATCACAAGAAAGATACGTCATAAAAACTGGGTAGAAACTAGCATATAAGATCAAGGAATAAAGTTGGGTTTTCTAAACTTTTCTTACTCCTCAAGTTTCAAGTTTTTCCAGTAGATGATTCCTCTATCTTCAACACAATTTCGACAGCATAATCAATATACCTATGTCTCTTATATTAATAAATATTCACAAAGCAATTTATAGCAAAGAACCAGGGTTTTAAAACAAGAAAAGGCAACGGGGAAAACTGGACAGAAAATCGGGACAGATTTAGATGGCTTTTATTTTTTTCTTTTGGTTTTTAAACACAGAAAGAAGAGAATTAGGACAAGATCATGGGACAAAAAAAAACTCAGATATACAAAACAAAACGCGGAAGATAAAGAAAAATAGAGACACGAAACAGAAAACAAAAAGGATATGAACAACTTCAAGGAGCAACCCAAAGGCAGCTCTGATACCAAATTGATACGAATTCTAAACCAAAGAATAGAATTTAAAATAAATACCAGAGTGTAGGTCCTAGTATTGTTCTTTAGGCTAAACTAGTTCTTCCTTTAATAAGAGACCAACTCCAAGATTGAAGAAGGATCTTGCTTTTGTCCACTTGACACCCGAATGATTGATCTAAGACTCAAGATGCAAATTAGACTATCCTTGGAACCAATCGGCACACTCAGATTATTGAGGAAAAGAAACTCAATAAAATAACTTAAATATGAATCTAAGAGCCTATTCTGATAGACTCAAAGCAAGTTCTAAATTAGAACTCAAAGAAAAGCAATAAGCTCTCAAGTTTGTATTGATAAAAGTTGTGTTTTTCTCTTGGCCGAATGGCCTGTATTTATAAAAGACAATGGGCGGCCAAAGGGACATATCTATCCTCTAAAAGGATTAGAATTCCTTACCTTTTAGAAAAAGGTAAATTGCATCTACTACCCTTGTGGTTTGTAAAAACTACCAATCGAACCCCGAGATATAAAATATTACCAATACCCCCTTAAATTTGATAAATTCATAACATTTAGCCCCTTTAATCAACTAAATTAATAACATTGAACCCCTTTGAATTCATAATATTTAGCCCCGGGGTATCGGTAGTTTCTCTAAATCTTAAGGTTCGATTGGTAATTTCTAAAAAAACCACAAGGGTAGTAGATGTAATTTACCCTTTAGAAAACTAATTACTTAAAAGAAAGACTCCTAATCTAAGAAAAGGAAATAGCTAATAAAATTGCCTAAAACTAATCCAAGGCTGGTTTGGATTGAGTTCGGCCGAGCTTGTGTCGTATTTGGCCAAGTTCATGCTCTTCCAATCTTGAATTGGATTTGGAAGCTTTTTCAAACATCATGGTTATGAATTTGGAAGCTTCTAATGTCGCTCATGATCAAGTAATAGAAATACTTGATCCATCATTTACAACACTAAGTAAAATTACAATTGGTGACTTATAATCGGTCTACCTTGCTGCCTTAATTTCGTGAGCCTCAAATAACTCGGTTATAAGTGTGGCTAAAGCACTTTGCATTCTCTTAGTTCTTAACCTAGTCATAGGCCCTCCAATGCATTGTAAATGATCAAAGTTTGGACGCCTTGTTGATGAAGTTCTAGCTTTATGTTCGGCTTTATGTGGAGTTGTAGTTGTCTCGGCCCTTAGGATTTCATCAACAAACAGTTTACATAAGAATTTTAGAGCTGCCATGAAAACAATAACCAAGATAATATTTCTATGTGTGAAGTTCATGAAGAACCTCATAATAATAAGAACCAAGTATGTTCTAGGCAATCATCACATCAGAAATGGTATGTTCTAGGCATATGCATTATCCATAAACAATCCACTGAACAAGCCTTGGTTTGAAATCTCTAATTCAGCATTTATCTTAGAACCAAAGCTCATAATAATTAGGCAAATGCTATTCTACTTAACATGAACAAGCACACAAGGTTTAGCCATTAGTCTTCAGCTTTCAGACCAAGGTTCAACCCTCAGCCTTCAGAACAAAATTCAGACCAAGGTCAGCTCTCGGTTTTCAGTCTTCAGAACAAGGCTCAACTAAACATTTCTACCTCATGCTTTTCTTTGGCTGTGAATTTTTTAGATACACAAGAATCTTTTTGCATTTTCTCCGAAAGATGATGATAATGTCAAAAACTATCCCTCCACTTTTCCAAACTCATACTTTTCCAAGTTCAAAACAAACAAGCTCAACCTACATATAATACTTGGGTTTAGAGTAGATTCCAACTTTTGGTATGAAGAAGATTTCAGCTTTTGGTATAAACAAGATTCTAACTTTTGGTGTGCAGGAGCTACGAGTTAACCTTTGAGAATGAAGAAAAATGTTTCCCGCCTTACTTTGTGTATAAAGAACCTTGGGTTTTTTTACTATTTGACTGTTCTTGCCCAAGTACTTGGCTCACGAAATTGGTGAAGATATTTTGTAGGTCTTTTTGTCATTTCGCCCATGGAAGCTGTAAAACATAACGGGAGTTAAATCCAGGGGGATTTTGGTAGTTTTGTCAAACCGTAGGGTTCGATTAGTAATAAACATAAATATCGGGGGGGGGGGGGATTTTGTAATTAACCCTATTATTAAACAAAAGTGGGATTACATCATGTTTGCTGTTGCAAGCTTTAGGACTTCTTGAACTTGCTCTTTGGAACATTTAGCTAAAATGCATTCTTGAGTTTGATTTAGAAAATACCTAACATCCATAACTAGATCCTTTAATACAATTGAAGCTTCCTGTAGATTTTCTAACATCTGTAATGCCGCCAAATAGTCGGTCAAGATTAGTATTTTGTAGCATCCTTTTTGGACCATTTCTCTTACGGCTTCCAATATAGCAGTGATCTCTACCTGCAGTGCACTCATGGCCATGACTTTCTTTGATTTCAAAGTTGTAACAATTGTTGGGAATAAACATAAACTAAGCTTAAAGGACAAAGATTAGAACACAAGTCATAATCAATATTCAGGTATGTTAAAAAGCAGATTTCTCTCCAGCAATATGTTAAAGGTTTGCTTTTCAAAAACTCAAGATAAGGTTCTGATGAGCATGCTACATCATTAATGTACTCAACAGAGCATTTTTTTTATCCTTTTCTCTCCCCTCCAGGGATTTTTGCAAAAATAGCAGGTCCAACAAATTATTTGCAAATATAGCAGGTCAACGGTTTTTTACCACGGGAAAATACCAAAATACCCCTATGCGAGAACTTCATCGTTTAACTTCATTTCACCATTCTTCTTCATTCATTTATTTTTCATCAATTAAACATCTCATTTCCAATGTGCCTACTTGAAAATGGCCGCCTAGTTTGAATGTCCGGTACAGGTTATGTAGATATTTCGTAAGTAATTATAAAAAATGTAAAATAAATCCCAACCGACGAACACACAAAATCCACTTGTCGCAAACTAGCAATTGGGTGTTTTAAAATGCCCTACATCTTATTAAAGTTCAATTGACAAGTAATGACAGAATTCAACATCTGTTGGCATATGACTCTAGGGTCGACATATATTGGACCTTTTGATCGACATTTATTCGTCATTTAATTGACAAACTTATCGACATTTTTGTCGACATATTGGTCGACTTTTTTGTCAACATATATGTTGACAAAAACATCGACATTTTAGTCGACAATTTGTTAGAGATTTTATTCAGAATGGGGAAAAAATACGAAAATGCCACTCTATTTGAAAACCGCGCTTGATGTATTTTCGCGACTGTTCATTTTCCCACTCTCATTCGCCATCACTTCAGTCACGGAAGAACACGAACGTATTATTTTTCAACCAATTAACACTCTGTCTTCTTGACAACCGATATACATCCAGCATATACACCATATACACCATATACGACATTAACCATTTCAATGGCACATACGCAAGGTGGACGATCGGCATTCGCGAATTGAGGAGAAACCAAAAAAGCCGACTGACCACAAGAAGAAGGTTAGTTCAAATTTTCCTTCGTGTTTTGGCTATGTGCCCATATTGCTTCTTGATTTTCATGTTTTTGCCACGCATATCGTTTAGAAGATGTTATACAAGTTAGGGTTTTGCATATGGTTAAAACCGTTCATAACTTATGACATACTATTTTTTTTTTAACTTTGAACACCCTAAAACTATCGACAAAACACTTGAGAACCATGTTAATGATTAACATTAGGTCAAGAACAAGTGTTGACTATATGCCCAATATGTCGACATAAGCGTAGACTGTATGCCCATATTGTGGACAATTATGTCAACAACTACATATATGTCAATTAACGTGTCGATCCTATGACATACTTTTTTTTAAAACTTTGAACACCCTATAACTGTCGACAAAACACTCGAGAACTTTGTTAATGATTAACACTAGGTCTCAACCAAGTGTCCACTGTATGCCCAATATGTCAACATAAGTGTTGACTGTATGCCCATATTGTGGACAAAGATGTCGACAACTATATATATGTCGATTAATATGTCAAGTTAATTGTCGACCATTATGTCGGCAAAAATGTCGAACAAAATGTCGATACATACGTCGATACATATGTCGCCTATATTGTTGAACATTCCATTGTTATGTGCAGGAACATCTAAAGGCGCAAATGGTTGTTTAGGAAGAGTTTTTCAACACCTAGGTTTCCCAGTACTGCTACTATGAAGCCAATATGAAAATGGTCTGGTCCAAATTGATGGAGATGCAAAAGCAAATACTCCGAAAGAAGAGTTGTCATGCTAAAATTGCTCCTGACCATGAGCATACATTTTGGTACAAACAGATCATACATTCCATGTTGTTGAGGCAACTCAAACCTGACGAGAAATCCATTTGGGATAATAGCATATGCTTCAACTTCGCATGTAAGAAGGTAAAATTTGGCAAGAGTGAGTTTGGCATCATCATGGGGCTCAAGATGGGTGATTTTGATAGTGCATATGCCAAATACCATGCACCAAATAGTCATCCAGCAATAATGAAGTTCATTAAACACTTGGGTTCAACAGAGGAAGCCACGTACGATGAAGTGTTAAAAGCTTACGATCGAATAAACTCAAGTTATTCAGAAGTTGATGTCATGAGCATGACACTAGCTTCTATACACATCAATCAATGGCATGGCTAAGAAAACTAGAATCGAAAACAAGCTTCTTTATTTGGCTTGTGATTGGAGGAGATTCGATAAAATGCCGTGGGGTGAACTATCTTATAGGGCCACCGTAGATAGTGCTAGAAAGAGCATGATAAATGCCTTGAAGCAAACTAGTCACCCAGACAACAGGACTTACACTCTTGGTGGTTTCCCAGTTGCATTGGGGGTAAGGATACCATTTGCACATTAAGTTAGAGTGTTTTAAGTGGTATAAGTACATGTACTATAATATAATTACCTTTATGCTAAATTTTTTTTCTTTCAATTTCTCAGGTGTTCACATATGAGGTAATGCCACATCTTGAGCGTTTGAAGATGGTTCAGAGTGTCGAATCCTCTTGGGAGAAGCCCAGGATATTTAGATGGAAAGGTGTGAATGCACAACATAGAGAACAAGAAAGGAAGCAGGTGTGGGAAGAAAGAACAATCGACGGAGAGGTATGATTTGTGTGATTGTTGATGCTTAGTATAATCCCACGTTCAATATAGTAACTATCTTATAGAGGATCGAACTTTATTATTTGATTTCCTGCAGAAGGTGAAAATAACACGAATGAATCCAACTCCAGAAGAACGAGAAAAATTTTTGCAACAAGAAGAAAAGGCAAAGGAGGATGATGCAGACTTGGTAGGAAAAGAAGTAGATTCCTCAACTTATTACGTGTCGTATAGGAAGAGGATCGAGAAGAAGATATTTCCAAACCTAAAAAGAGACAAAAAGTACGCCATGAGGCCGAGGATGAAGCAGAGCGAAGAAATGAATTCATTAGTCAGCTGCTTGAACGACAAACTAAGATTGAGCGAGAATTGTTCATGTGTAAAGAGTATCTCAAGATTCTAAAGGCGGAGATGGATGATAGAGTAAATAGCCTCACTATTGATCTCAAAATGATGACCGCTAAAGTCGTGCATCTGGATGCTTATGTACACCACTTTATGGCCCAGCAGGTTAAGCCTTCACCGGCTAGTCTTGAATATAGTCCGTTGCCTAGTACTTCATCTTATATACAGCGATGAAGCAGATAAAACTAAGGATCCACATGATATAAGTACAGCCCTTGGAGAGGAGGGTTCAACCCCTGAAGAGGACAATAACGCCCTTGAAGAAGAGGCTAGAAAGGGCGAGACTTCTGATGGAAATGCATGGGCTGTCGTAGAGCAAATAGACAGTGATGAACGGCACAACTCCGAAGAAAACGTAAGACCGGTCGTGGGTGAGCAACTTGTGCAAAGGGCTAAGAAAGAAGCAGATGTAATGGATATTGTCCAATAGCTCATTCTCGAACATAGTACTCCTTCGCCCAAAGGCACCCTACCTATGGAGAGTGCTCCACCTCTGCCGATTAAGAGAAACCAAATCCCCCGTGGAGAAAGCAGTTGTGGGGCAAAATTTGGGGCCGTCTCTGGCCCTCGAAGTGGATGACCCGGACCAAGAAAAGTATAAACTAACGGGGGATACAAGTTTTAGTATGCCTGATTTGCTTCCAACCAAAGAACAGGAATTAGAAATGAATAAGTGGATGAGGGAAAGACCAAACCTCTATTTATGGACGCTAGTCGGGATTTCTTTGGACTCCGAATTGCTAAAGACAATGTGGACAAAAGGATATTGGCTCAATGATCTAGTAATTCTTGTTTCCCTATTTTGGATCCTTACTTTATTAGTGATGATTATCTCATAAGATTGAACCTTATGTTTTTTGCAACAAATTGATTTGTATACCTCCATGCTACTCAAACAGATCATTAACATGGGCCACGAAGATTTATCCATTATGGAGTCATATTTCGATGTAAATTGTGTTCACCTAAATCCCCAAAGGTATTTGATATGTTCATTTAATGAGATGCTTATTCTTGTTTGTATTAGACTGGTATGAAGATGATACATAATGACAAGAAGGATGCAAACGTTGATGATATGGAGATGAAACAGGTCATTGGTGATTGTTCATTTCCACACGACCTAAGGAAGTTAGATTTCGTGTTATTCCCCTGTCACGTAGATGGCAATCATTGGATGCTTGTGAAGATGGATTTATATGAGTAGAAATTTCACGTGTACAACTCATCACCTCAGGGGGCAGTTGTGGTGCTGAAATTACAATATCTCATTATAGTAATGCCCAAGATAATCGAGGCTTGTGAATTTAACACATACTATGCCAAAGAACATCTAAGAGGGGACAAATGGGAAGTTGTGGTCGAGCACATTACAGAGTACCAAGAACCGGTGTAAGTATCTCCATCTTTGTTACATAATATTCGATCACATAGTATGACAAATCAGATCAATTTGTGTTCAATCGTTATTGCAAGAACGGTGACTGTGGTATTTACGTATTAAAGTGGGCTGAATGCATAATCCGTGGGCTGAATGCATAATCCGTGGGCTACCGCTAAATACAATTACACCGACGAATGCTACCAATTTGCGTAAATAGATGGCGTATGTACTTTACATCCATGCATTTGGGAAGAATAAATTCTAGTTAGAGAAGGGAAAGAAAGCTAGAAGAAGAAGGAAAGGAAAGCTAGAAGGAGAAAATGTCAGAAAGGAAGGAAAGCAACAAGGGAAGGAAAGGTAGAGACGGGAAGAAAATGAGAGCTAGAAGGGAAGGATAAAATCATATACATTCATTTCATATACTTTATGATTAACATGTAAATCTACGCTATGTAAATTTGTAACTTCTTTCAACGTACGGTTTGTAAATTTGTAAATACATACATTTGTGTAATTCTTTCAATGTCCACCATTAGATGTGTACTTGTAAATACATACAATGCATCAATTCATTATATTGTTTAATACATTATTCTTTGATGTGAGGCAATGGGAAATTATTTGATAGTTTGTATATAATTTCTTGTCCATATGCATAAAATCCACAAAAAATGTAATATTCTAAAAAAAAAATTAATGAACTCAACAAACTCATTGGTCTTCGAGATTTAATCAACATTTTCAATATTTACTCGACAGTTTAGTCCCTGAGATGGTCAAAGAATGTTGATTTCATCCCAAGAGTGTAATTAAAGATTTGAGGATAAATCTTTTTCGGAAAAGGGGGAATGATGTAAACTCTAATCCATGGTAATCATCATTTTTGGACATCATTACGAGTTTAGATTTGAGCTCAAAACGTGTTCAAATATCCACTTTAATATGGTCATGGGCCAATGACAAGAGTAAGAGTTAAAAATCTTAAGAGGCTCTTAATAGACTCATTCAAGAAGCTCAAGTTAAAGAATAGTCCAATATTGATGATTACAAGGCCAAGTTGATTAATATTTTAAATGTAATTACCAGTGGGCCTTGTATATAAACCCTTAAATGATTAGAAGGTCAAATTAAGGGCATGACCAAAATTAGGGCTTTTCCTAGTTGTAGCTAAAAATTAGGGTTCTTACACAACCCTAATCCTAATTGTATTGCTTTGGTTTGTGTTGTTCCAGTCTAAAACAACTAGTTATGCTCGAATTTTGAGGAGTCTTTCTAAACAATTTCCAAATTGTATTTAGTTTAAACTTTTTTAATTTGGTACTAGTTTAGGGTTAGGTTCAAAGGTTGGATTCGTATAACATCTATTCCAACCAATTATAGGATATCTTTAGCTACAAGTTATAAGTTCATTATTATAAGGCTTAGAAAAACACTTTTCCTATAAAAAGAACACTTGGGTCGGCCCTCATGAGCAAAATTTTTGAGTAATAAAATTTTCCTTGTGAAGTTTTTTCAATTTTTTTCCTTTTTTGAGAACTTTGGAGTACATTAAGGTTGTCCTCCTACTATTCTTGTGACTTATCAAGTTAAAATTTGTTCCCTTAACTTGTGGCATTACTTCAATCTATGTTGATACCAAGGTTTCAATCCATGTTGTTGCGTCGGAGTCAAAGTTTTTCCCACCTTGGAATCTAATTCAATTCTTTGGTGGGTTGTTCACGGGGCCATCCATTCAAATTGTGGGTTTTTTAGCAAAGGTTCCCTAAGAATTCACATTATAGTAGCTCTCACAAAATGAGTCTTGGTAGTAGGCATATGATTTTGAAATAGTATTCAAGTTCACTTTTTATCATTTGCTAGTCTTTTACTTCCCAAATTTTTTTCTAAATTTTCTCTTCCTTGAGTAAATTTGGATAAATAGTTACTTAAATCATCAATTGTTTTCTATATGTCCATATGCTCATTAAAAAAGAAAAGAATAAAAATAGAAAGAACATTTTCATAAAAATTTTGGACTTATATTTTTTGTTATTTTGGAAAGAGTCTAGATCAATAGGATTTTACTAAATATGGTACATCCTCATTTCTCCAGATTTAGCAAAATTATTAATTAGTCTATACTATTCCGGTTAACTATTAACAACCTCCCAATGGTAAAAAGGATTAACAAATATTCCTCTATTAGCTGACAATACTATAAAGTAGGGTTGATATCAGCCTCAAGAAGAACCAATGAATTCGCCAAAACACCCTTCTATTAGAAATTTATGAATTACATTTTCCTCCCAAGATATAATTAATTACTAAATGACCCTCCTAACTTCCAAACTGCCATTTTATCTTTTATCTTTTCTTTTTAATTTTTTTTCATTATATTCTTTGCAATAAAATATAAAGAGAATAGATAACTTCAATAGATTATGAAATCTAAAATTTTCATTCTTTTATCACAACTATTTATTCTTTTTATATTTTCTTGTTCTTTCTTTTTTCTTATTTTTGTTACTTTAATGTTAGATGACAAAATACTAGTTGTCCTTTTTTTCATTTAATGAAAATATAATTCCTATTTGTTTACCATTAAATTAAATTTTAGTCATTAGATAAGCAACAATAGATGGGAGATCTAGACCTATCATTTCGCTCATACAACTACAAAAAATATTAACATAATAATGTAATTATTTGATTTAATATAAGAAATAGTAAGTGGCAAAAAAATAATGGTATTAAATCATTTGCTAAAAACAATAGTGATAGTTTAATTGCACAAGCATGTAGATCGCTAAACAAATAATTAATCCTATAGCAAGTACGAATCAATCGCACAAGGATAGTTTTAAGTTTAACTAGTAACGAATTCTATACTATGGTAGGAAAATAGGTTGTTCAAAAGTTGCTAGGGTCTATATGGAGAGACCTTAGAAAACACATTTTTGCACTTTCCAAGACACTTTTGCGCAAAGACATCTCCTATCTCACAACCACTACTTCAAAAAATGTAAAAATACATTTTGAAATGCAATTTATAGACACCCTAAACTATTTAAATGACAAGAAAATTAAAAAGTATAAAGATGCAAGAAGAACAAATATAGGAAGAACAAGCAAGATAAAAGCACTCTTGCAATTGCAATATTGATCTCCCTATGAATCCTCATGTTTTATAGCATTTTTTTTATCTAACTAGCCATGAATTGTCTATTTCAAGCAAACTCAAGTTAAGCCATTCACCAATTTCACCCTTTCACGGACTCAACACAAAAAAGTTAAATTCATATAGTTTATTAATCATTGGTTCATAATTTTTAGCTCAAAATCATTTGTTGTTAGTAAAACCCAATTAGGTGGCCAACATTACTATATTGACAATGTCGTAGATGCAAGTGTTATGGGAAGAGACTTCTAAACCTATTCATATCACATTCTATAGGCAATTATCTCAATCCATCACATAGTTTATTCATTACAAAAATCAACTAGCCATATAACCATTAGCCCATATGGTGAAAAATTGACTCAAATTTGATTGTATCACATAGAACTCAATTACCCATATAGAAGCCCATTCACTTATTAATTTTTAAACTTATAAACAATTCAATCCCAACTCCTAAGCAAAAAAGCATAGATAGATTCTTTTGGCCCAAAAGGCACAATCCAAAGTGCATATACAGTTATAATACTTATTATGTCAATTCATTCCACTCTAATAACAAACCAGAGGAATTAACTCAACAAACAAATGAACAATCTACGACTAACTCAACAATAAGATTAAAAGAAAAATAACATGAGATTCATGGGATTCATGAGTACAATTCCAAAGGCATTTTAGCTAGCCATTACAAGGGGAAAAAGAAGCAAACCAAACTCTAAAACCATGGGATTGAAGATTTGATTAGATTAGATGCCTACATTAGGATGGAACTCTAATAGGTGACCTCCAATTTGTCCTTTCTTCTTTCTCAAGCTCTAAAGCTTAAACCTTTTCCCCCAAGATAGTTTAGCTTTCCTTCTTTCTCTTTCTCGTTCTCTCCTCTTTAACCCTTCTTCTAATCCTTATGGGCTAAGAAATGTGAGAAAGGATGCTCCTTTTAGGTATTAGGAAGTATTTATGCAAGTATGAATCAATGAGAGGTCAAAAACTTAGTCAAAATAGGAAATAACACTTAAACAAAAAACCAAAAGTTGACCTAATCCCAAAGTAGGACTACGCCTAACTAGGAGCAATTTCTTGCCTCTTTTTCAACTCAATTTGAGGAGGATGCCTTCATAAAGTTGTAGCTCTAACTTTAAGCTTTCCATAGCTTCAATAATCATGTAATTTGGAGTTTTTGTAACTCAAGATAAAGTCCTCAAAAAATGCGTTGCTTATCATCCTCATATTTGGACTAATTTCTTTACAACTAAAATCTGAATGTCGTAATAATGAACTAGGTAAAGTGTCCAACATGAAAGTTGAATCCCCTTATCTTGGCTTTGTAAAATTTTAAGAATCATATAAATTGGAGTTTTGTAACTTGAGATATTGCTTTCAAAAATCAAACCATTTCATTGGCCGTTTCTTGCAAGTTTGGTTTTTATACTCTAAGCTCTTATTTGATTGTTTTCACATCATTTTTTACTCCCCTATATATAAAGTCACACAAAAATATAAAAACATAAAAATAAAAATTTAAGCTACTAAAGTATAAAAAAAAAGAAAAGAAAAAGGAACAAAACAATATGAAATTTGAGGGAACAAAGATGTAAGTTTGACTCTCGTTAAATATTGATAAGGTGATAATTACAACTGAGAAATAAATGAGGATAAGAAGTTTAGAGGCCAAAATATATAATAGCATGATAGTGACATGGAAATAGTTTGGTGGTGGTAGCGGATAAATATTAAGTGCAGAGTGTAACAAAAAATGGATTTTTATAATTTGTTTGAAATTGGTTGAAGTCCTCCTTTGAGCAAAAGTAGGAGGAATTTTATTGTAATTATTTTTCAAAATTATAAGGGTTCTTTCAGTAATTGATGCAAATCTCGAGTGTAAGATTTCTTTACTAGTTTTTTTGTCTCTTCATATATTCCATCAGTTGATTTGACGAATGGTAGGCCTAAGTGATATTAATAGTTTTCTGAAACAATAGAAATTAACTAGTATTCTACTCATGCAATTATACGAATCTTGTTATTGTTGAAAAAATTATATATAATGATAATTTAAGATTTTAAAATTATAATCTAATATTTTTTATTGAAAAATATTATTATTTCTTATTAGATTTAAATAATTTAAATAATAATAAATTCTTAGAAAATTTATATTTTTATTTAAATAAAATAACTAAAAATTTAGATAGGAAAGAATGTTAGATTTGGATAAAATTATTAAATTCAAATTTGATAAAAAAACCTAATTCTTAACATGTGAAATAAAGAAACATGTGTTGAATTCAATAAAAAGAGACAAATAAAAAGATTACAAACAAATAGTAGGATTATAAATTAATTAATTATAGATTTCGCATAAGTATACCTACTATGCATTAATATTATTTTCATATATAAACTATATATCTTTTAACATTGTCTTCTTATATATATAATAAACTTCTTGTTGGAGCATGTTAATATAAAAATTAATTATTCCCATAATTAAAGATACTGTAAAGTAATTCTTTTTATTTATCATTGCAAGGGACAAGTAAAATAATTTTAATTTTTCCCATTGACAGGTAAAATTCCTAGATATTATATTTAAAAGCAAAATAATAATAATTATATTATATAAAGAACTTTAAAAAATGAAATACAATACATTTAAAAATATTAGAATATAATAATAAATTATTATCTTTGCTATAGTCCTTGATCAAGGTAAAATTCCTTGATCTTCTAATACAAAAAATGTTTATTGCACCTGCAACACAATGCTTTCTTTTTTTGACATCTACAACACATTAATGAAAAAAAAAGAGAAGAAAACATCAATAATTCAAACTCAAAGTAAATGCAATAATGTGGAGAGATTAATATTAATGAAAATGTGGAGAAGTTATGGATCAATAGAGAAATAGACAAAGATAATGACTACCAGAAACCATAAGCAATAATTGGAGGAGAAGGAGGAATAGGAGAAAATTGAAGGAGAGAGAAATGAAAATGTTCAACAGTTTTTGTTTTTTTTGTTTTTGGTCCAAAACAAACTGATTATATTAACGTTGAAATACCCAAGTTAACACATTACATAGAGTGTCCAAAGAAGGACTAGTTTGTAATGGACGAGCCCTAATACAACTAACCTAAACCCAGTAGAGGTTGGTTAAGGCATAATCCTGATCAAACGGGATCGGCACAACTTGGTAATATGGGCCCGGTAACTCCTAACTAATCTAGTTAGAAGCAATAAAATTCCTAACCTGTTAGCCTCTACTTGCACAGCTCCCCTAAGCAGCCACGGAAGAAACGGACCGCAACTTTACCCATGCAGTATGGAATTGGACGAACCTAACTCCTGTCTTTGCTCGAACTTACACTGCTTTTTTGACCCTCCGCCCAAGCTAGGACTCCAAAACCACTTAGTAGAGAAGGCTTGCCGATACCATTATGAAATAACCACTAGCCTTCCATGAAACTGCACAGCTCTTCCTCCCATTCTAGGGACACAAAACCCAATTACTTAGGGCCAAAAATCTGAAGAAACCAGAACCACCCAAAAAAAAAAAAAAATGTTCAACAGTTGATAAGTTAGAAATTGGGGTAAGATGATTAATAAAAAGTACTATCATAACAATATTCACACTTGTAGTTTTAGATAAGGATAAATCATATTAGATTAAAAGGATACGAATAAAACCATATTAGATTAAAAAGAACTTTAATTAGTTAACCACTTATCCAAATTTAGTTGCAAATAGTTAATATTTGAACTTCATACGTAGATGTTCAAGATAAACGATCAAAATTAAAATGATACACGTGGTAACATTATAATAATATAATTAGTACACATGGCACAAAATAAGAGACAAGAGAAGAGACACTATTTTCTTATATATGTAATAAATTGGTAAATTTTTAAATTAAATAAGTAAACTTTACTTGATGAAAATATGAGAACCAAGGGTGAAACTATCAACCATCCAGCCAAGACAACTTAACCAAATCCGAAAGAGACAAATCTAAGAGCACAAGTTGGATATTTAGTTGAGAATTCGCCTATAAAGAGACATCCACACCTTGATCCATTATAAGTTATTAGAAGGCCTATGATTAGGTCACAAATTAAGAGAATGAAAGTTGCCTTAACATCTTTCATAACCAAATATCAAACTAAGGAAGCAATGAAGAAAGTTTCAGCTTGGTTGAAGAATCCAGCTCGGGTGAAGAATCCAATTCGGCCTTGACAGATTTCAGCTAGCTTCGGCTTTGGAAGGTTCCAGCTTTAGGTTGATTTTAGAAGCTCTAATGGACATTTTTGGCAACTCAAGACCAGCTTAATTCCAGGTCTATTCAGCTCCATTCTCTTTAGCACTTAGAACTATGGGTTAGGCAATTCCATCCAGCACTTGGATGTTGATTTAGAAAGATCAAATATTCAGCTCAATTCCATTCAGCACTTGGACTTGTAATTTCGGGAATTCCAAATCCAATTCAAGAGTGGAAAGCCAACTTAAGCAACATTCAGCCTGCACACACATTCAAACCAGCCTTGGATTAGTTTTTAGGCAACTATTTGTTCTATTTCCTTTTCTTAGATTATGAGTTTTTCTTTTAAGTAATTGTTTCTTTAGTTAGCTTCCTAAAAGGTTACGAGTTCTAATCCTTTTAGAGGATAGATTTAGTCTCATAAAAAATCGTCCCTTGTAATCTATAAATAAAGGCTATTCAGCCACAAGAAAAGACACAATTTTTATTAATACAAACTTGAGAGCTTTTAGCATTTCTTTGAGTTCTAGTTTAGAACTTGCTTTGGGTCTTTGAGGATAGCCTTTTAGATTCATGTTTAAGCTATTTTGTTAAGTTTCTTTCCCTCAATAATTTGAGTGTGCTTCTTGGTTCCAAGGAAATAGTCCAACTCACATTCAGGTTTTGGTTTGATCCTTCGGGTGTCAAGTAGACAAAATTAAGGTCCTTCTTCAATCTTGAAGTTGGACTAACACTCTGGTATAAGTTCAAATTTTATTCTCTTTGTTTAAGATTTGTATCATTACCTCTGACCACTGAAGGGTAAAGACCCCAGAAAGTAAAACTAATGGTCAAGAAGATGAAATTCATTATTTGAGCCCATAAAAAATTTGACTATTTGTAGTATGTTTAGGGGTTTCCATTTTGATCCGCTGATCCGATGCTATCCAAAATTTGAGATTGGATCGGATCAGAATAAAAACGGATCAGTTTGGCTCAATACATTTTTTTTTATTAGATCAACGGATTGATCCACTCCATCCATTTTTATATAAATGAAAAAACAATTTGTAATTTTTTCTTTACAAAATAGCTAATGTTAGTTATAAAATATAAATTAGTATTTTTTGATAATTCAAATAATTTTTTAATTAAAATGAATCAATTTGTGACAAAATAAATTAAAATATTTATATAAAAAAATACAAATTAATTTACAAGAAAAATGCACAAATTAAAATATTTAGATGAAATTTATTTATTATCTTTATATAAAAATAGATAATTTTTTAATATGAAACTATTAATTTCAAATCTAAATTAAATTACCTAACATTATATATAAAAAGAAAAGCAATAGCCAAAAAAAAAACGATCAAATCAGATAAAAAACTGATCCAATTCGAAATATTCGAATCGAATCGGATCACAATCTATTTAAATACGAATCGAATTAGGTTCGAATCGAATTATTGAGTTTGAATCCCCTAAAAATATATTGGGCTTAACTCGAGAATTGATATTCAGTGTGCGATTGCACTGCTCCCACGGTTTGGTTCAATTGCTTGTTCCAAAACCTCAGTTGATTGATATGGATCAATTTTATAAAAGTATGTTTTATTGTGGGATTGCTATATGTAGGATAATCCTGTACAATCCCACCAGACCTCTTAATTCTTGCAGAAAGGTGGGTGAATGGTATTTTGACATTTGTTTCAACTAATAATTAAGTTTAATTTGGTGCTTTAAACCTTAGGCATGCTAAAGTTAGTTAGGATTTTTTCTATAGTTTATTTAACAAGTTTTTAAGCATCAGTGGATTATGGGCACCAGCTACTTGTGCAACTAGTGTTTAATAAATAATTTTAGATACGCATGAGTAACTTGATATACGTATGGATGTAGACTAAACAGTGTTTTATTATTTATTAATTATTTATCAGGCCGAGTTAATTGATTCAGATCTTTTTTCCCCATAATTTTTGGGGAAAAAAAATTAAGACCACTTAAACAAGATGTATGATATTATGCAAGGATTTAGCTTAGTAATTTTTTTCCTTTTTATTTTTTGGTTTTGTTGACTCGCTCTTGTGACATGCCACCTTTCGCTAGTGCTTTTTTATGTTTATTTGTTTTATCTTGTGATAGTGTTACCAAGATTATTGACAAAAATTAAAGTTGCAAGTTGTTAGCTAGATCTCCCAAACTTTCTTCCAACCCAAAGATGATTTATTTCAATTGTAAAATTGTTTAGTTAAAGATCATATATATGAAAATTAAAAGTGAATAAAGATGAAGAGCTTTAATTGGAAAAAGGAGGACTAACTTATTAAATTCTCTAGAAGACAGTGATCTTAGTAAACATCTACAAGAAGGAATTGTTTATTGTGAAAATTCCATTTTAAACCTTTTTTTTACCTGTTCTCAAGAGATGGAGCATTCAAAAACATGAAGGATGTGTTAATAGTGAAATCACTAGACACAATTGATCCCAACATTCCACTTTAAAACCAACTTCATTAATTAATTATATTGAAAAGAACAATTATAGCATAAAAAAGCAGAGAGAGATAAGGTGCTGGGAAATTTTTTAAAGAAATAAGAAATGATGATAACTGAAATTTCTTAAACACAGAAATAAAAACCCTAAACTACTTCTACTACTTGGTTAAAACAAAAGAATAAGGCCATAATCAAAACTACTACTACTTAGTTAAAACAAAAGAATAAGGCCATAATCATAGATGTCTATGTAAACAGTACTAATCAACGTTTTCATCTTTCTCCTTCATCTCTACTATTTGTTTTATCGGAACAAAGGACATATAAACTGCAGGATCGTACTCTAGCATCAACTGAGAGTTAAGTCTATGAATACTAACTATACAAATGGGTCAAATAAGTCAATCCCCTAATGCCGGAGAAGAACTTTAAAAACCAATATATTGCACATAAGTAAAAGGTTCCTTTTGTTTCTTTGGGGTATTGCAGAGAACGTTTCTGTTACTCATGCAGGATGCATCACACCCACAAACACACACAACAATATAATTATAATCAATTGGAACCGACTTCCCTGGATAAGCCCTTAGTCTAGCCGTCCCCCGAGAAATTTAAAATATGTCCTTAGTCTAATTACGTAATGTAATTAGAAAATAAAAATAAAAAATTCCCTTAAAAAGACAAAGGAAAAATCAGAAAATTCAAATATTATAATAATAACAATTAGAGTTTATTCTCCTGAGATGATGATATTATAATAACTCCAATTAGAGTTTATTCTCCTGAGATGATGCAATTTGAGAAGGACTAATTTGTTACTAAAAAAATGTGTAACTTTAAGATGAAACAAAATTTGTGGGCTACTACTTCCGACTCTATGTGGTTTGCGTGGCCATCGGTTATAATGCACCCTTATTATAGCGACAAAACTTGAACCCTTTTTTTAATGCGAAATTGGTGGATGATGAGGTGGCCTATAGTTAATTAGCATGAGAAGGAATCTTTGCTATAATTAAAAGCACCCTATGCCACGCTTTGACTTGGAAAGCCACAGTGCCTGCATTGAATTTCACTGACGGTCTTATTTTAGAGGAACATTTGAGGAATCTTCGCATGTTTAATTGGCATCCCATTTAGAAATGATTACATCTCAAAAATATTTATTGTTTATATTTGGTCGTATAATATTTGTTGTCCCCATATTCTAATACGAAAGCTATATGCCAAAAAACCTATCAGCTTATGTATCTCTTTCTTCGCCAGCCCCGGTGGGTCTTTGAGCTACTTTTCTATCAAGTTGCCAAACTTGGCGTCAGCAACTTTTTGGAGCCTAAGCTACCGAAACTTTTTTTACCAAATTTGTTGGGATGTTTGGAATTGTTCCAAACTAAATCATATATGCAGCTAGAATTTGAGCGGCACATATATATAAGTCAAGACGGAGGACTAATCTTTCTAAACAAAAGTTTATGTCATTAGAATTGTTATTAAGTAATTGTGAGAATTGATTCCTTAATCTCTTATTTCACTAAAACTTAAACTTCACAAGCGAACCAGTTGAACTCCCCCGAAGGTGTGCATATGAATTAGTTTTGAAGGACACCAAAGTGGACTAGGACTTGAGTGTTTTAGGCAAGCAATTTGCACTTCAATAATTCTTGTTGTACATGAGCTTGACGCTTTTCATTGCAGTTAATCTTTGACTATGAGAGTAATACACAATTTTTTCAATATATTTTTTGGTACAAGAGGTTAGCAAAATTTTTAAAATTCACTTACCGAATTTTTAAGAAAATAAATTTTGAAGTGATTTTATTGATTGATTTATTATATTTAGTTCCAAAATATTGGCTCTGCAAAACATCAAGAAAAGAATAGTGATTGAGTGCTAGGGACAACTTCTGGATTTTTATTTGTTTTTCAATAGTGCTTATAGTCTATAGGGAGAGAAGATTTCCTTAAAACACATCTATCACCGATGCAATTCAAACTTTCAACAACAAACATTTTTATCAATATGTAATTCAAGCTCTCAACAACTTTAAGGGGACAAATGTAAATTTTGTTTGCCAATTCGTGAATTTGATTTGAATTTGATTGGTATTTCGGTAAGTTTCGTTCATAATCTTACTTTTGTATTCGTACTTTGTTGCATGTTTTATGAAGATGTAGTAACTGTTTCGGAATCTTTTTCAACCGTAATTTGGGGGAAAATGAAAATACTATACTCTGAAATATATCAGATTAACATATTGAAGGAAGCGGACAAATTTATGCTTTATATTGTAGTCAGTATTGCATCAGAGATGAAGAAATATCTCACAATTCTATATCCATATGGTAATAGTAATGTAACGTCAATACGTCACTCCACTTTTATTTTCTAAATACTATGCGACCAAATTGTCGAATAAACCTCACTCTACCTCATTTTGTCCTATCCCCTGAATTCAAAATACTCGTACTACAAGAGTAAACATTTGTAGCTATGGTGTTTTTAGTGCAGTAATAAGCAACTTAAAAAGGTGACAAAGAATGATGGAATCCAGAGCTTAGTCTGTTTTCTTTTTTTTTTATTTTGTTTTCCCAAGAGTTTGTGCCAAAAAAAAGATACAAATCGATACAAACAAAACAATTCAAACTGTGTGCCTCAATAAAGACCACTTAACTCATTATTGATAAAGTTTAGATAGTGCGGAATCAATGAAAAATAAATAACATTCAACAGTTGAAAGTAAATAACTCTATTGAATATATCAAAGAGAATACAAGGCAACTTTATATTAGTTCATTGTGAAGTTGACAAAATCAGGAATTAAGTAAGAACAAAGCATAATTTGACCCTCACCTACCAACAAATGTAAATAACACTTGTATGAATATAGATTATTCTTAGGATAGAAAACAACAAAGATCCACAAATGTTTTTTTGAATTGAAAATTTGAAATGGGTAAAGAATTATAAATTTATACTGAGCTACTCCAAAGCTAGAATATTCTTAGCATATTGTCTTGGATCTTGGTGTGAAGAGAAGTTTTTCTTATATTTTGCTACAATCCACTATTTATTGTGTCCTTCCCGCCCTTTTTTTGTTTAAATTCACTACACGGAGTCACACTCACACTTAGGTGGAAGTGTACACAATTGCTCAAATAATGCAAAGATAAGCATAGATGGATCGCACAAAAAACATAATAGAATCAGAAAGTAATTCACTAAAATTGCTTCAAAACTTAACTATGGATACTAATTAAATGAGGAATAATAAAATCAACTATGAATAAGTAAATGGGCCACAAAAACAACAAAGAAACAGTTTTTATAGGCGAATTGTTAAAGATGTAGCATGCAATAGTGAATAGAGCTCTAGGAGTCTATCCATGGTTAGTGTTTAACTAACCTTTTTCCGTTTGATCAATTAGAGAAAACTAATGTGTGTTAACTATTAACGGGAACTCTAATATAGACTCAAATATTTCTCAAGATCATGATCAAATCCAATCCACATATAACCTCCCAATATTTCTGTAGGAAAAATCTTTTGAAGATGTAATTGTCATGAAAATCTAGTTCCTGTGGCCTATGTATGCCTTTGAAGTTATGTTCCCATTTAAGAAAATATGCATTATTCTATTCTGTCTTTTGAACTAGAGTGTTTACTTATTTTTCAAGTTCATAAAACCTCAAATTTCATTCAAAGTATATATTGACTAACAAAAAAGCATACGAAATAGTTAACCATATGACTACTTCACTGAAATCTAGAATTACAAATTTAACTATCCATTATAAAGGAAATAATAGAACAACATAAAAATTGAAGCAAACATAAGCAAACCACAAGTAGGAATTTGGAAACCCCATTGAAAGAACACTTCGGATACTCAAATTCTTCTTATTCGTATGCTATTGTATTCACTCTTTGCTCTCTAAGATTGATCTCCTTATAATTGTCTAAAGATGTGACATTTGAAGACTCTAAGACCTATATATAATGAGCCCCAGTCAAAGTACTTATACCTCCGCATGGATCTTCAACTTGTTCATGCCAAAGTACTTACATGACTTTGCTTCTCCTCCAAAAGCTACTAAATTTAACTAATTTCTGCTTCACAGTTATTTTCTAAAAATTCTTTTTGAGCGTTTACAACCTACTTACTCATCAATAATGTTGAATCAACATTTTTTTTACACTTGGCAACCTTCTCATTAAGTACAGCCCAAGTTTTATAACCATTATTCCTTAGTTATAGTTGAAATTATTTTCTTATTGTTAACTATTGCTTATCTCGACCCATAATGTTAAGTTCATAGGTTGAAACACATGAGGAATTTGTGGTAAGATGGACAATAGTATTTGCAGTTGGGTAAGATTTGGTAATTTTTCTTTTCTTAACTTTGTGGAGCATATTCATATGATTTTAAACCTAAGATATAAATATACCTCCTGTCACAGGTAGAGTTATATGTGTATACCTTCTACTAAAGAATTATTCTATTGTTTTAAGTTGTAACTGACTTGAGCTTCAGTGACTTACTCAAGGATCAATCCTAGCATCCATTCTACAAGAGAGCATTTATGGAAATATTGGGTCAAATTTGTATTCTAAACTAAGTGGCAAATCTCAACTTTGTACCTATATCTTGCAGTTTCGGAGAATGCTCCAAGCGTTGTACTATATGAAATGATTAGGACATCGAAAGACTGGTGTATGTTGTTAACCGAACCCTACATGGACCTAAGTTGTGATATCTTTTGATTGAGAAAATAGTGCTAGTCTTTTTAATATTACCAGAGTATTGAAGTCTTATTTCCAAATGCATTCTATATGTTTGTTTATAGATCAACCTATTAAACTGATTTTATTAAAACCCCATGCCTTGGACAAATTAGCAAAGTGGGCTATTAAGTTGGGTTGATATAGTATAATATAGTGATGAAGGTGAAATCCGCAATTGGTAATGATCCGATTTAATTGTCACAATCCAAGATTTTTTGACTGGATAATCCTGCAAAATAGATCCTGGATCGGTTCTCCGGGGTAAACTTTCAGATGCCCAAGTTAGTCTTGTTGCCGGAGTATAATAATTTTTCAGTAATCGGAAATGGATCCCCTTACATGGTCGTCTTCCCCATGTATATATCCTCTTTCCTGATAAAGAGGAATCGATTGTTATCCTTATCTTCTTCCTGGATCAAGGGAGATTGGTTGTTATCCTTATCCTCTTCCCTGATAAAGGGGGATTGATTGTTATCCTTATCTTCTTATCCTTATCCTCTTCCCTTATGTTGGTGCTCCAAGGTTCGGCACTTCACTTGTCTCCGAAGTCTAATCTTTGGATTCCAAGATCTGGAACTTCACTTATCTCCGAAGTCTAATCTTTAGACTCCAAGATCCAGAACTCTGGTCCTTGACTAGTAACTCAGCTTAATCTATACGCATCAACCACAAAATGCCGTTAATAGACAAGCCTTAATAGATTTTATAATAGAAATAATAATTAAAAGACAATCCAAGGCCTGACTTAAGACCCCAGACTGTGTTTGGGAACTTATCCTAGAATAATGAACTAACAAATTATTGGACGCTGTTTGTAAATTTTGCCTCTAATGAAGATAGAAGTGGAGTTAGACTCTTGCTATGCAATTCTGACGGTGTAGAGTTTATCTATGCATTACGCTTTAATTTTAAAGCATCAAATAATGAAGTTGAGTATGAAACCCTAATCACTAGACTAAACTTAGGCTAAGATGAAGGCAGAAATTACCAAGTTTTTAAGAATTATAGATTGTTATAAATCAGGTCAATGGAAGTTACAAAGCCAAGGAAGAGTAGATAAGGAAATACCTTGGCAAGGTTCAACAAATACAAAGATTTTTTAGTATTTTATTGTCAATTAGATACCCAAGTCTAAGAATAAACATGCAGCCTTGAGTAATCTATCGTCCTCTATTTTCTCTCACTTAAATAAAAAGGTAACAATAGTCATTTTGCCATATCATAGCATTAAGATGAAAAAAGTGATGACTATTAAATAAGTGAGATAACCCCTGAAATGATCCCTCACATATTGGTCAATGATCGTTTTAGCCCCTCACTCTTAAAGTGGGAACAAATGGTCCTTCACATTTCATAAATATACCCTTTTGGTTCTCCGTCACTATTCCATTTGTGTTTCTGTTGAATAGTGTCAAAATAGTGACGAAATAGTGATAGAATAGTAACGGAATAGTGACGGATGACTAAAAAGGTACATTCATGAAACGTGAGGAACTATTTGTTCCGGTTTTAAAAGTGAGAGACTAAAAGATCATTGGTCAATATGTGAATGACTATTTTAGGGGTTTTCTCTAAATAAGTAGACGATAACATGATAATTCCTATTTGACGATATTTAAAAAATGGGAAACTTATATTGATAAAGTTGATGCTATGAGTTAAATATGAAAGCTCCTTGATATGTTTTGATAGATTTGTTACATAAATAATTATTCCTTCAATCTCTCATTTAGGGGGGCGGTTGGTTCATTTAAAGAATGGGAAAGGTAATAAAAATGATAGTAGTGGGGAATGATAGTGGTTCTTTTATTATAATTGTAATGGTTGGTTTGTGCTGAGAATTGATTATAATTACCAATAATGATGGTTAGTTAATTATTCATTATAATATTAAATAAATTAATTATTAATAAAAATATTATTGATTAAATTAATCTTAAGTAATTAATTATGCATTAATTATAATAATTAATATTAATTAATTAGATTAATTAATTATTAATTAAAATATTAATTAAATGAATAATTAATTAAATTAATCTATCTTAATTAATTCAGTGTAAATTAATTATAATAAGTTAATTATAAATTAATTTATATTAATTATAATAATTAATATTAATTAATTAGTTAGTATTAGTTAATTATTCATTATAATATTAAACTAATTAATTATTAATTAAAATCATTATTAATCATGGGAAGGGAAAATAAAAAAATCTTTTTGGTTTAATGGCTTTCATACCCCCTAATCTTGGGGGGTATGAGGATACCCCCAAACGAGATAATCAAAGCTTACTGTACATCATTCATTCCACCCAAGAAAGGTGAAGTTACAAACTTGGATGACTTTATCTTTTCCAATCACCTCTAAAGTAAGACTCGAAATGTTTTTTCATGTATTTGGATTTGTGATTTGTGATTTATTTCTTGATGTTTCAACAACTCAACCATTTTTTTTTTCATCCTTCTCCTTTTCAAGCCCATTTATTAGACCTTTATGAGTAGAAGCAAGGATTCAAAATTTGGCCATAGATCTAAGTCTTTCTTTTTCAAGGGGTTACATCATCTTGGTGATAGTTCTTCTGAGACAGCAAGGAAATTATGAGGAGTATGAGATTCTAAGATAATATATAATTGAGAAAAAAAACTTTCATAAATAATTTTGGAAATAGTTATAAGGACAAAGAAAAAAGAAAGGGAGACAAGAACAAGGATAAAGTTAGCATTATGAATATCAAGGCCTATGAACTAATCTCTTTTCCTACATCGTCAGCTCAAGTTTGCACCTTAAGTTCCATGGTCCTTTTCCCTTCCTCTTCTCTTTCAAGAGTCTTTAGGTCAAAATCTTTATTAATATTACATTCTTGCAACTCCTGCATGTTTTGGGGAATTTTTTGGGCCACCAAGTACCATAATAGAGTAAATGATAACTATTTCAACATATGTTTTGTTATCCTTATCTTCAGTTTGGGGATCGTTCCCAAGTAGGTCCTCTAAATTTGACTCTAGAAATTTTTTCTATATCTAAACAGTAGAGCAATATCTTCCAATTCCTAGTGTTGCTCTACTGAAATTTACTGCATGAGTGCTAAACTTGTTAGTGTTAAATAATATCTTCACCAACCCTTTATTCAATTTCCCCAAATTTACTCCTTCAACTTTTTATTTTCTTTTGAGAGGGCATCTTTTTTACCCAACAACTTTGTAACCTCAGGTTTAAAATGTTTCTTGTTGTCTTCGTGAGTTTTAGGATATCTATGATAGGCATTTCAAAATGCATTTATACATTTTTTTTAAAAATATTTTGTGCTTTTCAATATATTTTCTATTTCACAATCACTTTTTTTAAAAGCGTAAAAATGCATTTCGAAATTCAATCTATAAACACTTGTAGTTGTTGCAAAATATTCCGATGTGTGACCTTTGCCTCTTTTAATTTGAATTCACTTTTTTGCAAACTGAATCATAAGGTTTGAAACTCTTAATATATATTCATTCACAGCTACCAAAGCCTATTACATAATCATTATTGTTAGGTCCTTCCTAATTATGCTTTTATGTGATTATAGATATGTGTTCTACCACACCTAGTGATGTATTATTTATTCTACTAAATTTAGCTCTAAAACGGGTATTTTGTCGTTGTTCCTTATTTCTTGTGCATTCTCTTTACTTCAATGCACTCTGTGTTGGATTGTGCCCTAAGGACCAATCATATGATGATGGATTGGGCATATATTGTATCATAATATTTATAATTAATGGAAATAATTATTATGTTTATTTCTATAGCTGCACTTTATAAAATAAATATAATGATGTCCCAAGAATTTAATTATCCTAAAATTATCCCTAGTCGAGTATTACTATAAAATGGGACAATGATAATACATTAAGACTAGTATGTGTAATGACTAATGAAATGGTTCATGATATGAGATATCAAGTCAATACATGAGTACAAGTTAGAGAATAATGCACTGGATTGACCCGCCATGAGAAATATCACATAGATTATTATATGAAGTGTCATAAATATTTCTCATAGTGATGATGGTGTAAATAATCCTTAGACTTGAGATCCTCAAAGATCCCAACATAAGGAGTTACATATTTTAATACTACTAAACGTTACTCGTAACAGCGTGTACTACAAAAGTAGTAATTGGATATATAACAAACTATGTAGTGGGATGTTGGATGATCAAGATAGAATTTACCCCTCCTATATAATAGGAGTAATATCTTTGGCCTCCTTGATTAAGTGAGACCATAAAATGCATGGCCGTACTCAAATGAGTCGATATGTGATATCGGGGCTCATTTGTTTAGATATGTTTACTCAGGAATCAAGAAACGCAAAGATTGAACTATGCGAGTATGATACACTCCATGGCTCATGTTCAATCAAGATATCTAGGGTAAAGGGATTTAATTACACAGTAATTTCTATCACAAGAAAAAGTAATGTTGAATTACTAATATTTTCATAACTTGGGTAGTAATGATGTGTTGCTAGACACCATTCATTGCTTTTGGCATAAAATGTATTTTATGTCAATGCCAATGTTATGAGAATCTATTGGGTCACACACTTAAATCGTATCCAAAAGAAGTGCAAAAATCCATACAATAATTTTGGTTAATTTAAGAATCCTATTAAGAATAGGAATCTATCGGGTTTTGTTTTAAAACGGTTTTGGATTTAAGCCTAAGAGATTTTGGTTCTATTGTTTTTAATAAATCCAAAATGGTTTTAGATTTATTAATTAATAAATAAAAAGGGAGAGAGTGTTGGTCCAATGCATGTATAACACATGGCATGCAATAGGAAAGAGTGTTGGTTCAATGCATGTACAATATATTGCAATTGATTTTATCAAAAGAAAGAGGCACATTTTTTTGGCCAAATTTTTCCTTGAAGACAAAAAAATATTCTGCACTTTGAATTGCTTCTTGCTTGCTTGGGTTGGCCAAATGTTTTCTTCTTGAGAGCCACGTGTTTGGTTTTTCTGCTTAGCCTTCTTCTATCCAAAACAACCACCACATATTTCTTGTTAGAGTAACAAAAGAAAAGAAAAACAGTCTTGAAGTTGAGAACTTGAGGAAGAACCCAAAGAATAAAGTTCTTGGCTAGCACCAATGAATTTTGTTAATCTCTTTTGGTTAATTGTTTGACAATTAACTTAAAGACTTGGAGACGATTGTGTGAACACCATAGAGGCAAGGATCTTTTGGTTTTTGCTGGAAATTCAACAAGGAAAAACTTCACAAATGAGGTTCTAGCGGTTTGAAGGTAAACTTTCTTGACAACCAATTTGATTTCATTTCATTTGGATCCTTAGAGGAAACCAATTTTTTTTTCCAGCAAACTTTGATTTGGTTTCCAACACTCTGAAGCTAGTCTACTTGGATCAAAATTGAACAATTTCACTATGCTAGTGACCTTGGCGTATTTCTTAGCAACTTTCTCTTTGGCCACGGCTATCTTTACCCTCTTTCCTTTTTGTGATGACTTGATGACCTCGGGCAAGACCAACTTCACTCATAGATTCTTTTGTAAGATCTGTAGCGCTTGGTATCTCCTTTGAGGCCAAATTAGATTCAATGCTCCCAAAGTCACTTTTGAATTTTACCATTGTAAGGAAAAATCAATTTATTAATTGTACTAACAAATGAAATAAGTTAAAATTTATTTGAATAGTTGTCTTACACTGTCTTTCTCTCAGTTCTGTGTTTTTTTAACCTTGGGGATTTTTTTTTTTCTTATATTTATGAGTATCTTTGGCATCACTATAATACCAATCTATTTATAACTTATAGAGACTAGTTTTAGAAAAGAGAAACTTTTGCTTCTGGTCATGGTGTGTAGTAGGTTTTTGTATCTTAGCTTTAGATCTTGGAAAGAAATAAAAATAACCTATTAAATTTTGATACTTTTTTCACGTAATAGAAATATCTAAATAGCTTTATAGAGCTCTTAGTTGTTTCTTCTTGACATTATGTTTCGAATCCTATTATTGTTCTAATAGAATTGGGGGTTACTTACGCTAAGGCAATTTGATAATGTTTTAGAATCTCGATGGCATGAGAGAAACCTATGGCTTGCTTTTAATTGTTCTTTATATATAGCTTTGTAGCCTATATATGGTCCACATGCTAGCCACTATGACGCCACCTTCCTTATCCTATATTCATTGGGGATGTGAATTTTATTTTGTAATGTTAGGATCCTGAAATCCTCTTAGATTGAAGTTATGGCCTTGACTGATAGGTTCATACTTTTTCAAATATGCTACTAAGGTCTAGGTACTAACTTTTCATTTTTTACGTCATCAGTACCAGCCACTAGCGGTTATTCTCTTCTCTCCTCTACCTTTTTTTCTTATTCTCTTTTGTACTTCTCTTCCATTTTTCCCCATTAACTTAGATCTATCACTACCAAGTGTTACATCCTAGCTTTTCAGCTCTCATTTACTTGCACCCCTTAAAGAAAGACTTTACATTTAACTACTAAAAGAGACAATGGAATTGTAACTCATATCTCATTATACTTTCTACCCTAAATGACTCTTTAAATAATGAATCATAGTGAGAAATACATACTTGTTTTGTCTTATGAAGACTAAGGTTTCTCTTTTAGTTCTATAAATTCCTTCTAGAGCAGTGTCTTCCTATTCTCCCTTAGAAGAAGCTTCATAGGAAAATTTAAAAATAGGGGTAGTAGTGGTTTGTTGAGAAGAAAATAACTTTTCTCTACAATGGTTTTGTACAATATGTTTGCTTACTAATGCCAATTTTCTTTACATCTATCTTTTGGTTTTCTATGTCTCAAATAGCTCAAGATGTGCTACAAAGGGGCGAATGCCTTGGGTTGTGCAATCTTTTCATAACTGTTGTCTTGCCATCTTCCCCTCCCTTGCCCCACTACCATGCTTTCTCAAAGGTTCAAATGTTTTCCATTGTGTTTCTTTCTTTTTTTTTCTTTTTTTTTTTGCTTTGCTTAATTATTGCTACCTCACTACGTGTGGCATTCTTCTGTTCCTCTTTGAGTCTCTTAGAATTCCTCACATGTATTGATATTTCGGACCTTGCAATCTCAGGCCTTATCTCTTATAACAAAGCCTCAATTATTGTAATATTACTGAGGCTTTAGGGGCTCATGTTGGTTACTAAATCTCAATCCACAATCTTAAGTCTGTGGGTAAAAATACACGATAAGTTTGTGTAAGTTGAATAGTAATATTTATAATTGAGTGAGAATTGATAACTATTCCGTTCTTAACTTTACAAGATACATTCCTATGACATTAGATTTTAGGTATATCTCCTCTCATAGGCAGGGTTAATATGTTGCCTTCTACTAAAGAACTATTCTATATTTTGAGCTATAATTGACTTAAACATCGGAGGACTTAGCATTCAATCAATCCTAAAATCCATTTTCCAAGAGGACTTTTTTAGTGATATGGGGTCAAACTCGTATCCTAAACCAATTGGTGGATGTTAGTCATCAATAACTATTTAATATTTATTTGTAATATTTTTCACTTGTTTCCATTTATCCCTATGATCTTTTTGCCCTTTGATCATCATTTTTGGGTCATTTTCAAGAGAGACTTTGGATGATCAACAACTTGTCATTTGTTGATCATTACTCAAGAAACTCTTGATCTCTATCAACATCATTTTCTTTTTTTTTCTTTTTTTCAAAACCATTTTTTTTTCATGTTCAATATACTTTAAACCCATAGCATAATTGTCTTGACATTTTACTTGATGATGCGAATTACATGAGACATAAGATGGCTTTTTCTATAGTTATTTGATTTTTCACCAATTTTCCTTCATATTCAATAATAGATCATATTGACATGATTCATTGATTTAAAATTTTTATGACCGTCATAGTCATTTCATTTTTAACTAATCAATTATTTTAGTTTCTTCATTAGGCTAATAATTGTATTTTTCATAGTCATCGAAATCTTTTATTTTGTCATTAAATAGTAAATGATCATTTTTAAGACTATTGTCAAATCTTTAGTAGCAGACCTCTCACATGACACTTTTTTCTAGTATTACTCTAAAATGGGCAATCTCTCATTGTTTTTTGTTAAGCAATCAATAGTAGATTCATTTTAATAGTGTTGGCTATGGAGTTAATTATCATTCAATCCTATGATTGGGTTTGCATGTTGGATTATGCCCTAAGATCCAATCATGTGATGATGGTTTAGGCATATATTGTATCATAATGTTTATAATTTATGACAATTTATTATTATGTTTATTTCCATATCTACACTTTATGAATAAATATGATAATATCCCAAGAATTTAATTATTTTAAAAATATCCGTAGTCAAGTATTATCATTAAATGGGACAATGATAATACATTAAGACTAGTATGTGTATTGACTGATAAAAAGTGCCATGATATAAGATATCAAGTCAACACATAAGTACATGTTAGAGAATTATGTACTAGATTGACCCGTCGTGAGAAATGCTACATGGGTTATCATATGAAGTGTCATAATCATTTCTTATAATGATGATGGTGTAAGTAATCCTTAGACTTGAGGTCACTAGAGATCCCAACATGAATAATTACATGTTTTGATACTACTAAACATTACTCGTAATAGGGTGAACTATAAAAGTGGCAATTGGATATGTAATGAATTATGTAGTGGGATTTTGAGTGATCAAGAAAGAATTTGCCCATCCTATATAATGAGAGTGATATCTTTGGGCCCCTTGATCAAGTGAAACTATAAAATGCATGACCGTGCTCAAATGAGTCGATATGTGATATCGAGCTCATTAGTTTAAATATGTCTAACTTGGGAATCAAGAAATGCAAATATTGAACTATACGAGTGTAACACACTCCATGGCTAGTGTTCAATCAAGATATCTAGGGCAAATTTGTAATGTGTGAAATGAAATGTTAAATCGATGAAGAAGGAAAAAGAATGGGCAAGGAAATTGGAATAGGTGAGATGAAGCGGAAGAATGAAGTGACGAAGAATGAAACGAATAGGCGCGATATTTCTCATCTTTTAAATGCTTGAAAGGCATTTAGGTCTTTTCACACGGTCAAACTACCTTAACCTGCTATTTTGGTAAGAAAGTTTTAGCAGCTGCTATATTTCAATTACCCAATTGAAAATGTGCTATTTTTGCAAATTTTTCTTTTGGATGGTACGGAATTAACTAAAAATAAATAATAATATTTAACTTTTGGAAGTGAACCCCCCCCCCCCCTCCTCCTCATGGAATAAACTAAAACACACAAGAAAACTTTGCATTAGTTCATTATAAAGTTGACGAACTCTATTAAGAAAATAGGAAGTAGGGAACTGTTTGGCCCTTCCACTAATAGACACAAATAACACTTATTTCATGGGTATAGATATATTTAAAAGTAGAAAAGGACTCAAATAAATGTTAGGAATTTGGCGCAAGAAAAATAAATACATAGAAAGATCATAAAAGCCACAAACAAGTTAAATCCCAATTTAGATCTAAAAGTTTGAGTCAGTAAATTTTGAACCTATCTTACTAAGTAAGTGTTTATATTTCTCTCTACAACCAATGTGAGACTAATATATTGACTCATAAACTTTAACAATCTCTCTTTTTATAGATAGTTTACATATTAAATTCCAATTCCATCTAGGTTCTTTGAACGCCAAGTATATTTGGCCTACCACTTGTATACTTATTTACAAACCCACCTCTTACTCACACAAAAAGGGCAAACTTGATCCAATCGAGCAGAATATACAAAGAGATAATATATGCATATACTAACAAACTTACTAACCACTTGATGAATAACTAAAGTTACCAATATTGGGCTCTAATAATACTTGTTAAGAATTCAACATGGGGAGAAAATTCATAAAGAATACAAAAAAGCTATTGATAAGTAAGTTGAATTCTAATTTAAATCTAAAAATTTAAATCAATAAATTATGAGCCCATCTCACTTATTAAATATTTTATATATTTTTTTGAAATCAATGTGAGACTGGTAGGGATGGCAAAAATTGGGTTCAGGGTTAGGTTTCTCAGTCCCATCCCCAACCCTAAAAATTGGGTGTGCCCCCAACCCCAATCGGTTTTTAGAGGTTATCCCCATCGCCGCCCCCAATCAGGTTTCAGGTTCCCCGCAGGGACCCCAAAACCCGATGATGCTGTTAGGAGCAGACCCAATCGGGTTAAACCCGAATCCGAACCAGATCATTTCGAGTTAAACCTGAACCCGAAATTAAATTGATTACATGTCTTCAATTTACTATGTCAGGATTTGAACATAGGAAATTAGGAATCTAAATTTCATAATTATCAAGCCACATTTAGTCAACATACGAAATTAAATATATTTAATTAATTACGCAAAATCAGTGATTTTTCATATAATAGTTCAAACCCATTGTAACCTTAACAAATTTCATATAAACAAGATATGAAGCAATAATTTAATGAAAAAAAAGCAATAATTTAATAAAAAATTAATAAAAATTTTTAGATTAGTATATATGAAACACTAGGGCCATATATCTTTCAACAAACGACATTCAAATTCTATATTTTCTTGCAAGTTGAAGCATAAACATCTATTCTCCAATGGTTGTTTTATGGAAATATACAATGTCACAATGATTATTAAAAGCACAAAATGGTGTCACTATATAGAAGAACATTTTATTTGTTATTTAACTTTATTTCATTCAAAATTATAAATATGTTCATTTCTTCAATTCTTATATTATATTTAATCAATTCTAATATATGAGTAAAACTAATATAAATACATGTCATATGTAATAGTAATACAAATCAATTGGTCAAATGCTCAAAACACTAGCATTTAGTTAATTAGCTCCATAATCTTATATATATATATAACACTTCTTATATGTATAAATATAACTCAATGTAATTTGTATGAATGATGAACCATACACTATGAGTTATAAATTTAATGATTATTTAATATGTTTGTATAAATGTATGGATTATAACTCATAGATTACAATCTCAAATAGTTAATTAGACTTACAAAGCATAGTTGGGACATATAAAATGCTTATTAATTATTTTCTTAACATGATTACATGAGATAAGTGGTTCATTTACTAATTAATATGTAATAATAAAAAAAACCTTTTTCCAATTTAATTTATACTATGTTTCCTATAATCCTATTTCAATTACAATAGAATAAAAACTTCATAGTTCTTACTTAAAATTCTATTTGTAATAGAATTGTCTTAGAAAAATTAATGAAAAAGTCATTTGTGACGCTCTATTTTATCAAATTTTTAATCTTCTTCATGAATTTGTAATTGCAACAAATTGAATTCTAAATATAAAAATTAAAACATGAAATAATATTACCAAAACATTTTTTCGGGGATTGGGTTCTTTTTTGTCAGATTTTTCCCCAACCCGGTCATTTGAAGTCGGGGTCGGGTTCTGGATGGGAATAAGTAAACTCATACCCGCCCAGACCCTGAGTTTCATTCTAAACCCCAAACCCAATCCTAAACCCAAAAAAAAACTAGGTCAACCAGGTTTTGACCGGGCTTGGGTTCGGGGAACCCGTCGGGTGGGTTTAAATTGCCATCCCTAAAGACTGGTATGCCTACCCATAAATCACAACAATCTAATATTTTTTGGACTACAAGAATACTAGTTTTTAACCCCAAGCAAAGTGTGGGTTATGCCCAGGGCTAATATAAAATTTAATAAATATTAATTTTCAAAAATTTTATGTGATATGTAAAAAATATATAATTAGTATTTTTGACTATTTTGACTATATTTTGTGAAATTTAAAATTATTTTTCAATTAATTAAACAGTTTTTTATATAATTATATTACTAATTAAAGTATCATGTGTTTCTATTTTTCGAAAAAGAAATCTCCTAATTGAGTATTAAAATTTGTTTATTATGTGTAATTTAAGCAGTAACTATAAAATTAATTCGATCAATTATTTAATTAACACCCACATATTGAAATTAAAAAATATTATAACTTTGATACATATGGCCTTTTATTTATTGTTACTACATAAATTAATTTAAATAAAAAAAGATTTAGTTTAATATATAGAACTAATTGAAGGTAATAGTTATATAATATCTAAATAAAAATATGTAAAGTAGAGTGTGACTTTTCTTGAATCCAAACTGGAATGACTAGGAGGCGGAGAAGCCACTAGGCTGAGGAGAAAAAAAAAACTAGTAGGGGCGACAAAAGGTGCGAATTTCATACAATTGTGGCTACAGTTTTTACTATAGCCACAGTGTGTGTGTGTGTGTGTGTGTGTATAGATATATATTGGTATGGCAGTCTCTATGGCCCTAGGTCATTGGGCTTATATCCCTAGGGTAGGAGTCAGCGTTGAGCAGTCTAATGGAAGCCATCAATCTGGGCTTTGAAGCCAGTGGCCATTTCATACGGGTGTCACGCGAGGCTTTCCTACTGAAGGTTTTGGGGTACTAGCTTGGGAGGAGGGGCAAGCACACGATGATACGCAATGTAAGTCCGCGCAGGGACAGGAGTTAGGGCCAGCCAGTGCCGCACAGGGTAAATCTGCCTAGTCCGTTGATTGAGTTATTGCTAAGGGGAGCTGTGCAAGTAGAGGCCAATAAGCAAGTGATTTTGTTGCTCTTAGCTAAGTTAGCTAGAAGGTGCAGTCCCGTTTTCTCGGAGTGCCATGTCTTAACTGCAATCTATTGGGTTAGGTTAGCTATGTTAGGACGAGGTTTTCAATGATCCTCTCCTGTACTGTATTCACTTTGTAATTTTAACAGTTAATACAATCAGTTACTTTTGGTTAAAAAAAAAGAGTATGACTTTTCTTTTATTGGATAAATATGTCAATTATTTATGAACACGTTATTATAATTTACATAGATAATTATACATTAAAATATTTTTAAATATTTCTTTTGAATTAGCACTTATATCCTTTAGTCAAAATATTTAAAATAATAAATGGCAAGCAATTAAATTATATTTAATATTTATTTCTTTAACTTTTTAAATATATTTTACTAAGCAAATTCTTTTAATATAAAAATAAAACTTTTAAGAATATGTATACACATAGATACAAGAGAAATGCATAAGTATATAAGATTATTCTATATGGTGATACAAATTGAAACAATAAATTCCATGTATGACAAAAACTTTAATTAATTTTAGATTTTTACAATTGAATGGATTTGAAAACAAAAAGATAATTAATTAATAATAATTTTTCAATTTGAAAATTAAAAAAAATCTAATAAAAAACTCTTAAAGTGAATTATTATATTAAAAGTGATACACAATAGTTCCAAATTTTGATAAAATTACACTTATACTGAAAAGCAACCCTACCAACAAAAATTAACACCTACCCCTCTTTTTATAATAATAGATAGAGAGCTATTGTGATATACATTACCCATATTAATAACAACCTCACCAGCAAAAGAAAAGAAAAAGCATGCAAATGAAGATTGAATAAATGGGAAATTTGCAAATATAGCACCTTTGACCGTTGACTTTGCAAATATAGCACCCTCCTTTTTTTCTTTGCTGTTATAGCACTTCAACACTGCACAAAGACCAACATGCCCCTTTCTTCTATTCTAAAACCTAAGGCGCATCCGTTCTTCTTCATCATTTCCAACACCATCTTTTTTAATTCCTCATTATTCTTTCATTTCCTTTAACACCCACTCTTCTACTAAAACAGCACCCATTTCATTCCTCTACTTCAAAACTTCAAAACTTCAAAACAATACATATCACCCGTTTCAATGGCAAATGCAAAAGGAGAACCATCATTTTCAAGAAAAAAAGTGCAGGCTCACAAGGTCAGTCGAAATTTCACTACAAATTGTCATTTTAATCTTACAAATTCGTACAGAGAGTGTTTTGATAGAGTGCAGTGTTATTGAATGTTTGAATTTGAGTTGGGTTTGTTTGAATTTGTAATTGGTTTTGAACAAAAGTGCAATTGGTCGAAGCAGAGGTTGAGCTCTAGGTCTAGTAATTAGTCGAGCCGCATGGTTGGTCGAGTATTTAGTCGCGTTAATGGTCGAGCACGAAGTCGAGTAATAGTGTACGTCGAGTTAGTAGTTGAGCCATGTTAGTCCGATTTAGGGTTTATCGAGCAAATTATCAAGCATGAATCAAGCATGTTCCTTGTTTTTTCTGTCATGTCTTACAGGAGAAATAGGACATCGTAGCTCAGCATATGCATGAACGAATAAATGCTCTTGCCCCCGAAATAGCGGCGACAGCAGAGAAATGCCAGCAATACACTGGCCGTGTAAAAAAGGCCGTCAAACATTTGGATAAGACAGCCAAACATTTGGATGCTCGTGTTGAGAAGCTGAAGGCCAAAATTCAACATTTAAAAAATGCCATAGCAAATGTTTCTGAAAAAGTAGGAAATGTTTCTGAAGAAGATGAATGTAGCGCAGTTGAAAACAATTGACAAGAAACAAATGTCAATTTGTATTTGTCTTCACTTTTATTTTAAAGAACATTTTAAGAAATTGTCATTTTTTCTTTTGTCTCTGGAACATTTTGTTGTTATTCAATATAAGCCATTGGTATATGTTGAATATCAATATGTCCAGCTACCTGATTAGTTTAGTCCTTATGCGCAACATTTTGTTGGCTTCATAGTATCGACATATTAATCGACCAGTTTAGTCCTATTACTCGACCTATTAATCGACCAGTTGAGTAGGCATACGTTCAGTCTGTTTAGGGCTTCACTCTATGCTTGACTTTCAACTCAGCCATAAACTCTAATAAATAAGTCGTTTTTTTCTGTTCCGCGCCCGACCATAAACTAGACTGGTACAACACTCGACCTTCATCACGGGGTGACACTCGACCTTAAACTCAGCCTTAAACTCGACCAAATAAAAAAAAATTTTGGTCGATTTTTTCTTCTTTTTTTTTTGAATTTAACTCGACCTAATAGTCGGTCGAATATTAAGTAGAGTTTAGGTCGAGTTCGATCTAATATTCAACCAATTACTATTTAGACTTATTGTTTGACCTAAAACTCGACTTTGTATTCGACCTAACCTTGTGCTCGACCTAAAACTCGACTTAGAGCTCGATCAGTTTTGTTGAAGTTCACAAACCCAATTCAACTTGTACAAATTTCAACTAATATCTTCCTAATGTGATTTTTTCTCCACGGTCATGGCGTTCTTGTTTGAAGATGATAATCCAATGGGATATGCGAATAATAAGGAGTGCAAACAATAGGGTGTGAGAACAAATTTTATTGAATCGATAAAGATGAAGACGAAGATAAAGTACTGTGTCTTTATGTTTTACAAGAGAAGATGAGGGCATGTTGGTCTTTATGCAGTATTGAAATGCTATAACAGCAAAGAAAAAAAGGAGGGTACTATATTTGCAAAGTCAACTGTCAAAGATACTATATTTGCAAATTTTCCTTGAATATTGTATATTTATTTGATAAATTCTTCTCGTAAATGAATTAAATTCTGAGTTATAAGATTGGTTAAATTGCATCATTATTTTGGAATAATGTACGAGTTTTTCACTCTTTATTTCCTCCTCACACAAACGCTTAAATACGTGGCTCTAACTTTTAAACATTTTCAGGCCTTCATGGAAGTGTTGACATTTGAAGATAAATACCTCATCGATACCTTTAAGAGTTCTATTTCTATAAAATTAAATTACCGTCTTATCTTTCAATTCCTGGGTCTTTTGGCTTGACCAATGCATTTGTTTCGGTACTTATTTTTTCTATTCATTTAAACTACCGCCTGCGTTTCAGTTTGTAACAACCAAGTCTTCTGGACTGACCAGTGAAAATCTCAGTTGGTGGCCTATATTGATGAATAAAATAAATTGGCGGGCGAAGCGAAAAGGACCTGAAATGCGAGCAACTAATGTAGAACTCATTTTACAACATTTAAATTTATGATAAATAACTTGTCCAGTCCTCCATGAACTTGGTCAAACAATTCTAGCTAGCTCTCTTACCCTAACTAGGTTCCTTTCCTAGTCCAGAAGTGCACTTTCCACTCCACCATAACCAGAAAACATAAAACTTTTTCTTTTTGGAGGGAGATTTTTTTTTTAACTTTAATTAGTAGAAACCATAAGCTTACATTGGAATTACAAAGCATCCAACCATGGTCTATTCCCAATGCATTTGTCGGGAATTCCCAAGGCGCCAATTAGCCTATCACGGCTTCGGGGAGGGGTGTAGATTTTTCTTTTTGCACTGAATAATTAAAATAATAATAATTATTATTATAAATACTTGGAACTATATAATTTAACACTTTCAGTAATAAAATGATAGTTTAAATGTCACTTAAACTTAGGGAGGAAATTGACTGAATAGAGGAAGTTTACGAATTTTAATTGAGAAAATTATTGTAAAAACTTAAAATTCCTATGGCTAATTTTCAACTTCAAAAATTTAAGGGGCACTGGCCCACCCTCAACAAAATATGTACGATTTAGAAGGGAGGATCCATAATTTGGTTGTTGGATGCCATCTTAAAGGCAAAACGGAACCCCCAAAATAGAACTGTCGGGAATGTTTTGCCAAAAAAATAAAAAAATTAAAAAATGGGAAAAGGAAAGAGCAATCCATGAGCGGGTCTATCATTTGCAAAATTGTCCAAAGCAATAATTTGTCGTGTAGTGCTATAATGAGAAAGTGACATTATACGACTGGAATTTAACCTTGATCCAGGTTCGAAAGAATACATACAATCGACCAAACTCTAACAAAGGAAAATTACTAATTACTATATTTTACAAAACAACTTCTACGGGTGAAAAAAACAAAATAGGTCAGTTTTGAACTGATCTTTCAGAGATCATTATCTGGGGAGGTCCAAACAGAAGCAGAAAGCAGGCGCCGAGATTTCCAACCCAAAACAAGCTTCTTGTTGGCTAATTCCTCCACCACATAGCCATCGTTAAAGAGTCCCAGTAACAGCTTTGCTTGACAGTGATTGGCAAAGCTGATGCTATTGGGCTGGAAGCCCATTGCACCCAACCATCCCCCCCAAGAGCCCCCCTCCCCCTCGCCACGAGCTCGGTAAATACGAGCTACTGACCCGGTTATTTTGGGCCCTAAAAAAACTCGTTCTACCAGTGCCCTAGCTCGACTTTGCATCGGGAATCCTGCCTCAAGCGAATCGTAAACGGCAGAGTAATGATGCAATGAGTCCATAAATTTACCCACAAATCCCCCGTCTACAGTGGGACCCACCTCTTCCTCGACCAAAGTAACTACTCTTGGGTTGAGCGTCTTGGCTCCCGATAGAAACGATGCGATCGATTCCGGAGTGCGGTAGCTGAAGTGTGGCAGATGTAACATACAATTTATCACCAGGGCCTCCCCTCGGACAAGTTTTAATGCCGATGGTCTAAACGTTTCGTCCGACTCCAACCTACACTGATGGAATGTAAAAGGTTGACCGATGGATGCTGCAAAAGCCGTCAATCGCCGGCCGGTCTCTTGGATGGTTCCGAATGACCGTCGGCCATTCCCACTCCTTGACAAGGCGGTGATCCTAAGATGTGGCGTTGTTGGACCATCTGTTCGAGACACCAGGGCTTGCATTAGCGAGGCCCATTGGAGCCCCTCCATAATATCATAGTCCACAACGTGGACTCTTCTATCGTGGGCCACGGCTTCCAAAATGGCCTGATTGGCAGTGAAGTGTCCAAACTTGACATAGGGTGACATGTCCTGTAACAACTGAAATGCTGCAAGGACATCCGTCTGATGGTGGTGATCATCCTTGTACTGAGGCCCATGATTATTCAACATATGCTTACCATGCCCACCTGCTCCCCCGGCAGACCCTTCAAGCAATCCTTGCAGGGCATCCGTGAAATAGGCGGCCAATCTCTCCAAATTAGTTCCATCATTTGGAGACACCAACTCCTTGAGCCGTACCAATATCACCCTAGCCAATTCGCGGCTCTTGCTGATACCAGTCAAAGCCTCTGCCGCTGCCATGAGTAGGTGAACAAGCCGCAACCCTTTGAAATCCTCTCCACAATCTTCGTCTTCGCTGTCCATCATCACGGTTTCCGGAGACACGGCGGAGCTCCGCCCGTCCGGGATGGGCCAAGAAGGACAGTGGACGTTTTCATCCATCATTGATTCAAAGAGTTCAGGAAACCCAATATCATTAATTTTCTTTTCATCACCTGAGAGATCATCCCAGTCGACAACTGATGACCAGTCATTCCAATTGCAACAATTGTCATCACTGGAAGTGGTAGTGGTTGTCGTGGTGGTTGCTGTGGTGGTGGTGGTGGTGGTTGTGCTATAACAAGAAAAATCAAGCTCCATAATCGTGTTATTAACAAGCATCGCCATGGTTAAGCAAAGTAACTCTTGACTACTTTGCTTTAGCTTAGGCTGAAAACAAAACTGGGATTAGCTTAGAAAGGAAAGGAAAGAAAAAGCTCAAACATGAGAAACTATGGTTAGCAAGTGATTAATGCTAAGGTATTTATAAATGGGAAGAATTAAAGTAAAGGGTTACCGTCCTATTAAATGGCAAATCTTATCAGAGTTGTGTATACTTTCTTTATTTATTATATTGTCTATGTCTTAATCAAGATTTCAGAGTTTTGGAAACATTGTCCATTGTGATTTCACCATTATGGCCTTGGTCCAAAAATACCTGTATACTTTATTGCTTAAATCATATATCAACAGCCTAATGATATAAATAATGATTTTGATTTAGAAAATCTATCTAATTATTAACCTTATATTTACTTCTTATTTTTTAACATAATCACTGAATAACGTAGCTCAATTGTAGAGTTATTCTGCAACATATTACTCTTTTAAAAATATACGCATTTGCAACAAAATTATTAGCAACAATAATTGCTTTCCATTTTTTCCACAAATGGGTGCTACTTTTATACCTTTGTCCATTTCATCTGTATATATGTTCATTACAACGTTATAATGCAAATTATTACTCTAAACCTTATATATTCTATACGATAGTGAAGGATATTCAATGGTTCCTGTGTCAATAGTGTGGATGCTGCATTGTTTATTTAAGTAGTTGAGTTGGGAGGGTAGGGTATCATACTCAACTAATTAAGCTAGTGCTTTCTTTAATTAGGTGCTGAATTTATTAACCACCAATTAATAGGATTTTGGTTCTTAATTATTGATACCGGCATTGTAGTTATAGGTTTATAAAATTTTTGGATTATATTCTGCAAAAATTTTGTATTTTTCTGTTTACAAGTTATAATTGCCTAGTCGTACCAATTTGTATATCTTTTATGTTAAGTATATCTTAATTAGGATAATCATACAGATCGTTAACATGGTACTCATTTAACCAGACACTCTCGTGGAGAACTCAAGGTCTGACACCCAATTCCTTCATAATGGAGAGACATAAAATTTGTAGGTAACGATATCAGGAGGCCACTCTTTTGCATTGGCAAATGATCTTATGTACCAAACATTACCTTAATCTCACTTTGGAGTTGTTCATGAAGTATAAAACTTTTTTTTTTTTTTCATTATTGTGTATGTTTTCTCTTCACAAGTCCCATCAGAGAGATATGAAGCACTAGTAAAGAGTCAACATCCCTACACTCGCCAGCGGGGTAATCTGGGGTAGGGTCGTACTTTTTTGTTAAATAGTCAATATGAAATTGATCAAGAACAATTGTTTTAAGCTAGGACTTAAGCTTTGAAATTGGAAAAAAGAATAGCTGCATAATTGAAAAAATGAGATTATATAAGCATACCTATAAAATACTAATATTACACATTAAATTTCGAGTAGTCAATTTATAATCAAAAAAGGATTTATAATTATTCCATAAAAAATGAAACAAAAGATATGATAGAATTAAAATAATTATTGTGTTAGATCTACAAAATGTTAAATAGAGATGTGTATACTAGATCGATATTAATACTATAAGTTGTTTTATAATAAAAGCAAAAAAAATCAATTGATGAAGATAATTTAAATAATTGTATTTTTTAACTATTTTTTAACAAAGAATATCTTTTAATCAATTAAGACTAATATTGAGTGTATTATTTTTACTATTCAAAATTGTATAGTCTGATTTATATAGAGAAGAGTTTTTAGTTGTTCGAATTATTCAGAATTATGGAACGAAAATTCAATAAACATTATTGTTATTTTTCAAAAAGAGTTTGCCACTTTGACAATATTGATGCGGTCCTTGTACTCAATATTTAAGAATGATTTAGGCATGATAAGGATGGTTTTAATCCAGGCAAAGTTGCAAAACTTAAAAAGATTTAGTCCTAGCAATCAAACTCCACACGTCGATCAAGCAACTAGTTACTGTGATCATCTGAATGTATAGAAAAATCCACTGTCCAAATGCAAGTGACAACAACCCAACTTTACATCCAATGCCAAGAAATTACGTCTAAATTGGATATCACATTGGATCTTTTGTTACATTTTTTGTGTGTCATTATACACTTTAATTAGTTAGTACAAATTTTATAATTTATACTAATATACATAGTATTAGTATCTACTTTTATTTTAATTAATTTTAATATTAAGTTTTCTATTTTTTGTATCAACACAATATTCTAATAAAATTTTGTACTATTTATAATTTTTTCCTACACTTAAAATTTAAAATAAATATAATCTAATAACAAAAAAAATAATAATTAAACTTTTAGTATTAGAATTTATCATAATAAAAATGAATATTAGTGATTACTATAAATTAGAAAATTTATGTTAATTAATTAAAGTGTAAAATCTAAAAGACACAAAAAGATATAATATGAGATCTTTGGTGGTAAGCTTGACATGTTCTTGGGTGGAAAGATTGCAAAAGTTAAAAAGAAAAAGGGAATTTTATCAAGCAATCATGAAGTGGGTCACTGTTTATTGAAAAATTAAGGCCATGGAAACACAGAGAGAGAGAACCAGTCTTTCGTGTAATAATCAAATTTTGAGAAAAGATTATGACAACTTTTAACTAGCTGTAGTTGATCATTTTCCTAAAGTTGACAATCTTAATGACAAATTGCTGTCCGAACTCTGGGCAGAATCCAATAACTAGTTCTGAAAAGGGGAAATAGCTATATTATATCTCCATATACGTATAAAAAAATACTAACTTCTTTAGAAAGTGAATCAGAGTTATGAGTTCCATGCAACAAATTCGTCATATTCTACATATTTTAAAGAGGTTATCAATTTTCTTCTTTTCTTTTTTGATGATTTTGCTACTTAAGCTAAAAGAGTTGTGACATGAACACAAAAGACATTGTAAAGCTAAAAAGAACATAAGTGAAATGGATATGTCAATTATGTATGTCTCAACGCTGTAGTTGGTATGTTGAACAATCTATTTACTAGATGTTCAATTAATTGGCCTGCACAAAGTACAAAGATTATGAAGATGGATTGAATGGTTGGGAGAATTTTTTTGTGAACAATTTCGCTTCCTTTTCAATTTTCTCTAATTAAATTGTGCTTCCTTAATTTTGGAAACATTTAAGATTTAACCTCATTAGCAACAACGCATGCAGTGCTTGTTTTTATTTTATTATTAAACTAGTATTTCACTGTGTAGTTACACAATTTATGTAATTGTTGAAAAATAAATTATTATTTAAAATTTTAGATTGTAATTTATTATTTCTCATTCAAAAATATTATTTTTTCAAGATAATTTTTTTTTTAGCAAAAGATTGATAATATTATTAATTGTTAACCGTTAAACTATACAGGTAAATGTCATAAAAAGGATTCTTTTTAGCTCAAAGATCCGTTAAGACTTAACTGACGTCTAGCGTCAAAATAAACCCGTCCACCTACGATGAATGTAAAACCTTTCCTAACTAAAATGTTAAGAAAACAAAACCCTAACTTGGCGACCTCTGCATGCACAGCGTCTGTCGGTCCCTCAGATCATGACCTTAAGCTGTGGATCATCGTGAATGCTCCTCCTTCCAAGTTAGAACTCCAAAACCCTTGAAGAGAGTGAAACCTTGCCAAGAACCACATGAAATCGCCATTGGCTTCAAAATCCAGCAAATGAGCTGCCTCCCATACTAAGGACATAAAACCAACCACCAAACCTTATCGCCTCTGCAACTCCTACTTGAGAGAAAAATGGGCAGGGTGGCCCAGCCAAGAAGAGACGACTAAATCAAATTAAATAGTGGTTAAATTTTTATAGCGAATTTATATGAGAAAATTAAAAATTTATTTGAATAATATGATTATAGATAAAAATGTTAAATTTGAATAATACTATTGAATTCAAATTTAATTAAAAGTCTACTACAAAATAAAAATCAACATTAACTTGTGCAATATAAAAATACATACTGAATTAAATAAAAAGAGACAAGTGTCAAAACTCTAAACCATTTAATTATACACGTGAGACAATTAGACATAACTTGTGTGCGTGGACATTGTTTCCATATATATAATAGATTTAGTTTTTGTTTATTTATATTTATTTATTTATTGGTATTTGTGTGTGTTTGTTTGCTTTTTGAATTTGTGCTTTTTGATAATGTAGTTAGGGTCAAGTGGTACAGATACTCATTGACCACCTTAAAACTTTATTTCCATTATCACCAAGTATATTTGTAACAAATTAATAGTATAATTTATCTCCATCTCTCTTTAGATTTGACTTTATTACTAGTCAAATCCTATAGTTTTTGAAAGAAAAACTACTAATTGTCCCCAGTTTTGATAAATTTAGAATATCAGGTTTTAATTTACATATAAATATATTTATAGTTATTATCTTTGTTTAAAATGAATTGTTATTTATTAACATATAGTTTTGATGTAGTTCTAATACTTTTTAATTATAAAATACTAATTATTTTATCAAATTTTACTTTTAAGTTCAAAAATTAATCTGTAAATTTAATTATTAGAAATATTAATTGCGTGAAAGTCCTTAATTGGTATAGGTAATAAAATCAACTTTTAATTCGAGAAATTAATCCTAGTACATTACTACAAATTTTTTTTTTATGAATTTTCTTATTTTTTAATATTAAAAATATATTTTTTTATTTATATTTTTTTTGATGAAATTATTGACGTTGCTTCATTTGAACTTGTGAATATTTTGAATAGATTTGAATTTTTCCTATTTGATTTTATTTTGAATATTTTTTTTGCCAATACTGGGCCCTTTTTTCCATTTTGTTTCCTACTCCAATTTCAATTTTGTATGTTTTTATGCTTTATTTCTTTTACATTTTACTTGTGGATGAAAATCAAGATAATTTTCAAAACTTATTGCAACAATAAAAAAAATAAATTTATGGTTTCAAGAAGAAAATTTAACTAATCTTTTAGGGTTGTAGTTGTATATATAGTTTGTATGTTAAATTATATTAAATTAAAATTAAAATTAAAATTTAAAATTTCCAAGGTTGAAATATATTATTTTAGTGATTTATTTTCTTTTTCTAATTAAATATGACATTATGAATAACACATTATATTTTATATAGAACAGGGCACTTTGCGCTGACCGAAAATTAATGATATATATATTTAAATTTTTTTCGGTTTCGAGCTAAACTTGAACTGCATAACTGCATGTTCTAATTCAATTTGTGAAATATTGAACTTCAATTGGACTTATAGGTTTAGAGCTATTGGCTACTGGTTTGGATTTTTACTATTTATGAACAGTAAAAAATTCAAAAATTTAACGTTCATGAACAATATTTTACTGTTCATGAATTATTTATTTATTATTTTTTTTTCAGGATTCTTCACAGGTTTCCAACGGTCTCTTTGGGTTAGAGTGTATGGCCTTAAGTCTTTGGGTTTTGGTTTTCTTGTTGGAAGATGATGTCCCCTAGTATGGGAAGAAGCGCTGAGACGTCCTATAGCTGCCTGTTTGCTGGATTTCGGAGCCAGTGGTTAGTTCATGAGTTCATGATGTTCTCGACGAGGTTTCTCTATTGTAGAGTTTTGGTTTTCTTAGTTTTTTAACTAGGAAAGGTTAGGCTGTCCACAGTTGGTGGATGGGTTTGTTTGGACGCTAGGCGTCCGTTATGTCTTAACCATGTTTTCAGTTAAGAAGAGTCATTTTTGAGGATATTGACTTGTATAGTTTAATTTGCAAAAGTTAATATATTATTAAACTTTCGTTAAAAAAAATCAAAATCACCGGTTCAATTTTGGTTTAAACTATTATTACTCAGAAAAAACATGTTTTAAGTTTTAACCATGGATAAATTGGGACATATAGAACTTGGTTGTCTTCCCATACTCCACAACACTAGAGATGCGTGTGTAACCAACCGTTCTTAGGTGTGCAGTAGTGTCACTCACACTCCTTCCTTAGAGTAAAAATTCCATTTAAATAATTTTATCACTGAATTCATCCATATAGCCAGCCCACATATGATTAGAAGTAAAGTTAGAAATATGGTAATAATTGCTTTTGCGTTTTAGGTAAGTATATATAAAATTTTGACTGATAGAAATTGATGCTTTCTCTATCTAAAAAATAGTTCATTTTGAATCAAATATAATTTTTTTAATATTAACTATAATACTTACGCACTATTAAATGTTTAATTTTTTATTTGTGTCTTTAGTTTTTTAAGTGCAAATCAAACATACTCATTCATAATAAGGATAAAATAAAAATTGCTTTTAAAAATGAACTTTTTTTTTGAGAATGAGAGGGGTATATGAATGTAATTCAAAGTAGAAAATGTATGCAAATCTATTATTGTATTATCGTAATGTGAAATTGGATTGGATTGCTTTTTACTTCTTCCATTTAAAAAAAAAAGTTCACTTTTAGATTGATATAACTTTTTTTTTTAAGTTATAAGAAAAAATAAATTTTTTATCTTTCCTCTTTATATGGTTATTAATAATAAAGATATTTTAGTAATTTACTAAAATGGACTATTTTTTGTAACAAAAAAAATCTGGAAAGTTTTTTTTTTTTTTTGTGATTGAAGAAGTATTATTTTCATTATTTTGGGCAACTTCATATTACGAAAATAATTAGCGGAGTTACTGCTTATGAGATTACACAATCTTACTAAGGGTAAATTACACTTTGCTATCTAATACTTTGGGTTATTAGGTAACCAATACTTTATTATCTTATACTTCATTTATGTACCTTTTGTCCCTATCATTACTATTGATAAATTAATATATATAATTATTTAATTTAATACCAAAGGTGCCCCCATTTATAGAGTTTTTTCTATTTGTGCGATGGTTTTTTAAAAAATGGAAAATAGTACCCCCATTCGTACCTTTTCCTTTAAATATTCTTCTCTTATATTTTTTAAATTTAGTTTATTTTAAAATATGAATGGTCCATTATTTGTGTCTGATCTGTATTCTAAAAGGAAAACTTAGTGGTGACCTACTGTCAGTAGATTTTCTCTAGGTTGCAAGTTACACTTTGATAAAAATGTAATTTGTTGAAATTTTGAAAATTTTTGTATATTTTTATTGTATTAATTTACTTTAAAGTTTTTATTATTTTATTTTCTTTATTATCAATTTAAATTTTACTTTCAAGTACAATTAGTTGTAATCTAAAATTAATCAAATTTTTTTGTAGATAGGATTTTTTTATAATTTTTATTATCATATAAATTTTGTGACTCACATACACTTATATATTTCTTTTATATATATTGTTAAAATTTTTATTCTAATATTAAAAAAATTTAGTTAGTAGTATATGTTAAAAATTTATAGAAATAAATGTTTAAAATAATTTAACATGATCCTCATTTATTATTTTAAATACTTTGACTAAAAAATATCAATACTAATTCAAAACATTATTTAAAATTATTACAATGTATAATTATTTAAATAAATTATGAACACTATGATTGCAAATAATTGGCATATTTATTTACAAGAAAAATTCATACTCTACATTTACATATCTTTATTTAAATATTTTATAACTATTACATTCAATTATTTCTACTTATTAAATTAACTAAATATACTTTTATATAAATTAATTAACATCGCAATAATAAATAAATAGTTATATATATTTAAAGTTGTAATATGTTTTAATTTCAATATGGTAGTATTAATTAAATAATTAATTGAATTAACTTTATATCTACTACTTAAAGTTACACATACTAAACAAATTTTTATATGCCATTAATAGAATATTTTTTTTTAAAAAAATAGAAAATATATTACATGATACGTTAATTGATAATATAATTATATACATTAGTACTCTCTCTGTCCCAAAAAATGAGTGTAGTTTAATTTACGTACAATTTTTTGTTAGTTATTGGGTACAACGTACTTACAGCACAATTCCTTCCAACCAAATTCCTGATTGAGCTTAATGCATTTGTTTGGTTCAAAGGAATTGATTCCAGCTATGAATTCCAATTCCTTTAGAAACCTGAATTGCAATTCAGCCAATTTAGTCATGAATTGCAATTCCTTGCACCAAGGAATTGGCCAAAAAAATTTCTTCCAATTTTGCCCTTCCAATTTTATTCAAGAATTTCAATTCTCACTTTATTTTTTCTCTCTCATCATGTTCTCACTCTACTTTCTCTCTCATCTGTTCTCACTCTGTTTTCTCTCTCTCAACATTTTATCACTCTTTTTTCTCTCTCATCATTTTTCTCACTCTGCTTTCTCTCTCTCATTATTTTCTCACTCTTCTTTCTCTCTTATCATTTTCTCACTCTATTTTCTCTCTCATCATTTTTCTCACTCTAATTTTCTCACTCTTCTTTCTCTCTTATCATTTTCTCACTCTATTTTCTTTCTCATCATTTTTCTCACTGTAATTTCTCTCTCATCATTTTTCTCACTCTACTTTCTCTCTCATCATTTTCTCACAAAAATTTCTCTCTCATCATTTTCTCACTCTACTTTCTCTCTCATCATTGTTCTCATTCTACTTTCTCTCTCATCATTTTCTCACTCTACTCTCTCTCTCTCATCATTTTCTAACTCTACTTTCTCTGTCATCATTTTTTCTCACTCTACTTTCTCTCATCATTTTCTCACTCTTCTTTCTCTCTCTTATCATTTTCTTACTCAATAATAAAATGCTTAAGATAAGGGTATTTTAGTCATTTAACACAATTCATTAGTTCTATTCACCCCAACCAAACACAAAAATAATGATTCCAACCTTATTTAAGTCCTTTAAACCAAACTCATTCAATTTAATTCCTGCCTAATTCATTACAGCCTAATTCCCACTGAATTGAAATTCAATTACAACCTTATTCATTACAGCGAACAAAACATGCCGTTAATGCACTTGCTAAATATGTAATTTTATAATTTTATCCTTACTTTTTAATTGTGAGTGTAGACAATTATTATTAATAAGAATATTTTAGAAATTTGGTTTAAAAGTAGATTTTTTTTTTTGGAACGAGAAAGAATTTTCAAAGTAGACTCTTCTTTTTAGCACAAAGGGAGTATTAAATTAACTAAAAAAGAACTTATAGTTCATAAATACAATAAAATAAATTTAAAATATAAATTATATATTTTAAAAACTAAACAAAATTTTTTCTTAAAAAATTAATATTTACTAAAATTTAAAATATAATTGGGCACACCCCGTGCCTTGCGAGGGGCTAAAAAACTAGTACAATGAAAAATCTAGCACCTAATGAATTATGGCAAAGCATTTATAAGAATCTCATATCTATTTTCATGAATCATAGTCTCTATTTCTTTCCAAAAATTTTTTGTCAAAAAGAGTTGATTGGTAATTTTGCTAATTTATATTTTATTTCAAAATTTAATAGGAAATTTTGAATTAATATATTATAACAATATTAGAAATAAAATTTGTAAAATATATCTCTATTTTTGTGGGTTATTCTTTATACATATTTTTTTAAAAAATTGAAAGGCTACTACCAAAAAAATACTAAGAACTTAAAATAAACTATTTCCTGTTAAATACAACAATAATAAGCATTTATCTCATTATATGGGTTCGACTATATAGAACATATCTTGCCGTCCCTTTCTATTATTTTCAATTAACTTTAGATAATTTATATCTTTTTTAATAAGTTTCTTTCCAAATTTCTTTAAGTCTTGCCCTTCTCCTAATTTGAGTTAATAATTTTTTAGCCTCTAAATATCATACTAGTGTATCTAAAATTCTTCTATATACATGTCAAAACCATTTTAAATGTATTTCTCTCATTTTCTCATTTATGGCTATTCCAACTTTCTTGTTAATATATTTATTATTTATTCTATCTAGTTTAGTATGTTTATATATTCATTTTCCCTATTCTTATTTTTTGTTTATGTTCATAGTTAACGCCCCCAACACTTTGATCCATAAAGAATCATTGGTCATGTGGCTATTTTATAAAATTTTCCTTTCAATTTTAGCAATACTTTAGAGGATGCACTTCTAGGTTTATTTCAACTTGCTGGAATTATATGTGAAATATATTTATCAATTTCTTCATTGTTTTGGCGTACATATTCTAATATTTAAAACTATTCTCTATTAAATAAGGAATCAAAACTTAGAAACTTAGACAAATTATTATATAGAAGCAGCCTTTTTCTAATAAAACAAAGACTAGAATTCTCAAAAATATATTTTTCAAAAGCTTTCTCATATAATTTATTAGTTGACAGCAAGCACCCCATCGAGAAGCTAAAACAGTACATTTTATACCCAAAAAAAAAGAGTAATAAAAGGCAATAAATTTGCTTAGCTTTTGAAATCGGTGACAGCTGATTCCTGGTGACCAAAGCAAAGGATGCAGCTGCGACTGCAACTCCGACTGAGATGAGATGAGATGAGACAAGATACAATGATACCTGGAACCAATTTAGTTAGGCATTTATTGGGGATTAAATTTTTTTTATAAATTTATGAAAGGAAAAGAAAAAAAGCAGTTGATTCCTGGTGACCGAAGCAAGGGATACGGCTGCGATTGCAATTCCGACCGAAGTAAGGGATACCTACAACTAATCTAGTTAGGCATTTATTGGAGATTTTAAAAAATTATAAAATTATGAAAGGAAAAGGAAAAAAGAAACTATAGCTTCCTTTATTCAAACGTAAGGTCAATAGAAGTCCAAAAAAATTTTGCTCCGTTCGAAGAAGAATGTCGCTTTTCCCGAGGGGGTGGTGGAAAAACACATTCCTTTGCTTGGACCCAGCCTATCACCGCCTAACTGTTAGAAGACTGAGGCCAAAAATTCACACATTCAAAGGTTGGAAGACACAAAACTGCAAAGAATACACGAGATTTGGTAAGATAATATAAAAAAATAAAAAAGAAAAAGCAAATGTAGTTAAGAACAAATCTCTAAACTTTGGAGTCCCTTTCTCTCAGTCACCGTCAGGGTCACTGGGATCGGCATGTTGGCCAAGGAACACGTAGGCTTAGGGAGACCAAAACAAAAATGGAAGACAATGGCCAAGGATTTGATACGGATCACAAAATGGGAGAAGAACACGGTTCCAAAAGCAATCTGTGGGGAAAAACCTCAAAAAATATCAGTCAATGGCAAGAATGGAACGAGAGTCAAAGGATGGAGAAGACGTAGGCTTAGGGGTGTGTGCAGAGACGACAGAGCTTTGAAAGGAAAGCTTAGGGTTTCGAAGGCTTAGGGTATCGGTGACATGGAGAACACATAGGTACACGTACTTTACTTCAGCAAACGTGGTAGGGAACAGGCGCGCATGGTGCAGACATTTCTTGTCCAAGTGTCCTCACCCGGTAGTTTCTATTGAGGCATTTATAATATATGTTAATAATATTAATTAGTGGAGTAAAGTGTATATAAATGAAGTATGGGATAGCAAAGAATTAGTCATTTTAAAGCATAAGGTAGCAAAGTATAATTTCAATACCAAAAAGGTCTTTAATTTTTTTAAAAGTGAATCAAAATGATTCATGCAATGGATCAGTCTTTTTTAATAGAGGTTATTGTACTATACAATAAAGTTGCATTGAATATATTTTACTTCAAATGGATACGGGCATTGTAGTTAAAAATTATTACTCTTTTCATCCTAAAAAATTTATATTTTGTAAAATTTTCTTTAACCAAAAATAATGATTGGACTTTTGAATGAAAAATCTTAAAAATATTGATACTAATATAACATGTATATCTCATAATTAGAAGCAAAAAAAAGAAAAAGAAAAAGAAAAATTATAATATATTGTATTTTATAAATAAAAAAAGATTGTATCCATTTAAAAGCAGACTTTTTTTTTTTTTGAGAGGAAGAAAGTATTAATTAGGCACAAAAGAAATGATAGCTTGAGGGCCTTTTCAAAATAACTAATCTGATATTTTTTTATGAAAAAAATACATTAATTTAGGGGGACTCAAATGAATAATGGAGAAAGAGAAATAAGAATTGCAATCCGTAACCTCAATTATGCAGCTCCCTTATACAAAGCAATTATGCAGTTGAGAAACTATTATATAATCAATCAATAATTACCAAATCAAGAACCTTGCTTAAATAAAAGATCAAAAAAAAATTATTTTGCTAGCTTTGAATTCTTGCACATTATTACGCAGTTGTACTAACTAGAATGTTCTAAGTTAAATTCTCAACTTTTTGGAAAAAAATAAAATTGACATTCCTGTACTTTGATTCCTCGAGGGCATTCCAAACTGACAAAATGCAACTGAACAATGCACATTACAAGCATAAACAAACTCCATTCAAAGTTCAAACAGAACAAATGCCAAACTCAAAACCATGGAACGTCACTACTCGCAAGATAAAAACTGCCGGACAAACGTTTAAAATAGGCCAAAACATAACAAGGCATTTGGTTCGTAAAAGAAATAAAAGTAGGCGTGATGGTGTTATAAAATGTCAATAGGTATTATTATTTTAATATTATTATTTGAGTAAATTGTACATTTGATCTTTTATAAATAGATTTTTAACTTTTTGAATCCCACATATTTTAAAATAACTTTTTTAGTTCCTTACATTTCAAAAATGGTGTTTTTGATCTCTCATTTGTTATTTTCTATGGAATTTGTCAACAATCTACGCGTGCACACTGCGAGCCATTTTATTGAAGGGTAAAATCATTCTACAACACTTTATTATGAAAAATGGCCAAAAAATCAGTCCGCTAATCCTATCAAAGCTCTAATTCGTATGAAATTCCTAATTTGTCTATAAGCCCTAATTGAGCACAAATTTATCATCAATTTACTGTGATGCATATGATCCAAAGCGAACCCAACTTTTTTAATTAATTGAGAGTTTTAAATCAGTGGAGGCCATCACTGTGGTCCCTTCTTCTCAGCGAACCAAACAAGCACTCATGCTGGAGATGGATCATCTGATATCTTGCTATTGTGGGAAGGTTGCAGTAATACAAACATTTTGGACACTAACAAATCCTGGCAGAAGATTTTATGAATGTGGAGAATATGGAGTAAATTTCTACTATTGTTGTTATGACTTTGAGTTAATTGTGAAAAACATATACTATCATCAAAGTAATAATGTGATTAATTAGGGTATAAGAAAAGCATGGTTGTGAATTTTTTAGATGGTTCAATGAGAAATGTGATCAATGTGAAAGATCAACTAAAATAATTGGTGAGTTACTGAGTACTATTAGGGAGTGGAAGGCAAAAAAAGCAAAGAAATACATACAACATAAATGGATAAAAATTGGACTAATGATGGGTTTGGTTTTGGCATTCTATCATCTTGCTAGAATTTCATGGTGAGAATGGTAACTATTCTAGTGGCATGAGTGCTTAGTTAAGCTGTTGAAATACAAATGTTGGTTTTGTACTTTTTTTTTTGTCTCCAAAGGGTAAATTGCAACCCCTTATAGGATGATGTATTAGGATCTTTGCTCTTGTAGTTGGTTAATTGTATAGGGTAACAATAATAAGGCCAGTACACATATGCTTGTGTTTTCGTATGTGTGTATCCATGACATGAAATTGGGATGGAATATGGAAACTATCACGGCATGTGTAGCTGAAGTGTTATTAGCATTGAATATGCTATTGTGTATGGTAGTTACATCATTGTCGATGCATTATTTTGGACTAAGCAATATATTGTTTGTCATGTGTGACGTTTTTCAGCAAAGGTTTATGCATTGATCATTATGTATACAAAATTGCACCAAACTTTCTGAAATTAGGTACACAAAGTATAGCATCCAATTCATTCTCGAAGCACAACAAAAGTCACAAACAACCCTATATCCCAATAAGTACACAACCATGCGATTAATCAAAAACCGAGTATTCATTCTAGAATATCTAGTATCACCACTACAAAATCATACAACATTAGTTATAGTCACCTAAACAGCATAATGTTAGCTACAAATAACAAAACAGAGGCTAGATTGTACAAAACAATTGTAGTGTACGTCTCATCAATCATACAACCCCCAAAATGAAGCTATACAATGTTAATGTAATCCTAATCATAGTTCAAAATATTTAACCAACATTTGCTTCATTCCCAAATCTATTTGAATTAGCATTTTTGCTATTGGAACCCTACATAAAAAAAAATGTGTATCAACATTACACTAGGAGGAAAAAATTCTAGGAAAAATATCACTTACTCAATAAAATGCAAATGAAAAATAAATTGAGCAATTAACAGAGCATGTAGATAGGCAAATTCATTACTACGGAACAAAGTTGTGATTGTGCTTGTATATTTAGCTCTATTGTGACCATATTGCCTACACAAGTCACACTTGTATCTTTTGGAATTTCTCACCTAACAACATAAAAATTAAATAGACTTGTTGTTAGATACGAGCGTATTACATAAAATCTGGGTATTTAAAAAGGGTAAAGGGCTTAACTAGATTTAGATTACTGGTAGAAGCAACTATTTCTTGCATGGAGGTTGTTGACATACACTAGAACCATTTTTTAACACTGTCTCATGCATCATTGGCTCACCAATTCCACTTGTATTTCCATTATGTTGTGAGATAGCATTGAAGACATGGTTATGGATTGGAGTCTCATTGTCCTTGTATAACCCTTCATCAATGTTGTTTTTGGTTGGGTTGATAGTAGTTTCAACCCCATACTTACTACTTCCGCCAATTTTTTTAAGACACTTCCTACTATTGTGACCAACAGTTTGGCAAACTCTAGAATTGTAAGTGAGATTTGTTGCCTTGAACATTTTTTGAATTTCTTGAGGGTTATTTCTCCTAGTAGAGGATTCATCTGGACCTTTCCTGCTAACTTTTTTTAGTATGCCAGGGAGTTTTATTTGCTTTGGAGGGAGGACTTTAGGCTTGTTAACTTTTTCTCACATATCTTTGCTATTAATGGGGAAAATCGTATTCTCATAAGCTCTTATATATGCCTCTACCTCTCTTGAGTAGAACTCATGAACAAAATCTTCTGGCTCCTCTCTAATTCTACTTATAGAACTTACTGCATGTGGAGAAAGAATGCTAGTTAATTCCTATCTCCTATAACTGCAAGTTTAGGTGCAAAAATCTACTGTGAATTGATCGCCATATGTGCACTTAATTTCAAACATCAACTCTCTAGCTTGAGTTGTTATACACTTATGTGACCTATTTTTCATCTTCTTTAACTTTTTCTAGATTCTTGGCCCTAAATTTCGATGCATCTTTGAACTAGTTTTCCTATTTTTTTTCTAACCTTATCATCAAGTAGAATTGGATGCCCTTTAACAAATCGAGTATTGGCTTCTCCCTTGCATCCTAAAGCATTTTATTCAAACATTCACAGATGTTGTTAACTAATATATCACACTTGGGTTTTGGGTTAAAATAGGCTTTACACCAATGATTCGGAGATGTGTACTGCTGTAGCCATATAACAACATCTCCATCTAGATCTTTGAGAGCTTCCATTTCATTAGCAAAATTGCTCATTAATAATGCTCTAGCTGCAGACCACACCTTATTTTTCAGGACAAGACTAGAATGTTTTTTCTTGAAATTATTGTACATGTGTTACACATATAGTCGATGGTTAGCCCTTGGTAATAATTCCCCCATCACATTGGTTAACCCTTAGCAAAAACATAAAACCATTATTAATACATTCAAATGCTTGCCAATGCATGTGATATCTAAAAAAATATTGTGAAATAAAGAGTGAAAATATATATTTTTCTTGTTCGTTACAAAGATCCAATATTTGGGGTTGAAGATTTGTAGATCAACCTTCAACTCTCTGAGAAACCACTTTCACATTATCTTATTCTCAATCTCTGTAATGGCATATGCTATAGGGAATATCTGATCATTGGGATCAAACCCTACGTTGTTAGTAAAATGCCTTTGTGGGGACTCCTCAAATGGCATTTATCCAATCCAACTAATGGTTTATAGCCTACTAAAGATCCTTTCTTGCGTGCGGTAAAGCACAGGTATATTCTCTAGAAAACATCATCTTCATCTTCATTTTTTGTAGTTCTCAAGAAAATATTGGAGTCAAGATTTGCCTGATTCAACTCATTATAGTAATCATGTAAATGATTGTATTGCTTCTTATAGTCTCCCTCGATCATCTCTACAACCCTTTTCTTAGTCATGTAAGGCTTACTTTTTGATACACTGATGTTCAAGCCTACATTAATGTTTTGAACTATCTCTCCAATTCTATTATGTGGCATAATTCGAGTATCTCCCTTGTACTTCTGGCTTAAGAACTTCGAATCCGCACACTCTTGGTTGAAAGTCATTTCACACTTGTGCTTAGTATTCAGACTTTTGATTTGCCATCCCTTGTTGTTTGATAGGCAATTTATTGAGACCATATATCCACAATTAGTTCATTTGCATATGGCCTTACAACACCTTCTATCATTTTTCTTAAATCGAATTAACCTAACCAGATTTGACTCCATGATTCCGGCATGCAGATTTGAACTCTTCATTGTCAGTAAAAATCATCCGCAATTTGAACTTAGGGTCTCTCATATCTGTCTGAGCATTAAATCTACTATAGTGTTCCCTCTTATCATTGCTATCCATTGTTGGAATATGCCCTAAAGATCAATCATGAGATGATTGTTTAGGCATATATTGTATCATTACGCTTATAATTTATGGTAATTTATTATTATTATTATGTTTAATTCTATATCTGCGTATTATGAATAAATAGAATAACGTCTTTAGAATTTAATTATTCTAAAATTATCCCTAATCAAGTATTATCATTAATGGGACTATGATAATACATCAAAACTAGTATATGAAGTGACTAATGACATGTGTTATGATATAAGATATCAAGTCAATACATCAGTACATGTTAGAGAACTAGGTACTGAATCGACCTGCTATGAGAAATGCTATGTGGATTATTATATGAAGTGCCATAAGCATATCTCATAGTGATGATGATGTATGTGATCCTTAGGCTTGAGGTTATCAGAGATCCCAATGGTGAGCGGATTCGGTGTGTGCAAAAGTGCGTCAAAATAAAGCTCAAACTCACACAAATATACACCTAAACCTCACTTAATCAATTGTAGTAAAGCATAGGGATCATTTTCCACAGGGAAGGGGACAAAACCAAAATTTAAGTGCAACTAATTATTTGCTATCTATGTGTCTTAAAGCAATGATTTAGAAAGTGAAATTTAAATAACTAAAACAACACCATTGAAACAAAGAGAAAAACACACAAATGATGAAGGAGGGTGATCCTTGGGTTCAATGCAAAGGTCGGCTATTTTGACTCCTAAAGGCAACCGAGTGTAGGGCATCTTAACTAAGTGACTACATCCATTCACTCCGAATCTCCTTTCGGTCTCATCGAAATTATAGAATGAGGAATCTCCTTTCGGTCTCATCCCCACCTAGAGCACATTAGCGCCTATGGCTTCCACACAACTCTAATGCACATTTCTTGCCCTAGATGTTTTAGCCAACTACTTTACACTCCCTAGTTCAAGTGTTTAATCTAAGAAAACCACCTATTTTTCACTCCACATCTCCTTTCGGTCTCAATGGAATTAAAGACTAGAAGATCTCCTTTCGGTCTCACTTCTACCTTTGCACACTAAAACCTATGGCTTCCACACAATTTTAGTGCACAATTAAATTCATATGGTAGTTGTTTCTTGTCTCAAACACCTAAATCTAGAGAATGCTAGGTAGTTCTTCCTACTTTTGGTCTAAATTCATGTATATTCTAAAACACACACAAACACCAAGAACACACACTAAATGTGGCCACCATTCAATGCATGTCAATTCATTAAATACAAGTAGGAAAACTTCAATTAATGCAAGCCCATTACTCTACAACCAACAAGAAATCAAAATAAACCTAACCCATACATCAAACACCAAGAATCACCCAAGATAGTTTAGCCTCTCATGGCTTCAAACAACCAACAATCACAAGGAAATATAGCCATTAAAAGCACAAGGAATTGAAAGAAAATACTCCCCTTAATCAAAAGAGTGATGATTCCAACCAAATCCAAACACCTTACAAGCCAAAACAACTCCAAGGATTCCAGTTTTCAAGCCACAAAAAGAACCAAACCCTAGCCTCCAATGAAACTCACGGGTGTGAGTTGAGGAAAATGTGCAAAAAATGTAAAAACTAACCCTAACTCTACAATCTATTCTACTCTACCCTATTCTATGTCTCCATGTTTCTCCTACTACTTCCTTCTGCTTCCTCTCTTGTTTTCTGCAGAAAATGGGGTCTTAATACCCGTAGGGGCGCTGGGGAGCAAAATGTAAAGCTTCCAAAACTTGGGGACGAATTTGCAAATTTCAGGATTCAGGCGTCGTTCTGATTTTGTCCCATTTTGGTCCCTTTTAGTCCGGAATTTGACAAAACTCTCTTCATGAAAGTTTTTCTTATCTTTCTCATCTTTCCATATCATCTTGAATCATCTCATTTGGACGTCTGAATCAAGAGTTATGGCCTCCGGAAGATGGCTGATTTTGCTCCCTGTTTTCCTCTTCTTTGGTTCTGCCTTGTTCTGCTTTTGCCCAATTTTGGTCCATTTGCTTTCTGAATTTGAGAAACCTTTGTTCATGAACGTTTTTTATCTCTTTCTCATCTTTCCATAGCATCTTCAATCATCTCATTTGGACATTCGCATCAAAAGTTATGAACTCCGGAAGATGATTGGTTTTTTTATCCCCTTTTTCCTACAAAACAAGTAAAAGATGAGAATCACAAATATAATGTGATTTTTCTAATAAACATGGCATATCTCAATGAAATCTATGTAAAAGCGTGAAAAACACATATCTAAGTTTATGAATATTTGATTCTCATCAAATACCCCCAAACTTGAACCATTGCTTGTCCCCAAGCAATTTTCTACGCATAGCAATAATATGTGGAATGTATTCATTGAGACATGCATATTCAGATTCTCATCTAATTTTTTCTATTTTCTTTTTTTTTTTTTTTTTTTGGAAGTGGCAAGTACTAGCTTAATTAGGCAACCGCTCATCGCCCCATTCTACCGAATAATGCACATTGAGAGTTCTAAGAAATGGAAACATCTTAATGTCTCCGAGTTAGACAATTTCGGCACGTACTAATGCAATGCATGACCCTTTTCTTTCTTGTTTTTCCGTACTAATCTTCACATATTAAATGATGTGTGTGTGTGTGATGGAGGTAAATGTTCATGAACAATGCAATGCAAGAACTGAATAGAGGTCACGAAATCATGCCACTAGTGTGCCCTAAAGTTGCATAGAAAAATTTCACTTCCTTGAAATCCTTAAGACTGTTTATTCCCTCTTTCCCCTAAGTTGTCATGCTACCATCTAGGCAATTTTCATCACATTTAAGCAACCATCGTGACATTATACTTAGGGTACTTCCTCACTCATTTACAATTTTTTTCTTTTTTTTTTCTTTTTTTTTTTTTTTGCCAAGAGTTTTTTCGGCTTTTTATACTTCTACCACTCATACGAGTTCACTTAAGGGACATCCCCTAAGAGCATTCTCATAGCGGAGTGGCAATTATTCAACAAAACTGTAAATCTCATAAGCAAAACTAATAACAAGCCTAAGTCATTTTCCAAGTTTGTGAAGTGAAATGCTATAACTTTAGGGTGGACTAGGGACACTACATTTACTCGCAACCGCATCATAATCAATACACTACATCTCACAAACACTCCTCTTTGACGTGCACTGTAACAACACCATTTAACATGCAAAACTTTCCTCCAAATACAAGGAATCAAAAGACATGCATTACAAATTTCATGCCTATTCAGTCCAACATTTTTCATCATTGACTAATGCTTTCATTTCGTTACTTCTCGCATGCATTTATTCAGTAAAATGTTTCTTAAGTGGTGCATATTTCAGCCATTACTTGCCAACCATTCAAAAGTTCCAAAAAAACAAAACAAGCAACATCTTGAATATTTCAATAAAAGCCTCACTTTAAGCCAATTTCACCCATGAAATCTCATGTATTTTCTTCCTATAAACACCCCCAAACTTAGGTTACATCAAAAGCTTTAAGCTTCCACCCCAAACTTAAGATGAGCATTGCCCTCAATGCTTCAAGAATGCATGCATGAAGGGTGGGCGGGTGGGAAAGAAGAAATACATGTTTTGGTTGCAAAATTGTGAAATAACTTAAAGCATGTTGCATGATTGCGTATTCACACCTCCCCCAAACTTAAGATATGTTGCATGTTAAGCACTAAAACTAGGGGGTGCAAGTGTGTGATAGGCATAATTTACCAAAACTAATTAAAGAAAATAAATTAACAAAATGCAGAAAAATAAACTTTAAACCTAAATGCAATAACATAAAATAGAAAAGAGAATATTTACAAACTTCAAGTCGTCCAAACTCAACTCAAGTGTCAAAACATCTAAACTAAGGATTGCATTTAAGAAGATAATGCCACATGAGAAAATTGCACACAATGGTTTAGGCATTGACATTTGATTACTCAATGTGTGCATGATGCTAGGCTTCAAAACGTCATCAAGTTTTTTTTTTTTTTTTTTCACTTAAAACTCAGTTTTATATGCAACATCATGTTAAGATTCATCAATGAATTTCTAGGATTTCAAATGAATACAAAAAAGTTGACAATTCATCCAAAATAACTCATTGAGGCATTTTGTCAAACACATGATGTGCATGGTGAAAAACTTGAAATTTCACAAAATTAGCAAGCACCCTAGCCTAAAAATTTAACAAACAGCCCAAACAATCCCAATTACACAATATTTCATCAAATATCATCCATAGAAATCATATTTAAAGAAATTCAAAATCATCATTGTAATGAAATTTGAAAGGTTTAACCATACATACCTTGGATTCTTGGATGAATTTGATGGTGGAAATGTGTTCTGAAGGTGTTTGGATCACTTAAGATGGATTGGACTTGAAGAAGAATGTAAAATGCAAAATGTGGATGAAAGGTTTTGAGAGAAAATTGCAAAAACAAAGGTAAGAAATGAAAATGCGCCAAAAGGCATGGGTATAAAATGCGCCAAAAAGACACTTGTGATTAGAAAGACACGCAGTGGTTCATCAGAAGCGTAGGGAACCGCCACAAGGCGATTAAAAGACATGCGGCGGTGAAAACTTACTGCCCAAAATTTTTTTTTTTTTTTTTTTTTACATTTCATCCCTTGTCTTAGCAAACATGCAAACTACATACATCAACCTCTTAATCCACAAGAAACAAAACAAACAAAACAAAAACAAGAAACAAAACAACACAAAACAAAACCAAAACCAAAACCAAAACCAAAACCAAAACAAACCAACACAAAACAAAATGAAACAAAATGGACTAAACTAAAACAAAAGGATACGCTTGGGTTGCCTCCCAAGAAGCGCTTGGTTTTAACGTCGCCGGCTCGACTCAATGCATTTCATCCTATTCCTTCCTTTAGTCTTTTCCTAACATGTTTGACTTCCTCTTCCAACAACATTTTTTTCAAACAAGTTGATGGCCTAATACCCTTAATATCCTCAAGGGTACACCCAATGGCCTCTTTAAGAATGCTTAACCCCAAAAGCTTTCCTTCTTGTTTAGATTCCATATAAGATGATATCTCCACTGGCAACATTTCATGCTCTCCCAAGAATGTATATTCCAATTGAGGAAGTAAAGGCTTCAACTCAAGCTTGGGCGGCTCATCGACGGACAGTTTTAGCTTATCTTCACCATCGCCACCAAGCAACACTTGGTCGATTTCAACCAATTCAAATTCTTCCCCTGTTATCTCATAAATGGACTCACCTAGAAAACAATTTTCAACCATCTCACTAAGTTGTCCATCTATTCTTTTATCTTCTTCATCAAACTCAAGGGGAACATTGGAGGGAATATTTGTCTCCATTGTTTGAATATCATTAGCTATTGCTGACTTCACCTCAATATTTTTCATAATGGTCTCATGCAAGTTCAACCTCATGGAATGGTCTTCTAAAAGCTTTTCTGTCTTATTTGTGGAACTTTCCATCTTAAGCTGCATTTCATCCATCTTTTCATCAAGAGTTCTTCAAAATTTGGGTTTCATCCATGGGATTATTCATTTGATTCCCAAATCCTGAAGTTTGCCATGATGTGTTAGAAAGCGATGGCCCCAAATTGTCCCAACTTTGATTGCTTTGATTATTCCAATTTTGACCACCTCCTTGGTTGTTCCAACCTTGATTTTACGCTTGGTAGCTTCCATTGTTGCCCCGCTTTTGGTTGAAATTTTCTTGCTGCCCAAAATGATTCATGAAGTTGAGGTTCATCTGCCGATCACATTGATCCGTATGGTGGTTTCCTTGGCAAAGTCCACATATTAAGACCGGATTCCAGTTCATCCTCTCCTCCCATGAATTAATCCTATCGGTTAATGCAGCCAATTGAGCCCCAATGTTTGGGCCGATATCAATCTCTAGGAATCCCTCTTGTTGAAATTGGTAGCTCTCAGCTTCAACCGGGTAAGCACTTATACGGTTGTTGAACCATGGCTCTAATGCAAAAGCAGTGAAATTAGGCTCTAAGAATTCCCCAAACAACCGTTCTCTTTGTTTTCCCTGTTCGGCCATTGAAAGTTAAAAATGAAAATATATACAACACAAACAACTTTTTCTAAATATATACAAAAACATAAAACTAACAAACAATTAGAACACCTAAAAAAAAAACTAGTTTCGTTGCCCTTCCCCGGCAACGGCGCCAAAATTTGGTGAGCGGATTCGGTGTGTGCAAAAGTGCATCAAAATAAAGCTCAAACTCACACAAATATACACCTAAACCTCACTTAATCAATTGTAGTAAAGCATAGGGATCATTTTCCACAGGGAAGGGGACAAAACCAAAATTTAAGTGCAACTAATTATTTGCTATCTATATGTCTTAAAGCAATGATTTAGAAAGTGAAATTTAAATAACTAAAACAACACCATTGAAACAAAGAGAAAAACACACAAATGATGAAGGAGGGTGATCCTTGGGTTCAATGCAAAGGTCGGCTATTTTGACTCCTAAAGGCAACCGAGTGTAGGGCATCTTAACTAAGTGACTACATCCATTCACTCCGAATCTCCTTTCGGTCTCATCGAAATTATAGAATGAGGAATCTCCTTTCGGTCTCATCCCCACCTAGAGCACATTAGCGCCTATGGCTTCCACACAACTCTAATGCACATTTCTTGCCCTAGATGTTTTAGCCAACTACTTTACACTCCTAGTTCAAGTGTTTAATCTAAGAAAACCACCTATTTTTCACTCCACATCTCCTTTCGGTCTCAATGGAATTAAAGACTAGAAGATCTCCTTTCGGTCTCACTTCTACCTTTGCACACTAAAACCTATGGCTTCCACACAATTTTAGTGCACAATTAAATTCATATGGTAGTTGTTTCTTGTCTCAAACACCTAAATCTAGAGAATGCTAGGTAGTTCTTCCTACTTTTGGTCTAAATTCATGTATATTCTAAAACACACACAAACACCAAGAACACACACTAAATGTGGCCACCATTCAATGCATGTCAATTCATTAAATACAAGTAGGAAAACTTCAATTAATGCAAGCCCATTACTCTACAACCAACAAGAAATCAAAATAAACCTAACCCATACATCAAACACCAAGAATCACCCAAGATAGTTTAGCCTCTCATGGCTTCAAACAACCAACAATCACAAGGAAATATAGCCATTAAAAGCACAAGGAATTGAAAGAAAATACTCCCCTTAATCAAAAGAGTGATGATTCCAACCAAATCCAAACACCTTACAAGCCAAAACAACTCCAAGGATTCCAGTTTTCAAGCCACAAAAAGAACCAAACCCTAGCCTCCAATGAAACTCACGGGTGTGAGTTGAGGAAAATGTGCAAAAAATGTAAAAACTAACCCTAACTCTACAATCTATTCTACTCTACCCTATTCTATGTCTCCATGTTTCTCCTACTACTTCCTTCTGCTTCCTCTCTTGTTTTCTGCAGAAAATGGGGTCTTAATACCCGTAGGGGCGCTGGGGAGCAAAATGTAAAGCTTCCAAAACTTGGGGACGAATTTGCAAATTTCAGGATTCAGGCGTCGTTCTGATTTTGTCCCATTTTGGTCCCTTTTAGTCCGGAATTTGACAAAACTCTCTTCATGAAAGTTTTTCTTCTCTTTCTCATCTTTCCATAGCATCTTGAATCATCTCATTTGGACGTCTGAATCAAGAGTTATGGCCTCCGGAAGATGGCTGATTTTGCTCCCTGTTTTCCTCTTCTTTGGTTCTGCCTTGTTCTGCTTTTGCCCAATTTTGATCCATTTGCTTTCTGAATTTGAGAAACCTTTGTTCATGAACGTTTTTTATCTCTTTCTCATCTTTCCATAGCATCTTCAATCATCTCATTTGGACATTCGCATCAAAAGTTATAAACTCCGGAAGATGATTGGTTTTTTTATCCCCTTTTTCCTACAAAACAAGTAAAAGATGAGAATCACAAATATAATGTGATTTTTCTAATAAACATGGCATATCTCAATGAAATCTATGTAAAAGCGTGAAAAACACATATCTAAGTTTATGAATATTTGATTCTCATCACCCAACATGGGGACTTGTATATTTTGATACTACCAAACGTTATCCGTAACAGGGTAAACTATAAAAGTAGCAATTGGATATGCAATGAATCATGTGGTGAGATGTTTACTGATCAAGATAGGATTTCCCCTTCTTATATAATGAGAGTGATATCTTTGGGCCCCTTAATTGAGTGAGACCATAAAATGCATGGCCGTGCTCAAATGAGTCGATATGGGATATCAGGTTCATTGGCTTAGATGAGTCTACTTGGAAATCAAGAAATGCAAAAACTGAATTATGCGAGCGTGACGTGTTCCATAGCTCATGTTCAATCAAGGTATCTATGGCAAAAGGATTGAATTACATAGTAACATCTATCACACGATAAGTAATGTCTAATTACTAATATTCTTATAACTTGGGTAGCTTTGATGTGTTGCTAGACACCACTCACTGCTTATAGCATAAAGTAGATTTTATGTCATGGCCAACGTTATAAGAACCTATTGGGTGGCACACTTAGATCGTATCCAAAAATGATTGTAAAATTCATATGATGAATTGGTTAGTTTCAAGGATCCTAATGTGAATAGAATTCTATGGGATTTTTTGGCTTAAGATGGTATTCGGATTAAAGACTAAAAAGATTTGGATTTTAGTATTAATGAATTCGAAACAGTTTTGGATTTATTACTTAATTAAAATTTGAATTTAAAAGTCCAATTTCGAATGGATTCTTGTATTTGGCAGCAAATAGATTTATGGAATCTAAAAATCCCAAACAGATTAGAATTTGGTAAGAGATTTTACCCTAACTTACATTTATATATATTTGGATTTTGGCCAGCCACCGCACACGTGAGAAACAAGAAATCCTTCGGTCTTTCTTGAGAAGAAAAACCGCTGCCATCTAGTTTTTTTTTGAAGAAAAATAGCCATTTCTTGAAAGTATTTTTCTAGAAAGAAAAATCGAAATTCTTGAACCAAATTTCTTGAGAAACTGAAGTAGAATTTTGAAGCTAGCAGTTTAGAATTTTTCTATTCTTTTTTCTAGTTATTTGTGGGATGGTAACTAGAGGCTTGGATTGATCGTGTGGATACCATAGAGGTAAAGCTGAATTGGTTTTGCTAGTGATTCAACAAACATTGGTCTTCGCAAACCAACTCTACTGATTCTACAGATACTAACAAGGTACAAGCCTAAACTCTGATTTGATCTCACTTTGTATGGATTCTGGAGGAAACCAAAAATTTTAAATTCTGCTACATAAGATACTTGGTTTTCTATAGTCGTATCAGAGCCACTTATAAAGACTCAAATCGGTTTATGTGAAAGCATGTTTGTTTTGTTAAATTGTTTATGAACTAGCATGCTGAAATTGGATTATATGAATATGTTCAATGCAATCTGAATTTAGAATTAGACATATATGATATGTTTATGTTTATTAAATCAATTTAGGGTTTGCTTTAAAGAGTTATTGCTAGATTCGAATAATACATGATATATATGTATGAGATATGTATGATATACATATATATATATATATATGTATGTATGTATGTATGTATGCATATATATATATATATATATATATATATATATATATAGATGCATGAGAAGGCTGGTTTTGGGTTTTATCATGTATGGAAAACCTAGCTTCGGGTTTTTCAATTTTTTTTGGCCCTTTTGGTTTTAATTTTATTTTTTTAATTATTTTGATCATGAGGCTGAAGGATGTATATATTGAACACATTAAGGCCGAAATATATTTGTGAAATATAATTCTTTCAAAAATTTAATGGTGCAACCGAAATAAATTTTTCGGATATATACATGAGTTAGGGTTTGTGTTAGGCTGAAAAGCATACATACATACATACATACATACATATATGTATGTATGTATGTGTGTGTGTATGTATGTATGTATATATATATCATGTTGAGGTCAAAAATATATATGATATATTTTTCACAAAATTTTAATGACCATGGTTTGGCCAAAAAGCATATATATATAAGATATATCAAGGAGGCTGAAAATATATATGATATATTATTCGCAAAATTGCTCATGATCAAGGTTTGGTCGGAAATTGTACCTTGACCCAAACATCCCATGTGTAGCATATTATTCGAAACCTTAAAATTTGATTTAATAATAATTGTCATAAATTAATTAAATTAATAAATTTAAATGTTAAATTTGAATAACAATTATATGTGATATGCACATTATGTTATTTTTGAGCATGGTGCATAGTTATAGCCCTTAACTGATATGAATCCAACAAGCATTGAAGAGACTTCGAACCCGAAGCATGATGACAAGGGCTAGAACAAAGAAAATGAAGGAAGCCTTAAATGGACTCATCCAAACGGCCCAAAAGGATGGGGAGAAGACCAAGATTGACGAGACCATGTTTATTAATGTACTAAGTGTAATTGGGTCTTGTTAATTAGACTTTGGAGCCAAATTCCAAATTGTAACCACAATGGATTTGGCTTGACTATTATTTTTCTTAGAACCCCTTAGGAACATTGGGCTTAGTCTTAATTATATGGTAATTTGAGTCATGTAGCCCAAAGAGTTATGTAGCCCATTTGGCCCTAAAGAAACCCTAGCTTGAGCAACCCTAATTAGGAACCCTATCTTGTATCTTTATAGTGGCCGTCGGCCTCCCTTGGAGGGCAGATTTGATGAAATGAAAATTTGGTTCTTGACATTACAAACTTGAGAGAATTGCTCTCTAGTTTATGTAATTATTTGCAAATTACACAAATTCGGAATTTGTGTGTTTGTTGTTCTTGATTTCCTAGATTTGTTCCCTAGGAAATTCGGATTCCATCCATCAATTGATTCCAAGGTTTCTAGGTACAGGTTATCTAGGGGTTGAGGACCTATTCCACCTTCAAGGAACATACCATCTCCAAGGAAAGATTTCAGTTGGGTTGATCCAAGGGGAAGAACTTGTGTAGTGAGTTTTTGGAACAAGTTATCCAAGGGTTCACGCCAGTTTTTGGTATCAGAGCAGTCTTGGTTCCCAAGCTGTTCATATCTTTTCTTTTACCGTACAAAAAAAAAATCATCATCATTGGTATGTTCTTTATCTCCTCAATCTTCTTGTTGTTTTGAATATCATCATCATTGGTACGCTCTTTATATCCTCAATCTTTTTGTTGTACTGAATATCATCATCATTGGTATGTTCTTGTATTGATGAAGCAAATTCTGTTTTTGTATTGATGTGTTGGTTTCGGCTTGCTTCCAAATATTAGACAAAACCGTACCTTTGTTTTCTTGATGAATCCATACCTTGCGGCTGAAATTGTTGTTTATGCCTTGCTGAAATAAAAAAAAAATTGCTGTGCTGATCCAATTGTTGTTTATGCCTTGATAAGATTTAAAAAAAAAAGGAGATTAAAAAAAAAAAAAAAGGAGAGAATCGGACAGTAAGTAGTTGTGGCAAAAAAATCAAGTTCTTTGTTGGAACTTGAGCAGAAAATTTGAGGCGAACAGTAGGTGGTCTTAGCGTTATTTTTTGACCCCCAAAGTCCCAACGGACCGCCTTTGGCCGTCTGCTTGTAGATCTCTCCGAGAGCTTCGATTTGAGTACTTACGGAGCAAAATCCGATATCGGAGTAGAAAGTTATGACCTTTTGAAGTTACCATGCCAAAAATCCTTTTTTTTCTGATTTCGGAAAAACAGATTTGCATTTCCGATTGAACTTTGGATTGTTTTCCAGTTTGTGATTAGCCTTGTACTTATCCAAATACATCCCTTATACCATATTTTGAACCCAGAAACATCCTTGACCAATTCCAGAATTTGGAAGGGCTGAGACCGACCACCAATATACAAGCTGCTTTGTCCAAATTTCTTTTCTTCAAGGGTCTTGAATTGTGATCCGAAAATTCTTGAATTGTGATCCGAAAATTCTGAAATTTTGTGTGTCTCACTGATTTTTCGTGTAGATTCTGATTTTGCATTCAGTTTGTCCAAATTCCATACCAAAAAAATTGAATTCTTGTATTTTTGGTACTGTTTTCATTGAATTCCTTAGATTCATTCTAATCTCATTGTCCACTTGCATTACCTTGTTGTAAATTCCTTGTGTAATATTGAGTTGTGGTCCGGAAATTCTGAACTTTTGTGTGTCTCACTGATTTTTTGTGTAGATTCTGATTTTGCATTCAGTTTGTCCAAATTCCTTACCAAAAAAAAATTGAATTCTTGTATTTTTGGTACTGTTTTCATTGATTCCTTGAATTCATTCTTCCTTGCCAAAAATTTTCGAATTCTTGTGATTTTTGGTACTGTTTTCTTTGGTTCCTTAGTGGTGATTCTAACCTCATTGTCCAGCTGCATTAACTTGTTGTAAATTCCTTTGTGTAACATTGTTTGAGTAAGAATAGAAACGGAAGAGCAAATTGAGTGGTGTGAATCCGTCCCTTCACTTATATAAGCCCGAGAGTACTCAAACTCAAACACTTGGTGAGTGAATTTGGGGAATTGGGAAGGGAAGTGAGGACTTATAAACTGTTTTATTTCCTTTGCTAACCTTTGCAGCTATAATGGAGAGGCAACCACCACCACCACCGGGTTCTAAGGAATCCTATGAGGAGATGTTAGCAAAATTTTACACTTTGGTTTCAGGTTTGCAACAGGAAGTCAAGGAGCTCAAAGCTGAGAGAGCCGAATCCTCTCGATCTACAAAGACCACATATGGCCATGATAATGATGATGAAGCCTTCGAAGCATTTCAGGGAAGTCAATACCGTACTCCTACAATTGATTCCAATTTAGGATGTATCAAAATGAAAATTCCTCAATTTTTTGGTAAGCAAGATCCTGAAGCTTTCTTTGAATGGTCTGATAAAATTGAAAGTATTTTTACAAAGGCACAACTATTCAGAGGAAAAGAAGGTCAAGCTAGCTGTGGTTGAATTTGCGGGATATGCCCGTAACTGGTGGACTAAAATTCAGGCCGAAAGGAGGCGTGATGAAGAAGGGCCTATTCGTACTTGGGATGAATTAAAGAAGCTCATGAAAAAGCGATTTGTTCCACACCAATACTACAGGGAGATGTTCAACAAGTTACAAAAGATCACCCAAGGAAATAGGACTGTGGAGGATTATTACCAAGAGTTGGAGACTATGATGCTTCGAGTCAACATTCAAGAAGACAGTGAAGCTACTATGGCTCGATTCCTAGGAGGACTAAGGAAGGATATTGCCCACATTGTAGAGATGCAAGAGTATGAAGATCTCAATGAGATGTATCACAAGGCAATGAAAGCTGAGAGACAGCTTAAGGAGAGGGGTGTCCGAACCTTTTCAACCCTACATACTTCAAATTTAGACACTTTGAAGTCTACATGGCCTAAGAAAGATTTAAGTACCGACTTCAAAAAGGCCGCAACTCCTAGTACCTCAAACACTACTCCAACCGTGGTTCCAAACACTCATAAATCAAGTGAAGTGAGAAAACCAGCCAGGGAGGTTACATGCTTCAAGTGCCAAGGCAAGGGACATTATGCACGAGAGTGTCCTAATGCTCGAATTATGGTTGTCAGAGGTGATGGCACGATCGAAAGTGAGAGTGAACATGAAAGTGACTATGAAGATATGCCACCACTTGTAGAAAATGGGGAATCTGATGAAGATGTTTTTGGCCCTGATGAAGGATCATCTTTGGTGACTATGCGATCTTTAAATGTTCAGATTAAAGAGGAGAACAATGTTCAACGCCAGAATATCTTCCACGCGAAATGCACCATCAATGAGAAGGTATGTATACTTGTTATTGACAGTGGTAGTTGTACTAACATTGCTTCGACTTTACTTGTAGATAAACTAAAATTGCCCACACTTCGGCATCCACATCCATACACGTTGCAATGGTTCAATGAGAGTGGAGAAGTGAAAGTCACAAGACAAGTCTTAGTACATTTTTCAGTCAACAAATACAAAGATGAAGTTTTGTGTGATGTGGCTCCTATGCAAGCTGGTCATCTATTGCTTGGTAGACCTTGGCAATTTGACAGGGATGCTTCCCATGGGACGAAGTAATAGGTACACTTTCCTTGTTAATGGTAGAAAAACTACTTTCTCGCCTTTGTCGCCTATTCAAGTTTATGAAACTCAATTGCATTTAAAGGGCGAATTTAAGCAAATGATAAAATTGAATTCTGCACTACCCGTGAGGAGAGAAGGACAATTTGAAAATTCTAAACCTAAGCAAAATGAGTTAAATGAAGTAGAACACATTGAGAGGAAGAAAGTGACTCAAGTAAATAAGAAACAACCGAATTTTTATGCAAATGTCCGACATGTTGATAATTGTCTGCATACTAATCGTGTTTTGTTTCTTCCTAAGTGTTGTGAATCTAATGTTCTACTTAGTGCTGACTTGCCATCCAACCTACCGGTTGAGATTTCTAACATATTGCAGGGATTCCGAGATGTATTTCCTGACGAGCTACCAGCCGGATTGCAGCCCAAAAGAGGAATTGAACATTCAATTGATTTCATACCGGGCACAAACATACCAAACAAGCGCAAGGCTGACTTTGTCCAGAAGTTACATGAGCAGGTTCGGCTGAATATTGAGAAGATGAATGAATCCTATGCTCGAAATGCAAACAAGGGTCAAAAGAAAGTCACTTTTGAACCAGGAGATTGGGTGTGGGTTCATATGCGCAAGGAAAGGTTTCCAGTACAGAGATCGATAAAATTACATCCACGTGGAGATGGACCTTTCTAAGTTGTCGCAAAAATCAATGACAATGCTTACAAGATTGACCTTCCAGGTAAGTACAATGTAAGTACTACCTTCAATGTTGCTGAGTTGTCTCCTTTTGAAATTGCAGATTATGATGATCTGGATTCGAGGACGAATCCTCTCGAAGAAGGGGGGACTGATATGAATCCAACAAGCATTGAAGAGACTTCGAACCCGAAGCATGATGACAAGGGCTAGAACAAAGAAAATGAAGGAAGCCTTAAATGGACTCATCCAAACGGCCCAAAAGGATGGGGAGAAGACCAAGATTGACGAGACCATGTTTATTAATGTACTAAGTGTAATTGGGTCTTGTTAATTAGACTTTGGAGCCAAATTCCAAATTGTAACCACAATGGATTTGGCTTGACTATTATTTTTCTTAGAACCCCTTAGGAACATTGGGCTTAGTCTTAATTATATGGTAATTTGAGTCATGTAGCCCAAAGAGTTATGTAGCCCATTTGGCCCTAAAGAAACCCTAGCTTGAGCAACCCTAATTAGGAACCCTATCTTGTATCTTTATAGTGGCCGTCGGCCTCCCTTGGAGGGCAGATTTGATGAAATGAAAATTTGGTTCTTGACATTACAAACTTGAGAGAATTGCTCTCTAGTTTCTGTAATTACTTGCAAATTACACAAATTCGGAATTTGTGTGTTTGTTGTTCTTGATTTCCTAGATTTGTTCCCTAGGAAATTCGGATTCCATCCATCAATTGATTCCAAGGTTTCTAGGTACAGGTTATCTAGGGGTTGAGGACCTATTCCACCTTCAAGGAACATACCATCTCCAAGGAAAGATTTCAGTTGGGTTGATCCAAGGGGAAGAACTTGTGTAGTGAGTTTTTGGAACAAGTTATCCAAGGGTTCACGCCATTAACCCAATGTGATTGGATATGGTTTTGTGTTGGTTGAAATTAAATATGACCTGCGAGTCATGTCTTGCTCTATTTTCTGGTTGTACATTCTTTTCTCATCTAACTCCCCTCGAATGTAACTCGAGGTTTTTGAAAATGTGTAATATCTGATATGAAATAGGATTACATTAGAAATCATGGAAACAAAGAGTTCGTGGCCATACAAGAATGACCAAGGAGGTACTTGGAGAAGATGCTATTACCCTTAGGTTGACCTTTCGATTCTCTCATTGGCTTGAGAGAACCAATGTAGTTTGGGCTATAACTATGTCACGATTTATTTTTCTTGTACATGTATGAGATGCATGCTATATATGTCTATTGGTTAATTACATGATAAGATCATGAAAGTAATAATTAGTTAGTAAATCATATGATTAATTGAACTAACAATTACCATAACCAATGCAAATAAAATGGTGAGATTCTAACAAATCCTTCAAACAAATATTAAGTCTAAGATGCCTTCCAATGTCTAGCACTCGTCAAGGTTTCGATTGATCATGTGTAGGTTTGTCAAAGCAAGGTGCCATGATCTATCTTGGTGAGACGCGATAGGATAATAGTAATATCCGATTGCTAATTATTGTGTTTGACTTAACTAGGTAGACTCAATAGGATTGAGACATAGAGGCATAGAGTTGGGCCTTAGATTATTAGATAAAGCTAGAACAAGAGTTGTTCACCCAACTATCCAAGAGTTGTGTGGGATACAGTTGACAAGTGTTGTCTACCTAAATAGCCGAGTTTTGGGTGATTAGCCAAAGTTAACTCAAAATTAGGTCAAATATGGATCTTGGCCCACTATAAAGATATTAGATTAATCTTTCCAAATTAATATTAAGGGTTATTAATTTGAAAAAAATAGTGGGAATAACATTTAATAAAAGACCAAATTAAATGTTTGCATTCATGATACTTATTTTGCATATTTCTGTTGTAGATTACCATGGCTACAAACACAAATAACAATACACTATCACTGCGATCTGTTCTTGAGAAAGACAAATTGAATAGGACAAACTTCCTGGATTGGTACAGGAACTTGGGGATAGTCCTCAAGCAAGATAAAAAGTCGTATGTCCTAGAGGAACCCTTACCTTAGGAACCTGAAGCTAACGCTCCAAGAGCTTAAAGAGATGCCTATAGGAAGCATCAAAATGACACTCTAGACATCTCGTACCTCATGTTGGCCTTCATGAACTTTGAGCTTCAGAAGCAACATGAGCAAATAGAGACATACGATTTGATCGAACACCTTAAGGAGCTATACGGGGAGCAAGTTCGTCAAGAGAGATTTGATGTCTCTAAGGCATTATTCCAGTGCAGAATGGTAGAAGAAAATCCTGTTGGTGCTCATGTACTCAAAATGATTGGGTACATCGAAAACCTTGAAAGATTGGATTTTCCACTAGGCCAAGAGTTTGCCACAGATGTTATCTTGCAATCGTTGCCTATAGCTATGATCAATTTATTCTCAATTATAATATGAAAGAAATTGACAAAACTCTACCTTAGTTATTAGGTATGGTAAGAACTGCCGAGCTGACATGAAGAAGTCTAAACCCAATAATGTTCTGATGATTAGTCAGGGTAAGAAGAAGGGTAAGGCTAAAGCAAAGGGCAATGGCAAGAAAGCCAAGTCCAAGCTCTCTGCAGCTACAATGAAACCTAAAGGAAGTGTAACTAAGGAAGGAACCTGCTTCCATTACGGTGAGATCAGACATTGAAAGAGGAACTACAAAGTTTACCAGTAGGATCTAAAGAAGAAGAGGAAGGAAAATGATATTTCCACTTCAGGTATTTATGTTATAGAAGTTAATTTATCTACTTCTTCATCATGTGTATTAGATACCGAATGTGGTTCACACATTTGTGTTAATGTGTGGGAATTGAAAATAAGTAGAATTTTATCTAAATGCAAAGTTGACCTACGAGTGGGAAATGGAGCAAGGGTTGCTGCATTAGTTGTAGGGACTTATGTCTTGAATTTTCCCTCAAGGCTTCTTTTAGAACTAGATAACTATTATTACATGTCTTCTATTACTAAGAACATCATTTCAATTTCTTGTTTAGACAAGATTGGATATTCATTTATAATAAAGGACAATTGTTGCTCAATTTATTTAAATGAGATCTGTTATGGTAGTGCACAACTAGTTTATTGTATTTATGTTCTAAATCTTGATATACTTATCTATAACGTAAATATCAAAAGGATTAAATTAGATAATTTTAATCCAACTTATCTCTGGCATTGTTGTCTGAGCCACATAAACGAAAATCGCATTTCCAAACTCCATAAAGGTGGACTGTTGGACTCATTCGATTTTGAATCATATGAGAGATGTGAATCATGTTATTGGGCAAAATGACTAAAGGCCCATTCACAAAATATAATGAAAGGGCAAGTGATTTATTGAAACTAATACATATTGATGTATGTGGATCATTAAATACACAAACTAGAGATGGTTTTCAATACTTCATCACATTTACTGATGACTAAAGTAAATATGGCTATATGTATCTCTTGAGACACAAGTCAAAATCTTTTGAAAAGTTCAAAGAGTTCAAGAATGAAGTACAAAACTAGCTTGGCAAAAGTATCAAAGCACTTTGATCTGATCAAGGAGATGAATATTTAAGCCAAGAGTTTTATGACTATCTAAAGGAGTGTGGGATAGTTTCACAACTCACTCCTCTTAGAACACCACAATGGAATGGTGTATCTGAAAGGAGAAATCGAACTTTGTTAAACATGGTTCAGTCCATGATGAGTCATGTAGATCTTCCAAATTCTTTTTGGGGACATGCTTTACTTATAGCCGTTTTCACACTAAACCGTGTACCATCTAATTCAGTTCAAAAGACACTATATAAGATATGGACTAGGAAACATCCTAATGTGTCTTTTATGAAGATACGAGGATGTGAGACTTACGTTAAACATCAAGTCTTTGACAAACTTGGACCCAAATCTAATAAGTGCATTTTTGTGGGGTATCTTAAAGAAACAAAATGATACTACTTCTATAATCCCAATGAGAACAAAATATTTGTTGCTTAGACAGGTATTTTTCTAGAAAAGAAGTTCATTTCTAGAAAATCCAGTGGGAGACAAATAGAACTTCAAGAAGTTCGAGAACCACCAAGCAACGCTGAACTTGATGAGATGGAAATTGAGCAAACACCACAAACAGTTGTGGAACAAGTACATGCTCAAGAGACACAAGTCCCAAGTAAGTCCACTAGGATTCATTATGAGTCAAAGAGATATAGATTTCTGGTGATTCAAAATGGTGATATCTTGCTCATGGATCAAGATGAGCTTACGACCTATCAAGAAACAATATTGGGGCCAAACTCTGAGAAATAGCTTGAGGCCATGAGATCTAAGACGGAATCCATATATACAAATCAGGTATGAACTTTGGTTGACCCACTTGAAGAGATAAAACCCATAGGGTGCAAATGGGTTTTCAAGAAAAAGACTGACATGGCTGGTAAAGTACATATCTTTAAGGGACCATTGGTTGTTAAAGGTTTCAAATAAGTTAATGGTATAGACTATGATGAAACTTTTTCACCAGTTGCTATGATTAAATCCATCAGGATCTTGCTTGTAATAGTTGTATTATATGATTATGAAACCTATCAAATGGATGTCAAAATTGCTTTCCTTAATGGAAATTTTCTTGAGGATGTGTACATGACATAGCTTGAAGGTTTTGTCGATCTAGAAAATGTTGGAAAGGTTTGTAAGTTATAACAATCCATGTTTGGGTTGAAGTAAACTTCTCGAAAATGGAATCCGCGACTTGATGATGCAATCAAAAAGTTTGCTTTCATCAAAAGGAAGATGAACCTTGTGTTTACAAGAAGGTTAGTGGGAGCACTGCTGCCTTCCTGGTATTGTATGTAGATGACATACTACTTATTGGAAATGACATTCTTTTTTTACAATCTGTAAAGATCTAGTTAGGAAGTTATTTTTTAATGAAAGATTTAGGCGAAACAACATATATATTAGGCATCAAGATCTATAGAGATAGATCAAGAAAATTGATTGCCCTAAGTCAAAGTACATACATAGATAAAGTGGTAGAATGGTTTAGCATGCAAGAATCTAAGAAATGATTCTTGCCTATGGGACATGGAATTAGTCTCTCAAATCAACAGTGTCAGAAGAGAGACAATGCATGAGTTAGATTCTATATGCATCAGCTATTAGATCTATTATTTATGCCATGTTATGTACTTGTCCCGATGTCTCTTACACTTTGAACATGACTAGAAAATATCAAGTCAATCCCGGTGAGCGTCATTGGATCGCTATCAAGAATATCCTTAAGTACTTGAGAAGGACTAAGGATACATTCTTGATATATGGAGGTTAGGAAGAGTTCAATGTAATTGGTTACACCAATGCAAGCTTCTAGACCGACAAGGATGACTATCGATCACAATTAGGTTATGTCTTTTGCCTAAATAGTGGTGTTGTGAGCTGGAAAAATTCAAAACAGACAACAGTAGCCAATTTACGATAGAGACTAAGTATATTGTTGTTTCCGACCCAACAAAAGAAGCTGTTTGGATCAAAAAGTTCATAACCGAACTTGAGATGGTACCTAGCATTGCCGACTCAATTGAGCTGTATTATAACAACAATGGAATCATTGCACAAGTTAAGGAACCCAGATCTCACCAATGATTCAAAAATATACTTTGGCGCTTCAATCTCATCTAAGAGGTCATTGAGAGAGGGGATGTGAAGATATTCTAAGTACTAACTGATGATAACATCGTTGACCCACTGATAAAGTTTCTGACGCAGCAGAGACATAATCGTCATACTAGATCATTAGGCATTGGATATATAATTGATTGGTCTTAGTGCAAGTAGAAGTTGTTGGATTATGCTATAAAAACCAATCATGAGATGATTATTCAGGCATATATTGTATCATTACGCTTATAATTTATGGCAATTTATTATTATAATGTTTAACTCTCTATCTACGTATTATGAATAAATATAATGATGTCTCTAGAATTTAATTATTCTAAAATTATCTTTAGTCAAGTATTATCATTAATGGGATTATGATAATACATTAAAACTAGTATGTGTAGTGACTGATTACATGTGTCATGATATGAGATATCAAGTCCATATATGGGTATATGTTAAAGAACTATGTTTTGGATTAACCCGCTATGAGAAATGCTATGTGGATTATTATATGAATTGTCATAAGCATATCTCATGGCGATGATGATGTATGTGATCCTTAGATTTGAGGTCATAAAAAATCCCAACATAAAGATTTGCATGTTTTGATATTACCAAACGTTATTCGTAACACAGTGAACTATAAAAGTAGCAATTGGATATGCAATGAATTATGTAGTGGGATGTTGAGTGATCAAGATAAGATTTTCCCCTCCTATATAATTGGAGAGATATCTTTGGGCTCCTTGATTGAGTGAGACCATAAAATGTATGACCATGCTCAAATGAGTCGATATGTGATATCGGGCTCATTTGCTAAGATAAGTCTACTCGAGAATCAAGAAACGCAAAAATTGAATTATGTGAGCATGACATGTTCTATGACTCATGTTCAATCAAGGTATCTAAGGCAAAAGGTTTGAATTACATTGTAAGATCTATCACAAGATAAGTAATATCGAATTACTAATATTCTTAAAACTTAGGTAGCTTTGATGTGTTGATAGACACCGCACACTACTTATGGCATAAAATATATTTTATGTCATGGCTAATGTTATGAGAACCTATTGGGTCGCACATTTAGATCGTATCCAAAAAGGAGTTTAAAATTCATATGATGAATTTTTGTTAATTTCAAGGATCCTATTGTGAATAGGATTCTATGGGATTTTCCAGTTTAAGATGGTTTTCGGATGAAAGACTAAAAAGGTTTGGATTTAAATGAATCTGAAACAGTTTTGGATTTATTAATTAATTAAAATTTGAATTTAGAAGTTCAATTTTGAATGGGATTCTTGTATTTGGTAGCAAATAGATTTATGAAATCTATAAATCCTGAATAGATTAGAATTTGGTAAGAGGTTTTACCATAATCTACATCTATATATATTGGGATTTTGGCTAGCCACCACACACGTGAGAAACAAGAAATCCTTCGGCCTTTCTTGAGAAGTAAAAGCCACCATCCAGTTTTTTTTTTTTTTTAAAGAAAAACAATCGCTTCTTGAAAGAATTTTTCTAGAAAGAAAAACCAAAATTCTTGAACCAAATTTGTTGAGAAACCGAAGTAGACTTTTGTAGCTAGCAGTTCAGAATTTTGCTACTTTTTTTTCTAGTTATTTATGAGATGGTAACTAGAGGCTTGGATTGATCGGGTGGATACTATAGAGGCAAAGTTGAATTGGTTTTGCTGGTGATTCAACAAACAACGGTTTTCGCAAAACAATTCTACCAGTTCTACAGATACTAACAAGGTACAAGCCTAAACTCTAATTTGATCTCACTTTGTATGGATCTTGGAGGAAACAAAAAATTTTAAATTTCACTGCATGATATACTTGGTTTCCTACATCCATTTCCTCTCTTGAACTTGTTTGGCTAAGCAATTCATCAGAGTTGCATTTATCATCTGGTTTATGCTCAAATTTATCCATGTTCCTCTCCATGCCAACACTATGCATATCGTTCCTAAACATTTGGGAAACTCTTTCCCATTTTTGTTACCTCTCCACAAATAGTTCATCCAGATTGCAATCATCATTGGGGTCATCATCACTATCATTGAAACACTCATCCGCACTGTGATTATTTGCTTCTTCCTAGGGTCATTGGTTTCCACTTGATTGTTGCCATCAATCTTGCTTGCACTGTTTCTAGTTGCTTAATTTTGGATTCCTTCCTCATTGTGCATTCTTGTGGTTGTAGTTCCTCTTCCTCATCATTTATATCACTTTGAAAGGGTTGAACATGCTTAGGTGGATCTTCCTTTTCAGTCGGACTAAGTCCAGCATCAGTTTTTGAGCAGTGTTGTGCATTATCTGTAAAGCAATGCACATTTTTTGCAGTTGACCCTTCAATGCTCTCGTTTGAACCACTATCACTCCTTACTTGGTCAGCCTCTCCCTCGTTCATTTTATTTTCTTTTTGCTTTGTTGATGACCTATCATCGTTCCTTAAATCAAGCCTTTGACTGACTGGCTTCTACATTTTGGCATCCGACTCTATTGTTTTCTTTTCTCTCTTAGAGAATGGTATGGATTTGTTGGGAGTAGGCCTTTTATTCCTTGTAGCCATCTTAATCCTTGGTGATCTTCCCTTCTCATCTCTCTGGGAAATTGGTACAGATTTAATAGGAGTATGCTTTTTCTTCCTTGCAGCCATCTTAATCCTCAGTGATTTTCCAACTTTTCAAACATTAGTTGCCAGATTGTGCATACCCTCATTGGTTTTATTATTTGGTTTCTGTACATGACTGCTAGTCACCAAGTTAGTCTTGCTCTCCACTGTGAACAGCTCAACCATCTTATATTTGGAACCTAATGTAGCCATCTTTCTCGCTTTTGTTTCACATAGTATATACACCAATCCCTTGTCCATTGTTTGGCTAGGCCTCAAGAAATAAAATCTCTTTCTCTTAACCCTAAACTTTTGGCTTGTTGATCCAACACACACAACGACCACCAGTCTGCACTGCAATAGTTTACCATGCTCTTGAACCATCAACATACTATTTGTGAGGTGAATTAATCAATTCTACCCCATAATGAATTTTAATTGAGAACAAATCAGTGTTATGTCCTGCAAAGGCAAATCAAGCAAATTCATTAACAAATTTGATACTTGTAGCATGGTACAATACACTACAAACTAGTATGAACCATTTAATAATAAGGACCCCTCAATATTCAAAACCATTATAATGTCGTACAATATAGTAATAAAGTCGCACACTTTATTTTTGGCATTTGTTTATTCATAAAAAGAAACATGTTAAAGTTTAAGCAAGCTGGACACTAATTGTTTTATTACAACTAATGACCAAGAATGTTTTTGTCCACAAGAAAAAAAAACTATGATAAATGAGGTAATATGGGTTTTTTTGGGACCAACTTGGTAGGCCATAACCAGTGAGGTTCACTTTTTCTTTTGTGTGCACTATCATGGAAAGTTAAAGATGGTGCACATGATTAACTGTTAAGAGCTTTTTCCAGAACGTTGGAGTGTAGTTTCTTGAATTTTACTAAAATCCAAACACAATGTTTGTATAATAATCTATGAACCTAAACTACACTCCATTATGTTAAGGCGTACTCAGAGGTTCCCAAAACATGACAACAGTATCCCCAAATTTCTTAGTAATAAATAGACGGCGAAGGACTGTGGAGTGTGGACCACAACATAAAGCACAATGAACATAGCGTTAGGGTAAGACTGCATGCATAGGTGCTATGCTTATACCCTACATTTATTTTCACCATAATTCAATTGCGTAAAACAATACATTTGAGGCATTTTTCAAAAGCTTACGTACTTAGGGATTTGCCATGCATTTCTATCTACCATTGGTGACATGAAAGCAATAGTTTCAAACTCATATGTATGCAATATAAGCTAGTAAGGAGTTATGGGTAATCAATATCAGCTTCAAACCCAGATGGTTTCTTCTGCTTTGTGCTTGATTAGGGCTTAGTAAGGAATTGAAGATTTGATACTAATCATTTCATATGAATTAGGGAATTGATGGGATAAGCAAATTGATATTTAGGGCAGTTTTCTTAATGAAATGCTGTAGGGCAATTTTACCCTTCAATAAAATGGAATGCATCGTGCATGCGCATATTCTTTATGGATTCTGTCGGAGATAATAGGACAAGGGACCAAAAACAACATTTTTCAAATGTAAGGGACTAAACAGATTATTTTTAAATATTTGGGATTGAAAAAGTTAAAGGCCTATTTGTAAAGGATAAATATATGATATACTCTTGTTATTTAATTCAGTGTTAGTACCATTAAAATTAATACATGTTGAATGAATCTTTTAAAATAAGATTGAATTAAAATTGCTCTGAATTAAATATTTTAAATATTCCATTATATAATAGAGGACAAAGAAACTGAAATGAAAGAAAAAAGGAGACAAAAAAAAGTGAAATGAAAGAGCATGGCAAAGAGGGTGAGATGAGAAAAAAAGTGAGATGAAAGAGAGAGTAAGATGAATGAGAAAGAATAGAGAGAAAGGGAAGGGAGAAAAGAAAGAAAATGGGATAAGAGAAAAGAGAAGAGAAAGAAAATGAGAAAAGTGGGCTATGTTTGGAGTAGTGTTTACTTACAAAAAGTATTTTTTTTTCTTTACAAAATAAATAAAACATCTAAACACATTTTTATTTCAAAATTTAAAATTTAAAATTTAAATTTCCACCCCAAATTTTCCTTACATAATTTTAAAAAATTTCGTTCCAATATACTTTTTATTTTCCCTCTAAAGTATTTTTTATTACAAAAATTTCCACCAAATTTTTCTCACATTTTGATATAAATTTTTTCAAACAAATCATAATCCAAACATAGCCTAAAAGTGAAGAGAGAAAAAGTAACATGAAAGAGAAGCAAATAGAGAGAAAGGGACAAGAAAAATGAGAAGAAAGCAAATGATTTTTTTTTACTTATTTGTAAAATAATTAATATAATATCCTTATATACCTAAAATGTTAGAATATTATAGATATTTAAAAGATATAAAATATTAATGCACTATTTATATCATTATTATCAGGGCACTATTTTTTCATTTCTTACCTCAAATTCTCTAACCAAGCACCATTAAGTACGGGAAGGGAAGATTTTGTGTTCCAACTTAGCATTGATATCATCAAATTCAAAGCGTGGTGATAAGATTTTTTGTTATAAATAGTGATAAGATTTTTGTACCATTTACCATTTAACCATCAAATACCTGACTACTTTTGTGGACATAACAATTGAGTTGCCGAATTCTCCAATCAGCTTTGGTTGGCGGGTCCATTATTTTATAGGTTATACGACCACTTCAGTAGCTCAATCACGTCAATTTGGCCGGCTCGACTGGCTGAATCTTCTCCCCCACACCACTCGTCTTCCCCATTTGGGCTAGGTCAAATTCTTTTTTATCTTTCCATAATCCGAATTTTTCGATAGTGTGGGAACTAAATTTGTCTCTTATTCTATCTTTTGCTTAGTTGAGCAACATCAATGGGCCCAATATTAGTATTAATTTTGAAAAGGAAAATTCGAAAATAAATGATAAATATTATTAACCAAGAATAATGAAAAGTCAAATGACGTCTTATTGGTTGATTAAGACAATTTTTGTCGCTACAAAACTCCAAGGACTATAGAGTACTGGACAAAACAACTCTTTTGTTGTGTATAGTTTTTATGTTTTCTCCTAGTTCTATGGGCTGTTCTCAAAATCCCAAACATGTCAATAATAGGGAAATTAACACTAATATTTCTTTAATTTCGGGTCAAATTCAATTTGGTTTCCAAATTTTTTCTAATTATATTACTGCCTCAAAGATGTCAATTTGATTTCAATTATTTTTCCTTCCGTGATTCACGCCAAAATTAAGACAAATTTCGGCAAACACATGACATGAATATGAAAAATTGTAGCAGTCTCTCCACAGTGAGTTATTTCTCCCAAATGGGAATTCATAAAAAAAATTCAAAATTTTCAAACCTCAAATTTAGATCAGCTGTAGATGATGAAATCATTATATTGATATTTACAATTCAAATGCATGTCATCATTGTCAGTAATATAGTGATGAAGTAATGTGCCCAAGACTACAAAAAATTGAACAAAATTTGTTATAGTAAAATTGTGTCAGCTTAGTATTAGTTTAAACAAAGAAATCATACGTAAATATAAACTAAAAACAAGAATTTAAAATAGACAATTTTAAAAAATCAAAAGGATGAAACCTAGCTAGAATATGTTATTCACCTAACAATTTAATTATTTAAATCATTTTGGATCTCCTAAACAACATCAATTCATTTGCATGGTTAGACAAGAAATCAAAGATGTTTAGTAGGTGTATTTTGGGAAATTTGCAAAAATAGCACTTTTTGTATTAGATAATTGAAATATAGTAGCTGTTAAAACTTTATTGCTAAAATAGCAAATCAATGCAATTTGGCCATATGAAAAGACCTAAGTGCCCATCTATTTACAAAAGATAAGAACCGTCGCACCAAAAGTAGCATTTCAAGTTTCTTCTCTTCATATTATGTCCTTTATCACGCCGAGTAGAATTTCCTTGACCTTCATTCTTCTTTCTTCATCAATTAAACATCCCCGTTCACGAAATCCATTCTCATATGCATCAATGGCGTGCACGAAAGGAGCTGCGACGTCTTCAAGCAAAAAGTTTGCCGTTATAAAGAAGAAAACGCAAAAGGTGATGGACGGGAACAAGGTCAATGGATTATTACATAGAAATTTCAATTTTCGTATTTGCTATAGCGGCGGGCATAAACTTGACATACATGAGAGATGCTTTGTTTGCTGATTAACCTACATGTTGATTATGAATTTTAGCATAAATATGATTGCGATAGGGATTTTTTGAAGTAATTGTGATTGCGATAGGTTTAAACACATTAAAATTGTGCATATCCTACGTCCTCGTGCATATCCTATAGTTGAGAGTGTTTTTTGCATGCAAAATTGATCGAGCATATGGTAAAAAAGAGTCAAAAAATTTTCATCATATGTTGAGCACCATGTTGAGCACGTGCTCAAAATAATTGAGCACGATTGAATGATGAATGCTGCTCAAATACCTGCTCGAGCAATTCTCGAGCACTTAGTTGTGATCGAATACTATGTTGAGCACTATGTCTATCACTTGTCGAGTATAATGTCGAGTACTTGTCGAGCACTTAGTCAACTTATATTGAGCATCATCAATGTGGATCACTATGTTAACCACTTGTCGACCACTCTCATTTTATTGTTACATCGAGAACTATACTGATTTGCTTTATTTTATGTAGGACCAAATGATCATTCAGGGGGATTTTTTTCAACGCCCAGGTTTCTCAGTACTACTACTATAAGACGTGAATTTTACAGTTTATTTGCCAAAAAAACTCCAAGCAGGGACAAATGGCAAGTGGTCATCGAGGAAAATTTGGTGCACTAAGGAAAAGGGTTAGTATCAAAGTTACTCTAGGATGCTAGGTTAGGATAAAAGAGTGCCAAGAGCAGACATAAACCCCGATGAAAAAGGGTTATTTACGAGTTGTTCATTGTGTAAAAATACATTCTTTTTGATATATACATTTTTTTTGGTGTAAATATACAATCTTTTGATAAATACACTAAGTTGTGTAAATATACATTCTTTTTAATATATAAATTTAGTTGTGTAAATATACATTGTTTTGATATATGCATTTAGTTGGGTTTGGCCAATAAATAACAAACCCAGGTTTCTACAAGTCGTGATCAATCAGTTTGGCCAATATGTGGTAACCACTACAACCGTCAATTCCAGTGCTTGTATTATCGCATTGTTCTCCAGATATGAGTATTTTTATGTAGGTTTATTTTTTGGATTTATGTACACGCATTCAACATTCCAACATCAAATCTTGACTAATGGGCAATTAATGGATTATTTATGAGTTAATTCAATTGATTGTTTATGGGTTTATCACACATGATTATGTTCGGGCAACTTCCATTGGATTGCCAATTGATTATTGGGCAAAAAAAGGGGTTATTTATGGGTTAATATCATGTTCATTTATGGGGTTTGACATCATTGCTTATTTTCCTAACATTTAGTCGTGCACATATACACTGCTTATATACATTTATTCGAGCACATTATCGAGTCAAACATATAAGCTTGGCATTAAAACCACAATGTCGAGCGCATCTCGAATTTATGTCGAGTATTGTCTCGTGTTTATTACATTCTTCTGATTGGTTCTCGAATTTATGTCAAGCATTGTTGCATATTTAATACATTCTTATGATGTTTTTGTTGTTTTCCCAAGAATGACACACGCCAATATTTGGCCCGTACACGTTCTTTGTGGTGGAGAATGAATTGTTGATCCTATAATAAATGAGCGAAGATTCATGAATTATACGATGATTGAACCTCTTTTGTAAAAACAAGACACAAGCTACATAGAATTAGTGAATCTCATCATCTCGATCATGAACTCAGATAAGGAACTAAAAAATAGACTGATCATTGAATACCTACCCAAGTACTTATCAAAAGTCTCCACTCTTCCCATTAAGAATGATTGCTATGTTCAATACTTTTTGAATGAGATTATAAATGGTCTGTAGATGCCAAAATCCCAATATATGTTACCGTTAAAAAGATTGAAGCAATGCATGCCGAAGATAGTGGTAGCAATGAACCAATAAAGCGATTGAGTTCTGATAGTCCAATATGGACTAACGGTGTTATTCATTCAAATAATTTGGATGAGAACATATTTAGCAATAAGGATGATGAGCATGAAGCAAGTGATGAGGATGGTGATCCGGTTAAAGAGACCATAATTGTGAAAGATGTAAATATAGTTGCTGAGCAACCAGGAGTTGGAGCAAGTGATGAGGATAGTGATCCAGTTCAAGAAAACAAACAAACGATTGGGCAAAATGAAATAGAAGTCGTACAATGCCATACAATAATAAGGTTATCACTTGTGGACAGCGGTACTTATTCTAATAGATTATTTGTCGTAGTAGATGTTGTGGTAAAGGATGTATTTGAAACGAGAGAGCATTTGCATATGAGGATGAGTATGCTGGTTATGAAGCATTTCTACAAGTAGAAGGTTGTTAGGGCAAATAGTAAGTTATGGTACTTACGATGTAAGGATAACAATTGCTAATGGAAACTGAATGCATCTGCCATTGAGAATTCGGGTGCTTTAAAGGTTTAGAGTGATAATCGACAGACGAACAACAAAGTAATTGGTGCATGGATCATGTGTAAGTATCAGGATGTATGTCGGCCGTATAGACCTGGCGAAATCATGTCAGATATTCATCAAGAGTTAGGTGTGAATATAACATACAACAAGGCTTGGCGATCAAGGGAATCTGCATTGAACGAAGTGAGAGGTGGATTTGAGGAATTATATAGGGTACTTCCATCTTATTTGTATGTGTTGAAGGCATTACACCCAGGTACTTTTACTGAACTCAAAGTGTAAGAAGATGAAAGTTTTAAGTATCTTTTTTTTTTCTCATTTGGAGCATCGCTACATGGATTTCACATGCGTATGTGACCAGTTATTGCTGCTGATACTTGCTTCTTGAAAGGAAAATATCCTGGGTCATTACATGTTGCTATTTGCATGGATGGTAACAACCAAGTCTACCCTATCGAATAGGGAGTGGTTGATTCAGAAAATGACGCATTATGGGAGTGGATTTTACAAAAGTTGAAGGCTACAATAGGTGATAATATTGATGGATTGGTATTTGTTTCTGACAGACATAAGAGCATTGCAAAAGGTATAACAAATGTTTTCCCAAATTCCTTTCATGGAGTGTTGATTTATCATCTCAACAACACCTCGTGAGTGAAATTCAAACAGGACGATGTGCTCCTATTATACTTTAAGGCTGCAAAGGCTTACACTCTTTCTGAATTCAATGAGATGTTTGTAATTCTTTCGATGCAAAATTCAAGGGTAAGCGAGTATTTAAGAGAAGTTGGGATTGAACATTGGTTAAGGGCACATTCTGGTGGGAGACTGTATACTATAATAACCACTAAAATTGCAGAATTTATCAATGCATTATTGAAGGATGCACGGGAATTACCTATCATTATTTGGCCGAATGTATTCAGAACACGCTCCAGAGATAGTTTTATCTAAGGTGTACAGTTGCTAGCGAAATGAAGATGCTAACAACTTCATACATTGAAGAACTAATTTCATCCTGAATGAGAGAAGCACAATCTTATGTTGTTCAGTCAGTCGACATACACTGATGGTTTGTACAAGACATTGCAAACCGTATGACTACAGTCGATTTGCTTTTAAAAATCTGCACGCGTCAAGTGTTGGATATGGATAAACTCCCTTGCGTTCATGCATTGGCTGCAGCCCATCACCAACAAATTGACCATTACACCTTATGCTCGCCATTGTTGAAGGATGCGCGGGAATTACCTATTCATTATTTGGCCGAATATATTCAGAACACGCTCCAGAGATAGTTTTATATAAGGTGTATAGTTGCTAGCGAAATGAAGATGCTAACAACTTCATACATTGAAGAACTAATTTCATCCAGGATGAGAGAAGCACAATTTTATGTTGTTGAGTCAATCGATATACACTGATGGTTTGTACAAGACATTGCAAACCGTATGACTACAGTCGATTTGCTTTTAAAAATCTGCACGCGTCAAGTGTTTGATATGTATAAACTTCCTTGCGTTCATGCATTGGCTGCAACCCATCACTGACAAATTGACCATTACACCTTATGCTCGCCATTTTATCACATTAATGCACTTTTATGTGCTTATACAGATTTTATTATGCCAGTTAGTGAACATAATGACTGGATTGTGCTTGAAGAGATTTTAGCTGTTCAATTGGAATTACCAGAACCAAGGGCTAAGAGTGTATGTGCAAGAAAAAGAGAATTCCTTCAATAGGTGAGGAAAAAATTGCAAAGAAATGTGGTCGATGCGGAGAGAGCGAGCACAACCGTCAAACTAGCTCTAATCCATTCGTTGCTAAAGGGAAATAGTGATGTCATGCATATTTTTCTTTATTTCATATTTTTCTTTATTTAATTTCATAAGAACATTGTATTATTTTGAGGTGCTCGTTTGTATATTAATATAATTTACTCAATTTATTAACAATTTACGCAATTTTCTTATTCGTTGCTTGGGAGAAAAAACAATGTCAATTTATTCAATCTCATAAGCAGTTATGTAATCAATAACAACAATACATGATATTTTATTATTGCAATACAACACATTACAAAACAAAATAAACACAATATTTTGCCTTGTATAGTGCTCGAGGTAATAATGAAATGCTCAAGTATGTGCTCAACAAGTGTTCATTATTTAATCATGCTTGACGATTTTGGACTAGTGCTCGACTAGGTGCTCAAGATGACGGTACATAATTTTTTATTTTGATCATTTCGTTGCGGAGAGAAAAGATGATGTTAATTTGTATTTCTCTTACTTTATATTTTCAATTGTTCAATCAATGTATTATTCAAGGATAATTTTTAATTATTCAATCCATGTATTATTCGAGTACTTCAAATCACGTTCAATCATTTTTATTTTTGTTGCTAAAGAGAATAAGCACAGTATGTCATTCGAGGTACTCGTTGGTATAATAATAGAATTTATTCACTTTATTAACAAATTACGCAATCAATTTATTCGTTGATAGATAGGAAAAGTGGTGTCAATTTATTCTATTTCATAACAAATTACTCAGTGAATAACAACAATACATGATGTTTTATTAATAGAATACAACACATTACAATACAATCAATAAGTGCTCGACACATGTTTGACTAAGTGCTCGACTATGTGCTCACGAACTGTATGTTCTCCACGAAAAATGGTCATTCATTCATGCACAATACAAACACTGTTACACTAAAATACTGGCAAGAAACTCAAACATTATTATCAACCTTGATAATGAAATATTCACCATGATCAAACTCGCAATCATATACCTAAGAAAGTGAGCTTGCTACTTAAAACCATTTCAATTTGGAAATAGTAAGCTGCTGATGCATTCTTCAACAGATTTTGCAGGTGGGAACTTGTAGTTCTTCATGAGGTTCTCTATAAAATCAAAACCATTATTCCCTGCTAATCCCACGTATCTTCCCTGCTTATCACATAAATTGCAATTCAGCTGACAAGAGTGGCAATATTTTACCACGTTTTTTCCAACAATTAGCCTTTTTTTTCTTCTGTCAATCAAGAAACTGTTGTTGATACATTCTTATCCTCGACTGCTTCATAGTAACAGTATTGAGAAACTTGGACATTGAAAAAATCACACTAAATGACCATTTGATCATTGAGAGGGTCCTGCATGAAATTAAACAAAGTCAGTATAGTGATCGATGTAATAATGAAATGCTCAAGTGGTGCTCAAGATGTGATCGACTCGATGCTCGATCACAACTAAGTGCTCGAGGCATGTTTGAGTAGATGCTCGACATGGGTTCATCATCCATTTATGATGCTCGAGATAAGTTGAGCACGTGCTCGACATTGATGATGCTTGACCACTACTAAGTGCTCGAGAACTGATCGAGTTAGTACTCGACAAGTGTTCATCATTCAATCGTGCTCGATTGTTTTGAGCACATGCTCGACATGGTGCTAGAGATAAGAAGAAAATTTTTTGACTCTTTTTCGATATATGCTCGACCAATTTCACATGCAAACCTAATTCAAATATAAATAAAAAACACTCTTAACTATAAGATATGCACAATTTTAATGTGTTCGAACCTATCGCAATTGAGATTACTTAAAAAAAACCCTATCACAATCATATTTATGCTAAAATCCATAATCAACATGCAGGTTAATCAACAAACAAAACACTTCTCATGTATGTCAAGTTTATGACCGCCGCTATAGCAAATATGAAGATTAAAATTTCTATGTAATAATTCACTGACTTTGTTCTCGTCCATCGGCTTTTGCGTTTTTTTCTCTATAGCGGCGGACTTTTTGCTTGAAGACACCGGAACTCCTCACGTGCATGCCATTGATGCAGATTGAAGATAGACGATAATGAAATTTATGAAATGGGATGTTGAAGCGTTGAAGAAGGAAGAAGAATGGGCAGGAATGAAGGGATGAAGAATGAAACGAACAAGCGTGATAGTTCTCATCTTTTGTAAATAGAGGGGCATTTAGGTTTTTTCACATGGTCAAACTGCGTTGACTTGCTATTTTGGCAAGAAAATTTTAGCAATTACTATTTTCAACTATCCAACTCAAAAGGTGCTATTTTGGCAAATTTCCCGTGGATTCCTATTCTAGACAATCACATGATTTTCTTTTATTGATCATTTGTCACTTTATTGAGGACTAAATTTTAAGTGTATTCCTATTCTAGACGATCACATGATTTTCGTTTATTGATCATTTGTCACTTTATCGAGGACTAAATTTTAAGTGTATTCCTATTCTAGACGATCACATGATTTTCTTTTATTGATCATTTGTCACTTTATTGAGGACTAAATTTTAAATTCTTTTTCCAAGTTCACGTAAATTTTCCGATCAATTTAATTTTGGCAGGAAATTCAATCCAAAGCACAAGGTAAACTAAAATAAATAATTAAAAAAATCTATCAAGCCAATAGAGAGATAAATTAATTGAAACTATATGTAGAAATCCGATACAACCATACAAAGCTAAGAAGATATTAACACATGGACACTGTCTTGTACAAATAATACTCAATTTCATGAATAAAACTAAACAAATGCAAGGCCAACACGTTGTCTGAAAGCGCATGGATCGTCAAGTAATACGTTCACAATTACACGTCGACTTCATAGGGATTGAGTTGTTGGTTTCCTGTTCTAAACATAAGTAATTTTAAAATTATAGTTTATATTTATTACTAAAATAATTAGAAATTTAATAGATCATGCATAATAAGAATGATTATTGTAATTAATTTACGAAATAAATTAACCTTGAGAATTATTAATAAATAAGTCATTGGACATCATTCCAAACCTATTAAGTTGGTTTATAAATAAGTCCCAACCATAGGTCATAAAAAATTTTGAAATCTATTACGTACCATATATACTAGATATTTAGGATTTTTGTAAACTCTAGTTTTTAGTATTCAAGAATGCACTTAAGCGAACTAGTCATGAACAACCATGGTTAGTCAATTCTACAAAGATCCTAAGAAATTATTTGTGTGGATATAGCTGAACATTTATGCATCTTGTGATCAATCTCGCCTATAATAGTGGATTATTTGTGAATTTGCTACTAAGGCAATATCTTTAATACTAAATGTTGTTGTGGATTAGAATATAAAAATTAGTAAAAATAAATAATCAAGTAATAATTGATCTAATTTCATACCCTATGAAAGAAAGCAAACATTTTCCAATTGCATTGGTAAAAATATGGTAGATCCCACAAGAATGTTATTACTTTAAATAAATCATGTTTCAATTAAAGAAAAAAAAACATAAGTAAATATTTAACCTACTTACTAAAATGAAAAATTAAATGACAAAAACAATTACAAAAATAAAGTGAATTAATGCACTTTAAAATCTAAATCAAATGGAACCAAAGCAAGAATTATAGAAATTTCTAAGAAATGACTATGGTGGTGTTAATATCTCAATAATTAGTTCAATTTATCTATGGGTTCATGCAGATAATGGAGCAATTATCTATTTATCACTTCGATTTTTATTCCTAGTAACTAGAATAGAATGGATGTGGCAAATATTTCCATTCTATTAAACTATTAACATGAAGAACAATTGACAATTAAAAGTCCATCAATTTTCTGTATCTATATTTTAGAGTCGAGATACTATGATTATAGTATCAAAGGTCCAATCTTTTATGAAAATCAATAATCAAACGCAAAACCATAACACAAAATCTATGAAGGCTTGATAAATTATATGCATATCACATTAAAACATGATATTGGACATTAATTCATATAACTCATAACATAAATCAACATAATAAAGAGAAATAACAAGAATTCATCATCAAGTGTTAGTAATTATAAAAATTTAGCTACTCATAATTAATAAAAGAATCACCAAGGAAAAGAAATTGAGCAAAAGATTCAAATTTAAGGTGTAAATGACTTTCTTTAATAGGAAGAAATCTAACCCACAAATTGAACTTTAAGTCAAAAGTCAAGATCTTTAAAAATGGAGGTTTCTTCTTCCAAAACTATGAAAACTCCAACTTAACTCTAGCATCTAATTTTACTTTTAGAAATACAAAGTTGTGAAAATAATCACTAAAATAGGTATTTATTAGAGTTTGGACATAAATGTTTCATTACAAGTGGCCTAAACGAACACAAAAATATCTAGAGAGCTAAAATGTTCAAAAATTATCATTTCTGCATTTAGTTTTGGGCTAAGTCATGTTGGCAGTGTGAGGGGATCACACTGCCAATGTGAATAGCAATGTAACTAGCCCCAAACTTGCTATTTTTCTATTTTCTAATGTTTTTGTAAACTAGTACTTTTTTCATTCGACCTTTTGATATATTTCTAGACAAAGTTAAGCTTTTACTTCTATATAAAAGTTAACTCTTTCTTTTTTCTTTCCAATGCATTATGAATCATAAAAGTTAGACTTTCCAATACTAAAATATGACTATTCTCCTGAAACGTCTCAATCATCAGTTAGTTTCATCATATCTTCAATTCATCCTCATTTTTGACCTAGATACAAGTTGTTTTAGGAGCAACTCAAAACATAAATCTTGAAACAAATCCAAAGAACTTTTAAAAGTATCCAAGATCACTCCATTTGGTTTAGTAGAACAAAAGAAACACCCTTTTGAAATCCAATTTCCAAACTACTATTAGCTTGCACTATTGATGGAATTTCTTTAAAATTGATAATTTTTCTGATTTTTTTATGCATGTGGAATATTTTTACTAGAAAGCACATAAAAACATAAAATTAATATCTATTTAACTCCATAAATAAATTAAAATTTGTATTTTTAGATCTATTTAGATAGTGTGTTTGTACTCTCATCAAATTCTTTAAAATTTGAAATTTTACTCATCTTGAGTAGATAGAGTTATATTACAACATTTAAGCCTAAAAAAAAAAATTAGAACACAAAGATAATAAATTAGAATAAATAAGATGGCTTCCAATTTCCAAAGTTGTTCAAAGTCTAATCCATTTTTAGTTTACAAGTTTTCCAATTTCTTAAAAGTTTTTCTTGTATGGACAACTCAAAAACCACTCTGCTTATGTGGTGCTTACTTATTTGGTACTTTTTTCCTCTATTCATTACTGCTCAAAACTACTTATTTCTCAGTTAAAATAAATTGCGTGTAAGTGATATAGGTATCACTTAAATCAAGTAAGCCCTTAGAGTCTAATGTTCATCTTCAGGAATTTTAATGACTTTTTACTAGCCCCTCTTATATTTTATTGACCAAAAGAGAAGTATTACATTATCTTTAAAATCATTGGGTCTTTTATTTTCTCTTACTTTACCCCTCTTTCTCCCAAGATGTCACTTTGTCTTATAGATGTGAAGGCCGCATATTTGTTGTATTGGCACCAAGCTATTGAACAAGTCAAATTCATTTGAATATTTTCTCACTTTATTCAGTAGCTTCAGGTTTTATGGCATTTTTTTACTTGTTCCTACTTGTATAGGTTCTCTTAAATTAAAATCTATAAGACACAAAACTAATAGTAATTCCATAAAAGAGTAGTAACTTGTTTACAAAATGAAAAAGTAATTATCCAAATCATATCAAAACTATGATGTACTACTAACAATCATTGCGAAGATAGATTGAATCACAAATAATGTTGTATCAAAGAATCACATTTTATCTAATGTCTACTCTCATTAGTGTTCCTCAATTAATTGCTCATAACAATTTGTTTAAAGTAACATAATTTTTATCTAAGTAATGGTTCAAGGAGTTCAACATCTCACTTTTTGCACCACTAAATTGAGAATTTGACTATTCATTTCATTGGTTACATAATTGGCTTCCATTCATTAATATACCTTTAAGTTAAAAGGACCATGTCATGATTTGTATAGAAATTGTTTTTTATTTCTTTGTTTATTTGACAAAAACAAAACAAAAAAAATGATACACAAAAAGATAAGGAAAATTTTGAAAATTTGGCAAATTTTAGCTAATACTAATAACAAATTCACTAGGATGTCACCTAAAATACAAACATATAAAATATCATATTCACAAAAGAAAAAAGGTTTAAATTTGAGAATGAAACTCCTCTTTTTTACATTGAGTAACAATACATTAATGAGTCTAACATGTCCTCATCTCTTTCAATCCTATCCATTTTATAGATTTCATCTAGTGGTGATGTGTGAATATGCATTTTTAGTAATACATCTAACACAAATATTGAATATCAAGGATCTATTATTTTCCATAGTTTATTAATCAGTAAAGAATATTAATAGAAAAATATTAAGGAATTATTTGTGATTAATATTGTCTATTTGTCCTATGAAAATGTTATTATTCTAAGTCATGCTTAAATTGAAGAAAAGAAATAAAAGTAGATAATTAAAACTACTTATTAAAATAAAAATGTAAAATAAAAACTTAAAAAATAAATAATAAATAAATAAAAAATAAAGTGAACTAAAGGAAAAATTATAAAGAATTCGTTAGAAATGACTAGAGTAGTGTTAATCTTTTAATAATTTAGTCATTTAACTATAGATTTATGCAACCAATGGGAAAATTTTCTATTTTTCACTCTAACTTATATTCTCAATTGTTAGAGTAGAATGGATTTGGTAAATATTTCCATTATACCATACCATTGAAATGAAGAATAATTGACAATTAAAAGTCCATCAATTCTCTCTACTTATTTTTAGCTAGAGATATTATGATTATAATGACGAAGGTCCAATCTTCCATGAAAATCAATAATCAAACACTAAAACCACAACAAAAAATCTATGATGCCTCAATAAATTGTATGCATCTCACATTAATACATGATATTTGATATTAATTTGCATGATTGATTGTTGCTGGATTATGATATAAAAAATATAGTACAAATACTACAAGTAATCAAGTAACAATTAACCTAAATCCACACAGTTAAGCATAAGTATATGCTTGTTGTATTGTGGAAGTAGGGTTGATTTCTCGAAAATATTATTACTTTGAGGGTCAATCCTTTGACTAAAAACTAAAAGGTAGTTTAAATAGCTAAAAGTTACAATTATATTATGTTAAGTAAAGCAAAATTAGGCAAAAAAATTAGGGAAAATATTAAATTTTCAGTTAAACCTAAAATTTTGAATCAATAATGATGGATTAATTTCTAAAAAGTGATTAGAGTTGTTTTTATTTTTTCGTAATTTTGTGATTTATATATAGGATTATGTATTTAAAGAGGCAATTATCTTTTTAACTCTAGTTTCTATTCCTGGTCTACAACACCATTTAATGAAAAATATTGACTATATAGAGCATACCAATTCTCCTTACATCTTTTTATACTAGGATTGTTGTAGTTCTGATGACAAAGATCTAAAATTGGTGATGATCAAATGATTAAACACAAGCACCATTTAGCACAACTCATGAGGCCTACATAAATTGTATGTTTCTCATGTAAAAACTTGGTGTTATAAATCACCATAATAAGGAAAAATATGAATAATCCATCATAAATTCTAAGAGATTATAAGAGTTTAGCTACATACAACACCAAAAAGAAACATCAAATCAATAAATAAATCATAAGATCAAAATTTAGAGTGAAAAATTCTCCCTTTACAATAAACAGCCTAACTCAACACTTAATCTTCAATCCAAGATCTAATTTCTTCCAAAATAGAGTCTTTTCTCTTCAAACTTCAAAAAGACCTAGGCAAAGAATGATTTCTATACAAAACCCTAGACCTTTTGTAGAGACTAGGGTTCCAAAGTGTTCTAGTCAATCTAGCCTCCCCTTTAATGGCCTAAAAATGAACTAGACCTATTGAACTCATTACAAGTGGACAAGAACCAAAAAAAACATGGTCAATAGGCGGTTTAAGGATGAAAAATGAATCAAATAACCACTAGTCGCACTGCTCGTGTGCTTTTAGTCACTCTGGTAGAACGACCAAGCCTAAACCTCCCTTTGCCCTCTCTATTCTCGGTTTTGTGCATGGATGCTATTTTTGGTAAATATTTTGATGCTTTTCTAGACATAATTAGGCTTTGACTTCTCATAAAATTTGCAGTCTTCCTCTTACCTTTGCAATGCTTCTAGAACAATTGAATTTGGACTTAAGTAACTTTAGATATGATCATTCTCCTGAAATATGTCAGTTATCAACCAGTTGACTTGTATTGTCTTTTCGATCTCAAGTTTGACTTAGATGTTGACTAATTTAGAATAAATTTAGAAGATCAACATTAAAGCGCATCTAAAGAGTTTTTGGTAGCATCCAAAATCTCTTGTTTTGGTTTGCACTAAGTTTTGGGCTAGGTTACACTAGCAGCATGAGGAGATTATGTTGCTAGCATGAATGCCAGTGTGACTTAGCCCCAAATTTCTCATTTTTCTACCTTCTCATGATTTTCCGCATTGGTGTTTCCTTCGATTGACCTTTTGAGACTTTTCTAAAATGGCTTTAATTTCTTTATAAAAATTATACCCCTTTCTCATATCTTTCTAATGTTTAAAAAATTACCGAATTTGATTTTTTTATCTCAAGGTACAATCATTTTCTTGAAATGTATTAGTTATGAGTTGGTTTCCTCGTATTTTCAATTCGTCTTCAATTTTGACCTAAATGCCAGCTCTTTTAGGATAAACTCAAAACATAACATTTGAAGCACATTCAAAGAGTTTTTGAAAAAAAAAAAAAAGCATCCAAGGTATCCCCCATTTGGTTCAATACAAGATGAGAAACAATCTTTTGAAATCAACTTCCAAACTGCTCTTTTTCCATGTTCTAGCACTTTCCAACTTTAGATTACATGATTGATAGAATTTCATCAAAATTGATCATTTTTCTAACTTCTTTACTTAAAAGCACATGAAGATGGAAAATTAGCATATATTTATTTCAATAAATGACATAAACATCTTATTGTAGATTGCATTTAAATAATACTTTTGTACTCTCATCATTATTCATAGGTTACAAAAAAAATCCTGATATAGGTAAACAATCCCTATTTCACTAATAGTGATATCAAAGTAGTTTTTCCTCATTCATGTATTAGTATGTTTATGATGTTTAGTTGTCATCGACGATAAATTGTTCATCCATATTCAATTCCTATATGGATTGATTCAGTAACATTAATATTAGAGTAGTCTTTACTCATCCATGTATTAGTATGTTTTTGATGTTTAATTGTCACGAATAATAAATTATTCATGTATATTTAATTCCTTCTTAATTTATTTGGAAGGTTTTAAATTTAAAAGAGTTCAAGTTAGGGCTTTCATATTTGAATAGTAAAAAACTAGATTTTGAAAAGAAAAGTTTTGAAAACATATGTTTTGAAAAGATTTTTTTTGGAAAAAATGAAACCGTTTCTGAAAAAAAAGGAAGGGGTGACTTGTCACGCTCCAAAAATTAGGCATGACATTGTCACAAATTTAGGGTTGACTCTCTAAAGGTGCAAAGCCTCTTGTAACCAGAACAAACTATTCCTAATAAATAATAGTATTACTGAACATCATATGTTTTATTCTAACACCCAATCACGAGTTATTCAATAACAACCTAAACCCAAAATGTAAAATCTATACAATCATCTTAAAAGTCATTGAACACTAAATAAATAAAGAAAAATATAAAGTTTGCATAGTTTCATAACATAGGAAAGTAGGAAAATATCTCATACAATACAAATCAACTTATTCAATAAATTGACTAAATTCTCAAAACTCAAGCAATTCGTCATATCTCCACAAGTTTTCACATCCCTATTTTTAACTGCAACAGAGATTAGTGATAAATATGTGAGCAAAAAATTTGCCCAATAAGTAATACTAGTGCTTTCTAGTAGGTCTGAGCATGTTACGTATAAAACTTTAAATAAATAATTAATTTGACATACATTTTCTATCAAAAACATTAACTATGCTTAGTCATTTTAAGAACATACATATGTACTTAGCTGATGGCAAAACAATTAAGCAAATTAATCACTTTGATAAACTACTAAGCTCATGAATATTTCAAATCACATATTGGTCTAAATAACTAGTATAAGTCTTAGCTATTTATCCTGCAAGGTAGGCCAAACATATTGTAGGGGTCTAGCTTTTATTTCGCTAGGAGGAAGTTATGTCATAACAATGAGGAACATATTCCCCCAATAATTTATCAAGCATTCTAGAGTTTAAATAAAACATTTAATTGAGTAGTACAAAAACAATTTGCCATAGCACAATTTGCTTACTAGAAAATCCACTAAAAGAAACCATACTCACATCATCTTACATAATAAAATAATTTTTTTTTCTAAAGCATTATTTAAATCATTTAACAAGAATTTCAAAAGAGCACTAGAGTCACTTACCTCAATTCCAAATGAAAGGTTCAACTCTAGCATAATTACTCAAACTATTCTTCTCCTCTTATGCCCATAAATAATTTCACATATTTAGTGCTAGCTTTAAACACATGTTCCTAATTTTTTAAACTAAATTTGTCCTCATCCAAATTTAAAGGAACCTAAGAACAATCTCAATTTTCATATAAAAAACTTTAAAACGTAGAACTAATTTCGTAGTTTGTTATTAAAGTCCAAATTATAACAAATTTGGACCTTCAGTGACTAATTTCTCTTTATCACTAAAAGTCCCTACTGAACTGCAACACACTTTTTTTATTTTTAGTGACAAAGTCTTGTTTGTCATAAAATTTCTATTTTTTCTTTTTTATTTCCTGGAAGCCGTAGCTTCCTTCACATATCTTAACATGTAGCCATTCCAAACCCTTATGAGTTCAATAACAAATTCTATTTCTAAATCAATTTAATTACAGACGAGCACAACACGGAACAGAAGGTTTTTTTCTCACCTTTCCAAGGTGCAATTTTTGGAACAATCCGTCAATGTCGCTTGGGCTCTCCCTTGTGCAAGCGAATGGATGTGCGATTTGCACCAAAATCGCATTGTAGCTTCTTTTTTTTTTTTTGGATTGCTGGTTCTTCGCTGTGTGAGGTAGTAGTCATTAGGCTATTCAACATTCACATGGATCACCCCTAGAGACACAGGCTGAAAGTTAAGAACTTCAAGTCTCAGTTTCTTTCAACGTGTGCGTTTTTCGGTGTGCCATTTAAGCCAGCAACCTAGTTTGTAGGGCTAGTCATAGATTGTAGCTGCTTAGTCGGGTGTATTTGTCAACCATCGCGGTCGCTTTTGTACGTCCTTAGGGCCTTTGTAGTCGTAATTTTTCCTTTTCGAAGACATTGTCTTCTTCGGAGGCTTATCTTCATGGGTTCGGTTAAATTCAACACCACAAAGTGTAATTAGCCCTTTTGTGGCTTTGTAAGTTTACATTTTGCAATATACTATTATTTTTGAAAAAAAAATCAATTTAATTGTTTTACAAAAATTCAACTTAATAATTCTATTGAATCCAAAAAAATCAAGCCAATCTTATATTCACAAATTAGAACCCTAAAATTCTCTAAATCCTATATATTTAGTTGAACTACTAATTACACTAATAAAAAATCGTAATGGTTTATATTTTGTTTCTGTGATATAGATTTCTTTCTTCGTTGTGTCCCTGATTTGCTAGTGTAGATGTTCTTATCTCTATTCATTGATAATCTAGGAAGTTAGAAATACGTCGTATGATGGTTTTGTACCTAATTAAATATATTATATTGTTTTTCCACCTCCTTTTTTTTCCATACCCTTTTCAATACAACATATTTTTTGTTCACCCCACTAATTAAGTAAAAGTAAGTTTTCGAGTATTATATTCTTGTCCCTTTAAAATAAGTTTCATCCTCGAAAATCAACATACTTTGTACTTCAAATAAATGTGGATATTTATTTATCATTTATTCTTCTAGTTCTCATGTCGCTTCCTTAGGGGTATGATTTGACCATTGTACCTTGACATAAGTATAGTTTTTCACCTTAGTACTTGCTCCTTCTGATTTACTATCTTTGAAGAAAACTTCTCAAATGACAAATATTCCCACACTAATAATGGTTCCTCCAATACAGGACTAGGATCAAGTATGTATCATCTCAGTTGGGACACATGAAATATATTATGCACTTTAGACAAAGCTAGCGGCAAGGCAAGTAAATGTGAGAGATTTTTCACATTTTTTAGAATTTCAAAATGACTGATATATCATAGACTTAACTTCCCACTATTGCCAAAATGCATAACTCCTTTAATAGGAGATACCCACAAATAAACAGTTTTCCCACATTCAAATTGGCCACCTTTTTGTATCCGCTCAACTCTTCTATCTATCTTGGGAAACCTTTAAATGTTATCAAATCATTGTCACTTTATCAACTGTTGCTTGTACCAAATCTGATTTTGTTATCCTCTTCTCATAGGTGACTAACACTTTCTTCTATGGAATGCTTCAAATGGTGCCATCCCAATATTGGGTTGGTAATTATTATTATAAGAAAACTCAATAAGAGTCAAATATTTACTCCAATTACCTTTAAAGTCCAACATACACGCTCTCAACATATTCTCTAGTGTTTGAATAGTCCTCTTTAACTGACCATCTGTTTCGGGATAAAATGCAGTACTCAATGTCATCTTTGCTCCAAATTCCCATTGACAACTCTCCTAAAACTTGGATATGAATATGAGATCTTAGTTTGATAATGTACTAACAGTACACCATATAGTCAAACTATATTATCTATGTACAACTTAACCAACTTGTACATAGTAACCAATGACTTCCATTGGTAGTAAGTGAACGGATTTCATCATTCTATCCCCAGTAACCCATAAACAATCATGACTCACCTTTGTCTTCGGTAGTACACTAACGAAATCCATTATTACATGTTCGCACTTCCACATTGGTATTTATAAAGGTTGCAATAAATCTACAGGATGCTGGTGCTCTCCTTTGACTTGCTGCAGACCAATCATTTAGAAACAAAGTCTACAGTATCTCTCTTCATTTCACTCAACAAAATATTTTCTTCAAATCATAATACATCTTTGTTTCCCCAAGGTGAATAGAAAATTTTGAGTTTAAAACTTCTTCCATCACCTCCCTTCTCAACTCCAAGTTATTAATAACATACAACCTACCATGATACGTCACATAGCCATCATGATATACATAAAAATTACTTTAAAACCCCTATTGTACCAGATTTTTCTATTTCTTCAAGTTTGCATCCTTAGCTTGAGAGGCTTTATTGCTCAATTAAGGTGGATAGAGCTATCAATGCTGTTACATAATCTTTTGTTGAATCCATGAGTTCTATTTCCAATTTTTCAAGTTCAAATTGCTGCTATTGAGTTCTAATTCCAATTTTTCAAGTTCTAATTGGTCCTTTTGAGTCAATATTGCTGCTAAAGTTCTAGAATGACTTTCTACACAAAACATTCGCAAAGTTGTTGGCTTTACCCAGATGGTAATGAATAGTTACATCATAATCTTTCAACAATTATAACCATCTACCTCATGTTTTGCTCTTTTGTGTAAACAGATATTCCAAACTCTGATGATCACTATAGACTTCACGTTGCTCCCTACACAGAAGATAATGTCTCCAAAATTTTAAAGCGAACACAACTGCTGCTAAGTCCAAATCATGAATTGGGTAATTTTGCTCATATGGTTTCAATTGGCATCATGCATATGCAATCACCTTGTCATTTTCATTAAAACACATCCCAAACCTGTCTTGCATGTATCGTTGTATATTTTGAACCCTTCTGATCTAGATAGCAAAGTAAGTACTAGAGCCGAAACCAATTTTTTCTTCAATTCTTGGAAACTATCTTTCAAAATCAACATCCACTCAAATTTGCCCATTTTCTAGTCAACTGATTTAAGGGAACAACAATTTTTGTGATGTCATTGACAAACTTGTGATAGTAGCTCGCTAAACCAAAAAGGCTCCAAACTTTTGTCACATTAATAGGTCTAGACCAATTTACAGTTGCTTCAATTTTTGTTGGATCAACTGCCAATCCCTTTTCAGATATTACACAACCCAAAATTGTAACACTTTTCAGTCGGAACTCATATTTGCTAAATTTGGCATAGAGCTTTTTTTTTGTTCAAAATCTAATACCACTCTTAAGTGTTCCTCATGTTCCTTTGTCTTTGAATACACCAAAATATCATCAATGAGAACTACTCCAAATTTGTCTAATTGATGTTTGAATACCCTGTTCATTGAGTCAATAAAAGCAATAGAAGCATTCTTTAATCTAAAAGGCATGACAAGAAATTCATAATGACTATACCTTATCTTAAAAACACTCTTTGGAATATCCTTTGATTTAATTCTGAAAGCACAAGTGAATCTTGGAAAATAATCAAGCCCCTTTTAACTAATCCAACGAATCATCTATCCGAGGAAGTGGATACTTATTCTTGATGGTTTTCTTGTCTAACTCTCTATAATCAATACAAAGCCTCATACTCCAAACCTTTTTCTTTGCCAACAGTATTGGAGCCCCCCTCCCCCATGAAGACAAAATAGGGCAAATGAATTTGAGATCTAAAAGCTTTTGAATTTGTTCCTTCAGTTCTTGCAATTCCCCAAGTGCCATGTGATAAAGTATTTTAGATATAGGTTTGCCCTAGGTATTAGATTGATTTCAAGATCAATCTCTCTTTCAGGTGGTAGCCCTGGGAGTTTTTCAAAAAAAACATTTGAAAACTCTAGTACCACAGCAATATTTTCTAGTTTTGGTCACTTTTCTTTATATCTACCACATTGCTAAATACCCATCACAACATTTCCAAAAAGCTATTGATGCCTTGATAGCAGTGGTTATTGACTTTGAACTTTTAGTTTGTCTACTTGTACAACTTTGGAACAAATTTTTTGTTTTTCCAAGGATACAAAATCTTACTCTCTTTCTTCAGTAATTAACAAAAGTATAATTTTTGGCTAACTATTCCATGCCCAAAATCACATTAATATCCACCATGTTAATTTCCACCAAATCAGCTCTAAATCCTTGTCCTAAGTCTACTTGATAATTTCTATGAATCATATTAAAATTTAAAACTTTACCCCCAAGAGTGGACACAGGATATATATCTTTTAAATATTTTGATTTAGATTTCAAGCACTCATTGAATCTATGGGATACAAATGAATGAAAAGCACCATAGTCAAATAAGACAACAGCTAGTATAAAAATTATCAGAACAGTACCTACTATCACATCATCTAATGGCTCCATCTCTTGTTGTGTCAAAGCAAACACACGAACATTTGTTTTGGGGCTAGGGGTCTATTTAGTAGATCTGATACTCTCTTGCTTAGCTAATGGATAATCACTAATTTTGTGATGTGATTTACCAATTTCAAAATATTGCACCTGTCTTTCAATGGCAATCTTTTGGATGAGAGCGATCATAATATTTACACTCCTTTACCAAGTTACTTCCTTGGACCTTATTTTTGGCATTCCATGTCTTTTAGTTGCTAATTGGCCACCATAAGGTGGTTTTGAACTTTGTCCTTGGTTAGATTCAAGTTTGGTTCTTTTTACTCTATGCTCTGCATTACTTCGCTTGATGTCTATCTCCATTGAGATGGCCTTTCCAAAACACTCTTTATAGATTTTGGCCTTTGCAGCCATTATTATGGCACAAATACACCCATGTAATCCATTCACAAATTTGAACAACTTAAGTTGGTTATCAGCCACCCCAGCAGGAACAAACTAACCAAGCGAGTTGAATTTGTTTGCATACTCCACAACTTACATGTTATCAACCTATTTTAAGTTGAAATATTGATACTGTTTTTCCATACATATAGATTCTAGAAAATAATTTTTCAAAAACACTCTCCTGAACTCGACATAATTTAGAGAATTTTCGTCTCGTGTATAGACCGGAGCAATACCCTTCCATTATTGTTCAATATATCTAACCAAAAATGGCTCCACTATTGTAACTTTAACATTATTAGTACACCATAAAGTTTAAAGTTAGCTTCCAATTTCTTGTGCCACTTCTCGGCTCCTTCAGGGCTTGAGGTACAATAAAAAATTGACATAAATTGTTTCTTCAAGTAATCACAATATGCCATTGCCCTTGCTCTTTTTGTCATAAATAGTCTTCTTATTCCTGATGGAATAATTGTTGCTCTTGCAAAACCTATTAATGACTATGTATCATGGTTTGCTTCCCTATCATCTCATTCATTATGTTGAATGTGGCCTCCATTTCTTTTGGCATCATTACCATAATGTTTGTTAATGGCGATGTAGAAGCAAAAGTAGGAGCAAGAGTAGGCATTGGCACTGGCACGAGAGTAGATACTCATGTAGGTGTCGCTGCCTAAGAGCTACATTAGTTAAGGTCTCATTTACCTCATCCTCCATTTCAATTTCAATATTGTCTACAATATTTTGTTGCATTCTTGGAACTTCTTGTCTCTTATTATACGCTATAGTCTAAATATTTTATCAAATTAATCACAATCCATCTAAGTAGTTAATTTATAACTACTCACATAAACAACTTAATTTCCAATAAGTCTAGAAGATCATAGCTAGGGCTTTAATACCACTTAATGTCCCAAAAACTTAGGCATGACCTAGTCACAACTTCATGGTTAACTCTCTAAAGGCGCAAAAACTCCTGTACCCAAACCAAACTATCCCTAACAAATAATAGTATCACTGAATATTATATGTATTATTCTAACATCCAATCATAAGTTATTCATTAATAGCCTAAACCCAAAATATAAAAGGTATACATACATCTTAAAGTCATTGAGCAGCAAATACATAAAGTAAAACACAAAGTTTGTATAATTTCATGGCATAGGAAAAGTAGGAAAATGTCTCATACAGTCTAAATTAACTTATTCAATAAAATGACTAAATTCTCACAACTCTACCAATTCCTTATATCTCCACAACCTTCCACATCCTTATATTTAGCTAGAATAGAGATTAGTGATAAAGATGTGAGCAAAAACTTTGCCCAATAAGTAACAATAGTGCTATCTAGTAGGTTTGATCATGTTACACATAAAATTTTAAACAAAGCATTAGTTTGACATATGTTTTTTGTCAAATACATTAACTATGCATAATCACTTTATCAAAATACATATGTACTTAGTTGATGGCAAAACTATCAAGAAAATTAATCACTTTGATAAACAATTAAACTCATGAATATTTCAAAGTCACATATTGGTCTAAATAACTGGTACCAGACTTAGCTATTTATCCTACTAGGTAGGCAAACATATCATAGACGTCTAACTTTTATTCCACTAGAAGGAAGTCATGTCATAACAATGAGAAACATGTTTCCCAAATAGTTAATCATGCATTTTAGAACTTAAAACATTTAATCGAATAGTATGGCAACAATTTTGCCACAGCACAATTTGCATACTAGAAAATCCATTAAAATAAACCATGATCACTCCATCTTACATAATAAAAGAAATCTCTTTTTAAAAACATTATTGAAATCATTTAACAAGAATTTCAAGAGAACACTATATCCATTTACCCCAATACCAAATGAAGCATTCAACTCTAGCGTAAGTACTCAACCTGTTTTCTTCTTCTGTGCCCATAAATAATTTTACACATTTAGTCCCATCTATAAACACATGTTCATAATTTTTTTAAACTAAATTTGTCCTCATCCAAACCTTAAGGAACCAAGAAGATCTCAATTTTCATAAAAAAAACTTACAAACGTGGGACTGATTTCAGAGTTTGTCGTTAAAAGCCAAATTATAGCAAATTTGGAACTTTAGTGACTGATTTTTGTTTTTCACTTAAAGTCCTACCTAGTAGTAGCGCACTTTTTTCCCTTTTAGCGACATACTCTTGTTTGTCACCAAATTTTTGTTTTCTTCCTTTGTTGTTTTCCTTTCCTGGAAGCCGCAGCTTCCTTCGAAGCTTTTAACATGAAGTCATCTCAAACCCTTTATGATTTCAATAACAAATTCAATTTTTATATCAATTTAATTTTTTTACAAAGATTCAACTTAACAACTCTATTAAATCCAAAAAAAAAGAAAAAGAAGCCAATACCATATTCATGAAATAGAATCGTAAAATTTTTCAAACCCTACATATTCAATTGAACTACTAACATGTACACTAGTAAAGAATCATAATTTCCTATGTTTTGTCTCCATGAATGTAAATGTTTTTTTCTTCATAGTCTCTCTGATTTGCTAGTGCAATTGTTCTTGTCTCTGTTAGTTGACAATTCAGTAAGTCAAAAATATCTCGTATGATGGCTTTCTACTTAAGTAAATATATTGTTTTTTTCTGCTTTTTTTTGTCTCTTATTTTTTTTCATAAGCAGCCTTTTTCAATATAACATGTTCAATATTTATCCCACTAATTAAGTAAAAGTAAATTTTCGATGTATTAGTTTTTCAATAAATGGAAATAAAGATGTTTAAACCTTATGTTCTCTTTTTTGGATGCATTAGTTAATTTAACGAGAAAAAATGAAGATATGTAGCATCTAACCGTTGAATGCTACAAACCTCAAGTTTTGCGTATTAGTTTGGAACTTACGCTATCATTATACTCACATTATTAGTCCCCTTAAAGTAAAATTTAATACGAAAGAATATGTAGAGCGCATGACAGGAAATAAAAAAGAAAGGAATATGTAACTCTCGATCTTGTTATTATAGTAAGAGCACGATAAGATATTGCAAGTTGTAATAATCAAATGAAATGTTTAACAATGATCAGCAGTAAGATTAAGCTTTAGTGAAGTTCTTCGTGTATGCATTAACTATCGATTATGTTTAAAGAAATTTTTTTTTTTTTTGCCATTTATGTCAACATGTTAGAATCTGAGGGAAGACATAACTTAGTCATGGAATTAAAGGGGAGAAAATTCACATATAGACCCATCAAATTTTTATTTTCTAATTTTAAGGTAATTCCAATTCTAATGAGAAACTAAACAAACTCTTACTTATCGGAAATCCTATATCCAATTTTGTCGTTCTTTGTTTTTTAAGTATGTCTCTAATTAACCTATTAAAACAAGATTTATAAATATTAAAATTATTACGTTAAAATTTAAAATCGTTCAATGCATAAATGAAAAACAAGTTAATTATAATCTCAAAAACATCAAACTAAGGTGAAGGTCTTATTAATCTTCCCTTACTCTTGGACGTAGACTCAAACTATTGTTTAGTTCACTCCGGTCCTTACGTCAATTAAGTTTCTTATCTTTCATTTTCCATAAGATTAATTTTTCAAACTTGTTAGAGATTATGAATCTATAGTTCTTTGGCTATGACAAAGACTTTGATAGGAAAGTAACGACTAATAAATTTAATGATTACCAGGACTTTGGCTACGTATCTTACCAGGATAAACTAGATTAAATATTTTATATGGCTTGTTTGCAACGCAACGAAGCTACAAAATTCAACTTTACATAGATACGTAGGAAATGATGCAGATAACACATATATGTATAAATATAGATCATGATGGTACCAAAGACAATGATAGGAAAGTCATGGTGGCACCAAAGACTTTGACAGGAAAGTAATGACTAATAAACTTAATGATGCTGCATAAATCTCACCAGGATACACTAAATTCAAAATTTTATATAGCTTTGCCTGCAATGCAACGAAGATATATACAAAATTCAACTTTACATAGATACGTACTAAATGATACCAAGAACACAAATATATAAATATAGATCCTAGTGGTACCAATAAAGTTGATCTGTGAATATAGATATCTATATTAATATAGAGTTAAATGGAAAAAAAAAAAAACCTAAACTATTATTTTGTCGCTTCGTGCCTCGTAACAGTTAATTACAGCACTTCTAAAAACTCCAAACTATGAATTTTTCTCACATTTCTCAAATAACAACAAGGGAAGCGATGACATTTTGGCCTTGATGGGGGTGAATAAAAATTCAAAGGAAAAACTGCTTTTTTATTATTTTTTACCTAGTTACTTTTCTGGTCCTTTATATTTTGTTTGTGCTGGAGATTTTTAATCGGTTAGATTCCTGATGTGTATGGGTTAAGCTTGCAAGATTACCAGTTAAGGTCCAGAGTTCCGGATCTTAGACTCTAAATATTAGACTTTAGAGACAAGTGAAGTTTCGGACCTTGGAGTCAAAATTCAGCAATTACAACCGCAATCCACGTATTTATCCACAACACAAAATCCCACTAATAGCGGAAAAAGGTAGATAAAACCAGGAATGACAACTAGGTATGGGACACGCTCTGACTATGGGAAAAATACTATACTCCGACTAAAGGTTTTACTTAGGCATCGGAGAGTTTAATATTGTGATATATAAGTATCTAAATAAATTATGATTACTATGATTAAGCCATAGGAAAAAGAAAAGTTCATACTCTACATTTACATATCCTTGTTTAAATATTTTACAACTATTACTTTCAATTATTTATTTTTATTAAAGTAAATATACTTTGATATAAATTAATTTACTTAGTAATAATAAATACATGGTCATATATCTAAAATTATAATATATTTCAATTTCAATATGTGAGTGTTAATTAAAGAATTAATTCAAATTAACTTAATATTTACTATTTAAAATTACATATAGTAAAAAAAATTAGTACACCCTTAATAAGATTTTTTTAAATATAAAATAATTACAATTTAATTGGCAATAAAACTATATAAACTACTGTTAAATTAATTAGGAAAATTTTTTAAAATAAATAAATATAATAAAATCATTTAAAAATATCAATCATATATTTAAAAAATCACATAATTTTTTTTAAAAATTTAATACCCTATCTATTCCAAAAAAAGAGTTCACTTTTAATTTAACACAACCTTTTTAAAGTTATAAAGTACAAAATATTCAATGCATCATTATAATTTTATATTTTCAATTTTAGTTTTTAATTTAAATTATACATGTCATTATTAGTGAGAGTAATAGAAGAATTTCATATTAAAAGGAGACTTTTGTTTTGGGACAAATAAAATTTTTGTTAAACTGAACTCTTTTTTTTTTAAGAAAGGAGGGATTATTTATTAAATTTTAAATTATTATTGATCCACCCCATGTGAGCTAGTATATTCTAATATATTATGTATATCCTTACAGCCTAGGGCCACTTCTTACACTTAAGTTAAATTTTTATGCTTAGTTGGTATCTCATAAAGTACGGTATGTTATTCTAACTCTTTTTTCGGGGGATTTAACCTACAAACATGATAAGTAATCTACAGATAAAGTAGGTTGTGAAACTATTTAGAGATTTAATTTTTAAGGTTTTACGGATACTAAATTTCAACTTCTCATTATTTAAATAAATAAAATTCAATAATAAAGAAAGGATTCACACAAAAGACTAAACAAGATTACAATTACATTCAAATTCAATTAATCATAGAAGATTCAAAGCCTATGATTACAATTATTCCTCGTTATCTCATCATTTATGTATTTAAATTATATTCTTTTTTAAAATTATATTCTTGTTAAGACTATATGATTATAACGAGGAATATAATGATTTGTTAGTTAAGACTCCTTATTTGTTCAATAACTAAATTCTTACCCATGCATATACGCAGATAATTTTATTTCTAGAATAGAAATTATTATAATTTGTCAAATAAAGCCATACACATTTTAGTTTACTCTTATTACAAATTAATTTAAAATTCCAAAACTTTGTCAATGAAATAAAAGTTTGTACACTATTTTGTGTTAAAAATGAACTTAATCCAAAAAATTTGCAAAGGCAAAATATATATATATATATATATATATATATATATATATATATATATATATATATATATATATATATGTATGAAACCTAGCTTTGGTTTTCTGAATTTTACTAAGCTTCGGGTTTTGCAATTTTGGCCAGTTAATTTTAGTTTATTTTTTAATTATTTTTCTGTGTTGAGGGCTGAAACATGTGTATGTTACATCACACGAGGCCAAAATATATATTTGTGAAATATAATGTTTCGGAATTTTGTTGATTTAACCAAAAATTAGTTTTGAACATGTACATGTGTTTCGGATTTTGTGTGTTGGCCGAATTGATATATTTGATGTATCAAGTTGAAGCCTAAAATATATATAATATATTATTCACAAATTTGTCATGATCAAGGGTTGCTCGAATCGATATATGTGATATTTCACATTACACCCGAAACATGGTTTCGAACATAACATGTGTTCGGTTTATTGTGTTTGGCCAAATTGTACAAGTGTTTGGATTTTTTTTTTTTGGCTGAAATTGGATATATAAGATATATCATGGAGGCCAAAAATATATAAGATATATTTTTCACAAATTCTGGGATGGCCGAAGGATGTACTTTGACCCCAATTCTTCCACGCATAGGGTATTATTTGAAACCCTAATATTTGATTTGCTAGTAATTGTCATAAATTAATTAGATTAAAAAATTTAAATGTTAAATATGAATGAAAATTTTATGTGATTGACATTATGTGATGTGTGAGCATGGTGAATAGTTATAGCCCTTAGCCCAATGTGATTCGATGTGGTTTTGTATTGGTTGTAATTAAATATGACCTGCGAATCATTCCTTGCTCTATTTTCTGGTTGTACATTCTTTTGTCACCTAACTCCCCTTGAATGTAACTTGAAGTTTCTCAAAACTTATAATAGTTAGATATGAAATAGGATTAGACTAGGAATCATAGAGGCAAGGAGTTTGTGACCATACAAGAACGGCCAAGGAGGCACTTGGAGAAGATGCTATTACCCTTAGGTTGACCTCATGGTTCTCTTACTAGCATGAGAGAACCAACATAATCTGGGCTATAACTATGTCACGATTTATTTTTCTTGTTCATGTAAAAGATGCATGCCAAGCAATGAGCAAGTGAATCTTGATGGTACAGTAAAAGCAAAGTTTGTTCAAAACTTGCATGAGAAGGTACGCCTTCAAATCCTCAAGAAAAATGAACATTATGCTCAAGTTGCCAATAGAGAGCGAAAACATGTAATCTTTAAACCCGGGGATTGGGTGTGGCCACAAAGAAAGGTTTCCAGCTCAATGAAGAATTAAGCTTCATCCTTGAGGAGATGGTTCTTTCCAAGTTATTGCTTGTGTGGGCGAGAATGCATACAAACTCGATGATGAGAATCAAATATTCATAAACTTAGATATGTGTTTTTCACGCTTTTACATAGATTTCATTGAGATATTCCATGTTTATTAGAGAAATCACATTATATTTGTGATTCTCATCTTTTATTGGTTTTGTAGGAAAAAAGGGGTTAAAAACCAGTTATCTTCGGGAGTTCATAACGTTTGATGAGAATGTCCAAATGAGGTGATTAAAGATGCTATGGAAAGATGAGGAAGAGAGCTAAAACTTTCATGAAGAACGTTTTCTCAAATTCCGAAAGCAAATGGACCAAAACTGGACAAAAGCAGAAGAAGGCATGAACCAAAGAAGAGGAAAACAGGAAGAAAAATCATCCATCTTCCAGAGCTCATAACTCTTGATTGAGACGTCCAAATGAGATGATTCAAAATCCTATGGAAATAGGAGAAAGAGAGGAAAAACTTTCATGAAGAAAGTTTTCCCGAATTCTGGACGGAAAGGGACCAAAACTGGACGAAATAAGAACAACGCGCGAAAAAAGAGACCTTGGGCAGCAACTTTTGAGCGCCGCGGCGGTCTGCAACGACCGCCGCGGCGGTCTACTGTGCGGCCTAAGAAATAACATTTGTATTTTGCTCCCTAATGTTTTGGAAGCTTCACAATTGCTCCCCAACGTCCCTATGGCTATAAATACCCCATTTTCTGCAGAAACAAGACAAGTAGGATAGGGTTAGGGTTAGTTTTAGATTATTTACATATTTTCCCCAATCTTGAGGGGATTTTCCAAGAGGCTAGGGTTTGGCTTTTTGTGGCTCTTCAACACTTCAATCTTTGAATTTGTTTTGGCTTGCTAAGTGTGGAGTTTGTTGGATTCACCAATCTTTTAATTAAGGGAAGTATTTCTTACAAATTTCTTATGCTTTCAATGGTTAATTCTCTTTTTGATTGTTGGTTGTTTGAAGCCATGAGAGGCTAAATTATCTTGGGTGATTCTTGGTGTTTGATGTATGGATTAGGTTTATTTTGATTCCTTGTGGGTTGTAGAGTGATGGGCTTGCATTAATTGAAGTTTTCCTACTTGTATTTAATGATTAGCATGCATTGAATTGTGGCCACATTTAGTGTGTGTTCTTGGTGTTTGTGTGTGTTTTAGAATATACATGAATTTGGACCAAAAGTAGGAAAAACTACCTAACATTCTTTAGATTTAGGTGTTTGAGAAAAGAAACAACTACCATATAAGCTTAATTGTGCACTAAAATTGTGTGGAAGCCATAGGTTTTAGTGTGCAAAGGTAGAAGTGAGACCGAAAGGAGATCTTCTATTCTTTAATTCCATTGAGACCGAAAGGAGATGTGGAGTGAAAAATAGGTGGTTCTCTTAGATTAAACACTTGAACTAGGGAATGTGAAGTAGTTGGCTAAAACATCTAGGGCTAGAATTGTGCATTAGAGTTGTGTGGAAGCCATAGGCGCTAATGTGCTCTAGGTGGGGATGAGACCGAAAGGAGATTCCTCATTCTATAATTTCAATGAGACCGAAAGGAGATTTGGAGTGAGCGGATGTAGCCACTTAGTTAAGATGCCCTACACTCGGTTGCCCTTAGGAGTCAAAGTAATCGAAACCCTTGCATTGAACCCAAGGATCACCCTCCTTCCTCATTTATGTGTTTATTTCCTTGTTTTAGTTAGTTAAATGTCACTTTCTAAATCATTGCATTAGTTAACGTAGATAGCAAATAATTAGTTGCACTTAAATTTTGTTTTGTCCCCTTCCCTGGAGAATGATCCTAAGCTTTACTACAATTGATTAAGTGAGGTTTAGGTGTAATTTGTGTGAGTTTGAGCTATAATTTGACGCACTTTTGCACACACGATTCCGCTCATAAATTTTGGCATTTGCGGGGAAGGGCAACGAAACTGAGTTTTTAAAGTGTTCTAATTGTTTGTTAGTTTTATGTTTTTGTATATATTTAGAAAGAGTTGTTTCTGTTGTATATATTTTCATTTTTAACTTTCAATGGCCGAACAGGGAAAACAAAGAGAACGGTTGTTTGGGGAATTCTTAGAGCCTAATTTCAATGCTTTTGCATTAGAGCCATGGTTCAACAACCGTATAAGTGCTTACCGGTTGAAGTGAGAGCTACCAATTTCAACAAGGGGATTCCTAGAGATTGATATCGGCCCAAACATTGGGGCTCAATTGGCGTGCATTAACCGATAGGATTAATTCATGGGAGGTGAGGATGAACTGGAATCGGTCGTAATATGTGGACTTTGCCAAGGAGACCACCATACGGATCAATGTGGATGGGCAGGACTGAACCCTCAACTTCATGAATAATTTTGGTCGGCAAGGACATTTCAACCAAAGCTGGGCAACAATGGCAGCTACCAAGCAGAAATCAAGGTTGGAACAACCAAGGAGGTGGTCAAAATTGGAATGATCAAAGCAATCAAAGTTAGGACAATTCGGGGCCATCGTTTTCTAATGTATCATGGCAAACTCGAATTTGAGAATCAAATGAATGATCCGATGGATGAAAACCGAATTTTGAAGAACTCATGATGAAAAAGCTTGAAGAAATCCGACTTGAGATGAGGCGTTCCACAAATAAGACGGAAAAGCTTTTAGAAGACCATTCCATGAGGCTAAACTTGCGAGACCATGATGAAAAATATTGAGGAGAAATCGGGCAGCTAGCTAATGATATTCACTATTTTGAATCTCAAGCAACGGAGGCAATTATTCCATCCAAAGTTCCCTTGAATTTGATGAAGAAGATAATAGAATAGATGGACAACTTCGTGAGATGGTTGAAAATTGTTTTGTAGATGAGTCCATTTATGAAATAATATGGGAAGACTTTGAAGTGGTTGAAATCGACCAAGAGTTGCGGTGGCGATGGTGAAGATAAGCTAAAGCGATCAGTCGATGAGCCACCCAAACTTGAGTTGAAGCTTTTGCCCCGTATTTGGAAAATGCATTTTTGGAAGAGCATGAAATGTTGCCCGAGTTAATATCATCTTCTTTGGAATCTAAAAGGAAGAAAAGCTTTTGGGGTTAAGTACTCTTAAAGAGGCCATTGGGTGTACCCTTGACGATATTAACGGTATTAGTCCCTTGTTTGGCATGAAAAGAATGTTGTTGGAAGACGAGGTCAAACATGCGAGGAAAAGAATAAAGAAAGGAATAGGATGAAATGCATTGCGTCGAGCCATGACGTTAAAACCAAGCGCTTCTTGGGAGGCAACCCAAGCGTATCCTTTTGTTTTAGTTTAGTCCATTTTGTTTCATTTTGTTTGGTATTGGTTTGTTTTGGTTTTGGTTTTGGTTTTGGTTTTGGTTTGTGTTGTTTTGTTTCTTGTTTTTGTTGTGTTTGTTTTGTTTCTTGTGGATGTAGAGGTTGATGCATGTGGTTTGCATGTTTGCTAAGACAAGGGATGAAATGTAAAAAAAAAAAAAAAAAAAAAAAAAAAAAAAAAAAAATTCCCAAACCCGAAACTTATAATCACTTGCAAGGTCCTCATGAACAGTACACACTTGTGATCTTTTTAATCACAAGTGTCTCTTTGGCGCAGAGGCGGTCTTTTGGCGCATTTTATACCCGTTGGCGCACTTATCATTTCCAACTCATTTTTCTTCATTTCTTACCTTTGTTTTTGCAATTTTCTCTCAAAACCTTTCATCCACATTTTGCATTTTACATTCTTCTTCAAGTCCAATCCATCTTAAGTGATCCAAACACCTTTGTAAACACATTTCCACCATCAAATTCATCCAAGAATCCAAGGTATGTATGGTTGAACCTTTCAAATTTCATTACAATGATGATTTTGAATTTCTTTAAATATGATTTCTATGGATGATATTTGATGAAATATTGTGTAATTGGGATTGTTTGGGCTGTTTGTTAAATTTTTAGGCTAGGGTGCTTGCTAATTTTGTGAAATTTCAAGTTTTTCACCATGCACATCATGTGTTTGACAAAATGCCTCAATGAGTTATTTTGGATGAATTGTCAACTTTTTGTATTCATTTGAAATCCTAGAAATTCATTGTGAATCTTAACATGATGTTGCATATAAAACTGAGTTTTAAGTGAAAAAAAAAACTTGATGAGTTTTTGAAGCCTAGCATCATGCACACATTGAGTAATCAAATGTCAATGCCTAAACCATTGTGTGCAAATTTCTCATGTGGCATTATCTTCTTAAGTGCAATCCTTAGTTTAGATGTTTTGACACTTGAGTTGAGTTTGGACGACGTGAAGTTTGTAAATATTCTCTTTTCTATTTTATGTTATTGCATTTAGGTTTAAAGTTTATTTTTACGCATTTTGTTAATTTATTTTCTTTAATTAGTTTTGGTAAATTATGCCTATCACACTTTTGCACCCCCTAGTTTTAGTGCTTAACATGCAACATATCTTAAGTTTGGGGGAGGTGTGAATACGCAATCATGCAACATGCTTTAAGTTATTTCACAATTTTGCAACCGAAAACATGTATTTCTTCTTTCCCACCCGCCCCACCCTTCATGCATGCATTCTTGAAGCATTGAGGGCAATGCTCATCTTAAGTTTGGGGGTGGAAGCTTAAAGCTTTTGATGTAACCTAAGTTTGGGGGTGTTTATAGGAAGAAAATACATGAGATTTCATGGGTGAAATTGGCTTAAAGTGAGGCTTTTATTGAAATATTCAAGATGTTGCTTGTTTTGTTTTTTTTGGAACTTTTGAATGGTTGGCAAGTAATGGCTGAAATATGCACCACTTAAGAAACATTTTACTGAATAAATGCATGCGAGAAGTAACGAAATGAAAGCATTAGTCAATGATGAAAAATGTTGAATGAATAGGCATGGAATTTGTAATGCATGTCTTTTGATTCCTTGAATTTGGAGGAAAGTTTTGCATGTTAAATGGTGTTGTTACAGTACACGTCAAAGAGGAGTGTTTGTGAGATGTAGTGTATTGATTATGATGCGGTTGCGAGTAAATGTAGTGTCCCTAGTCCACCCTAAAGTTATAGCATTTCACTTCACAAACTTGGAAAATGACTTAGGCTTGTTATTAGTTTTGCTTATGAGATTTACAGTTTTGTTGAATAATTGCCACTCCGCTATGAGAATGCTCTTAGGGGATGTCCCTTAAGTGAACTCGTATGAGTTGTAGAAGTATAAAAAAAAAAAAAAAAAAAAAAAAAAAAAAAAAAAAAAAACGAAAAAAAATAAATTTGTAAATGAGTGAGGAAGTACCCTAAGTATAATGTCATGATGGTTGCTTAAATGTGATGAAAATTGCCTAGATGGTAGCATGACAACTTAGGGGAAAGAGGGAATAAAAAGTCTTAGGATTTCAAGGAAGTGAAATTTTTCTATGCAACTGTAGGGCACACTAGTGGCATGATTTCGTAACCTCTACTCAGTTCTTGCATTGCATTGTTTATGAACATTTACCTCCATCACACATACACACACACATCATTTAATGTGTGAAGATTAGTACAGCAAAACAAGAAAGAAAAAGGTCATGCATTGCATTAGTACGTGCTGAAAATTGTCTAACCTAGAGACATTAAGATGTTTCCATTTCTTAGAACTCTCAATATGCATTATTCGGTAGAATGGGGCGACGTGTGGTTGCCTAATTAAGCTAGTACTTGCCACTATCAAAAAAAAAAATTAAAAAAAAAATTAAAAAAAAGAAAAAAATTAGATGAGAATCTGAATATGCTTGTCTCAATGAATACATTCCACATATTGTTGCTATGCGTAGAAAATTGCTTGGGGACAAGCAATGGTTTAAGTTTGGGGGTATTTGATGAGAATCAAATATTCATAAACTTATATATGTGTTTTTCACGCTTTTACATAGATTTCATTGAGATATTCCATGTTTATTAGAGAAATCACATTATATTTGTGATTCTCATCTTTTATTGGTTTTGTAGGAAAAAAGGGGTTAAAAACCAGTTATCTTCGGGAGTTCATAACGTTTGATGAGAATGTCCAAATGAGGTGATTAAAGATGCTATGGAAAGATGAGGAAGAGAGCTAAAACTTTCATGAAGAACGTTTTCTCAAATTCCGAAAGCAAATGGACCAAAACTGGACAAAAGCAGAAGAAGGCATGAACCAAAGAAGAGGAAAACAGGAAGAAAAATCATCCATCTTCCAGAGCTCATAACTCTTGATTGAGACGTCCAAATGAGATGATTCAAAATCCTATGGAAAGAGGAGAAAGATAGGAAAAACTTTCATGAAGAAAGTTTTCCCGAATTCTGGACGGAAAGGGACCAAAACTGGACGAAATAAGAACAACGCGCGAAAAAAGAGACCTTGGGCAGCAACTTTTGAGCGCCGCGGCGGTCTGCAACGACCGCCGCGGCGGTCTCCTGTGCGGCCTAAGAAATAACATTTGTATTTTGCTCCCTAATGTTTTGGAAGCTTCACAATTGCTCCCCAACGTCCCTATGGCTATAAATACCCCATTTTCTGCAGAAACAAGACAAGTAGGATAGGGTTAGGGTTAGTTTTAGATTATTTACATATTTTCCCCAATCTTGAGGGGATTTTCCAAGAGGCTAGGGTTTGGCTTTTTGTGGCTCTTCAACACTTCAATCTTTGAATTTGTTTTGGCTTGCTAAGTGTGGAGTTTGTTGGATTCACCAATCTTTTAATTAAGGGAAGTATTTCTTACAAATTTCTTATGCTTTCAATGGTTAATTCTCTTTTTGATTGTTGGTTGTTTGAAGCCATGAGAGGCTAAATTATCTTGGGTGATTCTTGGTGTTTGATGTATGGATTAGGTTTATTTTGATTCCTTGTGGGTTGTAGAGTGATGGGCTTGCATTAATTGAAGTTTTCCTACTTGTATTTAATGATTAGCATGCATTGAATTGTGGCCACATTTAGTGTGTGTTCTTGGTGTTTGTGTGTGTTTTAGAATATACATGAATTTGGACCAAAAGTAGGAAAAACTACCTAACATTCTTTAGATTTAGGTGTTTGAGAAAAGAAACAACTACCATATAAGCTTAATTGTGCACTAAAATTGTGTGGAAGCCATAGGTTTTAGTGTGCAAAGGTAGAAGTGAGACCGAAAGGAGATCTTCTATTCTTTAATTCCATTGAGACCGAAAGGAGATGTGGAGTGAAAAATAGGTGGTTCTCTTAGATTAAACACTTGAACTAGGGAATGTGAAGTAGTTGGCTAAAACATCTAGGGCTAGAATTGTGCATTAGAGTTGTGTGGAAGCCATAGGCGCTAATGTGCTCTAGGTGGGGATGAGACCGAAAGGAGATTCCTCATTCTATAATTTCAATGAGACCGAAAGGAGATTTGGAGTGAGCGGATGTAGCCACTTAGTTAAGATGCCCTACACTCGGTTGCCCTTAGGAGTCAAAGTAATCGAAACCCTTGCATTGAACCCAAGGATCACCCTCCTTCCTCATTTATGTGTTTATTTCCTTGTTTTAGTTAGTTAAATGTCACTTTCTAAATCATTGCATTAGTTAACGTAGATAGCAAATAATTAGTTGCACTTAAATTTTGTTTTGTCCCCTTCCCTGTGGAGAATGATCCCTAAGCTTTACTACAATTGATTAAGTGAGGTTTAGGTGTAATTTGTGTGAGTTTGAGCTATAATTTGACGCACTTTTGCACACACCCGATTCCGCTCCGCACTCGACCTTTCAGGTGAATATGGAGTTAGTGCTACATTTAATGTCTCTGACCTTTCATTGTTTGAGTTCGATGATGAGTTTATGGACTCGAGGGTGAGTCCTTTCAAAGAAGGAAGGACTGTTGAAAACCTAAGGGCCGAGACAACTACACAAGCCAAGACAACTCCACATTATGAAGCTGCCGAACATGAAGCTGCCAAAGCTTCATCTACAAGGCGTCCATAATTTGATCCATTGCAAGGCATTGGGGGGGTCTTATGACTTGATCAAGAACTAAGAGAATGTAAGCTGCCTTAGCAACTCTTATAACCAAATTTCAAGCTAAGGAAACAATGAAGGATGAGGCAATGAAGACCGGCTCTCAATATGTCACTATGATCACTATCATTAGTGTTGTAAATGATGAGCCAAGTGTTTCTAATACTTCTTCATGATCGATAGGATAGCCATGATGATTAGAGAACTTCCAAATCCAATTAAAGAGTGGAAAGCTCCATTCGACTCTAGTATTTGTTTCGAATTTTATACTTTGGTAGAGAATTCGTATCATCCATCTTGGTGAGACACGACCAGATAATAGTAATATCTGACTGCTAATCATTGTGTTTAACTTAACTAGGTAGACTAGATAGGATTGAGACCTAGAGGCATATAGTTGGGCCTTGGCTTATCAGATAAAACTAGAACAAAAGTTGTTCATCCAACTATCAAACAGTTGTATGGGATATAGTTGACAAGTGTTGTCTACCTAAATAGCCGAGTTTTGGGTGATTAGCCAAAGCTAACTCAAAATTAGGTCAAATATGGATCTTGGCTCACTAGAAAGATATTAGATTAATCTTTCCAAATTAATTTTGAAGGTTATTAATTTGAGCAAAATAGTAGGAATAACATTTAATAAAAGACCATATTAAATGTTTACATTCATGATACTTATTTTGCATTTTTTTTTGTTGATAACCATGGCATCAAACACTAACACTAATACACTATCATCGCGATTTGTCAGTGAGAATGACAAGTTGAATGGGACAAACTTCCTGGATTGGTACAGGAACTTGAGGATAGTCCTCAAGCATGACAAAAAGTTGTATGTCCTAGAAGAACCCTTACTTGAAGAACCTAAAGGAAAGGTAACTAAGGAAGGGAACTGCTTTCATTGCGGTGAGACCGGACATTGGAAAAGGAATTGTAAGATTTACTTGGAGGATCTAAAGAAGAAGAGGAAGGAAAATGAGACTTTCACTTCAAGTATTCATGTTATAGAAGTTAATTTATCTACTTCTTTATCATGGGTATTAGATACATGATATGGTTCACACATTTGTGTAAATGAGCAAAAAATGAAAAGAAGTATGATTTTAACTGAAGGCGAAGTCGTCCTATGAGTGAGAAATGGAGCAAAGGTTGTTGCATTAGCTGTAGGGACTTATGTCTTGAACTTGCCCTCAGAACTTCTTTTAGAAGTAGATAACTGTTATTACGTGCCTTCTATTACTAAGAATATTCTTTCAATTTCTTGTTTAGACAAGATTGGATATTCATTTATAATAAAGGACAATTTATTTAAATTAAAATATTTTTGGTAGTGCACAACTTATTGATGGTCTTTAGGTTATAAATCTTGACATGCCTATCTATAACGTAAATACAAAAAGGATTAAATTAGATAATTTTATTCAAACTTATCTCTCGCATTGTCATCTAGGCCATATTAACGAGAATCACATTTCCAAACTCCATAAAGATAGACTTTTGGACTCATTCGAGTTTGAATCGTATGAGACATGTGAATCATGTTTATTGGGCAAGATAACTTGATGAAAATCCAAGAGTCAAGGTTGAAACAATTGACCATTTAGCCAAGATAACTCAACCAAATCCGAGAGAGACAATTCTAAGAACACAAGTTGGATGTTTAGTTGAGAATTCGCCTACAAAGACACGTCCACACCTTGGTCCATTACAAGGCATTGGAAGGAATATGTCTAAGTCAAGAACTAAGAGAATGCAAGCTGCTTTAGCAATGCTTATAGCTGAAGTATTTGAAGCTCAAGACATTAAGGCAGTAAGGACTTCCGGTTGTGAGTCATCAAGTCTCATTCTACTTAGTATTGCAAATGATGAATCAAGTATTGCCACTACTTGATCATGAGCTACATTAGAAGCTTCCAAATTCATAACCATGAAATATAAAGAAGCTTCCACATCCACTTCAAGCTTGGAAGAAATCAAACTTGGCCAAATCCAAATACAACTCCAACACTCGGCCAACTCAATCCAAACCAGCCTTGAAGTAGTTTTAGGCAATTTTATTGGTTGTTTCTTTTTTATTAGATTAGGAGCCTTTTCTTTTAAGTAATTAGATTTCTAAGAGGCAAGGGATTCTAATCCTTTTAGAGGATATATTAGGTCACCTTGGCCTCCCTTTGTAGCTCTATAAAATAAGGCCATCGGCCAACATGCAAATACAGAATTTTGACAATACAAACTTGAGAGCTTTGTGCTTTTCTTTGAGTTCTAGTTTAGAACTTGTTTTAAGTCTTTGAGGATAGCCCCTTAGGTTCATGTTTCAGCTATTTTATTGAGTTTCTTTCCCTCAATAATCTGAGTGTGCCGATTGGTTCCAAGGATAGTCAAAGTTCACATATTGGGTCTTTGATAATTCCATTGGGTGTCAAATGAACAAAAGCAAGGTCCTTCTTCAATCTTGGAGTTGGTGTCTTGCTAAAGGAAGACTTAGTTCAACCTAGAGGACGATACTAAGAACAACACTCAGGTATTTGTTTCGGATTTTATTCTTTGGATTAAGATTTGTATCATAACTAAAACCCCTTTCATAAAACATAATGAAATGGCAAGTGATTTATTGGAATTTATACATACTGATGTATGTGGATCATTAAATACCAAGCTGGGGTGGTTTTCAATCCTTCATCACTTTTATTAATACTTCAATAGATACGGCTATGTATATCTTATTAGACACAAGTCTGAATCATTTCAAAAGTTGAAAGAGTTCAAGAATGAAGTACAAAACCAACTTGGCAAAAGTATCAAAGCACTTCGATTTTATCGAGGAGGTAAATACTTTAGCCAAGAGTTTAATGACTATCCAAAGGAGTGTGGGATAGTCTCACAACTCATTCCTCTTGGAACATCACAATGGAATAGTGTATCCAAGAGGAGAAATCAAACTTTGTTAGACATGGTTTGGTTCATGATGAGTCATGCAGATCTTCCAAACTCCTTCTAGGGACAAGCTTTACTAACAGCCGATTTTACACTAAACCACGTTCAATTTAAATCAGTTCAAAAGACACCATACGAGATATAGACTGGAAAACTTCCTAGTGTGTCTTTTCTGAAAATATGGGGATGTGAGGCTTATGTTAAACGTCAAATTTCTGACAAACTTGGACCCCAATTTGATAAGTGCATCTTTGTGGGGTATCCAAAAGAAACAAAAGGATACTACTTCTATAATCCCAATGAAAATAAAATATTTGTTGCTCGGACTAGTGTTTTTCTCAGAAAGAGTTCATTTTCAGAAAATCCAGTGGGAGACGGATAGAACTTCAAGAAGTTTGAGAATCACAAAATAGCGCTAAACTTGATGATATGGAAACTGAGCAAACACCACAAATAGTTGTGGAACAAGTACCTGCTTAAGAGACACAAGCCCCATGAGGTCCACTAGGATTCATCGTAAGTTGTAGAGATATGGATTTTTGGTAACTCATAACGGTGAAATCTTGCTTATGGATCAAGATGAGCCTACGACATATTAAGAAGTAATATCGGGGTCAGACTCTAAGAAATGACTTGAGGCCATGAGATCTGAGATGGAATCCATGTATACAAATTAAGTATGGACTTTGGTTGACCCACCTGAAGGGGTAAAACTCATAGGGTGTAAATGGGTATTCAAGAAGAAGACTGACATGGATGGTAAAGTACATACTTTTAAGGGATGATTGGTTGCTAAAGGTTTCAAACAAGTTCATAGTATAGACTGTGATGAAACTTTTTCACCAGTTGCTATGCTTAAATCCATTAGAATCTTGCTTACAATAGTTGCATTCCATGATTATTAAATCTGGCAAATAGATGTCAAAATTGCTTTCCTTAATAGAAATTTCTTGAGAATGTGTACATGACACAACCTGAGGATTTTGTCTATCAAGAAAATGCTGGAGAGGTTTGTAAGCTACAACAATCCATTTATGGGTTAAGGCAAGCTTCTCGAAGTTGGATCTACGATTCGGTGATGCAATTAAACAATTTAGTTTCATCAAGAATGAAGATGAACCTTGTGTCTACAGGAAGGTTAGTGGGAGCACTATTGTCTTCCTAGTATTGTATGTAGACGACATACTATTTATTGGGAATGACATTCCTTCTTTACAATCTATAAAGATTTGGCTAAGAAGTTATTTTTCTATGAAAAACTTAGGTGAAATAGCATATATATTAGGTGTAAAGATCTATAGAGATAGATTAAAGAAATTGATTGGCCTAAGTCAAAGTACATACATAGATAAAGTGCTAAAACAGTTTAGCATACAAGAATCTAAAAAAGGGTTCTTGCCTATGGAACATGAAATTAGTCTCTCTAAGGAACATTGTCATTCAACGGAAGAAGAGAGACAACGCATGAGTAAGATTTCATATGCATCAGCTATTGAATCTATCATATATACCATGCTATGTACTTATCCCGATGACTCGTATGCTTTGAGCATGACGAGCAGATATCAAGTCGATCTCGGTGAGCCTCATTGGATCACTGTTAAAAATATCCTTAAGTACTTGAGAAGGACTAAGGATACATTCTTGATATATGGAGGTGAGGAAGAACTCAATGTAACTGGTTATACTGATGTAAGCTTCCAAACCGACAAGGATGATTATCGATCGCAGTCAGGTTATGTGTTTTGCCTAAATGGTGGTGCAGTGTGCTGGAAAGGTTCAAAGAAGACAACTGTAGCCGATTCTACAATAAAGGTTGAGCATATCATTACTTTCGATGCAGCAAAAGAAGCAATTTGGATAAAAAAGTTCATAACCGAACTTGGGGCTGTACCTAGCATTGCCGATCTAATTGAGCTCTATTGTGACAATAATGGAGCCATTGTGCAGGCTAGGGAATCCAGAACTCACCAATGATCCAAACATATACTTCGGCGCTTCTATCTCATTTGAGAGATCATTGAGAGAGGGGATGTGAATATATACAAAGTACCAACTGATGATAATATCGCTGACTCACTCACAAAGGGGAAATTTGCAAATATAGTACCTTTGGACTCACCTTTTTCAAATATAGCAGCGGCTGAAGAATCTTCACAAATATAGCAGGTCAAGGGTGTTTGACTAACTAAAATGACCAAAAAGCCTCTCTATTTGGAAAAAAATGTTAGACCAACATTCCCGCGTATTTTATTCATCTGTCTGTAACTGAATTAATCACCAATTAGCATTCATCCTCAACTAAATCAACAACTTAGCTCACCGAACTCATTATCGTCTATAGCTCAACCACGGCATGCACTTGAAGAACACAAAAAAGGCCGATTGAGTAGCCGATTTTGGTGAAAATTTGTGTCTACTTTTAGATTCGAATTTTTATCATGAGAGAGAGTGTGTGTTTGTTTTGTGGCTACGGTGTCAAGTTGTGTGTTCTTTTTTTAGTTGAACTGGGTTTGAACGAGAGATTAGTCCTTCATATGTCGAGAATGATTAATATATGTTGATAATGATGAATATATGTCGAGAATGATGAATATATATCGATAATGATGAAGATATGTTGCAATATATGTCAAAGTACATGATATAAAATGTCGAACTATATATCGAATGAAATATCGAACTATTTATCAAAATGTCGAAATGTATGTCGGAAAAAATATCGAACTATAAGCGTAACTATATTATATGTCGATACATATGTCTAGCTTTCATATGTGGGATTGCAGATGTCAATGACATCCACGAGGGTCGTTAGCGGAAAATTTGTGTAAAAATAAACAAATGTGTTGTATTGTACCAATAAATCATCGTGCATGGTTGTGTAATTTGGTAATCTTATATACAAACCAAATGTGCTTAAACAAATTGTCCTTACGGAAGTGAGCCAATTATAATATTAAATAAAGATCACAAAATGTGCATATACAAATTGTCCTTATGGAACTGAGTAAATTATAATATTGAATAAAGATAACTCACTTTACAAATTGTCTCTAGAAACGAATGCATTTGAGCAAGTTTGCCGGTTATGTCCGCTCCCTCTACAACGACCACATTTTTTTTAACTTTTTACTCGCCTGTATAAGGAATTCGTTTTTCCTTCCGCCTACCACTCTTAACCCTAGGTTCCGGGGGTGATAATTGAATTGCTGAAACATCATCGGCCACATTCCAATCCTTAGGGTCACCTATCGGCATAATAGAATCTGCATAAGCAGCTACAAGTGCTTCAGTGTGATACAGTCGGGAGCATAAGGTGTAATGATCAATTTGTCTGCTACGAGATGCAGCTAGTGCATGAACACAAGGGATTTGATCCATATCAAACACTCGACACGTGCAAATTTTTTGAAGCAAATCGACCGTAGCAGTCCAATTTGCAATGTCCCGTACAAACCATCTGTGTATATCAACCGGTTCAACCACATAGGATTGTGCTTCTCTCATTGTGGATGCAATTAGATCTTCAATGTATGGGATTGTAAATGTTTTCATTTCATTAGCTACGGTATGTCGTTCGTGAAACCATCTTTGGAGTGTGCTTGGAGTGTGTTACGGATGTAATCGACCAAATAATGAATAGGTAACTCCCGAGTATCCTTCAATAATGCATTCAAACATTCTGCAATGTTGGTCGTCATTATTATATAACATTAGTTGCGGTACGCCGTTCAATCCCGACTTCTCGTAAATACTCGCTTACCCTTGAATTCTGTATTGAAATTCGCGAGAAGAGCTCATTGAATTTAGCAACGGTGTAAGCCTTTGCAGCCTTAAAGTATAATGGGATCACAACATCGTGTTTGAACTTTGCTCTTAGGTTGTTGCTGATATGATAAATACATGCTCCGTGATAGGAATCTGGGAACACATTTGCTATGCCTTTTGCAATGCTCTTATGCCTATCAGAAACAAACAACAATCCATCGGTTTCATCGCCAATTGCAACCTTTAGCCTTTGTAAAAACCACTCCCACGATGCGTCATTTTCAGAATCAACAATTTCCCAGCCAACAGGATATATTTGGTTGTTCCCATCCATGCAAATTGTAACAATTAATGACCCAGGATATCTTCCTTTAAGAAAGCAAGCATCAACAGCAATAACTGGTTGTATGTGGCTACGAAAGCCACAAATCGAAGCACCAAATGCAAAGAATAATTACTTGAATCTATCATCTTTTTCACAACTCAGCTCAGTAAAAGTGCCCGGGTTTATTTCTTTCGTCATGTGTAAATAGGCTGGGAGTATTCTAAATGCACCCTCATAATTGCCACTTACTTCAGCAATGCGGATTCCCTCGAGTGCCAAGCCTTGGTGTATGTTATGTTAACCCCAAGCTCCGACCGAACATCTGAAATGATTTCGTTCGGTTTATACGGCCTGCATACGTCCTGGTACTTGCCCTTGATCCATGAACCAATAACTTTGCTGCATGCCTGCTGATTGTCACTCTGAATCAACGATGATTGGCATGTATGGATGTTGTCATATTTAGTAATCTTCCAGGCAAATGAATTCCCAATTGCCGATGCATTCATTCTCCATTTGCAATTAACATCCTTACACCTTAGGTACCAAAACTTGCTATTTGCCCTATAAACCTTCCACTTGAAAAAATGTTTGACGATAAGCGTTGATATCCTCAAAAACAGGTGATGCCAAGTCTTGAAAACATCTTTGACTGCAACATCTATGACTTTAGCTAATTTATCAGAAGCCGACCAACCCGCACGCGAAGACGTAGTGGCTTCAAAGCAATGAATATTTTGTGGGATCGACCTAACTACAGGCTCCTTTCCTCTTTCCAAGGACATTATTCTTTCATCCTCAACAATGATGGTTTCATTTACCGGCTCATCATCCTTGTTGCGTCCTAATTGATCTTCATCTGGTATACTAACATTGTTCTCATCCAACTGTCTTGAATGGATTACATCATTAGTCCAAATTGGACTATCAAAACTCAATAGCTTTATGGGTGAGTTGCTGCCACTGTATTCATCTGCATTTGTTGCAATCTCTCGAATTGTAACACAGATAGGTATCCTAGCATGCTTTGTAATCTCATTCATAAAACACTGCACGTGGTAATCATTGTTGATGGGAAGGACATATATATTTGATAATTACTTTGGTAGGTATTCGATAAAAAGTTTATTTTTTATTCTCGGATCCAAGCCAATGATGCATATGATGTTACTAACCATTTTCGAGAAACTTGCGTCTTCCTTTAACAATATAGTTTCAACTCTCTTATAATTGATGTATCTATGCTCATTCGACGCTAGTTCAACATTCCATTCTCCTCCATAAAGAATATGAACAGACCATACATTTTGGTTTGCCATACCTTGGAAGTTTGTATGCATTCAACGAAGTCAGAAAACCCTTCAATGTAATCACCTTCATAAAACATACATTTTTTTACAACATTTCTTCATTTTACCCATTAATGAATCAAATAATGCCCATACAACCCTTCTATGAAATCACGTTCATAATACATACATTTTTCCATCCAAATATTCATTTTACCCATGAAAAGGTAAATGAATGAAACAATGCCTACAAAAGCCTTCAATAAAACCCGCTACCCATTATTTAACAGAAGAAGTCTATAGAAATCTGTGTACCTCTAGATGCCGGATGGCTACAATGCTCCTTTTGACCCTGAGAATCTTCAGAGGAGATTCAGAGGAAGGACGAAAATTTTGTGATATACCCTAGAGTCAGGGTTGTGAAGATATGGATTAGCTATATTTGCAATGAAGTCCAATAAGGTGGTCTATTAGAAAGTTTATACATATTACATTTTGTATTGGAATAAATATAAATGAAATAAGTTTCACCGGTCAAAGTGCGTATATGTCGAACAAAATGTAGGAAAATGTCGCAATGTGTGTCTAACAAAATGTCGGATATAAATGTCAATTACAAATGTTGATACAACTGTAAAAATGTCGAAATAACTATCGAAAAATATGTCGATCATAATGTAACAAAATGTCGAACAAAATGACTAAAAATGTCGAACATAAGGCAAAAATGTCTGAAAATGTCGAACATAAGCCGAAAATGTCCACTTCAATGTCCAAACATGTAATACTCATTGAAAAGGTAAATGAATTATAAATATAGTTTTGTGGAACTAAAAACTGTTAGCCGAAGTATAATCACTCATTAAAAAAATAGAATAACCAATGAATAATGTGTATATTTACATTAATGTAATTTAAAATAACATAAAAAGCTGCTTGAATATAATGTTCATTTACATTTATTTCTACAATTTTGTAATTACTTCCTCCCTTTTTTTTGGTCTTGGCTCTTTCTGCTTAGCGTGCTCCTCCTTTGCATGTAAGGTAAAGTACTACCGCCATCTCCTTACGGACCTCTACAGCATTATCGGGGCAAATTGTATTTAATGGGTACCCATGGATAATGCATTCAGCCCACTTTAATATGTATATGCCACAATTGCCACTCCTACAAAAATAAACAATCGCAAGACTAAAATCATAACTCCTAAAAGCATTACATGGGAAAATGATCATACTATAAAATAGATACTTACCCCCCTTCTTTGTGAATCAAATTTTCTTCTATTACCAATGTCCATTGATCCCCCATTTGCTATTTTTTGGCAAAGTATTTGTAAAACTCGCACCCCTCCAGTAGCTTGGGCATTGTTGCAATGTGGTATTTCAACTTTGGCACAACGACGGTGCCTTGAGGCGATAGGTTGTACACATATAATTTCTGCGCATACAAATCCATTTTCACCAGCATCCAATGATTGCCATCAATGTGAAGGGGAATAAGACGATGTCAACAGTCTGACAATCGCGTTCAAAACCACAATCACCAACAAACTACTTCATCGCCAAGTCATCAACGTGTGGCACTCTCTGGGCGGCATGAAGCTCCTTCGTGTTCATCTACCACCAAGTACATAAACAGTCCACAAAATTATGTATTGCAATTTAAAATTGGAGCTAAGTAAATTAGACACCGTTTAATCTTTCCACACTTACATCAAAATAACATTCCATGATGGAGATATCATTGCGGCCCATAGAAATTATCCTCTTTCTTAGCATGGACGTATACAAATTAATTTGCTGGAAACATAAATATAATGTTGTTAGGTAAAATTCAATAGTGATAAACTAATCATGGTAGGATAAATGAAAAGAAATAACTTACATGATCGTTGAGCCAAAAGCCTGTAGTCCACATTGTCATCAAGAGGTCGGAATCCAATGATCAAACAGGATTATCCAAGTAGAGGGGTGGTTTTGCTCTTATCCACTTTTTCATTGCTGTAATGTCTTTGGGAGATGGCTGATATTTTATGTTGGATTATGCCCTAAAGACCAATCATATGATGATACTTTAGGCATATATTGAATCATAATATTTATAATTAATGGCAATGATTATTATGTTTATTTCAATATTTGCGTTTTATGAAATACATAGAATATTAATGCTCCAAGTCGAGCATTATCATAAAATTGGACAATGATAATGCATTAAGACTAGTATGTGTAGTGACTGATGAAATTGTTCATGATATGAGATATCAAATCAACACATGGGTACATGTTAGAGAACAATGTACTGGATTGACCCGCCATGAGAAATATTACATGGATTATTATATGAAGTGTCATAAATATTTCTCATAGTAATGATGGTGTAAATAATCCTTAGACTTGAGATCCTCAAAGATCCCAACATGAGGAGTTACATGTTTTGATACTACTAAACGTTACCCGTAAAAGGGTGAACTATAAATGTAGTAATTAGATATGTAATAAATCATGTAGTGGGATGTTAAATGATCAAGAAAGGATTTCCCCCTCTTATATAATGGGAGTGATATCTTTGGGCCCCTTGGTTGAGTAAGACCATAAAATGCATGGCTATGGCAATGCTCAAATGAGTCGATATGTGATATCGGGCTCATTTGCTTAGATGTGTCTACTCGGGAATCAAGAAATGCAAAGATTGAACTATACAACCATGACACACTCCATGGCTCGTGTTCAATCATGATATCTAAGACAAAGGGAATTAATTACATGGTAATATCTTTCACAAGAAAAGTAATGTCGAATTACTAATATTCTCATAACTTGGGTACTATTGATGTGTTGCTAGACACCGCTCATTACTTTTGGTATAAAATATATTTTATGTCAATGCCAACGTTATGAGAACCTATTGGGTCACACACTTAGATCGTATCCAAAAGAAGTGCAAAATTCATGTGATGAAATTTTGGTTAGTTTAAGAATCCTATTGAGAATAGGAATCTATCGGGTTTTCATTTTAAAACGGTTTTGGATTTAAGACCAAAAGATTTTGGTTCTATTAATATTAATAAATCCAAAATGAGTTTTAGATTTATTAATTAAATAATAATCAAAATGGATTTTATTATTGAAAGATGAAAAGGCAACCATTCATTAGAAAATGAAAAGGCAACCATTCATTGGAAAATCAAAAGGCAGCCATTTATTGGAAAATGAAAAGGCAACCATGTGCAACATATTGCAATTCAATTTGTGGAATATGAAATGTGAAAAGGCAGCTGTTTACATGGATGAATTATTGAATTCAGATCATGGAAACCAATGGGACAAAATTACTTTGAGAACTTTCTTTTTAAGCTTTTTTTGTTGAAGAAAAACAAGCGCTATTCTTTGGTGCACAAAATTTTATTCTTTATTCTTCTCTTGTTCAATACAGACACCACTCCTTATTTGAGAAATAAGAACCAAAAACAAATTCATAAGAAGAGATTGAAAGAAAACCAATTCTTGAGTTGAGAACTTGAGGGAATACCTGAGTAACAAAATCCTAGCTAGCACTATAAGATTTTTGTTACCTCTTTCTTTAGTTAATTGTTTGACAATTAACTTGAGGCTTGGATATGATCGTGTGGATACCATAGAGGCAAGGCTAGACTTGTTTTGCTTGTGATTCAACATTCGACAATCTACGATCTTCTACTGCTACTTGAAAAGGTACGAATTCCACCTACCGGTTTGACTTCACTTCGTATGGATCCTTGGAGGTAACAAAAAATTTAAAATTTTCGCTGCATTCTTTGATTTGGTTTCCAACAGTGGTATCAGAGCCACTTATGAAGGCTCAAATTGGTTTTAAGTGAGAAGCATGCTTGTTTGATTAAATTGTTTATGAACTAGTATGCTCAAATTTGGATCTTATGAATATGTTCATTAAATCTGGATTTTAATGAAATATATATGATATGTTTATGTCTATTAAATTAGTTTAGGGTATGCTTTAAAGTGTTATTGTTGGATATGAATAATATGATATATATATATATATATATATATATATATATGAATAAGCATGGAAGAACAAAGTTTCAGCTTTTCTGGAATTTTAAGGCTTAATTTCGGGTTTGTCATTTTGCCACCTATTTTCGGTCTTGATAAAATTTATTAAAATTGAAAAAAATAATCATATTGAGTCCAAATATGTATATGATGCATAATATTGGCTTCAGATTTTTCCCAGAAAATTTGGTAAACTTTGGTTATGTGCTTTGTGCTATTTTCGGTTGGACAGAAAATCCTAATTTTGGTTGTTGCAATTTTGGGAGGCCATTTCAGTTTCAATTTTAATTTGAGGCTGAAATTAATACGTCAAATATATATTTGTGATATATATAATATTAAGGCCAAATTATAAATGTGATATATAATAATTCCAATTTAAAAGTTTACCAAACCTTTGGAAGGTTTGGATTTCTGAAAATTTTGAATGGTTCAAATTTCTAAATTTCTGTTTGGCTGAATTGAATATTATTGGCACTAGTTTGTGAGTGGTCAAGATCTAATATATATGATATATTAGGTTGAGGCCTAAAATATTTGATATATTATTCACAAAATTTTCAATGCTTATGTTTAGCCGAAATTAGATATATATGATATATCAAGTTGAGACCGAAAGTTAATTTTTACCAATTTTGGTACTGGTTTTATTTTAATTAATTTGTGTTCAACCTGAAACATGTGTATGTTGAGCATATTGAGCTGAAAATATATTTGTGAAATATATTGGTTTTGAAATTTTGACATTGTGAATGAAAAATTATTTTGGCTATACATATGTGTTCGGGTTTTAGGGTTTGACCAAAATATGTATATGATATAATTTCACAAATTAATTATGATCAAAGGTTGGCTGAATGGAATATGTGATATTTCATGTTGTGGCTGGAAAAAATATATAAGATATATTTTTCACAAATTTCTCATAATCAAAGTGTTGCCGTAAAAGGAATATGTATGACGTGTTTCATTCTTGGCCAAATTGAACATAGCTTTGGAATTTTATGATGGCTAAAATTTGGTATGTGTATCATGTTAAGGCCAAAAATATATGAGATATATTTTTCATAAATTTCTAATAAGCTAGTATAGCCGAAATTTGCATATTAAACCCGAACCTTCCATGCATAATATATCATTCAAAACCCTATTATTTGATTTAAAGTTAATTGTTCATTATGAATGACAATTCTATATGATATGCGAATTATGTGATATTTGAGCTTGGTGCATAGTTATAGCCCTTGGCTCAATGTGATTGGAAATGGTTTTGTAATGGTTGTAACTAAATATGACCTGCGTGTCATGCCTTGCTAAATTTCTAGTTGTACATTCTTTTCTCATCTAACTCCCCTCGAATGTAAATCGAGGTTTCTCGAAAGATGTAATAGTTAGATTAGAGATAGGATTAGTCTAGAAATCAAGAAGTTCGTGACCATATGAAGACGACCAAAGGAGGCACTTGGAGAAGATGCTAATACCCTTAGGTTGACCTTTTGGTTCTCTCATTGGCTTGAGAGAATCAACTTAGTTTGGGCTATAACTATGTTACATTTATTTTCTTGTTCATGTATGAGATGCATGTTGTGTATGGTTATTGGTTAAATATATGATGAGATCATGTATGTAATAATTAGTTAGAAAATTATGCGATTAATTGGACTAATAATTAAAATAACCAATTCAAACAAAATAGTGAGATTTTAACAAATCCCTCAAACCAAATATTAAGTCTAAGATGCCTTCCAATGCCTAGCACTTGTCAAAGCTTCGATTGATCATGTGTAGGCTTGCCAAAGCAAGGTGCTATGATCTATCTTAGTGAGACGTGATAGGATAATAGTAATATCCGACTGTTAACCATTGAGTTAGACTTAACTAGGTAGCCTCAATAGGATTGAGATCTAGAGGCATAGAGTTGGGCTGCTTATTAGATAAGTTAGAACAAAGAGTTGCTCACCCAACTATCCAAGAGTTGTATGAGATACAATTAACAGGTGTTGTCTACCTAAATAGCTGAGTTTTGGGCGATTAGCCAAAGCTAAATCAAAATTAGGTCAAATATAGATCTTGGCCCACTAGAAAGTTAATTAAATTAAAATTTCCAAATTAATATTGAGAGTTATTAATTTGAAAAAAAAATAGTTGGAGTAACATTTAATGAAAGACCATATTAAATGTTTACGTTCATGAAATGTTTAATAAAAGACCATATTAAATGTTTACATTTAATAAACTTATTTTGCATATGTCTATTGTTAATAACCATGGCAAATAACACTAATAACAACTCGTTATCATTGCGATCAGTCCTTAAGAAGGACAAGATAAATGGGACAAACTTCTTAGATGGGTAAAGGAATTTGAGGATAGTCCTCAAGTAAAAGACATAGTGAGGGGCAAGTGATTTATTGGAACTAATACATACTGATGTATGTGAACCATTAAATACACAAGCTAGAGGTGGTTTTAAATACTTCATTACATTTACTAATGACTGCAGTAGATACGGCTATGTGTATCTTATGAGACACAAGTCGAAATCATTTGAAAAGTTCAAAGAATTTAAGAATGAAGTACAAAACCAACTTGGTAAGGGTATTAAAATATTTCGATCTAATCGAGGGGATGAAGGCTTAAGCCAAGAGTTCAATGACGATCTAAAGGAGTGTGGGATAGTCTCACAACTTACTCCTCCTGAAACACCACAATGGAATGGTGTGTCTGAGAGGAGAAATCGAATTTTGTTAGACATGGTTCGGTCCATGATGAGTCATGTAGATCTTCCAAATTCTTTTGAGAACATGCTTTACTTACAATCAATTTTACACTAAATTGAGTTCCATCTAAATCGGTTCAAAAGACACCATATGAGATATGGACTAGGAAGCGACCTAGTATGTCTTTTATGAAGATTTGGGAATGTAAGGCTTACGTCAAATGTCAAGTCTCCGAAAAACTTGGACCCAAATCTGATAAATGTAATTTTGTGGGGTATCCTAAAGAAACAAAAGGATACTATTTCTATTATCCCAATGAGAACAAAGTGTTTGTTACTCGGACTGGTGTTTTTCTAGAAAAGGAATTTATTTCTAGAAAAACTAGTGGGAGACAAATAGAACTTGAAGAAATTCGAGAACCACAAAATATTACTGAACTTGATGAGATGGGAATTGAGCAAACACCACAAAAGGTTGTGGAACAAGTTGTTCAAGAGACACAATCCCCACGTAGGTCTACTAGGATTCATCATGAGCCATAGAGATATGGATTTCTTGTGACTAAAAATGATGACATCTTACTAATAGATCAAGATGAACCTATGACCTATCAAGAAGCTATATCGGGGCTAGACTTTGAGAAATGGCTTGAAGCCACGAGATTTGAGATGGAATCCAAGTATACAAACCAAGTATGGACTTTGGTTGATCCACCTGAAAGAGTAAAACCCATAGGGTGCAAATGGGTCTTCAAAAAGAAGGCTGACATGGATGGTGAAATACATACCTTTAAAGGACGATTGGTTGCAAAAGGTTTTAAACAAGTTCATGGTATACACTATGATGAGACCTTTTCACCAATCGCAATTCTTAAATCCATCAGGATCTTGCTTGCGATAGCTGCATTCCATGATTATGAAATCTGGCACATGGATGTCAAAATTGCTTTCCTTAATGGAAATCTTCTCAAAGATGTGTACATGACACAACCTGAGGGTTTTGTCGATCCGAAAAATGATGGAAAGGTTTGTAAGCTACAACGATCCATTTATGGGTTGAAACAAGCTTCTCGAAGTTGGAATCTTTGGTTCGATGATGCAAGCAAAGAGTTTGGTTTCATTAAGAATTAAGATGAACCTTGTGTCTACAAGAAGGTTAGTGGAAGCACTGTTTTCTTCCTAGTATTGTATGTAGATGACATACTACTTATTGGGAATGACATTCCTTCTTTACAGTCTGTAAAGAAATGGCTGGGAAGTTGTTTTTCAATGAAAGACTTAGGTGAGGCAACCTATATATTAGGTATCAAAATCTATAGAGATAGATCAAAGATATTGATTGGCCTAAGCCAAAGTACATACATAGATATAATGCAAAAGTGGTTTAGCATGCAAGAATCTACGAAAGGATTCTTACTTATGAGGCATGGAATTACTCTCTCGAAGGAACATTGTCCTTCGACACAAGAAGAGAGACAACGCATGACTAAGATTCTATATGCATCAGCTATTGGATTTATCATATACGCCATGCTATGTACTCGTCCCGATATCTTATATGCTTTGAGCTTAACGAGTAGATATCAAGTAGATCCCGGTGAACGTCATTGGATCACTGTTAAAAATATCCTTAAGTACTTGAGAAGGACTAGGATATATTCTTGATATCAAGTGAGGAAGAGCTCAATGTAATTGGTTACACTGACGCCAACTTCCAAATCGACAATGATGACTATCGAACACAATCAGGTAATGTGTTTTGCCTAAATAGTGGTGCTGTGAGCTGGAAGAGTTCTAAGCAACCGACAGCAGCCAACTCTACAATAGAAGCCAAGTATATTGCTACTTATGACATAGCAAAAGAGGTCGTTTGGATCAAAAAGGTTCGTAACCGAACTTAGGATTGTATCTAGCATTCACGGTTCAATTCAGCTCTATTGTGAGGACAAATGAGCCATTGCACTGGCTAGGAAACCCAGATCTCACCAACGATTCAAGCATATACTTCGGCACCTCCCCTTTATCTGTGAGATAATAGAGAGAGGGGATGTGAAAATATGCAAAGTACCAACTGATGATAATATAGCTGACCCACTGATAAAGCCTATGACGCAGCAGAAGCTTGATCGTCATACAAGATTATTAGGCATTAGAGAGATGTTTGATTGGTCTTAGTTCAAGTGGGAGTTTGTTGGATTATGCCCTAAAGACCAATCATATGATGATACTTTAGGCATATATTGTATCATAATGTTTATAATTAATGGCAATGATTATTATGTTTATTTCTATATCTGCGTTTTATGAAATAAATATAATATTAATGTTCCAAGAATTTGATTATTCTAGTCGAGTATTATCATAAAATGGGACAATGATAATGCATTAAGACTAGTATGTGTAGTGACTGATGAAATTGTTTATGATATGAGATATCAAGTCAACACATGGGTACATGTTAGAGAACAATGTACTGGATTGACCCGCCATGAGAAATATTACATGGATTATTATATGAAGTGTCATAAATATTTCTCATAATGATGATGATGTAAATAATCCTTAGACTTGAGATCCTCAGAGATCCCAACATGAGGAGTTACATGTTTTGATACTACTAAACGTTACCTGTTAAAGGGTGAACTATAAACGTAGTAATTGGATATGTAATAAATCATGTAGTGGGATGTTAAGTGATCAAGAAAAGATTTGCCCCTCTTATATAATGGGAGTGATATCTTTGAGCTCCTTGGTTGAGTAAGACCATAAAATGCATGGCTATGGCCATGCTCAAATGAGTCGATATGTGACATCGGGCTCATTTGCTTAGATGTGTCTACTCGGGAATCAAGAAATGCAAAGATTGAACTATACAAGCATGACACGTTCCATGGCTCGTGTTAAATCATGATATCTAGGGCAAAGGGATTTAATTACACGGGAATATCTATCATAAGAAAAGTAATATCGAATTACTAATATTCTCATAACTTGGGTAGTATTGATGTGTTGCTAGACACCGCTCATTACTTTTGGCATAAAATATATTTTATGTCAATGCCAACGTTATGAGAACCTATTGGGTCACACACTTAGATCGTATCCAAAAGAAGTGCAAAATTCATGTGATGAAATTTTGGTTAATTTAAGAATCCTATTGAAAATAGGAATCTATCGGGTTTTCATTTTAAAACGGTTTTGGATTTAAGGCCAAAAGATTTTGGTTCTATTAATATTAATAAATCCAAAATGAGTTTTAGATTTATTAATTAAAGAATAATCAAAATGGATTTTATTATTGGAAATTGAAAAGACAACCATTCACTGGAAAATAAAAAGGCAACCATTCATTGGAAAATCAAAAGGCAGCCATTCATTGGAAAATGAAAAGGCAACCATGTGCAACATATTGCAATTCAATTTGTGGAATATGAAATGTGAAAAGGTAGCTGTTTACATGGATGAATTATTGAATTCATATCATGGAAACCGATCGGACAAAATTTTGTTTGAGAGCTTTCCTTTTAAGCTTTCTTTGTTGAAGAAAAACAAGTGCTATTCTTTGGTGCACAAAATTTTATTCTTTATTCTTCTCTTGTTCAATATAGACACCACTCCTTATTTGAGAAATAAGAACCAAAAATGAATTCATAAGAAGAGATTGAAAGAAAACCAATTCTTGAGTTGAGAACTTGAGGGAATACCCGAGTAACAAAATCCTAGCTAGCACTATAAGATTTTTGTTACTTCTTTCTTTAGTTAATTGTTTGACACTTGAGGTTTGGATATGATTGTGTGGATACCATAGAGGCAAGGCTAGACTTGTTTTGCTTGTGATTCAACATTCGACAATCTACGATCTTCTACCGCTACTTGAAAAAGTACGAATTCCACCTACCGGTTTGACTTCACTTCATATGGATCCTTGGAAGAAACAAAAAATTTAAAATTTTCACTGCGTTCATTGATTTGGTTTCCTACATTTTAATCCAGCAAATGTCGAGTCCACCGCTTCTTGGGCAAGAGTCGGCTCCAGATTTCGCCCCACTATCTGTTCAGAAGCTGGATATTTCGGCTCCTTTTCCTTCATTGGTACTAGTGGAGCACTCTCGGACGCTATCAATGGTTTGGCCTGGAGGGTAACTTGTGAATCGGGTTAAGATAATCACATTATCCACAACATTGAAGCCCTCTTCTATGCCTCAGCTGTCGGAACATTATCTTCATCCTTAGGCCTCTCGTTCTTGGCATCTTGGTCATTTACGCCACCCTTGGCCTTCGTCGTTTCATCATCAACGGCCCCTCTCTTCTTTGTGTAGACTGGCACTGACCATGGGCGAATGAATCTTGGGAATCGGGCAGAAAAGGAGGGGAATGTGCCGATGGTTGGATGAGTATCAAAGTATGTACGTATTCCCACATAGTAGCAAGGTCGGTGGTTAGACACTCGACCTTAGTAGTGAGAGCATTTACTTTGCCCTCCAAAATGGCCAAATGAGCTCTCTCGATCCCCAGTTCCTCTTTTGACTCCTTCAGTTGTGCCTCACACTCTGCAACTCGTGATTTTAGTTTCTCAACTAAGGCCATTCGTTTCTGCCGCCTTTCTACTTTGCCCTCTGTTTGTTGTTTTGATGTTTCTGCAGCCTCGGTTTCTATGGCTCTATTCTTATAGGACACGTAGAAACTTTCTTTGCCCTTCTGTTTGGAGTCATCTTCATCTCTGCCAAACTCCTCATGTTCTCAACCCACCTCCTCTTCTTCCCAACACAAGAATTTTTGTTACTCTGTAGGTGTGAGCTTCATTCGGGTCACTTTAACTTTCTGCAACATGTTAAAAATTAATATTCACGTAACTCACATGCTTCGAGTATTCAATAATTGGTTAATAAACATAACATACCTCCCCGTCAACTGTTTCTCCTGACCAAACTTTCTTTTTTTCTTGATCTCTTCTTTGTGCATTCAACCCTTTCCATCTAAACATTTGAGCTTGCATCCACTAGTTTCGACCTACTCAACCATTTTGAACCGTTGGAGATGTGGCATTGTCTCATATGCGAACACCTAGGATATTGAAAGAAAAATCACCATAAGTAATTACGAGGAGGTAACCATTCTTTAAAAGTATCAATACTCTTATAAAAATATGTTATTCTTTGTTAAAAAAAATTGAACAAATCTTCCAGATTATGGAGTATTAAAGATAAATTTTGTTTAATAACTTTGTTAGAATAAATGTTATTCTTTCTATCCAAAAATAAATAAATAAATAATTGTTCTGGTTATTACGGGGAATTAACCATACAACAAAAGGCAAACGTATAGAATTGTTCAGTACCTTTACCTCTAGTGCAACTGGAAATCCCCCAACAGTGTAAGTTCGATGTTTTGGGTGTTCAGTTTGTTTCGAGGCATTGATCATTGCCTTTCTACCACTATCTACAATCGCCCTGAAAGATAGGTCACCCCACGGGATTTCATCGAACTGCTTCCAATCACAGGCCAAATGTAGCATTTTATCTTCAATCCTAGTTCTCTTCGGCAAGCCATTGATGGATGTATATAGAAGCAACAGTGTCATGGACACGACATCATTGTTTGGATACGATGAATTGATACGGTCGTAAGCCTTGAACAGTTCATCGTATGTGGTCTCATCTATTTGGCCCAAATGCTTTAGATACTTGGTGAATGCAAAAAGACCATCTGGTGCTTGATACTTAGCATATGCAAGCTCAAAGTCCCTCATCATGAGGCCTGTGATGATGGCAAACTCTCTCCTGCCAAATGTTACCTTCTTTCCCGCGAAATTGAAGTGTAAGCTACGGTCGACATTTGATTCCTCAAATGGCCTAAGTTGCCTCAACAAAACAGAATGGATAATTTGTTTGCACCAGAATGTATGTTCATGGTCAAGAACCATTTTTGCAAGACTGCTCTCTCTTCGGAGGATTATTTTTTGCGTATCAGTCAATTTTGACTAGATTCTCCTCATATTGGCTTCGTAGTAGCAGTACTGTGAAATCTGGGCAGAGAAAAAGTCACCCTGAATGACCATTTCATCCATGAGCTGTTCCTGTATGATATAAAGCAAATCAATAACAATGTCATGTTTTTTGACACTTTTTCGCCATTTTCGACATTTCTGGTTAGTCTTTCACTTTTATGGGTGGTGTTCGACATTTCTAGGTAGTGTTTCACATTTATGGGTGTTTTTCGACATTTATGGGTAGTGTTCAACATTTATAGTGTTGTTCGACATTTATGGGTATTGTTCGACATTTCTGGGTGGTATTCCATATTTATGGGTGTTTGTCGACATTTATGCGTAGTGTTCGACATTTATGGTGTTGTTCAACATTTCTGGGTAGTGTTCGACATTTATGGGTATTGTTCAACATTTCTGGGTAGTGTTCGAGGGATGTGACGACATATTTTTCGACATTTTATTCTATTTTTTTGACATATGCTATTCCAAACCCATTTCAAATAAAATTAAAGACTGCTATGCATATGCAGGGTTTTAGAGTGTTCGAACGAATGGCAAAGGGACCAAGCGCAAAAACCCTAACTTTTCTAAGCTGGATTATTTAGCAAAATCAGGACTTTTATGCCGCCTATATATCAAATACGAAGCGTCATTACAACTAACCTTCTTATTCTTGCCCGTCCGCTTGTGAGATGTATGTTCTTCTATCTTTTTCTTGTCAGATGATGACGGTCCACCTCGCGTTCTCGCCATTCACGCTTTTAGAACTTGAAGGAAAGAAATGTTTTGTTCACTAGATGTGTAATTGAGGAAGAATGCAGGGGAATGAGTTGGAAAATTCGTATTTGCAATGAAACAAGAGAATGGAAAGGGTTTGATGAGCTGAAACCAACCGAAATTTGCGATGAAACCGTTCGGGCGCGATTTTCAAATAGCATATGGGTATTTTAGTCCTTTCGCGTGGCAGAAAATCCTTCACCTGCTATATTTGCAAACAAACATAGGCCGCTGCTATATTTGAAAAAGGTGAGTCTAAAGTGCTATATTTGCAAATTTCCCCTCACAAAGCCTCTGATGCAGGAGAGACATGATTGTCACACTAGATCATTAGGTATTAGATATATGACTGATTGGTTATAGTGCAAGTGAGAGTTTGTTGGATTATGCCCTAAAGACCAATCATGTGATATTGTTTAGGCATACATTGTATCATTACGCTTTTAATTTATGGTAATTTTTTATTATTATGATGTTTAATTATATATATGTATTGTATGAATAAATATAATAATGTTTCAAGAATTTAATTATTCTAAAATTATCCCTAGTCAAGTATTATCTTTAATGGGACAATGATAATGCGTTAAAACTAGTATGTGTAGTGACTGATGAAATGTGTCATGGTATAAGATATCAAGTCAACTCATGGACATATGTTAGAGAACTATGTGCTAGATTAACCTGCCATGAGAAATGCTACGTGGATTATTTTATAAAGTGTCATAAGTATATCTCACAGTGATGATGATTTATGTGATTCTTAGACTTGAGGTCATCAGAGATCCCAACATGAGGAGTTGCATGTTTCCATACTACCAAACATTATCCATAACAAGGTGAACTATACAAGTAGTAATTAGATATACAATAAATCATGTAGTGGGATGTTGAGTGATCAAGATAGGATTTGCTACCCTATATAATGGGAGGAGTGATATCTTTGGGCCCCTTGATTGAGTGAGACCATAAAATGCATGGCTATGCTCAAATGAGTCAATATGTGATATTAGGCTAATCTATTTAAATGAGTCTACTCAGAAATCAAGAAACGTAAAGATTGAACTATGCGAGTATGACACGTTCCATGGCTCATGTTTAATCAAGATATCTAGGGCAAAAGGATTGAACTACATGGTAACATTTATCACACGACAAGTAATGTCAAATTACTAACATTCTCATAACTTGGGTAGCTTTGATGTGTTGCTAGACACCACTGCTTATGGCATAAAATAGATTTTATGTTATGGCCAATGTTATGAGAACCTATTTAGTCGCACACTTAGATTGTATCCAAAAGGAATGTAAAATTCATATGATGAATTTTGGTTAATTTTAAGAATCCTAATATGAGTAGGATTCTATAGGGTTTTCCAGTTTAAGACAGTATTCAGATTTGTGACTAAATATATTTCGTTTTAGTATTAATAAATCCAAAACAGTTTTGGATTTATTAATTAATTAATAACCAAAAATTAGAAAGCCAAATTGGAATGGGATTCTTGCTTTGGCAGCCAATCCCAAATAGATTAGAATTTAGTAGTTCAAGTGAAACTCTTAGAAGAAGTTTTACCTTAATACTACTATCTATATCTATATATATTGGGACTTGAGATTTCGGCCAGCTACACATGAAAATCCAGATAATCATACCCTTCTTTTCTTGAAAAGAAGAAATTCTTTGCTCATTCTTTTGAAGAAAAATAGTAGAGCTCTTGAAAGAGTTTTCAAGAAGAAAATCCAAGACTCTTGAACTGAATTCCTTGAGAAATCGAAAGCATAATTTTGAAACTAGCAATTCATAATTTTGCTGCTCCTTTTTCTAGTTATTTGTGTGACAATAACTAGAGGCTTGGAATAATGGTGTGGATACCGTAGAGGCAAAGCTGAATTGGTTTTGTTGGTGATTCGACAAACAATGATCTTCGCAAAACAACTCTACCGGTTCTACTGATACTAACAAGGTACAAACTCTAGGATTTGGTTTGATTTCATTTTATATGGATCCTTGGAGGAAATAAAAAATTATAAATTTCGCCGTATGGTTTCCTACATAAATGGCACAGTACCCAATGAGGGGGCAACATGCCCTCTTCTTAGGTCCTGTAGCCCTAGCCCTATATTCTTTGGGGATATGAATTTTTTTCTTAAGTCTCCTGACGTTGGTTTCCTTAAAAACCAAAGACAGTCTTGGCCGTCAGAGTAAATTTCTTCGAAAATGTACCTAATGACCTTGATCAATTCCTTCATTTCACTTTTAGATGAATCTGTTGCCCCCGACAAGGCTAACATATTTTTAGACAAACTTGCTTCTTCTTCTGAACTTGATGAAATAACTACCCGTTTTCTTTTCACAACCGCTTTCCTACTGAGCTGTTCTACTGCATGCACAAAACTATTCCTGATGTGGACATCGAACCCTATCAAGAGCCCTATCGAGGAGGAAGTGCTAAAGACCTATTGTCCTATCCACTAGGCCCGATCACTCGAGCGAAAGCAAAGGAATTCAAGCAAGCTGTCGGTATCATGGTTCAAGAGTTATGGAATAGAGACAATATTAATTCAAGACTTGAAGATTCTAAAACTCTTTGGCGTAACATAATCACTTTTGGACCAACGAATTCTGATTGATGACATTGTAGATTTGAAGTCATTTAGATGGATTTTTAGGGTTTTTTCTATTTTATACGATTTTAATTAAGTAAGGGAGTTAATTTTATTATTATAATTCAATAGTAACAATGTGGTCGGACCCAAGCAAAATTTCCAATCCGTACGGGTGACCAAGGTGCAAAATCGGTGCGAAATTATTACTGTTCATGAACAGTAATAATTTCGTGAATAGTACATTTTTTTTAGGTTGCTGGCTTTGGTTGGCTTTTAGTGTCCCTAGTATGGGAGAAAGTGCTGAGGCGTATCATGGATGCCCGTTTGCTAGACTTCGAAGCTAGTGGTGATTTTATGCTGTTCTCGGCAAGGCTTCACTCTCCTCTAGGGTTTTGGTGTTCTAGTTTGGGAGAATGGGCACTAATGATGATTCGCAGTGTAAGGCCATGACATGTGGGATTGATCTAAGCAGAGCCGCCCTACACGGATGTCTACGGTCAAGCCATGACATGAGAGGCCAACCTACGTAGAGCCGCGCTACACAAATGTCTGCGGATGGCTGAGGGACACTGTGCAAACAAAGGTCACCAAGTTAGCCGCATTTCGAGTTACGAAGAGTCCTTTTTGGGACATTTGCGTGTATATTTTAACTTTCAAAGTTAATAAAATTATCGATCTTTTGGGGAAAAAAAATTAAGTAAGAGTATTTTCATCTTTTTTGCCTTTTAGGGTTAACATCCTATATAAGGGTAATTATAAGTTTTTGAAGACAGATAATTATTTTTGAGATTTAATATATTGAGAGGAAATTCCTTTCTCTTCTTTGAGAGTTTCTTTGAAGCGACCGATCTGACTTATCGGGCAAGTCAGCGAATTTACTTGTTCGTGTCATCTATAACGTTGGTTTGTTGACACAGATTCGTCAACAGGGCGCGTTCACACTGAGGTTACCAATCGCAGCTTCGATTGGGGGTCGAGGTCAACAATTCACAACTCCTGGATTTTCGTAGAATGATCAGCTTCCGTATCGATTCACATCATTTGGTATAAAAAATACCCTTACTTAATTAAAATTCATCTAAAATAGACAGAACCCTAAAAATCCATCTAAATGACTTTGAATCTACAATGTCATCAATCAAAATTCGTTGGTTCAAAAGTGATTGTGTTACGCCAAAGAGTTTCAAAATCTTCAAGTCTTGAATCTATATTGTCTCTATTCCATAACTCTTGAACCATGATACCTACAACTTGCTTGAATTCTTTGCTCTCGCTTGAATGATTGGGCCTAATGGATAGGACAATAGGTCTATAGCACCTCCTCCTCAATAAGGCTCTTGATAGGGTTCGATGTCCACATCATTATTCATCTAAATTAGAAAAAAAAACCCTAAAAATCCATCTAAATGAATCTGAATCTACAACGTCATCAATCGGAATTTGTTGGTCCAAAAGTGATCGTGTTACGCCAAAGAGCTTCAGAATCTTCAAGTCTTGAATCTATATTGTCTCTATTCCATAACTCTTGAACCATGATACCGACAGCTTACTTGAATTCCTTTGCTCTTGCTCGAGTGATCGGGCCTAGTGGATAGGACAATGGATCTCTAGCACCTCCTCTTCGATAGAGTTGTTGATAGAGTTCGATGTCCACATCAATTCCCTTGACTGAATGAGCCAAATAAACTACCCTCCTCATTGGCTAGGGACACAGATCTATCCCACAATCTCAATTAACGCTTAGACATAGTTCCAAAGGAAGACATACTTTTTCCTTGTTGTTGAAGTCAAACTGAAGATTGCTGCAAATGGCTTCATTTTACCAGGATAGGCTATACTTAACCCGACCACACACTCATTAGAATTATAAAGAAGAAAAAAAAAGGTAAAAAGGAAAAAATTGCCAACAAATGAAAGAGAAAGCTATAGTGAGGAAAAGATAGAGACCCTCGCGTGTGTGCGTTTTATAGGCAACTCCAAATTTCCTGCACACGTCTCTTCAGGTCCTTGGGCTCCTGCTGCATTAAATGCGTTTGCCTTAAAAGATGAGCATTGCCAGTCACATTTAATGCAATTAGCAATCTTGAGTGGCAGACATGACGAATGCAGTCATTACATCTATCATTATCTACTAATCCCCAAGAAACTCTAATTCTTATGAGACCTAGGTCTGACGAGTCACGTTGTGGTTTGGGGGGACTTGTGCTATATATAGGAACTCTACATACGTGGGTCTCTATATTTTGATCTCTACATACTAAGTTAGACTTATACGTTGATCTCTACATATGTGGGATCTCTATGTAGTGACCTTAAATTTGGCATTTCATACGTATGTGAGATCTCTACGTTGTTACTTTAATCTCGACATCTTATACACCCGAACTTCGAAATTTGGTAAGTTTTCTAGACCTCAATTTTCAAACTTTGGGGGAGAGTATATTGAAACCACTCCAACTACATGGATCTCAAGCCATGTTAGCAACGTGAGAACTTGGCCAGACTAAGCTTATCTGCGAATGGATAACAACATGTGATATTTGTGGAGAATCGTGACAACATGTGACTAGCTCTTACAATTGTATCCTATGGATCTCGGAGATAAAGAATATATACTCAGTTGAGTTGTCAGGTAAAAGGGAGAAAAATCTATTTTCTAGTAGAACATTTCGATTTGAGGGATTAAGATAGAAACTCTAACTTAAGCATCGGAGCATCTCTCTCGAAAAACCACTCTAGGATTTGTTCTGCAGGCGAACGGTTGATCAAGGAGACAATAGAATTTGCTGGTCATAGTTACTGAATCGAGTTGTAGATTAGGCTTTCATCACCAATCATATCTACTGCCTCTCAAGCAAAGAGATCAAGGATCTCCTTCAATAGACAAACAAGACCTTCTTTTATCAAGGAGGGTAAATCCTTACCAATATATACACGATCATCCGACATATAGGGGTTAAGCACAACTCCTTCCATAGTGCTTGGCACCACAACTGATTGTTATTCAGCATCAAGGGTTTGAGTTAAGCACACTCCTTTAGATGGTTTCCTCAGGCTTCCTACATTCTCAAGTGGGCTCTTTGTCTGCTCCATGCTGCGAGTTGTATCTTTTAGACCTATTCGAAAGCACTCTCTTACTAGCTGTTGATCACCTCAAGCAACAGCAATGCCACCAACAGCAGGAAATTTTCAAATTAAGTGCAAGGTAGAAACGATACCTTTTAATTTCCCCAAAGCAAGCTAGTCCAAGATCAGGTTATATGGTCAAGCCACTTTGACCGTGGAGAATTTTAGATATATAGTTTTTTTCATGGGTTAATCTCCAATGAAAATTAGTGAATTGAGAATTTCTTCTGGCCACACAACTCAACTTACAAAATCCACCAATGGAATACGCACTTGCTGCAATTGAGACTAGACAACAGGTGCCAACAATTCAAAACATGCCTAAAATATAATTTTTGTAGAGCTATCTCCAACAACACAGACTTGATGAACTACAATATTTGCAACTCAAGCATAGATGACCATAGTGTAGGAAATCAGAATTGGCATGTAGCAAAAATTTAAAATTTTCATTTCTTCCAAGGAACCTTACGAAGTGATTTCAAACAGGTCGTGAAGAGATTTACCTTTACCAGTAGCGGTTGAACTTTCTTTTGAAGACTTTGCTCGTCAAATCATAGCAAAACCTAGCGGAGCTTTGCCTCTATGGTATCCATATGATCGTCTCCAAGTTCCAAGTTAATTGTCACACAATTAACCCAAGAAAAAAAGCAGCAAAACCTAATGGTGCTAGCCAACAGTTTTTGCTCTTCGGTTTTTCCAAATTTGAAGCTTCTCAAACTTTGGTTTTTCTTCTAAAGAACAACAGAGAGGCTTCTTGATATGCTGGAAGAATGGTGGCTAATTCTTCAAAAGCAAAACCAAAGAGAACTTTTCTCAACAAGAAGAATAGGTTCAGTTTTTTGCTGGAATTTTGCTGCAGAATTTTCTTCACGAGAAAATTCATTTCGTGGCTGTTTTGTGCAGCAAGAATAACGTGCTTTTTTCTCACGTTTTGGGGTTGGAGGCTACTGAAACTTTAGGTCCAAATATATAGAAAAATATTATGGTAAAACTTCTTCTAAAAAGTTTTACTTGAACTACAAGTTCTAATCCATTTTGGAAACTTTCTAAATTTTAGCTTTCCAAATTTGATTAGCTGCCAAAACAAGAATCTCATTCTTATTTTGCTTTATAATTTTTCGCCATCTCATGAATTAATAAATCCAAAATTGTTTCAGATTTATTAACACAAAACCAAAACCATTTAGAATCCAAAACCAAATACCGATTTAAACCAGAAACCTTATAAAGTCCTATTCATAATAGAATTTTTAAATTAACCAAAATTCATCACATGAATTTTACACTTCTTTTGGATATGATCTAAGTGTGTGACCCAATAGGTTCTTATAATATTGGGAATGATATAAAATCTATTTTATGCCATATGAATTGAGCGGTGTCTAGCAACAAATCAATGCTACCCAAGTTATAAGAATGTTAGTATTTCGACATTACTTTTCTTATGATAAATGTTACCATGTAATTCAATCCATTTTCCCTAGATATCTTGATTGAACACGAGCCATGGAGTGTGTCACACTTGCATAGTTCAATCTTTACATTTCTTGATTCCCAAGTAGATACATCTAAGCAAATGAATTTGATATCATATATCGACTCATTTGAACATGGCCATGCATTTTATGATCTCACTTGATCAAGGGGCCCAAAGATATCATTCTTATTATATCGGAGGGGCAAATCCTATCTTGATCACTCAACATCCCAATATATGATTCATTACATATCCAATTGCCACTTTTATAGTTCACCCTGTTACGGATAACGTTTAGTAGCATCAAAACATGCAACTTGTCATGTTGGGATCTCTGGTGACCTCAAGTATAAGGATCACTTACATCATCATCACTATGAGAAATGCTTATGACACTTCATATAATAACCCACGTAGCATTTCTCATGGCGGGTCGATCCAATACATAGTTCTCTAACATGTATCTATGTGTTGATTCGATATCTCATATCATGACACATTTCATTAGTCATTACACATACTAGTCTTAATGCATTATCATTGTCCCTTTAATGATAATACTTGACTAAGGATTATTAGAATAATTAAATTGTAAGGACATTAATATATTTATTCATAATAACGAAACATGAATTTAAACATAATAATAAATTGCCATAAATTATAAACATTATGATACATATATATGCCCAAACAATCATCACATGATTGGTTTTTAGGGCATAATCCAACACATAGCATATGCATCCAGAGTTTGTTCTAGAACAGGATCATCAAAAGAAAAGGTAATAGTTCCATTGGGGGCAAAATGTAGAGTTCCTCCTTCAAAATTTGAAATATGTCAACAACGAGCTTTTCGGCTTGCATCGCTAGCACCTCTAGTAGGTCCCCCTGATAACAGCAAAAATTCAAAACTCTCCTTGTTGGTTCAAACAAGTCTGTCTCCACTACTAGACTCTTATCCGTATTGACGTCGGGACACTTCCAATTGCTTTGTGCGTAAACATCAGGTATAGACTGTTATGCAATATTCTTCTTAAATGGTTGAGTCTTACCACTTCTCCAACTAGACCCTTTTGTCTTCTTAGCAAATTGCCACAACCAGCCATCATGAATGCCTATTTTGATTTCTCTCCTTTAATCAACACAACTGTTCATGTCACGTCCTTGATCCTCATGAAAGTCGCGGTAAAATTTCGTGGACATTTTGCATAGGGGCATTTTACATCAGTAAGTGGGTGTGTAAAATACCTTGATTTGCAACAATAACCAAATTTTTTTTAGAGGATTTAATCAAAGGGTAAAGGTATCTTTGGAATGATTACCAAAGTGAGGCATCTCATTCTGGCCTGACTGCCCAAACGCTCCTTTTTTTCCAAGATCATTCTTCTTTGCCACATCTTGAGCTTTATTGTTATCTTTGTACTCAGTACCCCTTTTCTTTTTCCCCACCTCATCAGCACGTGCAAACTTATTTGCTTGATCCAAAAGGGACTGCGAAGTGTGAGAGGGATCGGCCATAAGGCCACGATAAAACTTTCCAGAATGCAACCCATTTATGAACGCCGTAATAACAAAATCATTAGGCCTTTCTCCCAACTAAAAACTTTCGACATTAAAGTGCTAAATATATTTCTGTAAAGTCTCACTTTTTCCCGCTTAATAGTCATAAGCTCAACATAGACTTTTTGATACCGCTTTCATTGTAGAAATCGAGCTCTAAAACGAACCTCCAGATCACTAAAAGAAAATACAGATTTTGTAAACAAGCCTTCAAATCACAAATAAGCCTTATCTTTGAGAGTTAAAGGAAATAACTTATACCATATTAGCATAAGAAAATTATAAAGGTTCATCATTGTAATGTAATTATTGAGATGATTTTCTGGATCAATACTACAATCATATATACCCAAATTAGGTGGAATTTTAAACTTCAGAGGTACTGCTTAAGTAGAGATAGCCTAGACAAAGGGTGTAGGATGTGCTAGTGGATTAATGGTGCTAAATACAAGATCCTTATCAGGAAACCCTCTTCTATCTCTATCAAAATGTTTGTGATCGGCATGCAGCTCCCACATAGGATGCTTGTGTTGGTGTTGATGCTCTTCAGGCTTTGACAACAGTTACATCGGACGTTGATACTCAGTCTATGATAATGGTGACAACAGACATTGTTGAAGTTGTCGATGCTCCTCATACTAATGATCTCCATGGTGGAAAGGTGGATATTAAGACGAAATAGACTACTGGCCATGATGGTATTTTTGAAACATCTGATAAAGTTAATCATAATGCTGACAAATTAATCATACACTATTTGTTCACCAGGTCAAACTGGTAAAGTTCTAGGATTTCCCTGAATGGTTCAGGAGAAAAAGGAGATGGTTGTTGAAGAAAAAATTTGGGATAATCCATAAAGATTCCTTGTAAGTCTATAAAATCAACAAATAGCCAGAAAATTGATGAAGCCAAGAGGTGAATTTCCTATAGACGGCGCCACTAATGAGTCTGTGTCTGAATTGCTAACTAATATGTACCTCACGGCTATAGGAAGAAAGCCATATGCAATAAGTGAAACAAAACTGAAGACTTAACTTGCGAAATTGTTAGAATTGGTGGAATTGAGATCGAATGGATGAAGCGTCGCCACAACCTAGAGTTTTACTAGATTGATAAGACTCAAAGGCGCCACAAACTAGTCAAGTTTGATAAGCCCATTGTTCTTTATAAGAACGTAGAGATTAATTCACTCAAACTTTCAATGATGTAATGCCAAATTCTTCTCAACGTGTATATATTGATGTTTTAGCCAAATGGCCTTTTTAATAGGCTACAAATTTGTTTTAACAAGGAAAAAATAAAATCCTAATCCTAGTCTAATTTCTAAAGGGGGAGGTGGCCAAAAGAGCCTAAAAACAAAAAAGAAATAAAAACCCTAAAGCCAATTGGAGTTGGAAGTTTGGCCCTTTATGGCTTTCTTCAAACTTACAAATTTGGCTACTAAAATTACCTAATAATTTCGGCCATAATAAAATAAAAACTAGCAAGGGTGGCCTTTTAATTATCTAAATTTGGTCACCAATAATTCAAAATAAAACTACAAATATTAATTAAATAACTTGGCCTATTATCACACTAGAATTTGGCTAAGGCAAAACTAGTGTTCTTCAAATCTGACTTGCAATAAATTAATGACTTGCAAGTCTTGGCCACATGCTTGACGAGCTTGAATATCTTGAATTAAATTAATGGTTTTGTGAAGTTGTTTAGCTCTAACTCTCGCTATCGGCCCCGTGATATGCCTTAATGGATCAAATGCTTGGCAAATAGGTTGAACGCTCTAGGATTCCTATCAAGTATGTTGAACAACTCCCGGATTCTCATCATTTCCCCTCTCCTCAAAAGGATTCGTCCTCGAATTTTCAACAATATTCTTGAGATGAAATTAATATACTTTGACCCCCTTAGGGAGTAGAAGAAATAGTTTGGCCAGGGAAAACGATGGCTTTTCTTTTTACCACTCTCGAGCCACACTCATAATTGCATTTTACCGCCAATCTTTGAAGGCTCCAAACTTGTAGCGGTGTGTGGTAAAATTTTCTTTCTCCAAAATACAAAGTCAAGGTGTGGAAGAGTCAAAACATTATCAACCGATTCGGGCTCTTGGTTTTGATGGTCTCTACTCATTGGATTTGCCAAATATTATACATCCGGCTCTTCTTCCTACTCATCCTTCTTTTTTTTGTTGCTAATCTGGAGTGGAGCTTCATAAACTTTTAAATGATAGATGTTCTTCCTTTGCTCATCATTCTCCATGACTGGAGCACTAAGTGATCTCATGGTCACTAATGCTTTTTCTTCTTTCAACAATCTTTCATCACTTACTATTGATGGCATAGAATTCAAGGTAGTAAGTTTTTCTCCTACTACGACATCTTCTTCACCGTCAGTCTTAGTCAAAGGAGGCATAGAATCATCAGACTCATTATCAGAAATCACATCCCCATCAAATATGGAGTCAAAAAGGAAATCTTAATAGTGATGACAATCAAATGTTCTTTCAACCTTCTTTTCCCATTCTAAGCATGCTTCAGGATCTTCTCTACCTTGGAAGGTTGGAATTTTCATTTGGATGCTTCCTAAATTTTTGTCAACTTTATTAGTTTGGTTTCAGCCTCTGTGGGAAGTAGAAGCCCTGTAAGAATCTTCACTTTTATCAGAACTTGAGGAACTTTTTCTTCTAGATTTCGACTTTCTGGAAAAGGATTCAGTGAGGCATCTCATACTTTCTTACAAAGTGTTGGACAATTGCTCAATCTTATTGTCATTATATTGAAACTTTGATTGTAAGGACTCACGTTGATCACCCATATCTGAATAACTTCGGCTCATGTGCTCTATCCAATCTATACGGAACTTTAGGTCAATTCAAACTATGCTTTCTTTTGACATGATTCCTGCAAAAGGTTAGTACAAAAAAAAAACAATAATATGAAAAGATTTATAGTAAGGGTGTTTATGAGTAAGCTCTCGGCTATTTTCTATGTCTCATCCCCTCACTCAACTATCTTTCTCTAAGTTCTTGCTTAAAACAACACTCTTTATCAAACCTTGAGGAAGTTTCAGGCAAGGATAGCGCAATAAGAATTTATGAATTTAGGAACTAAGACTCAAGCAAGGTGAACAAATTTGGAACTACAAAAAATCTGAAATCAACTTGGAATTAGAAACTAAAAGGAAAAGGAAACTAAATAATTCCAATTACAAAGTGGACTTGAATAAGGAAACTATGAAATAGGAAACTAAATAGATATGAATATGGACTCAAAAAGGAAAGAAAATATGGAATCAAAGAGGAAAACAAATTTGGAAACAAAAAGGAAACAAATAGGAAAGACTACTAAAGGAAAGGAAACTCCAACTAGGAAAACAAATAGAACTAGGAATCAATTCTTGCAAGTAAAATCAAATTAAGAAAAAAATTCTTGCAACCCTTTTTGTACAAACAATTTCGGTCAACAACTATTGCCAAAAAAGGAACAAGATTTCACCTCAAGAACTTTCCAAGAGAAAGAAGAATTTCGTCAAGAATTTCGTCAAGAATTTTCCAGCCAAGAGGAACAAAATTGCAGTCAACAATTTCAGCCAATAAGAACCAATTTTCAGTCAATTTCGGCCAAGAGAATCCAAATTTCAGTCAAGAAAAGAGTGCAGAATTCTGTTATGAATCAAGACAAAAGGCATAATGAGTTGCAAAAAAAATCAACAAGAATTCTGGACACAAAGAACAAAAGCAATATGGCTGAAAAAAATTCAGAACAGCCAAATTTTCTGCCACAAAAGTCTAGAAATTCGGCTACCAAATGTGCAGAATTTTATCACCATTCTTAAAGAAATTTTCAACAAGGATCAATGAGACAAGAGTCCAAGAATGAAGCACAGTTTTCAGCAGCAAATCAACAAGAATTTTGGACAAAAAACAGTACGGCTGAAAAAAATTCAGAGCAGCAAAATTCTGATCACACTTCTTGATGCAATTTTGGCCAAACAATTCAAGAAACAAAGGTTTCAAGAATTCAAGAAACTAAAATTTAAGAACAAAGATTCAAACCAATATAATAAAATTCAAACCTATACCAGAGTGTTGGTCCTAGTATCGTCCTCTAGGTTGAACTAGCTCTTCCTTTAGCAAGACACCAACTCCAAGATTGAAGAATGACCTTTCTTTTGTTTACTTGACACCCGAAGGATCAAACCAAAACCCGGATGTGAGTTGGACTGTTTCCTTGGAACCAAGAAGCACATTCAAATTGTTGAGGGAAAGAAACTCAACAAAATAGCTTAAACATGAATCTAATAGGCTATCCTCAAAGATCCAAAGCAAGTTCTAAACTAGAACTCAAAGAAAAGCTAAAAGCTCTCAAGTTTGTGTTGATAAAAGTTGTGTCTTCCTCCTTGGCCAATGGCCTCTATTTATAGATTACAGTTTGTAAGAATTAAGAAAGCCATCTCCTAGAATGATTAGCTTCTTAGGAAACTACTTTAAGAAACTATTACTAAAAGCTCCTTCTCTACGACAAAAATGAAAAACATCGCCTAAACTATAAACTAAGCATTCCCTAAACTAAAGTCCAAGTGTGGCTTGGAATTGTTGGACTGCCAAAACCAACCTCCCATGATGGATTGTTGAATTTAGAAATCCATTTGTGGACTGGAATTCCCGAAATTACAACTCCAAGTGTTGAACAGAATTTGAGCTTCTTAAATCAACATCCTAGTACTGAATGGAATGGAGCTGAATAGAGCTGTAATTAAGCTGGTTTTGAGCTGCCAAAAATGTGCATTTAAGTTTCTATAATCGGCTAAAAGATGAAACCTTCCAAGGCCGAAGCTAGCTGAAATCTTCCAAAGCCGAATTGGATTCTTCACCCAAGTTGGAACTTTCTTTATTGGTGAATTGGATTTGCTTGAGGGATGGCGGCTGAATTGAGTTGCAAACTTCCAAATTAGAACCTTCCAAATTCGAACTTAGATTGTGATGAGAAGTGGCCTAAGGATCTTGATTACACAAGTGAAAATCAGCCACACTCAATCCTTCATTCTTGATTCTTCATGGATGACTAGAATGACAAATGATGAGCTAAGTTTGGAAGTCTTCTTTATAGGCGAATTCTTCCAACTTGTACTCTTAGATTTGTCTCTTTCGGATTTGATCGAGTTGTCTTGGCTGAATGGTTGATTGTTTCAACCTTCTTCTTTCTTTATTTTTTTCTCTCTTTTTCACCAGAGAAAGGAACAATTCACAGAAAAAAAATTCAAAACGAAGATAAATAATTCACAGAAAAATAATAGCAGAAGATTATGGATGGGAAACTCAATGAATCGGCTATTCAAGGGGGTTCGGATTTTTTTCAGAAAAAATAGACAACAAATTTTTTTTCACAGAATAAGCAAAATAATAAAACCAAATTATCTACACAAAAATTGGGTTGCAAGAAAAGGTTTAACCAAGTCTCGAATGCTAGGGTTAAACAACTAATTTGACTACCACAAGAAAACAAAATTTCAGCTACTTGGAAATTATAAATAGAATTTTGGTATATAAATAGAATTACGAACAAAATTTTGAAGTTACCTAGAGCTCTGATACCAAACTAATACACACCTCATGGCTATAAGGAGCCGGCAATATGCAACAAGCGAAACAGGACCCAAGATTTAACTTGCGAAATTGCTAGAACTGGCAGAATTGAAACCGAATGGATGAAGTGCCACCACAACCTAGGGTTTTACTAGATTGATAAAACTCAAAGGGACCACAAAATGGTCAAGTTTGATAAGCCCACTGTTCTTTATAAGAATGAAGATATTGATTCACTCAAACTCTTAAAGTCATAATATCAAATTCTTCTCAACGTGTATATATTGATGTTTTGGCCGAATGGCCTTTTTAAATAGGCTACAAGTTTGTCTTAAAAATGAAAAAACTAAATCCTAATTCTAATGTAATTTCTAAAGGGAGAGGCGGCCAAAAGATGCTTAAAAAACAAGGAAATAAAAACCCTAAAGTCAATTGGACTTGGAAGTTTGGCCCTTTAAGGCTTCCTTCAAGCTTACAAATTTGGCTACTAAAATTACCTAATAATTTAGGTCATAATAAAATAAAAACCAACAACGGTGGCCTTTTAATTACCTTAATTCGGCCACCAATAATTGAAAATAAAACTAAAAAATTAATTAAATAACTTGCCCTATTATCACACTAGAATTTGGCTAAGGCAAAACTAGTACTATTCAAATTGGACTTACAATAAATTAATAACTTGCAAGTCTTGGCCGCATGCTTGACGAGCTTGAATGTCTCGAATTAAACCACTTAATGGTTTCTTGGAATTGTTTAGCTCTAACTCTCGTGATCGACTCTGTGATATATTTTAATGGAACAAATGTTTAGCAAGTAGGTTGAACGGTTTCTGAATTCTTATCAAGTAGGTTGAACAGCTCCCAAATTCTCACCACTAACTTTGACCTAAATTTTGTATATTTGTAATAATAAAAAAGGTGAGTCAGAGTCCAGGTTCTAGTCTTGGAAAATTGCTTCGATGATAAAGTCAGAATGAAGGCTCTATATGTGAGTAACAAAAGAAATGCAATCATTTAGCACCGTACCTTTTAGGGTATTTATACTCCTTGAATGGGGACATCCCAAAGATGAAATGATTATCTTTATCAGGCGGAATGCGGCCTTCTCATGAAGGCCATATTCTTGTTACATAAGTTATCACCCATTTGACCACTTCGTCAATGTCGTAGGCTTTGTTGCATTTTTTTACTTCAGTTTTTTTTTCCAAAAAAAAGATTGGTATGTTAACTTGTTAAAGTTAATGATTATAAAGGTATTCACCGAAATGAATTCTTCTTCGCACTAATGTTGTTGGATTATGCCCTAAGAACCAATCATATGATGATGGTATATGCATATATTGTATCATAATGTTCATAATTAATGGCACTAATTATTATGTTTATCTTATATCTGCGTTTTATGAAATAAACATAATAATGTCCCAAGAATTTAATTATTCTAAAATTATCCCTAGTCGAGTATTATCATTAAATGGGACAATGATAATGCATTAAGACTAGTATGTGTAGTGACTGATGAAATTGTTCATGATATGAGATATCAAGTCAACACATTGGTACATGTTAGAGAACAATGTACTGGATTGACCCGCCATGAGAAATATTACATGGATTATTATATGAAGTGTCATAAATATTTCTCATAGTGATGATGGTGTAAATAATCCTTAGACTTGAGATCCTCAGAGATCCCAACATGAGGAGTTGCATGTTTTGATACTACTAAACGTTACCCGTAACAGGATGAACTATAAAAGTAGTAATTGGATATGTAATAAATCATGCAGTGGGATGTTAAGTGATCAAGAAAGGATTTGCCCCTCTTATATAATGAGAGTGATATCTTTGGGCCTTTTGATTGAGTAAGACCATAAAATGCATGGCCGTGCTCAAATGAGTCGATATGTGATATCGGACTCATTTGCTTAGATGTGTCTACTCGGGAATCAAGAAATGAAAAGATTGAACTATACGAGCATGACACGATCCATGGCTTGTGTTCGATCAAGATATCTAGGGCAAAGGGATTTAATTACACAATAATATCTATCACAAGAAAAGTAATGTCGAATTACTAATATTTTCATGACTTGGGTAGTATTGATGTGTTGCTAGACACCGCTCATTACTTTTGGCATAAAATATATTTTATGTCAATGCCAACGTTATGAGAACCTATTGGGTCACACAATTAGATCGTATCCAAAAGAAGTGCAAAATTCATGTGATGAAATTTTGGTTAATTTAAGGATCCTATTGAGAATAGGAATCTATCGGGTTTTCGTTTGGATTTAAGGTGAAAAGATTTTGGTTCTATTAATATTAATAAATCCAAAATGAGTTTTAGATTTATTAATAATAATCAAAATGGATTTTATTATTGGAAGATGAAAAGACAACCATTTATTGGAAAATGAAAAGACAACCATTCATTGGAAAATGAAAAGGCAACATATTGCAATTCATTTTATGAAAATGAAAAGGCAGCCATTCATTGGAAAATGGAAAGACAACCATATGCAACATGTTGAAATTCAATTTCTAGAATATGAAATGTGAAAGGGCAGCTATTTCACATGCATGAATTATTGAATTAAGATCAAGGAAACCGAATGGACACTTTCATTGAGAGAGTTTTCTTTTTAAACTTTCTTTGTTGAAGAAAACTTGGTGCTACTCTTGGTGCACGAAATTTCTTGCTTTTCTTCTTCTCTTGTTCAATATAGACACCACTCCTTATTTGAGAAATAAGAACAAAACCGAAATTTGAGTTGAGAACTCAAAATAGAAAACCAATCCTTAAGGTGAGAACTTGAGGGAATACCAAGGAACAAAATCTTAGCTAGCACTAAAAGAATTTTGTTATTTCTTTCTTTAGTTGATTGTTTGACAATCAACTTGAGGCTTGGAGACGATCGTGTGGATACCATAGAGGCAAGGCTAGATTGGTCTTGCTTGTGATTCGACAATCAACAATCTCCCACAATCAACAAGGCTACACTACCGGTAAGGTAACAATCTTCACTACCAATTTGATTTCACTTCGTATGGATCCTTGGAGGAAACCAAAAATTTTTAAATTTCCGCTGCGTTCTTTGATTTGGTTTCCTACAAATGTTGGCTAAGACTACTTGACTACACGTCAATCTCTTTAATACTACTCTTCAGCTAACTACATCCCACAAAAATAACATAGCCTTCATCAAGTGGTATGTCTAACCATATAAAACAAACCAAAAGAGGGTTAGCCATACCACTTGGTTACTTACTATGTTCCATCCCATATGTACCCAAAATAACAATCACTCTTCCTATATTTACTCAACCCGATTGGCATATTGATATTCCATCCATGAATCAATGGCTAATGCTACAACCATCCTCTCCTTCATCCACTCTCTCTCAAAAATCCAAAGGTCCCTACTCTTCTATACCATCCAAAGAAGGTAAACTATAAGTTGTGCTTGATCTTCCCAATGTTCTTCTTGTGTTATGGAACAAATGTCTTGCCACCACTAAATGAACTTAATTCCATAGTGTTGTGAGTGATGCCATAATACCAGAGCCAACTTCCAAATTTTCTACGCTCTAGTACAAGTCAACATAAGATGTTCCATACTCTCTTCCCCATCTCCACACATTGGACAAATGGATTCCACAGGGATTCTTCTTTGTTGCAACTTAACATTAATAGGCATAATATCGTGGCAACATCACCAAACAAAATGCCTCAATTTTCTCTTCACATTCAATTTCCATGTTGGCTTCCACAAATTCTGTATTTTGCTATGGTTGCTGCTGCTCTCCAGTTATTCTTCCTGCTCCAAACTGATCTTTGCCAACTGGTATATTCAAATTTAACAATGTACTTTGCATCTTTGTTAAATTGCCAAATCAATTGGTCTCTACTGCCTGGAGCTTCCAATGGAAGTTGCAAAATAGCATGTTCATCCTGCTGTGAAAAGAGTCGGGAAATTATGAAGGTATTCCAAGTTGTACCATCTGCGGTCAACAGCTCACTTACCCATCTCACTGGCTGCTGATCTGGCTGACTACACCTGAGGCAAAAATTCTGTCTACCAGGTAACCAAGACGACTTCTATACCTAAATAGTCTTCCCATCCCCCACTCGATATCTTGTTTCCATTGTAATAACATATTTTGCTCCCATCCATCCCTTCCATAGCCAAGACACATTACCTTTTATCTCCATGCTCAGCAACCCCATATGAGGAATGTATTTGGCTTTCATAATTTTACTCATCAACAACTCCGGTTGTGTAAGAACTCTCCAAAGTTGTTTAGCTAATAGTGCATCATTAAACTTCTGAATATTTTGAAATCCTATTCCCCCCTCACACTTGGCTTTCATCAATTCTTTCCACGCCTTCCAATGGATTTTTTGCTCGCCCTCCTTTTGCACACCCCACCAAAATTTAGCTGAAAGTCTGCTAATTTCTTTACATATTCCCACCGGCAGCTTAAAGCAACCCATTACATAAGTGGGGGGTGTATTAACCATCGCTTTGATCAACACTTCTTTCCCTGCCATATTCAAGAACCTATTCTTCCAATTTTTCACTCTTCTCTGAACATTTTCAATTACAAAGTTGAAAACCTCTTTTTGGATCTCTCAATTCTCATCGGCAATCCCAAATACTTGGCCTTTTATTGTTCTTTCACTCCTTCTAGCAGTTGACAAATTTGGGTTTTGTGCTCCTTCTTCACATTATGACTGAAGAAAACAGATGATTTCTCTATATTGATGAGTTGTCCTGAACTGTTGCTGTAAGTAGTGAGGATGTCTTGCAACTTTTGTGCCTGTGTTGAATTAGCCTCACAAAATAACAGAGAGTCATCAGCAAAAAATAAATGAGTGATTATTGGTTCCTTCCTACTGGCTGTCATACCCTTGTAATCCACCCTCACACTTGCTTGCTTAATAAGATTAGATAAAGCTTCTGATAGAATAAGAAACATGTAAGGCGAAAGTGGGTCATCCTGTCTAATGCCTCTTGAAGGATGAAAAAAATCACAAAACTCCCCATTAATATTAATTGACATGGAAGTGGTACTAATACACTACATAATCCAACCAATAAACTTCCTATCAAAACCCATCTTCCTCATCATTGACTCTAAAAATCGCCACTCAACCCTATCATATGCTTTGGCCATATCAATTTTCATTGCCATAAATCCTTTCTTTCCTGATCTCATTGAATTTAATTTATGAATACATTCATGGGCTATGACCACATTATCAACAATTTGTCTCCCCGGTATGAAAGCTGATTGGTTCGGACTAATACATTTATGAAGGCAAAGTTTGAGTCTTTCAGCTCAAATTTTGGAGATAATCTTACAAACCACATTACATAAACTAATAGGCCTATATGGGAGACAAAAATAGGCATTTGAACCTTAGGAATTAATGTAATCAATGTGTGGTTTATTTTCCCCAACATTTTACTATGAGTGAAAAAGTCATTGACAGCATTGCAAATGTTAACTCTAACCACATGCCAATACTTTGGAAAAAAATAGGAGTCATACCATCCGGTCTAGGTGATTTGGTTGGGTGCATCTGAAAGAGAGCTTTTTTGATTTCAGCTTCCGCCACTGGCCTCATCAACCGGTTGTTCATATCCGTGGTGATGGATCTAGGCATGCCATCCAGAATGTACCTATCATTTGATGGATTGCTTGATGTGTAGAGCTTCTCATAATAATCCAAAATTTCCTTCTGAACCTCTTGCTTAGACTCACATATCCTTCTATTAGTTGCTTGTAGTCTTTCAATGGCATTCACCTTTCTCCTTTGGATAGTTGTTGCATGAAAATACTTTGAGTTTTTATCCCCTTCTTTCAATCACAAATTTCTGGATTTTTGTTGCCAAAATTGTTCTTCCTCCTTATATGCCTGCAGTAGTTGTGTACTTAATTCTCCCTATCTTCTCCAGTCTCTGTTGCCTCCCTCATTACTCAGCACATCCATTTGTTCTTTAATCCTCTTGATTCTCTTGGCTGAGTTGTTGTCATTGGTAGCATTCCAAATCTGAAAATCTACTTGACATTGTGCAATCTTGGAAGTAACTATATATTGCTCATTTCCCCATTGTGGTTTGTTCCAAGCTTCACTAACTCTTTTCTCCATCCCCTCTTTCTTAATCCATCTTTTGTCAAAAATAAACCTTTTTCTTCCTTTGTGTTGATGAGGAACCGAGATTAACATAAGCATATGATGGTCTGAAGATTGTTTAGTGCAATGTAGGACTTTGGCTTGGTGAAAATGTAGTTGCCATGTTGGCAACCAAAAAAATCTATCCAACCTTTCCTCAATGAAACCCTCTCCCAGTCGGTTATTACACCAAGTAAATGGATAACCTACATAGCCTAAATCTACCATTTCCATACTCCTTATAGAATTCCTGAATGGCAAACTATTCATTTCCAACCTAATCTTACCACCTCTTTTCTCCCAAGGATATGAAATGTCATTAAAATCCCCTCCCAAGATCCACCACTCCCTCCATTTTTTCCTCTCATTTTCTAGAAATTGCCATTGATGCTCTCCAACCCTCAAATCTATAGAATCATAAACAAAAATAAATCAACATTTCAAAGGATCACCATTTATTTGACATTGTATTTGCACACAAAAATTGTTGCTAATCAACTGATTTACCACAACATTTTCAGCCCAATAAAGTAAAATACCTCATTTGGTTCCTTCCGGTTTTACATAGCTCCACCTTTGATCAAAAAGCAGCCTCCTACACACCTTCTCTACCCATTTTTTTTTGTTGCTTAGTTTCTAATAAACACACTACCTCTGGGTGATGGGAGTTTATAGTATCCCTTAGTTGGGAAATTGTCGAGAGTCCACCCAACTCTTTACAATTCCACACACATACTTTCATAATGTAGCTTGGGACCCTATTGGGCTAGTCCCTTTCACCCCCGAACATTGGCCAACTTCTATGTCACATTCTCTACTTTTCTTCTTTAGATTTCCCACTTCCTCCTGTGACCTCTCATCCACATCAACTAGCTACCAGTTTCTTTTTTCTCCAATTTGAACCGATCCCAAATTCAATATTTGTTGCTCAATTTCAGCCTACTTTAGCCTTCTTCCCATCCTTTTCATTTGCTAGAATTTTTGCTCTTCAATTTATCTTCCCCACCTAGGACACTCAAAGGCAATTTCCTATTCCTAACCCCCATTTGTTGCTTGATGGGAGAATCATATAGGACAGGAATATTGATAAGCTCCATATCTATCTGAAAATTCAGATTCTGCCCGACATGATCATCAACCTCTTCCTGCATGTTCTGCCCTACTTTCATGTCATCTCCCTCACTCACTGGATCACCGCTAAATCCCTCCTTATTCTCCCTCTGCAGTACTAGAATCTTTGGGTCCTGATTAGTTAATTTTCCTGCTTCTGAATCCAATTCACTTGTATACAGATTTTGTGGCATTTCAGTTGTAGCTTTCAGCACTTCTTTTCCTTTCTCAGTACGTTCTGCAGTATGTAGCTTCTTGTTCAGTGGCATATGTTGAGTCTAGTTCCTTCTTACAGCATCATATCTCTCTGGTTCCTTAGCTCCCTGATTCCCTATCCCTACCCGAATCCATTCTCCAAATTGACCTTTGTTTATTTGCTTTGTTCCTGATCCTCACTCAACTTTTTCACACCCTTTTTCTACATGCCCTACTCGCCCACAATAAACATAGAAATTATCTAGAAATTCGTACTTAAAACTCACCCACTTCACTTTCTACTTCAGCCTTACTATTGTGCCATGGATAAGAGGTTGTTCCAAATCCAAGGAGACCAAAGCCTTGATGTATCTTCCATTTGTGCTTCCTCCTTCTGGGATTATTACATTCGGCACCTGTGGAAAGACTCTACCGATCTTAAAGCCAGCTTCACAAGTAACCCAATGACTTGGTAAGTTCCAAAATTGCACTCAGACAACCACCTTATTGAACTTTCTGTCTTGGCTTTGAATTTATTCTGACCATTTGCACAACACCAGATATTGGCCGTCGAATGTCCACCCTTTTCCAGCCAGTACTTTGCTCCTCTCAGCCCATGAAGCAAAGATGAACTGATAGTAGTTAAAACCCAGCTCACGAACCACTATGCTTCTCTGAATTGGCCGTATTTTCTCCATAGTATTTTTCATCCCCAAAAAGCTAACCTTCTTGTCCCCAAAGAATTTACCTAGTAAACTTTGTTCCCCTTCATCTTTACTCACCTTCACATCCTCCTCCTCAAACTGTACTACCCTTTTTTCCACCTTAGAAAGCTGTAGTTTCTGAATCAGCCCCGACACTTCATGCTCCCAATCTTGCTCTGCTCCCAGATCCATCACCCAGCTTGCACAAGTGTTGATAGAACCTGCAAAAAGGAAACAGAAAACAGAAGGCTCCCCAAATGATGGTTACGGGTTCTAGCTAGGTTATCTAGGTTATTCAGCTCCCCCCTCTCTCAATTTTGTTTTGTGAAAACTCCCTAAAAAGGGTATACACACTCACTCCTCTCCCCCAGTTTCCCCACACTCTATTCTTTCTGATAACCTCTCATATGTGAAAGTTATCCAGCTGCTCTAATCACACCCTCAAGGTCCTGATGAGTAGCTTCCCTTTGTGTGTTCAGCTCAGCCGACACTAGAAGCTGCTGCCTCAGCGGGAATAGTGTTCCTTTTGGTTGCCCAAAAGGAAACCTAGCTCTTTCACAAGGAGAACTTGGGTTGGCACCTTGAGTGTGTGAGAAAATACCGAACCTTTTTTTGACTTCAGTTCACACTAACATTTTCACTATCCTATGTTAGCTACTGATTGGATATCAAAATGGCCATGAGACCCACATTGTCTCTTCTAGAACTTCTCCTACTATTATAAAATGATAAATTTATTATCCCTATATCAGATGGTGATTGGTATTTGCTGCAAGATATTTTTTTAGAGTAAATTGCATATTTCGTTCTTTATAAATTGTTACTAAACTTTTTGAAACTCACCAATTAAAAAAAAATAGTCCATTTTATTTTAAAAGTGACATTTTTTATTCCTCTAGCAACTTCAGCATGCAATTTGATTATAATTCTTAGGTGTGTAGTTTTTTTAAAAGTAAAAGAGATAATGTCCAAAAAGGTCCCTCACATTATGACGAATGAGCTTTTTAGTCCTTCAGAAAAAAAATGAGACCAAATAGTCCTTAACATTACATATGTGAACCATATTCGTCCTCCATAACAGATCCGTTTGATTTTCCGTCAAATGAGGCCACGTGCACTACACGTGACCTTTTAACAAGGGCAAAAATGGAATCTAAAGAACTTAACCCTACCATTCTGACCATTTTATCTTTTTAGCCATTCTTCTTGTTCGTTTGTTGTCTAAGCTCCCCGCCCCCCTCCCCCCCTCTCCCCCCTCAACCCAAGGTGAGCCCTAATGGTGTAAACCCTATATTCCCTGTCCCGGAGGCCACCCCACCCTACCCCCTACCTCTACTGCGTTGTTATTAGCCGACCCAACCCCTCACCCCGTCGCACTCTAGCGATCCGGCGCTAATTCGAGGAAGAAATTGATGGCACAAGGAATAATGTGTTACTGTGGGAAGGAAGCCACTGTACGAACGTCGTGGACGATAAACAACCCGGGAAGAAGATTTTTTGGATGCGAAGACTATGAGGTAAATGAGGTATAAATAATTTTATTTTTCTTTTGGTTCGTCCTAGCTAATGTTTAGAGTGGTAAAACTGAATATCTGTGGCATACTATTTGTAGAAGAACCAAGGGTGTGGATTTTTTCGTTGGTGCGAGGGAATGTGTGGAAGATGCGAGAGATCAACAGATATAATTGGTGATTTGCTCAACACAGTTAGAGAGCTAGAAGCAGATATACAAACGAGGAAGAAGAAGGAAAGAGTCTAGAAAGCTCTTTTTATTTTTACATGTGTTATTATTCTGTACCAAATATTTTAGGACTGTAAAATGCATTGTTATATTTTGTGCCAAGAATTAGAACTTTTAGGGTTAAAGTAGACTGTATATAGTGTGATTTTCTTGAGCAATTAGGGTTATGCATTTCGTTTTGGTTTGTATATGTATATCGTGTGGAATGTTTGATCATCAATATCGGGTTTGGTATTTCTTTCCCACTGTAAGATCATTATATTGTGCTTCATAGAATTTAGTAATTTTGTTCCTAGTCCTATTGATCATTTAATTTAGTGGCAAAGATGTCCAGAGATACAAGATACTTCTTCATTGTCGGACTAAATGACCTGATACATTATGGTTTGGTGTTTGTTTGTAAATGGCTGCGAAATGTCCAGAATTCCATCTCATAATAGGCTGCTAATTTCCATGAGTTGATAGTCATGTTTGCCGTTTGTTTGTAAATGGCTGCGAATTGTCCAGAATTCCATCTCATAATAGACTGCTAATTTCCATGAGTTGATAATCATGTTTGCCGTTTGTTTGTAAATGGCTGCGAAATGTTTGTTCAAGCAGTATAAAGAGTATACATTTCTGTCCTTTCGGCTTAGAAAGATAAACTACTTGACTTATTGGATGAAATGTCATGACGACATATGCCTGCACATTTTATGCACTACTTGATGCAGAAACGACATATTCCACGCATTGTATGGATTAAATGTCATCGCCAGCTTCATGCAAGGCACAAACATATTCCCAGATCATGCATAAAATGTGCAATATGAGAAACATTTTATGCATTATGACAATTTTGAAATGCTCAAGTGGAAAATCTCAAATTCTCAGAACATCAGAGAAAATAAAGACATATCTAAACTGCAGAAATGGGAAATTGAAATTGTACAGAATATCATAGAAAGTAAAGATAGATCAACCTGTGGCTAATGTTCATGTGCTATGGAAGTCAGAAGCAATCGTAGAATTCATAAAACATCCAAAAAACAGAAGATAACATCCAAGAACATCATCTGGATTCAGAAATTAGAAAACATTCCCAGAAAATCCACTGAATTCAGAATTCATAAAACCCTTCCACAACATCATATGGATTCAGAAATCATATAACATTACCAGAAAATCATGTGAATTCAGAATACAGAAAACCATTCCAAACCATCATATGAATTCAGAATTCAGACAACCCTTCCACACCATCATATGGATTCAGAAATCTTATAACATTCTCATAAAATAATATGAATTCAGAATACATATAATCTTTCCACAACATCATATAAATACAGAATTCAGAAAATCCACTGAATTCAGACTTCATAAAACCCTTCCACAACATCATATGGATTCAGAAATCATATAACATTACCAGAAAATCATGTGAATTCAGAATACAGAAAACCATTCCAAACCATCATATGAATTCAGAATTCGGACAACCCTTCCACACCATCATATGGATTCAGAAATCTTATAACATTCTCATAAAATAATATGAATTCAGAATACATATAATCTTTCCACAACATCATATGAATACAGAATTCAGAAAATCCACTGAATTCAGACTTCATAAAACCCTTCCACAACATCATATGGATTCAGAAATCATATAACATTGCCAGAAAGTCATGTGAATTCAGAATACATAAAACATTTCCAAACCATCATATGAATTCAGAGTTCAGAAAACACACTAAATTCAGAATTCAGACAACCATTCCAAGAACATCCTATCAATTCAGAATTCAAACAAACTGATCACATTCATCATATGAAATCAGCATTCATAAATGATTCCCACAGCTTCATATGAATTTAGAATTCAGAAAATATTTCTACAACATCATATGAAATCAGAATTCATAAAACAGTCCCACAATAGCATATGAATTCTGAATTTAGAAAATAGTCCCACAGCATCATATGAATTCAGAAGATATCATCATACAAAATATACAAAACAAAACACATTGCCACCCATGGGATGAAATGTTGTATACAACCAGTCCATTAGCTTCAATAAGCAAGCGCAGAATTGAGAAAACATATGACTCTCCATGTAATCTTAACCTGCCAAACGCACATGTCAGAAGATAGGCATTAGATGAGATTCATCAGCAAATCACATAAAAATCACAGAAAAAGCACATAATCCCTACCTTCAGCTCCTTTGCCAGTATCTCGCATATTTGTCGATTCGCTTTGTGACCTAGGTGCTGTTTCCGATGACCGCAGTCGGCTGGAAATTGCGGCCTACAAAAGCAAACCATATACAAACATGTGAAATGCGGGTAACTAAATTTGTAAGCTTATTGTTAGGTACGAAAGTGCGCTCTACTCCAATGCTTCGGAGATGTGTGTTCAACAAGCCACTTGTATGCAGTCTCGTCCATCTCTTTAATGGCCTCCATCTCGTGCACAAACTTATTCATGTATGTCGCTTTGGCGGCTGCCCACACTCTATCAACCAATGCCATTCCCTTGTGCACCGCGCGAAAATTTTTAATCATGTGCCATGCGCACATTCTATGCTCTGCCCCGTTAAATAATTCAAATATAGCATTAATCAATCCCTATCATCAAGGTTTGCATGCAAAAACATAATGTTAATGATGGAACGTACAATATCAGAAATAAATCCACAACGGTGTTTAAGGATTACGAAATGACAATAATACCTTCTGCTTGTCAGTTATAAAAGTCCACTGCTCGGGGTTGAAAATTTGGAGATCTTGTTTCAATTCGCGAAGAAACCATTTCCATGTAACTTTGTTTTCACCCTCGACTACCGCAACCGCAATAGGGTATATTTGGTCGTTGGGATCCATTCCCACGGCTGCCAGTAGCATCCCTTTATGGGGTCCCTTTAGAAAACACCCATCCAACCCAACCACCGGCCTACATCCAGCCAGAAACCCTTGTTTGCATGCACTAAAGCACACATACATTCTTTGGAATTGCACATCACCCTCGGCTGTCTCCGTTGTTCTAATGAAAATGTTTGACCCCGGATTAGTGCGTAGTAATTCAGCACAGTAGTCGGGCAGCTTGTTATACTGGTTGACATAATCACCCTCGATCAATTTCTTCGCCTTCTTCTTCGCCAAGTAAGCTTGTCTCCTGGAGACGTTAATGTTTAGGTCGGAATGAACTTTTTGCACAATGTCTCCAACACCCAAATTTGAAATCCTAATGTCCTCTTTGTACTTGGCCGAAAGGAATGTCGAAGTTGCACAACCGTGGTTGAATGATCGCCCGCAGCTGTGAATGCCATTCATGCTATGAATTTGATAATCTCCTTTGCCTGGCCGAATTGCAATAGAAACAAACCATTCACAGGCCTTGCAACATGTCTCTTGTCATTTTTTATGAATCGGATAATCCTCCCGTGACGAACTCCATGGTGCTTACAAGCCTGCTTGAACTCATTTCTGGAGCTAAATCTCATCCCCACCTTGAATTGTGGGTCGTCCATGTCAATTTCCGGCCTAAACCGTTGGAAGTGCTGTTGTTGGCCGTTGGAATCACTGTCATCATCCGAATGGTGACTACCTGGTTGGTCATCACTGTCCAACAACTCATCTTCTGGTTCACCTCCATCATCATTGTCTTTTGCATGAGATGGTTCACCCTCTTCCCTACCTCGTGTGAACCGGCTCGCAACATTCATCCAATCTGCCTCCCTCAGTCGCATGATGTCCCGCATATCTTCCTCCTCACTTAATTCGTAATCACTATCGTGCATGTCCCCATCTTCACTTGAGGTTTCGGTATGTGCAGCTGCCGTGCCGCTATCAGCTGCTCTTGTGGAAGTTTTGGACGATTTTCTCTTCTTACTTTGAGGTGCACGTTCTGGTGATGGAAAATCATGGGCATCTGCAATTCCTTTACCTTTCTGGCCTTTTCCCCCATCGGTGGGTTCGAAGGCAAACTCTATGTTTGACTCTGGTGGGTCCATACCTTCTTCATTTTCTAAACAAAGTTCACCTCCTTGAGCATCATCAGTACTGTCTCCACCCTGTACATATTCACGTTCCTGGAGGTTTTTTGCATGTCCATCGGCTAAAACCCTCGGCTGTGACTGCTCTCTACCACTATCTCCTACATGCTCACCCCTAGTTTCTTCGAAAGGATCATTTGTTTGACTCTCACACCCACCCAGGTCTGCATGCAATGGACGCTTTGTAGCATTTGCATTTTCAGCCTGCGAGCAGATAGAGCTCGAAGCTTGATGTCGGACATCCCTTGGACTCAAGTTTTTCATCGGTGAAGGCTTCTTTGTAGCACAACACTTCTTTCTCTGGCCTTTTTTTTTGGGTGAAGCAAATGACTGAAATTGCATCTGAGGTGGAGGTTGTTCAGTATTTGTATTTGCCACATCAGCATTTGTTTTTTTTCCCTCCATCTGCCCATCTCTGTTTGTATGGTAAACATATACATCCACCGACTTGAACTCCCGCCCAAGTCTGGCCAGATCCATTGCGTCATTGTCACTGAAAATATACATCAACCCATTGTCTAATGTCCGCCCAGGAACTCGATAATAATACCCAATGCCCGATGATTCACACCCCAATTGTGCAACCAACTTGTCCAAGACACATAAAGACCACGTGTCCGGATCGCAATGGTCAACCGCATTCCACTTTCCGCCGACATACTGTGTAGAAGGAGTATTCACAAACTCTCCGCCATAGAAAATTCTGACTGTAAACTTTTCACTATCATGTCCTGAAAAAATGCACAACAATAAAAATGTTAAGCTAAGCTTCATAGACGTCATAATCAACTAAACTATTTCTTTGGCGAGAGTAAAAATTTTCAACCAACATACGCAAAAGTATTAACACATATACATCAAAGGCTAGCAATTCGAAAGATGATCTTCATTTTGGCCAACTAAAAACGAATATATAATATATTAAAACCCTACTAGACTTTTATTTCCAATTGTGACCTTTACCGTAACTTCACTCCATTCCCAAGAATTGTGTCTATATTTTTTGTGTCTATGTATCAGGCTATGGTGTATGTTTAAAATTTGTGTGAGAACAATGCCAATTGGTGCAAAGTAAGACATGTATTCAGTCATCAACCTGATACATACACTCAAACATACATCCATGACAAATGAAAATTTTGTCCCATCGCTTTCACTTTCAAGTGCATGCATGCAAAAAACAGCACTGCTGTCATTAATGCCAACTGGAAGTACATATTAATATATGGTGTTTGAACAAGCGGTCCCCATTTTACTTTACGCAATTGGGTGTATACCAGTGGTTTAACACTTATTTGCACACGCATTTACTTTTTTTAACCTCTTTTAATTATACCAATGTCTGCCTGTTCCCCAAGGGGACCCCTTGAGCCCTAAAAGTCCGACACCAATGTTGCATTACCACACTACACGCCAGTATACTACCACAAAATTACAGTACATTCACAAGTGGCAAGCACATGTGGAAAGCACTTGCTTCACATCTAAACAAGGCAGTATAATAAACGCGTTAAGTTGGGTAGTATATAATACCGTAATTGGGGATGGAAAATCTTTCTGCATCAGGCTTTGCCTCCATCGCTATTGCAATTGGACGCCCGGGTAATTTGGAAAGCACAGGCTTGGCATGCGGGTGAGGATGTGCCGCCCGGGTAATTTGGGGCTTTGCGAGAGGATAGGGCAAGGGGGATATGGCACACAGGAGGCGGCGGGATTTGCACAACGCATCGTGGTGGTGTGGGGGCGACAGTAGCGTGAGGTAATTTTAGGGTTCTGCAGGGGGTGGGAGGCGACGGGGTCTTGGGGGTGACGGGAGCTAGGGTTCTGCGGGTGGGGATGTGGCGACGAGAATTGTAAGGTTCTGCGGTGGCTTTGTGTGTGGCGAATTGGGATGATGCCGAAAGGTGGAGATGGCGGGGATGGTGACGACGGCGACGATGGCGACGACGGGGACGATTTAGGGTTCAGGGAGAAGAGAGGGGTGTGTTGGGGGGACCACTGTCACTTTTGAATGGGGTAAAAGGGTAGGGTTAAGTTCTTTGGATTCCATTTTTGCCCTTGTTAAAAGGTCACGTGTGGTGCACATGACCTCATTTGACGGAAAATCAAACGGATCTGTTATGGAGGACGAATATGGTTCACATATGTAATGTTAAGGACTATTTGGTCTCATCTTTTTTCTGAAGGACTAAAAAGCTCATTCGTCATAATGTGAGGGACCTTTTTGGACATTATCTCAAAGTAAAAATATTTATTAACATATTCAATTTGTCAAAGTTTATATCTTTTAATTTTTTGCTTTTTATATTCCCTGTTTTCGAGTTTTTTTTTTCCCTATCTATTAAGGTTTTTCAAAATTAAAAGCCATTAGGAGAGTGAGGAAATAGGGTAAAATTTTGGGATGTATGCATTTAGAAAATGCAAACTCCAGTTGGACTTCCATCCCTCGAATAGAAACTCTATCCTGCAATTTTTTTTTGGAACATTTGTCTTGCATGCAAACTCAATACTGAACTTTAACAAAAAAATATTATGCTTCGGAACTTAGTAATTTATTTTTTTTTAAAGTTAAGTCATGCGAACACATTAAGACAAAAGCAACAAAAAAGAAAAAAAGAGCATGCTGCACATCAAACCCTAGCATCATTTTCTTCCAATCCATCGCACATCCCTTCCCTCTCATTTCTGTCCCAACCACTACACCGCCCTCCCCTCACTCGCTCCTCCCTCTTCATTCCACATCCTTCCCTCCCCACCGCATCTCTCTCCTTCCTTCGCATCCAACTGCCACAACTCAACACACCACCACCGCAACTCACTCTCGCTCTATTTGCTGGCCGTAGCCCAGCTCACTTCTCCCTCAATAGTAGCTCACTTTGTCATAGCTTATATTTTTAGGTGTGTATTTGGGCTGAAAAATACCATTTGTGGTGAGCCCCATTTTAGACACTAACAGTGAAACATTTTGTTTTTATGATAATATATTATTTGTATTTGGCTTGTGGAATAAGTGTAATGAATGGAGAAAGAAATTTTTTTTTGGTATTGATTTGATTACATTTGTGTGTTTTTATTAATGGTTTTACTAATGGTTTAATTTTGTATTAGTTTTATTCTATTAGTGTATGTTTATTGATGGTTTTATTGAATAAAGCGGCTGATTTTTTAGCAACATATGCTCATAGCCATGAGGATGCACAGATTTTTGACAAGGTAGGATCCTTACCAAGGGAATGCCAAATCATTTGTTACGATGATATATATGGGTTGCCCAATTTTAGGGGATGATAAATGGTGTTTTCTATATGAGTGGCACTTATGGCTATTACTATATACTTGTTGTGCTGGATTCTCTATTTTTGCTGTTTGATCAACAGGATTTGCTCTGTTTACAGAGGTAATGTTGCCGAAATTTCTGCAAACTTTTTTCCAGTGTATACTGAGGAGATGCTGCCGAAACCTCTACAGGTCTTTGTATTGTCTATAGGTTCAGCCTATATGATACCTATTTGTATAGATTTTAGGATCCTAGTTAGTCTTTTTATGTTTATGCTACCTACTCTCTATGTGGTTAGGCTATACCCTGCCACTGTTTTTTTTTTTTTTAATTTGTACTACACTTTTTACTATTAATAAAACGCCACTAGTGGGCAAGTTTGTCCACTAATGAGCCGTACTGTGGTTTGCAGTGCGTTTTATAAAAAAAAAATATTGATGGTTTTATTTACATCAATTATTAGCAGAAAATTGATAATGCTAGAATTTACACTAATTGGGGGATAAATTAAATATGTGGGTGAAATTAAGTTAAAAAACTGCACAATATATATTGGTATTGGTGTTTTTCTAGATAAAAAAAAAAGGATAACAAAAGAAAATATAATTTACAAGATATCCAAGGAAAAATTAATTTAGGTAAAAAAAAGAACCAGTAACATTACAATTTACCAAAAAAAAAAAGATGGAAATTATAATTCAAAAAAAGGAACCATACTGCACACCAAAATAAAAAAAAAACAAAAGGATACAAAAACTTATAATTCAAGAAAAAAAGGAATCAAGAACTTCTAATTCAAAAAAAAAAAAAAAAAAAAAAAAGAACCATGGAAAACTATCATTTACCAAAAATAAAAAAGGAACCAAATACTGATAATTCACAAAAAAAAAAAAAGGAACTCTAATTTATAAAAAAAATCCAGAAAATTATAGTTTCCAAAAAAAAGGATCAAAAAAATTGTTATTAAACCAAAAAAAAAAGAAGAAAAATATAACTTACAAAATACCAAAAAGAATGAACATAACTAACATTAACAAAAGTGATATAATTGTGTGAAAGAAAGAAATTGATAATTTATGGAAAAAAAGTAAAAAACAAGGTGAATTATTGCGATTGCTTTATACATGGAGTGGAATTTACATGATGAAATAGTGGTATTTACGTGAATGTTGTAATTAATTATTGTAATATGGGTGCAGGTCCTAGCATGCTATTATCTTACCCCTTTCGACTATCATTATTTTGCAGAGGTGAAATAATTATGTCTCTAAATGGAGTCACATATTGACCTTCACAGGCTAAACATTCTTTATTTATCAATCGGAAGTTAATTTAAAATGAATTGGTGGACTTGATACATTTTTTTTTTTCACTAAAACGATAATAATTGCATTTAATGAATAATAGTACTGTACAAATGTTAGCCTACGAAGCTAATTGATCTCCTTGGTCTAACTGTAGTAGCCAAGGAGGAAAATAGAATAATAGTTTAAATTGACCACTAGCCCATTGATTACAACATGAAACTAGTCTAAAACTAGCTATCCAAAATCAAAACTATACAAGGGAAGGAAAGCTATAGTTGTCAAAAAGATTGCCAAAAGAATTGATGTCGTGAGATATAGCGCAAATAACCAACTTTAACTAAATGACTAAGCTTGTGCACTATCTCTTGGACATCAATTGCAATCTAGTCTAACTCATGAATATGCTGAAACAAAACATAAAATAACAATGGATGAAGTAGAGAAACCAAAAGCTGCATTCAACCAGTATTCAGCTAGGAATGAAGGTCCTATTTCTATTCTTCAAGGAGAAATCAAGCTGCCCAAAAATCAGACTTCAAGTAGAAAGCCGACATCCCAGAATGATGGAACTAAATCAGAGAGAGTAGCAGTCCAGCCATTTAATAATCTGCACAGGAAGTGTACATGCCTTTAAACCATTTCATGCCAAACAATTTCCCGAACCAATCTAGGAAGCATATACAAAACTACCAAAGGAAACCAGCCAGCTAGGGTGAAACCAGAGTGTAAGATTAGAGGACTTTAACCAGCAAAGAGAAGTCAGAAAGGAGAGTTAAGGGAGATTAGAAAGAGTGAGAAGATAGAGTCTTGGTTCAGTTTTCTGTCCATTGATGCCTTTACTGCAGCAATTTATTCATTATCAGCTATCAAACCACGAGTGAGCAACCTGCACTTACTTAGTACATACAACCAATTGGAGGATGAAACACTAAAAAAACTTACGAACAAGTAAACGACCATTACCATTTGTTTATTCTTCTTATTAATTGCCTTTTTTCCTTTTTTTTTTCTTGTTTCTGTTTTTTTTTTTTTTTTTTTGGTTTTGTTTTTTTTCCCCTTTTTTTTCCTTTTTTTTTCTTTCCTTTTTTTTTTTCCCAATGTTCTAGCTTTGTAGAATCAATACTGCCTATCCAAAGTGCCGGATACTAAAAGGTAGCAGTATTTCTTGAGGGAGCAAAACAACTTATACTAAAGTTATATATTTACATATAGACATCAAATCCTAACATGATATTATGAAGATGTAATATGAGCTCTATTCTGTCTTTCACTAGACAACTTCCACTAAAAAGGACGAAAGAACAACAAAAACAGTAAGAGTGAAGAACATAGCAGCAATACACCAACAAACAGCAGTACACCGACAAAACAGTAAAAATGAAGGAACTTGGTGAAAACATATACATAAAACAGTGTGGGGGTGAAGAATATGGTAAGTATTCATGAGGACTGAACTAGATATTCATCTTGAAAAGAAAGGAAGCCTTAATATAACTATCTATCTACTCCCTCTTGCACTTTTTTCATTTTGTTTTTCCTTTTTTTTCTTTTTTCTGTTTTTTCCTTTTTTGTTTTTTCCTTCTTTTTCCATTTTTGCCAATTTTTTCTTTTTTTTCCCTTTTTTTTTTCCTTTTTTTTTTTTTGTTTTTTTCCCTTTTTTCTTTCTTTTTATCTTTTTCTTCATTTTTTTTTGTTTGTTTTTCCTTCGAAAACCGACAGATACACATCTGTTAGCCCCAAAGCAACTTAGAAAGACTCTATTTGCTTGGTTTCTCCTCCACTGGCTTTGACCATAGTCTGCACTAAGAGAGCAGAGTTTGCCGTGTTCCTGTGGCAGTTCAAAACCAGATTTTCTGTAGGCAGTTCGACAGTAAGGATAAGAAGGAACTTTGTGGGGTTTTAGCTCGGCTTTTAGCTCCAGAAAATAGAGAAGAAATAATTCTGTGAGTCCAACATTTGGTTTCAGTAAATAATCACCACAGAATCCGTACTAACTCTAGCCTACCCATCCACGGCCTTCAACCACCAGCATAGATAAATAAGTATATTTGGCCTTTTTCATACAGGATGTCAAAACCAGCTTTCCTTTAGGCATTTTAACAAACAAGTTGTATGCCTCAACACAAAAGTAACAATTATATGCTTATCTAACATTGTCCACCAATCCTTTAGTTCTACCGGGCAGTCAACCAACAGCACTACTAGCACACATAAACAGTTCACCCCATTCCATTCCAGCCCTTTAAATCCGCCTCAACAGAAAAACAATGCAACTTAGCCTCTAAGAAAGAAAACTTATGAGGCTCGATACCTTACCTGCTCAGTCCCCTGAGACGATGTTGGCTCTCCATCTGCCCCCTTGCCTTGTCACTGCTTGATTTCTCGTGGGTAGACTGTCTCCTTCCTCCAAAGCTTAAGTCATGACAGAAGGTGCTGTAAACAAAAACAAGGAAAAGGTCTGAAAAGATATAATATGAAAACATAGATTTATTGACTAAGTTGACCCAGTGGGGTATGACCCAAAAACATGTCACATGACCCGGTAGGTAATCAGCCCAACCTCTGTCGCCTCTTCACCTCAACCACAAATCAGGGAAACAGAAATGAGCTGATCGAATAGCAAAAGACCCCTTGCTGGGAAAGAAAAAAGGAGGGAGCTGCTCTGTAAAGTCTTCTTGCTCATGTGCAGTTAGGGACAATGGACATTAGAGGCTATATTTGTACACTAATTACCAATGAAAGTATCTAGAACCGGACAAAAACAGAAAGAAGATCAATTTGTACACTTACGAGCACCTGCTGGGCTCAATGCTGGGATCACTGCTTCAGACTCTCTGCCATAGTGTGCTCCCAAGCACAGCCCTTCCTAGCAGCACAGTCTCCTGAGAAAAGGAGAAAAACACAGATCACTGGATTCTGGCGAAAATTGACCAAAAAACAAATGCAGTCTTGTGGGTCTGGAAACAGGACCAATGAAACAAAATCAGCTCAAGAAACAATTAAATATTGCTATAGAAAATACTATATCTCTAACTTGCTTAACAATACAAAATGGCAGCAAAGCAAAGAAAAGATAGAATTGTAGCCAGATTCTGCTCTAGGAATTATCGGTAGCCCGTCTAAAATCTCTTGATATTCCCACCATTCCATAATTGCCTTATCCACCAATTCATGATCTGACTTATTTATCCCCTTAAAGAGCCAGAGATTACGTGTTTTCCATAAAATCCACAGGATGTATACCAAAAGATTAATTCTGTCATTATTGATGGAAACCTTAGTCAAAGAACTTAATTTTTCCCACCAATGCCTAAAGCAGAACTGTTCCTCGCTCCACACCATAGCTGCCCTATCACAAGTAAAAAGGACATGCTCAATGGTTTCCTCATGCATCCCACAAAAACCACAAGTGAGATCCTGCAGAATTCTCCTTTTATACAATTCTTTTCTTGAGGGCAAATTTCTTTAACAGCAACGCCACAAAAAATGTTTCAGCTTTCCTTTTACCTGAAGATTCCATAATCTACTCCACATACGAGTAGCTGTTGTCAAACTGGAGCTACTAGAAGCTATGTTTATACTTGATTGAGCTTGATGCTGGGCCATAGCATAATTATATGCACAGTGAACTGTGAAATGCCCTTTGCTATGATGGTGCCAAACGAGCTTATCTGGACCCGCTTCCTTTCGTATTGGGATTTTAGAAATTTCCACTGCAATCCCCAGGTTGAAAAAACTGACTAAGCAAGTTTAGGTTCCATTGCGCCCCTCCCTCCTCCATTAATTGGTGGCACCAAGTAATTGTCTCTTCATTAGGCACTTTTGGAAGAGGGCGGAAATTTGCTCTGTGTGCTAGCCACGGGGACTCCCAAATACAAATGGATTTTCCGTCACCCACTTGATATCTCCATTTCTAATATATATCTGGCTCCCATCCAACATCGCCAAAGCCAAGATGCATTTTGGTGAACTTTGGCTTGAAGAAGTGTGTCATGGGGATAATATCGAGCTTGCATGACGTGACTCAGAAGAAAATTTGGGAACTGAATTAACCTCCATAGTTGTTTGGCTAACAGGGAGTCGTTGAATACTTGTATGTCCAGAAAACCTAGCCCTCCCAAACTTTTCGGAAGTGTTAATTTGGGCCAGGCTTTCCAATGGATTTTAGGACCATGATTTGCATTAAAGCCCCACCAAAACTTCGCCGTTTCACTCCTCAATACCTTGCATATGCCAATTGGTAATTTAAAACATGACATTGCATAAATAAGTAAGGAATTAAGGACTGATTTTATTAGAACTTCTTTACCTGCTTGACTCAAAAATTGAGTTTTCCAATTACCTATTCTTCTTTTGACCGCGTTAATGACATATGCAAAGACTTCTTTTTTAGATTTGCCGATAACCAAAGGCAATCCTAGGTAGCGGGCACTTCTTTGCTCCTTGATCCCATTTAAAATCTGAATAACGGCGTTTTTATCACTAGTTGCTAGATGCCAGCTGAAAAGAGCCGAGGACTTGCTCAAATTTACTTGCTACCCCGATGCTACACTGTAATCTTCTATGATCTTTCTAATATACTTGGCTTGCTCCACTATAGCTTCACTAAAAAGTAGGGAATCATCTGCAAAAAAAAGATGAGTAAGGAGAGGACCTTTACGACACGATCTCATTCCCCGGTATGTTCCCTCACTTACAGCCTTTCTAATTAAGAATGAAAAGACTTCTGAAATGATTATAAATAAATAGGGAGATAGTGGGTCTCCCTGCCTGATTCCCCTCGTGGGTTGCACGTTGCCACTAACCTCCCCATTAATGTTAAAAGAAAAAGATGAGGTACTAATGCATAGTAGAACCCATTCTATGAACTTTCTAGCGAAGCCCATTTTCTGTAAGACTTAGAGATAAAAAACCCCACTCCACCCTATCAAAAGCCTTTGTCATATCTAACTTTAAGGCCATAAAGCCTCTCCGGGATTTATTAAGGCTTTTGATATGATGGATGCATTCGTGTGCAATAACAACATTGTCCGTAATTTGCCTTCCAGGTACAAAGGCAGATTGGCTTTCATTTATGCAAACATTTAGGCAATGTTTCATTCTTTCGGCCAGAATCTTAGAAATTATTTTATAGACAACATTGCATAAGCTAATAGGCCTATATTGGCCTATTTAGGTGGGGTTCTTTATTTTGGGAATAAGAGTAATAAGTGTATGGTTAACACTCTTCAACATTCTTGAATGGACAAAAAAACTTTTGACAGCAAATATAATATCCTTCTGAACTACATGCCAATACTTTTGAAAAAAGAGAGGAGTCATACCATCCGGTCCAGGAGCCTTATTAGGATGCATACCGAATAAAGCATTCCGAATCTCGGTGTCCTCAATTGGTCCGGTTAGCCTTTGATTCATGTCCCGTGTAATCGTGGCTGGGATACCTAGTAAAAAAGTTGGGTCAGTTGGAGGGGAAGAGGTAGTAAAAATGTTAGAGTAGAAATCAGATACTTCCTTCCTTATTTCCTCTAGGTTGGTGCAGATCCTTCCATTTTCCTTCACCAACCTATCAATGGCATTCAATCTTCTTCTTTGAACTGTAGAAGCATGGAAGAACTTGGTGTTCCTATCACTCTCTTCAAGCCATTGAATGCGGGCTTTTTGGTGCCAGTATTGTTCCTCTTCAGTGTATGCTTTATGCAAATCTCTTCGCAGCCTCTTCCAAGTTTGCCAATCCCTTGTACCCCCTGCTTGGCTTAGCAGTTCCATTTGCTCTTTGAGCTCTTTAATCCTTTTTGCCGCATTTGTATTCTCAGCATTGTTCCACTTCAGCAAGTCAATTCTACACTATTTGATTTTGCCATTGACTTGGTACATTGGAGTTCCAGTTTGTGTCCTATTCAATGCTTGCTCTACTATGGCTGCTGCTCCCTCCTGCTTTGTCTATCTTTTATCAAAAACGAATCTCCTTCTCTTTCTAGAAGTTGTCCTACACATATCCAATAATAGAAGAGAGTGGTCAGATGTCTAATTCTCCAAATGCTTGACTTCCGCGTGAGGATATTTTAGTATCCAATTGGTTGAACCAAAGAAGCGATCGAGTCGTTCTTCTACAAACCCCTCATTCTCCCTGTTATTAGCCCATGTGAACGGTTTTCTAGTAAACCCAAGATCCGCCATACCCATAACTTTGATAAAGTCCTTAAAACTCTGAAAACTAGCCTCAGAATGGGGTTGGCCACCTCTTTTCTCTGTCTTGTCCACTAGATCATTGAAGTTCCCACCCATGAACCAGATGTTCCCCCATTGTCTTTTGGCTTGTTGTACATATTCCCATTGCTGACGTCAAACTTTTGGATCCATACTTGCATATACATAAATAGCCCAAAATTGATTTTGATCTCCCTGCTTATGGGCTTGTACTTCAAAGCAAAAAGGTTGTTGATATCACTTGAGTTATTACTATATTATCACTCCAAAAAAGCAAGAGGCCACCTCTTGTTCCCAATGGATCAACAATTTTCCATCGGTCATGAATACGGGAAGTTTTGCAAAAAGTTTTAATAAATGACGCCTGTTTTTTTGTCTCACTTATAAATACTATATCCGGGAGGTGGAACCTTATGGTTTCCTTAAACTGTGAAATGGTAAAGGGCCCTCCTAGACCTCTACAATTCTAGGAACAAATTTTCATTGATCAACTTGGGGCCATTTGGGGTTGGCTTCCTCCACCGGCAAATCTCGGATGATAAGACATGTGTTCCTTTTTTTTTCTGAACTCCTTTCTTCCCACATTCCTCATCAGTTGCTGCCTCACCTTCCTTGATGATCCATTTACATTTTTCACCTGCACTAAGGTGTGGTTTCACTAAGGATTGATCCCCTACCTTTTGTTGATCTCGGGAAGCCGTTGTTCTATGCCATTTTCTCGTTCGAATCCCCTCCACTGTGGCAACTCTTACTGCTGCATGCTGAGCTGATTTTTGAGGATTTTCTGGTTCAGAAGATGAGGCATCCATCATCATCATAGGCACATTGACAAGATTTTGCTCTAGAGCAGAAAATTCAACAACAATAATTTGAGTATCTGTCTTCTCTGTGTTCTCTTTTTCTAGTTCCTTCTCTTTATCCTGAATTACCTCATCCAAATCCATTGTGACCATTGCCCTAGTATGTTCCTCTGGGATCAAATTTGTTGCTGAGTTGGTCTCTAGTATGGATGGGATCTGTCTAGTGTCTGCGGTTTGTGGGACCAGCTTTTTTGGGGTGTCTGTATCAGACATCTGACCCTCCGATTGATCTTGGAGGTTGACACTCTTAACATTTGTACCACTTCTGCTCTAGCTTTTCGGTGCCTCAGCTTTCAGCCAGTCTCCATACAACCCTTCTACTAAAGTATTGTTCTTGCAATCCTCATTTCGGTTCCAACAAGTTTGCTCCATGTGACCAATTTTGCCACAATAAAAACAGAAATTTTGCAGCTTCTCACATTTGAAAAAGACCCAACAAGTCTGATCTTGAAGTCAAATCTTTGTACCTCTTGGTAAGGGGTGATCCAGATGAATAGAGGCATATATCTTGAGGTAATGACCAGCTTTGCTCCCTGTTTCAGGAATCACCACGTCCCACACTTTATGGAAAAGTTGGCCCAATTTCATACCTGTTTCACGGGACATCCACTGACTTGGAACATTCCATACCTGAATCCATAAATCTATGGTATTGAACTCTTCTGTATTTATGTTGAGTTCTGGATGCCATTCTTTCAGTATCAGATATTGTTGATCAAATGTCCATTGTCTACTATGTAAGACCTTTTTTTTATCCTTCTGGCTTGCAAAGATGAACTGAAAAAGGTTTGATCCTCTCTCAATGACTGACAGATTTCCTTTAATAGGCCAAATCTTACTCAAAGTAGTCTTTAAACCCGTAAAATTTACCTTTCTTTCACCAAATACTTTGCCCACTAAGCTCCTTTCACATCTCTCCTTGCTCATAATGACATCTTGATGTTGTATCTCTATTCCTGCCTCCTCGTCAGTGGAAAGTTTGCAAGTTTTCAGCTTAGTTATTATTTCATCCTCCATGTGAAGAAATTTTTCAGAAGAGCAGAAATAGAAAACTGGAATAGAGCTGCAGATAACTCTGCAACTAAATACATTGGATACCAAAATTGCAAAGCAAAATAAAACTTGTCGTGAAGACCAAGCTGCTGACCATAAAGACAGTGTTTGAAAATGTTGGCTAGAATGCTGTTTGGGAGTACTGTGTTAACTAAAATGCTACAACCAGGAGTATCAATACAATGCCCAGCTTTTGGGAAGTTTGTCTGAATCACATTTCAATGAAACCAGCTGATTGCTCGCCTACTGTCAATGAAAATGAACTCGAAGAGGAATTTTTGCATTTGAAAGTTTTTCCTTCTCGGTGGATTATTACCTTGGGGCGCTGTGGGTTTTGATTATTGTTTGGGTGTGTGTATTAGGAAATCAACAAAGGTATTGATTTGGGATGGGTAGTGGAAAAAGTAACCGGATGAAGAATAACCCCGATCAAGAGGACAGAGTTCTCCTTGGAAGAGAAAAGGGCACTCTACAGAGAGAGAAGGGGCACTCTACAAAGAGAGAGCTTTTTTTTTTTTTTTTTTAGTGGACTTGATACATGAAGTGGTTGAAATTGATAAAAAGGAGTTCAAATTGAACACTATTTTGCACCAACCGTACGGTTTAGGCAATCACCTTACACATAATGCTATAAGCATTATAGGACATGATGATTTGGAATTGATGTGTGATTCTGTTAGACATTGGTTTGAATATCGTGCTAAAATATATGTGGAGAAAGAAATGATCCTAACCCCTGCTCTAGGTTGGGATTCCTTTGTTTTGCTGCTTAATTGTGTTCCTCATCTTAACCCGATGAACTTATTGTCATTGTCTACTCTGATTGTCCCTAGAAAAGGGGCTTGTATACCCCACCTGATTCAACCAACATCACTTGCTTCAAGAGTCAGTTTGATGAATAGTGAGTAACGAGAACTTCTGCAAATCCATATTGCCTCTCCTTATCTAGTGGAGGTGCATTGCTTGGCAAACACTTCCCTTCAAAAAGAAAACACAGCGCATTGGTTTCTTGAAGCTATCAATGATGGCATTATTCTAATGGAAAAACCATCATTTCCACCATCAAGTGAGGAGAAGAGTTCTAATTTAGAAGAAATAAGCCCAAACAATGATTCCAAATGTGAGAGTGAAGGTCGTGGCATTCATTTAGCAGTGAGGTAACTTGATTGAGTTTATACTCTAAGGAGTTTGGCTTTCTTTAATAATATTGGAGATTCATCTAACTGTAACCCTAATGATTGAGGAGATATGGAATGCATAAATGTTTGGAGCGAAGAGAAACAAACAAATTCGCTTAGCCATGCGATGTTTAGACAAAATAGCTAAAGAAGGCAATTACCCTTTGGTCAATAAAACATAATACATAGGCAATCAAATACAAATTTGATGAGCAATCGTAAACAAGTTGAGACATTCACCATACAAAACTTGGATGTATGTGATGTGTTCATGCTATTTTGAAAAGTACACATGCAATATGATAAACTACAAAATGGGCAGTGGAGAACAACTTCATTGGTGTAAATCAAACATGTCACCATATAAATATGACCTTTGCAATGATTGTCACCCACATTAGGCAAGCTGTAAATGCAGATCCTCGTTACATAGTGAAAAATATTCAAAGATATATTAAAAAAGACTTGACCGTTGATATCTCTTACAAAAATGGCTTAGCATGGGTGTCGAAAAGGCATTGAACTTTTGCATGGCAATTTGAAAGAATCATTGGCAAAATTGCTGAAATAGGTGGAAGTGGTTAAATGGTCTAATAGTGACTTTATCATCCAAACAATATAAATATGATGAAAATTTTCAATATGTGTTTCCAAAAGTTACAATAATATCTTGTAAGGGGCAAGACATTTGCCCATTAAGGTGTGTGTTGATGATTTCTTCCATCGGACAGTTAAACTGTTCAAAGATAGATGTTAAGAGACCTACAATTGTAGGTATAATCTGCTGAATGCCATATGAGCAAAGTTTAGGCGAGATGACTATAACAAAACTGAGTACATCAAGCAGTGAAAATTTAAATTCTGTTTCCTTAGGATCCATACGAAGTGAGATAAAATGGGAGTTTATGGGTTTGTACCTTAGCAGTTTTTTGGGAAAGTCAGCTTTTGGAAGGTGTTGTATGTCGAATCACTAGCAAAACTTGTTCGGTTTTACCTCTATGATATCCACAAGATCGAACCAAACTTCTAGGTATTGCTACACAAGCAAGTAGAATAAGAGCACTCAGTAGCCAAAGTGCTAGCTTCGGAAAACGAAGTTCAGGAGTTCTCAGGTTTCGCTCTCAGGGTTTCAGTATTTCTCTAAGGTTAGTCAAACTAGCTTTTTTTTAAAATTATTTTTAGCTTCCTTTTCAATCATTTATTTGGCTATTGAATCCCTTTATTATAGTCCTAGGGTGTAGTTCTAGGGTAAAACTCTTTAAAAGAGTTTTACTTGGACTACTAAACCCTAGTCTAATTGGGATGTCTAGATTCAATGAATCTAGTGGCTGCTAAGTATAAGGCTTCTAACCCATTCGGATTTGGGCTTTAAAGCTTTGAATCTTTCCATTGCTAACTCCAAAACTATTTTGGGCCTACTAGCATTAAAACCCAAACCCTAAAGAATCCTAGTCACATTAGGAATCCTGAGATTGCTCAAAATTCATCCTATAAATTTTATACTCCTTTTTTATTCGATCTAAGTGTACGACCCAATAGGTCCTCATAACATTGGCCATGACATAAAACCTATTTCATGCATAAGCAATGAGCGGTGTCTAGCAACACATCAAAGTTCCCTAAGTTATGAGAATGTCGGTGACTAGACATAACCTTATCTTGTGATAGACGTTACTATGTAATTCAATCATTTTACCCTAGATACCTTAATTGAACACGATCCACACAATGTAACATGCTTGCATAATTCAATTTGTGCATTTCTTGACTCTTAAGTAGATTCATCTGAGCAAATGAGCCTGATATCACATATCGATTCATTTGACCATGGCGATGCGTTTTATGGTCTCACTCAATTAAGGGGCCCAAAGATATCACTCCTATTATATATGAGGGGCAAGTCCTATATTGATCACTCAACATCCCATTGCATAATTCATTGCATATCCAATTACTGCTTTTATAGTTCTCCCTAGTACGGGTAACGTTTGGTAACGTAAGATCATAACATGCAACTCCTCATATTTGGATCTCTTATGATCACAAGTCTAAAGATCACATACAATATCACCACTACAAGAAATGCTTATTACACTTATATAACAATCCATGCAGGATTTCTCATGGCGGGTCATTCCAGTCCATAGTTCTCTAACATATACCCATGTGTTGACTTGATACCTCATATCATGACACATGTCATCAGTCACTACACATACTAGTCTTAATGCATTATCATTGTCCCATTTGACAATAGTACTTGACTAGGGATAGTTTTAGAATTATCAAATTCTAGGGACATTATTATATTTATTCATATTACACAGATATAGAATTAAACATAATAATAATTAAATGCCATAAAAAATAATCGTTATGATACAATGTATGCTAAAATAATCATTACATGATTGGTCTTTAGGACATAATCAACAATGACGTGGTTGCACGAGAGCATGAAGTCACAGAGTTTAACTATGTCGATTAAGTGCACAAAATCGTCATGAAATAACATCTAGATGATAGTTGTGAGCACTCTCAAACTATTAAGTATTATAGGCATGTCTAAATATGTGGGAAATAACAAATGTACAGATTACCTTGTTCGCATATACTGGTTGTCTGTAGGTTTAGAAGAGATGATCCTTACACTCTCGTCAATAGGTGTACACTATAGATACGTTCATAGCCCTCAGGAAATTTCTCGCCTAATCTAGATTCTAACTATTGGACGAGTGTTGACTGGAATCTTTAGTTGGATAACATTGGTTTGTAGTTCAGTGTTGGGGTTGGGTTCATGCTAATCGAATACACAATAAAATGGATGAAAGACACCTAGATGAACTCCACAGATGCAGAAATTGTCATCAAAGAGAACAAAAACGAAGAAATTGTCCAAATTCACAGTCAATAGCTTGATTTGATATGTATTATACTTATTTAAATATTGTAGAATGTTTAAATTGTCCCCCACTATTGCTAATGGGATATATTGAGATACTTTGTGGATTTGTATATATGTTGAACTCAATGTTGAAATATCAATGTAAATTTTGAACATGCTTTTTAACTGTGGTTTTGTGTTGTTATAGTACATCTTTTGCTAATAGGGGATTTTCTCTCCAAACAGTGGAGATTTTGCCAAACTATTTATTTAATTGTGAATGTTAAAATCAATACTACAACATCAATATTATTTTTTTATCGACGTTAGATTGGTTTCAATAATTTTGGTGTTATTACAAATATGCACGAAATGTTGTGACTTTTTATGCTAAATTTGTACACCTTTATATAATATGCAGGTGTGATTTAATATGGATACACTCATGCGATTTAAATCTGGGCTACTTATAAACGACCTATAATTGTTATACGATTGCCACAGAGCATTAGAAGTGTTCAATGGATATATTTCGGATGGCCAGTTGCAGATTAGAATGTGTGATGTATAATTTTGGCAGCACACTCTTATTCCATATTGTGTTGCATAGCACAAATGGTTTTCCAATTTCAAGGGTGTCGTACAATGTGTGCACATTCTTTCACTCATCATTGCAGTCGTCAAGCATTGGTGGCCTTAGACACAGATTTTTCATTTTCCTGTTGGTGACGTGACTATTACTTTGCAGGATGTCAATGTGTTGTAGAGATTATGTGTTGGATTATGCCCTAAGAACCAATCATATGATGATGGTATATGCATATATTGTATCATAATGTTCATAATTAATGGCATTAATCATTATGTTTATCTTATATTTTCGTTTTATGAAATAAACATAATAATGTCCCAAGAATTTAATTATTCTAAAATTATCCCTAGTTGAGTATTATCATTAAATGGGACAATGGTAATGCATTAAGACTAGTATGTGTAGGGATTGATGAAATAGTTCATGATATGAGATATCAAGTTAACACATAGGTACATGTTAGAGAACAATGTCTTTGGATTGACCACATGAGAAATATTACATGGATTATTATATGAAGTGTCATAAATATTTATCATAGTGATGATGGTGTAAATAATCCTTAGACTCGAGATCCTCAGAGATCCCAACATGAGGAGTTACATGCTTTGATACTACTAAACGTTACCCGTAAAAGGGTGAACTATAAAAGTAGTAATTGGATATATAATAAATCATGTAGTGGGATGTTAAGTGATCAAGAAAGGATTTGCCCCTCTTATATAATGGGAGTGATATCTTTGGGCCCCTTGGTTGAGTAAGACCATAAAATGCATGGCCATGCTCAAATGAGTCGATATGCGATATCGGACTCATTTGCTTAGATGTGTCAATTCGGGAATCAAGAAATACAAAGATTGAACTATACGAGCATGACACGCTCCATGGCTCATGTTCAATCATGATATCTAGGGCAAAGGGATTTAATTACACGGAAATATCTGTCACAAGAAAAGTAATGTCGAATTACTAATATTCTCATAACTTGGGTAGTATTGATGTGTTGTTAGACACCGCTCATTACTTTTTGGCATAAAATATATTTTATATCAATGCCAACGTTATGAGAACATATTGGGTCACACACTAAGATCGTATCCAAAAGAAGTGCAAAATTCATGTGATGAAATTTTGGTTAATTTAAGAATCTTATCGAGAATAGGAATCTATCGGGTTTTCGTTTTAAAACGGTTTTGGATTTAAGGCCAAAAGATTTTGGTTCTATTAATATTAATGAATCCAAAATGAGTTTTAGATTTATTAATTAAATAATAATCAAAATGGTTATTGGAAAATGAAAAGGCAGCCATGAATGTATATGTAATACATTGTAACTCATTTTATGAAAATGAAAAGGTAGCCATTTATTAGAAAATGAAAAGACAACCATGTGCAACATATTGCAATTCAATTTCTGGTATATGAAATGTGAAAAGGCAGCTGTTCACATGGATACAAATGAATAAAACCGTTGGATGCAAATGAAGAAACTGATGGGACACTTTCACTGAGAGAGTTTTCTATTTAAGGTTTCTTTGGTCAAGAAAAATATTGTTATTCTTCTTGAGTTCAGGAATTGCTATTCTTTTGTCTCTTCTTATTCAATAAAACTGCCAATTCTTATTTGAGAAATAAGAATAAAAACGAATTTTAAGTTGAGAACTCAAAATAGAAAACCAATCCTTTAAGTTGAGAGCTTGAGGGAATACCCGAGTAACAAAATCTTAGCTAGCACTAAAAGATTTTGTTATTTCTTTCTTTAGTTAATTGTTTGACAATTAACTTGAGGTTTGGAGACGATCGTGTGGATACCATAGAGGCAAGGCTATATTGGTTTTGCTTGTGATTCGACAATCAACAATCTCCAACAATTAACAAGGCTACACTACCGGTAAGGTAACAATCTTCACTACCAATTTGATTTCACTTCGTATGGATCCTTGGAGGGAACCAATTTTTTTTTAATTTCCGCTGTGTTCTTTGATTTGGTTTCCTACATTATGTATAGATAGAGAGCTTGTTATTGGTACAGTCAATAGCAAAGCATGGATGAGTGGACAAATGTGTGTTAGATTTTGTTGGGATTCAGTCTACCTATCTCTATAATTAGAGGAGGTCGTATTAGATTAAGGTGCCTAACTTGTGCATTGGTTGGCCCTTTTGCAGATGATGCTGCCGAGAAAGTATATATATAGCACGCACAAATATATATTATGCTGCTGTTTGATGGACTTTTACTTTTGGACAAATTCAGTATGGCAATGCACCTGATGTATTTACATATGTTGGAGAATTTGGAGTTTACATGACTTTAAAATTGGGGTAGTGTAGTCCTAACTAGTTTTTTCTGGCATTTTTGAGTGGCAACATTACCCACAACCGCAAAAATTATGGGGCCACTAGTGTTGCTACAAGTTAGAATGATGCTATAAATATTTTAATTTATTTTTACACTAGTAACATATTTGACTCGCCCAAGCCCATTGCTAAATGTGAGGTGAGGTATCAATGTTACTGATTATTTACAATTACTTATAAAAAGAATACTTTTTCCTATTTTAAATTGTTCTACCTTATTATTATAAATGGAATGTCCATTTCAATATATTTAGAGTTCTCACTCATTGCCGGTATATCGTGATTGACTGATGTGCAGGCATTATGACTAGTCATAATGGTTAACACATATTGATAATTTTATTATTTTTCATTTCTTCCAAATTTTTGTTACATGCATAACTTATTTGTGTGCTTTGCAATTGATATGGCAGCCTTATTTTGAAGAATTTCTTACTGCAATTCCATGATATTGTATAACTAGTCATGATATTTGGCGTATAATGGGGGACCTAATTCTTTGGGAGATATCCATTGCTTTAGAAAATGAAGTGCATAAAAAGAGGATTGTTGAACTCTCCTTTGAGGTCTTGATGGGTATCCAGGAGCTGTTCAATTTACTCACCAAGCATTCGATCCGCCATGACATATTACGAGACCCATAAAGCATGCGGCCAAAACTTGCAACTCGTTAATCTTTTGCAAGAACACTAGTTTTTCCGTAGTCAAACTCTAGTATATTACTAGGCCAAATTGTTTAGTAATTTTAGTAGCATTAAATTTTATTAGATTATTTATTTTGTTAGAATGCTAAAATTGTCTTAAAGGGCTGTCCGTTAATTCTGTTTTGGCCACATTATTTAGTTATTTTAATTGCCAAATTTGTAAGCTTGAAGGAGCCTTAAAGGGTCGAACCTCGAAGCCCAATTGGCATTAAAGTTTTTGTTCCCTATTTGTTTAAAGGCTGCCCTTCAATTCTTGAAGGAGTGGCTACCCCTTAGAATTATATTAGGATTAGGATTTTAGTTGTTACATTTTCAAGACAACTTGTACTCTATAAATATAGGTCATTAAGCCATGAGAAGAATAGACAAGTTGAGAATTAATATATGACATTACGTCCTTGAGAGTTTAAGTTCTTTCAAAAAACAACGGGCTTATCAAACTTGACCAGTTTGTGGTGCTTTTGAGTTTTATCAATCTAGTAGAACCTTAAATTGTGGTGATGCTTCATTCACCGAGTCTAGTGATTTTGCAAGTCTTAGGTCTTGTTCCCTTGTTGTGTATTGTTGGCTCGTTATCGATGTGAGGTGCATATCAGGTCTAGTCAATGGATTCTAAAATTAAAGGATGAGATGAAATAATTTGTACCTTTACCGAAGAGTTGGAGTGAAAATGCAGAGAGATTTGAAGTCCCCAGGAGTTACTCGAGTCATATAAGAAGCAACATTTTTGAATTGCAATTCGAGTGTAAAACTTGGAGATCAAAGGTCGAGAGATGAAAGCCCATCTCAATGAGGAGGGTCTAAAAGAGGCCTTTGCTGATAGAGATCCCGTCAAGACAATGCTGGCGGAGCTGGAAGTTTTAGCTCAACAGGGACAAAATGACAACAACAAATACAAAAAAAAAAGACGCCATGCTAAATATGTATTTGCAGGATAGAGTTAAGTATGAGGAAGAAAAAATGAAAGGAGGAGATAGGTTATAAAACTTCTATGTGTTATTCTTATTTTCAAGGAAATAAAATTGGCAATCAGAGGTCCCCATACTTTGGGATGTTTGGGATTGTATTTGTCATGTTGTTTGTTTTTTCACTCCGTAGGATATTTTATTTTAACACCCCTTTGGGTGTTCAAGATTTCACCACCCCTCAGGATGCTCTAGAGTGTGCAGCTTAACATAGTTGAACTGAGGTTACACGTGATTTCCTCGATTTATAGTCAAGCAAGGGGGCTTAGCCAACCTTAAACCGAGTCTAGGGTAACTTGTGTTCCCGTTCTCAATTTATAAGCAATTACTAATGCAAAAATAAACATAAAGGAAAGCATACTATTTATTCATCAAAGTTTCAAACATAGAAACGCTTTAAATTATTGACATGCCAAACTCAGGGTAATAAATCCCCTTCAATTGTTGCTAAGTGATAACTTCCGAATCTCTACACATCAATTACTCTGTAAGGACCTTCCTAATTGGCCTCCAGTTTACCAAGCTTCTAAGCTCTACTTGCTTCATTTTTGCATAGGACGAGATCCCCTGGCGTAAACTCATTGACATTTACTCTTTTGTTATAGTACTTTGCTATAGCTTGCTTGTATTGAACTTCCTTGACCGAGACTAAATCTCAGCGTTCCTCCAATAGATCCAAATTCAACTGAATCTCCTCTTCATTGGCCATGGTATTAAAGGCTATAATTTTGGGACTCAAGATTCCGATTTCTGCTAGGATGACGGCTTTGGACCCATACACCAAACTATAAGGGGTTTCCTCTGTCACCGCTCGGGGTGTAGTACGATAGGCTCAGAGGACATTTGGGAAGTTCTCCACCCAATCTCCTTTAGCTTTTTCCAATCGAGCTTTAAGTCCTTACAACAATGTGCGATTTGTGACCTTGACTTAGCCATTAGCTTGAGGGTGTACAACTGAGGTGAAGTTCTATTTAATCTTGAGCTCTTCACACTAGGATCGGAAGAGGTCATCTGAAAACTATTTTCCATTATCTAAGACAATAATATGAGGGATACCAAATCTGTAAACAATCTTGCTCCACACAAATTTCAAGACATTTTTCCCATTGATAACAGCTAAAGGTTCAGCCTCTACCCATTTGGTGAAGTAATCAATAGCGACTATTAGGAATTTCAAGAGACTTGGTGCTTCAGGAAAAAGTCCAAGAATATCAATACCCCACTGCATAAATGGTCATAGACTTTGAATATTAATTAACTCTATCTAAGGTCTTCCATTTGTTGGGGTATGAACCTATAGAAATGATCACTGAGTTGTCATACCTTATCAAATTATCTCTTCATCTAAGGTTATTTTCCTTCATTTGAGTTTTGAACTGGATTTACCGCTATTTGAGAGTCACTGTATACCCATATGTTGTGAGCATTCATTCTTTAGGCCAATTTGAGCCCTGTGTCAAAGCTTCATACTCAGCCTCATTGTTGGTCAATTTAAAATTAAATCGTAAAGTATACATGACCTCTACACCCTCAGGGCTTTGAAGCAACAGCCCTACTCCATTACCTTATTCATCAAAAGCACCATCAACATACCAAATCCATGCTTCTGAATCATCCTTTTCTCTTTCTTTAAACTTGATCGGCATTGAGAGCTTTGGCATCTGATGTTCTTGTAGTGGGTATCTCAGCTATAAAACCTACTAAAGTTTGAGCTTAATGGCTGTCCGAGGCTGATAATACATATCATGCTCTCCAAGTTCTATAGCCCACTTCGCTAATCTCCAAGAGGCTTCAGGTTTAGACAAATCTACCTAATTGGCTCATCAATAAGAACGCATATGGAATGGGTTTGAAAGTAGGGTCGCAATCTTCTGGCAGTATGAATTAAAAACAAAATCAGTTTTTCAACTGAGAGATACCGTGAATTGGCTTCTTGTAAGGCACAACTAACATAGTACATTAGCTTTTGCACATTGTTCGCATCTCGAACCAATACTGCACTAACAGCATTATTTGAGGCTGCTAGGTACAAATATAGGATCCCTTCTGGTGTTGGTACTATGAGCATCGGTAAGCTTGCCAAATGTCTTTTCAGTTCTTCGAAAGCTCTTTGGCATTCTTCATTCCATTTGAAGTTTTTGGCTTCTCACAGTATTTGAAAGAATATGCCTATCTACTGACCAAGATAAGAACCTATTTAAGTCTGTAAGCGACCCTGTTAATTTCTAAATTTTCTTCATGGTTTACGAAGGTGCCATTTCAGTAATAGCCCTTATTTTGTCAGGATTGGCTTCAATTCCTTGTTTAAAGACCATATACCTCAAAAATTTGCCTGATCCTACCCCAAAAGTTCATTTTTTGAAGTTCAAACGCATTCTGGCTTTTAACATAGTTTGAAGAGTTTCTTCTAAATCAGCAGTAGCGTTCTCAACCTTTTTACACTTTACCACCATGTCATTCACGTATACTTCCAAATTCTTGCCAATCTGATTAGAGAAAACTTGATTGACCAAGCACTAATAAGCTCATCCCACATTTTTCAACCCAAATGGCATCTTCTTATAATAGTAAATCCCCATTTCAATAATAAAAGCTGTCTTTTCAGCATCCTCTTCACCCATCAGGATTTGATGACAACCTTTGTAAGCGTTAAGGAACATAGAAACCTCGTATCCTGATGTAGTTTCAACTTTTTGGTTAATCATAGATAGAGGGTAGCAATCCTTAGGACAATATTTATTAGGGTCAGTGTAGTCGATACATTCACCAACTATCATCACATTTCTTGACCAAAACAAGATTGGAGAACCATGTTGGATAGAAGGCTTCCTTAATGATGTCCAATTGAAGTAGATTTTCCACCTCTTCTTAAATCACCTTGTTTCTATTTGTAACCAACGTTCTCTTCTTCTGTTGAATTGACTTTATCCTTGGGTCAATATTCAACTTATGCAACACCAAGGAATGTGAGATCCCTAGTGTATCTTCTAGGCTCCAGGCAAAAACTTCCTTATATTGCCAAAGGAGGCTAATGATTCATTTTTTTTCATCTCGGCGAGTAATGAAACTTCTACCTTGACCATTTTGTCTAGATGATTGTCGTCTATCACAACTTCTTGTACCTCATTTGTGATCTCTGGTGTTTTGACTGAACTTTTCATTGCTCCAACGTCTCAGTGGTCCCAATGTGCGACCTCAATATTTCCAAGAGCTTTAGTGTGGTCTTGAAGTGAGAGCTAAGGATTTCTATTGGAACTTGTGTATTCCCGAGGTGTAACCTCGGGATTTCCAAGGGAAACCAATGTTATATCTTTCTTTCCCATAACTACTTCCTGTGGTGCCACCTCGGGATTAAGCTGTGGTGAAATTGGGGCCGGGATAGGATAAACACAATTCATCAAGTTGTTTTACCCCATTATCGCGATGCCGAGGCACTCTCGTGCAGCATACTGATCCCTTCTCACAAATAGGGGTATTCATCGGGTGGGTTTTTCGGTTCGGGTTTATTCGGTTTTCGGTTTATTCGGTTTGGGTTATTCGGTTTTCGGCTGAACCCTAATTTATTTTTTTATATTATATGTAATTATAAAAATAATATATATTCATATAAATAATACATAAATATATATTATATGTAATTATACGTATAATATACATACATATAAATAATAAATAAATATATATTCGGGTTTCGGTTTGGTTTCGGTTTAATCCAAAACCCAAAAATCTAAAAATTCGGTTTTCGGTTCGGTTTGGATTCGGGCGGATATTCGGGTTATCCAAATATTGAATACCCCTACTCACAAATGCCACCCTATGTTTTGTTGGGAATTTCATGACCAAATGATAGGACGACCAGATGGCTTTGGCTTTGTTCATCCACAACCTCCCAATGATGACATTGAAAGGGGATGGTGTGTCTATCAGGCAAAAGTCTGTCATTATTGTCTTATGTCGAAGTTAATCCCCCATTGTGACCGCCAATTTTATTATTCCTATCGAGTAGACAACTTCATGAGCAAATATCACCAGTGGCATGCTTGATGGCTTCAAAGCGCCGAAATCAAATCCACATTTGTGGAAGTAATCGATGTACAGGACATCTACTGCCATCATCAAAGTACTCTCTTTGCACCTCTTTATTAGCAATTATCACCTTGATCACTAAAGCATCATTATGTGGGCTCATGGTTGCGATTGCGTCATCCTTTGAAAAGGTTATGACCTCAAATGGTTTGAAACATTTATGAACTAGCTCCTAAGGTGAGATTCTTCTATCATTGGATTTTATAGCGTACTGAGATTGTCCTTCTAGATATCCTCCAAATATGGCATGAATGATGCCAGTGACATTGCAATTATCATGAGGGGGGAGTTGAGATGGCTACAATTGTGTATGATTGTTCTGAAAGGAAACCAAGTACATCAAGCATCATAAATTTAAATTCGGTTTCCTCCAAGATCTATACGAAGTGAGATCAAATTGGGATTTAGGGATTTGTACCTTAGTAGTTTTCAGAAGAGTCAACTTTTAAAGAATACTGTATGTTGAATCACGAGTAAAACGATTCGATTTTGCCTATACGGCATCCACACGTGATCCAAACTTCTAGGTGTTGTCGCACAACCAACTAGAAACGAAGCACTCAAGATGGAATTGCTAGCTTCAAAAACTAAGTTCAAGAATTTTTCAGTTTTTCAGGGTTTCGATATTTGCATCTCTAGAAGTACTAGCCAAAGGGTTTTCTTTTCTTATTATTGGTGGCTGCTGAAAAATCCCTATTTATAGTCCTAGGGTGTAGTTCTAGAGTAAAACTCTTCTAAAAAGTTTTTCTTTGACTACTAAACCCTAGTCTAATTGGGATGTCCAGATTCAATGAATGTGATGGCTGCCAAGTATAAGACTTCTAACCCACTCGGATTTGAGCTTTAAAGCTTTGGATATTTCCATTGCTAAGTCCAAAACTATTTTATTAAAACCCAAACCTTTCAGTCTTAAACCCAAAAACCCTAAAGAGTCCTAGTCACATTAGAATTTCTGAAATTGCTCAAAATTCATCTTATGAATTTTATACTCCGTTTTGGATTCAATCTAAGTGTGCAACCCAATAGGTCCTTATAATGTTGGCTATGACATAAAACCTATTTCATGCCATAAGTAGTGAGCGGTGTCTAACAACACATCAAAGTTACCTACGTAATGAGAATGCTGGTGACTTGACATAACCTTATCCTGTGATAAACGTTATTATGTAATTCAATCCTTTTGCCCCAGATACCTTAATTGAACACGAGCCATGGAATGTGTTATGCTCGCATAATTCAATCTATGTATTTCTTGATTCCCAAGTAGATTCATTTGAGCAAATGAGCCAGATATCACATATCGACTCAGCACAACCATGCATTTTATAGTCTCACTCAATCAAGTGGCCTAAAGATATTACTCCTGTTATATAGGACGGACAAATCCTATCTTGATCACTCAACATCCCACTGCAAGATTCATTACATATCCAATTGTTGATTTTATAGTTCACCCTGTTACACATTTGGCAGCATCAAAACGTGCAATTTCTCATGTTGGGATCTCTGATGATCTCAAGTCTAAGGATCACATACATCATCATCACTATGAGAAATGCTTATGACACTTATATAACAATCCATGTAACATTTTTCATGTCGGGTCGATCCAGCACATAGTTCTCTAATATGTACCCATGTGTTGACTGATGAGAATCCAATATTCATAAACTTAACTATGTGTTTTTCATGCTTTTGCACAGATTTCTTTGAGATATGCTATGTTTATAAGAGAAATCACAGTATACTTGTTGATTCTCATCTTTTGCTCTTTTTGTAGGAAAAAGGGGAGAAAATCCAGCCATCTTCCAGAATTCATAACTCTTGATGAAAATGTCCAAATGAGATGATTGAAGACGATATGGAAAGCTGAAAAAGAGAGAAAAAACTTTCATGCAGAAAGTTTTCGCAAATTCCGAAAGCAAAGGGACCAAAACTGGACAAAAGCAGAACAACGTGCGAACCAAAGAAGAGGCGGACAGAAATTTTGCACCGCAGCGGCGGTCAGCCTTCGACTGCAAATGTGGAGTTTGCACTTTGAGTCCCTCATGTTTTTGAGCTTCACAATTGTTCCCCAATTTCTCTACTTGTATAAATACACCATTTTTGTATAAAAACAACAACATTTAAATAGTTAGGGTTAGTTTTAGATATTTTTCATATTTTCCACAACTCACAAATGTGAGTTCTTTTGGGGTCTAGGGTTGGCTCCTGTGGTTGAGAAAACTTCAATCTTTGGAGCTAACCTTGCTTGTAAAGTGTTGAAATTGGTTGAAATCACCATTCTTTTGATTAAGGGGAGTATTTTTTTCAATTCCTTCTGCTCTCAATGATTATATCTCCTTGTGATTGTTGTTTGCTTGAAGCCATGAGTGGCTAAATAGTCTTGGGTGATTCTTGGTGCTTGATGTAAGGGTTAGGTTTATTTTGATTCCTTGTGGGTTGTAGAGTGATGGGTTTGCAGTAATTAAAGTTTTCTTACTTGTATTAAATGAATGACATGCATTGAATGTGGCCACAGTTACTGTGTGTTCTTGGTGTTTGTGTGTGTTTTAGAACATGCATGAATTTAGGCCAAAAGTAGGAAGAACTACCTAGAATTCACTAAATTTAGGTGTTTGAGACAAGAAATAACCACCACATGAGCTTAATTGTGCATTAAAATTGTGTGGAAGCCATAGGTTTTAGTGTGCACAAGGTAAAAGTGAGACCGAAAGGAGATCTTCTATCCTTTAATTCCATTGAGACCGAAAGGAGATATGGAGTGAAAAATAGGTGGTTTTCTTAGATTAAATACTTAAACTAGGTAATGTGAAGTCGTTGGCTAAAACATCTAGAGCTAAAATTGTGCATTAAAGTTGTGTGGTAGCCATAGGCGCTAATGTGCACCAGGTGAGGATGAGACCAAAAGGAGATTCCCCATTCTTTAATTCCGATGAGACCAAAAGGAGATTCGGAGCGAATGGATGTAGTCACTTAGTTATGTTGCCCTAAACTCGGTTGCCCTTGGGAGTCGAAGTAGCCTACTCTTGCATTGAGCCCAAGGATCACCCTCCTTCCTCAATTGTGTGTTTCTTTCCTTGTTTTAGTTGAGTTGTTTAACGTAGCATTTAGATTCTAGTATTCCCCTTTATTTGCATACTTTTCTTCATGCTTCTTAGTTAAATATCACTCTTTATGTCATTGCATTAGGTAACATAGATAGCAAATAATTAATTGCACTTAAATTCTTATTTTGTCCCCTTCCATGTGGAAAATGATCCCTAAACTTTACTACAATTGATTAAGTGATGTTTAGGTGTAAATTTGTGTGAGTTTGAGCTATATTTTGACACACTTTTGCACGCACTAAACTACTCACCATTGACTTGATATCTCATATCATGACACAGGTCATTAGTTACTACACATACTAGTGTTAATGCACTTTCATTGTCCCATTTGACGATAATAGTTGACTAGGGATAGTTTTAGAATTATCAAATTTTAGGGACATTATTATATTCATTCATGTTACACAGATATAAAGTCAAATATAATAATGAAATGCCATAAATAATAAGCGTTTTGATACAATGTATACCCAAAATAATCATCACATGATTGGTCTTTAGGGTATAATCCAACATGTTTTGATATTGCTGATATGGCTAGTTCATGAAAGGGTCTCATCTCTATTTATAGTCTATTTGATGTGATGACGCGCCTTGTCCTCCTTGTCCCCCTTCTTGTTCTCTAGTGTGATGTCCACCTCCCCGGTCTTTAGGCTAAGGTTGGGCTTTATCAAAATAAAGATGCCACATTTGAATATATTGACCAAGCATCCGATTGCTAATGCAGTATTCAATTTTCTTCTGTAGATCTTTATAGTCTTTAGTGCCATGCCCGTGGTTATTATGGAAAGCACTCTACAAGTGTCACGATCGCTTGTGTGGTGCAACAGTCATTGGAACTGGAGGTCTAAGGAGATCCCTATGTATAGATAGGATCTCAGTGCAACTATTAGTGAGCGGGGTAAGATTCTTAACTTGAATCCAAGGTTCAAAGAGACTTCGGCTATAGTTCAGCCTGTCAAAAGCACTTTTTTGGGCACCTTTTCCTTTGGAATTCTTCTGGTGCTTTCTCTCACTCTTCTTATGCTCCTGTTTCTTCTTGTTGATTTCCTATCCTTTAGTGTAACTTTCCACCATCTACCACAGTGTTTGAGTATCAGTAAGTGTGTCTCGAACCAATTTGGTATAGAATGGCCTTGGGTTTGGACTATTCATGAAGGTTAAGATTACTAACTAATTAGTTTGGTCTACCACTTGTAGACTTTCATCATTAAACCTCTCCACGTACAACTTCAAGGACTCATCTTTCCTTTGCTTGAGATTCATCAAATCTGTAATAGTTTTCTGGAACTTCTTTCTCTAGAAAAAGTGGGTATGGAAAAGCTGCGCTAGCTGTCTAAAAGACGAGACACTACCTCTGGAGAAGCCATCAATCTATACCTATTCTTTTCCACTAAGGTATATTGAAAACGCTTTACACATTACCTCTATTAGGGTACTTTTAAACTTCATTGCATACTTGAATCGTGAGAGGAAATCTAAAGGGTAAGAGTCCACCTCATAAGTTGGGTTCCTGTCAGGCAAATTGAATCCTACAAGTGTAAGATATTGAATGATGTTCGGTGTGAAAGGTGTTGGAGCATCTCCTTTATCTTCTAATCCCAACAAATCTTAGATGTCATATGTTAGACTTTTGCTAATCTGAGAAAAGTCATTGACTCGTGGGTGTTTTGCGCCATGAGTCAATTTAAAATTGGAAATACCAAATACAGCAAGCAGCGAAAATTTTATTTTTTTTTCCTTCAAGGATCCTTACAAAGTGAAATCTAACCGATTGTGAGGAATTTTACTTTTATTGGTAGCGGTAGAACTTTCTTGCAAAAATTGTTGATCGTCGAACTACAAGCAAATCCATCACAGCCTTGTCTCTTTGGTATCTACACGATCATCTTCAAGTCTCAAGTTAATTGTCACACAATTAACCAAAGAAAGAAACAACAAAAATTCGTGAGTGCTAGCAGCAAAATTTCTGCTTTTGGTTTTTCAGGATTCAAGCTTCTCAAGTTTCGGTTTTCTCCTTGTTTCTTTGACAAGAAAACAACTGCTATTTTTTCTCTAAATAATAGCTAAAGTGCTTGTTGTGTTCTTGAAAAGATGGCTGCTCTTTCTTCACAAGAAAGAGCCAAAAAATATTTTTCTAAACAAGACAACAAGGATCAATTTTGGGGTTTTCTTTTTGTTGTAGAATTTTTTTCTCCAAGAAAAATTGATTTTTGGCTTTTGATGCAACAAACGAAGGTGATTTTTCTACTCATGTTAGGGTTGTATGGCTGCTGAAATTACAAGTCCAGATATATAGAAATAGATTAGGGTAAAACTTCTTCTAAAGAGTTTTACTTGAATCACAAATTCTAATCTATTTTGGAACTTTTTAAATTTCAGCAGCTGCCAAAAAACAAACCATTCAAAATTAGAAACTCTCTAATTTTGATTTTATTTTTTAATTAATAAATCCAAAACTGTTTTGAATTTATTAATAATAAAACCAAAATCATTTAGTCACAAATCCAAATACCGCATTAAGCTGGAAAACGTTCTAGAGTTCTATTCACAATAGGATTCTTAAATTAACCAAAAAAAATTCATCACATGAATTTTACACTTCTCTTGGATACGATCTAAGTATGTGACCCAATAGCTTCTTATAACGTTGGCAATGACATAAAATTTATTTTATGTCATAAGCGATGTGATGTCTAGCAACACAACAATACTACCCAAATTATAAAAATGTTAGTAATTTAATATTACTTTTCTTGTGATAGATGTTATCATTTAATTCAATCCTTTTGCCCTAAATATCTTGATTGAGTACGAGCCATGGAGCATGTCAAACTCGCATAGTTCAATCATTGTGTTTCTTGATTCCCAAGTAGACACATCTAAGTAAATGAGTTCGATATCACATATTGACTCATTTGAGCACGGTCATGCATTTTATGGTCTCACTTGATCAAAAGGCTCAAAGTTATCACTCCCATTACTTAGGAGGAGCAAATCATATCTTGATCATTCAACATCTCACTACATGATTTATTACATATCCAATTGTTACTTTTATAGTTTACCTTTTTATGGGTAACATTTAGTAGCATCAAAACATATAACTCCTTATGTTGAGATCTCTGATGGTCCCAAGTCTAAGAATCACTTACACTATCATCACTGTGAGATATCATCACTATGAGATATGCTTATGACACTTCATATAATAACCCAAGTAGCATTTCTCATGGTGGGTCAATCAAGTACATAATTCTCTAACATGTACCTATGTGTTGACTTAATATCTCATATCATGACACATTTAATCAGTCACTACCCATATTACTTTTAATGCATTATCATTGTCCCATTTAATAATAATACTTGACTAGCGATAATTTTAGAATAATTAAATTCTTGGGATATTATTATATTTATTCATAAAGCGCGGATATGGAATAAAAAATAATAATAACAAATTGTCATAAATTAAAAACATAATGATACTTAGGGTATAATCCAACATCTTTCGCCCTAATTCCAGAATGACCATTGTGATAATTTTCACCGGCATGACCGCATGAAAGGCTGAGGGCTCCTTCCAATCATCATTTCTCCTTCGGCGTGCATATCCCGGGCCATCTTATCTCTGACCACCCTCAGAGGGTCACTTATTATGTCTAACTCTTTGAAATTCTCAAATTTGTGCAAGGTTTTGCTCCATAAAAGCTCTCTCATCTTCCTCATATTGCCTACGTGCTAGCGAATCATTGTGGTTTGTGGCTGTATGCCGCGAATGTCCACTTTTATGGCTGGAATGATGTTTAGATCATTTTGGGATGTCTTTTAAACACAAAGGATTATTTTCAATAGGACTCGAATGACTAAGCCGTGCCACTGCTTGACTAGTACTTTCAGTTGCTTTGCGTCCACAAGAATGAGTATTCACCATTATTGAAACTAGAGGCAAAGAATGCGGATGTTCCTTCTAAAGAAAACTCCCAAGTTTTCCATAGACAGTGCCAATTGATAAAGGCCTAATCCGCGGCCTCGATCTAGTAACTGCAACTCGCAAGTTTATTGTCTGCTTAATTAATCATTCACTTGCAAAACAAATCCCGGAGTGGTTCTTCGGGAGAGATGCTCTGATGCTTAAATCGAAGTCCTGATCTTAATTTCTCAAATCGAAATGTTCTATTAGAAAATAGATTTTTCTTCCCCCTTTACCTGATAGCTCAATTGAGCATGTATACTTTATCTCTGAGATCCATGGGATATGGTTGTAACAGTTGGTCCCATGTTGTCACAGTTCTCTACAAATATTGCATGCCATTATCCATTCATAGATAGGTTCGAACTTGCCGAGTTCTCAAGTTGCTAACGTGGTCCGAGATTCTACGTAGTTGGCGTGGTTTCCATATACTTTTCCCCAAGCCTGAAAGTTGAGGTCTTACAAACTTACCAATTTCCGAGATCCAGATGTATGAGATGTCGAGATTAAGGTTACGATGTAGAGATCATACATATGTGTGAATTGTTAAGATTAAAGCCACAACTTAGAGATCTCACATATATATATGAAATGTCGAGATTAAGGTCACGACGTAAAGATCCCATATATATAAAGGTTAACGTGTAAGTTTAATTTAATATGTAGATATCAAAATATAGAGACCTACGTATGTAAAGATCCTATATATATCACATATAAATAGAAGATGTACGTGAAAAATAAAAGGGTAGACTTAAACTATTGAACAATAATTGATACATGATGATAACTGGCTTAAAGTTAAGAGTGCTATGTTAACACACTAGATTGGAGGTCAAAAAGAGTCCTCATCACTAATTGACGGCTTTATAAGTATTATTTTTTTATGGTTAATAAAATTATGGTTATTGTGGACAACAAAGGGCTTACTATGACGTATGACATTGCCTCCCTTCTTAAAAAAATTTATTTTCAAAATTTCTTTTGAATTTAAAAATTGTAGTTCATTTTCAATGAAAATTCTTATATTATATTATTAATAATGATCATGAACTGTTAACAATTAAAAAATAAGAAATAAAAAAAAATTTATTTAATAATGCAATTAATATGTTGTATACTTTAAATTAAAAAAATTATATATACTAAAAGTAAACCTTTTTTTTTAAATGGATTGAAGTTTTATTTTGCATTTAGCTATATATTTTTCTATGCTGCTCTTTTTCTTTCTTTTCTTATATATCGTAATCCTTACATCACTATGATACAGCAATGGAAGTGCATATTTTATGTTTCTTTTGTTGCATATTGCGACAGTGCATTTTTTTTTTCAGTTTACTGTTTATCCAATTAAAATGAATAAGGTTACCTTCAGTCTTTGCTGCACATCTGACACGATTAAACCATTTTAATTCAATTACCCAGACAAGAGGTTCTTATTCAATGTAATCATTCACTTCATCTCAATATGCACCTACTTTGCGTAGAAAAATAAATGTACACAGTCATTGAAAATATATATACAAATAAATAATAATATTCTCCATGAAACATTGTAATATCGACAAAACTGACATTTTTTAGGTCCCTTTTCTTATTACGTAACAATTTGACTCATATGTTGATTAGCTTTAGATAAAATGTCAGAAGGAGAAAGGGTGTGATATTGATATTCCAGGAACGTATAAAAAATGTGGCCCAAGTGTCAAGAACTTAAGATAGTATTCAGAAGATTTTATTCTAATAAAATTTGGAAGAAAACCATAACTAAGACCATGAAAGTAATTAATTCTTTGTTTTGGAACTTAATTTAAACAAAAAAAAAATGATAAGGCTTTTTCCCTCGGATCCCCTTCAACTTTAATCGAAGGTCAAGATAGTATTATTTATCCAATACATTAACTTAATCTTAACTTCGCGATGAGAATTTGAATTACAATTATGATGATTTTTGTAAGTATTTGTGCATTCATGTAATCAGAATTTCTAAATTCGAAACTATTATTTAGTTATCACTCGAATGTATAGCTGTAATCAGGATTGAAGTTTTAACAATTCGTTGTCATGCTATTATTTAGAAATTTTGGTATTACTGATTAGGTGGTTTATTAGAATGATGGTATATATAATGAAAAATTCTAATAACATGTGATATATAATAACTGACAAAATGAACATCATTTTCTTTCTATTAATTTCTTTATAATTTTGTTTGCCATCTCGAATAAATGATGAAAGCACAAAGTGTACATTTCAAAAACGAGGGAAAAAATTGTCGGCTTGTTGGCTTATTTAATTCAGTTTAGATGCATCACATGACATCATGGCATGTCTAGAAATTTCAATAATTTTAATACAATAATTGTCAGCCCATGTATTAAATCTTGGATGAATTCTCGATTTGAAATATTCCCTTCATAGGCTAAAAGACAGTAGATGCTTTTATACGTAACGCTGACGAGAAACTTTTTTCTCCAAAATAATACAGGAGTTCGTGGTATGTTGTATCACACTATTTGAATTTTTTTGATTTTTAATTGTGTTTTTTTTTTTTAGGTATTTTGTTAGTTGGAGTAAAGTATAAATTAACCACACTAAGCCCACTACGTACCACAGCACAGGTTAAAGATGAATTTGTTTAGTTAATTGACTAATAATTAAAAAATATTGATCACGTATAATGAAATAAAAATTGGTCACGTATAGTAAATTATATGAATACTTTAATCAAACTAATATGTAAAAAGTGGGAAACACATTGATGTAATATCATGTATCTCAAGTCCACCACTTTCAATTCCCATCATATCTTTCCTTTTGTTGTCTAAGGAATTCACAACCGCTATTAAGAATATGTACTGAATAAATTTTGTTTTTGTGTAATAATCCGTAAAATACATAAAAAATATAAATTTTACTGGGCAAGTCTTATGTGATAAACTTGACCCAAAACCCAACATATCTTCCCTTGATCTATATAAGAAGCCGAGCGCTACGAACTACATAGTACATACCTTATCCATCCGGAGCTCCCGCGGGTCACGTGCCAGGTCATGTTGCCGGTATCCACGTACCCTTTTAAATTCCCCCTGATAACATACATATGTGTGGCATAGGCATGCGTGGATATATGTATCCGGCAGAACTGTAAAGCTTTTGTGCACAAAAAGAGAAAATTAAGAAATACTAAAATCATCTACATTTACAAAAAAAAAAAAAAAAAAAAGAAAAAAAAGAAGGCTTCGGGCCAAATCTTCTGTTGTTTGAATCCTGTAACTTCTCATCATTAACCGGAAATTCATCATATAAAAAATTTCCTCCACCATATCAGTACAAGTTTGTTGGAAATTTAGGATTTAGAAGAGTCGAAAAAGGACAATAAAGTCTCATGGTAGTGTATTTTACTAGATTTCTCTAATAAAAAGGAATGACATTAGCAAAGGGTGGTTTAGAACTTAAACAAATAATTTCATATGGAAGTAAATGACAAATTAGAACTCCAATTTTTAACAGGACAGAGGTCACATTCATTAGGTTTTTTTTATTTTATTTTTTATTTTTTTGTACGTAATATAACCTATATATTTGTCATAGAAGTACAAATTACAGCAAATCTTTAGTAGCCATCTTATGTGCCTGACTTACTACTTTCATAGGGGATTTGACAAAAACACATTCACCTATTTGTTTAACTAGCTATAATATGTCTATTACTATACTACTAAGCATTATGCTTACTTCCCCTGGTCTGATTAGTGCCTGGAGTGAGATTAGGGAATCGGTTAATACAAGTACTTTGGACCAACCCTTGAAACTGATACCAGAAGTGCATTGAGTATTGCCAAAAGTTCTGCTTGTTCATGATTTACCCAATGTTATCAGACTCAACCTAGTCATTGACTCGGTCGAGACTTCGGGTCAATGGATTAATGGTTCAACCGGTGGGTCAATGGTTCAACCGGTGGGTCAATTACAAAATTAATAAAAAATAAAAATAATATTAAAATATAGAGAAAATATAAAATATTAACTTACAAGCAACGAAACAAATAATATTGTTATAAAAACATAATAAAATCCAAAATCCACACTCATAAGTCATAAGAATTGATATAAAAACGTCATCTAAGTAAAATAATAAGAAAAAGAATGAACAACATACATCCTACTGGCCTAAATATAAAAATAAAAGTTGCAACACAAACAAAAACAACACACATCCTACTTGCTCCTCCTTCATATTCCATGCACCCCAATCTTGGCCAAATTCTAGAACCTCATCTCTTCTACTATTAGCATTTGCTTCATTGCCAAATCCTTTGTTTCCATTGCCTTCCTCGTCTCTATTTTCATTCCCATTGTTATCATCTTCTTCATTATCAATTTCAAGCTTTTCCACGTTTAAGATATCTACAATATATATGTGGCACATTACTTCAAGATAAAATAATATGTGCTAAATCATTTCAATTAAACAACTAAAGCAATTAAAATAAATTACTATCATCATTTTGGTTGTTTTGAATAGAACATGCTCCTAGCTCACGACGAAATGTCTCTACTTCATCACTTGTTAAAGATGAAGGCTCATCCTCTAATATCCACGCGGCAATAGAAATAAATTCTTCAAAATCAATGGGATCATAATTTCGACCTTTGAAAAAATTCCTGCATAAAATTCTCATTCAAGTTACCAATGATATATTTTCAAAGAAAAAACAAGCTATAAAAAAAAATAAAAAGAAAAAGAAAACTAGGGATAATTAATACCTCTGTTGTAGCCTTAGATTATAATGGACATATACAAGATCATTGAGCCTTTGACGCTCCAATCTATTTCTTTTTTTAGAATGGATGTGCTCAAATATACTCCAATTACGCTCACAACCCGAAGCACTACATGTTTGGCTTAAAATACGAATAGCCAACTTTTGGAGAGTTGGTACATTACTTCCATAATTTAACCACCATTCATCTACAAATATATTATCCAAAAAAAAAATAGTTTTTCTAAATCCCATATAATCACAACAATAAAAAAAGAGGAAAATAAAATATAAAGAGATAAAAGAAATGAATAGGTGGCATAGATTTACCAGGACACATCACATTGCGATCACATATTGCAGATACTCGTCCAAAGTCTCCTTCGGCATTTCGATATATATTCATCTCACTTGTTAGCTTGCTTCGCAAAACTTCATTTTCATTATAATACTTCTCAATAGCATCAATAACTCCAGAAACAGTATGACTTGAATCATCCTTGTAATGGTAACGAGGATTCAACCAATAACCAGCAGCGTGCAAATTTTTGTAAAGTTGAGAATCCCATCGAGCATCAAGGATTTGAATGTAAGGCTCCACTATTTTCATATTCCTTTGAAACCTTCTTAACATCTCAGCTCGTGCTTGATGAATAGCCTCATACAAGTAGCCCATTGCAGGCCTATCATCACTATCAACAATGCGCAAAACACGAACAAGAGGCTCAATCAATTGCACAATAGTTGCACATTTTTTCCAAAATTGCCGGTCCAACAAATTATCAACAAATTTATTTGCTTTACTCTCATTTAGCATATGCTGAAAGTGTCCATTCTCTAGGTGTCACCATAGCCCTCAACACATCCTTTGGGGCTAATAAGCTTTGCAATGCAATAAAGTTAGTGGCAAAGGGTGTAGGAGCAGGGCGAAGTATTTCACACCCATTGGTATGTTTCCTCATCAAATGCAAAGCAAAACAGTGATTGTATACATACTTGGTGATATTTGAAGCTTGATTGACAACAAAACGAACCTCATCCAACTTCCCAATATCTTGTAGCATTAAATTGATGCAATGGGCTGCACAAAGAGACCAATATAGTGTGCGAAACTCTCTTTCCAATAGCCTACCCACAACAGCATAATTGGCAACATTATCAGTGACCATGTGCACTACATTTTCTGGACCAACAAAGTTTACAGCTTCTCTAAATAACTTGTACAACATCTCTGTAGTCTTTGAAGCATCAGAAGCATCAACAGATTTCAAGAACACGGTTACTTTTGGACAATAAACTAAAAAATTACTAAGAGTTCTCCTGCATTGGTCTGACCAACCATCAGCCATGATAGTACAACTAGTCTTCTTCCATATAGCACGAAAGCCTTTAACAAAATTTCTAGCCTCCTCAACATTCTTTGTCAATAAAAAGCCACGAAGATCATGAAAACTTGGACCTTTATAACCAGGACCCATGCTAGTTATAGCATCTATAGCATGTTGATAATACAAAGAGTTTGCGGTATTGAAAGGTATGGATGCATCAATCATCCATTTTGATATAGTAAGATGGCACTTCTCTGTTGCTTGTTTGCTATGCAAGACACTCTTGAGAGTAGGTTGAGCTCCAGTAGTTGTTCTTGGCATGAAATAAGCCCCTATCCCTTTTGCTTTCCCCTTCCCTCTTTTGCTTTGACTTCCTCTAGTAGTAACAGTGGTAGATATACCCTTTCCTTTAGAATGAGGAGGTGGCATAGATGTTGCTAGAATCTCTTCAACTTCATCATCATCATCATCTTTGGCTATATACATGCACACTTCACAATCTTTAAGCTCTAGAGCATAAGGATTATGTTCTACTAATAGTTCTTGTGCCTTTCTCTTTTTTGTAGCATGTTCATCAATACTTTTTTGCATTTGATAACGAACATCAGGGGGTACCTTTTTACATGCCTCTGCTTGGCCCTTTACCCACGCTAAGTGTTGTTTGAACCGATTAATTCCACCACCTTTTATCTTTTTTCCACAATACAAACATATTATTGTCCTTTTACTCTCTAAAATTGATTGAGTGCAATGTCCCCATGCTAGATCAGATTTTCCTTTAAAAAGCCAAAAAAATAGTCACATTCTACTTTAGTTTTCAGCAAAAAAAATCAGAAAAAAAAGACTGAAAAATCAGTCGACAACATCTATACCAATTCGATTCAATCCAGCAACAACCAGAAACAACCAGTAAAAACAGTCCACAAACAACCACAAAAATAGTCCCATTCTACTTCAGTTTTCAGCCCAAAAAATCAGAAAAAAAGACTAAAAAATCAGAAAAAAATGACTGAAAAATCAGCCAACAACATCTTTGCCAATTCGGTTCATTCCAGCAACAACGAAAAACAACAAGCAAAAACAGTCCACAAACAACCAAAAAAATAGTCCCATTCTACTTCAATTTTTGGCCAAAAAAATCAGAAAAAAAGACTGAAAAATCAAAAAAAAAAAAGACTGAAAAATCAGTCGACAACATCTATGCCAATTTAGTTCAATCCAGGAACAACAAGAAACAACCAGAAAAACCAGTCCACAAACAACCAAAAAAATAGTCCCATTCTACTTCAATTTTCAGCCAAGAAAATCAGAAAAAAAAAAAGACTGAAAAATCAGTCGACAACATTTTTGCCAATTCGATTCAATCCAGCAACAAGCAAACACAACAAGCAAAAATAGTCCACAAACAACCAAAAAACTAGTCCCATTCTACTTCAGTTTTCAGCCAAAAAAATCAGAAAAAAAAGATTGAAAACTTAGTCTACAACATCTATGCCAATTCAGTTCAATCCAGCAACAATCAGAAACAACCAAAAAAATAGTCCCATTCTACTTCAGTTTTCAGCCAAAAAAAATCAGAAAAAAAGACTGAAAAAAGGCTTGCAAAATATACCTGAGGAAAACGATGGCAAATAGTGATGCTACTGCAGGCCAATCCAATCCCCGGTCTTGCAAAAATTAGAGCTACAAACGGAAGATAGTGTCGGCGGTGCTATCAGTTTGATTTCTCAGGTCACCAAGGCTGAAGCGAGATCGAACTCATCTAAGGCGACTGAAGGCGAAGACGAAGAGAGTTGAAGGTGACCGAAGGCTGAAGTGTGACCGATTGAAAGAGTGAAGAAGAAGACGGGGGTTCAGAGCTTCGGTCGATTGAAGCTTGAAGAAGAAACATTGAAGAACCGAGCGAAGCAGAAGTAGAAATTTCTTATACCTAAATAAGACAAAACGGTGTCATTTTTTAGTTTTGGGCGAACCGAACTGGATGGACTGACTCGGACCAGTCTGGGGTCCGATTCACCAGTTGAACTGGCCGGTCCGAGCCGAGTCTTATAACACTAGATTTACCACAATAATCCTTTTTTCTTTTGAAGCCAACATTCTTCCTTCGTTAACCTTTTAGGAACCAAATTGTTACTCTAAAACTTGTTAAAAAAATTTAGCACATAAGGGAACAAATTAGAAATACAGAAATAGCATTCAATTGCTAATTTATCAAAATTGTATTTCATTTTCAACTCATAAGCTTTTCAATTATGTAGAAACTTCTCATGCATCGATACCTTAAAAACCACTCAACTCATACAATACTTAATCATTGAAGCCTCCTTGATTCACCACTACTTAGAGGTACTCATTCATTTCCTTAAGCAAATTGTCTATGTGTTAGTATTTTGTAGGTACCACTTAAATCGAGTAAGACTTAGTGTCTAATATTCATTCTCGGAATTTTATTAATCTTGTAAAACTCCCTTATCAAAAACAATCTTATTGACCAAAAATGAGATACTACACCATCTTTGAACTCATTGAACTTTTTATTCTCTCTTACATTACCACTTTCCATCCCCTCTAAGATGTCACTTTGCCTCATAAATGTGAAGCTGTATGTTTGTTGTGTTAGCATTTAGTTACTTAACAAGTCATATCCATTGCAATATTTTGTCACTTTATTCATTAGCCTTTGGTTTTGTGGTCATTTTCCTAGTCTTACTTATGTGGGTTCATTTAAGTTAATACTTTGAAGACCAAAGACTAAGAGCAATCTTATAGAGGAGTAGGAACTTATTAAAAAAATAAATAAATAAATTGTCCAAGTAATGTGAACCACATAGGAAAGAACACTAGAAATCCACAACTAAGATGGATTTGACCCAAAGACTTCCAAACAAAATGAAGAGAACAAAGCGATTGAAGACCTCAGCCCCGGGCTAAGTAAGGAACTAAGAACTTTGGTGGTCAATGGATGAATGATGCCACAATTTAGTGGTTCAAATAGATTGATAAGTCAAAAACACCACAAGGATATAAACTTGACAAGTTTAAGTTATCAAGAGAGAACAAAGTTAGAACAAGCCTCACCAATAATTTCACTAACCAAAAATTTGAACTTCTTACAAACGGGATGGCCTTCTTTATATAGGCAAAAATCTTACAACAAAACAACTAGGAGAAAAGATAAAAATTGGGACATGGCCATCCAAATGGAACCTTTATCATACACTAACCCTTAGGTAAGGTTTTAGGACATAATTGTAAGGAAATTACAATTTTAAAGAAATTACAACAATTTACAAATAATTATTAATGGGTTGGATCAAAGTACAATTAGCCCAAATTGTCACGAGATGAAATAACGGCCTTTAAACTTGGATAAATTTTTAAAGCTACTTCTTGGGCTCGAACTTCATCAATGAACCCATTTAGAAGCCTCATTTATTTGTTTCATTCTTACCCCTATAATTAGTCCATATATGAACAACAAATATTAAAATACATGCTAAACCTCACACACTATGGATCTTATGGGGTGCTTGGTTTGTTTAAAGGAATGGAAAAAGTAATGGAAATGATAATAGTGGGGAATGATAATGGGTTCTTTTATTATAATTGTGATGGTTGGTTTGTACTGAGGAATTATTATAATTACTAATAATGGTGGTTGGTTTGTGTTGGGGAATGATTATAATTGCCAATAATGGTGGTTGGCTTGCAAAATCTTTAGGAATGAAAATCTAGTTAATTTTTTATTTTATTTTGAATTCTAAATGTACTATAATCACATATAAATAATGGTATTAATAATGAAATATGTTAAATTTATTATTTTGCATTTTCATGCCTAATGTAGTATAAAATTTTTTTATTAATTATGTTTAAATTATAAATAAAACAGGCCAAAGAGATTTCAAAAGGTTGTCATTTCTGGTTGGCAATTGTGCAAGATTGCCGTTGAGGTTCATGCAGAAACTTATTGCCAAAAGCATTGGTTTACTTGATGCCCCTCAAAACTCCAAGTGAAAATTCTAGCACTCAATTACCGAATTGTCCCTGTCTGTAAACCCGTAATTTGACAATTTGGTTTGTTGTAGTGTATGAACTAAGGAGTTATAATGCTATTTACTTTGTTCATTACACTTTGGAAGTAAAAACTGAAAATGTCTAATTGAACTCAAGCTATGTGCAATATGAGATTAATTTAATTATGAATTTCCAAATAGACTTCTTTCTTTTGAATACAATAACTGGTGCTTGGCAAAAAGATTCAAAGCAAAGAAAGGAAGTAATCTTGTTTCATGATGGTTGGTTATAAAGGTTTAAATTCTGTATATAATGAAAATCACACTAAAGAAATTTTCAATGCGTCCTAAATAATTACTTACAAATGAAAATATCTCATTCTTCAACCTGTCCATTCTACAATCTCAAAAGCTACAATCTTAGAAGCTAGCTACATTCTACATCCATACTTTTGTGAACACAAAAAATTCAAAGGCGTCTATCCATATCAAACTTCTTTTTTACTTAAAAAAAATATGAGTTAAACATAAGATGCATACATCATCCAGTACTAGTTACATTCCAAATAAGTTCAATGATGCAGAATAACCAGGTTAACAAAACAAGGTTTGTTTTCCAAATCTAAAGACAATATTATAGTTACAAAATAGCCAACTAATACAAAATAACCTAGTCACGTAACATCAATGGCATCCCAAATCTATATTAATCACCAAAACCTTATATACCAAAAGAATATACTCCAACACTTGATTCATGGATTAGAAGACAGATAAAGAAACCCAAGTACATAAGATCTTCTTAAATAACTTGGTAAAGAAAACATAACAAGAACTTTGGCTAGATCATTATAGCAAATTTTAGCAACCTTACCAACTTCCATTTGAGATATTCTGATATTAAGAAGTTCATTAATGACCTCTTGCATTTTCTCATCAGTTAGAGATTTAAGCTTAGACTCTGCAGTTAAAGCATTGGTAGCTGTGGTATATTGTGCTGCCATTACATCGCAAAACTCAAGTTTAGAACTAAATTTATCTAACCTCACATCAATAGTATTCGGAAGTGTTGCTAATTTCTTGTTCTTGTAAAAACTTTCCCTTCTTGGTGAGAGTTTTTTGCGCTTTTTTGTTGTATGAGTACTTGATGAACTAGCCATCAAAACCCATTACAAATTCTTCTTCACTATCAAAAGAAAAACAAACCGTTATATCATTGGTGTGATTAGCATCAGCACTTGCTTGAGCTATATCGTAAGCTTTGAGTCTTGTGGCTCTGTCCTTACACCGCACCAAGTCTAGTTTGTACAAATAGAGGAATATGAAATTCCACAATCCAACAGCATTCTTGTGATTCTACAAACAAAAAAAAAGTACAAACACAGCATAAATAATTTTAGAAGGTCAAAAATATAGGCACAATCCAACTGTAGCATGGATACACTATGCAAGGAAGAGTTGAAACTATGAAGAGACGAAAGTGGACAAAGTTAAGAATCCAATAATTTTTTCAGTTACATGCTCATACCATGCACTATTCATCAAACCATTGCTTCTCACAATTGATCTTATGCTCAACATCATCCCATTGACAGCCACTTTGCATGCACATTTCAGAAAGTGAATTGTACTTGTTTCTTAGCCATTTGATATTTGAGTGAATGTGCGGATCAACTTCCTTATCAAAATTAGGAATCTTGCGTAACAGTGTCTTGTGTATTCTAGCAATATAATTATTCTTGAATCCGCCATCTACTTTTCATAAACGATCAAAAGCTAATTCTTGTAAAGTATCAACCAAAGCTTCAACCTCTTCATCTTTCCAGTATTGCTTGATCTTTCCCCTTCCACGAGTAACTGTCGATGTATTCATTCCTAGCAAAAAAAACATAGATATTTATGTTAGGATTATTAAGAAAATGGTATAGAACATAAATAATATGTTGGAAAATATAAAATAGGGTGAATATGATGTGTGTAGTTCCAAAGTAGTATAATAACACACTTATAAAGCAATAATATCAAATACAAGGTCTTTTTCTTTCTAGTACAGTCAAAGAAGTCAACACATCAAAATGTTCTAATATTACTTAATGGAAATACTTCTTAAATTACTAATCCATATGATCCTAATCAGATCTAGCTATCCAAGTGTTATACATATTAGTTGCCAAATTATTTCTAGTTGCTAACCACTCATTAGTTGGATTAATATGCGAAATGTATTCTGCTTCATCATCTTCATCACTTCTCTCCCTCACTTTCTTGTTCATCTTCCATGATTGATTATTGTGGATCAAACCATACACTTGCGAATCAAGTTGTGTAGAAAGTAGCACGACATTAGAAGTTGCACTTGAATTTGAATTAAGAAAAATGAAGTCGAAGCAAGGAATTTCCATCCTCTTTTAAACAATCCAAAGCAACTCTCAATGACATTTCTTGCTTTGGAATGTTTCATATTAAAGTACTCCTCTGCAGTCTCTGGTCGATGACCATCGAATTCTTTGAGATGATATCATTGCCCTCGATATGGAGCAAGAAATCCATTTGCATTACAATATCCAGAGTCTACCAAGTAATAACAACCTTCATATTGAACAACAAATTAGGGTTGGGTAGATTATCATAATGAGAAATGAAAATTTTTAGCAAACTAGATATTGTATCACAAATTTACCTTGAGGGACTCTTAGACCATGAGGCCTTGAGATTGCATCTCGAAGTATACGGCCATCATGCACGGAGCCATTCCAACTAGGCAATACACATATGAATTGCATGTTGGGACAACAAACACGTAAAACATTTGTTGAAATACATGCTTTTCTTATGCGATAGCAGGGCTTATCTTCACTAGGAGGTGTAACTTTAATTCATGTTCCATCTAAGACTCCTAGACAACCCTTCAATTTTTTTTTAAAAAAAATGATTTAGTACTTATAACTTCGATATAAATTTATTATATGAAAAGTATTTCATATTGGTAGTGTATTTTACTTATAATATTAAAATAGCTAAAAATATTTTCATATTTCGTCTTGACAATCATGAGGAAAAAGCTCCGGCTTCTTTAGTAAATTATGATACAATTTTAAAATTGCTTATAGAACCTGATGGAATTGCAAGCTCACAGTTTCTCTACGACAAGGAAAAAGTAGGCTAATTGTCCTACTCTTTTTGTGGTGAGCCAAAGTGCATACAAACATTGCTACAACCTCTTTTATAGATGCATTTCTAGTACGTTTTAAACCTCCAACATCTCTAACCATATCACACAATAGTCTAAAAGCTGCTTTATCCATACGAAGTTCACTAATATATGCAGCATCATAGTCCATGGTCAATCTAAACATCCATCTCATGCAATCAAATCTTTTTTCTTCCTTTGTTTTGATTTCATGAACATTATATTGAAGGTGAAAACAAAGGACTACATAATACATTCCAAATTAAAAAAACAACATATTATTTGTTGTTTGTTGAAGCAATAATAATAGCTTTAATTTGCGACGTCATTCAAAACTAGCAGGATGAGCCATCTCAATCTACATATGTACAAAACAACAAATATTGAAACTATTTTGAGGACAACAACAATCCAAGCAATCAAAACATTCAAGGCTAAACACATTTGAATTCATCCGAACAATAACACTTTCTAATATAAATTCCAACAAAGTAAATCATGATACAATGCTAAATTGCCAATCCAAAACCGATGGAATTTGAAGAAAAATACTAAAATGCCATTAAAATTTTACCTTTTTCTAGAACAAATTGGAAGAAAAATATTAATAGAAGCTACTTACTAAATTGGCCAACTCTAGCACACCTGCACTAAAAATAAGAAATGAAATAAATAAATAACAATAAATTCCTAGCATCAACCAGATACTAACAGAAAGAGATGCAAACAAGTCATTAGGAATGCCAACCATGACCTTAATCCCAAACTTACCCAAAGCTTTCAGTGTATCAAAAAAGAAAAAGAAGTATAATTCTATTACATTACAAGTACATTAGACTGAAATGTGAAGAGAAAATCAAGTATTATCGAAAGCAACTAGCAAAAAAAAAAGTAAAGAGTTGAAAAAAAAGAAAAAATAGAAATTAAAAAGCAAAGAGTTGAAGCACCAACACCCAATTCAGCACTGAAGCAGCTTAAGACCAACTAAAATTTTATTAGACAAGATTCAAATTCTGAAAGTTTAGAAAAAATAAAGAAGTGGGTTCCAAATAGAAGAACCCAAAGGACACTACTAAACCATATCCCTTGAGATTGTAGAACACAAATCTGATCGGATAAAACTATCCAATCACATTCGTACATAACCTTTCTTCACGGAACTTCGAGCAAATCAATTGAATAAATATATGTCCAAGTGCGTGATTTATTTAACAATAAAAAACCATAAAAAGATTATTTTTTAAACATGAATCCTTTCAAGAACAAAATTTTTAGAGGTACACTACCAGCTTCATCACAACAATGACAACAACAAAATACAAAAGTGCTCAAAAAAAATTAACAACTTCATAGAAATGTTTGAAATGTTTACTTGCCAAGTTTACAGATCCAAGGAGGCAAATGGAACTAACAAGACAACATTTCTCAAAAAGTTTAAGCCTTTGGAGAGGATCCAAATGTCCTCATACATCTCGACTTTGTCAACCACGGCAACAAATCTATGAGACCACAAAAGGAACCAAAACTAGGGTGATGTTAAATTCTCTTGTGATGAGAAAATTGACTTTCCTTAACAATGGTCAGATACTTAATGTAAAAAATATTGTAGTAGATTACAACTTCATTAGTGAGATGATAAGTAAAAGTTGCATTCATATTGATGAAGGTCCACATGCTTACAACATTATGTCCAATTAGAAAGGAGTGGTATAAAAACCACATATTACTCAAAAAAAACACATTGATTTCGGAGACATATCTGTGGTTGAACAATGCTACCACTATCTATGTTAAGGTGATTAGAAATAAATGAAAATATGGAGCATTGAATGTCTCAGATGTTCTCAAAATATCTTTTGATAGGGCATTATTCTAGATATATATACATGCATTTAAGTTCTTTTGATAGGGCATTATTCTAGGTATATATACATGCATTTAAGTTCTGTTTCAATCTAAACAAGCAAGGTTTCAAAACCAACATGGAAAAGGAGTCCATTTTAGTAAGATGAGTTCATGCAATTAAAAAAATGTCATGATAAAAAGAGAGGGGAGAATGACCATCATGGACAAAGAGAGTTAAACAAAGAGTTAGCTACAACATATAAAACACATGGTCAAATTATAGAACAGATTTAGTGTGAGTTGAATCAATCTGACCTAGATTTTAATTCAATGTCAATTTACAGCAATTTGAAATAACCAACTTACTTAAGGTTGGTAAAATCATCTGAACAAAGATAACAAAGATACTAGCAAGTATAACTAACAGATTCACTAATTTGTTAACTAGACAAATATGGATACATATTGTACACACAAAGACATTGAACCATCCAGATAGCACATACACAACAAACACATACAGATCAAATTCACATCCATCATATAGCATAGGAGATTTAGATTATTGTTTGACATCTAACTATAAATGGAGCACTTATACCTAGCCAGAGAGGAGATTTGGCCCAAAAATTCATTCATAAGAGCAATTTCATAAACACACTCTCTCCTAGCATTATACATTTCCCACATTTATCCTTTCTACATAACTGATTACTTCTATCTATATCCAATCCAATTGGATTATATTTTGAAAGAGAAACAAAACAAAAAAATGATGCCACCACAATGCCTCTTGGATAGAATTAAAAACAAAATTAAAAAAAGGCTTGCTAACTCTCTCCAATTCACTAATGGTGACTGACAACAACTTATCTTCTATGCAATAGAATAATTGGCTATTAAACAATCATGAGTAACTAGCACATTTGATAATCCTTCAATTTAATTTAATAAAAATGACACAATTAAACAGCAACAGCTGTTGATGCTGAGACATAGAAGATCAATGATAGACATGACACATAATGAGAAATGGATAGGAAATTTCTTCAAACACCTTGAAAAGCACTAAGAGACACAAAATACTTCATTAGAAACTTAAAAGTAATTAAGGATTTACACCTCGAATAGTATGATCTCTACATTTAATGGCTTTACATGTTCAATCAATTAAATATGTAAGGGTAAAAAACATTGGCAGCCACTAAACTTTTAAAATCGTATACTTTTGGCTACTAAACTCAAAAAATTGCACGAATAACCATCCAACTCGTAAAAGTGGCTACCCGTAGCCATTCTGTTACTTTCTTCTTTTAAAGGCTAAACGGCAGCCTTTTCACTTGTTTTTTTATGGGCAAAACGGTTAGTGTAGCACACATATATATAAGTGATGGTCTTCCTTCACTGGTCTTCCTTCGTTTCTAGCTAGCTTCTTCTTTTGGCCATATATGTATCTTTGCACCTCCTCTTTCCGCCTCTTCTGCCATTGCAATCCTGACCACATCTTCCATGTCTTCCACCTCTGAGTCAAAAAAGGATGGATGGATGATCAAAAACCGGTTTCATCAAAGCAAAGTGGCTAAATGCCACTGTAGAAGCACATCCTCGATTTGTACCTCTTGGATCGAGAAGAATTCTAGGCACCGGTTATTGCTTGTCCAATGTTGAAGGTGAGATTTAAATTGGTGAAATTAGTGATAATGTGAACGGCTGACTGATTCCCGACCACCCATTAATTATTAGGGACAAGGATGTGGATTTTGAGAATGTTTTGATCTTTCTATGTGTGGTAGATCTGTGGCTATAATTCCCAGTTTGCTACGAAGAGTGGATGGACTTGAAAGTGAGTTGGAGAGGATGAAAGTGGTGGCTAGGGAACATAAGTCCCAAGCAGCAAGATTGGAAGATAAATTGGAGAAGATTGAAAAACAAGAAAATGGTTACTATATGTTAAATGGTGATATGGATGATTGCAGCTGTTATTGTAGCAACCTGTGTGATTAAGACCAACAACATTACGAGCATTCCATATGAAAAATTGTTGGAAATAGATGGATAAGCAAGCTCATAGTAGTGGAATGTGTGTATATTTATGTAGCATATTTACAGTACTTGAAGTAGTGGTGTTGTCTATGATGAAACAATTGTTAGGGCATGTGTCTATTGATGGTAAAGTTTAGTTTGTGTGAAGTTTATGGATTGAAGTTGTATTTTGCAAATTCAATGGTACACTTTGTTGATAAGGAAATGTTATGCCCATGTGCAACTACACGTGAAATGTTCAATGGAAATGGTAGGATATACCAGAAAACAAGATGGTAGGAAACAGTCTTTCATGTAGCTTAACATGTGCAGACCACAAGCCATTTGTGCTCTGGAATATACCAATACTCCCACTGTCCAACATGTCCTCACTAATTGATGTAATGGAATGCACGCTAACACGACAAAATGACTATAGACCAAAGTACAAATCACTATCAAATGAAACCAAAGCATTCATGGACCACTAGGTTTTGTCTACCAATATTAAATACAAAAGTGATGGTCCCAAAAAAAAAACTATATCAAAACAAAGTCTTTTTCACCACTCTATAATCATTGAGTAGTTCCTCCCTCAGCCATTGTCCTCTACCAAATGAACTTGCTCATCTCCTTTTCCATCTTCTCACGGTTTAAGGGATTGGCTTTCCAAGCCAAGTGCAGTTTGCGTTAATCCTGCATTTGTCTACATCTGTCAACTGTACTCCAGGCAAGTTGCGAGGCGATCTCCTTAGGGTTGCAGTTGGTGATGGAATCTGGCCTGTGGATGATCTTTTACGGGTCGATCTCCTCAGGGGTTGTGTTGGTAATGGCGGATGGACTTTTGCTGATGATGCTTGGGCTTGGTTTTCTTGGGAATTCACTTGTGGTTATTCAGAAGGTCCTTCACCTGCTACTGCTCTTTTCTTTCTTGCTGGCCTTTGATACATAACTGGTGGATCTACTTGTGGAGTGTGGCCAGTATTTGTCACAACAACAGATTTGCAAGTTGATGTGTTGTGGCTAGTCAATCCACACTTTCCGCAATGGATTGTCACCACCTTCCTCAACTTATTATCATGATTTTTGCCCTCTGTTAGATCTTTTCTTCTAGCTTTTTTGGGCCTTCCGATTGAACACAAACAATAGGGGATCTAGGGAACTATGATATTACTCTTTGGCCATATATCCTTTTCACCGATTGGATACAACACATTTTCATACATTCGATTGAATAAGGACTCAGAAACACTATCTGACATCCATGTCCTTCCACACCATGTTGCTTTAAAGTCAGAACCCCATGGCGAGGGTATACGGATATTGCCCATGCACCATATGTGCACTTTCTTCGCCTTATGTCAACAAAGAAATTGTGCACCTCTAAGACCCCTAAGCTCATATCCATCAACCCCATTATACGTTGTTCGCCACGCGAATGACTCTTTAACCCTGTCTTTCACTATTTTCCTAATCAATGGTCCAGTTGGGTGGTCATAACTAGCCATAGCATCCTTTCTCTTTTGAATCCTCTCCATTAGCATCTCTCTTATAGTTTCCATAAGTGATATAATTGGCCTATCTCTAGCATCTAGTATGTATGCATTAAATGACTTACACAAATTATTAGTAAGCATATCGCATTTGGTAATTAGATAAAAGAAAGATTTACCCCAATGCTTTGGATGAGGAGCATTCTTGACCCACGCAAATGCGTTAATGTTAATTCTCCAATTGCTTTCATTGCAGTGGTCCAAAGCATGTTTTCCATACCTTGTGGTGAGCGGAATCGGTGTGTGTGCAAAAGGCCAAATTATAGCTCAAACTCACACAAATTACACCTAAACCTCACTTAATCAATTGTAGTAAAGCTTAGGATCATTCTCCACGGGGAAGGGGACAAAACCAAAATTTAAGTGCAACTAATTATTTGCTATCTCGTTAACTAATGCAATGATTTAGAAAGTGACATTTAACTAACTAAAACAAGGAAATAAACACATAAATGAGGAAGGAGGGTGATCCTTGGGTTCAATGCAAGGGTTCTTACTTTGACTCCTAAGGGCAACAGTGTAGGGGCATCTTAACTAAGTGGCTACATCCGTTCACTCCAAATCTCCTTTCGTCTCATTGAAATTATAGAATGAGAAATCTCCTTTCGATCTCATCCCCACCTAGAGCACATTAGCGCCTATGGCTTCCACACAACTCTAATGCACAATTCTAGCCCTAGATGTTTTAGCCAACTACTTCACATTCCTAGTTCAAGTGTTTAATCTAAGAAAACCACCTATTTTCTCCACATCTCCTTTCGGTCTCAATGGAATTAAAGAATAGAAGATCTCCTTCGGTCTCACTTCTACCTTGCACACTAAAACCTATGGCTTCCACACAATTTTAGTGCACAATTAGATTCATATGGTAGTTGTTTCTTGTCTCAAACACATAAATTTAGAGAATGCTAGGTAGTTCTTGCTACTTTTGGTCTAAGTTCATGTATATTCTAAAACACACACAAACACCAAGAACACACACTAAATGTGGCCACCATTCAATGCATATCAATTCATTAAATACAAGTAGGAAGACTTCAATTAATGCAAGCCCATCACTCTACAACCCATAAGAAATCAAAATAAACCTAACCCATACATCAAACACCAAGAATCACCCAAGATAGTTTAGCCTTTCATGGCTTCAAATAACCAACAATCACAAGGAGAATTAACAATTGTAAGCATATGAAATTGTAGAAAAACTTCCTTAATCAAAAGATTGGTGAATCCAACAAATTCCAACACTTTAGCAATCCAAATCAACTCCAAAGATGAAAGTCTTCAAGCCACAAAATGCCAAACCCTAGCCTCTAGGAAAAATCCCCTCAAGATTGGGGAAAATGTGAAAATAAACAAAAACTAAACCCTAACCTATCCTACTTCATTTGTTTCTGCAGAAAAGGGGGTATTTATAGACATAGGGACGTTGGGGAGAAAATGTAAAGCTTCCAAAACATTAGGGACGCAATTTGCAATTTCTGGTTTGCAGGCGAAGGCTGACTGCCGCGTTCTGATTTTGTCCATTTTTGGTCCATTTTAGTCATGAATTTGACAAAACTTTCTGCATTAAAGTTTTTCCTCTCTTTCTCAGATTTCCATATCATCTTGAATCATCTCATTTGGACGTCTGAATCAAGAGTTATGGCCTCCGGAAGATGGCTGATTTTTCTCCCTGTTTTCCTCTTCTTTGGTTCTGCCTTGTTCTGCTTTTGCCCAGTTTTGGTCCATTTGCTTTCGGAATTTGAGAAAACGTTCTTCATGAAAGTTTTAGCTCTCTTTCTCATCTTTCCATAGCATCTTTAATCACCTCATTTGGACATTCTCATCAAACGTTATGAACTCCCGAAGATAACTGGTTTTTAACCCCTTTTTTCCTACAAAACCAATAAAAGATGAGAATCACAAATATAATGTGAATTCTCTAATAAACATGGCATATCTCAATGAAATCTATGCAAAAAGAGTGAAAAACACATATATAAGTTTATGAATATTTGATTCTCATCACCTTGCTGGATGATTTTTCTTGAAGTTGTGGTACATGTGTTGCATTAATACCTATCCTCTGAATTGGGTAGAATGTCAGCAAGCGCCTTGTTTAAACCCTACTTGGAAAAAGTCAAAAATAAGCAGGGGCCAAAGTGTGAAGGTATTTGTACATAAAGCATATAATGGACACCAATCATACACTTTTGTTGATTGGAGATAAATATGTACGAACCGATTCTCAATCCCAATATCTTCGGCCAAGAGCGTTAAGAACCAATTCCATTGCTCAGTAGCCTCCTTCTCAACGACATCCCATGCAATTGGCCACCAACCATTATTTAGATCAACTCCCATTGCAGCCAAGAGCTGACCTGGGTACGCGCCTTTGATGCAACAACCATCAAGCCCAATAACTAGTCTACAATACTTGAATCCTTCTTTCAATCACCCTAGGTAGCAATGATAGGGTTTAAAATGGTCCTTTTTCTTGTTAATATTTTCTCATTATTATTTTGATTTCAAGGAAAAATTATTTGATTTTGGTATGTTTTTGTATTAGAAGTGGAAAATGCTAAAAAGAAAAAAAAGTTGAGAAAAAGTAGAGAAAGACTTTGGGCTAGGACAATGTGTATCTAAGAGGAAGACTTTATTCATTAAAAGGAAAAAGAAGTCACTCCAAAGTGAAATTCTGGCAGCCCCCTTAGGTCAAGAAAAGTCAAGGAGAAGTGAAACTCTGGAGCCAACAAAGAAGACAAAGAAAAGGAAACTAAAAGTGGAGTCCACACGTTTGTGTTTCTTGGAGAATTGTGAAGGGTACAAAATTGTAAGATGACAAGGATTGTGAACAAGACAGAGAAAAGGGCTATGAGTATTTGTTTTTTGACTTGTCATTCCTACCTTGATTGCTAAAGTGTGATAACTTTGGATTATTTGCGAATGAGTTAAAAAAGGGAAAGGAATGAAGAGGAAGATGTTGATATAATGTATGCTTGATAGGGGTTAAAATGGTCCTTTTTCTTGTTAATATTTTCTCATTATTATTTTGATTTTAAGGAAAAATTATTTGATTTTGGTATGTTTTTGTGTTAGGAATGGAAAATGTTAAAAAGAAAAAAAATAAGTTGAGAAAAAGAAGAGAAAGACTTTGGGCTAGGACAATGTGTATCTAAAAGGAAGACTTTATTCATTAAAAGGAAAAAAAGCCACTCCAAAGTGAAATTCTGGCAGCCCCTTTTGGTCAAGAGAAGTCAAGGAGAAGTAAAACTCTGGAGCCAACAAAGAAGACAAAGAAAAGGAAACTAAAAGTGGAGTCCACACGTTTGTGTTTCTTGGAGAATTGTGAAGGTGCAGAATTGTAAGGTGACAAGGATTGTGAGCAAGACAGAAAGGAGCCATTTACGGTTCTTGAGGGCAAAAAGAGAAGAACGAGAGCCGTGGAGAAACCATATACTAAAGCAGAAGAACAACAAAGGGCCACTTTTCTGCATTTTAGCTTAGCTTTTCTCTTTTATTTTCTTTCAATTATGTTTAAGATTTTGGTGATATTTTTTATATTAGCATGAACTAATTCATTTTTCTAGAAATTACGATGTAGCCTAACTATGAAGTCTTTTATTTTTCTATTAATATAGTTTGATTTAATTTTCTATGATTGAGTATTTGTCTTTGTGTTTAATGCTTCTAAATGGAGTATGCTCAAACACTATGGTGGAATTAGGTGTTTCTCTTGATTTCATCACAATACTCCCATAGTTTATCATATTGCTTAGCCGAGCCTACAATTGCTTCCCTTGCTATTTTCCTAGTCCTGTATGCAACCTTTGAGATCGAGGCCTTATGATCTTCATCTACGCTTGCCTAATCTCAGTATAAGAATGTCTATGTTCGCTCTAACTCTCTCTTCATACCTGTCATAGCCATTTTGCTATCAAAAATCGTTTCTTTTGTACATGGTCACAATTCTTATGTACATCCACAAATGTCCTCACAATCGATCATCGAATCCATCATCATCGTCCATTGATACGTAGCACACCTAAGGGCAAACACTTGCACACTTTGCTCTAACTCTATGTCGCTTGTTCATTTGTTGTAAATCTTATGGCCTTCTCGCTAGATAGAATAATTCCAGACATTACTTGTTTGAACTGCTGAGTTGGCAAATTTTGGTCCAACTCAAATCTTGGTCATCATGTTCCTATTGGCATTGAAATCTATATCTTGAACCACATCCGCTCGCTTTCATCATCATTTGAGCCTTGGTTACTTTGAAGTTCACAGTCAATTTCATCATCCAAGATGGCACCAAACTCATTCCCTAACACCTCAAAAGATGTTCATTTGATTTGCTCGGATGGCCTACATCCGATGCCGTGGTATTATCACCTTGGGTTGATGTCTAGCCACATATTGCCACCCCTGTTTCAGTTGTTGACCCATCCATAGACAAGATATATCACATTGCCTCTTCTCATGTGCATACTGGCACAGTTTTAAAATATCTGAATCTTCTCGCAAGTACCTTCGGTCATTGGACATTGAACCCCCTAGTTTTAAATAGAAGAAATCCACTTCATAAGTGTGGCCAAGCTCAAAAGCCATTACTTTCAACTCCTCAATAGACATTCTATCAGCTTCACACATGTCCACATAATCAACTTCGCCCCCGACATAAGATTTCGCAAATACACCACTTAATTGTCCACCGTGATGTAGTCTAATGCTGAAATATTCACTATCGGATACTACATTTCGAACACATAATTGTCAACAGATACCCTGGTTTCTAATTGCACATTACAATGGAGCTTATTTAAAAAGTTTCATCATTAACCAATAGAAAACAACATAACATATTGCAAAATACATCACGTGAACACATAACTCTGAATTGCGTCAAGAATAGCATTACTTTCATCATTCAAAGTGACAAAAACTTGGGTCACTACCTTTGACCTACAATAACATGCACCTCAGAAATTCTTCTCCAGTATGTCATTTATGCCATTGGCTTACTCATGGTTTGGACTTATCTACTGACGTTTCAACATAATTTAGAATCATTTAAAGTAGCATATGAAACCTAAACCTGCAAATGTCTACCAGCCACAAATTGTGCAAAACAACCATAAACAACCGCAACCCCACAAACAAATTTCAATCTATTTGTGAAGCACCACATTCAACCCTACTATCAAATTATTAAAACCCCAAGTGGTTTAGTGAAGACACATGTACCGTAAAGATTTCTTGGATCAACAAAGGTGTCCCGTGGTCTGATTTTTCACGCCATGCGTACCTTCTGTCTGCTCCATCAACTCACCCTCAAGCACAAAATTTCATTCAATCAATGGACGTTAAATCACTAAAGAAGCCTGTAATGTTTGAGAGTGAGGGATTAGAGGTGCTATTTGATAAAGGAGGATCAGACATTCTATGCAGGTGAGTGGAGTGCCACACTTACGCTTGCCCCTAAAAACCACGTGGAAGGGCTTCCGCTTGACCTTTAACAGGAGAAAGTAACAGAATGGCCACTTTTACTAGTTGGATGGCTGTTTGCGCAATTTTGTGAGTTTAGTGGCCAAAAGTATACGATTTCAAAAGTTCAATGGCCGCCAATGTTTTTTACCCAATATGTAAAGTTTATTGGTGCAAGAACATCTATATGATTAAATACAATATCATAATGACACATTGAGAAGTAACTAAGTTATGTACAATGATTGATACAAGGTCTAGGCTGTCACTGTTCACAAGAAGTAGTTGGTTAAAAGCTATTTACATTCTGATAGAGTTCCATCAGGAAAAAATTGACTTTAACATAATTATGACTTCACATCCACTTACAGTTGTTTTTGTTTTTTTTTTGGCAAGGGGTTCGTAGTTAATTAAACATGCTCAAAAGCATCATATGTATAAGAAAGTATTAAGTGTTTGATGTCAAATAATAATTTATTTTTCAAAAAAAATCCCGTCATGGTATAAATAAAGGTACAAATCAATATAAACAGCTTGTAACTTGACTACATTGTTGCTGCTAAAATGCTAGTAGTACCTTAATAAAGTTGTCTTATTCTGTAAGAACCATAATTTTGAAACTTATTCCATCGAGCTAATGTGCTGAATAAATCTCAATCTCACAATGATTACCTCTCATATGTAACCTTATAGAAAAAAAAAACCAATATCTAACACATCTTGATCCCCTAATAAAGAGAGAGAGAGAGAGAGAGGGGGGGGGGGAGGGGGAATTGACTTTGACTACTTACTACAATCTAGAGTTCATTCATTTTTTTGTTTAAAAGATTCAATATCTCATCTAACACAAAATCAAGTTCTTTAATTCCTCCACTCAATGACCAATAATGCCAAAGTGGTCTCCTTATATGAGAGATACAACTTGATAATTAATTCAAAGAGGAATAATGCAATCCACTAGGATTGGACCTAACATGAGATCAAATGTGGCAATAGATATGTAGGAAATTGAGTACATCAAGTAGCGAAATTTTAAAATACAGTTTCCTTCCAGGATCCATACGAAGTGAGATCAAATCAGGGTTTAAAGTTTGTACATTGGTAGTTTTGGAAAAGTCGGCTTGCGAAGATCGTTATTTGTCAAATCACCAGAAAAACCAATTTGGCTTCACCTCTATGGTATCCACATGACCAATCCAAGGTTCTAGTTATTATCACACAATTAACTAGAACAGGAGTACACAAGATCCAAAGTGCTAATTTTAAAATTTGTGTTCGGGATTCTCAAATTTTGCTCTCAATGTTTCAGGTTTCCTTTTCTTGATTTTGCTTTCAAGAGGACGACGGCTGTTTTCTGTTCAAAAGGATGGCCAAAGGGTTTCTTGTGTTTTCTATCTTATGGCTACCAAAAATCCTAGTATTTATAGACCTAGGTTGTAGTTCTAGGGTAAAACTATTCTAAAGAATTTTATTTGGACTACTAAACCCTAGTATGTTTGGGACTTTTAGATTCAATGAATCTATTGGCTGCCAAGCACAAGAATTCTATCCCATTCAAATTTGGACTTCAAAGCTTTGGATATTTCCATTGCTAAGTCCAAAACTATTTTGGATTTATTAGCACTAAAACGCAAACCTTTTTAATCTTAAATCTAAATACCATTTTAAACCGAAAAACTCTAGATAGTACTATTCACAATAGGATCCTTGAAATTACTCAAAATTTATCATATGAATTTTATACTCCTTTTGGATTGGATCTAAGTGTGCGATCCAATAGGTTCTCATAACGTTGGCCATGACATAAAATTTATTTTATACCATAAGCATTGAGCGGTGTCTAGAAACACATCAAAGCTACCCAAATTATGAGAATGTCAGTAACTCGACATAACCTTATCCTGTGATAGATGGTACCATGTAATTCAATCCCTTTGCCCTAGATATCATAATTGAACACGAGCCATGGAAAATGTCACGCTCGTATAATTCAATCCGTGCATTTCTTGATTCCCAAGTAGACTCATCGAAGCAAATGAGCTCGATATCACATAATGACTCATTTGAGCACGACCATGCACTTTATGGTTTCACTCAATTAAGGGGCCCAAAGATATCACTCCCGTTATATGGGAGGGGCAAATCATATCTTGATCACTCAACATCCCACTGCATGATTCATTGCATATTCAATTACTGCTTTTATAGTTCACCTTGCTATGGGTAACTTTTGGAAGTATCAAAACATGCAACTCCTCATGTTGAGATCTCTGATAACCTCAAGTCTAAGGATTAAATACATCATCATCACTATGGGACATGCTTATGACACTTATATAATAATCCATATAGCATTTCTCATGGTGGGTCGATCCAGTACATTGTTCTCTAACATGTACTCATGTGTTGACTTGATATCTCATATCATGACACATGTCAACAGTCATTACACATACTAATTTTAATGCATTATCATTGTCCCATTTGATGATAATACTTGACTAGGGATAGTTTTAGAATTATCAAATTCTAGAGACATTATTATATTCATTCATGTTACGCAGATGTATAATTGAACATAATAATAATTAAATGCCATAAACAATAAGCATTATGATACCATGTATGCCCAAACAATCATCACATGATTGGTCTTCAAGGCATAATCCAACAAGATACACAAGTCCATGACATGTCAATGCTCAAGGCGCCATATGTAATTTGACAAATTATACTAGGGCATAATCGCACAAGTCCTAAGAGTACTCTTTTGGACTTTTGAGATTAAACAAATCATCAATATGCAAAATTTAGGTAAGAACTTCAACCATTTATAGTATCAGTTGGTTGATGAATTTTCTCCATAACTCCTTTTGAATGGGAGCTCTATGAAGGAAAATAGTCTCTCAAAATCTAGGAAATGATTTTATTCAGTCCTAGAACATTTGCAAAACGAATCAAGGTACGTATATAGTGGTTTCCCGCAACATAGACCATCAAGGTTAGCTAAAGAACAAATATAACAAAAGAGCTATTTCTACTTTCCATTCAATATAAATACAAATAATCACAATAGAAACTGAATAATGAGATAGAGAAGACAAGCACTTTAGTCAAGACTAAAATTAATGGTACGCAGAAATTGATGCTAAAACCTTTGAATAAAATAAATGAGTATTGGGACATGTCATGCTTTTCACGTGTTTAGGATTAGTCATAGAAAGAAAAACATGATAGAAAATAGGCAAAAACTCCCCGAGCCTGGAAAATTGATGCAAAAACTTTACCACCATTTATGTACATGGGATAAAAGAAAATAGGGAAGAATATGAGAAAGAGGTTGTATATAGCTCACAATACAAGCATAAAAACAATGACTTAAATGGTGGAGAAAATATTATAAAAATTTCCTTACTGCAAAGTACTTAAATCCAATACCTCATGCAGCGCATGAGGTATTAACAAAGGAAGATGGCCAGTCAAAGAAATAGAGGAAGTTGGTTGTCGTTTGGTTATCGTCGGTTGTCGTTTGATTGCAGCAACAAATTTGATTTGTCGCTTCCATCGGATGATAAAGGGATAGAAAAATAGAGGGTTTGAGGACAAAAATCTTGAAGGTTCTACAACATATTTGGTTTGCTTACCACGGATGATGAAGGGAAAGAAAAATGGAGGTTTGAGGATGAAAATCTTGAAGGTTCTGCAACATATTTGGTTTGTCGCAACAGAGCCGGTTTGCTACTTCCGTTGGATGATGAAGGGAAAGAAAAATGGAGGGGTTTGAGAACAAAAATCTTGAAGGTTCTGCAAGATTTGGTTTGATGATGAAAATTGAGGGGTTTCTTCTGGAGGGAAGAGTCCGATGGATTCTGTGGGGAAAGCAAAACAATTTGGGTCAATCGCCCATGCTTCCTAATTTTGAGGGGGTATGAAGATACCCATAAGTTGGGATATAGATTTTACTTTGCACAAATCATTCCCTTAACCAGTGCCTATATTTCCTTTCATTCCCATTCCTTCTCTCCTAAACCCCATAACCAAGCGCCCCTTAATGTTTTCCCTTTCATCAAGAAAATTCATCCTCAAATCTTAACTATTGTAGCGTTGGAGATAACTCTATAATCAGCATACATTCTCCAAGATCCAAGTAGAAATAAAATTTCAAGAAATCCTATTCCAATTGGGAATAAGAATGCAACACAAATTCAAGTTTATGGTTTGAAATCTCAAAAGAATTAGGACTTCTTTTCTTAATTTCATTAGGATTTGGAATTTCAATTCAAGAATAACAAAATTAATCACAACTTTTGATCTCTACCTTGGTAGTTTTTCTTTCTTTGTTTGTCTTTTCTATTCAATTGGTAGAAATCAAAATCAAAATCAAGAAGGCAATAGCAATACAATTTGAGCAACAATCAATTCTTCCTAAAACATTTTTCTTTTCCTTCTTCTTAGGAAAGAAAGAACAAGATAAGAAAAGGAAATAAAGAGCCGGTAGTAAGGGAAAAAATGGAAATGATCAAAATGTGTTAATTAAGGAGACCTAAAAAGAAAAACTAAAAAATTCATTGGTCTTAATAGTACCATAAACAATAATGATGAATCATGCGGTGATTAGTAACTATGAATAGTACCATGCATAATATGAATTTTTTCCTTTTATGACTTTTAACAATGCATAACATGATAAGCAACAAAGAATGGATCAACTTGGTCTCAAATGACTAAACTTGAATTCATTACTAAACTACCAAGAAAAGAATCTCAAAGAAAGTGCAGAAATTCAAAATATGAAACAAAAGAATATATGCAAATTGACAATATACACAATTTTGATATGTTCATCTGAATTCTAATACTAATTAATGTCCTCATAAGGAAGAATTTTAGAAACCCATGAACAAGAATATATGCAAATTGACAATATACACAATTTTGATATGTTCATCTGAATTCTAATACTAATTAATGTCCACATAAGGAAGTGTTGGATTATGCCCTAAGAACCAATCATATGATGATGGTATATGCATATATTGTATCATAATGTTCATAATTAATGGCACTAATTATTATGTTTATCTTATATCTCAAGGCTTTTATGAAATAAACATAATAATGTCCCAAGAATTTAATTATTCTAAAATTATCCCTAGTCGAGTAATATCATTAAATGGGACAATGATAATGCATTAAGACTAGTATGTGCAGAGATTGATGAAATTGTTCATGATATGAGATATCAACTCAACACATGGGTACAAGTTAGAGAACAATGTCGGATTGACCCGCCATGAGAAATATTACATGGATTATTATTTGAAGTGTCATAAATATTTCTCATAGTGACGATGGTGTAAATAATCTTTAGACTTGAGATCCTCAGAGATCCCAACATGAGGAGTTGCATGTTTTGATACTACCAAACGTTACCCGAATGGGTGAACTATAAAAGTAGTAATTGGATATGTAATAAATCATGCAGTGGGATGTTAAGTGATCAAGAAAGGATTTGCCCTCTTATATAATGAGAGTGATATCTTTGGGCCTCTTGATTGAATAAGACCATAAAATGCATGGCCATGCTCAAATGAGTCGATATGTGATATCGGACTCATTTGCTTAGATGTGTCTACTCGGGAATCAAGAAATGAAAAGATTGAACTATACGAGCATGACACGATCCATGGCTTGTGTTCGATCAAGATATCTAGGGCAAAGGGATTTAATTACACAATAATATCTATCACAAGAAAAGTAATGTCGAATTACTAATATTCTCATGACTTGGGTAGTATTGATGTGTTGTGAGACACCTCTCATTGCTTTTGGCATAAAATATATTTTATCACAATGCCAACGTTATGAGAACCTATTGGGTCGCACAATTAGATCGTATCCAAAAGAAGTGCAAAATTCATGTGATGAAATTTTGGTTAATTTAAGAATCCTATTGAGAATAGGAATCTATCGGGTTTTCATTTTAAAACGGTTTTGGATTTAAGGCGAAAAGATTTTGGTTCTATTAATATTAATAAATCCAAAAAGAGTTTTTAATGATAATCAAAATGGATTTCATTTTATGAAAATGAAAAGGCAGCCATTCATTGGAAAATGGAAAGGCAACCATATGCAACATGTTGCAATTCAATTTCTAGAATATGAAATGTGAAAGGGCAGCTGTTTCACATGGATGAATTATTGAATTCGATCAAGGAAATGAAGGGACACTTTTATTGAGAGAGTTTTCTTTTAAGCTTTCTTTGTTGAAGAAAACTTGGTGCTATTCTTGGTGCCTGAAATTTCTCTCTTTTCTTCTTCTCTTGTTCAATATAGATACCACTCCTTATTTGAGAAATAAGAACAAAACCGAAATTGAGTTGAGAACTCAAAATAGAAAACCAATCCTTAAGTTGAGAACTTGAGGAATACCAAGTAACAAAATCTTAGCTAGCACTAAAAGAATTTTGTTATTTCTTTCTTTAGTTAATTGTTTGACAATTAACTTGAGATTTGAGACGATCGTGTGGATACCATAGAGGCAAGGCTAGATTGGTCTTACTTGTGATTCGACAATCAACAAGGCTACACTACTGGTAAGGTAACAATCTTCACTACCAATTTGATTTCACTGTATGGATCTTTGGAAAACCAAAAATTTTTAAATTTCTGCTGCGTTCTTTGATTTGGTTTCCTACAAGGTATCGAGCCACTTACGAAGGCTCAAATTGGTTTTAAGTGAGAAGCATGCTTGTTTGATTAAATTGTTTATGAACTAGTATGCTGAAATTTGGATCTTATTATGTTCATTAAATCGATTTTAATGAAACATATATGATATGTTTATGTCTATTAAATCAGTTTAGGTATTCTTTAAAGTGTTATTGTTGGATATGAATAATATGAGATATATATATGTGATGTATATATGAATATGCATGGAAGAAACAAAGTTCACTTCTCTGGAATTTTAATGTTGAATTTCGGGTTTTCTTAATTCTCTTGAGTTTTGGTTTTGATAAAATTTATTAAAATTCAAAATAAGATATGTTGAATCATTTTGGGTCCAAATATGTATATGATACATAATATTGTCTTCGGATTTTTTCTAGAAAATTTGATAAACTCCGGTTTTGTGCTTTGTGCTATTTTGGTTGGACAAAATCCTAGTTTTGGTTGTTGCAATTTGTTTTGGAGGCTATTTGGTTTCAATCTTTATTTTGAGGCTGAAATTAATATGAGATATATATATATGTGTGATATATATATATATATATATCTATATATAATATTAAGAGCAAATTCCAATTTTAAACGCAACCCTTACATGCATAATATATTATTCAAAATCTGAATATTTGATTTAATGTTTATTGTTATTAATTAATTATATTAATATATTTAATTGACAATCATATATGAAATGCACATTTTGTGATAATGCAGCATGCTGCATAGTTACAGCCCTTAGCCCAATGTGATTGGAAATGTTGTTCAATGGGTTGTAACTAAATATGACCTGCGGGTCATGCCTTGCTAAATTTCTCGTTGGACATTCTTTTCTCATCTAACTCCCCTCGAATGTAAATCGAGGTTTCTCGAAAGATGTAATAGTTAGATTAGAGATAGGATTAGTCTAGAAATCAAGGAGTTCGTGACCATATGAAGACGACCAAAGGAGGCACTTGGAAAAGTTGCTAATACCCTTAGGTTGACCTTTTGGTTCTCTCATTGGCTTGAGAGAATCAACTTAGTTTGGGCTATAACTATGTTACGTTTCTTTTCTTGTTCATGTATGAGATGCATGTTGTGTATGGTTATTGGTTAAATATATGATGAGATCATGTATGTAATAATTAGTTAGAAAATTATGTGATTAATTGGACTAATAATTACAATAACCAATTCAAACAAAATGGTGAGATTTTAAACAAATTCCTCAAACCAAATATTAAGTCTAAGATGCCTTCCAATGCCTAGCACTCGTCAAGGCTTCGATTGATCATGTGTAGGCTTGCCAAAGCAAGGTGCTATGATCCATCTTAGTGAGACGTGACAGGATAATAGTAATATCCGATTGCTAACCATTGGGTTAGACTTAACTAGGTGAACTCAATAGGATTGAGACTTAGAGGCATAGAGTTGGGTTTTAGCTTATTAGATGAGCTAGAACAAAGAGTTATTCACCAAACTATCCAAGAGTTATATGGGATATAATTGACAAATGTTGTCTACCTAAATAGCCGAGTTTTGGGCGATTAGCCAAAGCTAACTCAAAATTAGGTGAAATATGGATCTTGGTCCACTAGAAAGATATTAGATTAATCTTTCCAAAATAATATTGAGGGTTATTAATTCGAATAAAATAGTGGGAGTAACATTTAACAAAAGTCCATATTAAATGTTCGCATTCATGATACTTATTTTGTGTATTTCGTTGTAGATAACCATGGCAAATAACACTAACAATAACATGTTATCATCGCGATCCGCCCTTGAGAAGGACAAGTTAAATGGGACAAATTTCCTAGATTGGTACGAACTTGAGGATAGTCCTCAAGCATAAGAAAAGATATATGTCTTAGAAGGACCCTTACCTCAGAACCAGAGGATGGCGCTACAAGAGTTGAAAGAGATGCTTATAAGAAACATCAAAATGATGCTCTAGACGTTGCTTGCCTCATGCTTGCTACCATGAACCCCGAGCTTCAAAAGCAACATGAGAACATGCGATCGTATGATATGATTCAACACCTTAAGCAACTATATAGGAGCAAGCTCGCCAAGAGAGATTTGATATCTCTAAGGCGTTATTCCGGTCTGAGAATGGCGGAGGAGCTCCTATTGGAGCTCATGTACTCAAAATGATTGGGTACATAGAAAGCCTTGAAAGATTTGGTTTTCCATTAAGCCGAGAGTTGGCCATCGACGTTATCTTGCAATCGTTGCGATAGCTATGGTCAATTCATTCTTAATTACAATATGAATGAAATTGACAAAACTTTGCCACAGTTACTAGGCATGTTGAGAACTGCCGAAGCTAACATGAAGAAGTCAAAGCCCAACAATGTCCTCATGATTAATAAGGGCCATAAGAAGGGTAAGACAAATCAAAAGGAAATGACAAGAAAGTCAAGTCCAAGTCCTTTACAACTGCACTAAAACCTAAAAGAAAGGTTGCCAAGGTTGCCAAGGAAGGGAAATGTTTCCATTGTGGTGAGTCTTACATTGGAAGAGAAACCGCAAGGTTTACTCGAAGAACTTAAGAAGAAGAGGAATGAGAATTCCACTTCAGGTATTCATGTTATATAAATTAATTTATCTACTTCTTCTTCATGGGTATTAGATACCGGATGTGGTTCTCACATTTGTGTGAATGTGCAAGAACTGAGAAAAAGTAGAACTTTGGCTAAAGGTGAAGTCGACTCACGAGTGGGAATGGAGCAAGGGTTACCGTGCATTAGTAGGGACTTATGTCTTGAATCGCCCTCGTGGCTTGTTTTAGAACTAAATAATTTCTATTATGTGCCTTCCATTATGAAAAATCTTATTTCGATTTCTTGTTTAGACGAGAGTGGATTTACATTTATAATAAAAAACAAATGTTGTTCCTTTTATTTAAATGATATCTTCTATGGAAGTGCACAAATGGTTAGTGGCCTTTATGTTCTAAATCTTGGCATGCCTATCTATAACGTAAATACTAAAAGGATTAAATTAGATAATTTTAATCCAACTTATCTGGCATTGTCGTCTGGGCCATATAAATGAAAATCGCATTTCCAAACTCCATAAAGATGGACTTTTGGACTCATTCGATTTTGAATCATATGAGAAATGTGAATCATGTTTATTAGGCAAGATGACCAAAGCCCCCTTCACAAAACATAGTGAAAGGGCAAGCAATGTATTGGAATTAATACATATTGATGTATGTGGACTATTCAATACACAAGCTAGAGGTGGTTTTCAATACTTCATTACATTCATCGACGCATCGCAGAGATGCGCTATGTGTATCTTATGAGACACAAGTCAAAATCATTTGAAAAATTCAAAGAATTCAAGAATGAAGTCCAAAACCAACTTGGTAAGAGTATTAAAATACTTCAATCTGATCAAGGAGGTAAATACTTAAGCCAAGAGTTCAATGACTATCTAAAGGAGTGTGGGATAGTCTCACAACTTACTCCTCCTGGAACACCACAATGGAATGGTGTGTCTGAGAGGAGAAATCGAACTTTGTTAGACATGGTTCGTCCATGATGAGTCATGCAGATCTTCCAAAATCCTTCTGGGGACATGCTTTACTTACGCTATTTTCACACTAAACCGAATTCCATCTAAATCAATTCAAAAGACACCATATGAGATATGGACTAGGAAGGCCCTAATATGTCTTTTATGAAGATTTGGGGATGTGAGGCTTACGTCAAACGTCAAGTCTCCAAAAACTTGGACCCAACTGATAAATGTAATTTTGTGGGGTATCCTAAAGAAACAAAAGGATACTATTTCTATTATCCCAATAAGAACAAAGTGTTTGTTGCTCGATCGGTGTTTTTCTAGAAAAGGAATTTATTTCTAGAAAAACTAGTGAGACAAATAGAACTTGAAGAAATTCGAGAACCGCAAAATATTACTGAACTTGATGAGATGGAAATTGAGAAAACACCACAAAAGGTTGTGGAACAAGTTGTTCAAGAGACACAAGCCCCGCGTAGGTCTACTAGGATTCATCATGAGCCACAGATATGGATTTCTTATGACTAAAAATGGTGACATCTTGGTAATAGATCAAGATGAACCCACGACCTATCAAGAAGCTATATCGGCCGGACTGAGAAATGGCTTGAAGCCATGAGATCCGAGATGGAATCAATGTATACAAACCAAGTATGGACTTTGGTTGATCCACAGAAGGAGTAAAACCCATAGGGTGCAAATGGGTCTTCAAAAGAAGATCGACATGGATGGTGAAGTACATACCTTTAAGGGACGATTGGTAAAAGGTTTTAAACAAGTTCATGGTATAGACTATGACGAGACTTTTTCACCAATGCAATGCTTAAATCTATCAGATCTTGCTTGTGATAGCTGCATTCCATGATTATGAAATCGCAAATGGATGTCAAACCGCTTCCTTAATGGAAATCTTCTCGAGGATGTGTACATGACACAACCTCGAGGGTTTTGTCGATCCAAGAATGCTAGAAAGGTTTGTAAGCTACAACGATCCATTTATGGGTTGAAACAAGCTTCTCGGTTGGAATCTTCTTCGATGATGCAATCAAAGAGTTTGGTTTCATCAGAATGAAGATGAACCTTGTGTCTACAAGAAGGTTAGTGGGAGCACCGTTGTCTTCCTAGTATTGTATGTAGATGACATACTACTTATTGGGAATGACATTCCATTTTTACATCAGAAAGAAATGGCTAGGAAGTTGTTTTTCAATGAAAGACTTAGGTGAGGCAAACTATATATTAGGTATCAAAATCTATAGAGATAGATCAAAGAGATTGATTGGCCTAAGCCAAAGTACATACATAGATAAAGTGCTAAAGCGGTTTAGCATGCAAGAATCTAAAAAGGATTCTTACCATGGGGCATGGAATTACTCTCTCGAAGGAACATTGTCCTTCGACACAAGAAGAGAGACAACGCATGAGTAGGATTCCATATGCATCACTATTGATCTATCATATACGCCATGCTATGTACTCGTCCCGATGTCTCATATGCTTTGAGCTTAACGAGATATCAAGTAGATCCTGAACGCCATCGATCATCACAAAAATATCCTTAAGTACTTGAGAAGGACTAAGGATACATTCTCGATATATGGAGGTGAGGAAGAGCTCAATGTAATGGTTACACCGACGCAAGCTTCCAACCGACAAGGATGACTACCGATCGCAATCGGGTTATGTGTTTTGTTTAAATGGTGGTGCCGTGAGTCGGAAGAGTTCAGCAGCAACAGAGTCGACTCTACAATAGAGGCGACTATATTGTCGCTTCGATGCAGAAAAGAGGCGCTTTGGATCAAGAAGTTCATTCTGTAACTTGGGATTGTACCTAGCATTGCCAATCCAATTGTGCTCTATTGTGGCAATAATGGAGCCATTGCGCAAGCTAAAGAACCCAGATCTCACCAACGTTCCAAACATATACTTCGACGTTTCCATCTTATCCGAGAGATAATTGAGAGAGAGGATGTGAAAATATGCAAAGTACCAACTGATGATAATATAGTCGACTCATCGACAAAGCCTGCAGCGTAAGCATGATCGTCATACTAGATCATTAGGCATTAGAGAGATGTCCGATTGTTTTTAGTTTAAGTGTAGATCATTAGGCATTAGAGAGATGTCTGATTGGTCTTAGTTCAAGTGGGAGTTTGTTTGATTATGCCCTAAGAACCAATCATATGATGATGGTATATGCATATATTATATCATAATGTTCATAATTAATGGCACTAATTATTATGTTTATCTTATATCTGCGTTTTATGAAATAAACATAATAATGTCCCAAGAATTTAATTATTCTAAAATTATCCCTAGTCGAGTATTATCATTAAGACTAGTATGTGTAGTGATTGATGAAATTGTTCATGATATGAGATATCAAGTCAACACATGGGTACATGTTAGAGAACAATGTACTGGATTGACCCGCCATGAGAAATATTCCATGAATTATTATATGAAGTGTCATAAATATTTCTCATAGTGATGATGGTGTAAATAATCCTTAGACTTGAGATCCTCAGAGATCCCAACATGAGGAGTTGCATGTTTTGATACTACTAAACGTTACCCGTAACAGGGTGAACTATAAAAGTAGTAATTGGATATGTAATAAATCATGCAAAGGATGTTAAGTGATCAAGAAAGGATTTTCCCCTCTTATATAATGAGAGTGATATCTTTGGGCCTCTTGATTGAGTAAGACCATAAAATGCATGGCCGTGCTCAAATGAGTCCATATGTGATATCCACTCATTTGCTTAGATGTGTCTACTTGGGGATCAACAAATGAAAAGATTGAACTATACGAGCATGACAGGATCCATGGCTTGTGTTCGATCAAGATATCTAGCGCAAAGGGATTTAATTACACAATAATACCTATCACAAGAAAAGTAATGTCGAATTACTAATATTCTCATGACTTGGGTAGTATTGATGTGTTGTTAGACACCGCTCATTACTTTTGGCATAAAATATATTTTATGTCAATGCCAACGTTATGAGAACCTATTGGGTCGCACAATTAGATCGTATCCAAAAGAAGTGCAAAATTCATGTGATGAAATTTTGGTTAATTTAAAAATCCTATTGAAAATAGGAATCTATCGGGTTTTAATTTTAAAACGGTTTTGGATTTAAGACGAAAAGATTTTGGTTCTATTAATATTAATAAATCCAAAATGAGTTTTTAATGATAATCAAAATGGATTTCATTTATGAAAATGAAAAGGCAGCCATTCATTGGAAAATGGAAAGGCAACCATATGCAACATGTTGCAATTCAATTTCTAGAATATGAAATGTGAAAGGGCAGCTGTTTCACATGGATGAATTATTGAATTCAGATCAAGGAAACCAAGGGACACTTTTATTGAGAGAGTTTTCTTTAAACTTTCTTTGTTGAAGAAAACTTGGTGCTATTCTTGGTGCACTAAATTTCTCTCTTTTCTTCTTCTCTTGTTCAATATAGATACCACTCCTTATTTGAGAAATAAGAACAAACCGAAATTGAGTTGAGAACTCAAAATAGAAAACCAATCCTTAAGTTGAGAACTTGAGGGAATACCAAGTAACAAAATCTTAGCTAGCACTAAAAGAATTTTGTTATTTCTTTCTTTAGTTAATTGTTTGAAAATTAACTTGAGATTTGGAGACGATCGTGTGGATACCATAGAGGCAAGGCTAGATTGGTCTTGCTTGTGATTCGACAATCAACAATCTCCCACAATCAACAAGGCTACACTACTGAAGGTAACAATCTTCACTACCAATTTGATTTCACTGTATGGATCCTTGAGGAAACCAAAAATTTTAAAATTTCCGCTGCTTTCTTTGATTTGGTTTCCTACAGAAGAAGAATTTTAGAAACCCATGAACAAGATTAATTTCACCCAAAGACCCATAAACAAAATCAAGACAACAAACTGATGGAAGACATTGACCTGTAGTTTAGTAAGGAACTAAAAACCTTAGTAACAAATAACTACTTTACTAGAATATGATTTAGAATCCAAACACATAAAAGAGTATATCCATAAAGATAAAGCTAATATTTCAAAACTAGACTTCCCCTTTTATATTGAGTAAAAAATGTGCTAATCAGTCTAACTCGTTCACATCTTTGCTTGCACAACCACGATCTCTTTTAGTCCCATCCAATATATGTATCCTCATAAAAAAAAAATTAAAAGTTTTTTCACTAGATTAAAGAGCACAAAAAAAAAACAAGAAAAAACAGGAACCCATAAAGAGAGCAAACATTAAAGTCCTAAGCATCCTATAGCATCAATAAGTCAAAATTATACGTAGACAATACATTAAAAATCATAGGTCAACTAGTTCTTCCCAGTATGCATTGTTCTCAATGCATCACTAAACTTTTATAGAGATTGACAACTTTTTGGTTTACATTGCTTCTCCCTCAAAGTTAAACTAAAGAATCAAGAGAATCTTAGCCCTTTAAGTATTTAACTCAAAATCTTGTAGAGCACCATTTATTCCTTCCTGTGCTACATAAAATGAAAAAAAAACACTTACCTTTTCTTCCAAAACATAAAATATCGCATAATTCAACACATTGGGAAGAAAAATAGCACAATGAAAGAGAATATGCATCAAACACAACTCATATATATAGTCACAAAGTTCTAAGTTCATGCATTTATTCAATCCAACAAGATTAATAAAATAAAGTAGACAACCATAAAGGATATGAAAAGGAAATAAGAAATAGTTTGAGATTTAAAGTCCCCATCTAGACTTTATTCTATTCCATTTCTCAAGTTATAACCACCTCTATATCATAAGGAAAAAAAAATCTCTACAATAGTAAATAGTCTCTTATATTAAACATTGGAAGGGCCTAGATTGCACTTGCTTTTATGCACATAAGTTGCATTGTCAATTATGAACTTCACCTTGTACCATTCATCTTTCACAGTTCTTTCTTCGACTTCGTTGGTCGGTTCTTTTTTATATTAATTAGCAAAAATATCCAACCAATCTCTCTCATGTTCTCCCATACAAAGTTGTGGTAAATCCATACTCTTATCACTATCACATATGAGAGAATCATGAGAAGTTTTTAGATTCTCTTGGTCTTCCTCCATTTCTCTTTCATTGAATTCCACTAGTTTTTACTTTGAAGTTATTGCATAATTAAGGTAGGTTGTATAGAAGTTGAGTCACCATTCATAGTCCCATTTTCCAAGAAAATCTCCTCAAGCTCTAGGCTTCCTTTACACTCCTCTTTACCATCAAACTCATCTAAAAGTAAAACAATTAGAACACCTTGTTTATGGGAGTTTTTGAACCTCTCCAATCTAGTCTTATTTTCCTTTATGGTCTATAGATTTTCAAACCTTTGGTGTCTCAACTCTTTTCTCCCTCTCTCAATACTGTCTTATTTAATACTTGAATATTTACTCCTTTATATAATTCTTGTGGAGAAAACTCAAATGGACATATTGGTTCACCAAATTTCCTTTGATGGCCACCCCAAGATGATGTATTAGAATCACTCCAATTGGGATGGTAGTTGTTAGGTGTTCATTAGATCTCTTTCTTATGAGATCTCCACAAATTAGTCATCAAAATCATTCTCAGTTTGCATATTCTAATATAATGATCATGTCAACAAAAGTCACACCACGGAGAAGGGAATTTGAGATGAACAAGAGTGATATAAGAGTTTAGACAAATGTACACCCCATTCAAGACAATAATCTCTGAATAGAAAGATATAATGGCTCAAAAGAAATCATGAATTTTTCAAAAGTTTCTCCTTTAACCAAACACCAATATCTATTATGACCAATAAACCCAAAATCCAAACACTTGGTAAGAATTTAGGCATATAGTTCCAATGGGAGTCAATATTTTGAAACTACTTGACAAAGCAGTTAAAGAATGTAGGATTATCATGGCACTCTTCCATTCTCCTTGGCATCCATCAAAAGTGTATATTTATCAAGAAATACAATAGGAAAGCTACTTGAAAAGAAATAAAAGAAAATTAAATTTGAAACTAAAAGGCTAATTATTTCTACCTTCCCTAAGGGGAAATTTGGAAGAACTACCAATATCTCCCTTGACCTAGTGACAGTTAAAGTCAACTAGCAAAATAAGTGAAAAACTTTTTTAAAAGTAGCCTATAAATATAGCACATAACTCTTGATATTTTTTTAATTATGAAATGACCGTTAAAATTTTATTAAATAAAGTTTAATAAATTTTATTTCTTCTATTTTATATTTTATTTTATTTTTCTTGTCTTTCATTAAGGAATCATTTGATAATCTTATTTTTTATCATAAATCAAACAACTAAAAAAGTAAAAAGAATATAATATGAATACATACCTTTAGAATTTTTGAAAATTAATAACTAGGTGTATGAGCCTTCTGGCCACAATGGCTATTTTACAAAAAAAATAATAATAATATTACTAAAAGTGTTTCGTACTATATTACTATTCATCATCATCTTCAAGTTTGAAAAAGAAATTTTTTCTAATTTTCTTTCCATGCCTTTAATAATAATCTATCACTACTGTCCCTTTAAATGATTAAATGATTAAGTGATGATTTTATTATTTTCCTCTCTATAAATTTTTAAAAAATAATAATTTGCATAAATGTTTTATAGTTTAATTTTGGTTATTAGAATTTATTATAAAGGTCGTGAAATTAAGAATTATATTTATTAGATTGAATTTAAATTGTTTGGTTGGAAATGAAAAAATAATTATAATAAGATATTGCAGTCTAATCTCTATATGCATTTTGATAAGTTGTGAGGTTATTAAATTGTGTAAACAACTGATAGAATTGTGTTTAAATTTTAATTATCAATATTTTTTTTTAGAATTTTTGATAATAAGTAAATAAGAAAACAATAGGGATAGGTCAATTTTATTTAACCACAAGGTCCATTTTGTAATTGAAACAAACCTCAAGGGTTTAAATGCAATTCAAATTTTGTACTCCAAAGAATATTTTATGAATTTAAGACAAAAAATTAACCATTGACTTGGTCAAAAGTCAATCGTTAACATTATTCAACTAATCTTAAGGAATTAAATTTTATGAATTTATCAAATTTAAGGGAGTAATAGTAGTTTATCTAGACATTAAAATTTGTTTGATAGTGTTCTCAAACGTCAAGGGAGGTAGCTGTAATTTATCCAACTAAAAATACTTTAATTTAAACAAATAATCATCCAAAGCAATTAAACCATGGCAATGGCACCGAAAACTTGATATGTGCGAGATTAAAATATAACAATGCAGCACAAAAGTACAAATATCAACTAATAAGAATCTAAATCCACACAATTAAGCACACGTTTATGCAAATTTTGTTGCATTTGGAAAGTAGGGTTGATTTCTGAAAATGTTATCAATTTGAAGGTTAATTCTTCGCTTAGATGCTAAAGCAATTTAGAAAGCAAACAACTACAACTATATGTTGTTGAAGTTAAAGAAAATGAGTAAAATCATCAAAAGAGTAAAATAGGAAAAAACTTAATTTTTCAACTAAAACTACAATTTGGAACCAATAATGATGGATTAATCTCTAAAAAGTGATTAGTGTTATTTCTATTTCTCTCTAATTGTGTGATTTTGCTATGGATTTATAAATTCGAAGAGGCAATGATCTTTTTCACTCTTCTATTTCTAGTCACTAGAATATAACAGGCAATTATCTTTTTCACTCTTCTATTTCTAGTCACTAGAATATAACAGTTTGGGTCAAAATTTGAATTTTCCGTACCATTCAACAAAGTACAATCACAATATGAAGTCTACCAATTCTCTCTACATATTCATATGCTAATAATATAATGGTCCTAATGATAAAAGTCAAGACTAAGTGATACTAATTCTTACACCAAAGGATAAGAAACCGAACCTATATCGAGTGTTGGTCCTAGTATCGCCCTCTAGGCTGAACTAAGTCTTCCTTTAGCAAGACACCATCTCCAACTTGTGAAGAAGGACCTTGCTTTGTCCACTTGACAACCGAAGGAATTATCAAAGACCCAATATATGAACTTTGACTATCCCTGGAACCAAGAAGCACACTCAAATTGTTGAGGGAAAGAAACTCAACAAGATAGTTTAAACATGAACCTAAGAGGCTATCCTCAAAGACTCAAAGCAAGTTCTAAACTAGAACTCAAAGAAAAGCTACAAAGCTCTCAAGTTTGGATTGTCAAAATTTTTCCTTTCATTGTGGTGAATGCCTCTATTTATAGTTTACAAGTTGTAAGAATTAAGAAAGCCATTCCCTAGTTGGATTAGCTTTTTAGGAAACTAACTAAAGAAACTATTACTTAAAAGAAACAATTAATATAAGAAAAGGAAATAAAACAACAAGTAGTTGCCTAAAACTAATCCAAGTGTGTTGGCTGAATTCGCTTGAGCAGAATTTCCTATTCAAATTTTGTGGATTGGGTAATTCTTTTAATCACCATGGCCTTGGCCGAATTTGGAGCATCTTTACTCAAATTTGGAAGCTTCTTTGACTTGATCATGAAGAATGCACAACACTTGGCTCATCATTTACAATACTAAGTAAAATGACAAGTGTTGAACTAGAATTGCCAACCTTCCAAATTCGAACTTGGATTGTGATGAGAAGTGGTCTAAGGATCTTAATTACACAAGTGAAAATCAACCACACTTGATCCATCATTCTTGATTTTTCATGGATGACTAGAATGACAAATGATGAGCTAAGTTCGAAGCCTTCCTTGCTACCTTAGTTTCGGATTCCATGGGTTCATTTATGAAAGAGATTGAGGCAGCTGCATTCTCTTAGTCCTTGACCTTGTAATAGGACCACCAATCCCTTGCAAAGAATCTAAGTGTTGATGCCTAGCTTCATGGTCCGCTTCATGTGGAGTTGTAGTTGTCTTGGCCTTAGGATTTCATCACTAAGTGTAGATCAAAAGGTCAAATACAAGCATGATTTCACATATTTTAGAGACCTACATTTGCATGATTCTCAAATTAGAACTTGATATTGAACATTAATATGCATTACCTATAACATAAATCAACATATAAAGAAAAACATTAATTACCCATCATCAAATTTTAGGAATTGCAAGAATTGAGCCACACATAACTATGAAATGAAACTCCAAATTGTAGAAATAAAAACTCTTTTTATAGGAAGAACTCTAACTCACACTTAATATCCAACCCAAGTTCCTAATTCTTACAAAATAGAGTTTGTTTCACTTCATAGCTCATAAAAACCTAGCATAAGTATGAGGTCCTATACGAAGCACTAAAGCTCTTGCGGCAGCTAGGGTTACCAAAGTCCCAAAAGTTTCCTCTTACTAAAGACCTAAAGATAGTTTTTTTTTTCCCCAAGCTATGTGGGTTGATTATAAGTGGGTCAAATCAGCACATCAAAAGTATGTAGAAGGTCAAGGATAAAAATGAGTCTCTTAAAGCTAGGTTCTAGCATGGTCACAGTCCCCACATTACCTTAGTTATGTTGGTAGCATGACCTATCCCAACTCTCCCTTTGCCCTCTCTTTCTCGGTTTTGTGCACTAATGCTTCTTTCAGTCAATCTTTTAAGGTTTTTCTAGGTAGAATCTCAACATCTCGAAAAAGTTGTGGCTTTTCCTTTTCTCTTTTCCACGCCTCTAGAATCACTAAAATTGGATTTGTGTAGCTCCAAAATATAGCTCTCCCAAGATGTGTAGGCTATTAGCCCATTGAGTTGCATCAACTTCGACCTCGATTTTGACATGGTGTAGGCTAATTTAGGAGAAACTTAAAACACCAACATTAAAGCACATCCAAAGAGATTTCCAGAGCATCCAAGATCTCAATTTTTATTTTTTTATTATTATTATTTTTTTTTTTTTTGCATAGAAGGAGAGGAAGACCCTATTAAAGTCTAGCTCTTAGTACCTTTTTACCCATTTATGCACCAACTTCTTCTTGAAATTGTATCGTTGATGGAATTTTCTCAAAATTTATTCCTTTTCAAGCTTGTTTATGCTTATGGAATGTTTTTACATAAAAAAGTGTTCAACTAGAAATTACCATCTATTTAATAATAAATAATTTAAAACTCTTATTTTCAGGTTCATTTATAGAGTGCTACTACACTCTCATCAACTCCATGGATGCAACTCACTTGATGAGCAATAAGAGACTTGGGAGATCGGAAGTTTTACGATAAGATTTCTTCTACTCTGTTTTTACTCCAATTCTATTGTTTTAGTCCTTTCTCTTTAATGTTTTTATTGTTTTAGTTATGTTCTAGTATTACAATTGAACTCTTTTATGTTTTTTGAATCTTTATTAATTTCTCTTCTATATGTTATGTGTTGTTAATATGTGAATCATCTACTCTATTTGTGCTATAACTTCTTTTAATCAAGTTAATCACCAATTGATTTTGTTTTGTAGTTTCATTGAACTTGATAAAAGGAGATGAAATTTAGTACTAGATAGAGTAGCCTATGATTTAGAAGTAATGACCTAGAGTTTCTTGATGGATAGATACATACTTTCAAGACATAGGTGGTTTCTTGATGGATAGATACATACTTTCAAGACATTGGTGGTTAATGAAATAATCCTAAGGACTCCCCAACTTTCATAAAAATATAGGTTTGTTTGAAGTTTTGGATATATTCAATGAATTTGACTACAAAGGCCATTGGATAAATTAAAATATTTGATCAACTATTCGCTTAACCCAAAGACATTAAAAGAGATAATGAGTTCAAATGAAATGAAAGAGTGAATGTTGTAAGCCTAATGTGATTTTTCTCATAGAGTGGTTTATTTTATTTTTAATTTAATTGCTCACCCTTTCCACTTGTAGCTTGGGCTTAGTTTAGTGTTATAGCTTGAATTTAATGAAAATAAAGTTTGTGCAATTCCTTGTGAGGTCTACTCAAGCAAATCATGATATTAGTCGTAATGAACCCTATAATTGTAAAAGATGTCAAGTTTTGGCTTCATTATCGAAGAGAGATTAGGTTTATGTCTCCTTTCCTATGTATTTTTACTATTAATAAAGGGGCTGCCAAGTCACCCATCATACAATGGCTATTTTATTTTTTGTAAAAAAAAAAAAAGAGCTAGCAAAAATTTGACTTCTAATGTTCATGTACTCTAACACTTGATACAAGTATATGTATAACTTTATATAGAAAGTGGAGAGAACAAATATCGTGCCACAAGGACTTTATTATGCTATTAACTAATTGTCACTAATGCCTATTTAGTTCAAACTATTTGATTTTTCCCTAATATCTTGTTCTTGTTTGAATGTAGTATTCTACAAGCTAAAGATCTGATTTTTTGGACTAATATGATGTATATACTCCAAATTAGATCAAGTTGAAATCAAAACGACATTAAAAAGAGGGGGAAAGGCAAATTTTTGGTCTAAAAGCCATGACGAGTACTGCCCAAGGTTGGCCAATGATGGTGGTGCTTAATCGCTAGTCATTAGTCTAATTTTTGCCTTTTTTTAACCATCTAAATGTAGGAACTTGGAGATAGTTCTTTCACACTGTAGATCTATCTTCATGCTTTCTATATCTTTAAAAATCACCTATTTTTTAGTTGGATCTTTTTCTTAGTAAATTATAATTCCCTGTCAATCCCTAAATTTATTAAAGCAGACAAAGTGCTTAATGCAAAACTTATAGCCACATATTTACACTTTCCAATGGTTCAAGAATTAACCAAATCGATGCTTTGTAACTTGATATGTTTCTTCCTAGGAATGGCTAGATCTCCATCCTCATTCTACACTTTGAAGGATGTACCATTAAGCTATTATTTGATAATTTTCACATTTTTTGACCTCCCTACAATCAAAAAAGACATAAAAGAAATATAAAAATTCTAAAAGGAACTAATATGAGACTAATTTAGCATGTAAAATCGTGAAAATCTTCCAAATCTAGTTTTTGTGTGTGAGACAAAAAAAAAAAAACCCTTTATCCAAACTATGTGTACAAATCTAAAAACTCAAAATAGAAGGCAAAATGTGGATCCAATATGGAAAATTGGAGGACTGCTAGTGTTTTGGAATGATAACATCACAGTCAATCAAATATTATTAATGGAGTTTTGTTTTGAAATCCAATTCGGTGAGCAATACAAAACTTGGACTATATTTGTGTATGCCAAGTACTAATGCTAAGTTAAGATGTCAACAAGTGGGAGTATCTTCAACAAGCTAGAAGGAAATGGGGAGATGTCCGATTCATGGGAAGGGATTTTAATGATATTGTGGACAAAGATGAGAAAAGATGGGGATTTTAATGATATTGGCTTTAGGAATTTTATTGAAAAATGGGAATGGGAGATACAGGCTATTTTGGCGCAGTTCACTGTGCAAACAATAGGGTGTAGGAAGGTTTTGTAGAAGAAAGAATTGACAGATTCTTCACTCCTCAACATGGATGCTCAAATTTCCCAAGGCGTAAGTCCAACATATAGAAAAACAATCTTTAGATCACTACATTCTCCTATTAAACATGAGTCCCGAGTTACGGAAGGGAAGAAGAGGTTCTATTTTGACAAAAGGTAGACTCAAACTAAGGGAGTGGAGGAAGTAATAAAGAAGGCATGGGAATGGAACAATTTGGAACTCCAATGTACCAAGTGAGTCACAGAATCGAAATTGTAAGAGAGAGCTACTGAAATGAAGTCAAGGCATACACACAAATTCGCAGAAGTTTAAAGAAATAAAAGAGCAAATGGAGAACTTAAGTAAAGAAAAAGGATAGAGGATTGGAAGAAATAGAAGCATTTGAGAAGGAACGCCAATAAGCCTATATAGAAGAGGAAATATATTGGTAACAAAAATCAAGAGTACAATGGCTTAAGCAAGATGATCAGAATACAAAATTCTTCTATGCGTCACTGTCCAAAGAAAGACAATGATTTATATTGTCAAACTGGTGAAGGAAGCAAGAGACATTGGTGCTACAAGGGATGAAGTAAAGGAGAAAATCACTAGATTCTACACAAAATCATTTACAACGTCCTCTCCTTAATCGCAGAATAGCCTGAGAGGAATTCCACAAACAATTACAATTGCTATGAATCAAAGAATGACCAGGCCTGTAGAAGATGCAAAAATCAGGAAAGCTATTTTTGACATGAATCCTAACAAAGTTCGAGGGCCGGATGGTATGACCCCCCTTTCTTCCAACATTACTGGAATGTAGTTCAAAAACATATTTGTTTTGCTACTAAGGATTTCTTTGCACATAGAAAAATGCTCAAAAATATGAAAACCCTCGTCCCAAAAATAAAAAATCCCACCCAAATTTCTCATTATAGACCTATAAGTTTATACAATGTTGTGTACAAAATTATCTCCAAGATTTTGGCAGAAAGAATAAAAAATTTTCTCCATAATTGCATCCATGAAAGTCAAGCTACATTCATCCCAGGAAGGCAAATATTAGCTAATGTTGTTATTGCTCATGAGTGCATACATTACATCCATAGTCTTAGGGTTTGTTTGGGGTGTGATGTATTTGGAAAAAGTTGTATTGGAATGTATGAAAATTTTGATGAGTATTTTTGATAGAAAAAGTATTTTGGAGGAAAATGAAAGAGAAATTTTTTAAATTATGTAACAAGAATTTGAGTGGGAAAATTTAATTTTTAAATTTTGAAATAAAAATGTATTTGGATAAATTGTTTTTATTTAAGAATTTACTTATTTGAAAATGAGAAAGCCTAGTCCAAACAGACCCTTAGAGGAGCCAAAAAGGGATATATGGCCTTAAAACTAGATATAGCTAAGGCATATGATAGGATTGAGTGGGGTTTCTTCGCTTTTGGTTTTAAAAAAATAGGATTTTTAGGAAAGTTCATAAAATGGATCTTAAGATGTATTAGCTCCTCTTTCTTTTCTTTTAATATAAATGGGGAAGTCTGTGGATATGTGCTGCCAACAAGGGGCATTAGGCAAAGGGATCCCATATCCCCTTACCTTTTTCTCATTATTTCTAAGGCCTTCTCAACCATGATCAGAGTAGCAGTCATAGAGGGAGATTTCAAAGGGATGAGGTTATGTAAGAAAGGGTCATTGCTAACTCACCTTCTGTTTACATATGACTCCTTACTATTTTTTGAAGCCACTGTAGAACAAGCTCAGAAAGTCAAAAAACTAATTGAAAAATATAGTGGGGCTTCAGGGCAGCTAGTTAATCTTCACAAATCTTCTGTCTTGTTCAACAGGAATATTGTAGGAAGTTGCAAAGCAAGAATTATCCAAGCATTAGCAGGAGTCAATGAACAAAAAAATGCAAGATATTTGGGGCTTCCCTTGGTCATTGGAAAATCAAAGAAAGAGATCTTAGCATATGTCCTGGAAACAACAAAAAAGAGAATTGGAAGTTGGAAAGTTAATTTTCTGAACTAGTCTCATAAAAGTAGTGTTAAATTCACTCTGATATGTCATGTCCTATTTCAAACTCCCGGTTGGCATTTGTAAAGCTACGAGTAGAGAATCGGCTACTTTTGGTGGGGCTTAAATGAAAATAAGGGTTCAAAATGCACTAGAGAGCATGGCCCAAACTAGTAATACCAAAAGACATGGGAGGAATTGGATTTCAAGATATTCACTTTAATTATGCATTGCTAACTAAACACCTTTGGAGACTGCTCACCAATCAAAATCTCTTGATGAGAAGAGAAATAGAGGCAAGGTATTTCCCACCTGGAGCTTGAGCGAGGCCAACAATCAAGCTTAATGCATCTTGGCTGTGCAAGTGCTGGATGGAAACCAAATATATTCTTGGGCTAGGCCTAAGGTATCAAATCGGTGATGGGAAATCAATTACAGTTTGGGAGACTCCAAGGCTACCTCACAGACCATACTTCAAGCTAATCCCTAATGCCTCGCAAAATGCAAGTCACTTGGTGTAAGCAACTAATGGTGATGATGGGAAACAAGGAACCAAACTTTGATCACGAGCCTCTTTCAACCTCAAGATGCGTAAAAATTCTCAAACTCGGATCAATCAAAGAAGAAAGAGATAAGCTAATGTGGCAACATGACAAAGAAGGGACACTACACTGTGACCTCTACCTACAAATGTGCTATGGAGAAACGAAGGCAAGTAAGAAGCCTAGCTGAATGCAATTATGGAACTGATGAACAGAAACAAATGTGGTAGAAAAACTGGAAACTCAGTTAAATGTGAGCTTAAACATTTTTGTGGAGATCTCGCCAAGGAATCCTTCCAACAAAAGTGGAGTTGATTAAAAAGGAATTGACATTGATCCGATATGTAGTTTGTGTGGGGAAAAGATGAAAAAAGGAACACATCTTTCTTACTTGTGAATGGGCAAAAATTCTTTAGCGACTATCTCCAATGAGTTGGGATGGTTTGCAAGTAGAATTTGGATGTTTTACGTTGGTGGGATAAGTATGTAAGGTGAGAAAAGATAAAGTAGTCTAGGATAGAATGCAACTTTTAGTATACCTTCTTCGGATGATGTGGAAGACCAGAATCTCTAGATTTTAAAGAGGTTAAGAAATCGTAAAAGAATGTAGTTGATATGGCTATTATGGAATGACAAGAGTTCCAAGAGATCATGGCAATCATTGGCAAGAAAATCGGGAAGCAAAAGACATACCATAAACACACTAAAGCCACTATCTTACACGATCTCAACCAGAAAGAATGTCATCATTGTGAGTGCTATTGATGGGTCGTTGATGATCATGGACTACTAAAGAAGTCGTGGGCACTAGTTAGGAACTAGAGATTGAGTCCAGTGGTTACTATGTCGCATGCAGTCCGATATGTCTAGTTGGAGACCAAAAAAGCTAGAACAGCAACAAGTCCATGTTGCAATTGATGTGCATAATATAGGGCAAAAACTAAGTCAAAAAAAGGCCTTTGAAGTTAATCTGTCTCCTATAGCCAAAGACTAATTATCTTTTGTGCAATCTTTTTAAAAATATTAATTTTGTATAAGTCCTGAAAGATAACAATGTAACTTATCATAAACTAGCAACCATAATTTTAGAACGTTCTAAGAATTATAAACTTTTGCCACATTTTCCTCCTATAGCCAAAGACTAATTATCTTTTGTGCAATCTTTTTAAAAATATTAATTTTGTATAAGTCCTGAAAGATAACAATGTAACTTATCATAAACTAGCAACCATAATTTTAGAACGTTCTAAGAATTATAAACTTTTGCCACATTTTCCTCCATGATTAAGACAAAGGACCAGAGAAAGCAATTATCCAATACCTAACTAAGTCATGTACATTTTTTAATAGAAATGAAATGCCTAACATTATAGTTAAAAAAACGAACAATAAGAATTTTGTTTCATTATTATTAGCCTTCTTTTTTGGTTTAACTTCCGTCACGTCAAGCAAACTACCATCACACCCATTACTCACGTTTTCATTCCAAAAGTTCAAATTTCAAATAACCTAGAATAATTTGTCTTTAAATTTTTTTGTTGCAAATGTTATTATTCATTTCCGGTGCAGTATAACGACTGCCTAGACAATAATAATACCGTAGTATGTTGAAGTACATGCAAGCAATGCACATCATTTTGGTTCATAACCTCTTCGAGAGCTTATCTTTCATTCTCTCAACTGCACTTCTGAGAGTTTCTTCATCTTTGCAGAAGGTAAACCTTACAAGATTCTTTCCATCTTCTGGATTCAGATAAAAGACGCTTGTTGGGTTGGCCACGACTCAACTTCTTTGATTAGGTATTCACAGAAGGCAACATCATTTTCCAACCCAAACGGAGTATGATCCACCATTACAAAATAAGTTCCACTGGATGGGTATACGATGAAACCTGCAGCCTTCAATCCATCAACCAAGATTGCTTTCTTTGCCATGTAATCCTGCTTCAGCTCCTCATAGTATGAATCTGGGGCTCTAAGGGCTGTCGAAGCTGCATATTGCATTGGAGTTGATGTTGCAAATGTTAGAAATGAGTGAGCTTGCCTCACGCCCCAAGTCAAATGTGGGGGAGCTATTGCCCAACCAATTTTCCAGCCTGTTAGTGAAAATGTCTTCCCCAATGAATTCATTGTGACAGTCCTCTCGAACATCCCGGGAAGAGAAGCAATGGAGATATGATCCATTTCAAAAGCCAGTTTGTCATAAACTTCATCTGAAAAAACCAAAACATCATTTTCAATGCACAAAGATGCAATCGCATTGAGTTCTTCCCGCGTGAACATCTTCCCTGTGGGATTATGAGGAGTATTTAGAAGGATGGCTCGAGTATTTTTAGAAATTAATGACTTGAGCTCATCAACGGGAACTGAAAAATCTGGAGGCCTCAGTGTGATGCTCTTTATTTTAGCCCCAGCCATTGACAGAGTAGCTTCGTAGGAGTCGTAGAACGGAGCAAAAAGGATGACTTCATCACCAGGATTTATTAAGCCTAACATAGTCGCAGCAATTGCTTCAGTGCATCCTGACGTCACAGTTACTTCTTTTTCAGGATTTACCTTAAGTCCAGTGTCTTTCTCAAAACGGGCAGCAACGGCAGAGTTGAGGTCTGGCACACCATATCCGCGGGCATATTGATTTTTTCCATCCTTAATGGCTTGAATAGCTGCTTCCTTCACAAATTCAGGGCCATCAAAATTGGGGAAGCCTTGTCCAAGATTTATAGCTCCATGTTTAATAGCAAGTATACTCATTTGTGTGAAAATTGTAGTTTTGAATTTATCTAATCTCTTAGCAACCTGAAAAGAAAAATTACCATGTGAAATAAGGAAAGAATATATAGAAAGAAAAGGTCATATACAATCAAAAAGAACTAAAAAAATTACAATATATATAGACACACACACACAGAGCGTTATACACACAATAAAGTCCATCCTTTATGCCCCTAACCTAACAACTTTTCCAAGGTTAATTAATGTTATAAACCTCAATATGCAAAACATTTCTGAGGAATGAAAGGAATATAATGCAGATAAATCATAGAAAAGCAATCAATCAAGAAAATTACTGTGTGAAGAGTGATTCAAGAATTGCATACATTCCAAGAAATCTAGCCAACAAAAGTTGTAGCACCAAATAATAGGATTCTACTCAACGATGGACTAAAGTGTTGATTGAAACTCAAGCACCATGAATAAAGATGCAGGAAAAACCAGAAAACGGAGGCGAATAATGCAATGCCTCAGGTAGCACAGCACTGCCCTTGATATTTCCTTATAATAACTAGCAGTTATTCCAAGTGAATTGTAACTGCCACAGGCTTTTGTTATCTTACAATTCTGAAAAATTAAATCAAAAATAAATTCTCAAAGCCCAAAAACACCTTAGCAGGATTTTCCTTTTTGAGGCCCTCCTCTCATTGAATCCATCTCAAACTGAACTCCACATGTTTATCATATCTCCAACTTTGTCAGTACTTCTTTCTCTCCTGCCCCACCCCATTCTGCTCACATGTGCTGTAACCATATGTTCATCACGTTCTTTTGCATTCATGAGTAAGATTATGACAGTGAGTACTAAGAATATTTTCATGATAACATCTTAATTATCAGATGAGCTTCTATCAGGTTTACTGAGAAAAAAAGTAAATAAATAGGATGTGGCATTGGGACTTCATCAGAACGTTGCTATCTCTGCTACTGGTCTCATTAATCATGAGGAAAGGGGGTGGAAATCTTATGAATGAAAAGAAATGAAGAAGAAAGGCACCATGAAAATGAGAAAAATTTAATATTTGTCAAACAAAAATGATTGTATTATTCAGAGGTAAAAACAAAAACAAGATAGAACAGAGGTCATCCACATAGAAACCACCAAATATGCATCACCATAGTTTGTTCCAGTTTTACTCAATTTGCCACTTACCTATATTTTCTGATACCATCACAAATATCTCCATCTTGTTTTTGTTAATCCTACTATTGGTAAATTATAATACAGATATTCAAAGCTACAAGAAAGAAACCAGTATTTGCTAAGTCAGTGAGGAAGGATATGAAGGAACTGACTAAAAAGTTTGTAGAACAGGCAGAAGAGGCATGTAGAAAAGGGGCACTACTATATTGTAGATTCTGAGAACAGAAATGTCATAGATCATCGAAATCTAGTGGGAAATTAGGTGAAAAGCCATGTGGTGCTGATAAAGGACGTGTTCTGTTTGAGGCGAGGAGAGGGCCTATGGTATGACCTTTCCTTAATTGCTTTCTTTCCTATTTATACTTAATGTGATTTAGTCTCATCTTATTCAAGATTTTGCATTTAGCATCCTAAGTTTTGCATCTTCTGAATAGGAAATTACCAATTACTCTTATTCTCAAACAGCAAAGGCCATTGAGCCTGTCACCTTTCTAATGCCCACAAACTCCAACTATTCACAATGTCTACAAGTTTCAAGAACCACTAATTAAAAGATAACTTTTAATTTTACTGGCAAAATACTACTCTTCTGCATATAATGATGCTTGAAAATTGTAAAAGGTAAATGCTTTGCACACATTACTTTGTCATTTCTCATGAGACACCACAAGACCTCACACATGTTAAAGAGAATTTTCTCCAATTAGATATACACATTTTGGAAAAGAGTTTTTAGTATGACAGATTACTAATAATTAAAGGGACATATAGTTGAAAAAGGTTACCTTTTCTCTCCCTCTATCTTATTATTATTCGCTCTGACCAATCACCACTTGTATCTATCATCGAAATATAGAAATATCACTATTTAGGTACAGGCATTGAGATATTTAGTCTTTGAAAGCCAAAAAGATAAGGGCATTTAGACAGCTCATCAAAATCCTATTTTCAGACATTTAATGGTGGGAATTTTCTTGCTAGACAACTGAATAAGGAAAAATAGCCACTGTAAATTATGCAAAGGAAGTACGCGAATTTTCAACAGTAACTTAGAAGGAAAATTTTTTTACTAAGAGCGATATGACTTCTTTTAAAGTACATGACTTATTGGCCCAATAAATGTTATTAGCTTTGATGTCATATTAATTTTCAATAATTAGACATATATTTAAGACCTCCTTTCCAATTTACTTTTCTCCGTTTTCTCCTTGCAACTAATCACTGACTAAATTTTTTTTCTCCCTTCAAAGTGGAGTTTAATTAAGGTGACTGTAAATATTAAAAGACAAACAAAAATAGTGTGAAGGAGAACCTCAACATAGTTGGCATTACATACCCAAATCTTGTTTTTCTAAGGATTTCTTATCTTAGAGACTGTAAATATGACTTTCTCACTCGGTCCTGCCCATACATATAAAAATGAGCCATGTTTTAAGCACCATCCCATCTTCAAAAACAGAGATTTATATTTCCAAGTGAAACACAATTGGTTGAGAAAAGATTATCTCTGCTTACATAAATAGTGCTAACAGATAATTGTAAGACAACCAACCATCAAATTAACAAAACATATATTCATAACCAAAGGATTCAGACTGGAAGAAAGGAAACTCATTCAGGAAAATCATCCCGTGACAAACAATGTCAGACTACATAGAGGTATAGCTAATGAAAATAGAAGCTGCCAAACCAAGGAAACGGTAACAAAGTTATGCATTATTGAACTGATTCTAGCCTTAATCCTAATTTTCAGTTATCTTAAAAGCATAATGGGTTCATTTCAAGTAATTCATCTTAGAGTGTAGATTGGATTGCAGTTCATGGTAACTAGGGTGTTCAATATTCAAGTTAACTCAAATATTGACAAACTGAATTCCAATTAGAAAATTTAAATTCGGTTTTTGGTTTTCAAATTGATTTTCGGTTAACGTGAATTTGGTCGGTTTTCAAATCAAGTTTCTTATTAGGAATTTTTAAACTTCACACCCAAAAATCGAATTTAGAATTTGAATTCAGTTTTGGTTTAAACTTGAACCAAACTAATGGAATATAACATTTTCAAATATATATTATTTGCAGGTTATAATTCCATAATAAATTAAATATATACTATACATAAAACATCAAAAGACCACAATGCACATATCTATATGTTAGATTGTATATATTTATATATAGATTATAAATACACACATGTAATATAAATATACATGCATACATATATATATATATATATATATATATATATATATATATATATAAAACTTTAAAGGTTACTATAATATATAAAATTGTCAATATGTGGTTTTTACCTTTTAATTTGCATTTCATCATATACAACCCATATTTATCTTTAAATCATATACAAATAAGGTGTATATATATAATGTAACTATTTATTTCTTTATATAACTACTTGGTTTACAATATGATATATATGTGTGTGTGTGTGTGTGTGTGTGCACTTTAGAGTAGAAAAATCTATTAATATTGTGATTTTAGTTTTATTCAATTGTTAAATAAGTAAAAAAAAAAATCTAATTCGTAAGTCTAATTTAAGAATTCTAATATAATGGTAGTAGTTTAATAACTAAGATATTAAAATTGTAAGAATGACATTAGTGTAGTAACTTGAAAAAGGATAAAAGTGAATTTTTTAAATAAAAATGTAAAAATTATAATAAATAAATAAATAAACCAAAAAAAATAAAGGAAATAACAAATATAATATACGAGAGCACAATTCTGATCATCATCATCATTTCATGATCACCTTATCTCATGCGAATCGTTTACCTATAACTATTCAATATCCCCACGAAAAGTGATCACACTGGCGTTTCTGTGGCCAAATCAACTTTGAATTTGATAAATGCATTGCTTGTGAAGTATGTGTTCGTGTATGTCCTATAGATCTACCTGTTGTTGATTGGAAATTGGAAATTGGAAATTGATATTCGAAAGAAACGATTATTTAATTAAAGTATTGATTTTGGAATCTGTATATTTTGTGGCAATTGTGTTGAGTATTGTTCAACAAATCATCATCATCATCATCATCGCCTTTATCCCAAACTAGTTGGGGTTAACGGTCGATGAATCTAAGGACATAAATCCATAAAATAAAATATAATAAAATAAAATAATTAGATAACTAAATAGATAAATAAATAAATAAAAATGCTAAAACTATAAAGGGTAGTCTGGACCATTAGAGTTTTGCTCCTCCTCCACACTAATCGTTTTCCTCCACCCTGTTCTACTACCAACCATCCTCCAATCAATTTCCCACTCTACTAAATCTTGTTTTACTACTTTTCCCCAAGTAAATTTCGGCCGACCTCTCCCTTTCTTCCCATCATGCTCTTTATAACAAACTTCTGTTCTTACCGGCGCATCTACAGGTCACCGAAGAATATGCCTAAACCATCTTAATCTGTGTTCTCTCATCTTTTCTGATATAGGACGAAATTCAGAGACAAGTAATTGATGAAGAATAATAAACAAGAAATCAAGCTAGGGTGAATTAACCACAGAAAATTCACTACCCCTAAGATCCTCAACCGCAGAAGAGTAAGAAATGGCCGCAACCAAATGAAATAATAATATTGATAATCAAAGTCTAACCCTAAAGAAAGGGATTACATCGATAATTATAGAGAACATAAGAAACCCTAATAACAACTAAAACATAATACTAAAACCCTAATGAAACTAAGCCCATTAACTATTGGACTTTATTAAAATAAGCAACATAAATAAAACCCAACAAAATTTGCAAATAACAAACAAACAAAAAGTCCCAATAATTTAATAACTATCATCCGGTTTAAGAATGGGTTAAGACTCGAGCTTAAACATGAGATTTTGATCACTCAAGTCAACACCTTAGATAACATTTTAGGCTACTTTAGAACAAAAGTATAGGTTGAAGGGTTCTTCCCAAAGAAGAATTTCTTCATCCGATCAGTTAATAGTCGTAGTATTTCACAGTCGTTCTTTCCCACCTCACGAGGTACCTCTGGCTAGTAATACAGTGAGCCCACCGCTTTGAGACCCCAAGAAAGAAAAGGCTCCCATGTCATCCTCACATGCCTAGGAACATAGATGAGTGTTTTAAATGTCATGAACTTGGCCATAAATCTTTTGAGTGTCCCCAATGCCGTCTTGGAGTCATTGAGGAGCAAAGAGATGAGGACACTTAGAGGGTGAGTATGACACAGAGGATGAAGTAGCAAATCAAGACCTGGATTTAATGGGGCAGCGATTTACATGTTATGAGATGCAATTATACCAGCCTAGGAAAGAGAAGGATTGGAAGAGAACCACCACATTCCAAACTTATAGCCGATCGGTGGTATTTCTTCTAAGGTAGTTATTGATGGGGTAGTTGTTTAAATGTAGTTGCCCAAAGTACGGATACTCGATCGAAGTTAAAAGCAAAACCACACCCCAAGCCATATAGCGTAGCATGGGTCAATAAGACATCTATTCTGTGTCACAAAGATGTTTATCTTCTACTTCTTCATCGTCTCTCTTACTGTTAACCCATTGAGCCAATGTCTTACTTTCATTACATTTCCACTGCACCTCCTTTTATATCTTCACGAAAAAGCGAGGTAATTGAAGATGTTTTGGATGAGAGGTTTGTCTTGACTAGGTGAGGTGGTTATCAACGATGTTGGTTAAGTGGCGAAACAAATCTGGATGATTGCACATGGATTAGTGCTACTGAGTTCGTAAGATTGATCCTATCCTATTGGAGCGCTATACAACTTTTACTTCATTAGGGACGACTTCTTCGTAGCTGTGGAGAAATTATGGGAATCGCTTTTAGTTATTAAAATTATTGGGACTTTTGTTTGTTTGTTATTTGCTAATTTTGTTGGGTTTTATTTATGTTGCTTATTTTAATAAAGCACAATAGTTAATGGGCTTAGTTTCATTAGGGTTTTAGTATTATGTTTTAGTTGTTATTAGGGTTTCTTATGTTCTCTATAAATATTGATGTAATCCCTTCCTTTAGGGTTAGACTTTGATAATCAATATTATTATTTCCTTTGGTTGCGCCATCTCTTACTCTTCATGGTTGAGGATCCTAGGGGTAGTGAATTTTCTACTTAATTCACCCTAGTTTGATTTCTTGTTTATTATTCTTCATCAATTACTTGTCTCTCGAATTTTCCTACATCAAATTCTCTCCTTAATAACTTATCCTTATTTCATATGAGTATATAACTTCTTAAATAATCACAATTAGTGAGTAGCAATTAGATATCAATTATAACTAACTAATCACTACAAAATTTTACTAAATTCCTAATTTTTACTTGTAAGTTCTACTAACTATAATAACTCAAAAGTCAAAAGTCTCAAACATCAATAATTAGTAACCATTGATATATAAAGTAAAATTAAACGAATGACAAATAAGTATTAACATAATAACTTTAATTCAAAGAGTTAATTTTAAAATTTTAGTTTGCAGATTTTTGAGAAGGAAATTAAAGAGTAGTGTACTACTTTTTCCAAAAACGTTCTCATTGTAACTTTTTGTTATTAACTTTGTTATGATTGTATTCATCATTATTGTAGTCTTTATTATTGAATTTATATTATTATGTTTGTTATTGTGATGGTTTGAGACTTAGACAGTTGTATTTTATTATTGAGTAGGCCAGCAATATTTCCTCCCCTCCCCCACCCACCCAAATAAAGGGGAAAAGAATTGACAAAGCTTGAATTCATTTAATACGGCAAAATCAAATTCAAACCAACCAAATTCGAAATTGAAAAAGTCGAATTCGGTTAATTAGGCCAAATTCAAATTCAAACCGAAAACCAAATAAATTCAACTTTTTGTTCGAATTCCAAAAATGTTCAAACCAAACAAACCAAAAAAAAAAACTAAAAATTCAAAGAAACTGATTGATGTATACTGGTTTTGGAAATTTACTAAATTGGAATAAATAGTCAAAATCATACAGTAAATTGTTCAAGCCCAACTTTACTACAAAAACTTGATGTTCTGCTGGCTGGCCTCCACAATTATTAACATTGAAATGTATGCAAGTACTTCAGCTAATTATTGAGGATGTGCAATGGATTGTCTATTGGGAACCTAAATCCTCAGTTTTGTAGCCTATTTGTATTCTTTTCCTTAATCAACAGTTTCTAGATTCACAGCTAATTGAAGTTCCATGCCTCACCTCCTCCCACCTTTTACTTCATTTTCTACACATAACAAGCCTTAGAGCATATCAAGCTAGTAAATACACCGACAACCAACAGCTTACCTCCATTTTCAAGCACTTAACACTATATATAATCAGATAATGAATCAGGTAATCATACATGCTTATCAAGGCATGAGGAAAAAGACAAGAAAACAAGGAAAACTTGTTTCACATTTTCCGTTAAAAGGATACAAAAATATACCATAATTTAGATTCAACTATCAAGTCTTCTCTTCATCAAACTTCTAAGAATAATGAGTTAAATGATATATCAAATTTGTTAATGTTTTGTGAGGCCCAATATTTGGACATCAGCCTTGATAACTCAAAATATTTTGCAAGCATATCCACTACTATTCCTCTCTGCCTGCAATTCCTTTCAATATTTGTAACAAAATATTGTGGTATTCAAAAGCTATTCACATTTTACTTAGCCTGATTTTCCTCAGATTTGTACTCAATGAAATCCTATACTTAATTCTACATAAAAACCAACAATTATTCCATCATTCCCCTGCTAAAAATCCTAAATAAGTCAGCTGAATCTAAAAATCAAGCAGTCTTCCCAGCTGCCCCAATTTATGACTCAACCTCACAACATTCAGCTTCAAGTTATTCCACTATCTTTAGATGCATGTAGTAATTCCCAAAAGCATAATGGGAAAAAAAGACAGGATTACATGAATGAAAATCCTGTTGATTTTCAAAGGAAAAATGAGTAAAATGGAATGCAGTCAAAGCTATATATTAATTAATAAACCTTAATAAGAAGTACATATTTTTACCTTAAATCTGATAAAAAGACAGATGAAAGTCAGTTGGACCACATGTTAGCAAACCTTTCACTAGTCTCAATTCTTGTTCTTCACTTAGTAATCCAAAGCTTATAGACATATGTAGATACTTATGCATATAGTGCACATATTTTTGTATATACACAGACCAAAGAATGCTGTATTAGCTGGAGTCATCTCATGTATCTAGCACATCAAACTTTCTTAGCATGACATGCCACCATCAAGAAAACTCCTATAATTAGAAAGAGTATGCAAACTCTTTAAAGCATATTCAAAGATGTCTAAAGAGAAAAGGCAAGATAGTTCTTGTCATATACTTGAGCCTAAGTTTCTTAATGCCAATCAGAATGCAGAAAAGAACAGAACTTTCTCCAATATTTGGTAGATCTTAACCGTCACTTTAGCACACAGCAAAGAAAAATGAAGAAAGAACAAATACTTTTGAATTAATATGACATTGCTTCATGTCCAAACTCTTGCCAAAGGTCAGGATTCAAAAATCACGTTCAACAAAAATACAACAATAAGGCCACACTTTCAAACACAGCTAGAAAAATTTAATCAGGGCAAAAATACTCAAAGCAAGCAAGAAAGAGAAAGTCAAATGTCAATAATCCATACATTACAGATTTTAAGATGAAGAAAATTTCCTTACCATTCCAGTACATGTGAAAAATTATTTTGCTGACTATTCAAGTCTCCTAGAGAGTTTTGACTTCAACTTGACATGGTTCCACAGCTAAGAAAGATCTTAGGAAACTAAATCAAGTATCAAAAACAACAAACCAAACCAAACCAAACCAAACCAATAAACTCAAATGCTGAAGAAACCTCAAAGGACAAAAAAGGCATCTGTTTTTGACTTCAACTCCAAGTTCTCCCTCAACTATTTCGGTTTGAATCAATCATTTTCAAAATAGCCCTCTACCGGTAAATTCATAACCATCAATCCAGCACTTCAATTAGCTAACCAACACCTTTTAATGTTGATAAACATATGTACTGTTAACCCAAAATAGTAAACCTGACATTGTCCTGCGGAAGATACGAAACTCAAAAAAATTTACGAAAGGCACCAATTGTTTGAAAATTACTTGCAAAGGGGGCTCAGAGAGCTTCTGGGCAGACTGAACCAGACTGGATACGACCACTTTTTGTGTTGAAACTGTAGATACAGAAGCCATAACTGATGGGTAGTTGGTGGTCTTGGCACTTCGAAGAGATGAGTTTTTGTGAAGAGGGAATCTAACAAAGGAAAGGGCCTCAATTGTCTAAACCGAACCATTTCGCAGGATTGTGTCCAGGTACATTGAGCCGAATGGGTTTGAAGCATGACCGTTGACAGAAAAATTAGCGGCTTTCCGGAATTGCAATTGAACTTGCTTGGATTCGCCTCCCCCTGTCCTAAGTTTAAGTACTACAGTACTTGGATTCAATCTGTTTAGCTGGAAAAGCCTTTCAAAAATAAGGAGATAACGGCATGTTTGGTTAAAGGGAATTTGATTTCTTATAACCTTATTCCTGGGCTTAACTTACCAATCAATTTCTTTATTTTATTTTTTAAAACGATAGTATATTAACATAGCTACCAGCGCCAATAAACATACCATGAAGTCTTAATCAGTTTCAGTTGGTATCTAATCGAACCCACAAAACAAAAGCCTACAAATGGGCAAAGCCCGCACGAACGGAAAAGCCCGCACAATACGGGAAGAAGGCCGCACAAGACGGCAAGTACAAAAGTACAAAAACCCAAAAATGCTATATCGGCCATTTAATACTATACAAACGTGATTCTACACATCTCACGTGACCCACTACCAATGGCCATGAGTGATGAAACTAACTAAATCTCTAACTATCACCTCGCCGTAGTGTGGAATCCAACTCGCAGACATGGAATAGCAAGGCTACCTAACCACCGCCACAAGCTTAAATAGTCGACAAATTAATACAACCGTATGAAGAGACTGTAGAACTTGAAAAAAAAAAATTGTTCATGAACGTTAAAAATTTGAAAATTTGATCGCGGTGAATACATACCGCTCATCGCGACAAGAAATTTTCGCACCGATTTCGCATATAAATCGTCATAGAATAAAAATGCAAAAACAATGGCCTCTGCGTGAAAATTTTTCATTTCTTTGTTTGGTTAAAGGAATTGAAACTCCAAAGCAATTAAATTACACGAAGCTAAATTGAAATTCAAAGAATGCACTCAAATTGCAATTCCTTGAAAACATGTAATTGCCAAGTGTTTTTTTCCAATTTTATCCTTTAACTCACTCTAATTATCTCTCATCATTTTTCTCACCATTTTCTCTCATCATTTTTCTCACTCTATTTTCTCTCATCATTTTCTCACTTTACTTTCACTCTCATCATTTTCTCACTCTTATTTCTCTCTCTCATCATTTTCTCACTCTATTTTCTCTCATTATTTTTATCACTCTACTTTCTCTCTCATCATTTTCCTCACTCTACTTTCTCTCTCTCATCATTTTCTCACTTTTCTTTCTCTCTCTCATCATTTTCTCTCTACTTTCTCTCTCATCATTTTCTCTTTCTACTTTCTCTCTCATCATTGTCTCGCTTTACTTTCCTCTCATCATTTTCTCGCTTTACTTTCTCTCTCATCATTGTCTCGCTCTTTTCTTTCTCTCATTATTTTCTCGCTCTACTTTCTCTCTCATCATTTTCTCGCTCTACTTTCTCTCTCATCATTTGCTCGCTCTACTTTCTCTCTCTCTCATCATTTTCACTCTACTTTCTTTCTCATTATTTTTCTCACTCTACTTTCTCTTATCATTTTCCTCACTCTACTTTCTTTCTTATCATTTTCCTCACTTTTCTTTCTCTCTCTCATCATTTCTCACTCTACTTCTCTCAACATTTTCTCATTCTACTTTCTCTCTCATCACTTTCTCACTCTTCTTTCTCTCATCATTTTCTCGCTCTTCTTTCTCTCTCATCATTTTCTCGCTCTACTTTCTCTCTCATCATTTTCTCGCTCTTCTTTCTCTCTCTCATCATTTTCTCGCTCTACTTTCTCTCTCATCATTTTCTCGCTCTTCTTTCTCTCTCTCTCATATTTCTTCACTCTTCTTTCTCTCTCATTATTTTCTCACTCTACTTTCTCTCTCATCATTTTTCTCACTCTTCTTTCCTCTCTCATCATTTTCTCACTCTACTTTCTCTCTCGTCATTTTTTCTCACTCTTCTTTCTCTCTCTCATCATTTTCTCACTCTACTTTCTCTCTCGTCATTTTTCTCACTCTTCTCTCTCTCTCATCATTTCTCACTCTACTTTCTCTCTCATCATTTTCTCACTCTACTTTCTCTCTCATCATTTTTTTCTTTTTCTTTCTCTCTCTCAAAGATTTTTCACTCTTCTTTCCTCTCTCATCATTTTCTCACTCTACTTTCTCTCTCATCATTTTTCTCACTTTTCTTTCTTTCTCATCATTTTTGTCACTCTTCTTTCCTCTCTCATCATTTTTCTCACTCTACTTTCTCTCTCATCATCATTTTCTCACTTTTCTTTCTCTCTCTCATCATTTTTGTCACTCTTCTTTCTCTCTCTCATCATTTTCTCTCTACTTTCTCTCTCATCATTTTTCTCACTTTTCTTTCTTTTCTGTCCTCATTTTCTCACTCTTCTTCTCTCTCTCATCATTTTCTCACTCTTCTTCTCTCTCATCATTTTCTCACTCTACTTTCTCTCTCTCATTTTTCTCACTCTACTTTTCCTCTCATCGCTTTTTTCTACTTTTCTTTTCCTCTCATATTTTCTCACTCTACTTTCTCTCTCATCATTTTCTCACTCAAGAATAAAATGCTTAAGATAAAGTATTTTAATCATTTAACATTATTCATTAATTCTATTCACCCTAACCAAACACAAGAATAATAATTCCACCATATTCAATTCCTTCAACCAACCCATTCAATTCAATTTCATTTAATTCATTATAACCTAATTCCCATCAAATTGAAATTCAATTCTAATGTTATTCATTACGGAGAACCAAACATGCCGTAAGTGGCCATGCACCAAGGATCGGTCAAATTTTTTTATCTCGTGTGTGTGCATGCGATGGCGTTTAGGTCTTATTGCGGTCACAAAATTGCAACTTCAAGAAATTTTGTTATTTCCAGCACGTTGTTATCACAAGTTCGCAACTTTAGCAAAATTTTGTTATTTAGTAGAAACGCAAATGATTATACGAGTGATAATATGAGTCGTTTGAGAGAATAATGCTTTTTTAAATTACAAAAATATTGATGACTTAGAAAAATTGCCCAAAATCTCGAAATCGATACGTGAGAATCGATTTTGAGGTCGATATCTTGGATATCGATTTCAAAAATAAAACTCATTAGATACAGAACTTGATTTTCATCACAAAGTTGCTCAATTTTGGTGGATTCATCAATGCTTTCATTATTATCAATCCCGTAAGATTTCTCTTTTCAAACTCAAGATCAACAATTGGTCTTGCAATGTCTTCAAACTCAATTTTCATGTCAAAATCAAACTTCGTAGTTTCCTTCTAATGCGCCAGTCTTGCAATGAATTCTTTTTCTAACCCATCCGTGGTGAGGGGAGAGAGAGCCAAGATCGCAGCTAGGGGATGGGGCGGTGGGATGGGGGATAAAAAGCAACAAAATTTTTGAGAGGAGAGGGGGGCGGCCGGGATTGATGCAACACAATAGGGTGAGGGGAAATTTGGGAGGAGAAGAAGATGCGAGGAAATGCGGGGAGAAGAACGAAAAAATGCAGAGGAAAGAAAGAAATGCGAGAAGGAAAGAATATGTGGTGGGCAAGACTTTTTTTTTAATGATACTTTGCTTGAAGTCGATATCGAGGATGTCGACTTCAAAGTCGACACTCCCAGTGTCAACTTCAGCAAAATTGGAATCATGCTTATAAAAGTAATATTTATTTAATTTTTATTTTAATAATTAATTTTTGAAAAACTTGTGATAATATAGTAGAAACTTAAATGAACATGATAAATAAAAATTATTACTATTATTATTATTATTACTATTATTATTATTATTATTATTATGTAGTTTTAATAATATATCGATTTTGTAATGAATAAAAAATTTATTTTATCTTTAATATTAAACATATATTTGTTATTATATTATAAAGGATAATTCTCTTTTTAAGTACTAGTATATTTGAATGCCACGCGACACTTCTCTATGTGTAAAAAAAGACTTAATCAACTTTTGGGTTTTGACCTCTTGTCCTTCCAATTTGACACCCGTTAATTCCTCTCTTCCAAGTTCTAACATATTGTTAATTTCGCACAGCTCAAATAATCAAATTTTGTATCTCATGACATAATATAATACCACCAATTGAAAATATAAATCATCAACCAACTAGGAACGGCAATTTTCAGGTTCGGGGTCGAGGGTTGCAACCCCATCCCCGAATTCGAAATTTTACCCCGTCCCAGAACCCGACCCCAAACTCGATCGAGTTTTAACCCTAAAACCCATCCCCGCCCCCGATCGAGTTTCGGGTTCCCCGTAGGGACCTCGAACTCGATCAAAATAGCTAAACCCGAACTCAAACCTGAACCCCTAAATATTATTCCATTGATGTTTAAAAATAGCATTTTGTATTAAATGTATAATAATTTTTAAAATGTGTTTATTTCCTCAAAATATGTTTATTTCTTTCAATTGCACCCTTCATATTTTAATACAAAATTTAGTCAATTAATATAGCATTTTATATTAATATGATCAATTAATAAATCTATACATATTATTTCTCTTTTTTTTTCAACTTATTTTATCTTATTTTAAAATAATTTTACATTTTTAATAAATTTCTTTTTCTTTTTTATTTAATATATTAATATTATTATTACGATTTTAATATATAATTATTACAATTATAAAAATGTTTGAGTTGGATTCGAGTTCGGAGTTTGGTCGAGTTCGAGTTCGGTTGGGCGGGTATAGGTATCCTGCACCAGGCATTCCCGACCCCGAAGTTTTAATCTAAACCCAACCCAACCCGAACCGAAAAACTCGGTCAATCAGTTTTAAGCTGTTGGAGTTTGAGAACCTGATGGTTTTTTGGCCATCCCTAAAACCAACCCATACATCTAGGCACTACATAATGTTCATATCTCAGATAAATGCTAGAAATGTCATATGCATTGATAATATTGATATGAAATCTATGAGTGTACATGCAACAATTCCTTAAGGGAACAACATGTTTTCGTAATAACCAATCTCATATTCATAATAAAATTATATCTACAGAATCAACAACATCCCATAATTATATCTCATAACATAATATAATTCCACCAATTAACGATAATAATCATACTACAATTCCACCAATCAAAGAAAACAAAACTAGCTATCAAATGTATCTCGTGATATAATATAATACCACCAATCGAATGTATAAATCATAAACCAACCCATACATTTAGGCACCAATATGTTATATAATGTTCATATATCAGATAAATGCTAGAAATGTCCCATGCATTGATAATATTGATATGAAATTTATGAGTGTACATGCAACAATTCCTTAAGGAACAACATGTTTTCGCAATAACCAATCTCATATTCATAAGACACTTATATCTAAGTAAGCAGAATATCCCATAATTATATCCCATGACAAAATACAATTCCACCAATCAAAGAAAACAAATCGACCAGCAAATTTTGTATCTCGTGACATAATACAATATCACCAATCGAAAATATAAATCATCAACCAACCCATACATCTAGACACCAATATGTTACATAATGTTCATATCTCCGATAAATGCTAGAAATGTCACATGCATTGATAATATTGATATGAAACCTATAAGTGTACATGCAACAATTCCTTAAGGGAACAACATGTTTTCGACATAACCAATCTCATCTTCGTAAGACACTTAGATATTAAATATGCACTTACATCTTTTTAGATTCTTGACTAAATAGATGAGTAATTTTCATTAAAAATTGCATATGCTCTTTCACTACATTCAACTCAACTTCTTGAGCGAGCAACCTTTGTAGTTATGGTTGCATTTTGTTCCACAACATCGTCTACTCTCCTCCTCTTCACTTCAACTTCATTTCAAGTCTTTTAACGACAATTATCGGACTCTTCGAATGTTCCCACCCTCGCACATGGCCGTGGATGTGATGTAGTTTGTTCTTGCATATCTCTACCGCAAACTTGAAGAAGAGACTCTAATGCCGCAATGGCTTACATTAATAAACAAGACATTATTCGCCAATTAGTCTATATGTTTACAAACAAAAATTGCTTAAATTGCAAGTGACACACTTATTTACCAAAGTTCTTTGTGCCTTGTTATAAACCATCTTTCCTTTTTCCTTGAGTAACGACAAATTTCATATTGATTAATTGTTGTTGGTGCTTTTCCTTCCTTCTTTGTCTCAGCTGCCACAATCATAGTACATATATTAAGCAAGTGCCACATCCTCTCGTGAAAAATTACAATGCATCAAGGCTTTACTAACCAAATCATCAACAATCCTAGGTTGTTTGGTCATACATAAAGAAAGACCAAGTGACCTCTCAATCATGATATTGTATTGTGAAAATTTAGTCCAAAATATGATATGTGTTTCAAGAAAGACCAATTGTATATATTTAGTTGTATGGTCCAACAATCCAAGTCAAATAAGAAAACGTAGAAGAAACAAAACCACAAAGAAAGATATCCGGACCATTAGCACAATTCCTAGTGTCTCATAGACACATTAATTTACTCTTCCAAGCACTTTCTAAAACTAGCAAACCGAAATGTACAAAATTAGGCAACAACAAACAATAAAAATAATGCAAGAGTAAATTATTACAAACGGTGTCCAAAGGAGATGTTACATTCCATTATCGCACTCCAAGCACATGTATGGTCATACCTTTTAATTAAATAACAAAAATGAAAGAACTCCAAAACCACCTGCATATATTCACTCCATTAGCACTATCTACGATGTCTCATAGCCTAACTTATGTACTCGTAGTACACTATCCAAAGATGCAAACTAAAATTCACAACTAAGTAGCTCACAAATAATAAAAAGGATGGCACGAGTGAAGTAAACATACATCACATGCTTTGTTATCCAACAAAGTAAATCAATAGTAGACTTTATGTGATGCATATAATCGCAATATCACAGTAAACATTCAAATTTAACGAGTCATTGGACATTCACAATTCTTAGAAATTTAGTAAACGAGAAAATGAATTTGGACTCATACACAACACTTGTGTATAGCATAACTATCACCATCCATCCACAAACAATTTCCTACTTCATTTTAGAGTTGTCCCAAAATTTTGATGCACCAAAAAGGTCAACTTTTATATCCAAGATCTAATGTCCATTTGAAATCTAAACATATTTAATATTTTGAGACCCAAATTTAAGAATCTACAACGAAAAAAATATCCAAGATCTATCGACAATTTATGGTTTTAGAAATTTACGAGACACTAAATTTCAAAAATCATTTCCAAAAATTGCTAATTGATGAAGAAATGGTCCTAGTATTCAAAACCTACTGCTTCTGAATTTACAGAGAAAAGGCAAGCCAAGAATTTTTCACAACAAATAAAATAAATTTGGTAACAGAGTAAGCAAAAAGGTAAGCTCTGCTATTTGCAAATTTGTCGCAGATCAAGACACCAAATAAAATATGAAACATAAGGGCTATGAACTTGAAGAAGACAAAAAGGGCTCAAGTAAGACCGATGGCGTATGACATTAGTCAATAGCAAAGATTGACCGCAGATCAAGACGACTTGATGAGCTACTTAACCTTAGTCAATGGCTAGGCCAAAGCGAAGCGGGCACCCAAAATAGGGATGAGCTACGGACCAAGAAGCGATTTGTGGTTGCGGATTCTCCAAGAAGTGCCGCATGCATAATGACGAGTTGCGGATAAGGCCGCATCTCGATGGCGTGGATGGATATGTAGCGGACCCATATAACATGGAAAATAAATGGGTCAGATTCAGTGTCGACCTACGGGTCGACTTGTTTAACCCATTAGTAATTTAAAAAAATTATGTTAGGGTAATTTTGTAAAATTAAAATATGCTATACCAACCCTAATTGCCAAAATTGTCTCTCCTTTCTTTCACTCAACGCCACATTCACTCTCACTCTTGCCAAAATTCTTTCAAACTCTGGCCAAAATTTTGTAAATCTACGCTTGTAAAATCTTGTATTCTTCATTCTCTTTCTCTAATTCCCAATTTTTCACCACTAAGGCACTAGCAAGTCCTAGCTTCTTTTGGGATCTCTTCAAAACAAAATAGAAAAGGGGCTTTTCTCACGATGAAATTTTGGATCTTGCAAAGATGCAAAGTGGTGCCATAAACATCCATGGTTGTTCCTTAAATGGTTAAACCGTGAGGTTTTGGTCTTCTACAACTCTAATCAAACGCATCAATTCATATACGTATGATGTTTCTGCTGCCACCCATTTTTTTTTCTTACTTGATCTTGATCTGCTCCATCATTGTATGGCTCCACAAACAAGATTCTTTAAGGCTCTTCCTTGAAGAAAATTGCTTTGTTTTAAACTTTAATAATTATCGAATGGATTTTACATTTTTAGGAGAAAATTACATTAGTTCCAAATTTTCCACAAATTATCCCTTTTTAATTTTGGCTTGTAATAGTTTAAATTTTAGTTGGAAATATTTTTCAAATATAATTAGAGGTATTTTTAGATTTTTAGTGTGTTAATATTTCACAAGCAAATATTTTTGTGTCATGTTAAATAGGTCATTATTGTGTTAAATAGGTTATTTAGGTTTTTAGGTATTTTCTTGTGAAATAAGTTATTAATGAGTTTCACAGATATTTAGGTCTTTTCGTGTCGTATCATGTCGTGTTACCCACAAAATAAATAGGTCATGCTCAGTTACATTTTCGAGACGTTTAATTAAATATGTCGTGTTCAGTTCATGTAAACTGTAATATCTGTGTCAAAACACGACACGCAAAACCGTAAACACGACCTAATTAACCACCCCTAAGAACAACAGAGTCCGGATCTAGCCGAGTTAAATGCAGTGAGGTGAATTTGAGGGTGAATCTCCAACGACGAGGTGAAGCGCCATTGACATGAGTCGATGTTTAGACAAGTCGCAGCGGTAGTGGCGATCGAGGATGATCACAAGCTAAGGATTGGAAGCATGAATTGAAGATCACGATGTAACTACATGGCCAAACCCTCCTTGCAATTGATACATATTCAAGTCAAAGAAGGACTTAATTGTTTTCAACTTGCAAATTTTGGTATATACCCAAATTAATTTATTCTTAATTTGGCAATACCAAAAATAGTTATTACTATAAGAATACTCATACTTTTTCCCTATTTCAATTTTAATCCTGCAATAAACGCATAATTTTATTTAATAATATATTCAAAATATATTTATTTATTTAATTTGCACCCTTAATTATCTAATATAAAAATTAGCCAATTAATATAACATTTTATATTGTTAGTTAAAATGATAAATTTATAAAATAGTCATGATCGAATTTCCAAATGAAGAGGTGAATAATTGTTAATTTGTCATGATGAACTTTTGTAGTAATGTTCATTTGTCATAGTGATGCCTAATTTGTCATGTTAATTTGTCAAGACGGGAAAATTTAAAGTAAGCTTATACAATAAATTTCAATAAATGAAAAGATGAAATTCAATTAGCTTAAAAGTCTAACAAAAATTTTAAAAGCTATAGTACAAAAATATATGTACTAACTACTTCTCCTATAACTATGTTATATACTAAGTACTATATACACGCATATATTACCTAGGCTATAGATTCCAAATTTACTTATAAACTACTTATGTTATATATGTATATGTATTAACCAATACTTATGTTATAATATTACACTAGTGGCTATAATTATTTTGAAACTATTTTTGATCCGTGATTTTCTTATAAAGATATACAGTCCATCATCAATGTTAAAAAAATTCATTATCATTAATCAACAAGATATTTAATATTGAAAAAATTATGTACTTAAAGTAATTAAGCTATTGAAGCTCGGTGCAATGAAGAAGATGCCTAGTCCAATTGTTATTTTTACCTAAAAACCCAACTAGTACTAACGACTAGTGTATTATAATGCTAAAAGGACTGTGTGATTGAAGTAAAATCATGTGAACCAACATAACCTAATACAATTATTAGAAATTAAGAGTCAAAATATAAGTAAACTAAAGTTGACACGTTGAACAATATGCTTAGTTCAATATCATTATTCTTAGCCAAAACAACCCAATTATTATAAAGAAATTTATTTCAGTAATAAATGTCAAAACTTTTGATTACCATTAATCAATACTATATATTAATATAGGAAAGAAATTATGTGCTTAAAGTGATTAAACTTATATGTGTAAATTCATAAGTCTCAAGGTGTCTTTGTATAATTATTTTAAATCAAGAACCACAACATAAATAAGCCAATGAAACTCAAAGTTGAACCTAATGAAAATATACTTAGTCCAATTGTTATTTTTAACAAAAGAAAGCCAACTAGTACTACTTAATAATGTATTGTAATACTAATAGACTGTGTGATTGAAGTACAAGTATATGGACAAACAAAAATATTAGGGTGTTTTAGTACAATTATAAGAAATTTAGACTATAATACAATTAAGCTAAGTTTGGCATAAGGAAAAAATATGCTTAGTCCAATCATTATTCTTAGCCAAAGAAATCCAATTATAATTAGGTAATAGTGTATCTAAAAAATACTTTATTTTTAACATCAAATAATGTAGGCAAATTCAGATATATTAGGGTGTCTTAGTGTAATTATTAGGATTAAAAACTATAAATTTTAAAAGTTAACTTTGGCCCATGAATCAATTACATAGCATAATCATTATTCTTAACCAAGCAAGTTCAATCATTATATAAATTGTGGCCCAATCAATTTAGCCCAAAATATTTTGTCTACTCTATCCCAAATTAATTGGCTTAACACATATATTCTTCTTAAAATTTACAATATTTAGTTTGTTACACATTAAAATAAAGATTTTATATCTCCATATTTAATAATATTATACATTGAAACTATATATGTATATAAAAGTATGAATTAAAAGATTATAACTATTTTCATTTTTATTACGACTATTTTACTTATTAAATTTTCCTTTGAACCAGAAAATTCATTTTTATAACACACTAACAAAAACATTTTCTTTTTTAATTAATGATCTTTCACATATATCCATATAATTAATAATTTAATTAAGAATCATATATAAGTAGTATAAGTTACAAACGTAATAAGAAATTGGTGATGACAAAAATCGCCACTAAAAGGCATTCAAATTGGTGACGACAAAAATTTCGTCACCAATGAATAAATTTTATGATTTTAGTGACAAGAATGAATCTTGTCACCAATTTCTCATCACTAATTGTGACTAATTGGCTGAACCTTCATGCTACACTCTTTAGTGATGAAATGGGGACAACTTTTGGTGACTCGTTACTAAAGTTGGGGAGTAGACGCAAAATTGGTGACAACAAATTTTTGTCACTAATGGGGGCATTTGTTGATGAGATTTTTTTGTCACCATGTTTTCCGTCACTAAAGGCCAATTTTATTATAGTGTGTAATGGGATTGTTGGCTATTTTTGCTATGTTGTATTTCTTTCCTATATTTCTTTCTAGGTTTTGAATTGCCCAACTGAATTTTCATGCAGCATTCCATATCTTTCTACGTAACCTTTTCAAAGAAGATGGTTAATGATACTCATATCCTTGAGACATTTTAATTCCTTCATTTTTCACAATTTTGTTCATTAATATGATAATTCATGCAACTCTGCTTTTAAGTTAGCATTGTATTATCTATCTTTTCTTCAATTGGATGAGAAAATTTAAATGGATGACCAAATAATACAACAAGATAAAATAGTTTTCTTTGGTTAAGTTATTTCTTTTGAGAACAAGGTAAAGTTTGGTCCGTTAATTCACCGATAATGGTCAATCATTGAATTATTTGGTTTTAACTAAGTGATTTTATTTTATTCTTATTAATAAGATAATTTGAAACGTTCTATGCATTCCTTCTTTCAAATGTTTGTCTTCCTATGTTCTTTTGATCTTACGTATGTGGATTGAATTGTGGAAATATGAAGAGCCCTTATTTAAGTATATGTCCAATGAATAGTATGCTCTTTTTCCTAATCTTAGAATTCTTCCTACTAGACACTAAATAAAGCAAACTTGCATTTTCTTCTTTTAGCCGCCTAAAACCCCCATTTCATAAAGCACATGAGGTTAGCATGTTCTTTATAGTTTCAATTATTAAATTGTGAAGTTAAATATAGTTTTAATGTATTTTATTCTTCTTCTTTCTTCATGACTCTATTTGAAGTGATTTGGGACCGCTATAATTTCAGTTTTAATCAACTTTGTGTGTTTATAGGTGAGTGCTCTCTCTTCCTACTTCAATGATAACTTAGAGATGCAATTTGTTGAGGTTGAGGAATATGCAATTTGTTGTCATTTTGCCTTCTAGGGTTATCAATTTTGGTAGCCTAACATACAATATCCCTTTTAAAGGTTGCAAAATTCATCTTTTTAGTTATCATGTTATAAGCACGTGAATCTAAAATATCATAACAAATTGGATAGGGACAAAAATTTTCATCCCCTTCACTAATCTATGAAAGACATGATATAGTAAACTAAAATTATTAGAAAAGACACATCATATAATGGTTGAACTTCCTAGGAAAAGAAAATGTTTGTTAGAAAAATAAGAACTTGGCCAAGAAGAATTGGCTTTGTGCCTTTAGTTACCGATTCCCTATGTTCCTTAAATTATATTCCAATTCATTAAAACAAATTCAATACGTGACACTTTGTTATTGTAGTTTGCTATGATTTGTTTATGTTTTTTCCTCTTTTTTTCCCTAGAAATAGATATTGACGATCATTAATGTACTATTGAGAAGCATCGGTTTGCTTTCTATTTGCAAATTTGATTTTGTAGTGACTTGAATTGAGGAGTGACTATTTACTAGGTTTAAAAGGTTTATGGTATTTGTTTATATGTTTGGGCATTTAGTGTACAAAGTAATAGTTTGCTCTTGATAACTCTTGATGCAATTTAATGTCATTTTGGCCTTTCTGTTTGATTAGTTCAACAATTGAATGGATTTCTTTAATTGTCTTCCATATGCTTGCTATGTTAATCTTGAGGGTGTATGCTATAGTCTATTCTTTGAACTTCTATTTCAAAACTTGCATGTGAAATTTTATTCAACCAATCAAGAAATTTTTTTAAGGGATAGCTGTAATGCATTTTTATATTTTACATATTTTTCTATTTGTGGGTACAAAATTTGGGGTCTACTTTAATTTGTATTCAATTATCAGTTTTGATATTTTTTAAAACCAATTCTTGAAATCATATGACAATGACAATTATGAAAATCATATGACGCATGTTCTCATGAGGACGTAGTCCATTGGACAATTATTAGAATGTTTTAATGCTGGAATTTTGTTTGTTTTATTGTTTCCTTTTGGCCTTTTGAAATGGGGTATAGATTTTGAATTTTTAAAAATAAAAATTACACATGAAACAATATTTAGAAAACTAAACTTTGTGTTACTTCTCCGTGATAAATAGGTTCTTCATCAAATAAATAGCCTATGAGGCAAAGGCGTAGAAAAAAAGGTGTTGTTTATTACTTTACATTTTTCTCTATTTAAATTTGCAATGTATTCAAGTAGAGATTTTATAAGGTTAAATTTCTTTTTTTGGACAGTTGTGAACACCTAAGTCGAATAGGTATACTTGGCTATGTTTCTACATCCGCTAAATCTGTTACCATGGCAAAAGATTGTCCACATTGTGGAGCAAAAATTTGCCTATGAAACATTGAACATGTGTTGTTCTAATGGTGAGGTTCAATTAGCAAAGTAATAAAATATCTAATTTATTAAAGGAATTACTTACTTTTGGATCCGATGAGGCAAAAGAATTTAGGAAATACATTAGAATGTATAGTAACATGTTTGCCTTTACTTTCTTTGAAGTGAGGTCGACAAAGAATTAGAGAAAAGAAAAATGGAATTTATACATTTAAAGTATAGGACAAGTTTACGATTTTTGAACGATTTAATGCCAAACACAATAAAAATCTCTAGCTATACTTTTGTGATTCAGATAATGAGCTAACAAATATGATGCTAGCATGAAGAGGTGTCAAATCTCACCCTAGAAAAATTATGCAGATACTTGAGCTAAATCCATGTGCTAGGTTCTTTAAGAGCTTGAGGCAGATACTTAATGTAGACATATATCGCATTGTCTTGAGGTCTATACCTAATATAGACCAAAGAGTGTTTAACAAACCTACAACATCTCAAATAGCAGAACTTTGGGTGGATGGGAAGGAAAATGGAGAACCACGCACGTGATATTAGAGTTTACACCTATTCTAGATAACCTAAGAAAGTTGAATACTATTATGTTATTATGATCCTCTCATGCTGCTTTTTCCTTATGGAGATTTGGTTTGGCATGAGGGAATTCCCAAAGCAATGAAAAAGGATATGAAAATGAAAAACAAATCCTACACTTAGCACTAAATCTTGGAAAAGCTACTAATGCATATGAATTGTTAGAGTGAGAACATGATAATAAGTAAGCGAAACTATATCTTGTACAATTCTTTTCTTATAGTATCTAAACTTTTACTTTATAAAATTTATACTAATAGTTCTATTTCCTCTCTTTGCTCTCTCCCCACATTGTGAATCAAAATTCAGTTCTCCTATCTTCAAATTAAAATCCCAATTTTTCTCAATTAGGAGTACTATGCTTATAAGCATGAGATAAGAGTAAATGATCAATCATTTTTGCTTCATTTTGGCTACGACTTTAGCGATTTAAAGTAGATATATATGTGAAACTTGAAACCCAATGATTAGATTATTTTAGGCAATAACAAGAAGAGATTAGAAAAGAAATTTTACAAGGTATAGTAGATTCTACAGCTATAAGAGAAACTAATACATCCAAAGTTGGCAAAGAATAATTTTACCTACCAATTTTGTAGGTGGTCCTAAACATATGAAACGAAAATATATTGATGCAATGACATTAGTCCAAAATTTTGTAAAACCAGATATTTTTTAACAATGACATGCAATCCTAATCACTAGAAATCAAAGAACATTTGAATCCAAATAAAGAGGTACATAATAGGCTAGACCTAGAAGTTCTAGTCTTTTATGCCAAATTAGAAGAATTGAAAATTGATCTTTTAAAAGACACATTTTTGGTGAGGTTGAAGCTTACACATATGTTGTAGAGTACTAAAAAGAGGTTTGCCACATGTGCACTTTCTATTAATCCTCAAATCTCATTACAAAATGTATAGGCCTGAGGAATATGGTAAAATAGTCTATGTAGAAATGCAAGATAAAGAGAGTGAACCACATCTCTATAACATGGCCGTGAAACATATGTTGCATGGTCCATGTGGCTCCTTAAACCCTTCCAATGTTTGTATGAAAGATTGTAAATGCAAGAATTCTTATCCTAAAGATTTTTCTCTAGAAATCATACAAACAAAGAATGCATATCCAATATATTATAGAAGGTATGATGGTAGAGAAGTGAGAATAGGCAATGCATTGTTAGATAATAGGAGGGTCGTTCTCACAATAAATATTTGCTTACAAAATTTGACTACTACATTAATGTAGAGATATGTTCTACAATAATAGTGGTTAAATATATTTAAAAGTATATATGTAAGAGAAACAATAAAATAAATTTTCACATTAGTTCCAATGAACGGATGCACTAATTGATGAAATACAATAGTACTAAATAGCTAGGTGGATTGTTGCCCTAGAAGCCATTTAGAGAATCTTTAGGTTCATTTTGAATGAAATAAAACCTCTTTGTGATACATTTTCCATTACATTTGGAAAATTATTAGCATATTACTTTTTAGGAAAAGAGAAAAGCTTAAAAATATGGTGAGAAATCCAATGAACAAGAGAACAATGTTAATCAATTCTTTCATATGAGCAAAGCGATGAGAAAGCTAAATCCTTAAACTTGAGATATTCTGAATTTGCTGATCATTTTGTGTGGTTATTAGATAAAAAGATAGAAATATGGCGAAAGGGAAATTTTATAGGCAAAATAGTTGCAGCTCATCCTACAAAAGTGAAACGTACTACTTGAGACTTCACTGTCTCAAGTAAGAGCTAACTTCCTTTGATAACTTGAAGTCATATAATGGAACAAAAGCAACCACATTTTGTGAAACTGCATTAATTCGAGGTTTCTGCAATATGACTACAACCACGAATTATGCATGCAAGAGGCATCTTTATTTCATATGCCATATGAGTTGTGACGATTATTTACCACTCTCTTGGTTTACTCTACACTAACAATCCTAAAGATCAATGAAATAAATATGAGAGCTTAGTGTTTGAGGACCTTTTAAAGAACCATAATTTCTTAGCAAATGAAGTTAGGGAAAAGTGCTATAGCAAATCAATGCATTTTGAAGTCAATGGGAAAGACATGAATGAATATGGCTTTGTTTCTGCTTATATGTCCTTACAGATGTTGCAGACCAAACAAGAGAAATCTTAAATCGAGAAAACATTCATATTTTTAGGAAGATTTGACTATTGTGAAAGCACTGAACCCAAAATAAAAAGGCTTTGATGCTATCATTGATGCCATATATAATAACTTAAACAAGTTTTTTTTTCCCGTTGATGGACTAGGTGGAATAGGTAAAACATTTCTTTACAAGACTTTGTTAGCAGATGTCGTCAAAAGATTATTTTGCATTAGCAACTGCAACTTCTATTTTACGAGAATGTTGTACCACTTATTCACGGTTTAAAATCGATTGATGTTGTCAAAAGCACACCTGCAAAATTAACAAACAAAGTGCGTTAACATTAATTAGAGAATTAGAATTAATAATTTGGAATATAGCCAAAAAAATTGCGATTGAGGCTTTGGACACCTTATTACAAGATTTGATGGACAACAATAAACTTTTCAAAAGAAAAGTGGTTGTTTTGAGAGGATTTTAGTCAAGTTTTACCAATAGTGAAAAAGGAACAAAATCACAGTCAATAGATGCTTGCTTAATTAACTCTCCCATTTGGCCGTTGTTGCAAAAATTATAGTTCACCAAAACATGAGCACAATTTGACCCAATTTTCACAGATTTTCTTGAAAGTAGGTGATGGAACAGAACTTCGTGTGTTTGATGATGCAATAAGGATTCCATCCTCAATATTGATAAAATATATTGAAGATGTTGAATCTCTACATGAGTTAATTAATGCTATTTATCTAGATTTTGGAAATTTGGAGAAAATTCTAGGAAACATATAATAGGGCTATTCTTACTACAAAGAATCAATTTGTAAATGAAATAAATGTGCTACTGATTGCTAAATTTTCAAGTTCTACAGAATATTTCATTTTTGATGAAACAATGGATCTAGATGATCAAACACAATATCAAGAATTTTTTAATTCTTTAAGACTGCTAACATACCTTTTCATAAATTGATCTTAAAGGCAAATGCTCCTATATTCTTCATTGGAATTTAGATCCTATTGGAAGACTTTGTAATGGCAAAAGATCAATTTGCAAATCTCTTTATTAAAATGTAATACAAGTCAAAATAGTTATAGGTGAATTTGTGGCAAGCAAGTTTTTTTACATAGAATCCCTTTCACCACCAAATGATGAGCAATATCCTCGTCCCCATACAAAAGTACACCATTTCATATGTTTGTGTTTTGTAATGACCATTAACAAAGAACAATGACAAACCCTTGACTTTGTTGACATCTACTTGAAAGAACCTATTTTTTTCTCAAGGCCAACTTTATGTAACCCTTTCAAGAGCTAAAACAATGGCCTGTCAAAGTTCTAATCAAACTAGCTTTCTTCAATTCCACAAGTTACAATGAAGAAAATAATGTTATACATAAGGAAATCTTGCAACTCTCTCACATTAATAACAAGTATGTACTACGTAAGTATCTGTTTAAGTGTCCTCTAAGTTACTATTGTATCTTGATGCAAAATATATTTGATCTTTTCCTTGCTTTTGGCTTTTATTTCCCATGTTTGATGATGTGAGTTTAAAGTTGTATTTCTTGGCCATTTTTGTTAGCTTTAACTATTCTTGTTTATGGTTCTCCTATGTTCATAATTGCAAAGTGAAAATGTACTTTTTTTGGAAAAGGTAAGTAATATATTATATAGCAAGTAGAACTTTACATTCGAAAGAAGACCGGACACTACAAAAACTTCCACTTGTGGTGACACCAAATACATGTCACAACAAATGCAAGAGTGTCACAAGATAAACAATGAGCATATACTCACAAGAGCGCAAGCAAAAGATTGCTAAACAAAACCAGATCCCTGAAAACTAGTTACAGGCAAAGCTACAAGCTTATATTACACCATTTAAGCTAAAAAAAGAGAAGGGTCCATTTCCCAACAAGCTTGCATCCCCTATTTAGAGGGTGTTTTCAACATGCTTAAAAGTGAGAGCCTTGTCTTTGACTACTTTCTAAAGTTGTAACTCGATGGCCTACATATAAAGAGGCTTATTGCGAATAGAATGTGAATCCTTTTCCTCCATATAATATAGTAGAGAGCACCAAAAGAGAATTGGGGGCCATTTGATGATAGAAGCTATGACTCCTTGTGTTTTGACCCATTGAAGATTGTCATACCAGCAATGATTAGACCATGTAAGATTGCATTTTATAGCCCAAAAGGAGGCCAACGACACGGTGTAATGGCATTCAAAATATAAATGGTCAACACTATCCCAATAGACCGACAAAAGCACAAGTTGCTTAGAGATACGGTTATAGGACAATAGCAAAACCTATGTTGAGAGACTCTTCAATGTGGTAAGCCATAGTTGGAATGAGTGTCTCACGGCTATAATCGAAAATGTACATTTCATCTCCATTAAGTTCATTTTTTTGGATTTTACTCATTTTGAATTGGTCCTAGGAGTTTGAAATTCATATTGGAATAGTGGGTTCATTAGAATGAACTTGATTTGTTTTTGCATTTACTCTTTCCCTTATTTTGGTAACTTTTTTATTTGATTTTTGTTGCATTTTGGCACAATTTTATTGGATGCTAAAATCTGGTTTCAATTCAGGAACCACTTGTTTGTTGCTTGTAACCTCTTGTCAAAGTTGGTAGCTTTGTAGCTGGTCCCATGAAGGTCTAAATCATTATCATCCTTGAGATTAATAGGATCCAACATATACTCCATTTGGATTTAAGTTTTCTTTTTTGTTGTTTATGTTGTTGCCTAAACAAAATGTTGTTGTTTATTTCTAGGTTTCATGCAACTAAATAAAAGCTTCAAAATTGAAACATGCTTATGGATAGATTTTTGGTTTAGGTAGCAAAATAAAATGTATTTCTATTGCAACTAGTCGATGATGGTGAATGTCCTCTATCTTTTTGTTTACATAACTAATTTGTTTAATCAAATTTCCTACTTAATGAATGAGAGACTTACACTTGATGTAATGTGCTCTCCTATAGGCCAGATTTTGATATAGGAAAATTAATGTATGATTCTATTTTCCATAAATCTAATTAGCTTTAAGGTCATAATTGCATAGCAAATAATGATATAGGAAAGTAATATTTGTTAATATCTATTCTCTGCAATTAGTATCCATATGTGGCAATCACTCTAGTATAAAAAACAAGTGCAAGTGCTTGCAAACATTAAGAAGATTTTGTGGGAACTAGCTTATAGTTGTAATGTGCACTACTTTTTTCTACTTACACAACTAATTTCTTTAATCATATTTGGTATTTAAGAGACTAAGAGATTTACACTTCATGTAATCTGCTCTCTTATATAATTCTTTTCATAATCATATTTGATTTAGTTGTGCTAATGAAGGCCATAGATTATGATATCGAAATTAATATATGGTTCTCTTCCAAACTTGATTGGTGATTCTATCTTCCATAAATCACATTGCTGATTAATGTCTTAATTTCATAGCAAATTATGATACAAGAAATTAATATTTCTTAATATCTATTCTTTGCAATTAGTCTCTATAGGCAACAATCATTGTAATAGAAAAAGAATACAGGTCATTGTGTAATATTTGGCATGTTTTTTTGCTTACCAACAAGTAGGCTATACTTTTCCTTATTTTCCATCTAGGGCATTTTGGACAATTTTTCCACATACACTACCATCTTAGTCTTTATGTTTCAAGTTACTAAATTGAAATCATTTGTTCTATCAAATTTGTTGGTGCAATCAAGATTTTGATCCTTAGGTGTTGGAACATATTTCTAATCAAGATTTTGATCCTTAGGTGTTGGAACATATTTCTAATCTATTATATGCTATATTTGGTGCCTAAATAGTGTCCTCTTTTTTTATTATTATCCTTTAGTCTGCTACAACCTCAAGGAAAAAATAGTTGAAATAGTTGAAAATTGAAATAGTTGATAGTTGATGATCACAATCAATAGAAATGATTGTGTCAACAATAAAATTTACATGTCTCATCTAAAACTTGATTTCATATACACTAGTAAAATTCCACATTCCATTTTCACTATATGTTCCCATCTTTCTTTTCTATTTACAATATTACTACTATCCATTTTGAAAATGTAAAATGTTGTGAAAAACTATCCCAATCATCAAGTTCATCCTAGTCCCGAGAAAAGAACACATTGGAAAGACTGTAGTAGAAGTTGTTGAAAGATAATCCACAATAATTAAGGACATCAAAAGCTAAGGAGTCATTATGTCCTAACAGATGCTAGGGTATACTAAAATTTGGTAGAATTCATACAACTACCCTTGTTCAATAGTGCACAACAATAAATGATTACAATCAATACACTAACTTAACACATAATCGTGTATAAAGGTTTCTCAAAGAATATTTGACAATGATATTCACTACTTCATTGAATTTCTTATTCTATGTAAATCCAATGTTGTTGTTCACTTGGTGGACAAAAATTATAGGCTATACATACTCAATAGACTATCAATATTCTTGGATCATGACCAAAAGTACACTAGTGGAGCCACACGAAAAACCATGCCACATACACTACTAATTATAATTCAAACATCCAACTTTGCTAACATGCACAAATTTGTAGACACTAATATTGCATTGAGTAAGAGCAATGCATACTCAAACATACTAATCATTTCCGTAATGTTTGCTATTTCTACTAAATTCAGTTATAGATGCTAATCAACTTTAATTTCAGAGATGTTGAAACTTTGGTGGTTCATGCACTTCCACCAAAACAAGAAGGCCCTAGCAATGTAACTTCTAAAGATTTGGTCATTGTAAATCAAGAGGAAGTTCATAGCTACAAGAAAAACATATTTATCTCATTTTCATGATTTCTAACTACTACTTATCATAATTGTATAAGGAAGCACCCAATGATCCTCACCATGTGGAATGATTTTGAGTGCAATGATGTCAACACTATTGCAAAAATCTTCCTTCCATTCCCATACTCATTTGCTTGAGTCGTGTGACAACATTCAATGGTAAATACTTACTCATTTTTTCCATTCAAAATGTGATAAAAACTATTTTCATTAACTTGTTGGGTCAAATTCATTGAGTGTTTAGTTTGAAATATTTGTATATTTGCATTTTTGATATTGGTTTCAATCCTTGATAAAATGATAAATAAACTATAAAAGCCGACATGACTCGAGCTTTTTCATTCCTCTTGTTAATGGTATAGCTCTTTAGTCTTACATGGACCTCAATAACTGAATTCCTATGTAATTCTGAAATAGGTTTTTATGGAAATAATTGACCTATAAGTAATAGTAAAACAAATAGTAAATTGTGATAATATGCACCAAGAGAGATTTCAACCGCAAATAACAAATTCAAGTGTGAAGATTAATTGCGAGAAATTGAGAATATCTTTTAGTTGTGATTTGATAATAATTTTCGTGGAAAGTTATTTTCATGCTCCTTAGATTACAATGTTTACACTGACCTTGGAGAAATCAACTTAGCAATATTGGGAGAAAGTGTCCCTAACTGCTAAGGACATAAACAAAATGTGAAAGAAATGATATTTTGGGAATGAAACAAATTTAATCCAGCTCTTTAGGCTCATGAATATGTTTGAAAAGTTACTTTGAAGCCTTTACATATTACATTGAAAATCTCATGGTTTTCCATATCTTTATCAATATATCGCATGGTTTGAGACCATAGTAGCGGCAGGATAAACATATGTTTCAAGCAAATTATTTAAAATAGTTGCGTTCATTGTCCTCCTTATTTTTTTATCCCTTGTTTCATTTTTCTTTCCAAAATTTAAAATATGATTCTCCTCAATCCTATCAATACTTCTCATAATTTATCCAGCAAAAAAAAATCTTGCATATCTAGGTCAAAACTCATTTTTGGGTACATTTCTTGTTGGCCTCTCAACGACAAGTAGGGGCCAATCTTCTTTGTTATGAATGCTCCAACGCAAACTTGTTTGGAACTATGAAAATGGTACATTTTTGTACAAATATCAAACAACATTTCACAAGTATGCACAAAAGTTTCTCATAAGCTATTATGTAGGTATACAATGGTAACAAAGAAGAAGTAATAAAGATGATGGAAGACAAAGCATTAAAAATCCTACTATCCTACTCCCACCTCACCTGAATAGATCATAAACACACCATGCAAGGCTCCAACAATTCCAAATTGTATACTTACATATAATATTATCATAATTAGATGTAATTTCCTCTCAAATGAAAAATACTTTTACTAATATTTAAAATTTTAATACATTATAACATTGCTTGATTAAAGCAAAACCAACACTAGCTCCAATGAATCAAGTTTTGGTACACAACATGTAACAATTGCTACAAAACCATCAATTGTGACGTTGACCATAATATGAAGTATATCTCCGTCATCAAAATTCACAGCTTGAGGCGAGAGTCATTTCCAACTAAATAATTGTGCATCATACATTGATACTATATCTCATATCTCAATTCTCAATAGAAACCGATTGCTTTAGGCTTCATATAGTGTTACGACTTTTATGGATCACACACTTCCTTTGTGGTTTCACTTAAAGGCAAGAACAAAAGTTTCTAAAATGAATGGTTTATTGTATAAATTTTCAAACAACAAATATAGAACACTTTGAATGTTGCTTGTTTAGCGCATGGAAATGAGATAGAAAATCAACATTTTCTCATTGATGAAGTCTAATTAGTCATGTTAGTGATTTCGTATCCCTGGTTTGTACAATTGCCATATTGGATTATATTAATGTCCAATAAGATCATAGCTTTCTAACTTCTTATTAAGAACCACAAGTCATGCAAAACAATTTCTGGTTAATCCATGCATTTGAATGTGCTTCTAGATAGAAGTTATCTCTTTACTATTAGATACTAGAGAGTAGAGATAAAACTTAATTTTCTACCTATAGCTAGGTAATTTGAAGTTGCACACTTATGGAAAGCAAACCGGATTAGTTGATGCCAATGTTTATATCTCGTCTTGAGATTTTCCTTTTATGTTGGCCAAAGCATAGGCTTATATTAGCCTTTTTAAACTAAATGGGCATAAGTGCGATATGCAATCCCATCGAACATAGTAAATCCTCCTAAAAAGCGGACATTAGAAAAAAATTGTGCTAAGAGCTTTCGAAAATGATATTTCAACATTAGGTTCATGGGTTTCAAAACAAGCACATTTCATGTTTACATGAACTCACTTTTGAACGCTATTCTATAATTATTTGCTAATATTACTTTGTGGTTTTTTTCTTCCAAAATTTATTTGGTAAATGAATTTGATTAACTTGAAAACTCTTAAGCTTTGGATTCAGGATAGGTGTAATCCTTGTGGTGTGAAAATGGCGTCACTTACTAAAAACAACCAAAATTTTAGAAATTTATAATGAACTCAAATCTCTTCCATACACACTAGGCTCAATATATAAATAATCAAAATCTTAATGTCCATTTTAAAGTTGTCTCATGTGATCTTCCATTATGAGTGAATTGATATGCATCTAAAGTGCTTGGCTTCAATACACAAGACTTTGTAGTAGTGAATTCTTGAGTATTTGGTTCTCTTTATCTACTTCATTTCATATGTACACAATTTGCATTTTTTTGCCTTGCTAATCGTGTAATTAATATTCTCACTGCAACTCATTATCTACAAAGCCCTATGAATATCGTATACCCTATGAACCTATATTTGGAGATCCAAATGCCTAAACCACAAAACTATAATGTAGGTGCATAATCATCGAGTCTTTTTCTATTTTTATTACAATTTTTTTAAACAAATGGAAAATTGTAGAAAGGTAAAAACTTTGTTACAACAATGATTAGTTTGCATTTGCCAAATGCGAACTAACTGAAAGAATGATTTTGTAGCCGTGTGCCCTAGTTTAAAGAGGCGCATTTTCCAATTGGGCGCACTTCCTAAATGCGACCAGGATGTCCCAAATCAATTGAAATACTTATCCTCCCAAAATTATTACAATAATAGTAATAGCAATATTATTACAAAATATTTTATAAAGACTATATGCCAAACTTCAAACAAAGAAAATTTTGAAACACAAAAACAACTAATTAATACAATTAAGTTTTAGTTTGAAGACACTCTTAATTTATTTATATATAAAGGTTAAATATATATATGTATATATATTTATAGTATTACACAATTTATAGGATTTGCCACACTCTTTGTGTGTGTGTGTGTGTGTGTGTGTATAAAGAATAAATCTCCCAATGAACCACGAATATTATAATTCAATATTTGATGACAACTATAATGTATCAATAATAACAATTCAATAATGAACCTCTATATTTATACATTTGTAATTTACTAAGACTAATAAATTATTTGTCACGATTTTTTTAAATAGACCAAAATTGTAACCAATTGAAAAAGTAAAACTATCAAAGTTTGGTGAGATGAATCCATTTGCTTCTATACCAACATGGATGTTAATGTCTTAATTTGGTGATGACCTATTTTTGTGTCATAGATCTACTGAAAATAAGCGGAAATTAAATATATAAAATGATTCAAATTGTGAACAAATTATAAAATGAAAATTTGTTATCCTTAATGATTGTTGATTAAGTAGTAGATAAGAAGACAATGCAAGTAACCTTGGTTCTTGATGACGAAGGGTTTGATACACAAGATAGTAGTGTTTTTCAACATCAATTTTACAAATGGAACATTGGAAAAAAGAAAGACAAAGTTGCTTTCTAAACATGCCGTTTGTTGATTTATCCTTAAAATGAAATAGAAATGCACAAATTTTCTTCATGAATAATATGTAAAAAGCAATTCTTAGCTATAAAATATTTTCGATCACATGTTCTAGATGGTTTGACATATATATGGAGTTCTTTCACTAATTAGTCCTGTATTTAATGCCGATTATATCACGTTAGGCTATTAGATAGTAGAACTATCACAATCAAAGTGGAAAACTAGCATTTTAGTATTGTTTCAACTTTTGGGTGTATCAGGCGAAACCCTCTTATACACGAATAGCATCTAAGGGCACTCTTTAAATCAAATGTACAATGTCTTGCTCTACCAAATCTCGCTTGATCGCTAGCTACATTAGGGACCGGATTAATTTCTTTCAAAAGCTTTAGGTTATATACAATTCCATAACAATAACTTCTTTCTCCATCCTTAGCTCTGAGTTGTTAGGTAATTAAAAAGTGTGTACATTGATGGTTTGGTGATTATGGGTTATTTTTTGGGAACAATAAAATCAAGAAATTGAAAAAGACTTAGAATGGACAAGTGAACTACAAAATGTTAAAATTGTATTAGTTTAGTCTTTGTTGGCGTCTTACAAGTTTTCTATGTGTACCACGAATAGTAGGTTTAATAGTTATCCTAGATCTATATAAACCTACAATTTTTTCTCTTTCGCATGCAAGTGTACGCCTTCACCCACATCATTTATATATCCATCACGTCATCATCATCATAATCATCATCATCATCATCCTCATCCACATCATCATGCATTTGACCTCACTCATTGGATGTCAGGACAATGTATGGGGTGTGCATCTCTAGAGAGCAAATCGCACAACTGGATAGCTAACGAAATGTAGCTAAATTAACCAAAGGCTCACTATCGCCCAACAACACTAGAACTGTGAATGAAAATGATGAAGGGAAAACAAGTGGTGTGGGCGACATAGATGTGTAACTGAAGTGCACCCAATTGTAAAACCACCCAAGGCTCAAGCATGTCACCTCGATGGAGTTGAAACCTTCTATCTTGTTTATGCCTGAACATTCCTGGGCTTTTAGCAAAGATGTGGGGTCCATGACCTATTACAGAACTTGATCCCAACCTATGATGATCTAATCTCTAGCTTGTGAGATTCTCGAACCACATGCATTGACTATTAGCAAAATCGCATATCTCAACAAGTCGAGCCACATTCGAGGCCTCAAATGTCTTTGTATGGTTTAAAGACATGTAGTAGATTTGAGACATCGCACCCATCCAATTGAAAAAAAGTAACATTAGACATTGTTTAAAATTAAAATAATCGAATACAAGTTCGGAAAATCACATACTAGAAACTCATTGTAGAACTAGTGCCATGAAAGCCTTAAGGTAGTGCATCAACATTACTCGTCACAATGTATATGGTATGTGCTTAGTCTATAACATGAAAGGTAGTCACAAGATAGAAGAGATAGGTCTTCCACAATATCATCTCCTCAATAAACTCATGAGTTTGCCCACATGTCTACATATACTCAATGTGTGGTCACGAAATCATTATATGTTCTTTCTTACGGACCCATATTATGCAAATTTTGAAATGATCCAATAGTCTTGATATAAGAGTAGCGCTAGAACATCCCAAATTGGCGTAAACGTGATAAGGTATATGGGGTTCAATAATGCTCCAACAAATCTGAGACAATATAGAGTTTCAAATTTCCCATTTGGTTGTGCAATGCAAAGGAAGTGCTTGTAGCATCTCTTATGAACTACGAAATGAAAATCTTATTAGTAATAACATGTACTAAAAGCCGGTGTTGTAAAACCAAAGCGGAGAGCGAAACGATCAATTTAATGGGTTATAGGTCACTGATTGGACTTGCATCAACCCCAATTTCAACTAGTCAACCAAGGTTATTCAGTTTTGACCATTTTTTTGAAAGGCAATTTTTAACCCAAACTCGACTGTCTCGATTCGTGATTGAATTATGGTCGGGTTTCACAATGTACTAAAACAGTTAATGTGAAAAATTCATATATGGTACCTAATCAAAACGAAAATTTGGTCAACTAATCTCGATAGTAACATAAAACATGCATAGGCACTCAACACATCAAAGTATACGCCTCACTGCAATTGCAATGAGCGTTTAAATATCGAGATAATAAAGTTTTACAAGAATTAAAAATGTTATCTTCACGAACCTTTCAAAAAGACTATCAAAAATCGTTAATCGAATTCATCGTTCCAAATTCGACAAGGGATACCATTTTCAATGCATAACCATAAAACATTATAATTTTAATATTAAATATGTACAAAAACATTGAAATATTTAAATCATTATTTTACCGTAATAAAACTAGTGGCTTTGCGATCTCAGCGATTGATAAACGTTGTAACATCATATAGATTGCGGTACAAGCATGCTAATCTTGCATTACCTATTGTATACATTTGTCACTCCAAAATCTTCTAACATAAACAGTACAAAAAAACACTCGATGGCTAGACTTATCCGATAATGATAGGCCATCGAATAATATCATGAGATATGTTCGTGCATGCCGTATACACCTCTCATTGCTAGTATCATCTAGTAAATGGGTGTGTAATGCCATATCAAACAATTTACATTAAGTCTACTCCTTAATAGCTAAATGAGATGAATTAAATCTCAACAATCTCTAGCACATGTCTATCTACTAATCAACACTCCATTGGCTATCGTGAGCCAATGACTGGCAATCTATCTACACACATAACCTACAATACCTCTACATTTTGTTATGTGAGAGTTTCTTCGTTGACTAGCGAGATGGAATGTGTGTGTCTCTGTCTCTTTCTCTACCAACGTGGTGATAAGCACATAATCAATTTTAACCTTACCATTTGCATAATCCCTTTGAATCTAGCCATCAATATATAATGTGCCACTCGATCCGGAATAAGCATGTGTCAAAAACCACCATCACATTTTCTTATTTGAAGTTGAAATCTTGTATATGGCCATGAAATAAAGTTTAAACCCTATGTTGATTATGTAGGAACAATAAATTTGGAATATGTGACTCAAGATGCATATCATTGGACGGCAAATATATAGTTTACATACGAATTAAATTTTGTAGCGTAAATGATATAAGAACTTGGAAATAAAAAAACACAAGTGAACCAAGAGCAATCATAATTTATTACGAGACAGACATGGTATATTAAAAACAAAAAGATAGAGTTTCCCATCAAGTCCTACACAAAGTATGCACAATATGTTACAAATCGTTCTTAGAACCCAATAGAAAAAACACAATTGGCCCAAGAGCAGTAATTGTAATTTACTCTGACGAAAGGTGGTGTATGAAAAATGGGTGAGTTTTCCTATCACGCCCCACACCACCTACATACACAATCATCATACCGATTCTCGATACCTAACAAAAAAACACAAGTGACTCAAGAGTAGCAATTGTAATTTATTATAGTACAACACATAATTACACACACATAGAATAATAGTTTAACACAATATGGTACAACACACAAGTCATTTGTAAAACCAAATAAATATGTTTACAACTTTGAATACAAATAAATATCAGACTTAGGTTGATCATGTGAATATTTTCTTCAATTATGACTAATCTGATAACAATTTTCACACCTAAGAGGCTTATTGGGATGTCAAACATGCATTTCATTAGGTAATGCTATTTGCACATACACGACCAACATATTGAGAGATGATCATATTCCTTTCTGGTTATAGTTCCCACCTAGAAGCGACTAGTAATTAGGGTGTGCCAAGAGTGAAATTGCGAAAATTGCTGAACATATGTATCAATTGTGTACACTTTATTCACCAACAAATTTGGATTGTCCTTCAACCTACACATAGTCAATGCATGAGAACATGGAAACCTATACATTTTCCACTTTCACATGTACAATGGTGCTGTAATATCTTCTTGTTTGGCAATTTCCACTTTTACAATCAACATGTTGCTCGTGACAACGTTGTAAACACCATCATTATAATCAAACTCGGAAACTTGGTGTCTGCCGTGCTGCCAAATTTACCTTTTTAAAAATTTTTCATATGTTGCTTGGCAAATCATAATGACAATGATGCACATTAGTAGCCTTCGCCTAAACAACTCTATAGTCCGATGAAAGGTAATATCTACACATGCTTTTATTGGCAAATGTCTAACTCCTCGAAGTACATTATTGTAGCTCGGAGATGTTAGTGGTCAAAGTACTCAATGGTGGTTTCTATCATATGATGAACACCATTATGTTCGATCAATCGCTAACAAGTACTCTATCCTTCTACACTAATAGCCCGAAAGATAGAACAATTTCCACTTTTGTTTCTATCAAGCATTATCGATGGACCAATAAAGCTTCTTTAACTACAAGTTCCTAAATCTGGTCACGAAATTACTTATAATGTCTCTAACAAAATTGTGAAATACTATTGGTTCCTTCCACTCATCCATATGGGTCATCACGTGAACTAGCCTCCTGTGTCTATTAGACACAATATGTAGTGAGTGTTTGTCAAATGCAATGTGCGAGAAAAGTTGCATAAACCAACTCTAACTATCCACTCTCTCTTTATCCACAATAGCAAATGTCGATAGTAGCATGTTAATATTAGCATATTTTGTTATTGCAACTAATAGTTTGTGTCTATATGTGCCACACAAGTGAGTGCCATTGATACTTATCATTGGTTTACATTTGTGAAATACTTCGATCAATAGACCAAATGCTCAAAAGACGTATTTGAAGGTCATACACCTCCACTGCTAATTGAATGGTGTCACTCGATAGTTCTCGGTTCACCTCTCAAGTGTTTCCATATATCGTGACAATTCGGTGAATAAGCTTTCTCAATCTCCGTATACAAGTTCTTTTACCTTTCGTGACCATGCCAAGTCTTCTTGTATGTTACATCCACTTCTTGATAATCTATTTGTATACTCTTTTGACAAGATAACAAAGATATTTCTCAAAGATGATAAATGTGGTCAAGCATGGAGATGAAGTCAAGTTTGAGTGATGATTTCCTTGATTTTGCCTTGAGACAATAGTGTTGAAACCCACTTTATGATTTACATTCTATTATTACTTTACGATTATGCACAAAAGAGTGCCCAAATCGATAATGGTCTCTTGAGAATTCATTAGCGAGTTGCACCTTGCACTTTGCCGCTCAAGTATGGAATTTACTTTTATCATTTAAACTCTCTATTGTGATTGATAGAGCCACAATGTAATTGCCGCTTCAATTATTTTACGTCATCAAATTGCATTTCAAACATATCTATTTGTTTTCTTCTCCATACACGGATGCGCTCTATTTCTTCCCAATAACATTAAAAACACCAATCCTTGAAATATACTTTCATTGGGATGTTGTTAGGCTTTCATTATTGTTTACATAAGAACTATTATCATCACCATCGTGATTGGAATTTATTGTCGAATCATCATAAAGCCTCACTTCTTCCCCTGGAACACTCTCCTTTTGACTTGGTTGTGGCTCGGAAGATGGATTAGTCGGATTAAATCGGTCAATGAACTCATTATTCGGAGGATCACCATCTATTCCCTCAATATCAAGAGCTTGGGAATTGAGTAACAACCGACACATTCGCCTCTTAGTGCCAATTGTATTGGAGAAAGTTGCATCATGATGTGCATTCAATATGGAGATGAAGAAGGTTCTGCATGTACATAGGTACAATTGACATTGTAGCTAGCCTTATTAATGAGTGAGTGGAGATTTGTGACAAAGAAAGAACCGACATTAGTAGTGACATGGCAACGTTGGATTGAAGAATGTACTAAGGAATGTACTATAGAATGGATTTGCGAAATGGACTACGGAATGGATTGAGTAATGGATTGTAACAAGTCTTGAAATGTATTATGGCTCGTGCCAATGCGCACCATACATTTGTAGTACTAAGTGATAACCTCGTCTACTAAGTAAATTTTAGCATAGAAAGATTCAATATCTGAGCCACCTCGTACATAATTATGAATATTGCACGGTTGACGGAAAAACATTTTTAAATTTTTCACATTTGGCCATTTGTGACACACTAGTATATTAAGTTGTTAACTCAAAAAGAATTGTTGAAATTATCCTCACAATGTGATTAGTATATGGAGGAGAATCGACACACCAATATTAAACTGTACAATTTTACCACTTGAATATAACCTTAATAGAAATGGGTGAAAAGTAAATATATCTCAACAACTATTTCCATAATATCATGAGATGTTAATAACATTATATAATTGGGCATGACTTTACATGAATTAATAGAATTGTAAATTGTAAATGGCCCTACTATTAACTCGAGATACAAGATCACAACACACAAAAACACATTATATATTTGTATTTAATAAAACAAGTACAACATATTTGTATATCCAATTACATATTCAGATCACTAGATGGCTGCTACATTGATTTCAATGGTCAATTTCCAATCAAATTAATGCAACTAAATTGTGTTCCATTCGTACTCAATTTCAACAACCATGACATTTAAAATTTCAAAACAAAACACAACTCAATTTCCAATCAAATTTGATAATTGACATTTAATTCCAGATCTAAGTTGAAGTGGCATTATGCATTGAAATTAGACACAGCAAAATTCAATAAATGCAATATTTAAAATTAATCAATACAAAAATTTCACTTCATTAAACAAAAAAATTAAACACAGTTTAATAATTAAAATAGATAAATTTCAAAAATAATTTGAAACAAGGAATTAGTTTTTTTGAATAAATCAAGTTTCCAAAGCAAATGACAATTCAATTTCTAATCAAATTTCATAACCACCATGAAATTCCAAATCTAAGTCGAAGTGGCATTACACATTGAAATTGGACACAATAATATTCAATCAATACAAAGAATTCCATTTCCATAGACAACAAAATTAAGCACAGTTTAATAATTGAAACAGAAAAATTGTTAAATATAATTTAAACTATAGAATCAACTTCTATTAAATAAAAAAAGCAATTTTTCAAACAAATGACAATTCAATTTCTAATCAAATTTGATAATCACTATTCAATTACATTATGTAAAAAGTGCAGTGCGCGTTGAAATTAGATTATTTATGCTACTTTCATTGCTAACTAATACAAATGCGCAATTTCCACTAACAATAACATTAAACATGGATTTTCAACTAAAAAAGATTAATTTCATAATATAGTGTACATTACAAATTAACTTCTACAAATAAAACAAAGTTTATAAAATTTATCAAAATGGACAAACACTGGTGTTGTGGGCACTGTTGATTTCACAAGATCTTTAGGTAAAGGATTTGCCAGCCTTGACAACAAGTAGAGGTCTAAAAACTTGCTAGAGATAACAAAAGTTAAACAGTTTAGCCTTGCTATTTGAATGGTGCAAAATTCCTAAATGGAATCTATCATTTTTACTATCATTGTTCAACCATTTCAATGCATGATTATGCCTAATGCATGTTTGTTTACTTCAACCGTTGGAAACTGCATGAAACAGACCAAGAAGAGTTCACGGCGAATAACAAGTATAGAAAAACTCATTTTTAGATTAAACTAGATTTTTCTAAGTAGCTGCTTTTGATAACTAGAGACCAGAACTACCAAAAATAATTCGAAGAAAACATTGATAACCTAATAGTATCATCCAAAAAAACATGCAATGTGTGACTAGTTTAGTGATAAGAGAATGAACAAGTGAAAATATTTCAATTATAGACATTTGTAATAATTGACTTTCTATTTCAATCTAAGCCTCAACAAGCAAATGCCAATCAGATTCGCCAAATAGTTGGTTTCAAAGGAAAAATGCAGCCACTCTTTTGCCAATAGTTACCTAAACTTCTCACCGGTGACGGAGATAAATTGCAAATGAGAAGAAGAGGTGTTGGTAGTAAATTAAAATGGAGGAGAAGCGGCAGCGGTGGCAAAAAAGGAGTACAAGTAGTAGCAACAGTAGCAATAAAAGGGAGGAAAGAGGCATTGGCAGCGACAATTGAAAGGGAGGAGAAGGGGTAGCGACGGCAACAAGAAAAGGAGGAAACGGTGTAGTAGCAGCAATTAAAAGGAGGAGGAGAAGGGACAGTAGAAGAGAGGATTGGTGGCGGAAATGGAGAGATGGAGGAAGAGGAGGAATGGGGCTTGATTGGCAGCAAATAACAGCAAGGGCAGAGTTGTAGGCTAGAAATATCCAAAGTTGGGTGGGTTTTTTTTTTTTTTTGAGATAAACTACAAAATAGTCCTCACATATATAGAAAAGAATTTTTCAGTCCTAAAAAAAAAAAACAATCAGTCCCTCACATATATACTTTTTAGTCTCTCACATATATGGAAAGAACTTTTAGTCCCTCACAATACAAAGCAGACCAATCAGTCCCTCACATATATATTTTTTAATCCCTCACATATATGGAAAAGAACTTTTTAGTCCCTCAAAAAAAATAAAAAAAGAACCAATCAGTTCGTCACTTTCATAAATTTAATCTATTTTGGTCATTCCGTCAACTTATGTTAAATTTTTCGTCAAATTTATCAACACATGCCCTAAGCGTGTTATTTGTTGAGGGTTTTTTTAGAATCACAAAAAATCATTATTTCTTAAAATGTTGATTATCTCAAGGGTGGTTGCCCTCTCTTTCTGCATTTGTTCGCCGATGATCAAAAGACAACCATTTTTTCAGTTGATTTTTGAGAATTTTCTAGTAAATTGAAAAAATATTCCCTTTGTTCTCTGGATCGATTTTCCTGAAAAATGTCCATTACATCCACACCCCTGTTGATATATATCTCTATATCTCTCTATGGGTCTAGACGAGATTGTGATAAATTTTGTAATAATCACATGAAAAAGAAGGATTTTTCGTACTTTCAAAAAGGCTTTAACAAATAACATGCTTATGGGCGTGTTTTGAGTTTTAACAAAAGTTTGTGAAGTTGATGAAATGACCAAAATAGATTAAATGAATGAAAATGTTAGTTGTTTTTTTTATGGATTAAATTTTTTTTCATATATGTGAGGGACTGATTGGTTCTTTTTTTTTTTTTGTGAGGGATCAAAATTACTTTTTCATATATGTGAGGGAATAAAAAATATATATGTGAGCGATTGGTTCGATTTTTTTGCGAGGACTAAAAGTTCTTTTCTATATATGTGAGGGACTTATTGACTCATTTTTTTGTGAAGGACTAAAAAGTTTTATCTATATATGTGAGGGCTATTTTGTAGATTATCTCTTTTTTAAATTTTTTTTTTTTATGAATTGACTTACCGCCATACATTTAGACAATGAACTAAGGGAGATTATAGTTCCGAAGCGCATTTGCTAAATGTCCCCAATCCTAGGTAGCATATTTTTTACGTTATTGGGCTAGGGGACATTTTTTTCAGGTTTTGGGCTAGGTACATTATATATGTTTGGGCACATTTTGATGTTATTGGATTGGTGTCATTTTTTCCAGAGCTTTTGGGCTAGGTGCATTTGTATAATACACCCAATGCCCAAAGAGGGTTACGATTTTTTTGTTTCTTTTAAAATTCATGGGTTGGGCATGCTTTCCAAAGGTGCCCATACTAGGCTGCCAAACCACATGCAGTTAGTTTGCATTTGCCAAATGTGACCCAATCTCTAAGGTTGCATTTGGAAAATACGAACTAACCATTGTTGTAACAACATTTTTGACCATCCAACAATTTTACATTTTTTTAAAAGTCATAATAAATTAGAAAAACTCTAGAATCATCATCTCTTAACAAATGAAATGGGAAGCATTGTTGGAACAATATTTGCATTGAGATGTTGAAAAACTTATAGGAGTCAATGCTTTACAACTAAAAGTAGTCAAGAAAAGGTATCTTCATTGTTGCTATACACCTATACTATTGCAAGCACATGCTTGATAATCTTGAAACAAACTAATCGCCTCTCTTATCACTATAGGACATCCCAATAGCTAAAAAGTCAATATTTCACTCCAAAGAACATACTCTTGTCTCATATGTTCGGCAATATGAGAACAACTATTAAGGAGCAAGACATTCAAACACACCATTGTGAAATCCTCCACCATTGATGGCATGAACATTACACAAAATGCTCTACTAGCACCAAATTCGCCAACCACATTGTTGCCACCACCAAAATGACAACAAGCGTCTGAGGATGAAGGAACAAAATATCAATCTCTTACTCCAACAACAAAGAAAGCTCTTGAATAAACAGCTCATGTTATCACAAGTATTGGATCCAAACCAAAGAAACACGAGCACAATGTAGAAGATGAGGAAGAAACAAATCCAAACCAAGCAAAAGGCAACAAATTTAGAAATGAGCACATGCAATTCTCTTCAAGTCCAAATAAATGACTTACTAAGTAGTTAAATAAGTTTCCTTACTTTACATTTTACTATTTTCCATAAAGTTTGTTTAAACTTTTAAGTTCATGAACAGTTCCCAATATATTACTAAAATATGTATGGGATTCATATTATGAAATCAACTATTGAAACTATTATACAACATATTATCTATTAAACATTTACTCCATTTTTTCTTTTTGTATAGCTTAATAACAAAAATATTCACAAGAAAACAAAATTTTAAACAAGAAGCCATAGCATCACAAGTGCGGCCATTGGAAATACTAGTCAAATATATTATTGGTAAAAATACTATGTGATGATTGATAGAGAAAATAATAATTGACAAAAAGAAAGAAAGAGAAATAGAGAGAGAGAGAGAGAATTGGATAGAGAAAAAGAAGGAGAAAGAGATAAGAGAAATAAACATTGAAGAGAGATGAGAGAGAAATGAAAGAAAGATAAAAGAAAGTAAAAGAAATGAGAGAAAGTGATGTGAACTCGACTCACACTTCCCGACCTGCAGCTCAAAGATGCGCAGAGCAGACTTCCCGACTGCGGCGACGCCACTTCTCAACCCTGCGGCTCACATTTACCACTGCGGCCAGATGCGAACTCTGCGACCATAGCTGTGAACTTGGCCCCAACTTTCCACCCAATTCCAGGAGCGAAGGTCCAAGTTCAAGTGTGCATCTAATCCAAGTCAAAGATCAATTTTAGTCCAAAGTTGGTCCAAATTCTAGCTAACAATTATTCACATAGTCAAGTGTTGAAGACTTCAAATTCAATGATTAAGCATCTATTTTGAGGACTTGAAGGGCGAAAATCAGCCTTGGAAAATTCAGTCAAAGGAGTATTAATGAAGTCTTGGAAGCTAAATCAAGATGCATGAACCTTCTCATTCCAACACTTGGTTAAAGTACCAATCCAACGTATCTTGATTTCAGCCAACATATCATCTAGAATTATGTATAATTCATAGATTAAAATGCAGTATTTTATTGGTCTTGTCAAAGTCTAGTCTAGAAATTTGAAAGTCAAATTATTATTTATTTCTTCTAGACTAGGATTTAAATTATTTGTTTTTAAGACTTATTTTAGCCTATAAATAGGCATCTTTGTACTACTTTGAAAACAAATTTTGAGCAATAGAAATTGTGAGTTTATCTCATTTGGTTCTTTAAGAGCGTAGAACTTATCAAGTTCTCTTTGGAGACTTATAGTGTTCGTACAAACTTATCAACCAATTTTTAGTGTAATTGGTTGTGGCATTTTTTACCAAGGTTCCTATCTATTTCATAGGTAGTGGGTTGCGGTTTACACCATCCAGTCTAAGCTTCCCTTAGACATATCAGGGCAATTTCAAGTGTTTCCGATCCTTCCGATTGTAATTCATATCAATGGGTCGAAATCACATCATTTGGTATCGAGCCATCTCTAAGGGCTGCATATCCTTGTTTTCCTTTTATATTTTTATCCTTTCTTAATTCTTGACTTTCTTGACATTCAAGATTCACATTTTGTTAGTGGGTTTTGTCACAGTTGGCAAGGTTCCTAGCAGTGAGTTTGGAATTTTAAGGAATCACTTTCTCATCTCCACTTCTATTTTTTATTACATAAAAAAAGAGAGTAAATATTTAAAAAAATTCTGGCCAAATATTTTAAAAAAAGAGAAAAAGTGGAAACAAAATTTCATTCCTTAAAGTGTAATTCCTTTGAGATCTACTATTCATTTCTTTTGTTATCCAGGTTGCCATGATTCTTCAACAAAGTTCTTCTCAACCAACCTTGGCCTAAATTTCCATTGATCATCTAGTTCATTATTTTTAACTTTGTTACTTTTTCAATTTGTTTCCTACTCTTATTCTTGATATATTCATTGTTCATAGTTCTCTTATCTTTGATTTATCATATTTTGTTGGTATTCATCTTCACAACTTAAGAACATAAAAATTGTTTGATAAGTTTAGTTGTGAAAGTCACTCTCTCCCTTGGTAATTGTTCGATTCAGTAAGAACCTTAGCGAGATAACGAGTGTGAGTGGAGTAAATATTATTTGTGAGAATTTTTCTTGCAGAAATTTCAGAATGTCTCACCATTCTAATGAGGAAAATCATTCACAAAACTTACAAGTCAAAGCCTTGATGGGAGAAATGAAAAGATTGCTTTGGCAAGAACTTGAACCCTTGCATAAAAGAATTGATCAATTGGAGGTAGAATCACAAATGGCTCATTCCCACACATCCAACATCCAAAGAAGGCGAAAAACACAAGGGGTGGAAGATGAAGAGCTTCATGAAGTTGATGATGAGTTTGATAAGGAATCTTTTGGGCTCACTAGGCGAACAACTTGGAAAAGGCAAAATGAAGACAACAATCTCAATGCCATCAAGATGAAAATTCCTCCTTTTCATGGCGGATCGACCTGCAGGCTTACATTGAGTGGGAGAAAGGATGGAGTTTGTGTTTGATTGTCACCAATACTCCAACTTCAAAAAGGTAAAACTTGCTTTGTCATTGAGTTTTCCGATTATGCACTAACATGGTGGGATCAATTGGTGCTAAGTGAGAGAAGAAATGGTGAAAGACACTGTTGAGACTTGGGAGGAAATGAAAGCAATAATGAGAAAAATATTTGTACTTAGCCATTACTATAGGGATTTCTACAACAAGCTTCAAGGCTTGAGGCAAGGAAGCAAAAGTGTGGAAGATTGTTTCAAAGAAATGGAGGTTGCGATGATAAGAGCCAATGTAGAAGAAGACCGAGAATCCACCATGGCTAGATTCTGAATGGATTGAACCGAGACATTCAAGACCAAGTTGAGATGTACCATTATGTGGAGTTACAGGATATGGTACATACGGCTATCAAAGTAGAGCAACAACTCAAAAGAGGAGGTAGTGTACGTCAAAGTACTTAGAAGACAAGTACTCAAGAAGGAGGATCAACCTCGACTTCCAAGTCAAAGACAACTCCCAAGGAGATGACTTCAAAAGGTAACAATGATCCTTCTACCTCTCGAACTCATGACATTAGATGTTTTAAACGTCAAGGTAGGGGTCACATCACAAGCCAATGTCCAAACAAACTTGCAATGATCATAAGGGATGATGGAGAGTACGAGATGGAAGATGAAGATGAATCGACTCCATACCGGCTCTTGGTGAATCGGATGAGGAGGAGCCACCCAAGGTGAGCTATTGGTTACGAGGCGAGTTCTTAGTGTACAAGTCATGGAGGACGAAGCGGCACAAAGAGAGAACATTTTCCACACGATGCTACGTTAATGGAAAGGTTTGTAGTGTCATAATTGATGGTGAAAGTTGTACTAATGTAGCTAGTATTTCCATGGTTGAAAAGTTAGGATTGCCTACAACAAAGCACTGAAGCCATATAAACTTCAATGGCTTAATGATTGTGGAGAAGTCTAAGTTTCCAAACAAGTGAAGGTGTCATTTTGTATTGGGAAGTATGAGGACGAGGTGACTTGTGATGTCGTCCCAATGCAAGCAAGTCATATGTTGTTAGCAAGACCATGGCAATATAATGACGAAGTCCGACATGATGGTTTCACCAACAAATATTCTTTTGTTCATAATCAAAGAAATGTAACTCTTACCTATGACTCCTAGTCAAATCTATGAAGATCAAGTGAGGTTATAAGAAGACGCAAAAAGAAAGTGAGCAAAAGAAAGAGAGTGAGAAAAAAAGAATAAAGAGAGTTTGAGTGAAAAGAAAGAGTTGAGCAGAAAAAGAGTGAAAAGAAAAGAGCAACAAAGAGAAAAAGAAACAATTATCTTGAGTGAGAAGGAAGAAAAATTTTGTGTATTTGTAAAAAAAGATGAGCTCAAGAGTAGTTTAAAGTCTTAACTTCCTTTTGTTCGATTTTTTTAAAGAGGCTCATTTGAGTACTAAAGACTTGGCGGTGAACTATCGAGCGATTGTTTCTATTTTGTAGGAATTTGAAGATATATTTCCCAAAGAAGTTCCAAAGGATTACCACCACTTTGTGGTATTGAGCATCAAATCGACTTTGTTAGGAGCATCAATTCGAACAAACTGCCTATAGAATAAGTCCCAAAGAGACCAAAAAGAGCTTCAAAGGCAAGTTGAAGACTTGATGGGTAACGGATGGGTTCGGAAAGCATGAGTCCGTGTGCTATACTAGTTACTGTTGGTGCGAAAAAGATGAAACTTGGAGGATGTGTATAGATTGCCGTCTTGTGAACAACATAGCGATAAAATATCACCACCCAATTCCTCGATTAGATGATTTACTTGATGAATTATGTGGTTCAACTGTGTTTTCCAAAATTGATTTAAAAGTAGTTACCATCGATTAGGATGAAAGCAGTGATGAATGGAAAATGTTTTAAAACAAAACATGGATTGTATGAATTGTTAGTAATGCCTTTCGGCTTAACTAGTGCACCAAGCACTTTTATGCGCTTGATGAATCATGTTTTGAAAATTCATTGGAAAATTTGTGGTTGTTTATTTTGATGACATTTTAGTGTATTCAAGAAGTTTGAATGATCATCTTGAACATCTAACATGTGTGTTAAGTGTGCTCGGGGAGGAGAAGCTTTATGCCAATTTGAAAAATGTACCTTTTGCACTAATGAAGTAAACTTTCTTGGTTATATTATAAGTGCTAATGGTATCTCGATTGACATGGAAAAGGTAAAGGCAATTCAAGAATGGCCGACTCCCAAAGGTGTTAGAAGTGCTAAGCTTTCATGGCCTCACAAATTCCTATAGAAGATTTGTCAAAAATTTTAGCACCTTGCTGCACCATTAATCAAAGTCATCAAGAAGAATGTGGGATTTAAATGGGAAGAAGAGTAGGAGTAAGCTTTTCAAAAGCTTAAATTTCAATTAACCAACGCTCTTTACTTTCTTTGCCTAATTTTGATAAAACATTTGAAATTGAGTGTGATGCTTGGTGTTGGAATAGGCATCTTGATGCAAGAAGGAAGACCGTGGCATACTCAACAAGAAGCTAAATGGGGCAACTCTGAACTATCCGACTTATGACAAGGAGTTGTATCCAGTGAGCCTTGAAGACATGGCAACACTATCTATGGGCTAAAGAATTCGTGATCCACACCGATCATGAATCATTGAAATTCTGAAAGGCCAACATAAGCTCAATAAAAGACATGCAAGATGGATGGAATTCATTGAGACCTTTCCGTATGTCATCCGATATAAGAAAGGTAAAGAGAATGTTGTAGCCGATGCACTCTTTAGGAGGTATGCCTTATTGACTTCATTAGATTCTAAATTACTTGGCTTTGAACAAATTAAAGGATTATCTGTGATAATTCTGATTTTTGTCAAATATTCCAAGCATGTGAAAAGGTTCATATGAAAAATTTTATAAGCATGATCGGTTCTTATTTAAAGAGTCCAAGCTTTTCATTTCTAAGTCTTCTATGTGTGAATTGTTAGTTAGGGAAGCACATGGTGGGAATTATGGGACACATTGGCATAGTAAAAACTTTGGCAATTTTGCAAGAACATTTTTATTGGTCAAAATGAAAAGTCTTGTGAAAATTTGTGAAAAGCTGTGTTATTTGCAAGAAAGCAAAATCAAAGGTCCAACCTCATGGCTTATACACACCTTTGCCAATTCCAAAAGAGCCTTGGGTTGATCTTTCAATGGATTTTGTTTTGGGATTACGAGAACTAAAAATGGGAAAGATTCAATTTTTGTAGTAGTTGATAGATTTTCAAAAATGGTGCATTTCATTGCATGCAATAAAGCGAATGATACATCACATATTCTGAGTTGTTCTTTAAAGTAATTCATTTGCATGGAATGCTAAGAACTATTGTATCCGATCGAGATACAAAATTTTTGACTTATTTTTGGATGACTTTGTGGGAAAATTAGGGACAAAACTATTGTTTTCTACAACTTGTCATCCACAAACCGATGGCCAAACTACGGTCGTTAATCATACCTTATCTACATTATTGAGATCAGTCATTAGTAAGAATACTAAGTCTTGGGATGTTTGTTTACCTCATGTTGAATTTGCATATAATAGGAATGTACATTCTGCCACTAAATTTTCTGCTTTTGAGATTGTTTATGGTTTTAATCCATTATCTCCAATGGATCTAACACCTTTGCCTGTGAGTGAGAGATTGAATTTAGATGGTAAAAAGAAGGCCGAATTTGTGAAGCAAATCCATGAGAAGGTAAGACTCAACATTGAAAAAAAGACGCGAAGATATAAACAACAAGCCAACAAGGGGTGTCATAAGCTCATCTTTGAACCGGGAGATTGGGTTTGGTTGCATTTGAGGAAAGAAAGGTTCCCAACACAAAGAAAATCCAAGTTGCAACCAAGAGGAGATGGACCTTTTCAAGTTTTAGAGCGCATCAATGACAATGCCTACAGGCTTGATTTGCCATGTGAGTACGATGTTCATGATGTCATCAATATTTCTAACTTAAGTCTCTATCATGCAGGTCCTGAAGATTTGAGGACAAATCCTTCTCAAGATGAGGGAAATGATGTGAACTTGACTCACACTTCCCGACCTGCAGCTCAAAGATGTGAGACTTCGACTGCGACGCTCACTTCTCAACACAGGGCTCACATTTCTTGACTGCGGCGAAAATGCGAACTCTGCGACCAAAGCTATGAACTTGGCCCCAACTTTCCACCCAATTCCATGGAGCGAAGGTCCAAGATCAAGTGTGCATTTATCCAAGTCCAAGATCAATTTTAGTCCAAAGTTGGTCCAAATTCTAGCCAACAATTATTCACGTAGTCAAGTGTTGAAGACTTCAAATTCCATGGTTGAGCATCTATTTTGAGGACTTGAAGGATGAAAATCAGCCTTGGAAAATTCAGTCAAAGAAGTATTAATGAAGTCTTGGAAGCTAAATCAAGATGCATGAACCTTCTCATTCCAACACTTGGTTAAAGTACCAATCCAACGTATCTTGATTTCAGCCAATATATCATCTAGAATTATGTATAATTCATAGATTAAAATGCAGAATTTTATTAGTCTTGTCAAAATCTAGTCTAGAAGTTAGAAAGTCAAATTATTATTTATTTCTTCTAAACTAGGATTTAAATTATTTGTTTTTAAGACTTATTTTAGCCTATAAATAGGCATCTTTGTACTACTTTGAAAACAAGTTTTGAGCAATAGAAATTGTGAGTTTATCTTATTTGGTTCTTTAAGAACTTAGAACTTATCAAGTTCTCTTTGGAGACTTGTGGCGTTAAATACAAACTTATCAACCAATTTTTGGTGTAATTGGTTGCGGTGTTTTTATACCAAGGTTCCTATCTATTTCATAGGTAGTGGGTTGCGGTTTATACCATCCAGTCTAAGCTTCCCTTAGACATATCTGGGCAACTTCAAATGTTTGATCCTTCCGATTGTAATTCATATCAACGGGGTAGAAATCACATCAGAAGGGTAGGAAGAAAAGAGAGATAATTGCAAGAAATAGATGAGAGAAAGAAAATGAGAAATTAAGGGCGTGGGAAAGAAGAGAGGAAGAGAAGAGATAGAAATATTTTTAATCTCACACTATTGATTACCATCTCAATTTTTAGTTGTCTATTCTAAACAAAAGTTGAATGGGAAATATACAAATGCAAAATTAAATGCCAATTTATATTAAAAGTTCTTAAGCACCTATAGTTCCTTTAAGTTGTTTTTGAGTTGATATTTTCATTTACTACTCTTTTATATTAAGGTATGGTGCAGGATTATACTTTTGAGTTGAGGAAGATATTATGGGTTACACTAAGAATTTTAGTTTCAAGTTGAAGTATCATTTTTTTGATGTAACAACATTGTTATTGATGAGATTGGCTACATTTTTATTAATAAATTAAAAATTACATAGGATATGGGATATAAACTTTATCTCTTTGAAAATTTATGAAAGCTGTAAAACTATCAAATTCTAAATATAAAAATTTGAATCCTACATAGTACAAGTGGAAACAAATATGAGAGGAATAGAACTTTTGTTATCCATAGTGCCAAAACTTTGGCTAAATGAGTGAGTGGCTCTGGCATCTACAACAAAATTCACTTTTTGGTGGCAATGTTTTAAAGAAACCATCATATGTCTATACCTTGAGATTTTTATAGAAACCAAAAAAACTTAAACACCAATGTATTTACCCTTCTCCATTAAACAAATTTGCTAGCACTCTCAAGTCACATTCCACTTCTAATTGGTGGAAATTAAATTTATGACAAAGACTCAATCCTAATAATATTGCCCAAGCCTTTGCCATCATGTTTACCTTAATACAAAAAAATTCATAAAATGAAAATATGACTATATGAGTATGCCAAATTCATCATGAACCACACTCCGCCATGTACAAAGCGTTCCCCTTGAATTTTTCTCCTCTCTGTTTTGCCCTTTTTAGAGCCCTTTTCAGCCCAAAATCACAAATCTTTGCCATACTCATCTCAGCACCATCATCAACCAAAAGAATATTCCGGGCTTGATATCGATAACAAAACCTTCGATGAATGTAATCGACCCATTGTTAGAATACCATTGTTGCAAGAGTTGCTCACCACGGGTGGAGGGTTCTTGGGAATAGAGGGGATGAATTGTTTTTTTTTAATTCCAAGTTAGTATTTGATAGAAAAACAAGCAGAATAGTGATGGGTGATCAAAAACTAGATTCATAAAATGTGAGAGATTATTTTCTTGTTTTAAAAGTGAGGACTAAAAGCTCATTCGTCAAAATGTGAAGGACTATTTTGGGGTTATCTCTTGTTATTATATTAATATAAGTAATCCATATAAAGTCTTTTATATGGTAATGAATAAATATAGTACAAATGGGCAGTATAATAGTATTAAATTTGCAACAAAGCGATTACTTATAGAGATAATATCATTTACCTTCCGAGATTTTGTAATATAACAAATCGAACCTTGAAGTTTAAAAAATAATAATCGCCCTTGGCTACAGCCAATTTAATTATAGTTGGCCAAAAGCGAAAAAACCCTCAAAAATTTTGATATAGTTTAAAAGTTTTTATTAAAATTTTAAAATGACAAAAACGACAAAATTTAAAGAGAAACTTTAATAAATTTGTTAAAACTATCTAATAATTTTTTAAAACCATAAAGATGAAAATTAATAAAATTTAACGACCAAATAACTCAATTTTTGCAATCTGTATAATAACATTTAATAAAAACTTTAAATTTTCTTAATTTAAGTTTAAAAACTCAATCTTTAAATTTTATTAATTTTTGGTCTTTATAGTTTAAAAAGTTTTATTATATAGTTTAAAATTTTTTATTAAATTTTCCTCTTTAAATTTTTCTGTTTTGTCTTTTTAAAATTTATTAAAAATTTTAAACTATATCAAATTTTCGAAGATTTTTCATCATTTGGCCAACTACGATTAAGTTATTTGTTAATTAAGGAGACCGATTGTTATTTTTTAAACTATGTGGTTTGATTTGTTATATTACAAAATCTCGAGGATGTAAATAATATTATTTCTTATATTAATTAGATCATTAGTTTGAAGAAATAGGAGATATCTTAAGATATATTGAATTTGTCTACTACTAAATTTATGATTTAATAGTAGGTATCCAAGCATATACACTAATGCTTAGATTAATATATCGATCAATTTATGTAGTAATTCATTCGATATAAAATGAATTAGATATGTGCATCTTAAAATATACAAATCTTAAGATAGCGCATAAGATAGATGATTGAAAATCTCTTATATGTAATCTTGTATCCACATGTATTTGTATCCATTTGCGATCGATTATAGATTTTCAAAATGGTGTTTCAAACTGCATTCTATTTGTAAGTTTCAACTTAGCTGCATTTTGTACATGCATTTGATGAAAATATGAGAGCCGAGGTTGAAACAATCGACCATCCAGTTGAGACAACTCAACCAAATTCAAGAGAGACAAATTTAAGAGCACAAGTGGATGTTTAGTTGAGAATTCACCTAAAAAGAGATGTCCACACATTGATCCATTGCAAGGCATTAGAGGACTATGACTAGGTCACAAATTAAGAGAATGCAAGCTACCTGACATCTCTTATAATTGAATTAATTGAAGCTCAAGTCAAGCGACAAGGAAAGAGGAAGATTTCCGATCCTAGTGATTCATATGTCATTCTACTTAGTTTCATCAATGAAGGATCAATAATGAAGGATCGAGTGTGGCTGATTTTCACACGTGTAATCAAGATCTTTAGGCCACTTCTCATCACAATCCAAGTTCGAATTTGGAAGATTCTAATTCGGCAAGCAAAACAAGTTCAGCCGCCATTCACTTCTCTAATCCAAATCACACTTGGATTCAACTTTGAGCAATATTATTTCTTCTTCATGAGCGAAATTAGAAGCTTCCAAGACCATATCCATGATGTTTAGAAGCTTCCAAATCCATTACCATGATGAATTAAAGAAGCTTCAAAATCTGAATAAAGAAGCTCTTCAAGCCACAATCCCAAACCAACATTGGCACAATCCAAACCAACATTGGATTAGTTTTAGGCAACTTTGTCTTTATTTCCTTTTCTTAGATTTGGAGTCTTTCGTAACTATTTCTTTAGGAAGTTAGTTTCTTAAAAGGGCAAGGAGTTCTAATCTGTCTAAAGAATGGACTTCTCCTTGTGGCGTGAAATTCCCTTGGATCTACCCAATGAAAAATTCTTCCTTGAGTTGGTATGTTCCTTGAAGATGGAATAGGTCCTCAACCCCTTGATAACCCGTATCAAGAAACCTTGGAATCAATTGAAGGATGGAATCCAATTTCTAGGGAACAAATCTAGGAAATCAAGAACAACAAACACACAAATTCGAATTTGTGTAATTTGCAAGTAATTCTGAAACTAGAGAGCAATTCTCTCAAGCTTGTAATGTCAAGAACCAAATTTTCATTTCATCAAATCTGCCCTCCAAGGGAGGCGGCCACTATAAAGATACAAGCTAGGGTTCCTAATTAGGGTTGCTCAAGCTAGGGTTTCTTTAGGGCCAAATGGGCTACATAACTCTTTGGGCTACATGACTCAAATTACCATATAATTAAGACTAAGCCCAATGTTCCTAAGGGTTCTAAGAAAAATAATAGTCAAGCCAAACCCATTATGGCCACAAATTGGAATTTGGCTCCAAAATTCTAATTAACAAGATCCAATTACACCTAGTAAATTAATAAATGCGGTTTTATCAATCGTGGTCTTCTCCCATCCTTTCGGATTGTTTGGATGAGTCCATTCAAGGCTTCCTTCATTTTCTTTGTTCTAGCCCTTGTCATCATGCTTGAGTTGAAGCCTCTTCAATCTTGTTGGATTCATATCAGTCCCCTTCTTGAGAGGATTCGTCCTCGAATCAGGATCATCATAATCTGTAATTTCAAAGGAGACAACTCAACAACATTGAAGGTAGTACTTACATTGTACTTACGGAAGGTCAATCTTATGTGATGTCATTGATTTTGCGACAACTTGGAAAGGTCCATCTCCACGTGGATGCAATTTTGTTGATCTCTGTCTGAAACCTTTCCTTGCGCATATGAACCCACATCCAATCTCACGGTTCAAAAGTGACTTTCTTTTGACCCTTGTTTGCATTTCGAGCATAGGATTCATTCATCTTCTCAATATTCAGAACTGCTCATGTAACTTGGACAAAGTCGACCTTGCGCTTGTTTGGTATGTTTGTGCGGTATGAAATCAATTGGATGTTCAATTCCTCTTTTGGGCTGCAATCCGGCTGGTAGCTCGTCAGGAAATACATCTCGGAATCCCTGCAATATGTTAGAAATCTCAACCGGTAGGTTGGATGGCAAGTCAGCACTAAGTAGAACATTAGATTCACAACACTTAGGAAGAAACAAAACACGATTAGTATGCAGACAATTATCAACATGTCGGACATTTGCATAAAAATTTGGTTGTTTCTTATTTACTTGAGTCACTCTCTTCCTCTCAATGTGTTCTATTTCATTTAACTCATATTGCTTAGGCTTAGAATTTTCAAATTTTCTTTCTTTTCTCACGGGTAGTGCAGAATTCAATTTCATCATTTGTTGAAATTCGCCCTTTAAATGTAATTGAGATTCAGAAACTTGAATAGGCGACAAAGGTAGTAAAGTAGTTTTTCTACCATTAACAAAGAAAGTGTACCTATTACTTCGTCCACTGTGGGAAGCATCCCTGTCAAATTGCCAAGGTCTACCAAGCAATAGGTGACCAGCTTGCATGAGAGCCACATCACACAAAACTTCATCTTTGTATTTGTTGGTGAAAAATTTACCAAGACTTGTTTTGTGACTTTCACTTCTCCACTCTCATTGAACCATTGCAACGTGTATGGATGTGGATGCCGAAGTGTGGGCAATTTTAGTTTATCTACAAGCAAAGTCGAAGCAATGTTAGTACAACTACCACTGTCAATAACAAGTATACATACCTTCTCATTGATGGTGCATTTAGTGTGGAAGATATTCTGGCGTTGAACATTGTTCTCCTCTTTAATCTGAACATTTAAAGATCGCATAGTCACCAAAGATGGTCCTTCATCAGGGCCAAAAACATCTTCATCAGATTCCCCATTTTCTACAAGTGGTGGCATATCTTCATAGTCACTTTCATGTTCACTCTCACTTTCGATCGTGCCATCACCTCTGACAACCATAATTCGAGCATTAGGACACTCTCGTGCATAATGTCCCTTACCTTGGCACTTGAAGCATGTAACCTCCCTGGCTGGTTTTCTCATTTCACTTGATTTTTGATTGTTTGGAACCACGGTTGGAGAAGTTTTTGAGGTACTAGGAGTTGCGGCCTTTTGGAAGTCGGTGCTTAAATCCTTCTTAGGCCATGTAGACTTCAAAGTGTCTGAATTTGAAGTGCATGGGGTTGAAAAGGTTCGGACACCCCTTTCCTTAAAGCCTCGCTTTCATTGCCTTGTGATACATGTCATTCAAATCTTCATACTCCTGCATCTCAACAATGTGGGCAATATCTCTCCTTAGTCCTCCTAGAAATCGAGCCATGGTAGCTTCACTGTTTTCTTGAATGTTGACTCGAAGCATCGTAGTCTCCAACTCTTGGTAATAATCCTCCACAGTCCTATTTCTTTGGGTGATGTTTTGCAATTTGTTGAACATCTCCCTGTAGTATTGATGTGGGACAAACCGCTTTTTCATGAGCTTTTTCAATTCAGCCCAAGTACGAACAGGCCCTTCTTCATCACGCCTCCTTTCGGCCTGAATTTTAGTCCACGATTGAGGCGTATCCCGCAAATTCAACCACGACTAGCTTGACCTTCTTTTCCTCCGAATAGTTGTGCCTTTGTAAAAATACTTTCAATTTTATCGGACCATTCAAAGAAAGCTTCAGGATCTTGCTTACCAAAAATTGAGGAATTTTCATTTTGATACATCCTAAATTGGAATCAATTCTAGAGTGCAGTATTGACTTCCCTGAAATGCTTCGAAGGCTTCATCATCATTATCATGGCCATATGTGGTCTTTGTAGATCGAGAGGATTCGGCTCTCTCAGCTTTGAGCTCCTTGACTTCCTGTTGCAAACCTGAAACCAAAGTGTAAAATTTTGCTAACATCTCCTCATAGGATTCCTTAGAACCCGGTGGTGGTGGTGGTTGCCTCTCCATTATAGCTGCAAAGGTTAGCAAAGAAAATAAAACAGTTTATAAGTCCTCACTTCCCTTCCCAAATTCCCCAAATTCACTCACCAAGTGTTTGAGTACTCTCGGGCTTATATAAGTGAAGGGACGGATTCACACCACTCAATTTGCTCCTCTGTTTCTATTCTTACTCAAACAATATTACACAAGGAATTTACAACAAAGTAATGCAAGTGGACAATGAGATTGGAATGAATCTAAGGAATCAATGAAAACAGTACCAAAAACACAAGAATTCAAATTTTTGGTAAGGAATTCGAACAAACTGATTGCAAAATCAGAATCTACGAAAAACCAGTGAGACACACAAAATTTCAGAATTTTAGGACCACAACTCAATATTACACAAAGGAATTTACAACAAGGTGATGCAAGTGGACAATGAGATTAGAATGAATCTAAGGAATACAATGAAAAGCAGTACCAAAACACAAGGATTGAATTTTTTGGTAAGAATTCGGACAAACTGATTGCAAAATCAGAATTTACGAAAAATCAGTGAAACACACAAAAGTTCAGAATTTTTGGATCACAATAATTTCAGAATTTTGAGATCACAATTCAAGACACTTGAAGAAAGGAAATTTGGACAAAGTAGCTTGTATTGCGGTTTGACTCTTCCAAATTAGAATTGGTCAAGAACATTTTGGGTTCAAAATATGGTATAAGGGATGCATAAGGGATGTATTTGGATAAGTAAAGGCTAATCACAAACTGGAAACAATGCAAAGTACAATCGAATTTGAGAGGCTTGAAAGGAAAAATCTGTCTTTCAGAAATCGAGAAAGGATTTTTGGCATGGTAACTTCAAAAGGTCATAACTTTCTCCGATGTCGGATTTTGCTCGTAAGTACTCAAATCGAAGCTCTCGGAGAGATCTACAAGAAGACGGCCAAAGGCGTCCGTTGGGTTTGGGGTCAAAAATAACGCTAAGACCACCTACTGTCGCCTCAGTTTTCTACTCAAGTTCCAACAAGGAACTCGATTTTTTCTTCAATTTATAAAAGGTATAAACAACAATTGGATCAGCACAGCAATTTTTTTTTTTATTTTTGTAAGGCATAAACAACAATTTCAGCGCAAGGTATGGATTCATCAAGAAAGCAAAGTGCGGTTTGTCTAATATTTTGGAAACAAGCGAAACCAACACATCAATACAAAAGCAGAATTTGCTTCATCAATACAAGAACATACCAATGATGATGATATTGAACAACAAAAGATTGAGGAGATAAAGAACATACCAATGATGATGAATTTTTTTTTATGCGGTAAAAGAAAAGATATGAATAGCTTGGGAACCAAGATTGCTCGATACCAGTGGCGTGAAATTCCCTTGGATCTACCCAATGAAAATTCTTCCCTTGGAGTTGGTATGTTCCTTGAAGATGGAATAGGTCCTTAACCCCTTGATAACCCGTATCAAGAAACCTTGGAATCAATTGAAGGATGGAATCCGAATTTCCTAGGAACAAATCTAGAAATCAAGAACAACAAACACACAAATTCGAATTTGTGTAATTTGCAAGTAATTCTGAAACTAGAGCAATTCTCTCAAGCTTGTAATGTCAAGAACCAAATTTTCATTTCATCAAATCTGCCCTCCAAGGAGGCCGGCGGCCACTATAAAGATACAAGCTAGGGTTCCTAATTAGGGTTGCTCAAGCTAGGGTTTCTTTAGGGCCAAATGGGCTACATAACTCTTTGGGCTACATGACTCAAATTACCATATAATTAAGACTAAGCCCAATGTTCCTAAGGGTTCTAAGAAAAATAATAGTCAAGCCAAACCCATTATGGCCACAAATTGGAATTTGGCTCCAAAATTTAATTAACAAGACCAAATTACACCTAGTAAATTAATAAATACGGTTTTATCAATCGTGGTCTTCTCCCCATCCTTTCGGATTGTTTGGATGAGTCCATTCAAGGCTTCCTTCATTTTCTTTGTTCTAGCCCTTGTCATCATGCTTGAGTTGAAGCCTCTTCAATGCTTGTTGGATTCATATCACCTTGGTGAGCGTTGTTAGCATCTATAAATAAAGTCTTTGGCCACACAAACAAATCTGATTTGATTAATTACAAACCAAAGAGCTTTATTGCTTTTCTTTGAGTTCTAGTTTAGAACTTGCTTTGAGCCTTTGAGGATAACCTCTTAGGTTCATGTTTAATCTATTTTGTTGAGTTTCTTTCCCTCAACAATGCTGAGTGTGCCTATTGGTTCCAAAGATAGTCAATTTGCAACTTTGAGTTTTGGATAATTCCTTACGTGTGTCAAGTGGATAAAAGCAAGGTCCTTCTTCAATCTTGGAGTTGGTGTCTTCCTAAAAGAAGAGTTAGTTCAACCTCGAGAATGATACTAGGACCAAAACTCTAGTATATGTTTGAATTTTATTTTTGCTTTAGAATTTGTATCAATTTGGTATCAAAGCTGCCTTTGGGTTGCTCCTTTGAGTTGTTTATATCTTTTGTGTATATTTACTTTCTTTCTAACTTACTGCTGCAGTGCGCTGTAAGTATTGTTCTTCCGTGAATTTTCTTAGTTTTCTCTTCTTGTTTTCTGCTTAAAACCGAAAAAACGAAAAAATCTCCATCAGAATTCTGCCCAGTTTTTCTGCCTCTTCCCATTGCCTGTGTTGTGTTTTGTTTCTTTGATTTTTCGTTTCTGTTTTGTATATCTGCATTCTTGTTCTACCATAATCATTTCTCAATTCTCTTTTTATTTTGTGCTTAAAAATGAAATAAAAATATCCATCTGAATTGTTAAAGTTTCTGTCACAAGATTACTCCAGTTTCTGCCCGATCTTTCTGTCTCTAGTCTTAGTCACCACTTGGTGCTTTAAAACCTTGGTTCTTTGCTCTATATTGTTTTGTGAATATTGATTGATAAAGGAGACCTTGGTTTATTTATTATACTTTCGAAGTTGTGTTGATCAATTGCTAAAAAGTTTGAAACTTTTGGAGAAAGAAAAGTTGAGAAAAGAAACCGAATTCTGCCTTGTTCTTGAACCCTAGTTTCTGCGCAGTTTATGTGTTGTATCTTCTTGTAATTATTACATGAGTAAGAAGGCATCTTATTATTGAACTATACTATCAATTTGTGCTGCAAAACATGAAGCCACTGCTGCAAAAAAAAATTCTGAAAACCATTGCTGAAAAAAAAAAAAAAATTTGATTCTGCATCCTTCGAGTTTCTGCCCAGTTTTGTGATAAATCTGTTCTTGTACATATTGACTGAGTAAGTGGGTTTCGTCTTGTTTAAATTTACTATCAATTTGTGCTGCAAAATGTGAAGCCAACTGCTGCAAATTTCTGAAAATTCGTTGCTGAGAAAATTCAGAAAAAACCTGTTCTGCATCCTTCGAGTTTCTGCCCAGTTTTGTGATAAATCTGTTCTTGTACATATTGATTAAGGAGGCTTCATCTTATTGAAATTTACTATCAATTTATGCTATAAAACGTGAAGCCAACTACTACAAAATTCTGAAAAAAACCATTGCTGAAAATCAAAACACGTCCAGTACTGTCCAGATTTTTGCAGAATTTTTTCACATCATATGATCCAGTCTATCTAGCTTTGTATCCTAACTGTTCATGTGAGTTTTGCTTGATTAAAAGTTTCATTTTTTGAGTTTTACTGCCAAGAATTTGAGATTTGTTGAAGAAAAACCGTCCAAAAACATCATTGAAAACCGAAATCCTGAATTGAAGTTTTGACCTGTTTTCTATATTTCCTCTTCGGTTGTGAGTCTTGCTTGGTTAAGGACTTCGGTTTTGTTGAATTATGCTCTCGAGAGTGTGCTAAAGTCATGATATTAGCTGCTAGAATTTTTAGAAGCTTGTTGTGAAAGAATTCTTGAAGGAAAACCGAAGACTGCTTGGAATTGGTTTTGGTCCAGAATTGCAAGTTGTTGTGCAGTCTGAGTTTGGTTTGATATATTGAGCAAGATACAATCATATTCACCAAGTTTTACTTCATCACAAGCATATAGAGAACCATCTTTTACTTATTCTTTTCGGTCAGAAACTCTATTTTCATCACTTGACAATTTCAGTCGTACAATTGTTTTCTTGTTCAAGTACTTTGTTTTCATTGTTTAATCTCTTTACTTGTTTTCTTGTTCTTTGAGCTTTGTCTTCTTTTTGTTGTCTTTCTTGACCTCTAAAGATTTTATTCTTGCTTTAATTTGAATTTAATTGTCTACTCTTTGAGACTTTTGAGGCTTGTTTTGATTGGAACTCTTAGAAAAGCAATTGAGTGTGTGTGAACCTACTCAACAACTCCATCACTATAAAAAGAGAGTTCAGCCTTACTTTGGTGAGAGATATATACATTGGGCAAATGGTTAGAGGGGAGTGAGGTAGGAAAATTTTATTACTAACATTGCTTATGCAGAGATGGCTACAAACCCAAAAGAACAAGGAAAAGACATGAAAGAATATCTTAAGGCTTAACTTCAGCTCTGGAATTAGTCCATAAATAGTTTGATCAAATGGAAGCCACAATGGCTCAAGTTGCATCCAAAGAAAGCATCCAATCCAGCAAATAGGAAGAAGTTTAAACTACAAACTTCTTCAAAGGTAAGTAACCCTAAACCTTTGTCAGCTCAAATAGTTCTAACACTAGTTCTCTATCTAATGTTTTAGGTGCTTAGGCCAAGGACATGTGACTTCTCAATGTCCAAATTCTCGAACCATGATTACCTTAGGTGATGGAATCTATAAAAGTGAGAGAAAGGAGGAGTCAAATGGTCTAGATGAAAACATGGCTGCAAGTGATATTAATAAACATTGGGGACATGAAGAGGATCAGCTGATTGGAAAATGTTTGGTTATGATAAAGAGATTTGAGTGCTCTACAGAAGAAGACAACGATGATCAAAGGACAAATATTTTCCATTCTAAGTGTCTTATTAAAGATCAAATTTGTATGTTGATTATTGATGGAGGATCTTGTACTAACCTAGCTTCTACTTATCTTGTAGACAAATTGAAGCTCAAATGTTCCTTGCATCCTAAACCATACAAATTACAATGGATGAATCAAAGTGGATCACTCCGTGTCACAAAGCAAACCTTGGTAAGTTTTGAATTGGAAATTTTATTGACCAAGTTCTTTGTGATGTTGTTCCTATGCGGGTTACTCACCTACTATTAGGACGATCTTGGGAGAATGAGTGTAATGCAAGTCATTCGGGAGGACTAATAAGTATCACCTCAACAAGGATGGAAAAGCCATCACACTAGCCCCATTGCCACCTTGAAATTAGTAAATTTTAACAACAACAAAGGTGAAGCACATGGAGTGGAAAAATGAACAAAAGAAGGTTGAAGGAGGTCCAAATTCTGCTCAAATTGTGAGTAAGCAAAATCCTTCAACTTCTAAAGGTAAGGCTTGGTTCCCATGAATGAAACCAAAAGTATACAGCCATCACTCGAAAATTTTAAAGGTAGTTTCTATGCTTGCATGAGGATATTGATAGAACCTTAAATGCACGTAAAGAATGTGTCCTAAATATGTTTCAAGTGGCGTTGTTTACTACTAAATATTCCCAAATAATTTGTGTTAACATCCAAATAAATTGTGTTAATTATTTTTTAAAGGGTATTAATTATTGTGGTTATTTCTTATTTGAGAATATTTATGGTTTTAATTCACTAACCCCTCTTGACTTAGTGCCATTGCCAAGCAATGAGCAAATAAATCTTGATGGTGTAGTAAAGGCTAAGTATTTTCAGGACTTCAATGAGAAGGTGCGCTTTGAATCCTCAAAAGAATGAACATTATCATAAGTTGCCAATATAGGAAGAAAGCAAGTAAGGATGAAGCTTCATCCTTGAGAGATGGACCTTTCCAAATTATTACATGCATGGGCGAGAATGCATACCAACTTGTCCTTCAAGTGATTATGGTGGTAGTGCTGTCTTTAATGTCTACGATCTTTCTTTGTTTGAGTTGGATGATGAGTTTATGGACTCGAGTGAGTCCTTTTAAAGAAAGGAGTTCTAATGAAAATATGAGAGCCGAGGTTGAAACAATCAACCATCCAATCAAGACAACTCAACCAAATTCAAGAGAGACAAATCTAAGAGCACAAGTTGGATGTTTAGTTGAGAATTCACCTACAAAGAGACGTACACACATTGATCCATTGCAAGGCATTAGAGGCCTATGACTAGGTCACGAATTAAGAGAATTCAAGCTGCCTTAACATCTCTTATAATTGAATTAATTAAAGCTCAAGTCAAGGCAGCAAGGAAAGCAAGAAAGATTTCGATCCTAGTGATTTATATATCATTCTAGTTAGTTTCGTCAATGAAGGATCAATAATGAAGGATCGAGTGTGGCTGATATTCACACGTGTAATTAAGATCATTAGGCCACTTCTCATCACAATCCAAGTTTGAATTTAGAAGGTTCTAATTCGGCAGAAGCAAAACAAGTTCAGCCATTCACTTCTTTAATCCAAACCACACTTGGATTCAACTTTAGGCAATATTATTTCTTCTTCATGAGCAAATTAGAAGCTTCAAAGATCATATCCATGATGTTTGGAAAAGCTTCCAAATCCATATCCATGATGAATTAAAGTAGCTTCAAAATCTGAATGCCAGAAGCTCTTCAAGCTCGACCAAACACAATCCAAACCGACCTTGGATTAGTTTTAGGCAACTTTGTCTTTATTTCCTTTTCTTAGATTAGGAGTTTTTAGTAACTATTTCTTTAGGAAGTTAGTTTCTTAAAAGGGTAAGGAGTTCTAATCCTTCTAGAGAATGGACTTCTCCTTTTGAACCTTGTTAGCATCTATAAATAAGGCCTTTGGCCACACAAACAAATCTGATTTGATTAATTACAAACGAGAGATCTTTATTTCTTTTCTTTGAGTTCTAGTTTAGAACTTGCTTTAAGTCTTTGAGGATAGCCTCTTAGGTTCATGTTTAAGCTATTTTGTTGAGTTTCTTTCTCTCAACAATCTGAGTGTGCTGTTGGTTCCAAGAATAGTCCAATTCGCAACTTTGAGTTTTGGATAATTCCTTGGTGTCAAGTGGACAAAAGCAAGGTCTTTTTCAATCTTGGAGTTGGTGTCTTGCTAAAGGAAGAGTTAGTTCAACCTAGAGGAAGATACTAGGACCAACATTCAGTATATGTTTCAAACTTTATTCTTTGGTTTAGAATTTGTATAAGTATTTGTATCCATTTGCAGTCAATTATAGATTTGATCACCATTATGAATATTGCAAGATGGTATTAAAAGCTGGAAGACGAAGCATAGTACTTTTAGGATCCGCGATGAGCCAATTGAATAACCACCAAGTAAGATTATATATAATTGCAATTCACAAACTTGCTCTATATGTCCAACCATAACTGTCATAATTTTACTAATGTTGCCATTTTCCCTCACAAAACTTTTGTTCCAAAGGTAACACTACCACCACTGAAGTGGGTATGTTGCTTCAGTAACAAAGTTGTGAGTCAACATAAAGCTCCAAATCAACCAATGTTAGCCTCTCCCATACAAGACCAACCTCACCTTGCACATAATGCAAACACATGTAAGAATTGGAACTTTTTCCTATGCCTTATGCTATTATGACATGGGGTATGACTATGTACTATTGTGGTATATGATTTATAAAATTGCACATCCTTTTAAATTGTATATATGGCCCTTTTCTGTGTGAATTGTTATCATTGTTTTTCAGATTTCACATCAAGAGATGTGCTACCACCCTACATCTTTGAAATTCTATAAAAATGCACAAAAATCTGGAGGTTTCTAAAGTTATGAAATAAAATAGACCAGTTGTGTGTATGTTGATAAATGAGCGTATATCTTGTTATTTAGTGATTCACAATGCAATGGACTACCTAAGCTTGAATATAGTTTGAACTTACGACCATTCAAGCTTCTTGAGGGTGCCAAAGTATTCGAATATTATATTATGTTTTCTTACCATCTTCACTTTCTGAGTTTCATTCATAACTCTATGTTGGACAAGTGAAGAATACAAATTGTGAACAACAAAGTGAGCAAATGAGAGATGGGATTATTAGAAGAGGCAATGCACTAGGCACTAGACAATGCAACAATGAACAAAATGGTACACATATTTGTCTTGTTTACTAGGTTTGGAAATATTACTATCTATAATGGTGTGAATATTATGAAAACTATACACAAATTTGCCCTCCTCTATATACCAATAAAATTATTTCTTATTTTGTATGGGTAATATTACATACTATAGTTTTCAACGTTCGTAATTGTTTTTAAACCCTTTTTCCCTAAAGGTATATCCACTAGAACTCAAGTAGGTAGGCGAGTGTATAACGAGTTGTGAGCCAACAACCACTTAATCATCCTTTGTTGAATGATCTACAATATTGCCAAGACATTGCACATAATAAAAACACCATGAAGTCTAAGTCAACTTTTTCTCGCCTTACACTACAAGAAAAATGGGCTTTGGTGATGACGGTATTTCGTCACTAAAGGCACTTTTAGTCACTAAAAGCATTTAGTGACAAAAAAATGTTCATCACTCGGTCGTTAGTAATGCTTCATCACCAAAGTGCGTGAAAAAAAGTCGTCACTAAATGGGTGGCTTTAGTTGTGAAATAAAGTGTGACAAAATTAGTAACAAAAAAGTTGTCACCAAAAGGAAATTTTGGTCACTAAAGATAAAATTCCTCAGAAAGAATGGCGATCGTGAATGATTTTTGTGTTTGGTGGCGAAAAAAAGTCATCACTAAAAGACACATTGGTCAATTCTTTTTGTGATGAGCTAGTGAGAAATTTTTTTGTCACCAATTGGTGATTTTCATTGGTGTGAAAAGAAAAATCCCAAAGGTTAGTTGGCAATGCAATTTGTGATGAAAAAGTTCGTCACCATTATAGGGGTGTAAGCGATTCGATCTCAAGCGAATAGACTATGTTTGAACTGTTCATTTCATTTATTTTTTAAACTATTTGTGTTCGTTTATATTTGTGAAATATTTGTTTGTGTTCGTTTATATTCGTTTATATTCATTTATTAGTATTCGTGAACATGTTCATTAACATATTAAACAAACATGTTCGTGACGAATAAACAAACATGTTCGCATGTTCGCGAACAAGTAAACAAATAAGTTGCGAACAAATAAACAAACACATTTGCAATATCGTTTATTTTTGTAATTTTTCACAAACATATTCATAAATTTTATAATTAATAAACAAATAAAATTTATTTGTTTATATTATTATTTTAATATAAATAATTAAAAAATTATTATTATATATTATTACATTATATTTATATTATTATTTTAATATAAACAAACTTTAAGCGAACATTAATCGAACTTGTTCATGAACACTAAGCGAGCTTGTTCACGAACATAAATAAACGAATTATACATGTTTGTGTTCGTATTTATTTATTAACGAACACTAAAATGTGTTTGTTTATTGTTCCTGTAACTTAACAAGCGAACATAAACAAACATTACCGAGTTGCCAATAAATAAGCGAACATTATTGGCAAATGAAATTAGTGTGGAAAAAGTTGTCACTAAATAGTGTTATTAGTGACAACTTTTGACCAAACTTGGAATACGGTTTGTTTTAGTATCTTATTGCCAATATCAACTGTATTGTTCGTCACATTATCTATCCTTATAATACATGCATCATCAAAGTCAAAAATGTAATGAAAGCATTCATCTAAGCATTGAACATTAAAAATACATGAAGAAGGGCACAAAAGTTGAACTTTGACTCGGAGTTTCCTAACCTCTAATTGCAAGTCATGCAATTATAGTATAATTACGAGTATCGTCCCACAGGGAGGTGAACAACTACCAGTTAAGCAATATCTACCCTATTATCTAGATTAACATAAAAAGGAAGGTAGATGTAATAATAACAAAAATCAACGCAAAAACAAGATTAAAAAGTTCAACTAAGAGATTCCAGATAAACAAACTTTAGGACTTGGGATTTCACCAACCATTACTATAAATTCCATTCATATAATTATTTTGTGATAATTCCTCACAACTATTCACATAATCAAACATTATCTCCTCTCAGAGTATAATATTCCTATTCAAATAATAATCATGGGACTACTTTCGTGACTCCAAAATTACTATGAATGCATGATGAACAACAGAATATTATGCTGCAGAAATTGAGAATCTACTATCGTGATTCACAATTAAAGTCTGACAAATTCACGAACTAATATTGATGTCAGCTGTCGCCTCTTCACCAATACCTTAAACATGCAAATGGTGATCAAGCATTTACAAGAAAATAGTACCGAATAAATCAGATGTTGGAAAATATCACAATTATATAAATGAAAATAAAGTAATGACGGCTACATCAGTCTAAAGAAAAGAGTTTCAGCCACTAAACATGGCTTGTATGAAAATAAAACTACGTCTAAACTATCTCTATTCTATTGTTGTCTATGGTTGTTGTGTTATTCTCCTCCATTTATAGTTGTTGAGTCCATGGAGACTAGAAGTCCATGTTGTGTAGAAGTCATTTTCTTATCCGAATGATTACGAATTGCGTATTCCTCTCTTTTCCGTAATTCCATTAACTTCCTCAATGCTATGGCATGAAAACTTACATGCCATGGCATCAGTATCTCAGTGCTTCTTTTCTTCAATAAAATCGTGGCTTTTTGGCAATCTTCGGTCTTATCTTTCTCCAAGCAATCTTTCTCCTACAAAATAGCAATTCAAGTTAGATAAGGCTAAAATCTCCCACAATTGGATAAGATAATAGAGATATCTTATCCTACAAGTTATCTTTACTCCACTTATCAAAATACCCCCAACTTGAACACTTGCTTGTCCTCAAGCAAAAGAATAATTATCACGAAATCGGTTGTTATGTTAAATCTCGAGATTCCAACCAATACTCAGGAGAATTAAAACACCACATTCATGAGCAAGACCAATCAAAAGAGCAACCTAAACCGCTTAACATCACGAGTGTGTGTGTGTGCTATGAATCACATCCCATTATTCCATTAAAGCGGTTGCATAAAACAAATACCCACATCCTTTATCTATAAAACAACCAACTCAATTTGGATGTAGGACTTTTAGCTTGTAACGTTAGGCTCGAGATTGGCTATCAAAGAAGGGGAAAGGATATAAAATCAAAGAAAAGAGTTTAAGTCTTGTAAGCACATTGAATGAGATACTTGTTTAAATTGTAGCACCTTCCATCACAACCCCAACTTATTGTACTCTAATCTCTTTTGACCATGTACATCAAACAAGCATTTCTTGGTGAACAACAGAATAAGTTCGCTTCATCTTCTTTTCTCTTTCTTTTTCCTCCTTTTCTTCTGTTCTGTTCTTTTCTTCTTTTTTTTTTGCTCTTTTTCTTTTTGGATACAAAATAAATCAACAATAAACAGAACATTATTCATAACAGAATAAGAACTCCCATCAACCCCATGCATCAAGAGACCTTATCTTTTAAGCCCATAACCTATCTCCTCTTCTACCCATTTTTTAACTTGTACCTCACATTGGACTCCATGTCTCCCTCTTTCCCTTATATCATATATACCAAAGTGCATTTAAACTCTTTTAAGGGATTTTAGAAGGATAAAAATTTAAAATGAATAAGGGGCTATAAGGGAGTAATTGAGGTTATGAAAAAAATACTCTTGAATGGTGGTTCTTTCCATTCTATCATTTAGGCTCAAAATAGGTTCAATGGATAAGATACATAGCAGGGTTAGCTTGAAAGGTTCAAACGACCAAAGAAGCGCCTATGACCTTCATCTCCAAATCAAATCAAATTGTGATATCAAAAGGATATGGACCTTTGGTTTATCTGGACTTTTCACATAAAACAATGGGTGATCATTGTTGTGCTCAAAGAAATTTCCAGTCATGTTAAACAAGGTAAAAGGCACATCAAAAGATTGAGTTACACATTCTCATAGCATTTTATATTCCCATGAGCTTGAGGTTTAAACCATTCTCATCATAGATCATAACAAAGAAATTCAGCATAAAGTACCTTTTCACTGTTTTTTTTTTCATTTTTTTCATTTTTTTTCTATAAAAATCGAAAACTAACAAAAAGGTCTAGCACAAAGTGATTAAACAAAACTAATACCAACTTGAATCAAAGCAAACTTGAAAGCAAAAGCAAACACAAAAGTACCCCCCCAACTGAAATACACATTGTCCTCAATGTTTCAAAAACAAGAAAAACAGTCAAGAACAAATAGATAAAAAGAGGACTTCCCTTTCTTGAGTCAAGTAGATTCAGCACTCATGTTGTTGTTCTTGTGCGAGAAAGCAGGTAATGGTGGCAACCCACAGGACCAATAAGTGGTGGAGCAACCATTTTTTTTTTTTAAATGCATTATGCCATGGCATCGAAAATTACATGCCATGGCATTGGAAAGAAATTTATAAGTGAACCGCTAGCTTTTGAAATAAGCGCGCGTAGTTAAAACTATCTGTCCAAGTCTCCTTTCGCCATGAAGTGTGTGATGCCATGGCACTCAAAATTGCATGCCATAGCATTGAAGAGAAAATTGTCCCTCATCTACGGTTGACTCTTCTTTGTCCAGTGTCTGCAGTCTTTAGAAACATGGAAAAAAAGAAGGAAAAACTGTATTGACTACTAGAAATCAAAATAAGAAGGAAATAAAGCAACAAAGAAATAAAACAACAAAGTGCTTGTTTATAGTCTGTAGCTCGACTTTTCATTAGCTAATTTGTTTGTGGACTGAAATCGACCCCTTCCAATGCACTTGCCATCGACGAAATCTCTTCATTCTCATCCTTTATGTTTCCTGCACTAACCAAGCACTCCTCCAAAGGATCCTTTGATTTGTCAAATCTAACAAACTCATCAGTACGCTTAGTAAAAACATCCACCCAGTAAACATGATCGGTAAAAGACGGATTTTTGCAAGATTTAAAGACATTGAATTCTACCTGCTCATCACCGATACTAAAAGTTAGTTTACCCTGCTTCACATCAATAACTGCACCAGCTGTGGCTAAAAAGGGTCTTCCCAAAATGATTGGAATCTCAACATCTTCATCTATTTCTAATACTACAAAATCTGTGGGAATAAAAAAAATTTTTACCTTGACAAGTACGTTTTCCAAAATTCCCACTGGATGTGTTAACGACCTATCAGCCAATTGTAAAGTAACATTAGTAGGTTGCAACTCCATCAATCCTAATTTTTTTGAAACAGATAAAGGCATTAAAGAAACACTAGCTCCTAAATCACATAAACCCTTAGAGAAATTTATTTCACCAATGGTACAAGGAATAGAAAAACTCCCTGGATCTTTGAGCTTTTGAGGTAATTTATTTTGAATTAGAGCACTTGTTTCCTCAGTCAAAGGTATTGTCTCAAAATCTTCCAGCTTCTTTTTGTTAGACATGATTTCCTTCAAAAATTTAGGATATGCAGGGATTTGAGCAAGAGCATCAGCAAAAGGTATGTTGATGTGTAACTGCTTAAACACTTGAACAAATTTCTGGAATTGCTTGTCATCTCTAAATTTCTTCAATCTTTGAGGAAATGGTATTGGGGGAACATAAGGTTCCGGTTCCTTCACTACTTCAGGAGCTTTCTTCAATCTTTGCGGAAATGGTATTGGTGGAACATAAGGTTCAGGTTCCTCTTCTTGTTCTTTCTTGTTCTCTTCACCCAACTGCTTTCATTGCGCAATGTTCGCTTTGCCTGCTCCTTGGGATTTATTTACGGCATGCTAGGTAGCTTTCCTTTGTCTCTAGCATTCAAAGATTGGCTATCCGCCTATCCGAAATTCCAGTTTTTGTTTACGCCACAACTTGATCTAGTTTTGCTTCCAATTTTTCAAACACGTCAAAGTGGCAGCTGGTCAACTTTTCAATTGCTACTTCCCATGATGGTTTTACCTCGACTTGATGTGGCCTTGGCTGAAATCTCTGGGTTGAATTGTCTCATGTTACTTTGTGGTATTACGATTTGTCCATGAAAAGTTTGGGTGATTCCTCTGCTTTGGATTATACGTGTTGGAATATGGGTTGTCTCTTTGTGGCTGTTAAAATTTTGAGCAAATTGTACATTTTCTACTGTAAACACTCAAAGATGGTGTGAGATCCTCCACAATTTTCACAGTATAAAATAGCATTGGAGATAAAATTTGCACTGCTTAATTTTTCAAACATATTAGTCAATGAATCAATTTTTGCACTCAACAAATCTACTTTATCTACTCCATACATTCCAGACACTTTTCTTTGTTGATTTTTCTCATTAGACCACTGAAAATTGTTTGAAGACATTTCCTCCAGCAAATTATATGCTTCCTCTAGTGATTTACCCGTTAAAGTACCACCTGCGGCTGCATCTACAGAAGTCTTAATGGATTGATTTAAACCATTATAAAAAGTTTGTAAGATTAGCCACCCAGGAAGACCATGATGAGGACACATTCTTTGCAGTTCTTTATACCTTTCCCATGCCTCATATAATGATTCATTATCTAATTGTGTAAAACTAGCAATATCATTACGTAGCTTAGCAGTTTTACCAGGAGGAAAATATTTGTTTAAAAATGCTTGAGATAAACCCGCCCAAGTGGTAAAAGTACCAGATGGAAAAGAAGTGAGCCAAGCTTTAGCTTTATCTTTTAAGGAAAAAGAAAACAACCTTAATCTAATGGCATCATCGGTTACCCCATTCATTTTTATAGTATCACAGATTTCTAAAAAATTAGACAAATGTATATTTGGATCCTCAAACAATTCTCCTCCAAATTGAATTTGCTGAACCATATGAATAAGTGCAGGTTTTAACTCAAAATTGTTAGCGTTTACCACAGGTCTTGAGATACTTGCACGTGCTCCTTCAGGTGTAGGCATAGCAAAATCACGTAGCAGAACTCTCGCAGGAATTGGATTATCTTCTGCCATTTTGAGAGCTTCCTTCCTTTGTCTGCTTTCTTTAGCTAATGCCCTACAAGTCTTCTCTATCTCAGGATTATATGGTAGTAACTCACGTGTTCTCCTGGGCATAAAACACAACAAGAATTAATAGACAATAATAAACGTAATAAACTACAGTCTAAATTAATAGGAAAAATATCGCTAATTTGATATTGAATACGCACAAGCAAGGCGCCAAAATTTGACTCGGAGTTTCCTAACCTCTAATTGCAAGTCATGCAATTATAGTATAATTACGAGTATCGTCCCACAGGGAGGTGAACAACTACCAGTTAAGCAATCTCTACCCTATTATCTAGATTAACATTAAAAAGGAAGGTAGATGTAATAATAACAAAAATCAACGCAAAAACAAGATTAAAAAGTTCAACTAAGAGATTCCAGATAAACAAACTTTAGGACTTGGGATTTCACCAACCATTACTATAAATTCCATTCATATAATTATTTTGTGATGATTCCTCACAACTATTCACCTAATTAAGTATTATCTCCTCTCAGAGTATAATATTCCTATTAAAATAATAATCATGGGACTACTTTCGTGACTCCAAAATTACTATGAATGCATGATGAACAACAGAATATTATGCTGCAGAAATTGAGAATCTACTATCGTGATTCACAATTAAAGTCTGACAAATTCATGAACTAATATTGATGTCAGCTATCGCCTCTTCACCAATACCTTAAACATGCAAATGGTGATCAAGCATTTACAAGAAATAACACCAAATAAATCAGATATTGGAAAATACCACAATTATATAAATGAAAATAAGTAATGATGGCTACATCCCAGTCCTAAAGAAAAGGGTTTTAGCCACTAAACATGGCTTGCATGAACATAAAACTACGTCTAAACTATCTCTATTCTATCGTTGTCTATGGTTGTTGTGTTATTCTCCTCATTTATAGTTGTTCAGGTCCATGGAGACTAGAAGTCCATGTTGTGTAGAAGTCATTTTCTGATCCGAATGATTCTGAATTGCGTACTCCTCTCTTTTCCGTAATTCCATTAACTTCCTCAATGCTATGGCATGAAAAGTTACATGCCATGGCATCGTATCTCAAAGCTTCTTTTCTTCAATAAAATCGTGGCTTTTGGCAATCTTCGGTCTTATCTTTCTCTAAGCAATCTTTCTCCTACAAAATAGCAATTCAAGTTAGATAAGGCTAAATTCTCCCACAATTGGATAAGATAATAGAGATATCTTATCCTACAAGTTATCTTTTACTCCACTTATCAAACTTGTACAATGCAAGAGACAACATTTTAATTTCCCATCGGACAAGAAAATAATACCAAATATTCTAGTTGTACCATGAGAATAAAATATTATCCAAACACACGAACAACACGAAATAGTGGTGTATACATAATTTCCTTAACATTCTAAAAGAAAAGAGGTAGTAGGAATGAAAAAGACCTCGACAACGCCAACCAACAGGCAATTTGTAATGCCTTCATTCGTGGATGCTTGGCTATGTGTTGGTGGATGCGTCATTGTGACAAGAAAAGTAAAAACACTCAATGTTATAAATTCAATCTAATCCAATTGCAAATATGACTAGCTACAGAAACAACACCACCTATAACTATATCTCATGACATAATACAATTCCAAAGAATGAATGATAATACTCATACTATATTTTCCACCAATCAAAGAAAACTAAAGTAACCACGCAATGTATCACGTGACATAATACAAAACCACAAACCGAAGACAATACTCATAAACCAACCTATTAACTATGCATCATTATTTTACATAATGTTTATTTTTCAAAGAAATGCGAATGTGTCATGCATTGATAATAATGATATGAAAACTATGAGTGTATATGCGAGAACGTATTAAGGAACATGTTGTCGCGATAACAAAGCTCATTCTTATAAGACAATTATATCTATAGAAATAGCAACATCCCATAATTTTAAGAATAGCATAAGACAATTTCACAAATGAATGACAATAATCATACTACATTCTCCACCAATAAAAGAAAATCAAGTGACTACGAAACATATCACATAACATAATACAATACGACTGATCAAAGATAATCTTCATAAACCAACCTCGTTAACTAGGCATTAATATGTTACATAATGTTTATATCTCTTAGAAATGTAGAAATGTCCATGCATTGATGATAATGATATGAAACCTATGAGTGTACATGCAATAATCCTTAAGGGAACAACATGTTTCGTAATAACCAAGCTCGTCATTATAAAGCAATTATATCCATGAGTAGCAACATCCCATAATTATATCTCATTACATAATACAATTCCACCAATTAACAATAATAGTCATACTACATTCCAAATCGAATAAAACAAATGACCACCAAATATATCTCGTGACATAATACAATACCACTAATCGTAGATATAAATCACGAACCAACCTATACATCTAGGCACCAATAAGTTACATAATGTTCATATCTTAGATAGATACTAGAAATGTCCCACTCATTGTTAATATTGATATGAAATCTATGAGTGTACATGCAACAATTTATTCAGAGAACATGTTTTTCGCGATAACCAATATTGTCATCATACGACACTTAGACACTTTAAAACATTATATTGGAACCAACCAATTATATTGGACACTTTAAAACATTTATAATTAGTACCACATGCCAACCAATTACATTTTAATGCTTCAAAGTAACTAATGGTAGTTTTGTCAATGTGAGGATTAAAGTTATACTTTCCTTTAAAAGTGAACAACAAACGGATGACCCGTCTCAATCCAAAGGCATAAACCGTGCAATTGGTACAATATTAGGTGGTGGATTGGATGCTTAGCTGCTATCTTTGTGACCAATTTGGGAATATGGGCAATGATTTTCTTGTCGGCACTTTTGTCTTTATCATTGGTAAAATTAAATACACCCATGATTGCTAGCTCTTGATAATATAAATAATATTTTTCTTATTGGCACTTTCTCTTTTCCCTTTCCTTCCTTATCAATATATACCATATCATCTATCGCTTGACGTATACTACTCGTTTTTGTGATGAATTAGGTTGCGCAACATTTTCGAGGTTGGTTCCAAGAATTAAAAGGAGATATGACTATGGCAGGAAATTATATTAAACACTTTAAAACATTTATAATTAGTACTACGTGCCAACCAATTACATTTTAATTCTTCAAATTAACTAATGTTAGTTTTGTCAATGTGAGGATTAAAGTTATACTTGCCTTTAAAAGCCGAACAACAAAGGGACAACCCATCTCCAATCAAAGGGTATGATGTGAGGGGCCAATTTGGATCACTAGCAAATCTATAGCGAGTCCATTTTCCAATGCTAAGTCGCTAGAAAACAAGCAGTGGATGTAACAAGATAGGTTGTTTAGTCCTACGTAAAGAAAAAGACCAAGTTAACATAAAATCATGATATTTTATTGCAAAAATGTAGTCCATGATATGATATGCGCTTCAAAAAGACCAATTGTATATATTTAGTTGTATAGCCCATCAATCCAAGTCAAATAAGAAACCATAGAAGAGACAAAACCACTTAGAAAGATATCCGGACCATTAGGACCTTCCCTAGTGTCTCATAGACACATTAATTTACTCTCCAAAGCATTTTCTAAAACTAGCAAACGAAATTTAAAAACATTATGCAACAACAAAAATAAAAAGAATGCAAAAGTAAATTACTACAACTGTCTAAAGGAGATGTTACATTCCATCAATACACTTGGCACATGTATGGTGATGCCTTTTAATTAACTAACCAAAAATAAAAGAACTCCAAAACCACCCGGACATATATTCATTCCATTAGCATTTTGATCGATGTCCTTTTAGCCTAACTTATCTATTCATCCATACACTATCCAAAGTAGCAAAGTGAAATTCACAACTAAATAGGTCACAAATAATAAAAATGATGGCAAGAGTGAAGTAAACATACATCACATGCTCTATCATCCAACAAAGTAAAGCAATTGTAGACTTTATGTGCATATAACGGCAATACAACAATAAACATTCAAATTTAACAAGTGTTATACGTTCACAATTCTCAGAAATTTAGTAAATGAGAATATGAATTTGGACTCATACACAACACTTGTGTATAGAATAACTATCACCATCCATCCACAAACAATTTCCTACTTCATTTTAGAGTTGTCCCAAAAGTTTGATACAACCAAAAAGGTCAACTTTTATATCCAAGATCTTTAATGAGATAAAATACATTAAAATGGTGTATTGATAGACAATACCCTTAATGAAAAATTAGTGGTATAAAATGAGTTGTACCTCCACGTGGTTGACCAAAAATAAAAATTGTACATTGGTGAAATTGACATTTTTTGGGATAAAGGAGTATAAGTATTTGCTACTTTTGCTATACATTGTATAACTAAAAATATATGTACATGTATTAACAACTACTTATGTTATAATATTACATTAGTGATCAGTAACTATTTTAAAAATATATATTTTTATTCCTGATTTTCTTATAAAGAAATATAGTTCGCAATAAATGCCAAAACTTTTAATTACCGTTAATCAATAGTGTATTTTAATGCTAATAGAATTATATGCTTAAAGTAATTATTTTAAATCTCAAGGTGTCCTAGTATAATTATTTTAAATTAAGAGCCATAACATAAATAGCGAATGAAGCTCAACCCAATGAAGAATATACTAAGTTCATTTGTTATTCTTAACTAAAGAAAGCCAATTAGTACTAATCAATAGTGTATTGTAATACTAAAAAGACTGTGTGATTAATGTACAATTACATGGACAAACAAAAATGATAGGATGTCCTAGTACAATTATTAGAAATTAATAGCTATAATATAAGTAAGCTAAGTTTGGCATAAGGAAAAGTATTCTTAGTCCAATCATTATTCTTAATCAAAGAAATCCAATTATAATTAATTTATAGTGTATTTAAAAAAGTCTCCATGCTTGAAGTAAAATAATGTAGGCAAATTCATATATATTAAGGAGTCTTAGTGCAATTATTAGAAATTAAGAGCCATAAATTTAAAAAATTAAGTTTGGCCCAATACATAACCCAATCATTATCCTTAGCCAAACAAGTCCAATCATTATATGAGTGGTGGCCAATCAATTTAGTCCAAAACATTTTATTTAATCTATCCCAAATTATATAGCCCAATACATATCTTGTTATTAAAATTTATGATATTTAATTTCATTACACACCAAAATAAATATTTTATATCTCCATATTTAATAATATTATACATTAAAACTTAATATATAGAGACATGAATTAAAAGATTATAACTATTAGGGTGTCCTAGTATAATTTTTAGAAATTAAGAGCGAAAATATAAGTAATCTAAGTTTGGCATAAAGAAAAATATGCTTAGTCCAATTATTATTCTTTCCCAAAGAAATCCAATCATAATTAATTGATTGCATCTAAAAAAGACTCTATGATTGAAATAAAAACATGTAGGCAAATTCATATACATTAGGGTGTCTTAGTGCAATTATTAAAAATTAAGAGCCATAAATTTAAAAAGTTAAGTATACAAATTTCTCATTCTTGTATTAGTTTCTTGCATTATACTACTTAATAATGTGTTGTAATACTAATAGACTATGTGATTGAAGTACAAGTATATGCACAAACAAAATGTTAGAGTGTTTTAGTGTAATTATTAGAAATTTAGAGCAATAATATGAGTAAGCTAAGTTTGGCATAAGGAAGAGTATGCTTAGTTAAATCATTATTCTTCACCAAAAAATCCAATTATAAGTAGGTGATAGTCTATCTAAACAAATACTCTATTCTTAACGTCAAATAATGCAGCCAAATTCATATATATTAGGGTGTCTTAGTGCAATTATTAGAAGTTAAGAACTATAAATTTTAAAATTAACTTTGGCCCAATAAATAAATTTGGGCAAACAACCTTGGAGGTCATGAACTTTTGAAATCGTATACTTTTGACCACTAGTCTAACAAAATTGTGCGAATAGCCATTCAACTCGTAAATTTGGCAACCCATGGCCATTTTGTGAGTTTATTTATTAAAAGCAAGCGGAAGTCAAATTTTCGGGGCAAAATGGTCATTTTCATTTGGTTTTAGCTGAAAGTAATAGAATGGCCACGGGTTATCAAATTTACAAGCTAAATGGCTCTTGGCGTAATTTTGTTAGATGAGTGGTCAAAAGTATAGGACTGAAAAGTTCGTGGCGCCAAGGTGTTTGCCCAATAAATTACATAACCCAATCATTATCCTTAACCAAACAAGTCCAATCATTATATAAGTTGTAGCCCAATCAATTTAGTCCAAAACATTTTATCTACTCTTAATTGGCTTAACACATATATTCTTCTTAAAATTTATAATATCCATTTTATTATACACTAAATAAATACTTTATACCTCCATAGTTAATAATATTATACATGAAACTATATATGTGTAAAAATATGAATTAAAAGGTTGTAACTATTTTACTAATTAAATTTTCTTTTGAAGCAAAAAATTCATTTTTATAACACACTAACAAATAAAATTTCTATTTTTAATTAATGATATTTCACATATATCTATATAATTAAGAATTTGGTGACGACAAAAAATCGTCGCTAAAAGACATTCAAATTAGTGACAAAAAATGGTCACTAAAAGGTATTCAAATTGGTGACGACAAAAATTTTGTCCCCAATGAATAAACTTTATGATTTTAGTGAGCGATAATAATAAATATCGTCACCAATTTCTCATCACTAATTGTGACCAATTGGTAGGAAACTTTCCGCCACACTCTTTAGTGATGAATTGGTGACGACTTGGGAGTCGTCACTAAAGTTAGGAGTAGCCAAAAAATTGGTGACGACAAAACTTTTGTCACTAAAAAGGGTATTTAGTGACAAGATTTTTTTCACACCGGTGTTCCATCACTAAAGGCCTATTTTCTTGTAGTGTTATGTACTATGTCTTGGGTACATTTGTTGACTATTCGAAGATATGGTTTGTAAATTTGCAAACTTTTTCACCATGATCTTGCCCATTTGTTGTGTGTGATGTTGTTATTATTTGTAATTTTAAATTGAGGGATGGGATAAGCCCCTAAATGCTGAAAGAGAGAGAGGCAACTTCCTTTTTTAGGTTATGTGGTCTTTGATAAACAACTTGTGTGTTTATTGATTTGTAGTGTAAATCTACGCGATCTATAACATATAGCATTCTCACTTAAGGAGTTCTTCTAGTTTTCACTTTCAAACACATATCTTCCTAGCCATCCACTTGTTTTATTTAATATATTATGGTTTTGCTTCGTATTTATTGAGCAGGAATCATTGACAATCGTGTAATGAACAACCAAAGTGGCAACACAAGCAGTGAACAATATAGTGAGCAAATGAGGATGAGGTTGCAACCGAGAGTAATGAATAGGAAACTACACAACTCAACCCTACACAAAATAGTACACCTTAATTGAATCTTAAACTAGGATGAAAGTCTAACAAATTTTTATATCGTGTCCAAATATTGACAATATCTCTAAAAATGCAGAGAAAAAAAGTAGAGGACCTACATACATCTGGAAATTTGGGGTTGACCATTTACACTACCCCTTATTAAGGTCATGTAAGACCTATGGGAAGAACAAGTTCAAATTACAGTACATTCTTAGGACTTTATCAAGGAGTGGTAAGCATTGTCCAATTGATGTCGAGAGTTGGCATAAGATGCCAACCCAATGCAAAAAGGAGATGTTAAATGTTGTCAAGGTATTACAAACTATAAGTTTTTTTTCCCATACATGCATGTGTTGGATTATATCCTAAGGACCAATCATGTGATGATGGTTTAGGGATATATTGTTTCATAATGTTTATAATTAATGGCAATGATTATTATGTTTATTTCTATATCTGTGTTTAATGAATAAATATGATAATGTCCCAAGAATTTAATTATTCTAAAATTATCCCTAATTAAGTATTATCATTAAAGGGACAATGGTAATGCATTAAGACTAGCATGTGTAGTGATTGATGACATGTCGTGATATGAGATATCAAGTTAACACATGGGTACATGTTAGAACAATGTATTGGATTAACCCGCCATGAGAAATGCTACATGGGTTATTACATGAAGTGTCATAAGCATATCTCATAGTGATGATGCTATAAGTGATCCTTAGACTTAAGATCATCGAGAGATCTCAACACGAGGAATTGTATATTTTGATGCTACTAATTACTAAACGTTACCCATAAAAAGGTGAATTATAAAAGTAGCAATTGGATGTCCAATAAATCATGTAATGAGATGTTGAATGATCAAGATAGGATTTGCTCCTCCTAAATAATGGGAGTGATATCTTTGGGCCCTTGATCAAGTGAGACCATGAAATGCATAGCCGTGCTCAAATGAGCCATATCGACTCATTTGTTTATATGTGTCTACTTTAGGATCAAGAAATGAAAAGATTGAACTATGTGAGTGTGACACACTCCATGGCTCATGTTAAATCAAGATATTTAGGGCAAAAGGAATGAATTACATGATAACATCTATCACAAGAAAAGTAATGTACTAACATTCTTATAACTTATGTAGCATTGATGTGTTGCTAGATATCATTCAATGCTTATGGCATCAAATAGATTTTATGTCATTGCCAATGTTATAAGAAACTATTGGTTAGCACACTTAGATTGTATCTAAAACGAAGTGTAAAATTCATGTGATGAAGTGTTTGGTTAATTTAAGAATCTTATTGCGAATAGGACTCTATAAGGTTTTCCGGTTAAGGGCGGTATTTGGATTTGTGACTACATCATTTTGGTGTTGTGTTAATAAATTTGAAATATTATTGGATTTATTAATTCATGTGAAAACCAAATTATAAGGCCAAATTAGAATGAGATTCTTGTTTTGGCAGCCACTGAAATTTAGAAAGTTCCAGAATAGATTAGAACTTGTAGTTCAAGTAAAACTCTTTAGAAGAAGTTTCTTGTAATATATTTCTATATGTATTTGGACTTATAATTTTAGCAACTACTTAGCCCTAAAGTGAGAAACAATATCACATTATTTTGCTGCATCAAACAAGTAGAAATCAGTTTTCTTGGAGAAGAAAAATTCTGCAGCAAAAGACAACCAAAAACCGAACCATTTTTCTGTTTTTAGCAAAAATAAATTTGCGCCATTTCTTTTGAAGAAACAGTCATGAATTTTATCATAAAAACAAGAATCCTTTCAGCTTTTATTTGGATAAAAATCAGCCTCTATACGTGTTAAATGAACAAGAAAATCCGAAGCTTATAGAAGCTTGGAAGCTGAAAACCGAAGGCAGAAATCTAGGCTAGCACCATCGGGTTTTTGCTGTTTCTTCCTTTGGTTAATTTTGGGACAATTAACTTGGGACTTGGAGACAATCATCTGGATACCATAGATGCATGGCTTTGCTGGCTTTGCTTGTAGTTTGATGATCAATAATCTTCGCAAGACAGTTCTACCGCTACCAATAAAGGTAAAACTCCTCACAACCGGTTTGATTTCACTTCGTAAGGATCCTTGGAGCAAATAAAATATTTTAAATTTTTTTGCTGCATCTGTATTTGATTTCCTACAGCATGGACTAGTTGTACTTGTAATGATTTAATTCTTTATGTAGTCACGGTTTGATATCCCTTGTGCATATGAAGATTGGGTTTCAAAACTATTGGTTGCAAATGGAGAAGGTGGAAGTATGAATTGAAAACAAAGTATTACATTCCAAATGTGGTAGTAGAAAATCTAATTGATGAAAGGGATGATAGAGTGGTGGTTGATCAATGGAAAAACCTTCTTGCATATTAGAACACGGAGATAGCCAAGCTATATTATATGTTCATTTTTATACTTAGTTATTCATACAATATTTTTAGTGGTCTCTCTTGTCCTTTTCATTTCACTTGGAGAGATGCAAAAAAATAAATAAAGAAGCTAGATCAAACCGGATCATGGATCATGCAACAGAAAGCTATCATTTGTCCAAATTCCATTCAAATGAAAAAATGAATGAAGTTTGTTTTGGGATTGTAATAAGTATGCATTGGAGGTTTTATCAAACGTATTCTATGTGAGTGTTTCTTTATTGGCCATGCATCTTTTACAAAAAACTTTGGTTCTATTTTTTGTCATGTTCTTTTCTCTTGGTCATGCACTCTTTTATAGGTATATAAGGTGTGATCAAAATTTTTTTATTTTAATTTAAGCATCATATATATCTCAATGGCAAATGTTGTCAACTATAGGTGAAATTCACAATGAAGAGAGCAACTACTATTAGTCGAATGATTTGTTTGCACAAGATATTGGGCATGATAGACTGGTTGTGTTCTAATGTTGGTGAAGGCATAAGTCCATCGACGTATGGGAAGAAGCGCCAAACACAAGCAAGAGGTTAATTTTGGAGCAACAATCAAAAATGAAAAATGGAGAGTTACATTGCGGAGTTGAGAGCAAAGCTTCTAGCACAACAAAAAGTCAAGAATCACAACATGACTCCCAACATTAGTCTTCATCACCACATAACTAGTTAGGGCCAACTATAACCGATCATAATCTTTAGCTAAAATTCTGGTTTTCTAGTAACCTTGCATCTTTATTTATGGTAGTTGTATGTTCCTCTAAAGTCAATTATAATGATTGCAATTTTTAGGTTAGAGTGGTATTTCTCAAAAGTTTAATCAATCCAACTAAGGCGGTGGCAAAAAGATGCATCCATAGCATTGATACAAGTATAGAAATTGTCATGCAGATCTGGGAGTAAATTGGTGTCAAGTAACTGTACAAGTAGTACTTGACCCCAAAGAACAATCAGAGATTTGCTCTTATAATCATTATCAAACGATTGGAGATGCTCTTGGTGGGATGGTTTCTTGACCATGCCATTTGGTATGTATTAAAGTACTAACTACTTGATATTTATGCATAATTTTTTCCATATTTAATCAAATATTTTATTTATACAGTTACAACAATTGAAGCTACTTGAGTAATTAAAGTTATTATTCTTGATTTCACCCGTGAGTTCAAGGCTTTTCAATAAATGTCATTACATTATATAGTAATAATATATTCGCTTCTCATTCAACTTTTAAGTATACTTTTATGAGTTTCCATTAAGATTATAGAAAAATTTTGCCATTAAATAATATGTGGTTTGTTTTTCCTATCATGTAGTACATTTTTTATTTCAATTATTTTAGTAATGATATTTTAATAGTATATTTTCTTTCACTTAATTTTCAATTTTGTTTATAATATATAATCATTTACCAAAAATTGCTATAGTTATAGTGTAGGACATATGACAATGTCATAATTTGCAACTTTCAAAGATACATAATAATTTCAAATGTCAGCAACATTAATTATTTTCAAAGTTGCTAATGTCATAAAAATGAATATATATGTTGTAATAAACTTTGTTATACCTTATTTTGAAATGTCATGATAATATTACTTTTAGACACTCAAAATTATGGAAAACCTATCATAATATAGAACTTGACAAGCCAATTAATAGTGTCATTCTAGGTTGAATAATTACACATTTGCTAATGTCATCGTAAGTTATGTACATAAGCATTTAAAAGTGTCATAACAAATCACTTTGCATGACATTTTAAAAAGTCTATTCACATTAACTTTATAAATATTCCCAAATGTCATAGCATGCCATTTATAGCATATTTTTAACTGTCATCATTAGTTTCCTAAACATACAATTTACAAAGTCATGTTAATTTTTTCCCAACAAATCTCAATGTCATTGTGAGTTAGTTATAATGACATTTATGTGTGTCATAATAAAATACTTTACCACACATTCAAATATAACATCAAATTTTATCTAATTCTATGATTATAAATTTCTTAATAAGTGATTTCATATGAGATTGCATGGGTTCATTTAAGACACGTTCAAATGCCATATATTCGAACATGTAGAAGTGTCAAAATAAGGTTCTTTAAAACACAATGTATTGTATCACAATATGTTTACAAATCCCACATTGCAAATGGCCAATGATCTAATTTCTACAACTCTAATGTTACACTTTAAAGTGTCTTTATATATCAATAAATCTATCCCTACTTGGAATGGACTACATTAATTATTAATGTCAAGATAAGTTAGATGTCATTATTTACAGGTTTACATGCCAATTTTCAATGTCTTATATGCGCTTTTGTTGCAGTGAACAAATAAGCAACATCTTTCACACTAATTGTTGGGTGAATGACAAAATGTGCGTGCTTATCATCGATGGAGGATCTTGTACAAACATTGCAAACACTTTTCTAGTCAAGAGATTGAACTTGACTATGATCAAGCACCATTCACTTTATAGATTGCAATGGTTGAACAATAAAGTAGAGGTGAAAGTGAACCAACAAGTTACAATGTCATTCTCTATTCGCAAATACAAGGACAAGGTCATTTGTCATGAGGCTCTCATTTAAGCGTCATCTATTGGTAGGAAGGTCAGTAACAATTCAATCGGAAATCTAACTATGATAGCATTACAAATAAGTACTCATTTGTAATAAATGGTAAACCCATTGTACTTGTTCCTCTTTCACCACAAGAAGTTTTGAAAAAATAAAAATAAATAAGTGAGTGTAATAAAAGGCAAAAGAGGAAGAACAAAAATTGAAAGAGAGTGAGTGACAAAAAGAGTGAACCAAGTGAACTTAAGTGGTAAAAATGGAGAGAAAATAGAGAGACCCAAGAGGGTTTCTAAGGTAAAACAAAAGAGTTCAAATTAAAATCTTTTCAAAAGAGAGTAGGAAGCATGATTTATGTGAGTTTGAGAGATGTACATAGGGTGATTTGTAATCTCAAACTTCTCATTATACTTGAGTATAAGAAGATTTGCTTAGCAATTAATTAACTTGACTTCTCTTCTTAGTGCTATTTCTTTTATTTCGTAGAGACTTCAAGTTGTAACTCTCTTTGAGGCCTCCAAGTTGGAAGGAATATGAAGAGTTTAGGCTTCATTCCCAAAGTTATAATTACATATTAATTTGCATATTGAGCTAACCCTAAGGAGACAAAGGAGTTTCAAAGACACATTGATGAACATTTAGCAAAGGGAAGAAATTCGAAAAGGCTTGAGACCATGTGTTGTACCAGTGTTTTCCGTCTTTGAACTTGTAGATTGGGTTTGGGTACATATACAAAAGGAACGATTCGGTGCAAAACAGAACTAAATTGCATCCAAGAAAATTTTCAAATTTGAGGATTTTTCAAGAAAAGGAGAATGATGACAACTCAAGTGCACAAGATCAAATGAGATGACCAACTTACGAAACTAAGGAGTTGGACTTGAAAGAATCTAAGATCTAGTCTCAAAGTAGTTCGAGTTCAACATCCAAGCCACTAAGCAACGTCCATGGTCCAATAACTAGATTTTGAACTAAAAAACTATAATAAACTTTAAATGGCTTAATTCAAAAGTCCAAATCAAGTAGGTTTCCAAACTTGACAACTACGAGGCATGTGTTGTAAACATTTTTGAGTTGTTGATTATAGGCCCATTGAAGCCTTTTATGAAATTTAATGGTTGCGCTTTAGATTAGAAGGCTTGAAAAACCCTAGGGTTTATATTAGGGTTTCCTGTGTTTTTCTAGTGTTATTTAGGGTTTAGGGTTTCACCCAACCCTAACTAAAAACCCTAAATTTATTTTTTGATAAATAATTTTTCTTTTTATTCCATAAAATAATAATTACAAATATAAGTTTGTGAGTAGTAACATAAAGCCAGTGCAACTAGAAAAATTTAAAGGTGCCAACTTGATCCATATCCAATGACAAAAAGAACTAACATGGGGAGGGCGAGAACATCTTCCATGATTTAGTAAAATTTGAAATGTTTGGCATAGTATGCTAGCTTCATCAAACTATCGCAACCCCATTCGCTTCCCAAAGAACCCCATTCGCTTTCTAGCAACCCCATTGATGAAATAGTTTCTTTATTTGTGGATCACTTCTCTAGGTTGCTCGGTTCTCCTCTCTAGTGGAACCGACCTGTGGAAATTTATAGAGTCGGCAAGTTGGTTGATCACAACCACTTTGGTGGGTTGTTAGGCGAGGTGACGCCACCGATATCCTGGAATGTCGTCTCTTCCATGAGCAATGACAAATTCCTAGGGCCGATGGATATAATGCCTTGTTATTCAAAAAGGCATGGGGTTGTTGGATCGGGACGTTGTTCGGCTATCCAGGAGTTCTTTTCACACGATAAACTTTTACGCAATTGAACCATGCAGTCATTGCCCTTGTTCCTAAGTCTTCCGCACCTTCCAAGGTGGGCAACTTTAGACCCGTCTCATGCAATGTCATATACAAAATAATCTCCAAGATTTTTGCAAATCGCATTGGCCCCATCCTTGAGGATATTGTTGGTGAGAACGGTGGCTTTCCTTCGCATAAAGCTAATGAATGAGAATATATTCCTTGTGCAAGAGCTTCTCTACAAGTATGCTCGAACGAGTCTCGCCTGCATGCTCAAAGTTGATCTCCACAAGGCTTTTGACTCTATTGGTGGGTTTCTGCAATGGCTACTCTACACCATGGGTTTCCTAACCGTGTTTGTTGAATGGATTATGGAGTGTATTTCCACTACTTCATTCAACATCCTCGTTAATGGTAGCATGTATGGACATTTTAAGGGTGGGAAAGGTCTTAGGCAAGGTGACCCACTCTCTCCCTATTTATTTGTCATTTTGCTTGAATATTTTTCTCAAATGCTCAAATATATCGACTCAAGGAAAGAATTTCACTACCATCCCGCCTGTGGTGACCTCAAAATTACCCACTTGCCTTTCTTGATGACTTAATGCTCTTTCTTGAGGCGACTTTTCTTCATCAAGCTCCAACTGATACTCTCAAGAAGTTATGTTACATCTGCGGTCTAACCATAAGCCGCCACAAGTTGGCTATCTTTCTTGAGGGTTAATGACAACATAAAGGACACCATCCTTCGAGAAACCGGAGTTGGATGGGATCTTTTCCTTCTGCTATGTTGGAGTTCCTTTACACTTTTCAAGGCTCAATGTCCATCACTACTCTCTATTCAACCGGATAAAATCTCTCATTGGTTGGAACCCCAAATCTCTCTCCTATGCAGGCAAATTGGAACTCATCCGAGCGGTTGTTGGGGGTGTGGTGGGTTTTGGATGTCTATTTTCCACTCCCAATCTGTTATAGACCACATTGATTCTCTATGTAGGTGCTTCCTGGGGCAAAATAGAAATAGAAAGGCTCAAACCCTTTATTGCCCGGGATTCTATCTATTCACCAAAGAATAAAGGTGGCCTTGGGTTTGCGATATATGAAATTTCGACTCGAGAAAAGTTCCTATGGATCAAATGGATCAATCATTTCTATTTGAAAAATTCTTTGATTTGGGAGGTACAAGCTACCAAAGAAGACTCGGCATTCATGAAGAAACTTCTCAATATTAGAGACACGATACTCTTCAAACGGAGGAGTAGATAATGCATCGCTCTCATGGGCTTGTGGGTACTTGGTGATCGTCTAAAAGCCAAAGTCGCCTACTCTTTCTTGGCGTCCCATCTCCCCAAAGCTTGTTGGAGCTCGGTGGTTTGGAAGTCCGATATCTACGAGATGGGCCTTCATCTTACGGCTAGTCGTTTGTGACAAACTCCTTACACTAGACAGAGTGGCGTTCATCAACCGTGGCTTAGTTTGCGGCTTTGTTGCCTCTTGGTGAATCCAGAAATCACCTCTTCTTCTCATGTCCTTTCTCCTGTAGAATATGGACTGAAATTGACTCTAGATGCACATCCCTAGGAGCTTCTCCTCCTACGAAATGTCACTCATTGGTCATCACGTGAGAAAAGGCACTCGGGAATCATTGGCACTTCAAGATGTATCGCCTTAGCTGCCTCAGTCTACTTTGTTTGGGAAGCACATAATAAAAGCTTTTGATGACACTACAATTTTATGCTCTCGGGTTGTCGACAAGATCAAGTTCCAAGTTATGAGGGCTACTCACTTTGCCAAGTTATACAAACTTGCTTCTCTATCCTAGAGTCTTTTACTTTAGTTATGTATGCCTAGCTTATGATTGTATTTTTGAGATGGTTGCCTAATGAATAGGCTAATCCTCCATTTGTTGCCTACCTAATAGGCTAACCTCCATTTGTTGGATTTGATCTCTTAGGTTAAGTCTCGGGGCTTTTCCTTTTGGAAGGTATTAATACATTTACATTCTTCAAAAAAAAAAACAATGTGTGAGAAAGATAATCATACTCTTAGACCTCGAAATTTTTCGAATATAGAGTATCAAACTCCATAGAATTGAGTGACCATTCACCATGTCTACCAACTCTCTAGAATCACATTTTACCTCAATCACTGTATGCCAACTAAACTTCAAAGTGCTATGCCGACAAGAAGAGAGCGACACTTGGCCCTCATAGATGAACTTGCTCCCAACTAATTAGTGTAAGCAATGATCAAGCATCCTCATTCATCCTGTAGCACCCCGCCACTAGATGACTTGTTTAGTTATTAATTGAACCTTCATCCGTATTCAGTTTATACTTATTACATCTTGGGAATCTTCACTAGACTTGCTGTACTTGGCCTCTAGGACAACTTATGGTAATAGTATGAAGAAAGTGATCCCAAGTTACTACCCAAACCTTCAAATGTGAAAAATGCATCCCATTTTCTCCATCAAGAAAAAACTCGACCTCCTTGATCACCCAACATTAGAGATTCTCTTGTTGGTATCGGTGTAAATCCCTTGTCTTCCAAAGTACCCAACACACCAGGTAGAAATCCCAAAGCTATCTTCTCACCACTTTGTGCACATGTGATCTGTCATAACTCTTTGTATTGAGAATAAATAGGTTTGGCCTCTCCTTAAATGTGCACCTTTTGCTCAAAATATACCCAAACCTCCAAAGCCAAGTCTCGAAGGAAAAATATGATCAATGTCCTTGACTGCTTGAACACAATAGAAACACTTCCCCAACACCCCAAACCCACATAAATATACATTCAGGGATCCAAGAGCAGAGCATTAAAGACATAAACCAAGCAATGGATTCACCCACATGTTTAGACCACAAAAACCAGTCAAAGAAGTGGCTTGCCCCTCTACTTTATATCAACCGATATGCCAACTTCATCGTGAATACACGGATGACGGCTACCATATGATTTGGTCACAATCTCCATCTACAGACTCAATTTGCATTGTCAAAATTATTTTATTTTAATTATTTTACTTTTTTCATAACTTTAATAGAATTCTAATATGATTTTGAAGGCTTGGCTACCCTAATTTCTGGAATTTATGATAGTACAAATTATATTACTATTAGGACTTTGTCTTTCGATTTTAGTCTAAGTATGTTAGTTAGTTGCCAAATCCATATGGCATCAAACCACTTATTCTATTCTAATTGTAACACCTAAATGGGCTACTATTTTCCTATAAATACCCTTCTATGGCCAAATTTTGAATGGAATAAGATTAATAAAAATTTTATGAGTTTTTCACAACTTATGTTCTTATTCTTGAAATTAGTTTGAGTTTATCAAGGTTAACCTTGTGGCGCTTTTTCACTTATCAACTTGCTATTCTTCTTCTATCCCATAATTTACCATAGTATATGTTTGTTTATAGCCTAGAGAGTTAGATAACTACTACTGTATCTAGCTTGCTAGTCTTACCCAAATAGTGCATGTGGTTCCACTAGATCGTTTTCTAGTTCAATTCTTGATAAGTTACGAACTTGTGAAACTTGGTAGTATTGGAAGGTCTTTACTAGCCTTCAGTGCGTATCACAAGTGCTCCTTACTTAGTCCTTTTATCTCTATAATCAAACACAAAATAAGATAATTAGAGCTAATTAAAATTATTCTATCAAAATTAAATGTTAAATTACACATTTCATCACTTGATTCAATATTCTTAAGCTTCTCAAGCTGCTATTTCTTGTTGAGAGGTTCATGACTTTGCTCAATCAATTTTTGCATAAATGACAACTTTACCATTCTTGTAAACAAAGAGATCCGAAATAATCGGGAACACAAACTCGATACTAAAAATTAATTCCAAAGCCATAGTTAACACTAAAATAGTCAATACATCTCTTGCCATTAAAGCAAGTGTGGGATATCTATGAGCATTTGCTTTCCACTGATTAAGTATCTCAAATGTTGAATGTTGGCCCCAATTATATTATTAGTATCAATATCCATCACATAGAAATTAAAAGGAGTTTCTAAATCCTTATGACCTAATGTTGCTAAACCATAAACATCATACATCGCATGCAAAGTGGTCTTAACTTTTCCTTTTAACTCATCGGTTTGAACAATATCATATATATTATCAATCACCCAATAAACATGACTTAATTTGTACCAAGGGTCAAGGACAACATCAACAAAACTAAACATGTTCATCTTGTCGGAAGTTGTCTATTATTTATCAAATTTGTTATTATTTTAAATGCCATCACACTAAAACCACTACCACTCTCATGCATATTCCTAGATACGATAAGCCCAACACCATAAATTTGTAACATGGATTCATTCTTAGTAACATATTGAGAGCTAGACAAATAAATAGCAATATCATTAAAAATATTCAAAGAAGGAAATGAAAATGGAGCACATCTCTTATCATAATCACCACTTCATCATTCAATTTTGCCACAAATTTCTTGTCCATAGTTTCTAACATTTCAAAAGCTTTTGAAATTTTAAAGGTTTTCAACATTAAATATATGGAATTCCATCAGTTTTCACATTCAAACTAGGCATGCCTCTGCTTTTTATTCTTTTAATTTCAACACAAGATTTGAATTATCAAGTCCTTGCTAGAGAAAATGTCGCATATTTAATAGTTACTCTAATTGTAGATAGATGATCATTAAAATCTCTAAAGCCGCCTTCACAATTAAGTTCAAAACATGTGTAGCACATCCCATATGCAAATAATCTTCATTCAAGATTGTTCCTTCTAGTTATTTAACCTCCTTTTTAAATATTGTAAATCATTGTCATTTGAACTAGCAATATCCTTAGTTATTGTAAAGACCCTACTAATGCCTCACTCCAATAAACATCTTTCTATTGGACTACCAATTAAATCTCACTATAATTGGCAATTGAACAAAAATTAATTATTTTTTATGTGATGTCCAATTGTTATCAATAAAATGAGCAGTTAAACACAAGTAATCAATATTTTGAATCAATTTCCACAAATCTATTGTGACACATTTTAAGTTAAATTTCCAAAAACCTGTTTCAATTTTCTCTTAACTTCTAAAAAGAGTTTGTAACAATCCCTTGTTATAGAGGCACGTAAGAGAATATCAAAATTAATTGCATTTCATGACAAAATCTACAAAATTCCTCTTTTTCAACATAGTCAAAAGGCAACTCATTAATTATTATCATTATAACTAGTACTCTCTTACATCTTTCTTGATCAAATATAGGTCTTTGGAGATTTCATTTCCATCACTTTCAAATTTTTGTTTGATTTATAAAAGAGACTTCCCACATCTAATCGGATAATTAGCTAAAGAACTAATACCCATATTATTTGGACAAATATCATAGTTTGACAATAAATGAATGATGCTTTTCACTCATTTTTATACAAGCCTTCAAAATCTAAGATTTTCATACTTACCCTCACTTTGGGTATTAGTTCTATCCTTTTGATAGCTAGAAATTTGAAGTCTTGTTGGAATTGCAAATTTCTCACTAATCTTAGTTGTCGTATGAATATCATCTCTAGTGCTTGACATCTAAAACAAAATTGGCACAACATATAGTCAATAGAAATGAAAATAAGCCATCAAGTAATAAAACTATATTAATCTTTAAAACATACAGAAAATTCAAAGTTAGTTAATTATTAATATGTTCTCCTTGAAATACTCAATTCATGAAACAGTTGGCACTCAAACTTTGGAATGAACATTTTACTAATAATTCTGCTTGGCCCTTTTTGGTTTTTCAGCTTTTTTGGTTGAAACTAAATTAATTTGTTTAATTAAAAAATAAAAGAGGATGAAATATTCCATTTAGATATGTTATTTTTATGTAGGCATAGCTCTTAATTGGTGTGCAGCCTTTTAAGTTTGTTGGATGATTGCTTTTTCGTCTACATTTTATCCAAAATTTTTGTCAACAAGTTCTCATAATCATTTCCATCTATTTGTCAGCCAAATTGGAATTGGGAGTGTCTATGATTAACAAGGGATTATCAAAAGCTTAATCCTAAAGTATGGGGTAAAAGCAAATGAGATAATAACATGCTCAGTCACAATAGTCTCAAGCTTAATCCTAACCTTGTTTACTAAAGGCACAAATAGAACATTACTAAAAGACTACTTGCTAAAGGCTTTTCATTTTTTCTTTTTCCAGTCTAGGTACCATATTATCATGCTCCCAAGTTGTTGAGCTGATGGTGATTGATATAACAAGTTATAATTAATTTTTTTAGCTATAAATTTTTTATAATCCTAATAAAATTTCTAAGCTCTGAAAATCATGTCGAAGCTTTTCCACAAGTCCAACAAGCAGAACATTACTAAAGGCATAACACAACAAATGGACAAAAGCTATTTGTGATTTAACCATATTCATTATAATTGATCATAATTGACAATCTTTCCAGCCAGAAGTAAATCTTTAATTATTTTCCCATTAGTAAGGCACATTTTTGCATCATATAGATCTAAAAAGAACAAAGGAAACTTTGGCAACAAATTGGAAAATAAGCAAATCTCTTAGCAAAATGCCCATACTGCAAACATCCAACCTACAAAAGCCAAAAAGAGAAAATAAAGCTACCCCACTTAACCCCATGATCAAATGAAAAAGATTCAAACTTGGAAACAGAACTGAACCCACATTCAATTTCACACCAAATGTAAACTTGAACTAAGAAATGAATAAAAATGGAATGGATAAAAATTACGTTCAACAAGCTAGAGAGAGTGTGAAATAGAATGAAAAAGGATGACATATTTATGGTGGGCTAATTACTAGAAGAACGGTAGAGTAGTGTTCAATAACAAAAATCAATTTATTTGAAGAATGGTGAAGTTCAAAAAGAAGAAGGATTGTGGAGTTCAGACAGGGACGATGCCAAGAAAAAGAGGGACAGTGGACGGTGACCAGAAAAGAGAAAGACGATGAATAGGGAAAGAAAAGGCTAATAGAAAGGAACAGGGTAGGCAATAAACGGTTAGGGGTTTAGTTTAGAAATTAAATCAATTCATTCATATTAGATCAAATCACTTAAGATTTGATTTGATCTAAAATATTAAAAAATTTAAACCAATTCAATCCAAAATTTCGAATAGAATCAATTCAATCCAAAGTTTTGAATAGAATCAATCAGATCAACCAATTAATCCAAACTACAAATCAAATTTGAATAGCTCTATTCTTGGTGGATTGGGCCAAGTGAATGGATACTTTGAAAGTTCAAAAGTGGGACATGTGAAGAAGAGGTAAACTTATATGGAGAAGGGATGAGGTCAATTTGTGAAAAAAGAACGGATGGGTTGAATTTGAGAAAAAGAGGTACGCTTATAATGGGCCTAGATAGAATTTAGTGTAGATTATCCATGAAGAGGAAGATTGCTGAAGTTCATGGGTAAGTGTAAAATATCTGATATTGGTTTTAGGAAAGTGGTATAGAACACTTAATAAGTAAGATAATCTCAAAACCTATTTGTTTAAACTTTTAGGTCTAGGTTGGACTCATACTTGCTTATTAGTCTATATAGCGGACTCTTTGGGCATTTTCTCTCATGACAAATTCCTAATACTACTTTTATTCAAATTGGTCTCTTGCCATATTCCCAAGCACATGATTTAGTTTTAGCCCAAGACCACTATCTTGATAAAAGTAGTATTTTCCATATCCTAGCGAAGGTTTCAACTATCTACAAAAACCTAATCCCTCAAAATAAAGGCCCTAAATTAATTGAAGAAAAACAGCATATACACAAAGACACATATCAAAGACCCAACAATCTAACTTAGTTGAGTAATCTAAACCACAAATAGTGACTCAAATTCTAATCTTTTTTTCTAATATTTTGAAAGCTTCATCAAATTAATTAACTTTATATGATATGCTCAAAACAAATCATGAAATCAACAATTGAAATGCAGGTGGGACAGTAGAATGTGATAAAGATCATATTCGTCACTCAATGATGTGTGCCCTGCAATGCACAACTACAGGTGGTGTCACCTATCTTGCAGGCAACGTGACCCCTACTCGTTTCTCCCTTTTTATTTTTTTAAAATTTTCTTTTACTTCTTTCTCTTCCTTACCTTTTTCTTTCACCTCCCAAACCCTTTCCAATCATGTGTGCATTCATATTTTTCACCATTCACCCATCAAAAATTTAAATTTGTGCTAAAATCTTGATCAACATCTACCCAAACATCAATCTAGGGCCAAAAGTACTTGCACGAACTCACTTCCAGTTTCTCTCTTTCTTGAACCACCTTAAAGCACTAACCCTATTTTCACCTAAATTTACCCATTTCTAGCCTTCCATCTTGCTTAGTTTAGGCAAGGAGAGTAGTTTTCAATTTGTTTTAACCAAAATTAGTGCAAAAATAAGGCCAATTAGAATTGGATTTCTACCTATAGTTCTTCCAAGTTTTCACTCCTACAACAGTTGCTTAGAGCGCTACATGCTTCAATTCATTCTATTACCATTTCTACATATATATATATATATATATATATATATATATATATATATATATATAGTGTTTACTCTTGTGTTCTTTATTTAATTTTTGAATTATTGTTTATTCTTAGTTTTTCATTATTAAAGATAATTGGAAATTAGGTTCAAATTGTGTTGACATATATAAAATGGGATTAATCGGATTGTAATTGAACTTAATTGGATTGTATTTGAACTTTATATATGATTGTGGATGAATTTATGCTTAAACAAAGTGATGATCTTTTGCATGGAATTAAGGAAATTTTTGAAAAATGGGGCCCTGTAAAGTTGATTCGTTGAGGCACATTCACATCTAACTACTTAAGGTGTTGATCCTTTTGTCATACAATGGTAAATGAATTTGCTAATGGTTTTGAGGGTCATGGCTTCATTTTGGTTCAATCTTAGCAAATGTGATCAAGTTTTTATGTTAGATTGAATCATTGAACTTTAGTTTTTGTTATGATTTGTTAAGCCTTGGGTTGCAAGACTATGGTTCAAGAGGACACTTTTTATTGTAAATTTATTCCAATTGGTATAAAATGCAAGTGTTTATATTTTTAAAGAAAATTGAAGAAGCTTGTTTAATTACATATTCAATGCTCTTAATGTTAAACATTTTAGTGATAACTGTTAGTGTATAGGACTTTTAATATTAACTTAATATGATGGCATGTTCACATTCTTGTTTTCTTTACATCAATAGTTTTCTTTAGTTTGATAGACTTTAAAAGACTTGGAGTTAGACATTGAAGGCTTAATGCATGGGGTTTCCTTACAACTTGTTTTCTTTCCATATGTGAATTATGCCATCTTTTAAGTTTAGGGCGAGAGGCAATGTGTACAAAAGACTGTCAACTAGTGTCCCTTTGTGGATTTAGTGATGCATTGAGAACAATGCATATTTTAGGTTTGGAGGACAACTGGTTGACCTAAGATTTTATAGAGTTTTTATGTATATTTTACTTATTCATATCATGGGATGTTTATGACCTTTGTGGGCTAGAGGCAATGTGTACAAAAGGTTGTCAACTATTGTCCCTTTGTGGAATTTTGGTGATGCATTGAGAACAATGCACATTTTAGGTTTGGAGGGACAACTAGTTGATCCAAGATTTTATGTATATTTTTACTTATTCATACCATGGGATGTTTAGGACCTTATTTTATATTCTTTTTATGTTATTTGTTCTTTTACTATTCATTTTCATTTTCTTTTCTTTATTTTGAAATAAATGAAAATTTTTATTTTATGGGGATGAATACTTTGGATGAGAATAAAAATATTGTGTGCATTTAAACAAGGATGAGGGCAAGTGAGACTCAATGGCACATTAATACTTGATGTAAAAAGTGGAGTCCAGTTCTCAAACTCTAACCTTCTCATAATAGTTATACTCTTTTATGTGATGGCATTTGATGTGACATTCGAGTGAATTTGTCATTTCATTAGTAATATATCCAATATTAACTAAAGTTAAAATTGAAAATTGAAAAAAATCCCTTATCATTTTTTTTGCTTTTTTTTTTTTTGTTAAATAAGCAAGGAAATAGATAATAATTTTCATACAATGATAAGTTAGGCCTTTTTGCTTTAGAGGTACACTAATGAAAGAAAAAAATCATGTAACCAATGAAATAGCTAAACTCAATTTTGTAGTGAAAAAGTGAGGTGTTGATCTCTTAGAGTAAACTATAGCTTATATAGAAATTTTATTGCCTTCAATAAGTTGTTGTGAGCACTTAATTACAGAACACTAATAACAGTGATCCTTAGGGAAGAATGTGATTCTTCTATGTTAATTTTAATACTATGACTAGTAAAATTCTTATTAATGATAAGCAAATAATAATTAGTCCAATTTTCATTAATCTATTCTACTTCTAGAGACTGATTGATTGGGAATCCAATGCACATTCAAACATTTATAGTTAATCACTGAATGGGCTAGTGAAAATGAGTTGCCCAATTTTTACAAACTTAGGATATAATGAGTTGTCGGTGGAAGCCACAATTGGGTTTGTGATGATTTTTAATGATACAGCACATATAGTTTTGATATAACTTAGATAATTGTTAGTTTTTATTTTGTAAATGAATTGCTAGTTCTCTATAGGACTACTGCTAGTCTTGTGTCATAAACTAAGTGAAGTCATATGAGTAAAAATGGGGAAAAGAGTCACAAAACCCAGGGCTAATAAATAAAGTGAAAGATTACTCTAATGAATAAGACTTGTTAAGTAACTGAATTCCAACGCAACAAATGTATGGCTTTTACATCTATGAGGCACAGCAACATCTTAGGCGACAAAGTGGTAATGTAAGAGAGAATAAAAGACCCAATAATCTTAAAGATGATGTAAGACTTTTCTTTTGGTCAACAGATTGTCGTTGATAAGGAGTTGGTACAAGATCATTAAAACTCCTGGGGATAAACAGTAGTCACTGGAACTTATTTAAGTGGTAAACACACACCACACACATACCCGATGTTATATATATATATAAAACATCCATTATGTGACTAGCGGGTTTGGATACCCTGTTATTAATCTCAAAAATCAAGTAAGGTACACATGAGAGAGGGGACACGGAACCTAAGCTCTCCATTGGTGGAAGTATAGAGAAAGATAGAACCATGCTACTCTTAGGAACCAAGTGATACATACACCAACCTATTTCTAACCAAATCTAAAAGTGTGTACTTGATCCCTATCCAAACACAAGGGTTTGTAATTGTGGGGAGGGGAGAAAGACATGAACTATTATTCCGCATCATGAACATTTTATCCGATAAGCTAGTCACATCAAACCATCTGCAATATTTTCTTCACAATAACAATGCTAAAACAAGACAACCATCCCTATATATCATGAGATTTTTGAAACCAAACTAGCTCGTTCCAAGTTATAGATGACAACCCTCAATACATGTCCACGAGTGCATGAATCACATTCCACCTCTAAACTCAAACCTATAATCACATTTTTCCTTCAAGTTTGTGTCATAACAAAAAAAAATCATAAAAAGAAAACATAAACAATCCATAATCATCATGCAAGATTCCCTCCTCCCTTCCTCTCTCCCTCAAGAATCCTTTCTTTTCCCAAACAACTCCGTTTATGTTAAGCTTCTATCTCACTCTCTGTGGATATCTCCACTAGACTTGGGTAAGGCTTACAGGACCCAAAACCCTAAAGAAAATTTAGAAAATCATTCTATATCCCACCATTCAACTTCAACTGGGACATATCTTATGCATGTTAGCAAATATTAGAATTCCACCTCCCAAATCACCCATAGAATAATTCTCCTCTCCCTATATCATCGCGCTTTCTTTGGTTTTCAAATCACTAATGAGCATCAAATATTCATACACTTAACTATGTGTTTTTCACGCTTTTGCCTAGATTTCATTGAGATATGCCCTGTTTATAAGTGAAATCACAAAGTATACTTGTTGATTCTTATCTTTGCTCTTTTTGTAGGAAAAATGGGAGAAAAATCAGCCATCTTCCAGAATTCATAACTCTTGATGCAAACATCCAAATGAGATGATTGAAGATGCTATGGAAAGCTGAAAAAGAGAGTAAAAACTTTCATAAATAAAGTTTTCTCAAATTCTGGAAGCAAAGGGACCAAAACTGGACAAAACCAGAACAAGGCGCGAATCAAAGAAGAGGCGGACATAAATTTTGGACCGCCGCGGTGGTCAGCCTTCGACTGCAAATGTGGAGTTTGCATTTCGAGTCCAGCATATTTTTGAAGCTTCACAATTGTTCCCCAATTTCTTTGTATAAATACCCCATTTTGTGTAGAAAAACGGGAACAATGAGATAGTTAGGGTGAGTTTTAGATATTTTTCATATTTTCCCAAACTCAAAAACATGAGTTCTTTTGGGGTCTAGGTTTGGCTCTTGTGGCTGAGAAAACTTCAATCTTTGGAGCTAACGTTGCTTGTAAAGTGTAGGAATTGGTTGGAATCACCATTCTTTTGATTAAGGGGAGTATTTCTTTCAATTCCTTGTGCTCTCAATGGTTATATCTCCTTGTGGTTGTTGTTTGCTTGAAGCCATGAGTGGCTAAATTGTCTTGGGTGATTCTTGGTGCTTGATGTAAGGGTTAGGTTTATTTTGATTCCTTGTGAGTTGTAGAGTGACAGGCTTGCATTAATTAAAGTATTCCCACTTGTATTAAATGAATGATATGCATTGAATGTGGCCACATTCAGTGTGTGTTCTTGGTGTTTGTGTGTGTTTTAGGACATGCATGAATTTAGGCCAAAAGTAGGAAGAACTACCTAGCATTCACTAAAATTTAGGTGTTTGAGACAAGAAATAACCACCACATGTGCTTCATTGTGCATTAAAACTGTGTGGAAGCCATAAGTTTTAGTGTGCACAAGGTTGAAGTGAGACCAAAAGAGATCTTCTATCCTTTAATTCCATTGAGACCGAAAGGAGATATGGAGTGAAAAATAGGTGGCTTTCTTAGGTTAAATACTTAAACTAGGGAATGTGAAGTAGTTGGCTAAAACATCTAGGGCTAAATTGTGCATTAGAGTTGTGTGGAAGCCATAGGCACTAATATGCACTAGGTGGGGATGAGATCAAAGGAGATTCCTCATTCTACAATTCGATGAGACCAAAGGAGATTCGGAGCGAACGGATGTAGTCACTTAGTTATGTTGCCCTAAACTCAGTTTGCCCTTGGGAGTCGAAATAGTCTACTCTTGCATTGAGCCCAAGGATCACCCTCCTTCCTCAATTGTGTGTTTCTCTCCTTGTTTTAGTTGAGTTGTTTAACTTAGCATTTAGATTCTAGTGTTCCCATTTATTTGCATACTTTTCTTCTTGCTTCTTAGTTAAATATCACTCTTTATGTCATTGCATTAGGTAACATAGATAGCAAATAATCAATTGCACTTAAATTCTTGTTTTGTCCCCTTCCTGTGGAAAATGATCCTAAATCATTACAATTGATTAAGTGAGGTTTAGGTGTAAATTTGTGTGAGTTTGAGCTATATTTTGACACACTTTTGCACGCACCAAATTGCTCACCAATCACCCAACAAATGAGTGAAGGCTGCATCCTCAATTATTTTCTCAAAATAGTCCGAGGGCACCGTTGATTCCATATGGCCACACACATACACAATTTGTATAAAGTGGCAATCGAGTACATTTGAATAGTGGTAAATCAAGGAGGTTGGCACCAAATGAATAAATATTGTATAAGTTGAGTAGTTTTGAGATATTCATGCATGAAAAGCTTCCAAGTATTGAGCAACCTTGGAAAATGGATACTTTTTCTCCAATCTAATTGTTCTCTTTGTGTTTTAAGTTTCCTTGAAAGCGTGTGAAGTAAATAACTAAGCTTTGAACAACCTTAGAAAATGGATGCTATTTTCTTCACTATAATTTGTTTTCTTTGTGTGTTAAATTGTCTTGATAATTTTGTAATGTAATAATTTGATTCTCTTAACTCAAGAATGGGTAAATGTTCGAGTTTGGGAGAATTTAATGAGAGTGCAAAACACTCTCTAAATGAACGCTAAAATACGAGTTTTACATTATTTATTCAGATAAATAGATGATAATTATGTTTTTTCATGTGTTTTTAGGTACAAATATTCCACTAACATAAAGAAATAAAAAAGGAGTAAATTTGAAGAAAATTCTATTAGTTGTGCAACTTGAAGTTAGATGGTGCTTAAACAGACAAATGGACAATTAAGAGGCTAGGCTTTAATAAAATGTATCGCTTTTTTCTACACAACCCAATGAGAAAATTTTTTCTAGGGAAAGCTAATTTTAATGTACTTGAATATCGATGTTTTAGTTTTCCATAAATCACTAGTATTTAGTTCAAAATCAATATCAAAATGACAATGTAACTAACACATTTTAGGAGAATGGCTATATTTAGAGCTACAACAAGTCCAATTTTAGTGAGTCTTGAAGAATTGGAAAGCTAAGAGAAAGAGCTACAACTTTTGTGAATAAGTCAAAGACTAATTTTGCACCAATGCACATACTAACAATAGAGGAGCAAAGGGAGAGTTGAACTTGGTCGTGCTACCAATGCAATTCAGTCATGCGAGCTATCTAACTAAGCCCAAGATTGGCAACTTAATCAATCATGTTCACTATTTGACCTCTCTTCTTTTGTTTTTTGGACATTGACCATTTTTAATAAACCCAATAAATCTAATCGATGCGCACCTCATGGCTATTTGGAGCCGCAATACGCAATGTCAAACAGACCCAAGACTTAACTTGTGAAATCCTAGAACCGTGGAATTGAGACCGAATGGATGAAGTGTCACCACAACCTAGGGTTCTACTAGATTGATAAGACTCAAAGGCACCACAAACTGGTCAAGTTTGATAAACCCGTTGTTCTTTACAAGAACGAAGAGATTGAATCATTCAAACTCTCGAGGACGTAATGTCACAAAATCTTCTAATTCATGTCTATTATGTCTTGGAATGGCCTCTATTTATAAGAGTACAAGGATTGTAAAAGGTAACAATTAAAATCCTAAACCTAATCTAATTTCTAAAGAGGAAGAGGTAGACAAGCTCCTTTAAGTAACTAAAAGATAGTCTTAAAATAAAAAGGAAACAAAAACCTTAAAACCAATTGGACTTGGAAGTTTGGCCCTTTAAGGCTTCTTTCAAGTTTACAAATTTGGCATCTAGCTAAAAGGCTAATTTAGTCCATAACTTTCCTAAGAATAATACTGCAATAATTTAGCCATAATCATCTAATTTTGGCCTAAAAAAATTAAAATAAAACTATAAACATTAAGTAAATAAACTTGGCCTATTATCACACTAGAATCCGCCAAGGACTAGTGTTCTTCAACCCGACTTGCAAGAAGGTAATGACTTGCAAGTCTTGGTCACATGCTTGATGAGCTTGGAAGTCATGAATTAAACCACTTAAGGTTTCTTGAACACGCTTTAGCTCGAGCCCTCATCATCACCCGTAAGATGCCTTAATGGATCAAATGCTTTGTGTCGGGCTTGTCGGTTTCTTGAGTTGGCGTTGGCTTGTTGGCTTCTTGAGTCTCACCATTCCCTCTCTCTCGAAAGGATTCACAATCGAACTCATCACCTACATCAAAGGGGAAAGATCGATCCACGTTGAATGTGGCACTAACTTGATATTCACCGTGCAAATCCAAATTATAAGCATTGTCGTTGATGCGTTCAACCACTTGAAATGGTCCATCTCCTCTTGGATGAAGTTTAGTATGTTTGTTGAAGAGCAAATCGCTCTTTCGTGATATGTACCCAAACCCAATCACTAGGCTCAAAGATAACACGCTTGCGACCTTTGTTGGCTTGAGTGGCATATTGGTGTGTCCTCTTCTCAATCTATTGGCGGACTTTTTCATGCAACTTTTTCACCATGTCACCGCGTCTCACCATCAAGACTTGAATACTCAAATGGCAATGGTGTCAAATCCAATGGAGTCAGGGGATTAAAACCATAAACCACTTCAAAAGGTGGGTAGTTAGTGGCAGAGTGTACAGTTCAGTTATAAGCAAATTCAACATGAGGTAGACACTCTTCTCAACTTTTCAAATTCTTTTGAATAATAGAACGCAACAACTGTGATAATGTCCTATTGACCACCTCCGTTTGGCCATCGGTTTGTGGATGACTAGTGGTAGAAAATAATAACTTCGTACCTAGCTTACCCCACAAGGTCTTCCAAAATACCTCGTAAATTTAACGTCTCTATCGAAATGATGCTTTGCACTCCATGTACTCTAATGACTTCACGGAAGAACAGTCGGCAACATGCTTGGCATCATCCGTTCTCCTACAAGTAATAAAATGAGCCATTTTAGAAAAATTTTAAACACCATAAAGATGGAATCCATACCTCGCATGAATCTCGGTAGCCCTAACAAAAAATCCATTGAGATGTCAACCTAGGGTTGTTGAGGAATAGGCAAAGGAGTGTACATGCCATGAGATTGGGCTTTAGACTTGGCTTGTCTACAAGTAATGCACTTGTCACAAACCTTTTCTACATCTCTTTTCCTATGAGACTAGAATAAATGTTCAACTAACACATTTAAAATCTTTCTAACCCCAAAGTGTCCCATTAATTCCCCACTATTCGCCTCATGTATTAGTAATTCACGCAAAGAACTATTAGGCAGACAAAGTCGATTTTCTGTCATTAAAAACTCTTCATGCTTATAGAACTTGCCAAATGCAGCTTTCTTCATAGGTCGCATCGTACTCAAAGTCAGGATCATTAGCACATAACTCTTTAATATATTCAAATCCTAACAACTTGGTATGTGAAGAGGAAAGTAAAGTATACCGTCGAGATAGTGCATTGGGCATAACATTTTCCTTACCTTGCTTATATTTGAGCACATAAGGAAATGTCTCAATAAATTCGACCCACTTGGCACGTCACTTATTCAAATTACCTTGTCCCTTTAAATGTTTAAGGGATTCATGGCCGGTATGAATGATAAACTTCTTAGGCCACAGATTGTGCTGCTATGTCTGCAGAGTTCGGACAACTGCGTAGAACTCTTTGTCATACGTTAGGTATCTTAACGCAGCACCATTCAACTTCTCACTAAAGTAAGCAAGAGGTCAGTTTTTTTGCATTAGCACGGCTCCAATTCCTACACCTGAAGTATCACATTCAATTTCAAAAGTTTTAGTAAAGTCAGATAAGGCTAATAAAGGCCGAGCTTAACTCTTGTTTAAGCAAATTGAATGCTCGATCTTGCTCTTCTCCCCATTGAAAACTTGTAGACTTCTTAACAATGTCTGTTAGAGGAGCAGCCTTAGTGCTAAAATCTTTAACAAACCTTCTATAAAAGCTTGCTAATCCATGAAAGCTACGTACCTCAGTGACATTGGAAGGGGTCGGCCATTCACGTATAGCCTTAACCTTCTCGCCATCAACTCTTATCCTTTCTGCTCACCACATGCCCAAGGAATATGACTTGATGTGCACAAAATGTACACTTCTTAAAGTTAGCATATAATTTTTCAGCACGTAAAGCAACAAGAACAAGCCTAACATGTTCAACATGCTCATCTAAAGATTGACTATAAATAAGGATATCATCAAAACATAACACAACAAATTTTCCAATGAAAGACCTTAAAACATGGTTCAAAAGTCGCATGAAAGTACTAGGTGCATTGGTTAAACCAAAAGGCATGACTAACCATTCATATAAACCATATTTTGTTTTAAATGCGTTTCCATTCATCTCCTTCTTTCATTCTAATTTGGTGATATCCAGATTTAAAGTCTATCTTTGTATAAAACTTAGCTCCATGTAATTCATCCAACATATCATCTAAATGAGGAATAGGATGGCGATACTTCTGATGATTTTGTTGACCGCCTGACCCATGCACATACGCCATGATCCATCCTTCTTTGGCACTAACAATGCCGGAATGGCACAGGACTTAAACTTTCTCGCACATGCTGTTTAGCCAATAACTCCTCCACTTGTCATTGGAGTTCTTTAGTTTCTTCAGAGCTGGCTCTATAGGCAGGGCGATTTGGAATTACGGCTCCAAGAATGAAGTCGATTTGATGTTCAATTCCCCGAATTGGCGATAATCTACTTGGTAACTCTTTGAGAAAAAGATCACTAAATTCCTTCATAAGAAAAGTCACAGCATTAGGCAAATCAGTGTCAAGGTCGTTAGTAAAAAAATTACATTATTTAAAAATAATTAAAAAGATTTGATCTAAAAAGAATGCTTTCTTAACTTCCCTTTCACTAGCATAGAAATTGTTCTTGACTTTCTCCTTTGTTGTATTGTTGAGCACAACGATGGATTTCTCTTTTGTGGTCACTTGCCCTTTTCTTTCTTCTCCTTATCCCTTTTCTTCTCATTGACAATCTTTCGTTGATCTTCATAGACTTGTTGAGGTGACATTGGGTTAAGAGTGACAGGTTTTCCCTTCATTATAAATGAATATTTGTTATTTTTTCCATGGTGTCGAGTATCCCTATCAAATTGCCATGGTCGTCCCAAAAGTATGTGACTGGCTTCTATCAGGACTATGTCACATAGGACCTCATCTTCATATTTTCCAATTGGGAAGGCCACCAACACTTGTTTATTTACTCTAAGTTCAACACCATCATTTAACCATCTTAATCTATAGAGTCGGGATGCTTAAGTGTAGGTAGTGACAACTTCTCTACCAAGGTCGTACTTGCCACATTTGTGCAACTTCCTCCATCAATGATTAAACAACAAACCTTACCTTGCACATGGCACTTGGTATGGAAGATATTTTCTCTTTGTTTTTCATTTTCTATGGCTTGAGTATTAAGTGATCTCATGGTCACTAATGCTTCTTCTCCATTTGACGATTGATCACTTACCATTTGAAGACTCTTTAAAGTAGTAAATGCTTCTCCTACTATGGCATCTTCTTCATCGTTAGTCTCTACCAAATGAGGCATAGAGTTGTCGACTCACTATCGTAAATCACTTCCTATCATCCAAGGTGACCATCACTCGTTGATTAGGACATTGGGCAGCTATGTGTCCTTTGCCTTGGCATTTAAAGCACATGATGTCTCGACTTCTAACAGGATGGGTAGGTCGCTCTTCCTTCTTAACTTTTTTTCTTGGATGAGTCGGCCCACGATTTAGATTCACTCTTTTTGTCACCCTTTTTATCCCAATTACTCTTCCATGGATATTTACTAGGCATGTAACCCAGTCTTGAACTTTTCCTCTTCAGTTGCCTCTCCACCTTCTCAGCCATGTGAACTATTTCTTCAATTTCCAAGTAATGATGGAGTTCAATGACATTGGCAATTTTCGGATTCAACCCTTGCAAAAATCTAGCCATTGTAGTCTCTTTGTCTTCTTCTATATTGGCATGGATGAGTGCAGCTTTTAACTCAATGAAGTACTTACGATACTTTTCAACCCTTCTTTGTAGCTTTACAACCTCTTGTACAATTCCCTATGATAATAGGATGGGACGAACCTCTTTCTCATAATTGTCTTCATTTCCTCCCAAGAGCAGACAGGACGCTCTCCATTTCTTTTCCTAGAGGTTACAAGTTGATCCCACCAAATTATAGCATAGTCGGTAAATTCAACTGCTAGCTTCACATTTTTTCTTCAGAATAATGGTGACAATCAAACATCCTTTCAACCTTCTTTTCCCATTCTAAATATGTCTTGGGATCTCCTCTACCTTGGAAGGTTGGAATTTTCATTTTGATGCTACCCAAATTCCTATCAATTTTGTCAACTTGTTTTCGACCTCGATGAGAATCAAATATTCATAAACTTAGATATGTGTTTTTCACGCTTTTGCATAGATTTCATTGAGATATGCCATGTTTATTAGAGAAATCACATTATATTTGTGATTCTCATCTTTTATTGGTTTTGTAGGAAAAAGGGTTAAAAACCAGTTATCTTCGGGAGTTCATAACGTTTGATGAGAATGTCCAAATGAGGTGATTAAAGATGCTATGGAAAGATGAGAAAGAAAGCTAAAACTTTCATGCAGAACGTTTTCTCAAATTTCGAAAGCAAATGGACCAAAACTGGGCAAAAGCAGAACAAGGCAGAACCAAAGAAGAGGCAAACAGGGAGAAAAATCAGCCATCTTCCAGAGCTCATAACTCTTGATGAAGACATCCAAATGAGATGATTCAAAATGATATGGAAATCTGAAGAGAGAAAAACTTTCATAAAGAAAGTTTTTCAAATTCTGAACGGAAAGGGACCAAAATTGGACAAAATCGAACAACGCGAAAGAAGAAATTCTGACGATGAAGTTGAGACCACCGCGCGGTTAGGAAGACGCGCGGTTAACTCCGCCTGCAATTTTCCATTTTTCATTTTGAGTCCCACAAGTTTTGAAGCCTCACAAATGTTCCCAACGTCCCTATGTCTATAAATACCCCATTTTCTGCAGAAACAAAGGAAGTAGAGTAGGTTAGGGTTAGTTTTAGATAATTTGCACATTTTCCCCAAACTCACAACCGTGAGTTTCACTTGGGGCTAGAGTTTGGTTCTCTTTTGGCTCTTGAAAACTGGATTCCTTGGAGTTGTTTTGGCTTGTAAGGTGTTTGGATTTGGTTGGAATCATCACTCTTTTGATTAAGGGAAGTATTTCTTTCAATTTCTTATGCTTTCAATGGTTAAATCTCCTTATGAATGTTGTTTGCTTGAAGCCATGAGAGGCTAAATTTTCTTGGGTGATTCTTGGTGTTTGATGTATGGGTTAGGTTTATTTTGATTCCTTGTTGGTTGTAGAGTGATGGGCTTGCATTAATTGAAGTTTTCCTACTTGTATTTAATGAATTGACATGCATTGAATGGTGGCCACATTTAGTGTGTGTTCTTGGTGTTCGTGTGTGTTTTAGAATATACATGAATTTAGACCAAAAGTAGGAAGAACTACCTAGCATTCTCTAGATTTAGGTGTTTGAGACAAGAAACAATTACCATATGAACTTAATTGTGCACTAAAATTGTGTGGAAGCCATAGGTTTTAGTGTGCAAAGGTAGAAGTGAGACCGAAAGGAGATCTTCTATTCTTTAATTCCATTGAGACCGAAAGGAGATGTGGAGTGAAAATAGGTGGTTTCTTAGATTAAACACTTGAACTAAGGAGTGTGAAGTAGTTGGCTAAAACATCTAGGGCTAGAATTGTGCATTAGAGTTGTGTGGAAGCCATAGGCGCTAATGTGCTCTAGGTGGGGATGAGACCGAAAGGAGATTCCTCATTCTATAATTTCGATGAGACCGAAAGGAGATTCGGAGTGAATGGATGTAGTCACTTAGTTAAGATGCCCTACTCTCGGTTGCCTTTAGGAGTCAAAATAGCCGACCTTTGCATTTAACCCAAGGATCACCCTCCTTCATCATTTGTGTGTTTTTCTCTTTGTTTCAATGGTGTTGTTTAGCTTCTTAGTTAAATATCACTCTTTATGTCACACTTTAGCAAATAATTAGTTGCACTTAAATTTTGGTTTTGTCCCCTTCCCTGTGGAGAATGATCCCTAAGCTTTACTACAATTGATTAAGTGAGGTTTAGGTGTATATTTGTGTGAGTTTGAGCTTTATTTTGACGCACTTTTGCACACACCTGATCCAGCTCACCAACCTCTCTGGGAAGTAGAAGCCCCGGAATCTTCACTTTGATCGGAACTTGAGGAAATTTTCCTCATAGATTTTGACTTTCTTGATGATGACTCATTGATAGATTTAGCCAATTGTTCCATCTTATTGTCATTGGCTTGAAGCTTCATTTGCATCGCATCAAGTTGGTCGGCCAAATTGGAAAAACTTCGGTTTATATGTTTGGTCCAATCTTTGAGGGCCTTTTGTTCAATTGAAGCTCCACTTTATTTTGTCATAATTCCTGCAAAAGGTTAGTACAAACAAGAGCAAAAACAATAATATGGCAAAATTTGTAGTAAGGGTGTATATGAGTGTGCTCTCGTTATTTTTTTCTCACCCTCACTCAATAATCTCACTCTAAGCTCTTGTTTAGGACATTACACTCTATCAAACCTTGAGGAATTTTAAACCACGAGATAGGGAAAATAAGAATTTATAAATGTAAAAATAAGACTCAAGGAAAGTGAATAAATTAGGAAACTACGAAATCAAAATAAATTGGAAGTAGGATACTATTTAGGAAACTAAGAGATTAGGAAACTACAAACCAACTCCAAAGTGGACTTGAAAAGGAAAGCTAATAAATGGAAACTAAATAACTCAAAATAGGGACTCTAAAGTGAAAGGAAATATGGAATCAAAAGGAAAAAAATTTAGAAACTAAAAGGAAACAAATAGGAAAAACTACTAAAGGAAAGGAATTCTAACTAGGAAAACAAATACAACTAGGAGTCTGTCTTGCTACCCTTTTTATATAGAAATTTCAGTTAAGGAAGGTCATAAGGTGCAGAGTTTTGTTCAAGAACAATGGCCAAAAAGGAATCAAAATTTCGTGCAAGGAGGGCTGCTCAAAGAACCAAATTTCTGGTCAATTTCAGCCACAAGTTTGAAACTTTCGGCTCCCAACAATGCAAATTATATCACAATTTCTTAAGCAAATTTAACAAAGGTTCAAGAGACAAGAACCCATAGTGCAATACGGTTTTTCCAGAGAACAAGATCACAAGAATTCTGGACAAACAACACAAACAAGATGGCTGAAAATTTGAAAACAAAATTCGTTACACTTTTTGTTGCAAATTCAGCCAAACTAGTTCAAGAACAAGGTTCCAAGAATTCAAGAAATCAAGAAACACGGTTTCAAGGAGCAAGAAACAAGAGTTTCACAAATTAAAGTGCAAGGATTTCAGGAATCAAGAGTAAAAATCATGAATCAAGAATTATTCTTCTCCTTCTTCTCCTTTCTTTCTTTCTTCCAGTTTGATCTTTTTCTTTCTTTCTTTCTCCTTTTTTAATTTTCTTTTTTTTCTTTCCAAATTAGAAGAACAATTTAAAGCAGCAACAATATCACATGAAAGGGAAAAACAAAAAAAGAAAAGAACAAGAATAATGACCATGGAGAGAATTCAAGAGTTCAAATTGTTTTCAAAGAATTAGCCAAAACAAAAGCAATAGGTTTGTGTGGCTTTTTTTCAGGAATCAACAGAAAATCCAAAATTATCTATACAAAAATTGGGTAGCAAGAAAAGGTTTAATGTGTCAAGACTACGGCTAAACAACTAATTTGACTACTACAAGAAAAAGCAGAATTTTGGCTACTAGGAAACTATAGACAAAATTTTTGGTATATAAACAGAATTTATCTACAAAATTTTGAAGTTACCTAGAGCTTTGATACCAAACTGATGCGCACCTCACAACTATATAGAGCTGGCAATACACAACAAACGAAACAGGACCCAAGACTTAACTTGCAAATTGCTAGAACCGGCGGAATTGAGATCGATGGATAAAGCGTCCCCGCAACCTAAGGTTCTATTAGATTGATAAGGCTCAAAGGGCCACAAACTAGTCAAGTTTGAAAAGCATGTTGTTCTTTACAAGAATGAAGAGATTGAATCACTTAAACTCTCAATAACGTAAGGTCACAAAATCTTCCAATCATGTCTATTGATGTCTTGGTTGAATGGCTCTATTTATAAGGGTACAAGGATTGTAAAAGGTAACAATTAAAATCCTAACCCTAATCCAATTTCTAAAGAGGAAGAGGTAGACAACCTCCTTTAAGTAACTAAAAGATAGCCTTAAAATAAAAAGGAAACAAAACCCTAAAGCCAATTGGACTTGGAAGTTTGGCCCTTTAAGGCTTCCTTCAAGTTTACAAATTTGGCATCTAACTAAAATGATAATTTAGGCCATAACTTTCCTAAAAATAATACTGCAATAATTCAGCCATAATCATCTAATTTTGGCCTGAAAAAATTAAAATAAAACTATAAAAATTAAGTAAATAAACTTGGCCTATTATCACACTCGAATCCGACCAAGGACTAGTGTTCTTCAACCTAGACTTGCAATAAGGTAATGACTTGCAAGTCTTGGTCACATGCTTGATGAGCTCAAGATCATGAATTAAACCACTTAAGGTTTCTTGAACACATTTAGCTCAAGCCCTCTTCATCGGCCTCGTAAGATGCCTTAATGGATCAAATGCTTTGAAATGGTCTGGTTTCTTGAGTCGTTGGCTTGTTGGCTTCTTGAGTGTTGGCTTCTTGAGTCTCATCACTAACTCTCATAAAACTTTCTCTTTAGATCATTTTGTGGAGATTCTAGACTTTGAAATCTTGAAATCCTAGCCTTCTCAAGAGCTCCCACATATAATTTCATCCTTAGTCTAGGGTTCTTGTTAGCTTTGAAACGGGTTGAAAAAATTCATTTTGGAAAACTTGGATATTGAGTTGAAAATTAAGTCTTGAGCCAGACTTATTCTTGTTAGTGGGCTTCTTTTTCACTTTAAACTTTAATCTTATATTTTATTTATTCAATTTGGTGTTACTTTTCATAGCTATGTATGGCTAATTCTTACAATCTCTAATATTTGATGATAGGTTGTTGATATTTTCCTTATTATATTAAGTTACTTGATGGGTGTGGATTAGGCTATAAAATGCAACACAAATGCCACAATTAATCAAGCAATAAAACCCATATGCACACAATTAAGCGCAAGTATACTCTTGTCATTGTATTGTAGAAGTAGAGTCGATCCCATGTGAATGTTGTTACTTTGAGGGTTTATTCTTTACTAGAAGCTAGATGGCACTTCAAATTGCTGAAAGCAACCATTATGCTATGATGAAATAAAGAAAATTGAGTACAATTAACAATAGAAAAACAAGAGAAAACTGAAATTTTCAATTAAATCTAAACTTTGGAACCAAGAATGATGGATTAATCCCAAATAAGTGATTAGAATTATCTCTATTTCTCTCTAATTTTGCAATTTAGCTATGGGATCATGCATTTAGATATGCAAATGTGTTTTTTACTCTAGCTTCCATTCCTAGTTACTAGAATAGAATGATATGGCTCTTATTCCTAGTCTATCACACCATGTAATGAACCATATTGACAATATTAAAGTCACAAATACCCAATATATATTCCTATGCTAGGAGTACTATAATTCCAATAACAAAGTTCTAAGCTTAGTGAAGATCAAATGATCAAACACAACCACCAAAGACATACAACTCATGAGGCCTACATAAATATGATTCTTAAGTGAAAGTCTATTATTGACATTAATATGCATTACAATAACATAATTCAATACAAAAAGGAAAAATATGAACAGCTCATCATCAATTCTTAGAGGTTATAAGAATTGACCCACTCATGGCAATGAAAATATACACTAAGTTGAACAATTAAAACATAAGGGTAAAGTTTAGAGGAAGCAAACTTCCCTTTATTAAAAGACTAACTCCACACTTAGTTTTCAACCCAAAATCAAATTTCTTCCAAAGTAGAGTTTTCTCTTCAAAACTCATAATAACTCTATGTTAAGGATAAATTTCTCATAAAACCCTAGAACTCTTATAGAGGCACTACAAGAATTTTGAATTTTGTGAGGATTATTTGCAAGGGCCAAGCTCCTCGCTTAAAACTAATATTTGTGAGGCAAACCACCTCACAAATAAAGTCCTCTCAAATGAATTTTACTTAAGAATCAAATAATAAAATTATTATTTGCAAGGGATATAGCCCTTGCAAAAGCAATCGATGGCCCTCGTTAGGTATGGCGGGAATGGGAAGTGGTTGGCTAATTTTTCTCTATTAGTTGCGAGGGCTTATATCATTATTTGCGAGATCTGTCACTCACAATAAGAACTATATTGCGAGGGCTTATGTGCTAGTGTGATGCCCTCACAAAAAGTTTACAACATTAACTTTATCTCCTGTTATTTATAGGGATAATTTACTGCAAAAACATCCCTTCCAATAAAATTTCAATTAAAATAAACAAATAAATTTATTAGTTGTGAGGATCGAGCCCTCGTAAAGCACTAATGGCTCTCACCTTTGTTTATCTATTATATGCGAGGGCTTCTACCATTTTATTCGAGGGACGTGGTCCTCCCAATAAGAATTATTTGGCGAGGGAATATGCGCATGTTACGCCTCTAAAAGGGTCAACATTAACTTTTTCTCCCATTATTTGCGAGGAGTGTTTTCTAGAATGCATCACTCACAAGAAAATTTTGATTAATAATAAATATACAAAATTATTATTTGCGAGGGTTGTTGCCCTCGCAATAACATTTATGTCTCTCAACTTATGGTGGAATGAAAATTTGCGCGCCTTTGTTTTTGTTATAGGCGAGGATAATGTCTTTATTCGCTAGTGCAATTTACTCGCTAAATTAACTTGTTTGTGAGGGCTTATTTCACAGTGCTAAGCCCTCACAAAAGCAAATAATAATGGTTTTTGCAAAAACGCTTTCTATTGACAAGGTTTTAGCTATCCAACGAAAGGTTTATATAAGTGAAAATAGTCTCTTTTTAATTTCATTATTTGTTAAGTATAATTTAATTTCTAAAGTCATATTCTTGGGACAATTTTATTGAAATCTAATGTTTTTCTCAAGCAATATGTATTTTATGTTGATTTCAAATAAAATATAATTTATCCCTTAATAGGTTCTTATGTATGAGTCGGATCATTAACTTTTGAGGTGACGTTACACTTTTTGCTAAATTAAAATTTTCAACTATAAAAATTATAGAAAATATAAATAGTAAATTGCATCTTATTTGAATTTAAAAGCATATAAAAGAGTCAAAGAATTTTATCAATAACCCAAAAAAGTTTTTAAGTGTCAACCAAAATCTTGTATGATAAGTGTTACTTAAATTTATTTTAATAGTAAAGTGAGACACTTGCCTCAACTATTGAAATAGACTTGTGTATAAAAAAATTTGGCTAAAACAATAGCTTTCACACTAACACCTATTCAATTTAAGATCAATATCATTTAATTAAATTAAAATCAATCTTAATTTATAATTTAATTAAGATAATTTTAAATTCAGTTGAGTTAAAATAAAACAATTCAATTTAAAATCAATCTTACTTAATTGAATTAAAATAAATTTTCTTTAAAATATGTCAAGGAATAAACGTGAAGCACTACAAATTATTCATTTTAGAAAAAATATACCTATGAATTAAGATCTTAATCCAATGAATATTTATCAATTTTAATTGAAATAAATTCAATTTAATTTAATTAAGATCAATATTAGTTAATTGCATTAGATCAATAAATTTAATTGAGATCAATCTTAATTAATTAAACTAAGATCTATATTAGTTAAGATATAAATTAATTTAAAATCAATTCCATGATATGGTCTTCTGATTTTGTTCAATTGAAATCAATATTACTCTTTTCTCTTTTTTTTTCATTATTCATATTTTTATCCAAATACTTGGAAAATATATATATATTTTTATCCAAACACTATTTATGAAAATTAAAACAAAATCTTTGTGGGCAAAAACCTAAAAGTTTAGGAGCTTTCCCAAGCCGAATTCATGGTCCGGAAATCTGCTTTTGAAAAGCTCTTCTCTGAGCCCACCTGCAAGAAGTTCTTTCGTCAAGTTGTGAATTTGTTCCTTAATAAACAAAATTCTCAAGGCGGAGAATAGAAAGCCCATCAAGAAGAGGGAGAAGGAGAGACAGCAAAGGAGGAAGGCGAGGAGGAGAAGAGTGACGGAGGAGGAGGATGATGAGGATGATTATAAGAAGAAGAGAGAAAGCGGGGATAAAGAGTATGATGATGAGGGCGATCTCATTATTTGTAGAGTGGGTTCTGTTTTTGTTGATTTTTATGCTTTTCGACGAAGGAGGAAGGCAAGTAGAAGAGTGACTTTAACGGAGTTCAGAGGGAAGACATTGGTGTCAATATGGGAGTATTACAACAAGGCAGGCAAAGAACTTTCCATCTCTAAAGGTAACATTTTGAATTGTTTTTGGTACTAATTTGTGGTATTATGCACTTTCGATGGCTTTATGTTTGAAAGATTTTAGTATTTTCTAAGATTTTTATGAGTTAATAACTAATTGTATTATTATTTGATTGAGTATTGATATAGGATTAGTTGAAATGGCTTTACAATATACTGATTCTGGTTGCGTAATGTTGGCCAAGGCTTGCTTTTGGGCTTGATTTCAAGTGATCCATTGTTTAGCAATTCTTCAAACCCATTATTGCCTATAAACTGTTTGCAAAAGTCTTGAGAGAAAACTAAAGCTTAAATTAGTGGTAGATGCTTAAGCTCTTCACAATAAGTCAGTGGACCATCCGAATTAAAGTTTCTTTGTTTCCTATCTTTTGAGTTAAGGACATGTGTACGAGATGAATATCAATTCTTCTTAGTTGTCTTTTATCTGCAACTATCTACTTATTGCATTAGATTTGATGTACTAGTTCTCCAAAAATTCTTAAAGTTGTTTTGCTCTGCGTGATTTCCTCTTTAATGTTCTTATGTCTTGTCATTATCTATTTTTCAGGGCATGGCAGGACTAATTAGTAAGATTAACAGATCATCAATAGGTCCTTTGCCTTCTTGTTACTCTCCATCCTTGCAAGTTGGATCTTGCTATTTTAGTCAAGAATGTATCATATGTTGTGAACATTTGAAAAATCATTTTCATGCATCATCTAGGCATGTGTTATATTTGAAAGCCCCTACCATTAGCGGCTGATGATGGCAAGCTATTTCTACGATTCTGGTAGTGAGATTAGGGTTCTAAGATTTTCTAAAGTCCAACTCTATTCTAATGATTTGAAGATGAGTTTTTACTGGAATTAAAATACTAAACTCATTACAAGTTGTCAAGGACCAATAAAAAGTATCAAGAGAGGTCAAAGGATAAAAATTACAAAAATGGCCATAATAGTCAGATAGGGTTGTGAGAGCTACAAGAGACCAAGTCCAACTTTCCATTTGCTCTTGAGTTCTTAGTTCTATGAAGTAAGGCTGTATTTGGTTGATGTTTTGAGGCCTTTTTTGATAGAATTAGGCTTCAATATTTTCACAATAGTTTTATTTCTTCCTCTTACCTTTCTAATGGTGTAAGAATCATTGAAATTGGACTTATGTCTCTCCAAATATGACCACTTTTCCAAAATGTGTCAGCTGTTAGCTGATTGAGTTATATTGTTACTTCGACCTCAATTTTGACCTAGATGCGAGCTAATTTAGAAGAAACTTAAAACATTAACATTAAATTACATCAAAATAAGTTTCCATATCAGAAAATATCTCCTCATTTAGCCTTGTATAAGGAGATACACTTTATTGAAATCTAACCTCTTCATCACGATTAACCATTCAAGCACCATCTCTCTTTAAGTTACACCATTAATTGAGTGTTCTTGAGATACACTTTAAGTTACATGAAAGAATCACACTTCACTAAGGTCTACTCTTATTAGTGTTCTTGAGATAAGTGCCCATAACAAGTTGTACAAAGTAACAAAATTTCATCTAAGTAATAGTTTTCTCAAAGAGTTCAACACCACACTTTTGCACTACTAAATTAAGAATTGGACCATTCATTTTATTGGTTATAGCAAGACATGCGAATAGTAAACATGAATAGTAAATATGAATAGTAAAATAAAAGTAAAATGAATAGTAATTGTGAATAGTATTCAAAATGAATGGAATACTTACTGTAGTAAGCTTTGAAATTGAAATCTAAATACTACAAAGTTACTTGAAATGAAATATGAAATACAAACTTTAAAATTTTGAAACAAAAAGTTTGAAATTACAAGGAGATATGGAATATTTTGGGAGTGTTTGGATACAAGGATAGACTTTTGAAAGGTTTAAGGATGACTAAAACTACCGATGATTTTTTCTTTGAATGGTGCCCTTTTATAGTTGAAATCCTCTAGCTTTCTCTCAATTTGCATTTCCTCTTATCTATCAATTTGTCTGATTGCTACGTAGTAAGCTTTTCCAACTTTTGACTTTCTTGCCATTTCTTGACTTCTTTGTCTTGATTGAATGACTTTCTTGTTTTGTTTGAATGATTTCTCCGTCAGAGGCAGCTTTTGCTTTTGTCTTGTTTTCTTTTCAACTTTGAATTAATAATCTTTGACTTTCATGTCCTTTCCAAAGGATTTGATGAATCTGGACTCGATCTTCTTCCAACTTTTTGAATGAAGACACTTACTTGTAGTCTTTTGAGGATGATCCGATCTTCTTTTGAAAAGTCTTTTGTAGGCTTGTCTTTGAGAGACCCACTTTCCTTTTCGAGTGGAAATAGAATCCTTCTTACTAACCCTACTTCACGTGCTTGAATTGCTTTAAACACTTATCCACTTGGCTTTTGAATGTAGATTGTCCTTGTTAGCTTCATGGCGAAGAAATTGGTCCTCCAAATCAACTGAATTTGGCATCATGGGTTCGCTTGAAGCTTGAAATGTCTTATCTAGATGAAATTGTAGAAGTCTTTCTATGTTATTGTTGACTAGTAATTTTGAGTCTCTTGGAACTAGTTTTAATGAAGAATAAAAAGGTAAAGCTAGTAGTTTTCCATGTCTTGCGTCCAAATTTTCATGAATTCTTATTGACAATTTTCATTATTTACGCACCAATTGAGTGTTTGAGCATAATCTCGATCTTGCTTCTTTTGAGATTTTTTTGAAAGGGTAAACAATTTTTGGTAACTTCGCACTCTTGAATGTGCCTGTCTCTGCTTTGAATTACTTGGGAAATGTTGTAAATACTTGAAAGTCTATGGACTCTTTCCAGTTCCTATTTTTGAATTATTTGGATCATCTAAAACTTTGAGTAACCAGTATGGTTCAGTTTGAGGAACCTTTTTCATTGAAACCGAAAACATAAAATTTGTTAGAGATCAAAAGGATCTTGAGTTAGAGGTCCGAATGGATCGAGGATGATCCTTCCGAGGACACCTTGCTATTTATACACATGGATTTTGATTGTTCCTTGAATTTCTTAAATTGCAAGTATTCTTGATATTTTGCATAGTCACCCGCAATTTGTTTATCTTTTGGAATAATTGTCTTTGATACAGAATCAGCTTTTCTGTCATTTTTCTTTTTCTTTTCTTTCTTTTGAACTATCTCTTTCTCCTTTACAAGTGTGTGTGGTACCTCTAATTGTGGTCCATGCACCTTTAATGGAATTGTTGGTGATTGAATTTTTCTCTTGTCAGGGAAGTCTATGACCTTGCAAACTATGAGACCACCATTTCTTGAGTTATTGATACTTGAGCCCACCACTTAATTTTGAATTCCTTTACCAAAGACATTGGTAAAGGTTTGTGATGAAATTGTTGAATTTTGTAACTCCAACAAAATATCCATGGAACTTTGAACAGAGCATGGAATTGAATATGTTGCATGTAATCTTGAATTCTTCCTTCTGTTTTCCTAAGGAATAATTTGTATGCCATTAGAGTTTCGGGGATAAATATCTTCTGAGGACCGAGATATGCCCACCAATTGTAGAACCATATTGGGATCAAGGAACTTGAGAGGCAAAAGTTTTGTGAAAAGTGAAAAACATGAGTGGTTGAATGGATGAAAGTAAAAAGCTTTAGTCCATGCTTCAAGATAATCTTGATACTTGTATCCTTATATTGAGTTTCTAAAGAAAATGGTTTGATTAAGGATTGACTACACCATTCTTGAAAGAACATATCTTTTGATAATGGGTTTTGAGTTGGCAATACGATTTGGATCTTTTCTCCTAAATTGTATGTATATCCACTAAGCCTATATCAATAAGGATCAAAAGATAATACTTCACATTCTTTTTGTATTAAAAGGAACCTAATGACAATCGGGAAAAGGGTTTGTTCTAAAATGCCATGTTGCAAAAATTTGTTTTGAAATAATATTTTGAACATCTTTTGGCGTAACATCGTTAAGCAGATTTATAATCAATACGTAATACAAATTTCTTATAATACAAATCATCTTGAAATTTTGAAGTACATAAAACAATCGAACAAATTTCTTTTTGATAGTTGAATAATTTTTCTAACTCCCACTGACTCACTATGGAATCTAACTAATTGTTTGAGACTAGTTTCTTCTAACTTTTGTTTAAGTATTCCTCCGTATCCCACGTCGACACATCGATTTCGACAATCATAAAGGCTTTGGGATGCGGAATGACTAAACAAGGAAGGAATCTAACTTTTGCTTTATATCGTTAATTATTTGAGTATGGACGTCTATCCATGGTGGAAGATTCTTTTGTATATCTAATAAAATGGATTACACTTTTGTCTTAGTTTTGGAAAAAATATGAAATATAGTTAAGACATCCTAAAAATCTTTGGAGTTGATTCTTATCTTGAATTTCATCAGAAATTTGTCTACAAACTCTAAACTTTTACTAATTGGAATTATTGTTCCTAAATGAATATTATGTCCTAAAATCTAACTTTACTTTGCAATAGTTCATTTTTGGTGTTGAGACAAATAGTTCATTTCTCTTTACCACTTTGAAAAATATGTCTAAATTTTTGAAATGTTTAGCAATATTTTCAAAATACCAAAACTTCATCAATGTAAACTATCATAAAAGTTGAATAATGATTAAAAATATCATTCATAATATTTTGAAATTCTAAAGGTGCATTTTTAATCCAAAAGGCATTACTTTCCATTCGTAATGACCAAAGGGTACTGTAAAAGCGGTTTTGTATCTATCTTTTTCACAATTTGGATGCCAATAACCGATTTCATATCAAATTTGGAAAATACTTTGGCATTGACTAATCAATTGAGTAAATCTCTTTTATTTGGAATTGGATATCTTATCCATTTTAATACTTTCTTGAGTGGTTTATAATTCATGACTAATCTAGGGACTCTCTTTCTTTTTAGCTTGGTTCATGACATAAAAGGCGGACAAGACCAAGGGGATTTTGATGATCTTATCAAGTTTTTGTCTAATAAAGTTTAAATTTCTTATTTACAAACTTCTAGTAATTCTTGATACAATTGGATAGGACGAGCTTTAGTTCTAATATCTTTTCGTAAGAATCTAGGTTGTAAGGTAAAGATACCTCATGTTTTTTCTTTCCCAAAAAGCATTAAATCAACAAATTTCTTTTATAAAAAGATTTTCTAATTCTTTAATTTTATCTTGAATTATTTTATCCTTTAATTGTTCTTCAATTCTTGAATAAGAAAATTCTTCTTTTAAATAACTTATTTGATGCTTGACTTGACTTATATGATTTATCTATCTAAAGACAGAACACTTTTGAATCATATGCAACTCCTTCTATTGTTTAGGGATATAAATTTAAATGAAATTTTCTTTCCCAAAATTTTTACATGAATACCTTCATGATCCAATTTCATAGGAGTAATTTGATTTTAAAAGGTAATCCTAAAATCAAATCTTGAGCAATATTGTCTACTATGTAACACATATTTTTAATACAAATCATCATTACAAAGATTTAATATAAGCTTGTAATTAATTAACCTCATCGTTAGCTACTATAAGTTTTTCATTAGTTTTTGACAATATTTTGTTGGAATAATACTGATTTAATACAATTTGCATCTGCACAACTATCAATCATAGCATGTAGAGTTACTTCAAAATCATGAATTTTACAGTCATAAAACAGTACCATTTTTGAAATGATATTCTACTTATTATTTGAATATGTAGATCATTTGAAACATCTTCTTTATTAATTTGTATTGAATCTAATTCTTCTATGTTTTCAATAATTTCTTTTCCTTTAGAAGTAGATGCTTCATTTCTTAATGTTAATCTTGTTTCTAATTCTAAATCTTTAGTTTTTAATTCTATTATATCTTGTTGATGTTTTTAACTTGTAATTTTAATGTTTTAATTTCTTCTCTTACTTCATTTGGTTTTGATTCCTAGTAAACTTTTTGAGAAAATTGTTCCAATAATTTAGTAATACTAAATGGTTGTTTGAATTCTTTGGGTTTATCTTCTTCTAAAATTAAGTCTCTTAATTTTGTTAAATATTTTTTTACTATCTGGATCATTAATCTTTTCAATCATTTGAATAATTTTTCTTTATTTCTTTTGAAATTACATTAATACAATACATTCCTTTTCTTCTTCAAAACTTGACTCATATTCATCTAAATTATCTTCATCTACATCTGTATTTTTATTAATAAATTAATCATTTTGTCTCTCATATCTTCATCTTTAAATATTTTGATAATCTTTTTTTCATTTTACATTGACTTGCCTTATGCCCAATTTTTCTACATTTAAAACAAGTAAGTGCATTTTTATTCTTTTAAATTTCTTTTTCTAAAGTATTGATTATCTTCCATGTTAAATTTCTTGTCTTTTTCACTTTTAAACATTTTCTTGTGACTGAAGGTGCTTTTATACCTTTAATACCAAAAGCTTCACAAAAATTTCCAACTTCTTCTTTTGTCTTCCATATTTATTTTGAAGTTTTAATTCCATACATTTCTAAACATTCTTTTCTAATAAAAGCAAATAATTGACCATAATTAAATTGATTGAAATCAATAAATTAGTTTGCATATCCTTTTGAATTTTTGAAATTATTCTATGAGAAAATAACCTTAGTAATCTGAAATAAATTTTTCTTTCCAATAACATGAATTAGCATCCGACGTTTTAATACTTGAGTTAGAAACACATTTTTATACCATCTAAAATCGACAACATTGGACATCTTAAATTTGTTAATTGTATTTTTGATTTTGTTAATATCTCTTTAAGATTTCTGTAAATTAGTCGATAAATGGACTATTAAAATTTATAGCATCGACACATTTTCTACCATAGGTTGTGGTTGTTGTGGAGGTGGTGCTCTTGGATCTATAACTTGTCCTGGCTGGTGGTTCAATAGGTGCTATTATTCTTTCAATTGTATGTTCTAAAATTTGATTATGGTTTTCTTGAGAAAGGTAATTATCCCACCAATTTTTAATTGTCACGAAAATTTTGATACTATAGCTCCACAAATATTCTTTTGATCCATTCTTTTTGTGGAGCTATAGTATCAAAATTTTCGTGACAATTAAAAATTGGTGGATAATTACTCAAGAAAATGTAAATCAAATTTTAGAACATACAATTGAAAGAATAATAGCACCTCCCGAACCACTAGCAGGACATGTTATAGATCCAAGAGCACCACCTCCACAACAACCACAAACTATGGTAGAAAATGTGTCGATGCTATAGATTTTAATAGTCTATTTATCACTCATTTACAGAAATCTAAAGAGATATTAAAAGTTCAAAAATATAATTAACAAATTTAAGATGTCCAACGTTGTCCGATTTTAGATGGTATAAAGATGTGTTTCTAACTCAAGTATTAAAACGCCCATATGCTAATTCACGTTATTGGAAAGAAAATTTATTTCAGATCACCAAGGTTATTTTCTCATAGAATAATTTCAAAAATTCAAAAGGATATGCAAACTTATTTTATTGATTTCAATCAATTTAATTATGGTGAATTATTTGCATTTATTAAAAAGAAGGTTTAGAATTATGTATGGAATTAAAACTTAGAATAAATATGGAAGACAAAAAGAAGAAGTAGAAATTTTGTGAAGCTTTTGTATTAAAGTATAAAAGCACCTTTAGGTCACAAGAAAATGTTTAAAAATGAAAGATAAGAAATTTAGCAGGAAGATAATCAATACTTTAGAAAAGAAGAAATTTAAAAAGAACAAAAATGCACTTACTGCTTTTAAATGTAGAAAATTGGGTATAAGGCAAGTCAATGTAAAATGAAAAAGAAGATTATTGAAATATTTAAAGATGAAGATATGAGAGACAAAATGATTAATTTATTAATAGAAAATACAGATGTAGACAAAGATAATTTAGATGAATATGAGTCAAGTTTTAAAGAAGAAAAGGATTGTTATTGTATTAATGTAATTTCAAAAGAACATGAAGAAAATTTATTCGACATGATTGAAAAGATTAACGATCCAGATAGTAAAAAGAATATTTAACAAAATTAAGAGACTTAATTTAGAAGAAGATAAACCCAAACAATTCAAACAACCATTTAGTATAACTAAATTATTTGAACAATATCCTCAAGAAAGTTTACTAGAATTAGAAAACTAGATGAAGTAAGAGAAGAAATTAAAACATTAAAATTACAAGTTAAAAACTTCAACAAGATATAATAGAATTAAAAACTAAAGATTTTGAATTAGAAACAAGATTAACATTAAGAAATGAAGCATCTACTTCTAAAGGAAAAGAAATTCTTGAAAACATAGAAGAATTAGATTCAATACAAATTAATAAAGAAGATGTTTAAAATGATTTGCATATTCAAATGATAAGTAGAATATCAATTCAAAATGGTACTATTTTATTAATGTAAAATTCATGATTTTAAGTAACTCTGCTATGATTGATAGTGGTGCAGATGCAAATTGTATTAAATCTGTATTATTCCAACAAAATATTGTCAAAAACTAGTGAAAACTTATAGCAACTAACCGGTACAGATTAACTTAATTACAAGCTTTATATTAAATGTTTGTAATGATGATTATTGTATTAAAATATTTGTTACGTAGTAGACAATATTGCTCGAGATTTGATTTTAGGATTACCTTTTAAATCAAATTACTCCTATGAAATTGGATCGAAGGTATTCATATAAAAATTTTAGGAAAGAAAATTCATTTAAATTCATATCCCTAGACAACAAAAGGAGTTAGATATGATTCAAAAATGTTCTATCTTTAGATAGATAAATCATATAAGTCAAGTCAAGCATCAAATAAGTTATTTAAAAGAAGAATTTTCTTATTCAAGAATTGAAGAAAAATTACAAGATAAAATTAAAGAATTAGAAAATCTTTTATAAAAGAAATTTGTTCAGATACCAATGCTTTTGGTAAAGAAAAAGACATGAGGTATCTTTACTACGACCTAGATTTTTCTGAAAAAGTTATTAAAACTAGAACGTCTTATCCAAATGAGTCAAGAATTACTAGAAGTTTGTACACAAGAAATTCAAACTTTATTAGACAAAAATTGATAAGATCGTCAAAATCCCTTGGTCTTGTCCAAATTTTATGTTATAAACCAAGTGAAAAAGAAAGAGGAGTCCTTAGATTAGTCATGAATTATAAACCACTCAAGAAAGTATTAAAATGGATAAGATATCTAATTCCAAATAAAAGAGATTTACTCAATCGATTAGTCAATGCCAAAGTATTTTCCAAATTTGATATGAAATTTGGTTATTAGATACAAATTGCTAAAAGATAGATGCAAACTGCTTTGCAACTTTTTGGTCATTACTTAATGGAACGTAATGCCTTTTGGATTAAATAATGCACCTTCATAATTTCAAAATATTATGAATGATAATTTTAATCATTATTCACTTTTATGATAGTTTACATTGATGTTGTTTTGGTATTTTCAAAAGTATTGCTAAAGATTTAAAACATTTAGACATGTTTTTCAAAGTGGTGAAGAGAAAATAATTAGTTGTCTCAAGACCAAAATGAAACTATTTCAAACTAAAGTTAGATTTTTAGGACATAATATTCATTTAGGAACAATTATTCCAATTAGTAGAAGTTTAGAGTTTGAAGACAAAGTTCGGATGAAATTAAAGATAAGATTCAACTCCAAAGATTTTTAGAATGTCTTAATTATATTTTAGATTTTCGACTTTTCAAGATTTTTAGAACAAACTATTTTCCTTGATTATCATTGGGTTCCATTCAACAAAGAAAAAGATGTAAAGTAGTATCTTTTGATTCCGATTGATTTAGGTTCGTGAGATATATGACACAATTTAGATGAAAAGGATCCAACTCGTATTGCTTACTCAAAAGCCATTATCAAAAAGATATGTTCTTTTGAAGAATGGGGTAGTCACTCCTTAATCAAACCATTTTCCTCGTAAACTCAATATAAGTGATACACGTATCAAGATTATCTTGAAGCGTGGACTATAGCTTTTACTTTTGTCCATTCAACCACTCATGGTTTTTTATTTTGACAAAACTTTTGCTTCTCAAGTTCCTTCGATTCCAACTGGTTCTACAATTGGTGGGCATATCTCATTCTACCAAAGATATTTATCCTGAGACTCAAATGGCATACAAATTATTCTTTAGGAAAATGAAGGTAGAATTCAAGATTACATGCAACACCTTCAATTCCATGTTCTGCTCAAAGTTCCATGGATATTCTCTAGAGTTACAAACTTCAACAATTTCATCACAACCTCTAACAATGTCTTTGGTAAGAGAATTTAAAATTAATTGGTGAGCTCAAGTATCAATACCTCAACAAATGGTGGCCTCACAAATTCCAAGGTCTGACGATTCCTAAACAGACAAAAATTCAATCACCAACAACTCCATCAGCAGTGTGTGGACCACAATTGGTGGTACCACACACCTATAAAGCGAATGAGACAGTTCAAAGCAAGAAAAGAAAAAGAAAAAGAAAAATTGATAGAAAGCCGATTCTGCACTAGCACAATTATTCCAAAGAGACAAAGAAATTGCATATGACTATGCAGAATTTCAAGAATACTTGCAATTTAAGAAATTCAAGGAACAAGCAAAATTAATGTCTATAAAGTAGTAGGCGTCCTCGGAAGGATCATCCTCGATCCATTCAATGGACCTTAGGTCAAAATCCTTTTGATCTCTAACAAGTTTTTGTTTTACAAGTTTTCAATGAAAAGGTTCTTCAAACCAAACCATACCGGTTACTCAAAGCTTCGCAATTCAGATAATTCAAAAATAGGAACTCGGAAAGAGTCCCTAGACTTTAAGTATTTACAATATTTCCTAAGTAATTCAAAATAGAGAGATAAGCGCATTCAAGAGTACAAAGTTACCAAAATTGTGTACCCTTTCAAGAAAAATCTCAAAAGAAGCAAGATCGAGATTATGCTCAAACACTCAACTGGTGGGTAAATGATTAAAATCGTCAACACGAATTCATGGAAGGTCGACAAGACAAGGAAAACTACTAGCTTTACCTTTTTATTCTCCATTAAAACTAGTTCTAAGAGACATAAAATTACTAGTCAAGAATAACATAGAAAGACTTCTACAATTTCATCTAGATAAGACATTCAAGCTTTGTCAAATGAACCCTTGATGCCAAATTCAATTGATCCGAGGACCAACTTCCTTCACCATGAAGCTAACAAGGCGATCTACATTCAAAAGGTCAAGTGGACAAGTGTTTAAAGCAATTCAAGCATGTGAAGTAGGGTTAGTCAAAAGAATTCTATTTTCCACTCGAAAAGGAATTGGGTCCCAGCACAAGCCTACAAAAGACTTTTCAAAAATAAGATCGGACCATCCGAAACTACAAGAAATTGTCTTTATTAAAAAGTTGGAAGAATATCGAGTCCAGATTCATCAAATCCTTTAGAAAGGACATGAAAGTCAAAGATTACTAATTCAAAGTTGAAAAGGAAACAAGACAAAATCAAAAGTTGCCTACTATGGAAAAATCATTCAAACAAGACAAGAAAGTCATTCAATCAAGATAAGAAAGTCAAAAATGGCAAGAAAGTCAAAAGTTGGTAAAGCCTACTATGTAGGAATCTGACAAATTGGATAAAGAGGAAATGCAAATTGAGAGAAAGCTAGAGGATTTCAACTATAAGAGGGCATCATTCCAAGAAGAAATCATCGTAGTTTTGGTCATCCTTAAGCCTTTCAAAAGTCTATCCTTGTATCCAAATGCTCCCAAAGTATTCCATATCTCCTTTTTTCAAATCTTTACTTTCAAAATTTTAAAGTTTGTACAAGGTTGTTAAACTTGATTTTTACGTAAAATCAGAGAGTCCACAAAATCGGATCGTAAAATTGTAAGATCTTACAAATTAAGAAAATAATATAAAAATATATTATATATAATATCTGAAAAATAATATAAAAACTAGTTTAGATCCAAAGATTTTAAAGATTAGTCATGAAATTAAACCAAACACACACACAAATATATAAATAAAAAAAGGCCCATACAAACAAATCAAGCTTTCTTTCTTGGAGGTGAATAGAGCAATGCATGTAGATTAAGTTCAACAAGAGAATTACTGCAATCGATCAATATAAAAGAACTTCAAGTCAATGTCGATATATACATGCCAAAAATTCCAACTTTATCACTTTAAGTAGATGTGATAGCATTTGACTAGACTCCCACGCATGCAGTCATGCCACCTCCTTATTTTCCATTCTCATGCTTATGAAAAGTAAATTGTGGGTCCTCAAACTTTTACCTCTACCTCTCTAAGAAAACTAAATATTCTTCTAACCTCACTTTCTCAAGCTTTAAAAAAAGCACAAAAGCAAAACAGTATATCTTTGTCAAACAAGGCAAAAGAAAAATTAGCATTAGCGTCACGGTTGTGCCTTAAACATTCACTTAAACTTGAATTGAACAAATCTCATCAATGATATTAAGCATCAATTTTCCTTCCTATAATGTAATAATGTATTAGCATAAGCTTAGGTTGTTAAAAAAAGAAGACAAATTATAACTAATTACGAGCAACAAAGATTTGGAAATTAAGATCCCACATATTGCTTATTGAACTTATTTTGTTCTCGAACATACACTAAAATAGGCTTTACATAACCCAAATAATTATCATTATCATCATCATCATCTTTGTGATTCCATAATTTCGTTTCAAGTATTTATGAAATAAAACATAAGAAGAGAGTAACTATAAAAATCAACAAGTATTTTAGAACCACTAATCTCAATAGCAAATTCAAGTACCCATGAAATGGCAAAACCAAAAATCCAGCAAAAACAATTTGAAGTCGAGAATCCTATAATACAACCCCACAAATGAACAATCCATCGACATGATGAATAAGCACATGAAAATCCCTATATTTTTGATACAATGAAAACATAAAACATCAAAACCCAACATTTAAAAATAAAAATAAAAAAATACCATAGTTGTATTTGCGCACAAAATAAGAAGACAAGCAATTCCTATACATACTCGTAGGATTGGGATTCTTGAAGAAGAAGAGGAACGGGGAACAATAGTAGGGTTATTAGGTTGAGTATTTGGAGAAGCGCTGAAAGTGAAAGAGCCGATGCTAGTGGCAAACCTAGAATCGATCGGAGATGACTTGGGGTTGGAACAAATGAGTAGGCCTTCACGGATGGCGTCGATAGTCTCTCCGCCCAAGGACTTCAAGATCGTGTTGAAATTGGAATTGGATTGGAAATAGTTCTTTGAGTCTAGCTATTAGCACGGAGAAGGAGTGGAATTTCACAGATTATTTAATAAAATGCGATTGAATTTCGCATTTTGGTGGAATCGGTAGAAATGGGCGTTTTTAACGATTTTAAGAGTCCAAATGCGATTTTACTAGGATCTTACCACTTTTCGATTTTGAATACGATCTAAATCGGACTCTTATTTTGGCTCGTAAAACATAAAAATGTGATTTTAACAACCTTGAATTTGTATTTGATTTTCATTTCAAGGAACTTTGTAGTATTGATTTCAATTTCAAAGCATACTCTAGTAAGAATTCCATTCATTTTGAGTGCTATTCATGATTTTACTATTTATAGTTACTATTCATTTTTTTGCTTTCGTTTCACTATTCACTTTTATCTTAATATTTACTATTCATGTTACTATTCACACGTCTTACTATTCATCCATGGTCCTATAAAAATAAATAGTAAATCGTGAATAGTACTCAAAATGAATGAAATACTTATCGTAGTAAGCTTTAAAATTGAATTCTAAATACTACAAGGTTCCTTGAAATGAAACACAAATACAAACTTTAAAATTTTGAAACTTAAATGTTTGAAAATACAAGGAGATATGGAATACTTGGGGAGCATTCGATACAAAGATAGACTTTTGAAAGGCTTAAGGATGACTAAACCTATAGATGATTTCTTCTTGGAATGGTGCCCTTTTATAGTTGAAATCCTCCGCTTTCTCTCAATTTGCATTTCCTCTTTATCTAGCAATTGTGCGATTCTACGTAGTAGGCTTTACCAACTTTTGACTTTCTTACCATTTATTGACTTTCTTGTCTTGATTGAATGACTTTCTTGTCTTGTTTGAATGATTTCTCCGTATTAGACCGCTTTTGATTTTTGTCTTGTTTCCTTTTCAACTTTGAATTAATAATCTTTGACTTTCATGTCCTTTCCAAAGGATTTGATGAATCTGGACTCGATCTTCTTCTAGCTTTTAAATTGAGACAATTGCTTGTAGTTTTGAGGATGGTTAGATCTTCTTTTGAAAAGTCTTTTGTAGGCTTGTCTTTGAGGACCTACTTTCCTTTCCGGAGTGGAAAATAGAATCCTTCTAACTAGCTCTACTTCACATGCTTGAATTTCTTTAAACACTTGTCCATGGTAGTTTTCCATGTCTTGCATCCCACCTTCCTTGAATTCTTGAAGTCTATTGTCATTGTTTACCCACCTTTTGAGATCTTGAGCATAGTCACGATCTTGCTTATTTTGAGATATTTTATTGCAAAGGTAAATGATCTTGGGTAATTTGTTGGCTTGAAATGACCCTATTTCTCTATTTTCAATTACTTGAGCAACGTTGTACAAGCTTGTCTAGGAACTCTCTCAAGGGTTCCTATTTTTGGATTATCCGGTCGTCAAGCTTTGAGTAACTAGTATGGTTTTGTTTGAGGAACCTTTTCATTGAAAACTGCAAAGCAGAAAACTTGTTAGAAATCAAAAGGATCTTGAGCTAAAGGTCCGCCAAATGGATTTGAGGATGATCCTTCGAGAACGCCTTGCTATTTATAGACATTGATTTTGCTTATTCCTTGAATTTCTTAAATTGCAAGTATGCTTGAAATTCTGCATAGTCATATGAAATTTCTTTGTATTTTTGGAATAATTGTCTGTGCAGAATCAGTTTTCTATCAATTTTTCTTTTTCTTTTCATGCTTTTGAACTGTCTCTTTGCCTTTATAGGTGTGTGTGGTACCACCAATTGTGGTCCATGCACTGCTGATGGAGTTGTTGATGCTTGAATTTTTGTCTTGTCTGTGGGATAGTCGTGACCTTGCAAACTGTGAGGCCACCATTTCTTGAGTTATTGATACTTGAGCCCACCACTTAATTTTGAATTCTTTACCAAGGACATTGGTAGAGGTTTGTGATGAAATTGTTGAAGTTTGTAACTCTAGCAAAATATCCATGGAACTTTTGACAGAACATGGAATTGAATGTAATCTTGAATTCTACTTCTGCTTTTCCTAAGGAATAATTTGTATGCCATTTGAGTCTCGAGGAACAAATATCTTGAGAGGACCGAGATATGCCCACCAATTGTAGAACCATATTGGGATCGAAAGAACTTGAGAGGCAAAAGTTTTGTGAAAAGTAAAAAGTCATGAGTGGTTGAATTGATGAAAATAAAAGATTTAGTCCATGCTTCAAGATAATCTTGATGCGTGTATCCCTTATATTGAGTTTCTAAAGAAAATGGTTTAATTAAGGAGTGACTACCCATTCTTCAAAAGAACATATCTTTTGATAATGGCTTTTGAGTAGGCAATACAATTTGGATCTTTTTGTCTAAATTGTGGCATATATCCACCGAGCTGTATCAATAAGGATCAAAATAATACTTCACATCCTTTTCTCAGTATTAAAAGGAACCCAATGACAATTGGGAAAAAGGGTTTGTTCTAAAAATCTTGAAAAGTCCAAAAATCTGAGTTGAGTGAATCGGGTAAGTAAGATTGGTTCTATTATATTTTTAGTAAAGTGTGAAATTGTAGGATTTGGAGAAGTTTGTCCTTGAGTGTTTTGAGATTGGGGATTGACCCTTTGAATTGGAGTTTTTGATATGGTGCTTGAGAGCTTAAGCAAAGTTTAGTGGAGGATAATCGAAAGGAATTGAAATCTATTTGTGAAACCAATGAATTAATCGAAATTTCTTTGAATCTTCTTCTTTCTTCACAAAATTCATTTTGAATTTACTATTAAAAATTCACGAGTTAAAAATCAGCAAACAATTCTCTTCACCTTTAATGTATTCTATATCAAAATTGAATACAAATAGGATAGCTTGCCATTTTGCAAAAATTTGTTTGAAACAATATTTTGAACATCTTTTGTCAAAACATCTTTAATAGACTTACAATCAATACATAATAAAAATTTCTTGTAATACAAATCATTTTGAAATTTTGAAATACATAAAACAATCGAACAAATTTCTTTTTAATAATTGAATAATTTTTCCTAACCCTTAACTTGAGACTTCACTATGGAATCTAACTAATTGTTCGGATGGTTTCTTCTAACTTTTGTTTAAGTATTCCTCCATATCCTATGTCCTGACGGTTTCTACAATCATAAAGGCTTTAGGATGTGAAATGACTATACAAGGAAGGAATCTAACCTTTTGCTTTATTTCTTTAATTATTTGAGTATGGATGTCTGTCCATGATGAAGCATTCTTTTGTAATCTTTGATAAAGTGGATTACACGTTGTCTTAGTTTTGGAAAAAATATGAAATATAATTAAGACATCTAAAAGACTATTGAGTTGATTCTTATCTTTAATTTCATTTGGAAATTTGTCTACAAACTCTAAACTTCTACAAATTGGAATAATTGTTCCTAAATGAATAGTATGTACTAAAAATCTAACTTTAGCTTGAAATAGTTTCATTTTTGTCTTGAGACAACTAATCCATTTCTCTTTGCGATTTGAAAAATATGTCTAAATGTTTGAAATGTTTAGCAATATTTTCTGAAAATACCAAAATATCATCAATATAAACTATCACAAAAGTTGAATAAGGACTAAAAATATCATTTATAATATTTTGGAATTCTAAATGTGCATTCTTTAATCCAAAGGCATTATATTCCATTCATAATGACCAAAGGATCTTGTAAAAGTAGTTTTCTATTTGTCTTTTTCAACAATTTGGATTTGCCAATAACTAGATTTCATATCAAATTTTGAAAATACTTTACCATTGATTAATCGATTGAGTAAATCTCTTTTATTTGGAATTGGATATCTTATCCATTTTAATTCTTTATTGTACGGTTTATAATCTAGGGACTCCTCTTTCGTTTTTAGCTTGGTTCAAAACATAAAAGGATGGACAAGACCAAGGAATTTTGACGATCTTATCAATTTTTGTCTACTAAAGTTTGAATTTCTTGTTTACAAACTTCTAGTAATTCTTGATTCATTTGGATAGGACGAGCTTTAGTTTTAATATCTTTTCAGAAAATTCTAGGTCATAAGGTAAAGATACCTCATCTTTTTCTTTCCCAAAAGCATTGCAAATCTGAGCACATTTCTTTTATAAAAGATTTTCTAATTCTTTAATTTTATCTTGAATTATTTTATCCTTTAATTGTTCTTCAATTCTTGAATAAGAAAATTCTTCTTTTAAATAATTTATTTGATGCTTGACATGACTTATATGATTTTTGCTTGAAGACAAAACATTTTTGAATTATATCTAACTCCTTTTATTGTCTAGCGGATATGAATTTAAATGAAATTTTATTTCCTAAAATTTTTATATAAATACCTTCATGATCCAACCAGAGGAGTAATTTGATTTCAAAAGGTAATCCTAAAATCAAATCTTGAGCAATATTGTCTACTATACAAGAATCATCGTTACAAACATTTAATATAAGCTTGTAATTAACAGTTAACCTCGCCATTAGCTACTATAAGTTTTTCATTGGTTTTTGACAATATTTTGTTGGAATAATACCATATTTAATACAATTTGCATATGCACCACTATCAATTATAGCATGCAGAGTTACTTCAAAATCATGAATTTTTACGTAATAAAAGCAGTACCATTTTTGAAATGATATTCTACTTATCATTTGAATATGCAGATCATTTGAAACATCTTCTTTATTAATTTTTATTGAATCTAATTCTTCTATGTTTTCAATAATTTCTTTTCCTTTAGAAGTAGATGCTTCATTTCTTAATGTTAATCTTGTTTCTAATTCTAAATCTTTATTTTTAATTCTATTATATCTTGTTGAAGTTTTTAACTTGTAATTTCAATGTTTTAATTCCTTCTCTTACTTCATCCGGTTTTTTGATTCCTAGTAAACTTTCTTGAGGATATTGTTCCAATAATTTCGTAATACTAAATGGTTGTTTGAATTCTTTGGGTTTATCTTCTTCTAAAATTAAGTCTCTTAATTTTGTTAAATATTCTTTTACTATCCGGATCATTAATCTTTTCAATCATTTGAATATAGTTTCTTTATTTTCTTTTGCAATTACATTAATACAATAACATTCCTTTTCTTCTTGAACTTGACTCATATTCATCTAAATTATCTTCGTCTACATCTGTATTTTCTATTAATAAATTAATCATTTTGTCTCTCACAACTTCATCTTCAAATATTTGGTAATCTTCTTTTCCATTTTACATTGACTTGCCTTATGTCCAAGTTTTCCACATTTAAAAGCAGGTACCTTTATTTTTGTTCTTTTAAATTTCTTTTTCCAAAGTAGTGATTATCTTCCTATTAAATTTTTAAAATTTCTTGTCTTTTTATTTTTAACATTTTCTTGGGACTTGAAGGTGCTTTTATAGCTTTAAAACCTAAAGCTTCACAAAAATTTCCTACTTCTTCTTTTTGTCTTCCATATTTATTTTGAAATTTTAATTCAATACATAATTCTAAACCTTCTTTTTAATAAATGTGAATAATGGACCATAATTAAATTGCTTGAAATCAATAAAATCAGTTTACATATCCTTTTGAATTTTGAAATTATTCTATGAGAAAATAACCTTGGTAATCCTAAAATAAATTTTCTTTCCAATAAGATGAATTAGCATCTGGACATTTTAATACTTGAGTTAGAAACACATCTTTATACCATCTAAAATTAGACAACGTTGGAAATCTTAAATTTGTTAATTGTATTTTTGAACTTGTTAATATTTCTTTAGGATTTCTGTAAAATGAACTAATAGACAGACTATTAAAAATCTATAGCATCTAACACATTTTCTACCATAGGTTGTGGTTGTTGTGGAGGTGGTACTCTTAGATCTATAACTTATCCTACTAGTGGTTCAGAGGTGCTATTATTCTTTCAATTATCGGTCATTTCTAAAATTTGATTTCTATTTTCTTGAGAAAGATAATTATCCCACCAATTTTTAAATTGTTCAAAATTCTAATACTATAGCTCCATAAATATTCTTTTGATCCATTCTTTTTGCTTGATAAGTTGTTTTGCCATACCCATACCTTGAAACACATTTAATATTTCATATTCAAACATTCCATCTATATTCCATTCATAGACGGAAGTGCCATCATATTGAGATGCATGGAATTTACCTCGTTCTTCAAATTAAATATCTAGGGTGTTGGCCTAGGATAATAATTTCTAGTATTCTTTACATTCCAACTTAATCCTTTATCTTTGTTTGAATTTCTTCTAAATTTTCTTTTAATTTTATTTATTTGAATATCTTGATTCATTATCTAAAAATCCTTTTTCTACTAAATTAATTTTTCTATTTTGGAGTTTTCACTTGAATTATCTTCTTTCACATATTCATCGGTGTCTTCGTATTCACCTAATTGTTCTATTGCATTAATTCTTGAAGTACTAGAGTATTATTTGAAAGATTTAAACACGATAGTTTTGTTGTAATTTTATCTAATAATGCATCATTTGTTTTACTCATACTTTTAATCATTTCCTCTTTTGCTTTAGGAGGTAAACTTCTAGTTTTAAATGAGGTGTACTAATTTCATTTGGAAATGTTGAATCAATTTTCTTAATTGCATTAATTTGTTCTTTAGGAATTGAATCAATTTTTATTGATATATAATCACGATTTGCAATAGTATGTAATATTTGGTTTGAATAATTATTTTGTTGATATACTTTTTAATATCATCTAATACTATCATTTGAGTGACTTCACGACCTACCTTAAAGGGTTGACCTCGATTTCTTTCATTTCCTAGTTGAATCTTAGCGCTTGTGAATGAGGATGAATTGAAGTTATATTAATAGTGTCATTAATTTTCCATTGTTTATATAAATTTGTTTGAACATTTATACTTTTTCTTTGAAAATATTTGAAATATTTTCATTTCTTGAAAAGCAATATTCTAACCATGAAAGTAAAGGCATATTACATCGTAATGTTTTCATATAAGAAATCTGTTGTTCTAATTTATCTGAATTATTTGATCTAAAGATAAAACCATATTTTTATTTGTTTTTGAATTATCAAAAATTTATTGTAAATAATCAAAAATTTATTGTAAATAATCAAAATCAATTTGAAATTCTTTATCAAAATTAATAACATTAATACCCATTTCTATTCTTGTAGGTGACAAGCAAGGTAATGTTACTACTTTTGGAATCGGAGATTTAAATATATATTTTGAAGTGCCTTTAGATATTATCGAAAGATCTTCTTGAATTTTGCAAAGTCCTTTCTGAGAAGAGGAACTAGCTTCTCCTAGTTTTCTAAAGAGTGGAATTTTATTAAAATTTTACCATCATCTTTGTCAATAATATTTTGAATTTGATTCTTTAAATATTTCTTCGATTGAATAGATTTTATTTGAAGTTACGGAGAAATAGTTATTTCATTCCATTTTAAAGTTAAGGCACATAAACCAAAGGGTTATCTGCTGAACTTGTAATAAAATTGTTTCTTCTTTATCTTGTATAGTCATTTTAAATCTTGAATCTATTCGTGAATTCATTAATTTAAAATATACTTGGTAGATTACAATGAAATTTTCCAAAATGTACGAAATTCATTGTTTTGTAAATGAATGTCTAATATTAATGAATCTAAAATAAGTGAATGAAAGATTTCGAAAAGTTTGGAGCACATTGAAATAAATAGTGCCATTACATATATTAGTTTGAATTACTTGTAGTAATGAAGATTTATAACCTTTTAATCATTTATCTCTTAGGGCTAAAAATATAGGAGCGCCAACTCCTCTGTGAACAAGTGGCTTAACAACAACTTGAATCATTCCAAAATGTATATATTGAAATCCTTTTTCTAAATATTTATTTATAGATGCTGAATTTAATAGAGTAATAGTTTGAAATTCTTCATCAATTGATCTAGTTTAGTCATGAGTTTTTATCGAAAAAGCTATTTTGAAATCCAATGATCCAATTTAATAAATGGTTTCAATGTTTTGTGTTGGAATTGTCCAATTACTAGTATTACTACTTGGAAAGTGTAGTTCCTAACTCTAAATTAAATACGTTTGGTAAAAGGTTTGGTGAGGTTTGTAAACCCGTTGGTAAACCAGTGTTAAGGGTGTTCCCAGTAGATGACTCCCCTTGTTCCCCGATCCTAGTCCAAGTCAAAATAGATAATTAGATTACGTTTGATTAAACATGGCGGCTAGACTCGAAAAGATGTTAATGAACACTCAAAGTAGGAATAGATCATCCGATGTAGTTCAAAGTCAAGAACTACGCTTACCAAGTAGTAATACTAGTAATTGGACAATTCCAACACAAAACATTGAAACCATTTATCAAATTGGATCATTGGATTTCAAAACTTTTTTCGATAAAAACTCATGAAGAAACTAGATCAATTGATGAAGAATTTCAAACTATTACTCTATCAAATTCAGCATCTATAAAAATATTTAGATAGATATATACATTTTGGAATGATTCAAGTTGTCATAAGCCACTCGTCACGAGAAAGATGACACCTATACTTGTAGCCCTAAGAGATAAACAATTAAAAGGTTATAAATCTTCATTACTATTAGTAATTCAAACTAATATATGTAATGACCCTATTTAATTCACATGTGCTCCAAACTTTTCGGTTGATCTTTCATATCCACTTATTTTAGATTCATTAATATTAGACATTCATTTACAAAACAATGAATTTCATAGATTTTGTTAAAATTTCATTGTAATATACCAATTATATTTTAGATTAATGAATTCACGAATAGATTCAAGGTTTATAATGACTATACAAGATAAAGAAGAAATAGTTTTATTACAAGTTCAGGCAGATAACCCTTTGGTTTATATCCCTAGAACTTTAAAATGGAATGAAATAACTATTCCTCGAATTTGAAATAAAAGCTATTCAACGAAAGAAATATTTAAAGAACTAAAATTCAAAATATTATTGACAAAGATGATGGTAAAATTTTAATAAAATTCCACTCTTTTAGAAAACCAGGAGAAGTTAGTTCCTTTTCTTCTACAGCAGCTTTTCAAAATTCAAGAAGATCTTTTTTCTGAAGCATCTCCTTTGATAATATCTGAAGGCACTTCAAAATATATGTTTAAATCTCCGATTCTAGAAGTAGTAACATCACCATGCTTGTCACCTACAAGAACAGAAATGGGTATCAATGTAATTACTTTTGATAAAGAATTTCAAATTGATTTTGATTATTGACAAGAAATTTTTGATAATTCAGAAACAAATAAAAAAAGTATGGTTTTTATCTTTAGATCAAATAATTCAAAATAAATTAAAACAATAATGAATTTCTTATATGAAAACATTAAGATGTAATATGCCTTTACTTTCATGGTTAGAATATTGCTTTTCAAGAAACGAAAATATTTCAAATATTTTCAAAAAAAAAAGTATAAATGTTCAAACAAATTTATATAAAAAATGGAAAATTAATGACCCTATTAATATAACTTCAATTCATACTCATTTACAAGCAGTTAAGATTCAACTAGGAAACAGTGAAATCGAAGCTGAACCCTTTAAGGTAGGTCGTGAAGATGCTCAAATGATAGTATTAGATGATATTAAAAAGGTATATCAACAAAATAATTATTCAAACCAAATATTACATACTATTGCAAGTCAGGTAGATTATACATCAGTAAAAATTGATTCAATTCCTAAAGAACAAATTAATGCAATTAAGAAAATTGATTCAACATTTCCAAATGAAATTAGTACACCTCATTTTAAAACTAGAAGTTTACCTCCTAAAGTAGAAGAGAAAATGATTAAAAGTATGAGTAAAACAAATGATGCATTATTAGATAAAATTACAACAAAACTATCAGGTCTAAATCTTTCAAATAATACTCCTAGTGCTTCAAGAATTAATGCAATAGAACAATTAGGTGAATACGAAGACATTGATAAATATGAGAAAGAAGATAATTCAAATGAAAACTCCGAAATAGAAAAAATTAATTAGTAGAAAAGAATTTTTAGATAATGAATCAAAAGATATTCAAATAAATAAAATTAAAATAAAATTTAGAAGAAATTCAAAAAAGATAAAGGATTAAATTGGAATGTAAGGAATACTAGAAATTATTATCCTAGACCAACACCCTAGATATTCAATTTGAAGAACGAGGTAAATTCCATGCATCTCAATATGATGGTATGTCTATGAATGGAATATAGATGGAATGTTTGAATATGAAATATTAATGGTGTGTTTGGTACGTGATTTTGGCATGAGTTTGGAATACTTTAGATTCAAATGGGATATTTGGTACATAATTTTGGGTTTTTGTAACCCACGTAAACCCACCCCTCCCCCTCCTTTTGTGTAAACCCATCCAAATGGGTTTTGGAAGAGCTCAAAAACGACGTAGTTTTGAGCCAAAAGGCTCAAAACTACGTAGTTTAATGATGGAGAAAAAAAAAATTCAGCGCTAACGTGCCGGTATTGATGTGACACGCGCCAATGGGCACGCACCACATGGTAGAGGTTGCAAACCCCCTATGGTTTGCAACCCCTATTTTGCTTATTTTATTTTATTTTTTTTTAAAAATTCACTAAATTATAGAAAATATTTTTCTCTACAAAATGACATGCACCTTGACTATTTTTTGAACAAGATATAATTTATTACATATCATATAATGTGAAATACTAATATTTTTGTTATAATTTTAATATAAAATTTTAATATAAAATCTATTCCATTCTATTACAAAATAATACCAAACAACATAATTATTATCATTCCATTCTATTCCAAACCTTTCCATTCCACAAATCTATTCCATTCCTAAACCCACCATTTATACCAAGCGACACCTAAATGTGTTTCAAGGTATGGGTATGGCAAAAACAACTTATCAAACAAAAAGAATGGATCAAAAGAATATTTGTGGGGCTATAGTATCAGAATTTTTAGGACAATTAAAAATTTGGTGGGATAATTACCTTTCTCAAGAAAACAGAAATCAAATTTTAGAATACACAACTGAAAGAATAATAGCACCTCCTGAACCACCAAAAGAACAAGTTATATATCCAAGAGCACCACCTCCACAACAACCACAACTTATGGTAGAAAATGTGTCAGATGCTATAGATTTTTTAATAGCCTATCTATCAACTCATTTTTTAGCAAATCCTAAAAAATATTAACAAGTTCAAAAATACAATTAACAAATTTAAGATATCCAACATTATCTGATTTTAGATGGTATAAAGATGTGTTTCTAACTCAAGTATTAAAACGTCCATATGCTAATTCACCTTATTGGAAAGAAAATTTTATTTCAGGATTACCAAGGTTATTTTCTCATAGAATAATTTCAAAAATTCAAAAGGATATGCAAACAGATTTTATTGATTTCAATCAATTTAATTATGGTTAATTATTTGCATTTATTAAAAAAGAAGGTTTAGAATTATGTATGGAATTAAAACTTCAGAATAAATATGGAAGACAAAAAGAAGAAGTAGGAAATTTTTGTAAAGCTTTTGGTATTAAAGGTATAAAAGCACCTTCAAGTCACAAGAAAATGTTTAAAAATAAAAAGACAAGAAATTTAAGAAATTTAACAGGAAGATAATCAATACTTTAGAAAAGAAATTTAAAAGAACAAAAATACACTTATCTATTTTAAATATGGAAAACTTTGACATAAGGCAAGTCAATGTAAAATGAAAAGAAGATTATTGAAATATTTAAATATTAAGATATGAGAGACAAAATGATTAATTTATTAATAGAAAATACAGATGTAGACGAAGATAATTTAGATGAATATGAGTCAAGTTCTAAAGAAGAAAAGGAATATTATTGTATTAATGTAATTTCAAAAGAAAATAAAGAAACTTTATTCGACATGATTGAAAAGATTAATGATCCAAATAGTAAAAAATATTTAACAAAATTAAGGGACTTAATTTTGGAAGAAGATAAACCCAAAGAATTCAAAAACCATTTAGTATTACTAAATTATTGGAACAATATCCTCTAGAAAGTTTACTAGGAATCGAAAACCGGATGAAGTAAGAGAAGAAATTAAAACATTGAAATTACAAGTTAAAATACTTCAACAAGATATAATAGAATTAAAAACTAAAGATTTAGAAATAGAAACAAGATTAACATTAAGAAATGAAGCATCTACTTCTAAAGGAGAAGAAATTATTGAAAACATAGAAGAATTAGATTCAATACAAATTAATAAAGAAGATGTTTCAAATGATCTGCATATCCAAATGATAAGTAGAATACCATTTCAAAAATGGTACTGTTTTATTATTGTAAAAATTCATGATTTTGAAGTAACTCTACATGCTATGATTGATAGTAGTGCAGATGCATATTGTATTAAATATGGTATTATTCCAACGAAATATTGTCAAAAAAACTAATGAAAAAACTATAGCAGCTAATGGAAGTTGGTTAACTGTTAATTACAAGCTTATATTAAATGTTTGTAACGATGATTACTGTATTAAGAATATGTGTTACGTAGTAGACAATATTGCTTAAGATTTGATTTTAGGATTACCTTTTTTAAATCAAATTACTCCTATGAAATTGGATCATGAAGGTATTCATATAAAATTTTTAGGAAAGAAAATTTCATTTAAATTCATATCCCCTAGACAACAGAAGGAGTTAGATATGATTCAAAAATGTTCTTTCTTTAGACAGATAAATCATATAAGTCATGTCAAGCATTAAATAAATTATTTAAAAGAAGAATTTTCTTATTCAAGAATTGAAGAAAAATTAAAGGATAAAATAATTCAAGATAAAATTAAAGAATTAGAAAATCTTGTTATAAAAGAAATATGCTTAGATTTGCCAAATTCTTTTTGGGAAAGAAAAAGACATGAAGTATCTTTACCTTACAACCAAGATTTTTCTAAAAAAGATATTAAAACTAAAGCTCGTCCTATCCAAATGAATCAAGAACAAAGATCGTCAAAATCCCCTTGGTTTTTGCCTGGCCTTTTTATGTAATGAATCAGGCTGAAAAAGAAAGAGGATTCCCCATATTTGTAATCAATTATAAACCACTCAATAAAGTACTAAAATGGATAAGATATCCAATTCCAAATAAAAGAGATTCATTGTAATCTCTAATAAAGTGGATTACACTTTTGTCTTAGTTTTGGAAAAAATGAAATATAATTAAGACATCCTAAAAATCTTTGGAGTTGATTCTTATCTTGAATTTCATTCAGAAATTTGTCTATAAGCTCTAAACTTTGATTAATTGCAATTATTGTTCCTAAATGAATATTATGTCCTAAAAATCTAACTTTAGTTTGAAATAGTTTAATTTTTGGTCTTGAGACAACTAATCCATTTCTCTTCACCATTTTGAAAAATATGTCTAAATGTTTGAAATGTTTATCAATATTTTTGAAAATACCAAAACATCATCAATGCAAACTATCATAAAGTTGAATAAGGATTAAAAATATCATTCATAATATTTTGAAATTCAAGGTGCATTCTTTAATCCAAAAGAATTACGTTCCATTCGTAATGACCAAAGAGTATTGTAAAAGCAATTTTGTATCTATCTTTTTCAGCAATTTGGATCCGCCAATAATCGATTTCATATCAAATTTGGAAAACACTTTGGTGTTGACTAATCGATTGAGTAAATCTCTTTTATTTGGAATTGGATATCTGATCCATTTTAGTACTTTATTGAGTGGTTTATAATTGATTACTAATCTAGGGACTACTCTTTCTTTTTCATTGTTTATTAAATAAAGGTCGAGGCAAGAACAAGGGGATTTTGACAATCTTATCAATTTTTTGTATGATAAAGTTTGAATTTCTTGTTTACAAACTTCTAGTAAGCTTTGATTCATTTGGATAGGACATGCTTTAGCTTTAATATCTTTTTTAGAAAAATCTAGGTCATAAGGTAAAGATACCTCTTGTCTTTTTCTTTCCCAAAAAGCATTCGGTAAATCTGAACAAATTTCTTTTATAAAAAGATTTTCCAATTCTTAGATTTTATCTTGAATTATTTTATCCTGTAATTGTTCTTCAATTCTTGAATAATAAAATTATTCTTTTAAATAATTTATTTGATACTTGACATGACTTATATGATTTATCTGTCTAAAGACAGAACATTTTTGAATCATAGCTAACTCCTTCTATTGTTTAGGGGATATGAATTTAAATGAAATTTTCTTTTCTAAAATTTTTATATGAATACCTTCATGATCCAATTTCATAGGAGCAATTTGATTTAAAAAAGGTAATCCTAAAATCAAATCTTGAGCAATATTGTCTACTACGTAACACATATTGTTAATACAGTAATCATTGTTACAAACATTTAATATAAGCTTGTAATTAACAGTTAACCTATCGCCATTAGTCGCTATAAGTTTTTCATTAGTTTTTTGACAATATTTCATTGAAATAATACCAGATTTAACACAATTTACATCGGTACCACTATCAATCATAGCATGCGAGTTACTTCAAATCATGAATTTTTACAAGAATAAACAAGACCATTTTTGAAATGATATTCTACTTATCATTTGAATATGTATCATTTGAAACATCTTCTTTATTAATTTGTATATAATCTAATTCTTCTATGTTTTCAATAATTTATTTTCCTTTAGAAGTAGATGCTTCATTTGTTAATGTTAATCTTGTTTCTAATTATAAATCTTTAGTTTTTAATTCTATTATATCTTGTTGAAGTTTTCTAGCTTGTAATTTTAATGTTTTAATTTCTTCTCTTACTTCATCTGGTTTTCCGATTCTAGTAAACTTTCTTGAGGATATTGTTTCAATAATTTAGTAACACTAAATGGTTGTTTGAATTCTTTAGGTTTATCTTCTTCTAAAATTAAGTCTCTTAGTTCTGTTAAATATTCTTTTTTACTATCTGGATCATTAATCTTTTCAATCATTTCGAATAAAGTTTCTTTATTTTCTTTTGAAATTACATTAATACAATAACATTCCTTTTCTTCTTTAGAACTTGACTCATATTCATCTAAATTATCTTCATCTACATCTGTATTTTCTATTAATAAATTAATCATTTTGTCTCTCATATCTTCATCTTTAAATATTTCATTAATCTTCTTTTTCATGTTACATTGACTTGCCTTATGTCCAAGTTGTCCACATTTAAAACAGGTAAGTGTATTTTTGTTCTTTTTAAATTTCTTTTTTCTAAAGTATTGATTATCTTCCCTGTTAAATTTCTTAAATTTCTTGTCTTTTTTATTTTGAAACATCTTCTTTATTAATTTGTATTATTGAACAATACACATTTTAGGTTTGGAGGAACAACTAGTTGACCTAAGAATTTTTATAGATTTTTTATGTATATTTTTACTTATTCATACCATGGGATGTTGATGACCTTATTTTCTATTCTTTTTTTATGTTATTTGTTCTTTTTAATGTTCATTTTCATTTTACTTTAATTTATTGTAAAATAAATAAATTTTTTTTTATGAGGATGAATACTTTGGATGAGAATAAAAGAGATTGTGTGCATTTAAACAAGGATGAGGGCAAGTGAGACTCAATGGCACATTGATACTTGATGTAAAAAGTGAGTCCAGTTCTCAAACTCTAACCTTCTCATAAGAGTTATACTTTATGTGATTGAACTCAAGTGGCATTCGAGTTAATTTTTCATTTGCATTAGTAATATATCCAATATTAGCTAAAGTTAAAATTGAAAATTGAAAAAAATTCCTTATGATTTTGTTTGCTCTTTTTTTTGTTGTTAAATAAGCAGGAAATAGATAATAATTTTCATAGAATGATAAGTTAGGCCTTTTGCTTTAGAGGTAGACTAATGAAAGCAAGCAAATCATGTAACCAATGAAATTGCTAAACTCAATTTTGTAGTAGAAAAAGTGAGGTGTTGATCTCTTAGAGTAAACTATAGCTTATATAGAAATTTTATTGCCTTCAATAAGTTATTGTGAGCACTTAATTAGGGAACACTAATAACAGTGAGCCTTAGGGAAGAAGGTGATTGTTCTATGTTAATTTTAATACTATGACTAGTAAAATTGTTATTAATGATAAGCTAATATTAATAAGTCCAATTTTCATTAATCTTTTCTACTTCTGTAGAGATTGATGATTAGGAATCCAATGCACACTCAAACATTTATAGTTAATTACTGAATGGGCTAGTGAGAATTAGTTAGTAACACCAAACCATCTGCAACAATATTTGCATCACGATAACAATGCTAAAACAAGACAACCATCCCTATATATCATGAGATTTTGTGAAACCAAACTATCTAGTTCCAAGGTATTGATGACAACCCTCAATACATGTCCACAGTGCATGAATCACATTCGCCTCTAAACTCAAACCTATAATCACATTTTGCCTTCAAGTTTGTGTCATAACCAAAAAAAAATCATAAAAAGAAAACATAAACCATTCATAATCATCATGCAAGATTCCCTCCTCCTTCTCCCTACACCCCCACATGAAGAATCCTTGGATTTTCCAAAAACTGCTTTTGTTAAGCTTCTATCTCACTCTCATGGATATCTCCACTAGACTTGGGTAAGGCTTATAATGACCTATCTTATGCATGTTAGAAAATAATAGGAATTCCACCTCCCAAATCACCCATAGAACATCAAATCTCCTCTCCCCATATCACCAAGCTTTCTTTGCTTTTCAAAGCACCCAAGAAATGAGTGAAGGCACCACCCTCAATGATTTTCTCAAAATAGGCTGAGGGCATGGTTGATTCCATATGGCCAGACACATACACAATTTGTATAAAGTGGCAACTGAGTACATGTGAATAGTGGTAAATCAAGGAGGTTGGCACCAAATGAATAAATAATGTATAAGTTGAGTCGTTTTAAGATATTCATGCATGAAAAGCTTCCAAGTATTGAGCAACCTTGGAAAATGGATACTTTTTCTCCAATCTAATTTGTTCTCTTTGTGTGTTAAGTTTCCTTGAAAGCTTGAATAGTAAAAATGTAAATAGTAAAAATGAATAGTAATTTTGTGAATAGTAATCATGAATAGTAAGCGTGAATAGTGATGTGAATAGTAAAAATCAATATTGTACTCAAAATGAATAGAAAATCAAGATGAATTGAATACTTCATCGTATTAAGCTTTTGAAACTAAGGGTTGGAAATTACAAAGAGGGTGGAATGATTTTGGATACAAATATGGAATTCTAATCTAGATTGAAGAGGTTGTAATGAAGTTGTAAATCAGTTGTCTAAGAAGTTGAGTAATTTCTAAATTGGTTGTGTAAGAAGTTGAGTGCCTTCTTTCATCTTGAGTTTGCTGTATTTATAGATCTTTTTAGGGTAAGATTACTCCATAGGCTTGGTAGCCTTTTTTACTTTTGATTTTTTAGGCTTACTAGCCTTTTGACCTTTTGGCTTGGCTTGAAAACTTTGTTGCCTTGGTTGAATGACTTGTCCGTAGTATGCCTCTTTTGTTTTGAAATGTGTAAAGACTTGGTATGCTTGAATCTTGACTTTTTGGCTTGTTGAATTCTTCGTTTGTCTTGTTCAGAATTTGTTTTTGTTGATTGATGAATCTGAATCCTTATCTACTTCCACTTTTTGAATGAAGACAACCGCTTAGACTTTTGAGGTCGATCTTATCTTCTTTGAAAAGTTTCTTGTAATTATTTGCCGACATGCTTTTAGACTTTCCCACTTCACGTGCTTGAATAGCTCTAATCATCTTTCCATTTCTCACTTTTTGAATGAAGACCGCCCTGATGGCTTCATGGCAAAGGAAATTGATCTTCTAACTCGTTGGATCTGGGTTGTATTGGTGTGCTTGATGAAGCTCAGAATCGCTTATTCTTGAACTCTCATGAGATAGGTCTTCAAAGGTACTGAAACCAACGATCTTGGATCTTTAGGAATTGGTTTGAGTGGAGAATAAAAAGGCAAAGCTGGTAGTTTTTCTTTTCTCTTGTCAAAATGTTCAAAAACTCGCATTTGATGTTCGTGTTTTACCCACCATTTGAGTGTAGCGCATGATCGCGGTCTTGTTTCTTTTAAGATTTTTACTGCAAGGGTAAATACATTTGGGTAATTCTCTGTGGTTGAAATGATCCAATTTCTCTATTTTGAATGATTTGATAACATTGTAAATACTTGAAAGTCTGGGGACTCTTTCAAGTATTCCTATTTTGGATTGTCAAATTCGTCTCAATCAACATCCTTTGAGTAACCAATATGGTTTTCTTTGGGAACTTTTTCATTGAATCCTACAAAATAGAAAATTGTTAGTCAAATGAATCTTTAAGCTAGTGGTCCACCAAATGGTTCTCAAGATGATCCTTCGGATGAATCTGCTATTTATAGATATTGTCGCTTCGAGAGGGCCTCCTAGGTTTATTGAGTTGTCTTGATTGTGACGAGGAAATGATGAATGATACTTTTCAATCTTGTTGGTTCAATAGAAAATCAAGGGAATTTTGAGTATTATATGGAATGGTGTTTGCAATATTCTACTGAATTCATTTTGAAATTCCTGTTAAAAATTCACGAGTAAAAAAATCAGCAAACAATTCTCCTCACCTTTTACATATTTAATATCAAAATCAAATACAGATAAAATAGCTTGCCATCTAGCAAAAATCTGTTTGGAAACTATATTTTGAACATCTTTTGTCAAAACATCTTTTGCAGATTTGCAATCAATACGTAATAGAAATTTTTGATAATATAAATCATCTTGAAATTTTGAAATACATAACACAATAGATAAAATCTCCTTTTTAATAGTTGAATAGTTTTTTCTAGCTCCACCTGCATACACCACTATGAAATCTCACTAGTTGTTTTGGGGAGTCTATTTCTAATTTTTTTTTTTTAGTATTCCTCCATATCCTCGCATCCAAGCATCGGTTCTACAATCATCTTAATTGCTTTGGGATTTGGAATAACTAGACAAGGAAGACTTTTTATTTGTTTTTAATGTCTGAACTATCTTGGTATGTACCTCTGTCCATGCCAGAGGTGTTTTCTGTAATCTTTGAAATAGAGGATTACATTTTTGTCTAAGTTTCGGAAAGAAATCAGAAATGTAATTTAAACATCCTAAAAATCTTTACAATTGATTTTTATCTTTAATTTCATTTGGAAATTTTTCTATAAATTCTAGACTTCTATTAATTGGAATAATTGTTCCTAAATGAATATTATGACCTAAAAATCTTACATTTGTTTGAAATAATTTCATTTTAATAGCAGAAACTACTAAACCATTTCTTTTTACTACTTTGAAAAATATTTCTAAGTGTTTAAAGTGTTTATCTATATTTTCTAAAAACACTAATACATCATCAATATAAACGATCATAAAAGTTGAATAAGGATTGCATGTATCATTCATAATATTTTGAAATTCTGAAGGGGCATTGTTTGATCCGAAAGGCATCACATTCCATTCATAATGTCCAAAAGGAACTATGAATGCAGTCTTATACCTGCACTTTTCAACTATTTGAATTTGCTAGTATCCTAACTTCATATCAAATTTTGAAAATACTTTAGCATTGAATAATCTATTTAATAAATCTCTTTTATTTGGAATAGGATATCTTATCCATTTTAATACCTTATTTAATGGTTTATAATTAATTACTAATCTAAGTACTCCTCTTTCCTTCTCAACTTGATTCATGACATAAAAGTTGGACAAGACTTGGCGTGAACCCTTGGATAACTTGTTCCAAAACTCACTACACAAGTTCTTCCTTGGATCAACCTAATCAAATCTTTCCTTGGAGATGGTATGTTCCTTGAAGGTGGAATAGGTCCTCAACCCCTAGATAACATGTACCTAGAAACCTTGGAATCAATTGATGGATGGAATCCGAATTTCCTAGGGAACAAATCTAGGAAATCAAGAACAACAAACACACAAATTCCGAATTTGTGTAATTTGCAAGTAATTACAGAAACTAGAGAGCAATTCTCTCAAGCTTGTAATGTCAAGAACCAAATTTTCATTTCATCAAATCTGCCCTCAAGAATGGCCGACGGCCACTATAAAGATACAAGCTAGGGTTTACAAATTAGGGTTGCACAAGCTAGGGTTTCTTTTAGGGCCAAATGGGCTACATGACTCTTTGGGCTACATGACTCAATTTACTATATAATTAAAACTAAACCCATTAACAAGACCCAATTACACTTAGTACATTAATAAACATGGTCTTGTCAATCTTGGTCTTCTCCCCATCCTTTTGGGCCGTTTGGATAAGTCCATTCAAGGCTTTCTTCATTTTCTTTGTTCTAGCCCTTGTCAAGTGGATCCGAGCTTGTTCTGGAGACATTGCTATTGACATCATGCTTCGGGTTCGAAGTCTCTTCAATGCTTGTTGGATTCATATCAGTCCCCCCTTCTTCGAAAGGATTCGTCCTCGAATCCAGATCATCATAATCTGCAATGTCAAAAGGAGACAACTCAGCAACGTTGAAGGTAGTACTTACATTGTACTTACCTGGAAGGTCAATCTTGTAAGCATTGTCTTTGATTTTTGCGACAACTTGTAAAGGTCCATCTCCACGTGGATGCAATTTTGCCGATCTTTGTATCGAAACCTTCATTTGCGCATATGAATCCACACCCAATCTCCGGATCAAAGTGAATTTCTTTCGACCCGTTGGCATTTGAGCATAGGATTCATTCCTCTTCTCAATATTCAACCGAACTCGCTGTGTAACTTTTGGACAAAGTCACTGCGCTTGCCATCTAAATTGTGACGACCATTTAACTAAAAGATCTTCAACTTGCCGTTGTAGCTCTTTAGTCTCTTCAGGGTTGGACCGATATGCTGGTCTATTTGGTATGTTTGTGCCCGGTATGAAGTGAATTTGATGTTCAATTCCTCTTTTGGGTGGTAATCCGACGGGCAACTCGTCAGGAAATACATCTTGGAATTCCTGCAATATGTTAGAAATCTCAACCGGTAGGTTGGATGGCAAGTCAGCACTAAGTAGAACATTAGATTCACAACAAATAAGAAGAAACAAAACAGGATTAGTATGCAGACAATTATCAACATGTCGCACATTTGCATAAAAATTCGGTTGTTTCTTATTTACTTGAGTCACTCTCTTTCTCAATGTGTTCTACTTCATTTAACTCATATTGCTTAGGTTTAGAATTTTCAAATTTTCCTTCTTTTCTCACGGGTAGTGTAATTCAATTTCATCATTTGCCCAAATTCGCCTTTTAAATGTAATTGAGATTCATAAACTTGAGTAGGCGACAAAGGTAGTAAAGTAGTTTTTCTACCATTAACAAAGAAAGTGTACCTATTACTTCGTCCACTGTGGGAAGCATCCCTGTCAAATTGCCAAGGTCTACCAAGCAATAGGTGACCAGCTTGCATAGGAGCCACATCACACAAAACTTCATCTTTGTATTTGTTGATCAAAATTTTACCAAGACTTGTTTTGTGACTTTCACTTCTCCACTCATTGAACCATTGCAACGTGTATGGATGTGGATGCCAAGTGTGGGCAATTTTAGTTTATCTACAAGCAAAGTCGAAGCAATGTTAGTACAACTACCACCGCAATAACAAGTATACATACCTTCTCATTGATGGTGCATTTAGCGTGGAAGATATTCGCGTTGAACATTGTTCTCCTCTTTAACTAACATTTAAAGATCGCATAGTCACCAAAGATGGTCCTTCATCAGGGCCAAAAACATCTTCATCAGATTCCCCATTTTCTACAAGGGCTGGCATATCATCATAGTCACTTTCATGTTCACTCTCACTTTCGATCGTGCCATCACCTCTGACAACCATAATTCGAGCATTAGGACACTCTCGTGCATAATGTCCCTTGCCTTGGCACTTGAAGCATGTAACCTCCCTGGCTGGTTTTCTCACTTCACTTGATTTCTGAGTGTTTGGAACCACGGTTGGAGTAGTGTTTGAGGTACTAGGAGTTGCGGCCTTTTTGAAGTCGGTACTTAAATCTTTCTTAGGCCATGTAGACTTCAAGGTGTCTGAATTTGAAGTCTGTGGGGTTGAAAAGGTTCGGACACCCCTCTCCTTAAGCTGCCTCTCAGCTTTCATTGCCTTGTGATACATCTCATTGAGATCTTCATACTCTTGCATCTCTACAATGTGGGCAATATCCTTCCTTAGGCCTCCTAGAAATCGAGCCATAGTAGCTTCACTGTCCTCCTGAATGTTGACTCGAAGCATAGTAGTCTCCAACTCTTGGTAATAATCCTCCACAGTCCTACTTCCTTGGGTGATCTTTTGTAACTTGTTGAACATCTCCCTGTAGTATTGGTGTGGAACAAATCGCTTTTTCATGAGCTTCTTTAATTCATCCCAAGTACGAACAGGCCCTTCTTCATCACGCCTCCTTTCGGCCTGAATTTTAGTCCACCAGTTACGGGCGTATCCCGCAAATTCAACCACAGCTAGCTTGACCTTCTTTTCCTCCGAATAATTGTGCAATCAGAAAATACTTTCAATTTTATCAGACCATTCAAAGAAAGTTTCAGGATCTTGCTTACCAAAAAATTGAGGAATTTTCATTTTAATACATCCTAAATTGGAATCAATTCTAGGAGTACGGTATTGACTTCCCTGAAATGCCTCAAAGGCTTCGTCATCATTGTCATTGCCATATGTGGTCTTTGAAGAACGAGAGGATTCGCTCTCTCGGCCTTTGAGCTCTTTGACTTCCTGTTGCAAACCTGAAACCAAAGTGTAAAATTTTGCTAACATCTCCTCATAGGATTCCTTAGAACCCGGTGGTGGTGGCGGTTGCCTCTCCATTATAGCTGTAAAGGTTAGCAAAGAAAATAAAACAGTTTATAAGTCCTCACTTCCCTTCCCAATTCCCCAAATTCACTCACCAAGTGTTTGAGTACTCTCGGGCTTGTATAAGTGAAGGGACGGATTCACACCACTCAATTTGCTCTTCCGTTTCTATTCTTACTCAAACAATGTTACACAAAGGAATTTACAACAAGTTGATGCAGTTGGACAATGAGATTAGAATGAATTCTAAGGAACCAATGAAAACAGTACCAAAGTCAATGAAAACAGTACCAAAAATACAAGAATTCAATTTTTTTGGTAAGGAATTTGGACAAACTGAATGCAAAAACAGAATCTACACGAAAAATCAGTGAGACACACAAAATTTCAGAATTTTCGGACCACAACTCAATATTACACAAAGGAATTTACAACAAGGTGATGTAAGTGGACAATGGGATTAGAATGAATCTAAGGAATACAATGAAAACAGTACCAAAAACACAAGAATTCGAATTTTTTTGGCAAGGAATTCGGACAAACTGATTGTAAAATCAGAATCTACACGAAAAATCAGTGAAACACACAAAATTTCAGAATTTTTGGATCACAATAATTTCAGAATTTTCGGATCACAATTCAAGACACTTGAACAAAGGAAATTTGGACAAAGTAGCTTGCATTAGTGATCGGTTTCAGCCCTTCCAAATTCTGGAATTGATCAAGGACTTTTCTGGGTTCAAAATATGGTAGAAGGGATGTATTTGGATAAGTAGAAGGCTAATCACAAACTGCAAACAATCCAAAGTACAATCGGAAAAATGTAAATCTGTTTTTCCGAAATCAGAAAAGGATTTTTGGCATGGTAACTTCAAAAGGTCATAACTTTCTACTTCGATGTCGGATTTTGCTCCGTAAGTACTCAAATCGAAGCTCTCGGAGAGATCTACAAGCAGACGGCCAAAGGCGGTCCGTTGGGACTTTGGGGGTCAAAAGATAACGCTAAGACCACCTACTGTCCGCCTCAAATTTTCTGCTCAAGTTCCAACAAAGAACTTGATTTTTGCCACAACTACTTACTGTCCGATTCTCTCCTTTTTTTTTTTTTTTTTTAATCTCCTTTTTTTTTTTTAATCTCCTTTTTTTTTTAATCTTATCAAGGCATAAACAACAATTGGATCAGCACAGCAATTTTCTTCTTTTTTTTATTTCAGTAAGGCATAAACAACAATTTCAGCCGCAAGGTATGGATTCATCAAGAAAGCAAAGGTACGGTTTTGGCTAAGATTTGGAAGCAAGCCGAAACCAACACATCAATACAAAAACAGAATTTGCTTCATCAATACAAGAACATACCAATGATGATGATATTGTAACAACAAAAGATTGAGGATATAAAGAGCATACCAATGATGATGATATTCAAAACAACAAGAAGATTGAGGTGATAAAGAACATACCAATGATGATGATTTTTTTGTACGGTAAAAGAAAAGATATGAACAAATTGGGAACCAAGATCGCTCGATACCAAAACTGGCGTGAACCCTTGGATAACTTGTTCCAAAACTCACTACACAAGTTCTTCCCTTGGATCAACCTAATCAAATCTTTCCTTGAGATGGTATGTTCCTTGAAGGTGGAATAGGTCCTCAACCCCTAGATAACTGTACCTAGAAACCTTGGAATCAATTGATGGATGGAATCAATTTCCTAGGAACAAATCTAGGAAATCAAGAACAACAAACACACAAATTCGAATTTGTGTAATTTGCAAGTAATTACGTAAAACTAGAGAGCAATTCTCTCAAGCTTGTAATGTCAAGAACCAAATTTTCATTTCATCAAATCGCCTCAAGAATGGCCGACGCCACTATAAAGATACAAGCTAGGGTTTACAAATTAGGTTGCACAAGCTAGGTTTCTTTTAGGGCCAAATGGGCTACATGACTCTTTGGGCTACATGACTCAATTTACTATATAATTAAAACTAAACCCATTAACAAGACCCAATTACACTTAGTACATTAATAAACATGGTCTTGTCAATCTTGGTCTTCTCCCCATCCTTTTGGGCCGTTTGGATAAGTCCATTCAAGGCTTTCTTCATTTTCTTTGTTCTAGCCCTTGTCAAGTGGATCCGAGCTTGTTCTGGAGACATTGCTATTGACATCATGCTTCGGGTTCGAAGTCTCTTCAATGCTTGTTGGATTCATATCAAGACTAAAGAGACTTTGAAGGTCTTATTAATTTTTATCTAATAATGTCTTAATTTTTTGCTTGCAGGTTTCTAATAATTCTTGATTCATTTGAATAGGCCTAGCTTTTGTCTTAATATCTTTTCTATGAATCCTTCTTCGTATGTAATTCTACCTCATGTTTCTTTCTATCCCAAAAGCATTAGGTAGATTTGCACAAAATTCCTTTTAAACTTATCTTCTACTTCAATAATTTTCTTTTGATTCTATTATCTTTTAATTTATCTTCTATTCTAGCATATGAATTTTCTTCTTTAAAAATCCTATTTGACTTTTAATATGACTAATATTATTGATTTGTTTAAATATTGAACACTTCTAAATTAAATCTATTTTTTTCTGTGTTTTAGGAGAAATAAAGTTGAATGAAATCTTCCTACCCATGATTTTTGTATGAATACCGTCATTATCTACTTTGATAGGATTAACTGATGTAAAAATGGTAATCCTAGAATTAAATCATGAGCTATATTTTCAACTACATAACATAAATTTTTAATACAATAATCATCATTGCATACATTTAATATTACTTTATGTTTGACTTGTAATCTACTTGAATTTCGCTAATAAACTCTCATTAGTTTTCTAGCAATATTTTGTAGGAATTATTCTGCTTTTAATACAATTTGTATCAACACCACTATCTACCATAGCAAATCTGTGAGTTTGAAATCATTTATTCCTATTGTAACAAAACAATACCATTTCGATACTCTATTTTATTTATCATTTGAATATACATTTTATCCAAACTTGTTCATTATTTATTTGAATAGAACTTAGGTCTTCAATATCATTTATAACTTTTTTCCTTTGAAGAACTGTCTTGAGTAGTTCCATTTTTACTAAACTTATTTTTGTATCTAATTCTAAATCTTTTGTTTTTAATTCTATTATATCTTCTTGTAATTTTTAACTTGTTCTTTTAATTTTTAATATCTTCTTTGACTTCATCCGGTTTCCTAATTTCTAATAATCCTTCATTTGGATATTTATCTAATAATTTTGAAATACTAAATGGTTCTTCAAACTTTTAGGTTTTTCTTCTTCTAATATTAAATCTCTTAATTTTTCAAATATTCTTGTCTACATGTTTTATCATCTATTTTTTCTATCATTTCAAATAATGTTTCTTTATTGCTTTTGAAATCACATTAATACACTTACACTTTTCTACGCTTTCTAGACTTGAGTTTGAATCTATATCATCTTGAATATTATCTTCATCTATATCTGTTTCTTCGATTAATAAAGCTATCATTTTCTTTTTAATTCTTCTTGAAATATTTCATTTATCTTTTCTTCATTTTACATTGATTAGCCTTGTGACCAAACCAACCACATTTCCAAAGAAGTTATTGAATTATTATCATTAGTATCTTTATTTCATATCCTTTATATTTCTTCTTTTTATACTTTTTATAATATTGATTATTATCATAATTCTTTTGTTTCTTAAATTTTGAATGTCTTTTATATTTTTCTAATTTTCTATTTTGAGTCAAGGAGCTTTAATTCCTTTAATGCCAAAAACTTCCCAAAAGTTTCCAACTTCTTGTTTTTCTCCCATATTTATTTTGAATCTTTAATTGTACATAATTCTAATCCTTCTTTTTAATAAAAGCAAATAATAGACCAAAAGATATTGTATTTAGAGCCATGTAATCATTTCCTACATCTTTTTGCAATTTAGATATTATTCTTTGTGAAAACAAAGTAGGTAATTCTATAATGAATTTTTCTTTCCAAAAAGGAGAATTTGCATCATTTCTTTTTAATACTTGAGTAAGAAATACATCTTTATACCATCTAAAGTCTGACAAAGTTGGACATCTTAAATTACTTAACATAATCTTTGAACTAGCTAAAGCCTCTTTTGGGTTATCTATGAAATGAACTAAAATTGTAACTATTGATTGATCTCGATTCGATTGTTTTTCTATAACAAATGTTTTTGTTACATCTGCATTTGTTTTTTCTACTTCTACTTCTGTTGTGTGATTTAATATCTGTTGTTTTCCTTCTAATGTTAACAAATTATCCCACCAATTTTTTAATTGTCCTAAAAATCCTACTATTAATGTTGTTGCAGTATTAATCTTTGTTAATCCTAATGTTTTGTATGCCGTCTTAGCCATTCCCATTTTTCGCAATGTATTTAATATTTCATATTCTGATTTTCCATCTATATTCCATTCATAAACAAAATTGCCATCATATGAACTTGTTTTGAATTGTTTTCTTTCTTCATATTGCATATCTGGGGGTGTAGGTCTAGGATAATAATTTCTTGTATTTATTGAATTCCAATTTCTATAATTTTTCTGTCTTCTTATCCTATTAATTTCTATTTCTGAATTATCTCTAAATTCTTGTTCTACATTATTAATCTTTTGTACTTCTGAGTTATCTGATTCTTCACTTGAATTTGAATTATCATCTGATTCTGTCATTTTTCCTCCTGTTTCTAAACAATTAATTCTATTTTCTGAAGTACTAGCTTATCACTTTGAATACTTTGAGTTATTCTATTTATCAAACTATTTTGAATTTTATTTCTAATTAAATCTTCTTCTAATTCATGAGAAATGCTTCTTGTTTTGAAATGAGGACTAGCTATTTCATTTGGAAATTTAGGGTTTTCTTTAGGAATTGAATCTATCTTAGTAGACAAAAGTTCTACTTGATTAGCTATAGTATGTAATATCTGATTTGAATAATTGTTTTGTTGATAAACTTTTTTAATATCATCTAATACAACATTTGAATTTCAATATTCTACCTATCTTAAGAGGACTTGGTTCTATTTCCTGTTGATCAACTTGAATTTTTACAGGTTGTAGGGGTGGATGTATTGCAATAATAACTTGATTATCATTAATTTTCCCTTTTTTATACAAATTAGTTTGAACATTAATATAACTTTCTTTGAAAACATTGTAAATACCTTCATTTCTTGAAAACCAATATTCTAACCATGAAAGTAAAAGAATATCACATTTCATATGTTTCATATAAGAAATCCATTCTTCTTTTAATTTTTCTTGAATAATTTGATCTAATGATAAAAACAAATTTTTCTTATTATTATTCTCATTTTCAAAAATCTCATTTACATATTCAAAATCTATTTGAAATTCTTTGTTTTCAAAAGTAATAACATTAATTCCCATTTGTGACCTTGTAGGTGACAAAGGGGGTGAACTAACTATTTCTGGAATAGGAGATTTGAATACATATTTTGAAGTGCCTTCTGATACTATCGATGGTGATGGTTCAGAAAACGATCTTCTAGGGAAATTAAAATTGTTTGAAGAACTTGTTCCTTTTCTAAATGAATTGAATTTTAATACAATTGTGCCATCTTCTTTTTCTATAATATTGTTAATTTCTCTTCTAATTATATTTCTAGAAGGTTGAGTATTTTGAATTTTGAATTATTTAGGAATTATAATTTCATTCCATTTTAATCTTTTAGGAATAAAAACAGTTGGATTATCAGCTTCTACATGTAATAAAACAATTTCTTCTTTTAAAGTCGATAACATGTTGAATCTAGTATTTATTTGAGAATTCATTAATCTAAAATAAACTCTGTAAATAATAGCAAAATTTTTACAAAATTGTTCAAATACATCATCTTGTAAATGAATATCTAATATTATTGAATCTAGTATTAATAGATCTGTTAAATCAATAGAAAAGTTTGGACAACAATTGAAATATATTGGACCATTACAAACATTAGTTTGAATCATACTTAATAAAGAAGTTTTATATCTTTTAATCTTTTATCTCTTAACACTAAATAAATTGGAGCATCTACACCTATGTGTACTAATGGTTTAATTGCTACTTGAATCATACCATAATGAATATATCTATAACCTTTGTCTATATATTTTTAATTGAAACTTTATTTAATAAAGGAGTTGTTTGAAATTCTTCTTGTAAAGAAATTGTTTCTTCATGAGTTTTAATTGAAAAGAAATTTTGAAATCTAAAGAACTTATTTTATATATGGACTCTATACTTTGCTCTAAATTAGACCAATTTGAATAATCTAAAAGCATATGAATTTCCTGACTGCACGACGCCGAGTTACTATTCTATCTTGTGTATTCAAAAACACTTTTCTAAATCTTGCTGCCATGTCTAATATAACATAATCTAATTGTTTACACTTGATGTCAAGTTAAGATTGGGAACACGGAGCACCCTACTTGGAACACCTCACACTCGAGTTTACCAATGGACTTACTAGGCTCACCAAACCGCTTGCCAAACCTATCTTAATCTTTATTGGTAAAGTCTTAAATTAAGGTTATGTTAAACACTTAAACTTAATTTAAATTAATGCTTTATAAACACCCAAAACAAACAAATAGTGGCTCGATACCATAAAGGGTAGGACTGTGTCATTACTAGTGATTAAGCTACAAAGACCATGAATAGTAAAAATGTGAATAGTAAAAATAAATAATAATTATGTGAATAGTAATTGTGAATAGTATAAATGAATATTGTACTCAAAATGAATAAAAAATCAAGATGAATTGAATACTTATTGTATTAAGCTTTGAAATTGAAATCTGAATACAAGAAAGATCCTTGAAATAAAACCTGAAAAACTTAAAACTTTTTAAACTAAGGGTTGAAAATTAGAAAGAGGGTTGGAATGATTTTGGATACAAGAGTTTCAAGAAATTCTAATCTAGATTGAAGAAGTTGTAGGAAGTTGTAATTCAGTCTAAGAAGTTGAGTAAGTTCTAAATCGGTTGTGTAAGAAGTTGAGTGCCTTCTTTCATCTTGAGTTTTTGTATTTATAGATCTTTTTGGGTAAGATTACTCCATAGGCTTGGTAGCCTTTTGACTTTTGATTTTTTAGACTTACTAGCCTTTTGACCTTTTGGCTTGGCTTGAAGACTTTGTTGCCTTGGTTGAATGACTGTCAAGTAGTATGTCTCTTTTGTCTTAAAATGTGTAAAGACTTGGTATGCTTGAATCTTGACTTTTGGCTTGTTGAATTCTTCATTTGTCTTGTTGAATTTGTCTTTGTTGATTGATGAATCAATCCTTATCTACTTACACAATTTGTATAAAGTGGCAACCGAGTACATTTGAATAGTGGTAAATCACGGAGGTTGGCACCAAATGAATAAATAATGTATAAGTTGGGTCGTTTTTGAGATATTCATGCATGAAAAGCTTCCAAATATTGAGCAACCTTGGAAAATGGATGCTTTTTTTCTCCAATCTAATTTGTTCTCTTTGTGTGTTAAGTTGCCTTGAAAGCTTGTGAAGTAAATAACTAGGCTTTGAGCGACCTTAGAAAATGGATGCTATTTTATTCACTATAATTTGTTTACTTTGTGTGTTAAATTGTCTTGATAATTTTTTAATGTAATAATTTGATTCTCTTAACTCGAGAATGAGTAAATGTTCGAGTTTGGGAGAATTTAATGAGAGTGCAAAAACACTCTCTAAATGAACGCTAAAATAGGAGTTTTACATTATTTATTGAGATAAATAGATGATAATTATGTTTTTTCATGTGTTTTTAGGTACAAATATTCCACTAACATAAAGAAATAAAAAAAAAAGAGTAAATTTGAAGAAAATTCTATTAGTTGTGCAACTTGAAGTTAGATGGTGCTTAAATAGACAAATGGACAATTGAGAGGCTAGGCTTTAATAAAATGTATCTTCTTTTCTACACAACCCAATGAGAAAATTTTAGATTCTAGGGAAAGCTAATTTTAATGTACTTGAATATTGATGTTTTAATTTTTCCTGCAAATCAGCTAGCATTGAGGTCAAAATCAATATCAAAATGACAATGTGACTCACTAGGCTGAACTAACACATTTTAGGGGAATTGCTATATTTAGAGCTACACAACAAGTCCAATTTTAGTGAGTCTTGAAGCATTGGAAAGCTAAGAGAAAGAGGTACAACTTTTGTGAATACGTCAAAGACTAATTTTGCACCAATGCACAAAACTAATAACAGAGTGAGCAAAGGGAGAGTTGAACTTGGTCGTGCTGCCAACGCAATTGAGGTCATGTGAGCTGTCTAACTAAGCCCAAGATTGGTAACTTAATCAACCATTTTCACTATTTGACCTCTCTTGACCCTTTTTCTTGGACGTTGACCACTTTTAATAAATCCAATAAATCTAACTCTCATAAAAATTCCTCTTTAGGTCATTTTGTGATAGATTCTAGACTTTGGAATCCTAAAATCCTAGCCTTCTCAAGAGCTCTAGTGTCCACATATAATTTCATCCATAGTCTAGGGTTCTTGTCAGCTTTGAAACGGGTAAAAAAATATCATTTTGGAAGAAATTGTATATTGGGTTGAAAATTAAGTCTTGAGCCAGACTTATTATTTTTAGTGGGCTTCTTTTTTCATTGTAAAATTTAATCATATATTTTATTTATTCAATTTGGTATTTCTTTTCATAGCTATGTATGGCTAATTCTTACAATCTCTAATATTTGATGATAGGTCATTGATATTTTCCTTATTGTATTAATTTACTGATGGGTGTGGATTAGGCTATAAAATGCAACACAAATGTCACAATTAATCAAGTAATAAAACCCATATGCACACAACTAAGAGCAAGTATACTCTTGTCATTTTATTGTAGAAGTAGAGTTGATCCCATGAGAATGATGTTACTTTGAGGGGTTTATTCTTTACTAGAAGCTAGATTGCACTTCAAATTGCTGAAAGCAACAATTATGCCATGATGAAATAAAGAAAATTGAGTACAATTAACAATAGAAAAACAAGAGAAAGCTAAAATTTTCAATTAAATCTAAAATATGGAACCAAGAATGATGGATTAATCCTAAGAAGTGATTAGTGTTATCTCTATTTCTCTCCAATTTTGCAATTTAGCTATGGGATCATGCACTTAGAATAGAATGATATGGCTTATTGCTTACAAATACCCTATATATTCCTTTGCTAGGAGTACTATAATTCCAATAACAAAGGTCTAAACTTAGTGAAGATCAAGTGATCAAACACAAGCACAAGTACATACAACTCATGAGACCTACATAAATATGATTCTTAAGTGAAAGCCTATCATTGGACATTAATATGCATTACAATAACATAATTCAATACAAAAAGTAAAAATATCTACAGCTCATCATCAATTCTTAGAGGCTATAAGAATTTACCCACTCATAGCAATGGAAAGATACATTGAGTTGAACAATTAAAACATAAGGGTAAAGTTTAGAGTGAAGCAAACTTCCCTTTATTAAAAGACTAACTCCACACTTAGTTTTCAAACCAAAATCATATTTCTTCCAAAGTAGAGTTTTTCTTCAAAACTCATAATAACCTTATGTTAAAGCTGGATTTCTACACACAACCCTAGCCCTCTTACAGTGGCTAGGGTTCTAAGAGTTTCTAAACTCCAAACTCTATTCTAATGATTTGAAGATGAGTTTTTATTGGAATTAGAAATACTAAACTCATTACAAGTTGTCAAGGACCAATAAAAAGTTTCAAGAGAGGTCAAAGGATAAAAATTTACAAAATTGGCCACAATAGTCAGATAGAGTTGTGAGAGTTGCAAGAGACCAAGTCCAACTCTCTATTTGTTCTTGAGTTCTTAGTTCTATGAAGTAAGGCTGTATTTGGTTGATGTTTTGAGGCCTTGTTTTGATAGAATTAGGCTTCAATTTTTTCACAATAGTTTTATTTCTTCCTCTTACCTTTCTAATGGTTTAAGAATCATTGAAATTGGACTTATGTCTCTCCAAATATGACCACTTTTCCAAAATGTGTCAGCCGGTTGAGCTATATTGTTACTTCAACCTCAATTTTGACCTAGATGCGAGCTGATTTAGAAGAAACTGAAAACATTAACATTAAATTACATCAAAATAAGTTTCCATATCATAATATATCTCCTCATTAAGCCTTGTATAAGGGGAAAAACACTTTATTGAAATCTAACCTCTTGTTGCCTATTGACTATTCAAGCACTATCTTCCTTCAAGTTACACCATTAATTGAGTGTTCTCAAATTTGGTACATTTCTTGACTTCTTTATGCCTCTAGAATGTTTCTACCTATAAAACACAACAAAACAAAATATTAATGCATGTTTATCTCAATAAATAATATAAAATTCCTAGTTTTAGGGTTCATTTAAAGAGTGCATTTGCACTCTCATTATTTACATTATGGGCAAGGCATATTAATGTGAAATAGTAGGTTTTAATTTAACAATCATGCAATTTATGTATGCCTCATGAGCTTTTTCAAATGCTTCTTTTGTTTGATTATGTAATCTGCATCAAGTTTAGACCTTTGTTATTGGAACCATACCACTTTCACCATAGGAGTATGTAGGGTGAATTGGTAAGATCTATATTATCAATGTGTTTTATTAAATGATATAGTAGACTAGAAATATGACCTATACCATTTCATTCTACTGACAATGAATAGAAGTTAGAGCCAAAAAAAACAACTTCTTTAAATGCATGACCCCATAGTTAAATCACATAATGAAGAAGAAAGAGAGACATCCCTAATCACTTCTTAGGGATTAATTCATCTTTATTGGTTCCTAATTCTAGTTCTAGTTGTAAAATTTAAGCCTTTTCCCTATTTTCCATCTTCTCGATTTTAATCATTTTCTTCTACTTTAATATAGCATAATTGTAGTTTTTAGCTATTTAAGTTACCTTATAGTTTCTAGATAAAGAATTAACCATTCAAAGTAATAATATCCTCAATGGATTGACACTACTTCCATAATACAATGATAAACACATTCTTGTACTTAGTTATGTGGATTTAGATTTTTATTATTTGATATATCTGGTTTTGTACTGCAGTTTTATATCATAATATGCAACAATCAAGTTTTTAAAAAATCGAGGTTTCTTCTACCAAAGCTTGAAAAAACACTCTTACTTAGCTCAAAGATGTAATTTTGTCTTTAAAAGTACAAAAGTTGTAAAAATTACCCTCCAATGGATAGTTATAAGAGTTTAGACTTATAGGCTTCATAACAAGTTGTCTAAAATGGCACAAAAGGGTCAAAATGATAAAAGAAATCACAACTACAACATGGCTTCTCATGATTTTGTGCACCGATACTTCTTTTGGTCTACCTTTTGAGGCTTCTTGAGGTAGAATTAAGCTTTGACTTCTACATCAAAGCTGTAGATGTTTCTCTTACCTTTTCAACGCTTTAAGAATCATTGAAATTTAATTTTTCTATCCCAACATATGGCCATTCTTCTAAAATGTAGTCATTAGCCAGCCTCATCATATCTTCATTTTGTTCTAGTTTTAATCTAGATACCGGTTGTTTTAAGAGAAACTCAATACATGAGTCTTGAAGTACAATCAAAGAGCTTTCCAAAGTATCTAAAATCTCCCCATTTAATTTTTTGTAAAAGAAAAAAAAAATACTCTTTTGAAATCTAACTTCCAAACTATCCCTTTTCAATGTTCAAGCACTTTTTGCCTTTAAGTTGCACGATTGATGGAATTTCTCAAAATTGATTATTATTCTAACTTCTTTATGCCTATGAAATTCTTTTTACCTAAAAGCACATGAAAACACAAAATTATTTTCTATTTAACTCAATAAATGTTATAAAAATATTATTTTAACTCCATTTAGATAGTAGCTTTTGTACTCTCATCAAATTCTTCTTAACAAGAACCTTTACTCATTGTTAAGTAAATAGTGTTGAATAACAAGTTAAGATATGTTGAATCATGGATTACATTGCATCAAAAAATTGAAATTCACAAAAAAGAATCACACTTCACTAAGGTATACTCTTATTAGTATTCTTGAGATAAGTGCTCATAAAAACTTGTACAAAGTAACAAAATTTCATCTAAGTAATAGTTTTCTCAAAGAGTTCAACACCTCACTTTTTGTGCTACTAAATTAAGAATTGGGCTATTCATTTTATTGGTTACATGATTTGCTTCCCTTTATTGGTCTACATATAAGCAAAGAAGGACTATCTTATCACTTCTATAGGAACTTTTATCTATTTCTTTGCTTATTTCACACAAAAAAGATAAACAAAAGATAAGGAACATTATAACATTTTTCACAGTTTAACTAATACTACTCTTATTAATAATACTAATGACAAATTTACTAGGATGTCACTTAGAATGCAAACACATAAAAGAGCATATTCATTTAGAGAAAGTTAAGGTTTGAAAACTACACCCGCCTCTTTTTATATCAAGTATTAATGCATCAATGAGTCTAAATGATCCTCATAGTTTCATCCAAAGTTAAGATCTAAATGCCCACATTAAGGTCAGGCTTAATTACCATTTTAAAGGTAGAAAATTAAGGCTTGAACACCCCATACTCTTTTAGTTCCATCTAAAGTTTTCATCCTCACAAATGAAAGAAAAAATTAAGTTAGTTCACAATCAAAAATAAATAAATCAATACTAAAAGGAACAAGAAACACAAAATGAACAAACACTAAGGTCATATATCCCATGGTATAAATATATCAAAAATCTATATAGAAAATCTACTAAATATGTGATGTCAACTAGTTCTCCTAACCCCCTCCCTCCCTTCCCCGTAGTAAACATATCATGAATCTTGGTGAGCGGATCGGTGTGTGCAAAAGTGTGTCAAATTATAGCTCAAACTCACACAAATTACACCTAAACCTCACTTAATCAATTGTAGTAAAGCTTAGGGATCATTCTCCACAGGGAAGGGGACAAAACCAAAATTTAAGTGCAACTAATTATTTGCTAAAGTGTGACATAAAGAGTGATATTTAACTAAGAAGCTAAACAACACCATTGAAACAAAGAGAAAAACACACAAATGATGAAGGAGGGTGATCCTTGGGTTAAATGCAAAGGTCGGCTATTTTGACTCCTAAAGGCAACCGAGTGTAGGGCATCTTAACTAAGTGACTACATCCATTCACTCCGAAACTCCTTTCGGTCTCATTGAAATTATAGAATGAGGAATCTCCTTTCGGTCTCATCCCCACCTAGAGCACATTAGCGCCTATGGCTTCCACACAACTCTAATGCACAATTCTAGCCCTAGATGTTTTAGCCAACTACTTCACACTCCTTAGTTCAAGTGTTTAATCTAAGAAACCACCTATTTTTCACTCCACATCTCCTTTCGGTCTCAATGGAATTAAAGAATAGAAGATCTCCTTTCGGTCTCACTTCTACCTTTGCACACTAAAACCTATGGCTTCCACACAATTTTAGTGCACAATTAAGTTCATATGGTAATTGTTTCTTGTCTCAAACACCTAAATCTAGAGAATGCTAGGTAGTTCTTCCTACTTTTGGTCTAAATTCATGTATATTCTAAAACACACACGAACACCAAGAACACACACTAAATGTGGCCACCATTCAATGCATATCAATTCATTAAATACAAGTAGGAAGACTTCAATTACTGCAAGCCCATCACCCTACAACCCACAAAGAATCAAAATAAACCTAACCCATACATCAAACACCAAGAATCACCCAAGAAAATTTAGCCTCTCATGGCTTCAAGCAAACAACATTCATAAGGAGATTTAACCATTGAAAGCATAAGAAATTGAAAGAAATACTTCCCTTAATCAAAAGAGTGATGATTCCAACCAAATCCAAACACCTTACAAGCCAAAACAACTCCAAGGAATCCAGTTTTCAAGAGCCAAAAGAGAACCAAACTCTAGCCCAAGTGGAACTCACGGTTGTGAGTTTGGGGAAAATGTGCAAATTATCTAAAACTAACCCTAACCTACTCTACTTTAACTTCCCTTGTTTCTGCAGAAAATGGGGTATTTATAGACATAGGGATGTTGGGGAACATTTGTGAGGCTTCAAAACTTGTGGGACTCAAAATGAAAAATGGAAAATTGCAGGCGGAGGTTAACCGCCCGCGCTGGTCCCAACTTTCTGTCCAGAATTTCTTCTTTCGCGCATTGTTCCTATTTTGTCCACTTTTGGTCCCTTTCCGTCCCGAATTTGAAAAAACTTTCTTCATGAAAGTTTTTCCTCTCTTTCTCAGCTTTCCATATCATTTTGAATCATCTCATTTGGATGTCTTCATCAAGAGTTATGAGCTCTGGAAGATGGCTGATTTTTCTCCCTGTTTGCCTCTTCTTTGGTTCTGCCTTGTTATGCTTTTGCCCAGTTTTGGTCCATTTGCTTTGGAATTTGAGAAAACGTTCTTCATGAAAGTTTTAGCTCTCTTTCTCATCTTTCCATATCATCTTTAATCACCTCATTTGGACATTCTCATCAAACGTTATGAACTCCGAAGATAACTGGTTTTAACCCCTTTTTCCTACAAAACCAATAAAAGATGAGAATCACAAATATAATGTGATTTTTCTAATAAACATGGCATATCTCAATGAAATCTATGCAAAAGTGTGAAAAAACACATATATAAGTTTATGAATATTATGAATATGTGATTCTCATCAAATACCCCCAAACTTGAACCATTGCTTGTCCCAAGCAATTTTCTACGCATAACAACATTATGTGACATGTATTCATTGCGACATGCATATTCAGATTCTCATCTAATCTTTTTTTTTTATATATATATATATATTTTTTATTTTTTTGATTCCGGCAAGTACTAGCTTTATTAGGCAACCACTGTCGCCCCATTCCAACGAACAATGCATATTGAGAGTTTTAAGAAATGAAAACATCTTAACGTCTACGAGTTAGACAATTTCAGCACGTACTAATGCAATGCATGTCACTTTTCTTTCTTGTTGTTCTGTACTAATGTACACACATTAAATGATGTGTGTGTGTGTGTGATAGAGGTAAATGTTCATGTACAATGCAATGCAAGAACTGAGTAGAGGTCACGAAATCATGCCACTAGCGTGCCCTAAAGTTGCATAGAAAAATTTCACTTACTTGAAATCCTTAAGACTCTTTATTCCCTCTTTCCCCTAAGTTGTCATGCTACTATCTAGGCAATTTTCATCACATTTAAGCAACCATCATGACATTATACTTAGGGTACTTCCTCACTCATTTACATTTTTTTTTTTTTGCCAAGAGTTTTTTCGGCTTTTTATACTTCTACCACTCATACGAGTTCACTTAAGGGACATCCCCTAAGAGCATTCTCATAGCGGAGTGGCAATTATTCAACAAAACTGTAAATCTCATAAGCAAAACTAATAACAAGCCTAAGTCATCTTCCAAGTTTGTGAAGTGAAATGCTATAACTTTAGGGTGGACTAGGGGCACTACATTTACTCGCAACCGCATCATAATCAATACACTACATCTCACAAACACTCCTCATTGACGTGCACTGTAACAACACCATTTAATATGCAAAACTTTCCTCCAAATACAAGGAATCAAAAGACATGCATTACAAATTTCATGCCTATTCAGTCCAACATTTTTCTTCATTGACTAATGCTTTCATTTCGTTACTTCTCGCATGCATTTATTCGGTAAAATGTTTCTTAAGTGGTGCATCTTTCAGCCATTACTTGCCAACCATTCAAAAATTCCAAAAAAAAAACAAAACAAGCAACATCTTGAATATTTCAATGAAAGCCTCAATTTAAGCCAATTTCACCCATGGAATCTCATGTATTTTCTTCCTATAAACACCCCCAAACTTAGGTTACATCAAAGCTTAAGCTTCTACCCCCAAACTTAAGATGAGCATTGTCCTCAATGCTTCAAGAATGCATGCATGAAGGGTGGGGTTGGTGGGAAAGAAGAAATACATGTTTTCGGTTGCAAAATTGTGAAATGACTTAAAGCATGTTGCATGATTGCTTATTCACACCTCCCCCAAACTTAAGATATGTTGAATGTTAAGCACTAAAACTAGGGGGTGCAAGTGTGTGATAGGCATTATTTACCAAAACAAATTAAAGAAAATAAATTAACAAAATGCAGAAAAAATAAACTTTAAACCTAAATGCAATAACATAAAACGGAAAAGAGAATATTTACAAACTTCACGTCGTCCAAACTCAACTCAAGCGTCAAAACATCTAAACTAAGGATTGCACCTAAGAAGACTATTCCACATGACAGAATCGCACACAATGGTTTAGGCATTGACGTTTGATTACTCAATGTGTGCACAAAGCTAGGCTTCAAGAACTCATCAAGTTTTTTTTTTTTTTTTTTCACTTAAAACTCAATTTTATATGCAACATCATGTTAAGATTCATCAATGAATTTCTAGGATTTCAAATGAATACAAAGAAGTTGACAATTCATCCAAAATAACTCATTGAGGCATATTGTCAAACACATGATGAGCAAGGTGAAAAACTTGAAATTTCACAAAATTAGTAAGCACCCTAGCCTTAAAATTTAAGAAACAGCCCAAACAATCCCAATTACACAATATCTAATCAATATTCATCACTAGGAATCATATTTAAAGCAATTCAAAATCACCGTTGTAATGAAATTTGAAATGTTCAACCATACATACCTTGGATTCTTGGATGAATTTGATGGTGGAAATGTGTTTACAAAGGTGTTTGGATCACTTAAGATGGATTGGACTTGAAGAAGAATGTAAAATGCAAAATGTGGTTGAAAGTGGTTGAGAGAAAATTGCAAAAACAAAGGTAAGAAATGAAAAAAAAATGATAAGTGCGCCAAAAATGCGCCAAAAGACCCCGCTGCGGTCTCAGCGTAGGGAAAAGAAAAAAAAAGTTTCCTGATTAAATTTATTTACAAAATTTTTTTTTTTTTTTTTTACATTTCATCCCTTGTCTTAGCAAACATGCAAACTACATGCATCAACCTCTACATCCACAAGAAACAAAGCAAACAAAACAAAAACAAGAAACAAAACAACACAAAACAAAACAAAACCAAAACAAACCAACACAAAACAAAATGAAACAAAATGGACTAAACTTAACCAAAAGGATACGCTTGGGTTGCCTCCCAAGAAGCGCTTGGTTTTAACGTCGCCGGCTCGACTCAATGAATTTTATCCTATTCCTTCCTTTAGTCTTTTTCTCACATGTTTGGCCTCCTCTTCCAACAACATTCTTTTCATGCCAAACAAGGGACTAATACCCTTAATATCCTCAAGGGTACACCCAATGGCCTCTTTAAGAAGGCTTAACCCCAAAAGCTTTTCTTCTTGTTTAGATTCCAAAGAAGATGATATTAACATGGGCAACATTTCATGCTCTTCCAAAAATGCATTTTCCAACCGAGGGAGTAAGGGCTTCAACTTGGGCGGCTCATCGACGGACGGTTTTAGCTTATCATCACCACTGGCCACGAGCAACTCTTGGTTGATTTCAACCACTTCAAAATCTTCCCCTATTATTTCATAAATGGACTCATCTACAAACCAATTCTTAACCATCTCACGAAGTTGTCCATCTATTCTATTATCTTCTTCATCAAACTCAAGGGGAACTTTGGATGGAATAATTGCCTTCATTGTTTGAGATTCAAGATACCATTCCTCCTTCACAGTTTCACCAATACATTCATCCACCATATCTTCCCGGAAGTAGTCTAGATTCTCTCTTGGATAATTCATGGCATCATTCACATCATTCATCATGGTCTCGTGCAAGTTCAACCTCATGGAATGGTCTTCTAAAAGCTTTGTGGAACTTCTCATCTCAAGCTGCATTTCTTCCATCTTAAGCTGCATTTCTTCCATCTTTTTTATCATTATTTCCTCAAAACTCGGCTTTTTGTCCGTAGGATTATTCATTTGGTTACCAAAGCCTGGAGGTTGCCATGATGTGTTAGAAAACGATGGCCCAAAATTGTCCCAAGTTTGATTGCTTTGATTATTCCAATTTTGGCCACCTCCCTGGTTGTTCAAACCTTGATTTCCTACTTGGTAGCTGCAATTGTTGCCCCAGTTTTGGTTGAAATTTTCTTGCTGCCCAAAATTATTCATGAAGTTGAGGGGTTCAGTCCTGGCCCAGTCACATTGATCCGTATGGTGGTCTCCTTGGCAAAGTCCACATATTAAGACCGGATTCCAGTTCATCCTCGCCTCCCATGAATTCATCGTATCGGTTAATGCAGCTAATTGAGCACTAATGTTTGTGCCGATATCAAACTCTTGCAATCCCCCTTGTTGAAATTGGTAGCTCTCAGCTTCAACCGGGTAAGCACTTATACGGTTGTTGAACCATGGCTCTAATGTACAAGCATTGAAATTAGGCTCTAAGAATTCCCCAAACAACCGTTCTCCTTGTTTTCCCTGTTTGGCCATTGAAAGTTAAAAATGAAAATATATACAAACACAAACAGGTATTTTCTAAATATATACAAGAACACAAAACTAACAAACAATTAGAACACCTAAAAACTAGTTCCGTTGTTCTTTAAACGGCGCCAAAATTTGGTGAGCGGGATCGGTGTGTGCAAAAGTGCGTCAAAATATAGCTCAAACTCACAGAAACTACGCCTAAACCTCACTTACTCAATTGTAGTAATGCTTAGAGATCATTCTCCACGGGAAGGGGACAAAACCAAAATTTAAGTGCAACTAATTATTTGCTAAAGTGTGACATAAAGAGTGATATTTAACTAAGAAGCTAAACAACACCATTGAAACAAAGAGAAAAACACACAAATGATGAAGGAGGGTGATCCTTGGGTTAAATGCAAAGGTCGGCTATTTTGACTCCTAAAGGCAACCGAGTGTAGGGCATCTTAACTAAGTGACTACATCCATTCACTCCGAATCTCCTTTCGGTCTCATCGAAATTATAGAATGAGGAATCTCCTTTCGGTCTCATCCCCACCTAGAGCACATTAGCGCCTATGGCTTCCACACAACTCTAATGCACAATTCTAGCCCTAGATGTTTTAGCCAACTACTTCACACTCCTTAGTTCAAGTGTTTAATCTAAGAAACCACCTATTTTTCACTCCACATCTCCTTTCGGTCTCAATGGAATTAAAGAATAGAAGATCTCCTTTCGGTCTCACTTCTACCTTTGCACACTAAAACCTATGGCTTCCACACAATTTTAGTGCACAATTAAGTTCATATGGTAATTGTTTCTTGTCTCAAACACCTAAATCTAGAGAATGCTAGGTAGTTCTTCCTACTTTTGGTCTAAATTCATGTATATTCTAAAACACACACGAACACCAAGAACACACACTAAATGTGGCCACCATTCAATGCATGTCAATTCATTAAATACAAGTAGGAAAAATTCAATTAATGCAAGCCCATCACTCTACAACCAACAAGGAATCAAAATAAACCTAACCCATACATCAAACACCAAGAATCACCCAAGAAAATTTAGCCTCTCATGGCTTCAAGCAAACAACATTCATAAGGAGATTTAACCATTGAAAGCATAAGAAATTGAAAGAAATACTTCCCTTAATCAAAAGAGTGATGATTCCAACCAAATCCAAACACCTTACAAGCCAAAACAACTCCAAGGAATCCAGTTTTCAAGAGCCAAAAGAGAACCAAACTCTAGCCCCAAGTGAAACTCACGGTTGTGAGTTTGGGGAAAATGTGCAAATTATCTAAAACTAACCCTAACCTACTCTAACTTGTCTTGTTTCTGCAGAAAATGGGGTATTTATAGACATAGGGATGTTGGGGAACATTTGTGAGGCTTCAAAAACTTGTGGGACTCAAAATGAAAAATGGAAAATTGCAGGCGGAGGTTAACCGCCGCGGCGGTCTTCCCAACCGCCGCGGTGGTCTCAACTTTCTGTCCAGAATTTCTTCTTTCGCGCGTTGTTCCGATTTTGTCCAATTTTGGTCCCTTTCCGTCCCGAATTTGAAAAAACTTTCTTCATGAAAGTTTTTCCTCTCTTTCTCAGATTTCCATATAATTTTGAATCATCTCATTTGGATGTCTGCATCAAGAGTTATGAGCTCTGGAAGATGGCTGATTTTTCTCCCTGTTTGCCTCTTCTTTGGTTCTGCCTTGTTTTGCTTTTGCCCAGTTTTGGTCCATTTGCTTTCAGAATTTGAGAAAACGTTCTTCATGAAAGTTTTAGCTCTCTTTCTCATCTTTCCATATCATCTTTAATCACCTCATTTGGACATTCTCATCAAACGTTATGAACTCCCGAAGATAACTGGTTTTTAACCCCTTTTTTCCTACAAAACCAATAAAAGATGAGAATCACAAATATAATGTGATTTTTCTAATAAACATGGCATATCTCAATGAAATCTATGCAAAAGCGTGAAAAAACACATATAGGGCATGTTTGGTTGGCAAGGATTCTTGACTTGGAAAGTAATTTGTTTCCGTAGTTTTAAATTCCTATGTTTGGTTAGTTTAGGAAAGTAATTTGATTACTTTCCCATGTTTGTTTTAGTTTTGAATTTTTTGGGAAAGTAATCAGATTCCTAAAAATAGGGAAAATAAGTGCAACATTCCAGGATTCTGATTCCTTATTAAAAGTTGGTATTCTGATTACTTTTTTTAGAATTTTAGTTTAAATAAACATATTTTTTACCTTTCAATATTATTTTGTCTTTTTTTTTTCTCTTTTGACTCTCACATATCTTTTTTAATTATTAGTCATGTAATCTTCTATTTTAATTATTATTATTTTAAATTTTAAATTTTTTAAAAAAAATTTACTTCAAAACTTTTTTCTATTCAAATTCATAATTTATTAAAAATTAAAACTACATAATTTTTTATTTTTTCTCATTAAATTTTTTGAAATTGTGGTTTGATTTCATCTTAAATGAGGTTTTTTTGGGTTTAAATATTATTATATATTACAATTGATAAAATTAAGAAATTTCAAATTATATTTTGATTAAAAGACTAAAAATAGTTGTCTCTATCATTAATCACTATTATATAAAAGGAAAAAGTTTGTCAGTCAGTTGAATGTAATTATTATAAATATTAAGGATTAAATTATCTTTTTACAGTCCCGTAATATTAATATTAATATAAATATTTAGTAATTAGAATATAGTTAAAGTTCTAAATCTTACAAACTTTTAAAAAGATTATCTATTTACTATGTATTCATTTTTACCAATTTGAAGATGGATAAAATTTATGATTCCTTTTAATAATTTAATTTTCATTGGTATGTTTTTCATAATTAATTAATTATTTTATTATTTCGTAGTAATTATAAAAGAATTTTGGCATAATATCTATAACTTTAATTACTCTTTTTTCTTCTTTTATGACCCTACTCCCCACCCACCTAATTTGACACTTTTTGTTTTTTTTTGGCATTTTGAATTTTGGACACTATGAATTGTACTTTTATAGGTCATTTTACATTTATTTATAAGAGTTTTAGTCTCTTGCTTTATAATTTTTTTAATTGTTTTATATTTTTATTTCTAGGGAATAATTATTCAATTTATCTACTTATAGAATTTCAAAATATTATAATGAAATAAATATTATCAAATTATGATAAAAGTCAAACTTACAATTAGTTTTATGATTTATATGCAATCATGATTTAGAGTTTTACATTTTATACTATTTTTTAAATTATAATCATTATTTAGTAGTTTTATTTTAAAATACTTTCCTACCATAGTCTATGAATTCATTATCTGTATTTTTATTTAACAAATATTATTTTATACTTTTATTAATTTTATTTTTTATTCAACAAACATTTTAAAATTTTTATTTTCCCTAAACTTTTAACAATATGTATTTAACAAATTATTGGACATCACATGCCTTGCATGGGAATCCTGCACTAGTATAAAATAAGAGAAATAATATGATAGATGTATATGCTAAATAAATCATATTTAAAATATATTTATGATTCATTGTTACATTAACTTTCCTGTAAATATTTTTATTTTATCCAAACATAGGTAAGATTCAGAATTCTCATAATTAAATTTCTAAAATTCAAATTCCTTTGAAAAGTATTCATTTTCCTTACAATTAAATTCCTAAAAATCATATTTCCATTTAACTTTACTTTCCGTAACCAAAGCAGGCCCATATAAGTTTATGAATATTTGATTCTCATCGAATACATCACCAAAAAGTTCACAAAGGGGCTACTTGACTTTTTCATTATACACATTGTCCTTCCCCAAATTTAAACCAAAGAATCAAGAGAATTTTAAGCATTTAAGTATTGGAGATGATTAAAAAAAAAGATTCAAGGAAATACCATTAGAGAACATCTAAATCAAAACCAAATAAAATCCCTTATGGAGGATGGAAGTTTACTCTAACCTTGGAGTATGTCTTTGATTTCTTTCCCATGCTTTATAAAACCTAAAATGAAAATGCACCTCAACTTTCCCCACTTAAATGGCTATACAACAAAATATTTGGAAAAGATAGCATATGGAAAGTAAACATGCAAAGCACACAAACACATGAAGCAAAACACATGAAGCCTAATACATCTAGCAACCTTAATATTTGTTCAATTCAAAGTAAAATAAAATAAGAAAATTGGAGACATGAAAAAAAATAAGAATGTGATTTCAGTCTCCATTAAGCTCATAAAAAAGAAACACTTAGATACATGGAACCCATAATAAAACAATAAAGAACATGTAGATGATTAATGCCAAAATTTTCCATAAAGCACTAATCTATCTAATGTTCTTCTCAAAAAAAATTAGGAATCCATCTAATGTTCTTCTCAAGCAAAATCACATTCTTGCTTTCTCATACTCATTACTGAAACTGATGAGAGTGCAAAAACACTCCTCAAATAAACCCTAAAAGAACGAGTTTTATATCGTTTATCAAGAATAGGCGCTAATCATGTGTTTTCATGTGTTCTGTAGGTAAAAAATTCTAGAGGCATAAGAAGTTAGAAAAAAATTGGTTAAATTTGAGAAAACTCCATCAATGGTGCAATTTGAAGAGAGATAGTACTTGAACGAACAAATGGGTAGCAAGATGTTAGATTTCAACAGGGTATACCTCATCTTTTATATTACCCAATAAGGAGATTTTGGATTATTTGAAAAGCTAGTTAAATGCACTTAAATATTAATGTTCTAAGTTTCTACTAAATTATCAAACATCTAGGTCAAAATTGAGATTAAAGTGACAATACGACTCAACCGCTTAATAGCTAATACATTTTAGGAAAATGGCCATAAATGGAGCTACAAAAATCCAAACCCAATGATTCTTGAACCATTATAAAACTAAGAGGAAGAGCTACAATCTTTGTCAAAGCCTAATTTAGTTGATAAAAGTCTCAAAGCATTAGCAAAAATTAGTACTAGTGCATAAAACAAGAACAAAGAGGGTAACGGGAGAGTTAGATTGGTCTCTTAAACCCTTGTGACCATCCTCACTTTGTGGCCCATTTGGTCAAATTTTGTCCTTTGATCTACATTTTTCTTGGTCTTTGATAAAAACTCATATTTAGTGTTGATTATACCCTAAGAACCAATCATATGATGATGGTATATGCATATATTGTATCATAATGTTCATAATTAATGGCACTAATTATTATGTTTATCTTATATCTGCGTTTTATGAAATAAACATAATAATGTCCCAAGAATTTAATTATTCTAAAATTATCCCTAGTCGAGTTTTATCATTAAATGGGACAATGATAATGCATTAAGACTAGTATGTGTAGTGATTGATGAAATTGTTCATGATATGATATATCAACTCAACACATGGGTACATGTTAGAGAACAATGTAATCTTGGATTGACCCGCCATGAGAAATATTACATGGATTATTATATGAAGTGTCATAAATTTTTCTCACAGTGATGATGGTATAAATAATCCTTAGACTTGAGATCCTCGAGATCCCAACATGAGGAGTTGCATGTTTTGATACTACCAAGCGTTACGAATAGGTGAACTATAAAAGTAGTAATTGGATATGTAATAAATCATGCAGTGGGATGTTAAGTGATCAAGAAAGGATTTGCCCCTCTTATATAATGAGAGTGATATCTTTGGGCCTCTTGATTGAGTAAGACCATAAAATGCATGGCCGTGCTCAAATGAGTCGATATGTGATATCGGACTCATTTGCTTAGATGTGTCTACTCGGGAATCAAGAAATGAAAAGATTGAACTATACGAGCATGACACGATCCATGGCTTGTGTTCGATCAAGATATCTAGGGCAAAGGGATTTAATTACACAATAATATCTATCACAAGAAAAGTAATGTCGAATTACTAATATTCTCATGACTTGGGTAGTATTGATGTGTTGCTAGACACCGCTCATTACTTTTGGCATAAAATATATTTTATGTCAATGCCAACGTTATGAGAACCTATTGGGTCGCACAATTAGATCGTATCCAAAAGAAGTGCAAAATTCATGTGATGAAATTTTGGTTAATTTAAGAATCCTATTGAGAATAGAAATCTATCGGGTTTTCGTTTAAAAATGGTTTTGGATTTAAGGCGAAAAAGATTTTGGTTCTATTAATATTAATAAATCCAAAATGATTTTTAGATTTATTAATAATAATCAAAATGGATTTTATTATTGGAAGATGAAAAGGCAACCATTTATTGGAAAATGAAAAGACAACCATTCATTGGAAAATGAAAAGGCAACATATTGCAATTCATTTTATGAAAATGAAAAGGCAGCCATTCATTGGAAAATGGAAAGGCAACCATATGCAACATGTTGCAATTCAATTTCTAGAATATGAAATGTGAAAGGGCAGCTGTTTCACATGGATGAATTATTGAATTCATCAAGGAAATCAAGGGACACTTTCATTGAGAGAGTTTTCTTTTAAACTTTCTTTGTTGAAGAAAACTTGGTGCTATTCTTGGTGCACGAAATTTTATTCATTATTCTTCTCTTGTTCAATATAAACACCACTCCTTATTTGAGAAATAAGAACTAAAACCGAAATTTGAGTTGAGAACTCAAATAGAAAACCAATCTTTAAGTTGAGAACTTGAGGGAATACCCAAGTAACAAAATCTTAGCTAGCACTAAAAGAATTTTGTTATATCTTTCTTTAGTTAATTGTTTAACAATTAACTTGAGGCTTGGAGACGATCGTGTGGATACCATAGAGGCAAGGCTAGATTGGTTTTGCTCGTGATTCGACAATCAACAATCTCCAACAATCAACAAGGCTACACTACCGGTAAGGTAACAATCTTCACTACCAATTTGATTTCACTGTATGGATCCTTGGAGGAAACCAAAATTTAAATTTCCGTTATGCGTTCTTTGATTTGGTTTCCTACATTTAGGTCATTAGAAAGTGGGCTAGAGTTTAGAAATCTTGGAACCCTACCATCTATAAGAATCTAGAGTTTTGTATAAAAATCATTTCTAGACTAGGTTCTTGAGAGTTTTGTGAGAAAAGACTCTATTTTTGACAAAAAAATGGGTATTAGGTTGAAGAGTAATTATGGATGTAGGCTTTTCCATGTAAAGGGAGTTGTCTTCATTCTAAACTTTAATCTTATGTTTTATTTATTCAATTTGGTGTTTCTTTTTGTTGATATGTGTGGCTAAAATCGTATAATCTCTTATTGTTAATGAGAGGGCTGTTGATTTTTCCTTATTGTGTTAATATATGTCATAGATAATGCATATTAATGACCAATAACAAGTTTTCATTTAAGAATCATGCATTGTGTAGGCCTTGTGAGTTGGACGCATTGGTGCTTGTGTTTAATTATTTGATCTTCACCAAGTTTGGACTTTTGTTATGAGAACCATAGTATTCTTAGCATAAAAATATGTAAGAGGAATTGGTACACTCTATATTGTCAATATGTTTACCTAAATGGTATTGTAGACTAGGAATAGGAGTCATATCCATTCTAGTGATTAGGACCAGAAGTTAGTGTTAAAAGGACAATCGCATCTTTAAATGCATGATCCTAAAGATAAATCACACAATGAAGGAGAATATGAAACAACCTAATCAATTCTTAGGGATTAAACAATCATTTTTAATTCCAAATTTTGGATTTAATTGAAATTTTAATTTTTCCTGTTTTCCTATTGTTAATTGTACTCAATTTTCTTTAGTTTAGTGTAGCATAATTGTTGCGTTTAGCTATTGAAATTACCATCTAGCTTTTTGTAAAGAATAAAGCTCTCAAAGTAACAACACCCCCGAGATCAACACTACTTCCATAATATAATGACAAGCATATACTTGCGCTTAGTTTTATAAATTTAGATTTTTATTAATTGATTAGTTGTGGTATTTGTAATGGCATTTTATATTCAAACCCACACAATATTAGAAACTAAAAGAGATTAAAATTAAAATTAAATATACTAAATAAAAATATACTAAAAAGGATATTTGTTCATTTAGGTTGCCTCTCAATAAGTGTTGTAGTTTTAATGTCATCGACTTTGACATAATGCTTATCAATTCAAAAGAAGGATGAACCACCAAGAAAAATAAAGGCTTTGTCCCTATTAAAACCATCTCCAAAGTAAGGCTTCACTTTTTGCCATCCACTTTAATTTCCTTCATATAAAAATAAGATGTTGTTCTTGTAGTGCTTATGTAAACTACGAGTGCATTACCCACTAAGTTAGCTTCCTAAATACATACTGAAACTAAAATTTCTGTCTTTAGGACTTTCATGAATTGCTGTAATTAGGTGATCAAGTATCTAGGGTACTGAGAGCTTCCTTTGTCCGATTATTAGCAAAACTTTTAAATCAACCTCAACCTCTGCTTCATTCATTTTTGTTTATGGTATAAATTCAATCCATTAACCAACCAAACACTTTATTTCCATAAAAGAATCTACTAATTTTGGCTCATTATTATTATTATTATTATTTTGCCTTGAAAAAACATTTGGGATGAGTGATTTATAATACAATTTTGGCCCACACATATATTTTTCACCCATTTAAGTTATTTCTAAATTTCTGAAATGGCTATTTTCTAAAATGGTTAAAATATCTATAAAACGAATTGAGTGTACCAAGATGCCACACATCACTAATTTTAGAAATTTAAACCATTTTTTATAAAATCCAATCCTAATCATTTTATCTTGAGGCTCCAAATTGATTCTATGTGAATCATGATCCTACAAATATTGCTTAACAATGCTTTAGATGTCCCCCATCCTTTTGGCCCCTAGATTCCAATTCCATATCCTATCAGAGACGACAATTGCTACTTTATCATGCTAAGAACATTTCAAGTCCTTTATCTATTGAATAAGTAAAGATGAATTAGTGGACAAGATGATTCCAACAAAAAAAAAAAAGTATCCCCACCATTCCCAAGCACTTTCTTAATAAGCCGCCTAGTGATTGTTCTTAATTTCAACAATTTCTTCCGTATCTATAGGGCTGTTCAAATCATCCGGTACGATCCGGTCCGGTCCGATCCGAATATTTTGGATTGGACCGGATCGACCGAATCAATTTCGATCGACCGGATCGACCGGATCAAATTTGGATCAAGATCGGATTGATCCGTTTGATCCGAATTTTTTTTTTTTTTCACGCGGCTTCCTACAGTTGATTTTCAAACTTTGGAAGACCTTTTGCTTTTCTCTCTTTTCTTATTCTCCTGTCTTCATCTCTATCTTTTCTCAGCCAACTCTCCATCGTTTCCGCCGATCGGATCAGCGGTTGCGTGAACCATTACCAAACAGAGTCCATTCAAAGCGTCAAGTGCTCATATTATGAAACATCAATCATTTATGCTTAATTTTGTCTCAAGACTTTTGTCAAACAAAGGTTGCGAGCAAACATAACTTTGAAGAGTTCCAAGACTATAGATCATACGTACTTGAACCAAAATTGAAACCATAACCACCACTCACAATCTTTCTCAAACTTCCAACCACAAAATCAAGGCAACAACAACAACAAAAGAAGATAACCCACACCATCAACTCATCAACTCATCATAGCAACTTACCTAACAATGCCGAAAGATTGGAAAATGGGAAGATTAGAAGATTTCAACTTCTGCATTAGTCAAAGCTTCTCACAAGAACTTCTATCATCGAGATGAATTATTTGCCAATGGCAAGATCCTCCCTGCGAAGTCAAGAAATCCACCACCATCAAGCCTAAAGAACAAGCACCCTTTGAAGAAGACCTTGATCAAAGCCAATTTCTCATCATTTTCAAGAGATAAATCCATAAAATCTCCAACAACAGAGAATGAGAGCCACCTGCAAACCTAGTGACAAGAAAACATAGACAACATTAGCTTCTGGGCAAGATATGAACTTCAGAAACCGATCCGTTTTTTCCTTTTTCTCTTCTTCTTCTTCTTTTTCTTCTTTTGCCCGAACCTCACGTTTGGAACAGAGCTTTATTAAAACAAATTAACTGGGAACCTCGGTGAGGAATGCGACAAAGCAAAAGAGAGAGGAATTGTTAGGAACAAAGATGAGAGTGAGATCTGTTTGGGAACCAACAATTACGAGTGGACAATAACCAATAATTGTTAGGAACAAAACCAAAATTGTTTGGGAACCGGAAGAGCCATTTCCGTAGGCCAAGTTCATTCGGATCGATCCGCGATCCGATCCGATCCGATCCATTTCAATTTAAAAATCCATCTTATGTGATCCGATTCGATCCGATCCAAATTTCGGATCGGATCGGATCGGATCGACGAATCAATCCGATCCGTGAAATTTTTGATCACCCCTACGTATCTAGGAGTAATCGTGAGTGGCTTTGAATTCCTAAATTATTACATCAATTGTTTTCAACAGTTTGTGTTATTTACTAAGACTTTTGATAGAAGTGGCAATTCTCCTCCCACCCGTAGAGGAAGGGGACGATGGCGGTGCAAGTGCAAGGGGAGATTTTCTTCTCTTGTTTACCCATTTATTTTCTTATTTATCATATATATGTATTCAAATTTTGATAGATATTATATATATTAATAAATATATTATTTACATGTATGTGTATATATATTATTTTACTAATGTTAGTTAGAGTACTAATTTATTAAATATTAAATTATTTTTTAATTATCATTAGATTATAATTATAATGAAATTATACTAATGAAATTTTTAGTTATTACTTACTATTAGTTTACTATTTGTTCTCTATTAATTATAAATTATTATTTATTCACTACTAACTTTTTCATTATAGTATATTATTAGTATTTATAGTTTACTAGTTAGTACTTATATGCTATTGTTTATTTGACATAAATAGTATCATATACATTTTAAATTTTATTATGTAAAATATTAGGAATTAAAATTTCACAGTTCATGTTTTATAACTTCTACAATTAATGAACTTTTTCATTATAGTTTATCAGTAGTTATTAATAATCTACTACCTACTATTAGTAAGTTGATATATATCACATATCATATATAATATTTTACTTTACGTTTTATTATGTAGAATAATAAGTATTAACATTTTTAATTTATGCTTCATAATTTGTACAATTGAATTATATCAAACTATAAATAGAATAAATTTATTATGTGTATGCTCAGTATAGGATATATTCCAACCAATGACATTTACATTTGTAAAATTACAAAATAAATTCGTTTTTGTTGAAAATGAGACCCTATTGGCACCTGCAAGGGAGGTGGGATGGGTGGAAGAGAGAGGGATAGCGACGCAGGGCTTTTATAACAGGGACAAGCCTTCCCTGCTCCAAATCTACCTCATTGTCATTCCTAAACTTTTATGTATTTTAACTATTTTGTTGATTGTCAATTTTTGACTTGACGAGACATTAGCTGAATGAGGTTGTATTCTAATATCACAACTTATTCAAACTTGGATGGGACGCTTAGACATTGTTGGAACTAGCCGTTTTAGTTTGGAAATTGGAACTGAACTATCACTATGGTTCGGTTACAATTCAATATTTTGGAACCAAAACTAGCCTTGAGAATTCAAGTTCGATTTGCAATCGCCAATTTAACATGTGTGTGTGCGCGTATACAGATCATTGATTAACAGTCACTAAAGACCATTGATCAACAGTATTACCGATTGACTGCCAAAATTCATGCACTATTGCTATTTAGCCATTGACAAATTGAAAGTAATAGCTAAAAATTTGGTCTTTCCTCCCTTTTTAAAAAAAATAATTAAATCCTCTAAATAACCCCCCATCATTTCTTACCACACAATTTCCACTTTTTCTCTCTAATTCTTTTTAATTCTCTGCGTCAAACACTCTCAAGTTTTAACTATCTAATATTTCTATTTATTATTTTGATTCTAATTATTCCTCCAATTATATTATATTATTCAAATTCCAATTATTCTTCAAATCCTTGAACTTTTTTCTATCTGTTTACAAGTTATAGTATAGATAGTAATGGTTCTTCATTCCATGTCACCTTGGTAATGATGAAATTGTTCATTAGGGATATTCTCAATCATCAACAGGTAAATTAATCAAGCAAGCGTTCACCTACTCCAAATCTGATGTATCTAGGAAATATTTCAAAAAAATTATGATGCCAACAGGGTTCCTATCAATGCAAAATGCAATTTTTGTGCAAAATCATGTGCGTTTAAATCAGGGAGCAAATGTAGAACAATATAGAGGCATATAAAGCGAAAGCATTCTCAAGAGATCAGCATCCAAAAGTCATAAATGCAACTAAGTAGGTAACATTTTTCTTCATCTAGTGGTTTTTTCGTTTAGATTTATAGAGTAAAAGTATAAAAGGGGAATTAACTAAAATAATACTTATACAACATTTATAATTTAATTTTAGTAAAAAATTAGGATTTGTAAAACTTTTGAAAAATGGTATAGAATCTCAAACTAAACACACAACTAAAACAAGTTTACTATGTGAAAAAGAAAAACATTATAAAAATAAGAAAAATAATTTGATTGAATATTTTTCAAATTTAGATGCTTGTATTTCAATTTATTTGGATATTGACAATGATCACTGGTGACTGAATAGTTGAGCATAACTTGTCATTGAATTGATGAAAATTGGTCAATGCTAAAAAGAAAATTTGCATTTTAAGTTTTGAATGAGAATTGTACAACGAATGATATTTGTGATGTGTGTGTGTGTACATCTATATTTATTAGTTTTATTTTACAAGGATATATTTTGATGCAAAAAAAATAATAAAAAAATCAATCGGTTTTTATGATGCCTATGCTAATAATGTCTCTATTAAAGACTTAAAAACAGTTTGTGAACCAATAGTAGGTGATAAATTTTTTAATATAAGGTGTGTATATCATATTTTAAAATCACCTATTCAAAATTGTTTGAAAATACTAGTAAACTATGTTAAACATATTAAAGATAGGGGATAACCGTACTTTTCAATTTGGCTACGTTTGGAATATATCTCACGTACAAAAATTATCTTTTCTCATAAAACAAATAAAACATTCAAAAATATTTTTATTTCAAAATTTAAAATTCAAAATTTCTCTCAGAAATTCTCCTCATATAACTGAAAAATTTTTTCCCTCCAATTCAAATTTTATTCTCCCTCCAACATACTTTTTTGACAAAAAAAATCCTACCAAAGTTTTCATACATTCCCATATAAAATTTCTCAAATACATCACAATCCAAACATAGTTATCTCTCTCAATTTGAATGCCATGAGGTTGGTCTTGGAAGGTTTTAATATAAGGAATGGAAATTCAAAAATTTCTAGCTGCAAATTGTGTAGGGCTTTGAACCCAAATACATTACTTACAGTCGAAATAAACATGTTAGTAACATTTTTTTCTTAATTAACAGCTATTCTGGGGCTGGTGGGCCTAAATATCTTTTTATTAATATAAAATTAAAAAAATACATAGAAGAGATGGATGTCAGCCTTAATAGGATACACAAACATGGATAGTTGTCTATTCACAAGGATGAAAGAACATAACTACTTAAATCTAAATAACAAAGCTTGTCCTATATAAATAAATAAGTGATCGGATATTTTTGGGAAAGTCTTCCAACTTAGGCAAAAATGTGCAAGTTTTATTATTGAAGGCCAACTTAGTTAGCGCATCAACCACCAAATCTGCTTCGCTATGGCAGTGCTTGAATGAGACCGCACAACTCTTCTATTTGGAGATCTTACGAAAGCATGCCTATAATTGGCAAGGAATGCCCACCAATCCATACCCTATCACGTGTATCTCCACCAAACCTGGGTAGCTATTTCTTTGGGCATCCACATTTGATGAAAAAATAGTCAAAAAATTGTATAGAAAATTAAAGAAAAAAGCTAAAAGATTTAAAAGAGATTTTCCTATTAATTGAATTCAACTTATGATTTACTTAGTGATTCTTTAAAATATGGCACATTGTTATGCCATTTTCTATGAAACACTATTGTAATATTGACTTACATCTAAATTATTGGACTGTTTGTTTAAAAATGTTGCAAGTTTTGAATATTTTTAAAGATGCTACTAATACTTCGTCTAGTATTTATTATCACACATATCACTTATTTTTATGTAGAAGACACATTTTTGAAGGCTAGTATCTTAGACATGTTAAACAAATGGCTTCAATATTGTAAAGAAATTCAACCTTTGTATTTAGTTGCTTTTGTTTTTATCCACATATTAATTTTAAAGTTTGGACAATTATTTAAGTAGCTATTACAATATAATAAAAATTTATTTTCCAAATGATTCAAGCTATATGTTTTTAAATGCAAGTGATTACATAAATGAAACTAAAAATATAATCAATTTATTACACAAAAATTTATTCTAAATTTTGTGATCAATTTCCAAATACTTGTACTAGTAGTATTAATATAGTCAAGAAACTAGTTCAAGGATTGAGCCCATCCCATATGCTTAAAAATAAATTATATGCTAAAAGACAAAGGGATAGTATTAGTACAAATTTTTAATAATAAAAAAAAAGATCTTGTGTGGCTAGCGGGTTTAGTTACCTTTTTATTAAAATTGAAATAAAAGTGTATATAGGCAATGGGGACATGAAACCTTACTTCTCCCAGATTTAAGAAAGAGTGGGAGGCATTAATATTACACTACACTAAGAATAAAATAAATGAATAATATTCCACTTAAAAAAGAGTTGAATACATCTAGTGAAATCGAAAATTTGAAACTTGGCCCCTATCTAAGCATAGTCTAGTTTGTAGTTTCCAAAAAAGGATATAATATGCTGTCCCACACAAGGAAAGTCCTATCATAATAAGCTAATCTAACTAACCATTTGCAATAGTATTCAATTCTCAATAGTAATGCATGTAACAACATACCATCCCCTTATATTGTGAAATCTTATGAAAAAAATACTCTTAAATTCCAAGAAATAAACACTTTTCCTTAAGCATATCCACCAGCATCATTCAACCTCCGCACTTGAAATATGAAAATGATGACATAAGTGAAGATCTACCAAAAGAGCCCTACATTCAACGTTCAAACTCATACCTTTATCAAAAACAAAATTATAAAAAGAAAACACAACTACCATACTCATCACGTAGTATTCTACCTCTTGAAAACTCCTTGAATTACCCAAAAATTTCCATCAATATTGATTTTATACCTGGTCCTTCTTGGAAGCCTCCACCAAACCGTTATTACACATACAGGAACCGAAATACTTCACAAAGTCTAGAAATTGCTCTCAATTATAGCATTTGAAATGACACTGAGATTTAATCTTATGCACATTTGCAGATAGCAAAAATTCTCCTCACATATCACTTAATGAATAGAAAATCTCCTTTCCTCAAATCTCCATGATTTTCTTACTTTCCAAATCACCCAACAAATGAAAAGTGGCAACATCCTCAAAGTCTTTCTCTATAAACTATGAGTACAATGAACATTCCAAATGGCAATACACCGATTGCAAATCAAAGAACCACTAAATCCAATCCTAATCTATGCTCAAAATATCTCGACACTCTAAGCGTAATCTCCCAATGAAAAATATAATCAATTGTCTCAATCTACTTATAATGACAACAAAAAACAAATATAAGGGCCATGAATTGAAAACCAATGCAGGACAACATCCACTAGGATCCATTGATAACTCTATTTTATATAGAGTTTTCTTATTAATTTTGGTTAGAAATTGGCTTGTGTTTTACTTTGTTTTTACATATTTTGGCCAAATTATCCTTTGATTTTATGAGTTCTAAGTTTTCCAATATTTCTAGAACTTTTGAGTTTAATCTTGAGAACAAAGGACTAACCAATTATTTTTATCAAAGCTTGACCAAATTACTTCAACAACAAGACAAAGAAGATTTTCTTTGTTGGCTGCAACAAAGAAAAATGAAGCAACCGACAAAGACACAAGGAGAGGAAAATGAAATTTTGGCCAAATTATCCTTTGGAAACCCACTCATCTTAGGAGTTCATAACTCTTGATTCAGACGTCCAAATGAGATGATTCAAGATGATATGGAAAGCTAAGAAAGAGAGCAAAAACTTTCATGAAGAAAGTTTTCTCAAATTCTGGAAGAAAAGGACCACAACTGGACAGAAACTTGAAGATTTTTTCAAAGTTTCTTTAGCTACGAGTTGAGACATTCATTAGTCGCTTCACGGTTTTGTAGCACAATTTGATAGCAACATTCAAGAAGAAGAAGCCTTCTTACTTAGCCAAAGGAAAAATAGAATGAATAAACAAATCGGACAACAAAGAAGCAAAAGAAAAGAAACAGTAGAGCAACACAATTTAGAAAAGAAAATCGGCTTGAACAAAAATCGATTTACCATTCATTCTTTACAAAGGAGGCCAACTGCAAAGAAATAAAAGAAAGGACAGAATCCAGCACACAAAAGGAATGCTTAGTAACAAAAGGCTGCTACACTTGGACAATAAAGAAGGAAATAAAAGAAGGAAGAAGCTACTTTTGAGTGAAGAAGAGCACATGAGAGCATAACCAACCCGGCTGCATCTTTTTATTTTTCTAAAGAAAGAGTGCATGAGGACAGCAAGAAAGTCTCTCCAAAAATGCAGTCTCACATGGGCAAAAACAAAGCTCAAAAATCGGGCGGCAACATGGAGAGAAACAAGCAAGCGGTAGAGCATGCACACGAAGAAAGAAAAGAAAAGAGAATCAAGTCACATGAATTGCCAACTACAAAAGCAAAGCTTGGGCTGTTTTATTTCTTTGGAAAAGAAACCAAGCACATGGCAGCAACAACACCTTGTGAGCAAAGAAAGAAGAGCAAATCCTTGCTTATAAATAAGAAAGCTTACAACGGAGGAAGACATTCCATTTCAAATTGATCCCATTCTTTGGAGCAGCACTTCATTCTTTGCTTCTTTTCTTTAGCTTTAGGTTAGAGTTAGAAAAATTTTCCTTTTTTGCTTTTTTAGTTCTTCTTCTTCTTGTTCTTCTTGGTTTTCTTCTTGTTTTCTTCTTGATCTCTTGGAAATTTGACCGTGAGTTGTTGTTCTTCTTCCGGTTGTTGTTCTTCCTTTTGTTGTTCTTCTTCCTTTGTTTGTTCTTCCACACTACTAAGCTTGATTTGGATACAAAGGAAGCGGTGAACCTTCTCTTTGGAAGTTTACGGGTAGAAGACAAAAGTCAAAGAACAAAGAGGAGTGGCTACCACCTACGGGTTTTGTTGGAGTTTATTTTATTTATTTTTCATTTTTTTTTCTTTTCAATCATGTTTAAATTTTTGTGATATTTTTTATATTAATATGAATTAAATTCTTTTCTAGGGTTTTGATGTAGCTAACTATGAAGTCTTAATATTTTTCTATTAATATAATTTGATTTATTTCTCTATGGTGGAGTATTTATCTTTGTGCTTAATGCTTCTAATGACTTGATCACTAATTAGATGATTTGGTAATCATAACGAATTGGGAGAGGAGTTATGTGTCAAGTTCATTGAGATAAATGCCATAAATTGCATGTAGGATAGGAATATACCTACATGGTTTGTGTAGTCGCTATATGAGAATCCATAGAAATTAATGACTTCATAATTGTTGTAATTCACATAGGAATATAGTGAATTAGCAATTAGGAGGATTTTCATTACCTCTCCGTAGGGACTAGTAAATAAATTAGGGAATCTCGACTATCAACCAAGAAATTAAATTAGATTATAGAAATAGATGAATATTAAGATGGAATAGTTATGGTGAAATCGAAAACTCTAGAGCTTTAACCAATTTGATTCATTACTCTACTTTGCTTTGCTTTGTTTTAAATTTAGTTTTGTTTTTAATTCAAGTTTTAATTTCAGTTTTAATTTAGTGTATTCATAAAATATCTTTTTATCATTCAAATAGAGGTAGAATTAACTAAATTTCGGTAATTGATAAACAATTAGTCCTTGTGGGAACGATAATTTATATTCACTTTATATTACTTGTTAACGATCACGTGCACTTGCGTGTAAAATTCGCAACAAGTTTTTGGCGCCGTTGCCGGGGACTAATTTGATTTTATTAATATCGATACCAAGTTGTTCTACCTTTAATTTGAATTTTTTTTTATTTACTTTTGTTCTTTTATCTTTGGATATTATTAGGTGGTGCATGAGAAGGTTTGGAAGTGATAATCTCCTCCCATTGGATCCAGAGATAGAAAAGACTTGTCGCTTGAATAGAAAGGAAAAGAGAGGAGCTTTTGCACAATCTCATAACACTATGGTGAACATGAAGAGAACGCTATCCCGCCGCTAATGCCAACACTAGAGCATTACGTGACTATGCTTTGCCCTCTCGCCACATATGATCTCCATGTCATACCTCCAAGCTACTGCAAATAATTTTGAATTGAAGTCGGGGCATAATCCGATGGTTCAAGCTAATCGGTTCAGGTTGGCACATGAGGATCCTAATGCTCACTTAATCAATTTTCTTGAGATCATGCTACATTGAAAATGAATGGTGTCTCTGATGATGCCATTAGACCGAGGCTTTTCCCATTCTCACCGAGGATAGGGCCAAGAGTTGGTTGCTTTCTTTGCGGCAGGAGCAATCACCACGTGGGACATATGTAGGCGTAAATTTTTGACGAAATATTTTCCACCCACCAAAACTGCAAAGATGAGAATGAGATCACCACATTCACTCAAAATGAGATGGAATCACTTTACGAAGCATGGGAGAGGTACAAAGATTTCTCGCGGGCATGCCCTCATCACGGTATCCCATTGGTTACAATTGCAGACTTTTTATAATGGGTTGACTCGATCAACCAAGATACTTGTAGATGCCGGAGGTTCACTAATGGGAAGACATATGAGGTCGCTTATGCATTGTTAGATGAGATGGCATCTACTGGACTACCAATGGTCTTCAGGAGATCCACTCTACCGAAAAATCATGGCAACTATAAGGTTGATGCCCTCACCGCACTATCACCAGTTGCTACATCACAAAGCAACTTAGTTCAATCACCGCAAATGCCATCCATATTCCTCCGAAGCTTGTGATTTTTGTGGTGGACCTCATTCTAGTGGTGATTGTCAAGTGGGAAATCCTTTGCCCCATCGCAGAGGAACAAGCTCGGCTTTGTAGGAATTCAAGCAGACAGATAATCCCTACTCCAACACTTACAATCAGGGTTGGAGAGATCATCCCTACTTTTCTTGGAGAAACAATCAGCCTGCTGATAGACCCTATGGATTTCAGTCTCCACAGCCAAATCAACCGCCAAAGACAAAAAGTGTCCTTAGAAGATGCTCTTGCTCAATTGAGTTTGAACACATCTCGATTCATGACTAAGATGAAGCCACATTGCAAAATCAACAAGATCCATTCGAAATTTGGAGGTTCAGATGGGACAACTTGCTAGTTCATTAAATTCTAGACCACAAGGGTCTTTGCCTAGTAACACGGAAATCAACCCTAAGGAACATGTGAAGGCAATTAAACTGAGAAGTGGCAAAGAGTTGCAACCGGAACCACGAGAAAGCGGAACAAAGAAACAGGAAACCAAAATCGGAGAACAAATTGAAGAAGTCGTGAAACCCACATCAAAGTTGTTTCAGATAATCCACCCCTTATGTGCCACCGATGCCATATCCTCAGCGATTCCAGAAGCAAAAGCTAGAGAAGCAATTTTCTAAATTTCTTGATGTTTTTAAGAAATTGCATATTAATATTCCTTTTGCTGATGCTTTGGAACAGATGCCTAGCTATGTGAAGTTCATGAAGGAGATCCTCTCCAACAAAAGAAAGCTAGAAGAATATGAGATCACACTGCATGAAGAGTGCGTGCCATCCTGCAGAAAGCTTCCCTAAGCTTAAGGATCCAGGAGTTTTACTATTCCTTGCACTATAGGAAATTCTAATTTTAATAAGGCCTTGTGTGATCTTAGTGCAGTATTAATCTTATGCCTCTCTGTTTACAGGAAACTTGGCTTAGGAGAAGCCAAACCCACTACAGTCACATTGCAATTGGCAGATAGATCACTCAAATACCCAAGAGGTGTTATAGAGGATGTGCTTGTCAAGGTGGACAAATTTATCTTCCCGGCTGACTTCATTGTACTTGACATGGAAGAAGACGAAGAAATTCCTATTATTCTTGGTAGACCCTTCTTGGTTACTACGGGAAGAACCCTAATTGACGTGCAAAAGGGCAACTAACCATGAGGGTTCAAGATGAGCAAGTCACTTTCAATGTCTTTAAAGCATTGAAATTTCCGAGTGAGATAGACAATTGTATGAAGGTGGATACAATAGATCCCTATACTAATGAAATGATTCAAAGAAGCCATCCAAAAGATCCCATGGAAGCATGTCGATGGGGATAGAAAATTCAAAATCCAAAGGTAGATATATGCTCCAAACAATTAGAGACCTTGGCACTGCATTCATCAAACGGCCATTTGAAGACCTTGGAACAGGTCCGGCCGAATCACTCCCTTCAGTTCCGAAGCCACCACAGTTAGACCTCAAGCCACCGCCTAAGCATCCAAGTATGCATTCCTAGGTGAGTCCTCTACTCTTCTGCTTTTATTTCTGCATATCCAATGAAGAGCAAGAGGATAAATTGCTAAGAGTGTTGAGGGAACATAAATCGGCATTAGGATGGACTATAGGCGACATAAAGGGATTAGCCCTTCAATTTGCATGCATAAAATTTTGATGGAAGAGAACTATAGGCCATCGTAGATCACCAACGTAGATTAAACCCTAACATGAAAGAAGTGGTGAGAGCGAGATATTAAAACTTTTGGATGCAGGAATTATTTATCCTATTTCGGATAGTGTATGGAGTGGAGTCTGTTCAAGTAGTACCTAAGAAAGGAGGGTTTCTGTAGTTGAGAATGAAAAAATGAATTGATCCCTACTAGGATCACTTTGGATGGAGAGTATGCATTGATTATAGGAAGTTGAATGCACACTAGGAAAGACCACTTTCCTTTGCCTTTTATTGATCAAATGCTTGATAGATTAGTGGTTACTTTTATTATTGTTTTTAGATGGTTATTCAGATATAACCAAATTTCAATAGCCCGAGAGGACCAAGAAAAGACCACCTTTACATGCCCCTATGGTACATTTGCATATAGAAGAATGCCATTTGGTTTGTGTAATGCACTGCTCTTTTCAAAGATGTATGATGGCAATTTTTGACATGGTGGAGCGTTTCATTGAAATATTTATGGATGATTTTTCGTGTTTGGTTCTTCTTTTGATTCATGCTTATCTAACCTTAAACTTGTGCTTAAACGATGTAGAAGACACTAATCTAGTCTTGAATTGGGAAAAATGTCATTTTATGGTTCAAGAAGGAATTGTGTTGGGTCATAGAGTGTCTGCAAAAGGGATTGAGGTTGATAGAGCTAAAATTGAAATCATTGAAAAATTACCACCACCTACTATCACAAAGGGGTAAGAAGTTTTCTAGGACATCTTGGATTTTATAGAAGGTTCATAAAAGATTTTTCTAAAATTACAAAACCTTTGTGTAATCTTCTTGAAAAGATGTTCCTTTTAAGTTTATCTTGATTGTCTACGAGCTTTGACTTGTTAAAAGTGCATTAGTATCACTCCCATTATTGTTGCTCCATCTTGGGATTTACCTTTGAGTTGATGTGTGATGCAAGTGACTATGCGATTGGTGCGATTTTGGGTCGTGAAAGGTAAGATCTTTCATGCTATATACTATACTAGTAAAACTCTCAATGATGCACAATTGAATTATGCTACCACCAAAAGAGTTATTAGCGGTAGTATTTGCTTTTGATAAATTCGATCATACTTAATTGGCTCCAAAGTTATTGTTTATACTGATCATTACGCCATTAAGTATTTGCTAGTTAAAAAGATGCAAAGCCTAGGTTGATCGGATGGGTCTTGTTGTTACAAGAATTTGATTTGGAAATCGGAGATAAGAAGGGTAGTGAAAATGTAGTTCTTTGATCACCTATCTCGTTTAGAACCTCAAGCCAAGATTGATGAACCACAGGTGATAAATGAGATCTTCCCGATGAGCAATTGTTCAATATTGCTACAGTAAGTTTCCTTGGTTTGCCGATTTTGCAAATTATTTGGTCACTAATGTGCTTCCCTAGATTTATCTAGCCAGAAAAAGAAATTCTTATACGATGTGAAGCATTATTACTGGATGAGCCTTTTTGTATAAATTATGTCCGACCAAGTAATACGGAGGTGTGTTCGAAGAGGAAATACAAAGCATTTGCGGCATTGCCACTCTTACGAATATGGTGGTCATTTGGAGGCAATAGAACTGCAGCTAAAATTCTTCAATGTGGCTTTTATTGGCCAACAATATTTAAGGATGCACAATCTTATGTAGCTGCGTGTGATCGATGCAGAGAACAGGAATATTTCAAGGAGACATGAGATGCCTCTCACCAATATTCTAGAGGTTGAACTATTTGATGTGTGGAATTATTGACTTCATGGGACCATTTCCTCCTTCATACAATAACCTCTATATTCTTGTGGCTGTGGATTATGTGTCCAAATGGGTTGAGGCAGTCGCCTTACCTACCAATGATGCAAAAGTGGTAGTAAATTTTTGAGGAAAAATATTTTCACTCGTTTGGGACTCCTAGAGCAATCATTAATGATGAGGAACTCACTTTTGTAATAAATTGTTAGCTGCTCTTTTGGCTAAGTATGGGTAAAACATAAAATTGCCTTTGCTTATCATCCCCAAACTAGTGGTCAAGTGGAAATATCCAATAGGGAATTGAAGCGGATTTTGGAGAAGGCAGTGAGTTCTAATAGGAAAGATTGGTCTCGGAAGCTTGATGATGCTTTGTGGGCATATAGAACAGCTTTTAAAACACCTATTGGTATGTCTCCGTATCGATTGGTGTATGGTAAAGCTTGTCACTTACAATGGAGTTGGAACACCGTGCTTATTGGGCCATCAAGCATCTTAACTTTGACTTGGACCTCGGGTGAAAAAGGTTACTCAATTAAATGAGATGGATGAATTCCGTCAAGGGGCGTATGAGAATGCTAAGATGTATAAGGAGAAAACAAAGGCTTGGCATGACAAGCACATTTTGCATCGAGAATTTCATCAGGACGGAAGGTACTCCTATACAACTCAAGGTTGAAATTATTCACCAGGAAACTTGATCGAGGTGGTACGGACCCTTCTGATTGTGCAAGTGTTCCCCTATGGCGCTGTTGAAATTCAAGGCGAAGATAGAAGGTTCAAAGTAAATGGTCAGAGACTCAAGGCTTATATCGAAGGTGGAGTAGACTTTCAAAAGTGCATTATCACCCTAGTGGATGCAAATTGAAGTGACAGAGAAAGTCATGAAGACTATAAAGCAAGCGCTACTTGGGAGGCAACCCAAGTTCTTTTACCTTTATTTCTTTTATTTTTTCTTCTTATTATTATTATTCTTATTTTTTTTTATTTTTTTTTTTTCTTATAAAAAAAAAAAAAAAAAAAAATTTACTATTTGAAATTCTGTTTCACCTTTTTGCTGCACCAGTCTGAAGAAAAATCCGGTTCAAGGCCTTTCCGTTTGATTTTTGTGCTAAAATTTTACAGCAAGGTATAATATTCAACCAGGTTCATGTCCACAAAATTTCAGAATTTTTGGAGCTGTTTTGGTACCTGAACGAAATTCATCTTCATGATTGTTCAAAACAGGCGATTCCTCACTTTTCGTTTTCTTATGTTCTCTTTAGTTGCTATACTTGATCTTGCTTCTTGTTGCATTGAGGACAATGCTAAATTTTAAGTTGGGGTGGGATACTTGAAATTTTGTGCTGGATTTTGTCAAAATTTTTGAAAAATTTCAATTTTATTGGGTTAAAAGAAAAGTCCTTCCAAGTTTTCAATTTTATTGATATCTTCTTTGAAATTTCTAATTCTTTTGATACTCATTTAGAATAATTTTGAGTTATATGCATTAGAGATTTGGGTTGGAATGTATGAATGAGGCAAGTATGATTAGTCTTTGTCTTTAAAATTTTTAACGCATCTTGTTGATTTTGATGATTGAATTGAATGAGAATGTGCAATATTTGATATAATGAACCCATTGTGAGTATTTGAGCCTATGAGCATTTTATTTTCATTGCTCACATATTTCTTTGTTGAGTGTTGTCAAATATGGTATGTTCATTCTAGAACTTGCTTTGTTATGCATGTTGAGATCACATTATGAATTCATGCTTTGAGATGATAAGGGCATTTAGGATTAGCCGTTTAAACTTTCTAAAAAGCCATCCCATTATATATACCCCTAGTCAACCAATTTTGCGCCTTAACCTTTCTTTGTTATAAACACCACATCATTAGCCCCAAACCATTGTTTTTGTTTATCAAGTTAAACCCTATGTCAAGAGTATGTGGGAATTAATTGCATGATAAAATGTCTAATGATTCAAAAAAAAAAAAAAAAGAAAAAAAAAAACAACCACTGAAAAAAAAAAAAAAGAAAAAAAAGAAAAGAAGTGAAAAATATTCCCGACAAAAATTGGACAAAGTAGATGTTCTACAAAGTGGATGTTCTTCATTGTGTACAAGATGGTCCAACTTCAAGGGAATGCATGCTATTTGGAATAAGAAGTGGTTCTAATGTGCTATTTTTATGCTTTTGAGTTATGCAAGAAAGTTCCTTCATACCTTGATATGCTTAACCTAAATTTTCCTTTCTTTCTACCTACCCTTACCTAAGCCCCGTTACAACCCTTATAAAGACCCTTTGATTATTGCATGGATTCATATTTATTAGTGGTGGAGATGTGATATATAAGCAAGCCTATGGTAATGACATGCTATGTTTGATTTGAGTGTTGAATAAAAATCCTAAACACTTTGAGTGATTAGAGTGCAACCTATGAGAGGTTATCAAATTTTGTGCATTTGATTTCGACAAAATTGTTGGAATTAATGAGATGTGTATTTTGTTTAGAAAATTGGGCTAAGAATACTTGTTCTTTGGATTATTATTCCAATCTGGATCTCTAATGTGTAATGACTTTGAATGGGTTGGAAAGGATATGGAAAGAAAAGAAATATGTTCTTCTAGTGCAAGCTTGAGGACAAGCTTTGAGCTAAGTTGGGTAATTTGATAACTCTATTTTATATAGAGTTTTCTTATTAATTTTGGTTAGAAATTGGCTTGTGTTTTACTTTGTTTTTACATATTTTGGCCAAATTATCCTTTGATTTTATGAGTTCTAAGTTTTCCAATATTTCTAGAACTTTTTGAGTTTAATCTTGAGAACAGAGGACAAACCAATTATTTTTATCAAAGCTTGACCAAATTACTTCAACATCAAGACAAAGAAGATTTTCTTTGTTTGCAACAAAGAAAAATGAAGCAACCGACAAAGACACAAGGAGAGGAAAGCTGAAATTTTGGCCAAATTATCCTTTGGAAACCCACTCATCTTCCGAGTTCATAACTCTTGATTCAGACGTCCAAATGAGATGATTCAAGATGATATGGAAAGCTAAGAAAGAGAGTAAAACTTTCATGAAGAAAGTTTTCTCAAATTCTGGAAGAAAAAGGACCACAACTGGACGAAACTTGAAGATTTTTAAAGTTTCTTTAGCTCTGAGTTGGACATTCACAGAAATTTTCACGGTTTTTGTAGCACAATTTGATAGCAACATTCAAGAAGAAGAAGCCTTCTTTAGCCAAAGGAAAAATAGAATGAATAAACAAATCGGACAACAAAGAAGCAAAGAAAAAGAAGCAGAGCAACACAATTTAGAAAAGAAACGATCGGCTTGAACAAAAATCGATTACCATTCATTCTTTACAAAGGAGGCCAGCGCAAAGAAATAAAAGAAAGGAGAATCCGGCACACAAAGGAATGCTTAGTAACAAAAGGCTGCTACACTTGGACAATAAAGAAGGAAATAAAGAAGCCGACTTTTTGTTACTAAGCATTCTTTGTGTGCTGCTCTTTCTTTATTTCTTGATTAACCTCTTAGAAGAATGAATCGATTTTTGTTCAAGCTATTTTTTCTAAATTGTGTTGCTCAGCTTTTCTTTTCTTTGCTTCTTTATTGTCATTTGTTTATTCATTATTTTTCCTTTGGCTATAAGAAGGCTTCTTCTTCTTGAATGTTGCTATCAAAGTTACAAAACTGGTTTTCAATGTCTGAACTCAGAGCTAAAGAAACTTGGAAAAAATCTTCAAGCTTCTGTCGATGTGTCCTTTTTCTTCAGAATTTGAGAAAACTTTCTTCATGAAAGTTTTTCTCTTTCTTAGCTTTCCATATCATCTTGAATCATCTCATTTGACGTCTGAATCAAGAGTTATGAACTCCGAAGATGAGTGGGTTTCAAAGGATAATTTGGCCAAAATTTCAGTTTTCCTCTCCTTGTGTCATTGTTGCTTCATTTTTCTTTGTTGCAGCCAACAAAGAAAATCTTCTTTGTCTTGTTGTTGAAGTAATTTGGTCAAGCTTTGATAAAAATAATTGGTTAGTCCTTTGTTCTGATTAAACTCAAAAGTTCTAGAAATATTGGAAACTTAGAACTCATAAAATCAAAGGATAATTTGGCCAAAATATGTAAAACAAAGTAAAACACAAGCCAATTTCTAACCAAAATTAATAAGAAAACTCTATATAAAATAGAGTTATCAAATTACCAACTTAACTCAAAGCTTGTCCTCAAGCTTGCACTAGAAGAACATATTTCTTTTCTTTCCATATCCTTTCCAACCCATTCAAAGTCATTACACATTAGAGATCCAGTGAATAATAATCCAAAGAACAAGTATTCTTAGCCCAATTTTCTAAACAAAATACACATCTCATTAATTCAACAATTTTATTAAAATCAAATGCACAAAATTTGATAACCTCATAGGTTGTCTAATCACTCAAAGTGTTTAGGATTTTATTCAACACTCAAATCAAACATAGCATGTCATTACCATAGGCTTGCTTATATATCACATCTCCACCACTAATAAATATGAATCCATGCAATAATCAAAGGGTCTTTATAAGCTGTAACTACTTTAGGTAAGGGTAGGTAGAAAGAAAGGAAAATTTAGGTTAAGCATATCAAGTATGAAGGAACTTTCTTGCATAACTCAAAGCATAAAATAGCACATTAGAACCACTTCTTATTCAAATAGCATGCATTCCCTTGAAGTTGGACCATCTTGTACACAATGAAGAACATCCACTGTAGAACATCTACTTTGTCCAATTTTTGTCGGAATATTTTTCACTTTTTCTTTTTTTTTTTTTTAGATTAAGTTTTTTTTGTTTTTTCTTTTTTTTTTTTTTTGTTTTGAATCATTAGACATTTTATCATGCAGGTGAATTCCACATACTCTTGACATAGGGTTTAACTTGATAAACAAAAACAATGGTTTGGGGCTAATGATGTAGTGTTTATAACAAAGAAATGTTAAGGCGCAAAATATTGACTGGAAGTATATAATGGGATGGCTTTAGAAAGTTTAAGCGGCTAATCCTAAATGCCCTTATCATCTCAAAGCATGAATTCATAATGTGATCTCAACATGCATAAAGCAAGTTCTAGAATGAACATACCATATTTGACAACACTCAACAAGAAATATGTGAGCAATGAAAATAAAATGCTCATAGGCTCAAATACTCAATGGGTTCATTATATCAAATGTACATTCTCATTCAATTCAATCATCAAAATCAACAAGATGCGTTAAAAATTTTAAAGACAAAGACTAATCATACTTGCTTCATTCATACATTCCAACCCAAATCTCTAATGCATATAACTCAAAATTATTCTAAATGAGTATCAAAAGAATTAGAAATTTCAAAGAAGATCAATAAAATTGAAAACTTGGAAGGACTTTTCTTTTAACAATAAAGAAAGGACAGAATCCAGCACAAAAGGAATGCTTAGTAACAAAAGGCTACACTTGGACAATAAAGAAGGAAATAAAAGAAGAAGCGACTTTTGAGTGAAGAAAGACACATGAGAGCATAACCAACCCAGCTGCATCTTTTATTTTTCTAAAGAAAGAGTGCATGAGGACAGCAAGAAAGTCTCTCAAAAATGCAGTCTCACATGGGCAAAAACAAAGCTCGGAAAAATCGGGCGACATGGAAGAAAGCAAGCAGTAGAGCATGCACACGAAGAAAGAAAGAAAAGAGAATCAAGTCACATGAATGCAACTACAAAAGCAAAGCTTGGGCTGTTTTATTTCTTGGAAAAGAAACCAAGCACATGGCGGCAACAACACCTTGGCGAGCAAAGAAAGAAGAGCAAATCCTTGCTTATAAATAAGAAAGCTTACAGCGGAGGAAGACATTCCATTTGGTGATCCCATTCTTTGGAGCAGCACTTCATTCTTCTTCTTTTTCTTTAGCTTTAGGTTAGAGTTAGAAAAATTTTCCTTTTACTGTTTTTAGTTCTTCTTCTTGTTCTTCTTGGTTTTTCTTCTTGTTTTCTTCTTGATCTTCTTCTGTAGAAATTTCAGCGGTTGTTGTTCTTCTTGTTGTTCTTCTTCCTTTTGTTGTTCTTCCAGTGACCACTAAGCAGTTTGGATACAAAGGAAGGTGAACCTTCTCTTTGGAAGTTTACGGGTAGAAGACAAAAGTCAAAGAACAAAGAGGGAGTGGCTACCTACGGGTTTTGTTGGAGTTTATTTTATTTATTTTTCATTTTTGTTTCTTTTCAATCATGTTTAAATTTTTGTGATATTTTTATATTAATATGAATTAAATTCTTTTCTAGGGTTTCGATGTAGCCTAACTATGAAGTCTTAATATTTTTCTATTAATATAATTTGATTTAATTTTCTATGGTTGAGTATTTATCTTTGTGCTTAATGCTTCTAATTACTTGATCACTAATTAGATGATTTGTTAATCATAACGAATTGGGAGAGGAGTTATGTGTCAAGTTCATTGAGATAAATGCCATAAATTGCATGTAGGATAGGAATATACCTACATGGTTTGTGTAGTAAGCTATATGAGAATCCATAGAAATTAATGACTTCATAATTGTTGTAATTCACAGGAATATAGTGAATTAGCAATTAGGAGGATTTTATTAGATCTCGGGAGGGACTAGTAAATAAATTAGGAATCTCGACTATCAACGGAAATTAAATTAGATTATAGAAATAGATGAATATTAAGATGGAATAGTTATGGTGAAATCGAAAACCTAGAGCTTTAACCAATTTGATTTATTACTTTACTTTGCTTTGCTTTGTTTTAAATTTAGTTTTTATTCAAGTTTTAAATTTAGTTTTAATTTAGTTTATTCATAAAATATCTTTTTATCATTCAAATAGGTAGAATTAACTAAATTTGGTGGTTGATAAACAATTAGTCCTTGTGGGAGCGACAAATTTATATTCACTTTATATTACTTGTGATCACGTGCACTTACGTGTAAAATCGACCAACATCCATCTTCTCAAAAATAAAAAAATTAAAAAGGAAAGAAAGAAACCATATAAGATTTCTTAGCATCCCTAATATGCTTATCAAACCACAATCCATTAGAACGAAACCTCCATAGATCATAGATCGAACAAACCGTAAATTCTCTGAAGTTGACCCTTTTCAAATCATTGATCTTCCTCACTTTGCTTATCAACTCAACGAGAACCCTAATTACCCTATCAACCACCTGGGGAAATAACAAAGATAATTTAAAACATCCCATTTTCTATCAAGCAAGAATTTTGAAACCCTCCAATCATTATCAACATCCACCATATGATGTAAGATACCCCTCATGTCTAGTTATCAAACAAAAAGAACTTCCATATCTAACCTCCAAGAAGAATTGTTTCCACCATTGCTCTAGACTCAATCATTTTCCTCCATACATGAGAGATGCAAATCCTTGGAACTCACACACCATAGTGTCTATCTTGCACATACTTTGCCTCATAAAATTGCCACTATAACTTACAATCAAATAATTTAGCCAACCCTCTACTTTAGCCAACTTCTCTAACTGAAACCGAGGCCCAAACTCAATGATCCCACAACAAACCTATAAAGTTTTTCAATATCAAGCAAAACTCATTTTGGTGTGGTAGAGAAGAAACTATCTCTCTTGTGTTATTAAATTGTGAGACATAAAAGAGGACTTGGAGATGTTCAAGATTGGGCTTTAATTTTGATACATGAAAACCAATGACATTCAAGAATTTGGTTTTGGAAATGGATGTCTCAAGCTCAATATTGAGAAGATATTACTCTATCGGCCTATGTACTTTGGAATCTATGGAGAGCACGAGGTGAGGCTATATGGGAGAATCGAAGCATAAAGCCAAAGAAATATGGAAAAGAGCTTGGGACTAGTTCCAAGATGTTAGGAAAAGTGGGGCCAAGATAGGATGCGATCAAACAGTGGTAATGTGGAAGTGGAAAATTTTAAAGTCGTATGGGATGAAGAGTATGTGGGAGAACCAAGAAACCAGAGATAGAATAACAATTTATACCGACGGTTCATATAAGAGGCAGAATGTTGCAATGACGTGGGTAGCATCGAACTTGATGGAATGGAGATTGCATTGGAAGCAAAAAAAATATATGCTCTTTCTCACGAACATGCGGAACTAAGAGCAATCGAGGCTAATGGAAGCAACCAAAGAGGTTGGACAAAGGTTGTTCTACTAGCAGTTCCTTGCTTGCTTTACAAGCATTGGTGATGAAATCCTAAGGCGAGACAACTACAACTCCACATGAAGCCGACCATGAAGCTTGTAAGGCGTCCACACTTAGATTCTTTACAAGGGATTGGTGATCCTATTACAAGATCAAAGACTAAGAGAATACAAGCTGCCTTAATCTCTTTCATAAATGAATCCACGGAATCCAGTTACAAGCTAAAGCGACAAGGAAGGCTTGAACTTAGTTCATATGTCATTCTAGTCATCAATGAAGACTAGAGAATGAAGAATCTAGTGTGGCTGATTTTCATTTGTGTAATTAAAATCCTTAGGCCACTTATCACAATCCAAGTTAAATTTTTGGAAGGTTCTAGTCGGAAGAATGCAATTCACTTGACCACCACACATGCAAATCCGAGAACCACACTTGGATATATCATTTGGCATTGGAAGGTTCTAGCATTAGGCCAATTTAGGAAGCTCAAATGGACTTTTTGGCAACTTAATTCCAGCTCAAATTCCGATCGCCAATTGGATTGCACTTGAAATTCAGTGACAATTGGGTACAACTTCAAGAAATTCCAACCACAAGTGAATTCCAATTTTCGCAGTCCCTTAATTCCATTCCACATTTTTTAGTTTAGGGAATGTTTGGATTTTAGTTTAGGCAATATTTTCCTTTTCTTAGTGTAGGAACTTTGTTTTAGTAATAGTTTCTTAAAGTAGTTTCTTAAGAAGTTAATCCTTCTAGGACATGGCTTTCTTAATTTTACACATTGTAATCTATAAATAGAGGCCATTCAACCTCAAGAAAATATAGATTTTGATTCAATACAAACTTGAGAGCTTTTTAGCTTTTCTTTGAGTTCTAATTTAGAACTTGTTTTAAGTTTTTGAGGAGAGCCTCTTAGGTTCATGTTTAAGCTATTTTGTTAAGTTTCTTTCTCTCAATAATTTGAGGGTGTTTCTTGGTTCCAAGAAACAGTCCAACTCACATTCGGGAGCTAGAACTGATCCTTTGGGTGTCAAGTGGGCTGAAAGCAAGGTCCTTCTTCAATCTTGGAGATGGTGTCTACTAAAGGAAGAATTAGTTTAACCTAGAGGACGATACTAGGACTAACACTATGGTATATGTTCTAATTTTAATCTTTGGTTTAAGATTACGTATCAATTGAGTGCGACCTAGTAATGCGACTTTGTGTTGCATAGTTTAGTGAGGATATTAGGAAGTTAGTGAGGATTTGCCTTTGTTGTACTTTCTTTAAGGTTCATAGGGATCTAGTAGTGCCGGTAGCATAGATTAGCATATGGTAGTTTAACAACAAAATTGTGATAAGGTAATCCTTTTAATAATATTTACTACATTAAAAAAATTAGTGTGTGTAGCATTGACCAAAAGAAAAATGGGAAATTTGCATATATAGCATTTCTGTAAAACCAGTTTGCATATATAGCACAAGCAACATAATCCTTGCAAATATAGCACTTTTCCTAGCGAAAAGACGCCAATGCCCCTTCATATGGAGTAATTCATCCTTCATCCTTCTCTGTATCCTTCCTTTTTCTTTGAATCCTTCACCTTCTTTGAATGAAGAACCCCTGCAAAGTGAAGTCATTGTCGTCTACGGGTGAAACCCATGCACGCGAACAATTTATGAATGGACTGGACGGGCCAAAAAATAACAAGAAAGAATAGGCGGTATGCCCGAACTGGATGAATTGGACTGGACATATATCTTTCATATTTAATTTGGTTTTTGTATGAAATGGGAAGGATAGTCGACCTGGTTTAAACTACAAATGAGGGAGAAAATGTCGATAAATATATCGTCATACATGTCGACGAATCCCATAAAAGAAAAACAGTTGCCAAATATGTCGACATATATGTTGGCATATTTGTCAACATATATGTCGGCATATCTGTCGACAGACATATATGTCAACAAATATGTTGTCAAATATGTCGACAACTGAATTATTTGTAAATGTGGAATTTGACCACTCTATATGTTGTTTGTATTATCATCACCTGCATTGTTTGTAAATGGTTGATTTGGTTGTATAATTATGTTACCTTGTTAATGGGGGCATAATTTAATATAAATTATGGAAATGAATAACTATAATATTGAATAATGATTATCACAAAATGTCATTACATTTTATCCCTACAAACGAATGCATTAGAGCAAGTTTGCAGTTGTGGTGATCTCTCACTTTGACCACATTTCTTTGTGACTTTTTCTCCCTATTCACGGGATTCTATGTTTCTTTCCTACCACTCTTTGCCATTTCTTGGTGGTGATAGTTGTACGCTAAAGTGATTCTGGCACATTCCAATCTTTAAGATCCCCTACAGGCATAATAGATTCACCATAGGCGGCAAGAAGTGCATATGTGTGATAAAATGGCGACATAGGGATCGAGGTCAATTTGCCATCGGCGAAGCGGCTAATGCATGTACATAAGGGATCTGGTTCATATCAAACACTCGACATGTGCGTTTTGGAGCAAATTGTCCATTGCATTTTAGTTCGCAATGTCTCATACACAACATCGGTTTATATCGGCCAGAAGCTCAACTCGTTGCCTTGTGCTTCTCGCATTCTTGATGAAATTTCCTCTTCAATGTATAGGGTTGTCAGTGTTCTCATCTCGCTAGCACCGGATCGCCTTTCGTGGTACCACCTTTAGAGTGTGTTCCTGATGTATTCGACCAACGCGTGAATAGGTAATTCATGAGCATCTTTCAGCAAGGCATTCAGACATTTTGCAATGTTGGTCGTCATTACGGTATACCGTCTTTCGCCCAAATGTGCCCTCGACTACCGTTCAAACCCAACTTCCTACAAGTATGCGCTGATCTGTGAATTTTGCAGCGATATTAGTAAGAACAATTGATTAAATTCATAGCGTCGTACATTTTTGCGATCTTAAAGTATAAAGGGATCACGTCCTCTTTCTACGAACTTCGCTTTTATGTTGTGATAGGATTTAATTTGTTACCATTTAATAGGAGCAAAACTATGATGTTAATGCTTTATTTGGTATGCAATTGGCTAATTTAAAGTGTTTTTGTACAGGGAGTGAAGTTGATAGTCTAAAGTGAAAAGATGTTGTTTAATGAAGATTTAGATGATTTTTGGAGAAGCACTTTTGGAGCCAAAACTGAAGACTATCTTGGTTTAAGCTTGCTCACGCCTTAAAGGATGAAGTCTTGGAGGGGAAACTCAAAGAAATGCACGTGACCATGTCTTAAGCTGAGACAAAGACCAATGGGCAGAATTTTCAAGATTGAATTTGTCTTTTGATTTAGACTTTTGTAATTCAAGTTAGTATGGATTGGATGACATTTGTTAGAGATAGATAGGATTAGATAGGATAGGATGGTTGGTTAGGACTTTAAAGTTTAAAGACTTAGGATTTGTTGGAGAAGTTTTAGGAAGTCTTTAGGGAGGTTGTTAGAGAATAAGCCTATAAATAGGAGGGTTAGTGAGCTTGGAAGACATAAGTCTTTCCTTTAATTCTTTGCAAATTTTCCTTTCTCTTTTACTTCTCTTTCTCTTTAGAATAAATATTAGAATAGTTTTGCCATCATGAGTGGCTAATTTACTTTCATTCCGTTCCAAGGGTGTTGGTGCCAATATATTTAGTGAGGTTTTGTTCATAGTTTCATAATCTTTTTGCATTCAAGTAATCATTATTTCTTGCATTATATTTTTATGGATTTTGAATGATAAATAAATTGACAACTTATTTGCATTTTTCTTTCTATAGCTATCTATTTGTTCTTGATCCGTAATTATCCTAACATTTAGTACAAGTAGCACTTAAATCTTTTGCGTGTGTAAAGTAGCGGTAATCATGCATTTATGATTTAAAGGAAGTAATGATACAAAGATTTTCAATTGTAGCTATCTCAATTGTTGGTTTTGTTTTAAGCTGTTTTCAATGATTTTAATGTTACTATCAAATGATATGGAGCTATCGCCCCCAATCATTTGTTAGTAAGGTTTGTTGTGAATGCTAGGTTCAAACAAATAAAATAGGAAAACTTAAAATTTTGTCATGGCTATCTTGAAATTTTCGGTTAAATGCTTGAATGAAAAAGTGTTTTTAGAATCCTATGATCTAGATATATTGGTACAACTACACTTCCTTGGATCGGAGTTTGGTAAGATTGAAATATATCTTTTACAAATTGCTAGTAATTTCTTTAATAATTTTCCTTTATTTATTGGCATTAACTTTCTTCTTTTATTTCTTTTCATATCAAGTGCTAAAACCCCTCACACATAGCTCCTCGTGGAATTGAATCGATCCACTACTACTACAAATCAATTGTAGTTAGTTGAAGATCTGAATTAATTTTGGGGCTTGACAAGACCAAAATTTTGGCGCCGCTGGGAGCTATTTTATTTTTAGCATTGTGATTTTTATTGCATGACGTGCTTCTCACAAAGGTGATCTTGTGTTCATTTGAGAAATTGAGAAGGAAGCACGGCGACTAAGGAAGGAAACAAGAAGGAGGCTACAATTTAATTCAACACCACGTGAGGAAGAAGAAATGGCTGCAGAGATCGTACATTGAGAGAGCTTATTGCTCAGTTTAAATCAACAACCTCTTTTGCATACAATTTCCAAATTTAGAAGTAGCATTTGAGTTAAAATATGGACTTATTCATTTGTTGCCTATTTTTCGTGGAAATGCGGTGAAGATCCACACAAACATCTCAAGGAATTTCATGTGGTTTGCTCTAGTTTGAAACCACAAGGGTGTGAAGGAACAAGTTAATTTGAGAGCTTTCCCTTTCTCCTTGGGAGATAAGGCGAAAGATTGGCTTTATTATCTTCTGCAGTTCCATTACAACTTGGGAGGAAATGAAAAGGTTGTTTTTAGAGAAGTTTTTTCCGGCCTCCACGAGCTGCAAATATTAGAAAGGAGATATGTGGTATTAGGTAACTTGGTGGAGAATCATTATATGAATATTGGGAAAGATTTAACCAATTGTGTGCAAGTTGTCGCATCACCAAATTTCGGATCACTTTTGATCCAATACTTTTATGAAGGATTGTTAGATGGATCGCACATGGTTGATGCAGCCGGTGGAGGAGCTTTGGTGAACAAAACACCAATCGCACAAGACAATTAATTTCAAACATGGCGGAAAATTCGCAACAATTTGGTTCAAGATTGGAAGGGACAACAAAGGATTCATGAGGTAAGTCCTTCTAGTATTCAAGTCCAAATTTACGATCTAACTACTCTAGTTCGTCAAATGGTCAGAGGACAATTGCAAAGTGCAAAGGTGTGTGAAGTTTGCTCGATTCTGGACATCCTCTGATTTGTGCCCAACCTTGCAAGAAGATATCATGCAACAAGCAAATGCAATTGGAGGATATCCCAATCACCACAAAGGAAATATGATCCTTATTCAAAGCATTATAATCCTGGTTGGAGGGAGCATCCAAATCTTAGTTATGGGAACCCAAGTGGGCAGACAAGATATCCATTTGCAAGTCAAAGCAGGCCAGCACAACCACCACCACCAATGAGAACATCAAATTCAGGTATGACATTAGAAGATATTGTAAGGCCCTTGGTTACTAACACACAACAATTTCAAAACAATGTGCAGAAATTCCAACAAGAGACTGGAGCTAGTATCCGCAATGTGGAGAATCAAGTATCTCAATTAGCGGCAGAAGTGAGTGAATTGAAGCAAGCATTCTCAAAAGGATTACCTTCTCAGACTGTGGTAAATCCAAAATAAAGTGTTAATGCAATGATGTTGAGAAGTGGTAAGGAACTTCAATTCCATACCCACTCCCCAAAAGAAAATTGTTGAGAGTCCAAGGAAAAGAAAAAGAGAACCAGTAGTAAGATCGATCCTTTATTACCTAATGATTCAATTACTAATGTTGCACCTTTTCCAAGCAGGTTAGCAAGATCAAAAAGAGAGGAGTATGAGCAAGGAATTTTGGAGACATTCAGAAAGGTAGAAATAAACATTCCATTGATAGCTGCAATCAAGCAAATTCCCAGGTATGCAAAATTTTTGAAGGAATTATGCACCATTAGAAGGAGGCTAAAAGGTGATGAAACCATCAATGTTGGGCAGAATGCATCCGCAGTAATTTTAAAAAAATTACCCGATAAGTGTACGGATCCTGGGATGATTTCAATTCCTTGTGTAATTGGGAATAAAATGATTGAACATGCCATGCTAGATTTAGGAGCATCTATTAATGTTATGCCATACTCTGTATATTGTGCTCTAAATTTGGGACCAATGAAGCCAACAAGGGTAATTATTAAGCTTGCTAATAGGGCTGCATATCTGAAGGAGTTGTGGAAGATGTTTTAGTTCAAGTCAATAAATTGATTTTCCTGATTTTTATATTTTGAAAATCGAGGATGATGATGCAGGAGAATCACCACTCTTTTGTTAGGAGACCTTTTATGATGATGGCTAAGACCAACATAGATTTTGATGAATGCACAATTTCTATAAACTTTGATGAACAAATTGTGAAGTTTAAAATTTTTGAAGCAATGAAGCATCAGTTGATACTCATTCCTTGTGTTCTATTGATATTGTGGATCCTATTGTACAAGATATTTTTAATGAAGAAAATGATGTTTTTTTGCAGGATCAAGTGAAAAGTTAGAAGGGGATGAGGATATAAGTGATGAATTTGCCTTGAAAAGTCACGAAATTTGAAAGAATTGTTTCAAATTTTCCATGAGAAATTAATGCCTTACATTTTGTGAGCCCTAAGTTAGAGTTGAAATCTTTGCCAAATCATCTCAAATATGTTTATTTGGGGAGGATGAGACTTTACCAGTAATAATTGCAAGAGGATTAAATAAAGAACAAGAAACTAAATTGGTAAAGGTCTTAAGGGAGCACAAAGCGACAATAGGGTGGACATTGGCGGATATTAAAGGTATAAGTCCTTCAATATGCATGCGGATTCTTTTGGAAGAAAATGCCAAGGCAGTGAGAGAGCCTCAAAGAAAACTCAACCCAGACCATGAAGGAAGTAGTAATGAAGGAGATTCTCAAACTCCTTGAGGAGGAATAATCTACCCAATTTCCGACGGTGAATGGGTGAGCCCGATCCATGTGGTGCCTAAAAGATTGGCATAAGCGTGGTAAAAACTAGAATAATGAATTGGTGCCAACAAGAATCCAAAACGGTTGGCGAATGGTCATAGATTTTAGAAGGCTTAACTTAGCTACTAGGAAAGATCATTTCCATTACCTTTTCTTGATCAAATGTTGGAAAGATTAGCTGGAAAAATTTTCTTTTGTTTCCTTGATGGTTTTTCGTTATTATCAAATTGTAATTGCTCAAGAGAATCAAGAGAAGACAACATTTACATGTCCATTTGGCACTTTTGCGTATAGGAGAATGCCATTTGGTCTATGTAATGCTCAGTACATTTCGAGATGTATGATGAGTATTTTTACGATTACATTGAAAAGTGTATAGAGGTATTCATGGATGATTTCACTTTGTATATGGGAATTCTTTTGATGACTATTTAGAAAATTTGATTAAAATTTTGAAGAGGTGCATAGAAACTAAGTTGGTTTTGAATTATGAGAACTGTCATTTTATGGTGATGAAGGCATTGTGTTAGGACATGTGGTTTCTTCTAGAGGAATAGAAGTAGACAAAGCAAAGGTTGATTTAATTGCTAGTTTACCTTACCTTACAAATGTTAGGGAAATACGTGCTTTTCTTGGTCATGCAGATTCTACGCGAGTTTATCAAAGATTTTTCTAAAATAGCTTTGCCATTAACAAATCTATTGCAAAAGGATGCAGAATTCAAGTTTGGAGATCATTGTAGGAAGCATTTGACAAACTCAAGGAAATGCTAACAATCGCACTAATTATTCAATCACCGATTGGAGCAAACCATTTGAGATCATGTGTGATGCAAGTAATTTTGCGATGGGAGCGATTTTAGGCCAACGAGTGGACAAGAAGAGTCATGTCATATATTATGCTTCAAAGACATTGAATTGACAGACGCAATTATACCACAACAGAGAAGGAGCTTTTAGCTATTGTGTTTGCCTTAGATAAATTTAGATCTTATTTGATGTCTAAAGTTATTGTTTTTAAACCATGCGCCTTGAGACATTTCTTTGAAGAAAAAGGAGTCAAAGCCACGGTTGATAAGATGGATACTACTACTTTAAGAGTTTGATTTGGAAATAAAGGACCACAAGGAGCAGAAAATTCGATTCTGAGATCATTTGAGCGGTTAGTGAAGGAACAAGATCCTTTACCAATTTGAATTATTTCGGATGAACAATTGTTCCAATTGAGAGGTATGGTTCCTTGGTATGTAGACATAGTAAACTATTTGGTCACAAGAACTTGCCTAACTTCATGAGTAAAGCAAAAGGGCAAAGATTAAAAGTGAGGCAAAGTATTATGTTTGGGATGAACCGTATTTATGGAGACTTTGTTCTGATCAAATAATTAGGAGATGTGTACCCGAAAGTGAGCATCAATCTATTCTAGCATTTTGTCATGATTATGCATGTGGAGGACATTTTGGACCCAAAAGAACTGCTAGAAAAATTTTAGATAGTGGTTTATATTGGGAAACAATTTTTAAGGATGCATATTTCTTTTGTAAAAATTGTGAAAAGTGCCAAAGAGTTGGTGCAATGACCCGAAGAAATGAAATGCCTCAAGTTCCTATTCTTATTTGCGAAATATTTGACATTTGGGGTATTGATTTCATGGGGCCTTTTCCCTCATCTTGTGGTTACTTATATATTCTTCTAGCAGTTGATTATGTATCAAAGTGGGTAGAAGCAAAACCCACCAAAACTGATGATTCTAAGGTTGTTGCAGGTTTTATCAAATCTAACATTTTTTGCAGGTTTGGAATCCCTAGAGCTATTATAAGTGATCAAGGAAGCCACTTCTGTAACAGGACCATTGCAGCAATATTAAGGAAATATGGGGTACAACATAGAGTGGCTCTGACATATCACCTACAAACAAATGGTCAATTGAAGCTTCCATAGTGAAATCAAGATGATCTTGGAGAAACCGTTAATCTGGAAGAAAAGATTGGAGCCTTGGTTAGAAAATGCACTTTGGGCATACTGAGCGACCTATAAAACACCAATAGGGATGTCTCCTATAGGTTAGTTTTTGGGAAGCCTTGCCATTTATCGGTGGAAGTTGATCATAAGGCTTATTGGGCTGTACGTCGTTGCAATATGGATATGGAAAAGGCTGGTGAAGCAAGGAAGTTGCAACTACAAGAGCTTGAGGAAATCTGGTTAGAGGCTTATGAAAATTCGAGAATTTACAAGGAAAAGGCCAAGTTGTTCCATGATTCTAAGATTTTGAGAAAACAATTTGAGGTGGGACACAAGGTATTGTTGTATAACTCTCGGTTAAAACTTATGCCAGGTAAACTTCGATCCCGTTGGCTTGGTCCTTTCATTGTTACTAATGTTTTCTCACATGGTATAGTGGAAATAGAGAGTGTGGAGACAGGTAAGATTTTTAAAGTTAATGGTCACCGTTTAAAAATATTTCATGAGGGTGTTGAAATGAATTCATTAACTGGTATAGATTTGGCTTTGCCAAATTACTTGAGTTAATTTTATTGAATGGTCGAGCATAACGACTTTTAAACAATTGCGCTTTTGGGAGGCAACTCAAGGAATTTCTTGATTTTGTTTATTTTGTCTTTTATTTTCTTTCCTTTTTCCTTATATAGCTAATGATTTTTAATTATTTATGCAATGCGAGTTTTATTCATCAAGATAAAAAAATAAAATTTTAAGAATGAAAAAAGCAGAAGAGAAGAGCTTTTAAGCGTGCCACGCCATAAGATTGATAGTTTCATGAAGGAAATCCGGAAGAGTTTAACACTTTAGGCGTGCACGCCTTAATATCTATGGTCTTACGGATTTTGTTTACAATGTCATCAGAAGATCCCTCTGTTTTAGGCGTGCCCATACTTTATTTCAATTGCTCTTACATTTATCAAAAAAAAAAAATCGTATTTCCAAAAATAAGGGTTTTGACCCACTTCTTTCTTCTCCAAAATTGCAGACAAATTTTTCTTTTCTCTTGTTTTAACCATCCCAAACTTTTTCTCTTTTTCTTAAATTGGGCGTGTTTTTCCTCATTGTTGTCAATCCAAGTTTTCTTCACATCAGGAAAATTCCACCTTCCATTGCAGAAGATTTTGGGCACGCGGAAATTCTATTACACCGCACGCCCAAGCGAAATCCAAAAACCATTCTACCTCTCCCAGTGTATGATTCGGCCGATCTCCACGACGCGATTTTCCGATCTCTTAACCCTTGCCGTTCCTTTCCTCATCGCCACTCCAGCGCGCCTTGCTTCTCGGTCGCGACTCATCTCCTTTCCACACCGCAGCGCCTCGCTGCTTTCCACATTCGCTTTGAAACACCTTGCGTTGGTATAGAAGAAGACACCGTCTTTTGAACCATTTCGCCATTCTTTGTTTTGCCGGCCACCGACCATTTTCACTCTTTTATTTTGATTTTGTTTTTGATTTTATTTTCATTCTTTTCGTAGTTCATTGTTTCTGTTTTTATTTCTTTTTCTTTGTGGTTAGTTGATTCTTGTTTTTGAAGTTGCGGATAATCTTGAGAAATCCCAATATTCCATCATGCGAGAATCAAAGCAAAGCCAATAAGCGTCGTTACGTATTCGACGAAGCCCATCACCTCGGCGAAGTCCTTCACCTCGGCGCAGCCCTTCTCACCACCACGACTCTTCACCTCGACATAAGTACTTTCACCCGTCCCTTATCCGCTTGGATGGTTCCTCCAGAACACAGGCGCTCGTCACGTCATCGCCTAAAGGGAGGAAGAGCTGTACTTCCGCCTCCGGATGCGCAACTCCACGGACATTTAAAATTCTCCACTAAGGTCAGGCGGCAAAGGTATGATAAGGTTTGCAAATTGCCGATTTTACCTGGTAAATATGTGCATATTCCTACTTTGGAGGCTTTGGGTTTAAAAGCTGTGTTTGAGGAGGTGGTAGATAATAGTGACTTGCATCCTTTTGTTTATCTTCGTTGCCCTGCATTTACTGAATTAACTCGGGAATTTTATACTACTTTTGTATTTAAACCACCGAACCCTTTTACTCTAGATAGTCCCGAGGTCATTCAATTTCGGTTGATGGGGCGAGAATTCCAAATGTCAATTACTGTTTTTAATCTTGCTTTGGGATTTATTACGCCTGAATATTCTCTTACTTCTGAATATAAGGCTTCTAGGGTTGACTTTGATGATGATTTTAAGCCTTATTCCTTATGGCGGGAAATGTCAATTGATAGTACTCCATATGATCGACAAATCGAAGGATATTTACCTTCGTGATCGGTTTGGAAATATATTCATCATTTTTGCATTTTCCTTCTCGGTAGAAAGGAGTTGGTAACTTTGTCTAAAACGAGTTTTTTCATTTGGGCAATGAAAAATCATATTAAAGTCAATTTTGGGTGTTGGGTAGCTTCCCAAATCCGGTCTATCATCAACAAGCAACGTGCTTTAGTTTTTGGTTCTTTAATTACTCATTTGGTGACAACCTCGGTTTAATTGATTTGAGTACAACTAACCTTCATGTGGCTTGTGAGTTAGAACCTTTAGATCTCCATTGTCTTTGTCGTATGGGATTGGTAGATGCGTGATGGCGATTATAGCTTCCTCCCTCCAGGCGACTGGAAACACTACAAACATTCCCAAGTTCCTCATGGTTCTACTCCGGTGTAGGATACTCACAGTCCCTCTAGTGTCATGGAAGCTTCATCTTGAGACTTCGACACGGCCTGACGGATTAAGAGATTGGAGGCAAATCTAGATGCCTTGTCTCGCCATCTTGGGTTTCCGCCACCCTTTCCTCTCACACCATAGTGCGTTGCTTATCCGCAATTCGAGGAGTTATGTTTCATTGTTTCTTTTATGTATCTTTTGAATTGTGTGTTTTTCTTCATGCATTGGGGACAATGTATGATGCAGGTGTGGGGTGCTGCTATTTTGCTTTTGTGCTTTTGTGATTAGTTCATTGGTTTTCAATTATTTTGGTCAATTTTTTCAAATTCTGTGCTTTTGTGGTCAAAATTTTTGTGGTTTGTTTGCAAATTCCTCCAAGCGATTTAAAACCTTTTGATTTCCTTGAAATTCCCAACTCTTTGATGCTTGTTTAGAATAACTCATTGGTTAACATGCATTAGTGATTGAGTTGGAAGGCATGAAAATGGAGAGTATTATTAGCCTTGTTTAGAAAATTTTGTTCAAGCATCTCATTGGTCTTGATGATGGAGTTGAATAAGAATATACAATGTTTGAACATTGAACCATTGTGAGTGTTTGAGCCTATGAGCATTTTTCTTTTTCTTGCTCACATTTTTCTTGGTTGAGTTGACAAATATGGTATGTTTATTCTAGAACTTGCTTTGTTGTGCATGTCGAGATCACATTGTGGGTTTTTGCTTTGAAATGATAAGGGCGTTTAGGACTAGCCAATTTTAACTTTCTAAAAAGCCATTCCATTTTATCTACCCTAGTCAACCAATTTTAGCCTAAGCTTTTCTTTGTGATCACATCACATCATTAGCCTTAACCATTGTTATTTACCATTGTTAAACCCTTTTGTCAAGTGTATGTAGGAATGAGTTGCATGATTACATTTTTATGGATTCCAAAGAAAAGAACCACTTGCCAAAAAAAAAAAAAAAGAGAGAAAGTATCCTGAAAGGTTTGGACAAACTAAATGTGCTCCATTGTTTAATGTCCAACTATATTTCCATCAAAAAAAAAAAAAAGAGGAAAAGCAAAAGAAAAGTAAAGGTGGTTCTAAAATGTTACTTGTGTTGCTTTTAAATCTTGTAAGTTCCTACATATCTTGATTTGTTTAGCCTAAATTTTCCTTTTGTTACCTACCTTAACCTAAGCCCCGTTACAACCTGCTAAGTCCCTTTGATCTTTGCATAAATTCATATTCTTTAGTGGTGGAGATGTGATATATAAGCAAGCATATGGTAATGACATGCTATGTTTGATTTGAGTGCTAAATGAATCCTTAAACACTTTGAGTGGATAGAGTGAAACTTGTGAGGAGTAATCAAATGTTGTATATTTGATTTCGACAAAATTGTTGGGATTAATGAGATGCATGTGTTTGCTTAGAAAATTGGGCTATGAATACTTGTTCTTTGAATTGTCATTTCATTCTTGATTTCTAATGTGTGGTGATTTTGGGTTATTTGTGAATGGTATGAAAAGGAAGGGAATAGAGAGGAAGATATTGATCTATCATATGCTTGAGGACAAGCATAGTTTAGGTGTGGGGTATATGATAGGATTTAATTTGTTACCATTTAATAGGAGCAAAACTATGATGTTAATGCTTTATTTGGTATGCAATTGGCTAATTTAAAGTGTTTTTGTACAGGGAGTGAAGTTGATAGTCTAAAGTGAAAAGATGTTGTTTAATGAAGATTTAGATGATTTTTGGAGAAGCACTTTTGGAGCCAAAACTGAAGACTATCTTGGTTTAAGCTTGCTCACGCCTTAAAGGATGAAGTCTTGGAGGGGAAACTCAAAGAAATGCACGTGACCATGTCTTAAGCTGAGACAAAGACCAATGGGCAGAATTTTCAAGATTGAATTTGTCTTTTGATTTAGACTTTTGTAATTCAAGTTAGTATGGATTGGATGACATTTGTTAGAGATAGATAGGATTAGATAGGATAGGATGGTTGGTTAGGACTTTAAAGTTTAAAGACTTAGGATTTGTTGGAGAAGTTTTAGGAAGTCTTTAGGGAGGTTGTTAGAGAATAAGCCTATAAATAGGAGGGTTAGTGAGCTTGGAAGACATAAGTCTTTCCTTTAATTCTTTGCAGAATTTTTCCTTTCTCTTGTACTTCTCTTTCTCTTTAGAATAAATATTAGAATAGTTTTGCCATCATGAGTGGCTAATTTACTTTCATTCCGTTCCAAGGGGTGTTGATGCCAATATATTTAGTGAGGTTTTGTTCATAGTTTCATAATCTTTTGCATTCAAGTAATCATTATTTCTTGCATTATATTTTTATGGATTTTTGAATGATAAATAAATTGACAACTTATTTGCTTCCTTCTATCTATAGCTATCTATTTGTTCTGATCCGTAATTGTCAAGACATTTAGTACAAGTAGCACTTAAATCTTTTGCGTGTGTAAAGTAGCGGTAATCATGCATTTATGATTTAAAGGGAAGTAATGATACAAAGATTTTCAATTGTAGCTATCTCAATTGTTGGTTTTTGTTTTAAGCATTTTCAATGATTTTAATGCTACTATCAAATGATATGGAGCGCTATCACCCCCAATCATTTGTTAGTAAGGTTTATTATGAATGCTAGGTTCAAACAAATAAAATAGGAAAACTCAAAATTTTGTCATGGCTATTCGGCGAAATTTTCGGTTAAATGCTTGAATGAAAAAGTGTTTTTAGAATCCTATGATCTAGATATATTCGGTACAACTACACTTCCTTGGATCGGAGTTTGGTAAGATTGAAATATTTCTTTTACAAATTGCTAGTAATTTCTTTAATAATTTTCCTTTATTTATTGGCATTAACTTTCTTCTTTTATTTCTTTTCATATCAAGTGCTAAAAACCCCCCTCACACATAGCTCCTCGTGGGATTCGAACTGATCCACTACTACTACAAATCAATTGTAGTTAGTTGAAGATCTGAATTAATTTTGGGGGTTTCGACAACCCGACCATGTTGCTGCTCAAATGATAAATACATGCTCTGTGAAAGGAATTTGGGAAAACATTTGCAATGCTCTGATGCCGGTCTGAAATAAACACCAAGCCATCCATCTCATCACCGATTGCCTCCTTAAGCTTTTGTAAAAACCACTTCCATGAATCGTCATTCTTAGAATCGACAATACCCCATCCGATTGGATAGACTTGGTTGTTTCCATCCATGCACGTTGCTATGATTAATGACTCAGGATATCTTCCTTTCAAAAAACAAGCATCCACTGCAATCACTAGCCGCATGTGGTTGCGGAATTTACGAATCGAAGCACCAAACGCAAAAAATAAATACCTAAATCTTCCGTCATTTTCAACACTAAGCTTAGTGATTATGCCAGGATTTATTTCCATCATCATGTGTAAATATGATGGTAGTATTTTATATGAATCCTCATAATTCCCTCTGACTTCGTGCAAAGTGGCTTCTCTCGATCGCCAAGTTTTATTGTATGATACGTTCACACCCAACTCTGAACGTGTGTCATTTATGATTTCACGCGGTCTATACGGACGACAAACGTCCGTGTACTTGGACTTTATCCACGATTCAATTACTTTGCTACATGCTTATCGATTATCAGATTGAACTAATGAGGATTGACATATGTGGGTGTTGATGTATTTAGTTATCTTCCATGTGGATGACTTCCTAATTGCTGATGCATTCATCATCCACTTGCAATTTCCATCCGTACACCGAAGGTACCAAGCCTTGGCATTGGCTCTTACAACCTTCCACTCAAAGAAATGTTTCACAGCAATCATAAACATCCTCATAAATAAATGCTGTCTTGTCTTGAATACTTCCTTCACGGTAACATCGACCACTACTGATAACCCATCCGAAGAAGATGCAGCAGCATGTGATACGGTATTCGCCTCGATGTAGCAAATGTCGTTTTGCACCTTTTGCTTACCCTTCTGCTCCCTGCTAGCAATTGTTTTCCCTTTCTCCCCATTGATTGTTTCCTTGTCCCCATTGTCATCATCCTTATCTGCATCCGGATTTCCATAATCTTCATCTGGTATTGTAAAAATATTTTCCTCCACATGCCGTGAAGGAATGACATTATTAGTCCATATTGGACTATCAGAGCTCAGACACTTTATGGGTGAGTTGCTAGCGCCATCTTCGTCTCATGTTGCTCCAACCGCGCCAAGAGTTACACATGATGGTATCCTTGCCCCCTCGAACCACTTGGTAATCTCATTCATAAAACACTGGATGTGGTGATCGTTCTTGATGGGCAAGACGGCTATGGTTGATAGATACTTTGGTAGGTACTCTATAACCAGTCTATCATGTAATGCCGGATCTAAATCTATGATTTTTATGATATGTTGCACCATTTCGGAGAAGGACACATCTTCTTGGATCAAAATTGTTTCTATGGCCTTAAAATGTAGAAATCTATACTCATTAGTCTCTAAATCAACTACCCACTCTCCCCCATACAAAACATGAACAGACCATACACTGCATTTCTTAGATTTGGACATGGTAAGTTCCTCTCAGATTTGGACAGACAAGAACGGTCGTTTAGGGAGTGTAAACAGCAACAAACGCTAGTATGAAGCTTTTTGGAGTGGATAATCATGGTGCGCGGAGTAAAATGTCTTTATATAGAAAGATTGTGTCATAAACAGGAAGACTGCCGCATAATCCTGAGTAAAGCCGAAATGTCGACAATGCCTTTAATATATCGACATTTATGTCGACACATAAACAAAAATGTCGACACATATCAAAAAATGACACTTGAAAATGTCGACAATTACGTGGGAAACATTAAAAATGTCGACAAATCTCTCGATGCAAATTTCACACACATAACTTAACAGCCCATAGCACTTATCTTTTTTCACTTTGTGTTCCCCAGATATAGATTGCTTTCTGCGGCCAAACTTCCAATAATATGTTTTATATAGGTGCCTATAATCATCGACATTAGCAAATTTATTTATTGACTACCCACATTGCTTCAAAAATCAATATTTTTCATAGGTTTTAAATGTTTGGCTTGAATAATACAAATCAAGATTTTGTATATTATTTTGGTAAAACTGGTTGAAAATTTCCTTCAATAATACTTGTATTCCAAATTTGTATAGTAAGTATGCAAAACTGTATATTATTTACATTTGATCATTCGTAATATCTACACTTTACCGACTCCCCTAAAGTGGTATTTACTAAATCTACAAAAATTCATGAATACATGTATGATTAAATGAAAATGTGTACCATTTCCTTCCTCGTCGTATGGCTCTCTCCCTCTCATTCCCCTCTTGCACCCGGGGATGTGCCTCCTTTGCATGTATGTACATTTTCGTCGCCATATTTTTACGAATAATTGTAGAGTTCGTTGGAGTGATTGTATCAAGTGGCCAACCATTAATAATGCATTCAGCCTACATCAATGAAAAAACTCCACAATCCCCACTCCTGCAACTTGGAAAATGAGCATTAGAAATTCATTCTTTCCCTTTATATGGTAGTAACTTGTGCCATTACTTACTTTTCTTTTTGGGGGACCAAATTTGGCTCCAAAGTAATTGTCCATTCACCACCCGCATTATGATGTTTGGCGTAGTACTTGTTGAATTCGCACGCCTCAAGTAGTTTAGGCATTGTAGTGATGAGATATTCTAACTTCGTCACTACTGATGGGCCTTGATTTGATGGATTGTAGATGTGGAATGTCTTTGCATATAAATCCAGTTTAACCAGCATCCAGTGGTTCCCATCGATATGACATGGGAATAACTCGATGTCCACAGTCCGACAATCGCGTTCGAATGGAAAATCACCAACAAATTGCATGACCGCTATGTCATCGAAATTTAGGGCTCTGTCGGCGGCATACATTTTCTTCATTTCTGACTGCACAATTTTTGGACAAGCGTTAATCATCTGAACGTATCCACAAGTTCATTACAAACCTATTATAATTACCACTTATATTGAAATATGTCTCTATAATGGATATATCAGCGCGGCCCACATCAATGATTCCTTTCCGCAACATGGACGTATACAAATTAATTTGCTGCAAGACAATAGAAATTGTTAATAGGGGATAAGAGTCGATAATTTGTAACAAGTGTAAAACTCAGTAGATAAGTAACTTACATGATCGTTTAGCCAATATCCTTTTGTCCACATTGTACGTAGCGAATCGGAGTCTAATGATAAAACCTCCGTATCCAATACAGGGTTGGGTGCGCCCTCATTCACTGTTTCATCTCCAGTTCTAGATTCTCTGGAGTTGGCTACAATAAGAAAGCCATTGAGGCTGATGATGGGCTGCCCGCTTTTTGGGCAAGTGTTGGCTCGAGATTCTACCCCTCCAAGACTTCGGATGAAGGAGATTTTGGCTCCTTCTCCTTAATGGGTGAGGAGGAGCACTATTCACTAAAATGGGAGGGTCGAATGGGGGTATATTGTTCATCAGGGACTTGATGAACAATATCGGTGACGGGAACGTTCTCTATAGCGATGACCACAATATGAGCCTAATCCACGGCCGTATCTTCGCCCTTGGCCCTCTGAGATTGGCCGGAAGGACCTGCCTCAGTTTCCCCTTCTGAGGATCAATGGAACTAGGAGTTTGTGGCATTTGTTGCGACATCTCTGTATCATTTTCTCCATTTTTCTTGCCCAAAGGATCTTCTTCTTCGTGCATGGCGAGCATGTGGTGGACGTGCGGGGACAAGTGACCAACTTTCCGAGTAAGCCGCTCAACGGTAGCTTCCAAATCACTTTGTTTGGCTTCCAATGCAGCCCTTCGTTCACGCTCTTGCACGAGTTCTTCTTTTGTATCTTTAAGTTCTGTCTCACAACTTTGCAAACGACCTAAGATCACCTCAAGGAAGGCTCTGCGTTCCTGGCATTTTTCTGCCTTCGTTAACCTCTGTCGTTTTTTAGGTTCCTCGACTTCGGCTTCGCGTTCTCTCTTCCTGTAAGAAATGTGAAATTGGTCAGCCTCCATCTCTACAGAGTCTTCATCATCGCCGCTAAACCCCCCTCCTTCCCGGCCTCCTCATCCTCTTCCCAAGCTAAGAATTGTTCTGTCTCCTCAACTGTTGGTTTTATTCGGGTTACTTTAACTTTCTAAAAAAAGAAAATAAAGTGAATCATAACTTATTATGTATGGCAAACTTAGAGTCTAAGGAACATTGGCTAATGAAAAAACTTACCTCCTCATCAATTGTTCGCTCGGACCAAACCTTCTTCTTTTCTTGATCTCTCCGTTGAGCATTCAAACCTTTCCATCGGCACATCCTGGTCAATAATCCGGGAGTTTCGACCTTCGCACACATCTTGAACCACTCAAGATGTGGCATGGTCTCATATGCGAACACCTGGTACATTTGAACAACGAATTAGCAAAAATTAACAGACTATAATGAAAATTTAGGTGCGCTTGGTTTTCTTACCCCAAATGCAACTGGGAATCCCCCAACAGTGTATGTCCTATGGTTCGGGTGGCCGGTCTGCTTCAAGGCACATCCAATTGCCTTTCTAGCACTATCCACTGTGTGCTTGTAAGATAGTTCACCCCACGGGATAGAATCAGACTCTCTCCAATCACAGGCCAAATGAAGCATATTGTCTTCAATTTTGGTTCTCTTGGGCAACCTCATTATGGAGGTGTATATAAGCAAGAGTGTCAGGGACACGACCTCATCGTCTGGGTAAGTTGAGTTGATACGGTCGTAAGCCTTGAACACTTCACCATATGTGGTCTTATCTCGTTGGCCGACATGCTGTAGGTACTTTGATATTGGAGAAGTACCATCTGGCAATTTGTATTTGCCATATGTAGCTTGAAAGTCCCATATCTTCAATCTAGTGATGATGGCGAACTCCCTCTTGCCAAATCTAACCTTCTTACTAGCGAAGTTGAAGGCAATGCTGTTATCAATCTCAGACTCCTCGTCCAGCTTAAGTTGCCTCAACAACACAGAATGGATAATTTGTTTGCACAAAAAAGGATGCTCATGGGCAAGAACAATGTCTGCTAGCCAACTTTCACTTCGGAGCATTTGTTGTTGTGTTTCCGTCAATTTTGATTGGATTCTCTTCATATTGGCTTCGTAGTAGCAGTATTACGAAACCTGAGCTGAGAAAAACTCCCCTTGAACTACCATTTCATCCACAAGAAGTTCCTGCACGAAAAAACAGTTAGAAATCGAAAGGGTGGAAAAGTTCTCTTCATTTTGCCCTAAATCCTAAACACATTGTACCCTAAAACCCTAACTTGGCTAATTTGTCGTCGATATAGTTTTCCACATGACTGTCGACATATTTGGCGACATTTTAGTCTAGACTAATATATAGTCTTATTTGTCAACGTAATTGACGATGTAAACTGTCGACATGGGATTTGGTTTTGTACGAAGATCGTTATCTTCAAACAAAAATGTCGGCACAAACGTTGACATATGTATGTTAGTCAAAATTTGTTTTTGCTGACATATCTCTCAACATTTGTGGCGACATATTTGCCGACATAGTTGCCGACATATTTGCCGACAATTCTCAATTATGTCTACATTTCCACCCATTATGAATGTTAGTCAAAAATCATTTTTACCGACATATCTATCAACATTTTGGCGACATATTTGCCGACATATTTAGATGAAACTCCACAATTCTATTGATATTTCCACCCATTAACAATTGTTGTGTCGACAGTTTCGACCAAACATAGTGCAAAAATCTTAACATTCACGGTATGTGTGCATTTCGAACCAATTCCTACATGGCAAAACCCTAACTTGGCTACTTTGTCTAACATTTTCTAACATGTATGCGTCACAAAAAATGGAACATTTTTGCTGTAAAAGGAACAAACCTTCTTAGTCTTCTTGGACGCCATGTGAGATTTATCATCTTCAACCTTCATTCCGCCACGGCTTGAGATTCCACCTTGAGTTTTCGCCATTGATGCTGTTATGGATGAAGTGTTGAAAGGTTGCTTGAAGTGGGTGTTGTCTTCTCTGACGAATTGAGATAGCTTTTTGCAAGATGAACTAAAGTGAGATGTAGTGTAGTGACAAGGTTTTTGCAAGAATCGATGAATTTGATGCGGTTATGAGCTGAAGAGTTGCGAAACAAGTTGCTTCGTTTAGGCGCGTTTTTCAAATATAGGGGCATTGTGGTCTTTTCGCAAGGAAAATACATGTCGGCACTTTAGTCCGCATATATGTCGACATATGTGTTGACATTTTACTCCACATATTTGACGACATAAATGATTATATTTAAGTCGACGTATATGTCCACATATATTGTGGAATCGAGATTTAGTCTGTAGTGTCGACATTTTAATTTGAGGAGTCGACATTTTACAACAGTGCGAATGTGTAGCTTCTAGGGTACTTCTATGTAGATGTAACTACTTTCGATTATTGCTCCACTCTTCCACTCTACCAACTCAATTATTCTCACCTATCACGCAAGGTCCTGATAATTTGTCGCGCTTATATTTATATTGGTCAAACCTCTTCAATTCTGATATTGAAGAATCTTGCACCGTAATCAAAACTTTTCCCATACAGATTGAGAAAGAGTATTTTCCTTCTAGATCAGGCATACCGCCTGTTCTTTCTTGTTATTTTTTGGTCCGTCCAGTCCATTCATAAATTGTTCGCGTGCATGGGTTTCACCCGTAAACGACAATGACTTCACTCTGAAAGGGTTGTTCATTCAAAGAAGGTGAAGGATTCAAAGAAGGATGAAGGATACAGAAAAGAATGAAGGATACAGAAAAGGATGAAGGATGAATTACTCCATATGAAGGGGCATTGGCGTTTTTTCGCTAGGAAAAGTGCTATATTTGCAAGGATGGTCTTGAATCTATTTGAAATAGATAGTAGGGGGTAGTAGTAATTGGACTGGCTATGTATTGAGGGGCTAGCTGGCACGGTTAGAAATGCAAAAGAAAAAAAAGAAGAATAATCAATACCATAATTAATAAAGAAAAATAAAAAAATAAAAAAAAAAATTAAAAAGAAAAGAATAAAGAAAAAAGAAATGACTTTACAGTACGATCCAGTTGAAGTGTAATTGTAATAATATATCTAGATCATATAGGATAAGAAACTTTTCTTTTCAAGTCATTAACATTAAAATTCAAAATTAGATAATTGACAATTTAAATTCTTTTTTTTCCTGATTCTATCGTTTGAGCCTATTTATTCACACAAAACTCCCTTATGATGAATCTGATAGTGGTGTGAATGTTAGCATTTGAGCACTAAGACTAAGAACATTTTATTAAGCTAAAATAAAAAAAACCAACAGATGAGATACAAAAAATTTGAAAATCTTTGTATCATTAATTCCTTTAAATCATAAATACATGATCTTTGTCACTTTACATTAAAAAAAATATATTATGTGCTACAAAACTTATTTGTGGGACAATTCAAGATCAAGAACAAATAGATAGCTAAAGGAAAAAAAATGAAAATTTATCATTCAATTTAAAATCCATAAAAATAGAATGCAAAAGATTATGCAAAAGATTATAAAAATATGACTAAATATTACTAAATATGTAACTGAGACTGAAAGGAAGTGAGGAGTCACTCAAGTAGTATTCTAACTTTGGTAAAAAAAAAAAAGAAAAAGAAAGAAAAAAAGAAGAAAGAAAAAAAAGGAAAAGTAAAAAATTAAAAAAAGGAAGATATGTCCAAGTTTACTCTCCTCTTATTTTATCTTCTATCTATTTCTCCTCTCTCTAGACTTCCTAAATCTCTCTTCTAATCTAAGTCTCTTCTAATAAATTCTAACTAACTAATTAATCCTATCCCTATCTAATCCTATCTAATCTATCAATATGTCATCCAATCCAATCTAACTTGAATGACAAATTCAAAAGTCAAAATCAAAACAAAAAATCAAATCTTGAAATTTTAGCCCGGTCGGTCCTTTGTCTCAACTTAAGCATTAGCATTTCTTCTTTTTTTCTTTGACCTCCAAGACTTCATCCTTTAAAGTTACAGCAAGTTTAATCCAAAATAGATCTTCTTTGGCTCCTGCTTCTCAAAAAAAATCATCTAAGTCTCCATTAAATTCCATCTTTTTAGTTAGTCCATCACTACTCTCCGACAAAAAAAAAACACTTTAGCCAATTTCATACCATATAAAATAAAGCATTAACATAGTTTTTGCTCATATTAAATGGTAACAAATTAAATCCTATCAAAGGATTATGTTGCTTGTGCTATATATGCAAACTGGTTTTACAGAAATGCTATATATGCAAATTTCCCAAGAAAAATAGAACTAAGGACAAGACAATTTTTTATCAATATAGTACATTCCCCAACTGACAAAAACCTTGACTAGCTAGATATTTTTTTCCTAACATTTTCAATGACCACCGAAATACAACTCTTCTTTTTCCTACCAGAGGACATCCCAAATATTTATAGGGCAACATCTTGAATGTGAATCCTATGATTTTCTCCACCACTCTTATCCTCATTAATGACTTGGTGGCTAAAACAAAACATAATTAAGAAATATTAACCAATTGTCCAAACACTACTTCATGATTTTTTATAACCTCCTTTGCACATCTAAAGGATCATTTATCTAAATATGAGAAAATGATTATATCATTGCCTATGCTAAATGGGACAAAAAAGGACAACTAGATGGAACAATATGAGGCTTGAATTCTCTTTGTAAAAACAACTTATCTAGCAATTTAGAAAGTACCTTTGCCATTATTAACAACAAACAACCTTGCCTTAATCTCCTTGGACTTAAAAAAACCCTCAAGAACAAAAAATGACACTTAAAAAACTAATCTCCATACCAAACCCTAAACCCTACCACTCTTTTTGCCAAACCAAACTTTAATATAACTAATAGCAAAAAAAAACCCATGAAAACCCGATCATAGACCTAATGCCATGTTTGAGTAACATGAATAAAACTAACGGCCGAGAAGACAGAAAAATTCTTGGCTTGGGAAAAGGATGAAGAGGCCGAGGAGAAGGGGGAGTTCGGCGGAGAGAACGATGACTCTTGCGAGATGGACGCTGACTGGTTCCACGTTTCTTACAGGAAGAGAGAACGAGAAGTCGGGGAACCTCAAAAACGACAGAGGTTGACAAAGGCAGAAAAATGTGAGAAACGCAGAGTCTTCAGCGATGAGATTGTGAGTTGTTTGCTCATCTGTGAGACGGAACTTCATGAGACAAAAGAGGAACTTGTGCTCAAGCGTTCACAAAGGGCTGCATTGGAGGCCAAACATAGTAATTTGCAAGCTACCGTTGAGCGGCTTACTCGCCAAGTTGGTCACTTATCCGGGTACGTCCACAATATGCTCGCTATGCACGAAGAAGAAGATCCTGTGGGCAAGAAAAATGGGGAAAATGATACGGAGATGTCGCAACAAATGCCACAAACTGCTGGCTCTATTGATCCTCAGCAAGGGGAAACTGAGGCAGGGCCTTCCGACCAACCTCAGGGGGCCGAGGTTGAAGACACGGCCGTTGATGAGGCACATATTTCCAAGGTTGATGCTGGGCCATCGGATGTCGAGCATATTATAGACATCGCAGAAGAGAGCATTCCCGTAACCGATATTGTTCATCAAGTAACTGATAAACAATACACCCCCCAACTCAAACCGCGCATTTCAGTTGATAGTACTCCCCCTCACCCATGAAAGAGAATGAGTCAAAATCCCCTTCATACGAAGTCCCGGCAAGGCAAAATCTCGGGCCGACACTTGGCCAAGAAGCGACAGCCCCATCCTCAACCTCAATGGATTTTTTATTGCATCCAACTCCCGAGGATCTGGAACTTGAGATGAAATGGTGAATGAGGGCGCACCCAACCTTATATTTGGATACGGAGGTTTTATCATTAGACTCCGATTTGCTACGGACAATGTGGACAAAAGGATATTGGCTAAACAATCATGTAAGTTACTTATCTGCCGAGTTGTACACTTGTTACAAATTATTGACTCTTATTCCCCATTGACAATTTCTACTATTTTGCAGCAAATTAATTTGTATACATCCATGTTGGTAAAGGAATCATTAATGCGGGCAGAGTTGATATATCCATTATGGAGATATATTTCAATGTAAGTGATAATTCAAATGCCTTTGTAATGAACTTGTGGATACGTTCAGATGATTAACACTTTTCCATAAATTGTGCAGTCAGAAATGAAGAAAATGCATGCCGCCCAGAGAGCGCTAAATTTCGATGACTTGGCGGTTATGCAATTTGTTAGTGATTGTCCATTTGAACGCGATTGTCGGACTGTGGACATCGTGTTATTCCTATGTCATATCGATGGGAACCATTGGATGCTAGTGAAGTTAGATTTATATGCACAGACGTTCCACGTCTACAATTCATCAAATCAAAAGCCATCAGTAGTGAAGAAGTTAGAATATCTGGTCGCTACAATACCCAAGCTACTTGAGGCGTGTGAGTTCAACAAGTACTACGTCAAGCATCATGCAATTAGTGGTGAATGGACGATTACTTTAGAGCTAAATTTGGTCCCCCAAAAAGAAAAGTAAGTAACAGCTACAAGTTTTTCACATATAAAGAGAAAGAATGAATTTTTAATGCTCATTTTTCATGTTGCAGGAGTGGGGATTGTGGAGTTTTTTCATTGATGTGGGCTGAATGCATTATTAATGGTTGGCCACTCGATACAATCACTTCAACAAACTCCACAATTATTCGTAAAAATATAGCGGCGAAAGTATACGCACATGTAAAGGAGGCACATCCTCGGGTGCAAGAAGGGAGAGAAAGGGAGAGAGCCATACGACGAGGAAGGAAATGATTACACAGTATTATGTAATCATACATGTATTCTTTAGATTTAGTAAATACCATTTTAGGGTAGTCCATAAAGTATAGATATTACGAATGATCAATATAAATTGTAAATAATACACAGTTTTTCATACATACCATACAAATTTGGAATGCAAGTATTGTTCAACAAAAATTTTTTCATACATACCGTACATATTGATCATTGTATTATTTATGTATTATTGAAGAGATATAAAACCTATACGCCATTTGTTGAAGCAATGTGGATAGTCAATAAATAAATTTGCTAATGTCGAGGGTTATAGGCCTCGACATTAAACATATTATTGGAAGTTCGGCCGCAGAAAGCAATCTATATCTGGGAACATAAAGAGAAAAAAAAAAGTGATATGGGCTGTTAAGTTATGTGTGTGAAATGTGCATTGACAGATTTGTCGACATTTTTAATATTTCCGACGTAAATGTCTACATTTTAAAGTGTCATTTTTGGCCTATGTGTCAATATTTTGTACTGATAATTGACATTTCACACACAATGTCGACATATTTGTCGACATTTTAAAGACAATGTCCACATTTTAGTCGACATTTCGACATTATAGCGGGATTATGCAGCAGTCTTCCTGTTTATGGCGTAATCTTCCTATATTAAGACATTTCACTCCGCGAACCATGATTATCCACTCCAAAAAGCTTCATATGAGCGTTTGTTGTTGTTTACACTCCCTAAACAACCGCTCTTGTCTGTCCAAATCTTAAAGGAACTTACCATGTCCAAATCTGTAAGCCAGGGTGTATGATCTGTTCATGTTTTGTATGGGAGAGAGTAGGTAGTTGATTCAGAGACTAATGAGCATAGATTCATGTATTTTAAGGGCATTAAAACAATTTTGATCCGAGAAGATGCGTCATTCTCCGAAATGGTGCAACAAATCATAACAATTATGGGTTTAGATCCGGCATTACATGATAGACTGGCTATAAAGTACCTACCAAAGTATCTATCTACCATAGCCGTCTTACCCATTAAGAACGATCACCACGTCTAGTGTTTTATGAATGAGATTATCAGGCAGTCTGAGGGAGTAAGGATACCATTATGTAGAACCCTTGGCGCTGTTGGAGCAACACAAGACCAAGACGGCTTTAGCAATTCACTCATACAGTGTCTGAGCTCTGATAGTCCAATATGGACTAATAATGTCATTCCTTCATGGCAGGTTGAGAAAAATATTTTTACAATATCGGATGAAGATCATGGAAATCCGGATGAAGATAAGGAGGATGACGATGGGGATAAGGAAACGATCAATGGGGAGGAAGGGAAAACAATTGCTAGCAGGGAGCAGAAGGGTAAGCAAAAGGTGCACGACGACATTCGCTACATCGAGGCGAATATCGTATCACATGCTGGTGCATCTTTTTCGGATGGGTTATCAGTATGGTCGATGTTACCGTCAATGAAGTATTCGAGACAAGGCAGCATTTATTTATGAGGATGTCCATGCTTACCGTGAAACATTTCTTTGAGTGGAAGGTTGTAAGGACAAATGCCAAGGCTTGGTACCTTCGGTATAAGGATGGAAATTGCAAGTGAATGATGAATGCATCGGCGATTAGGAAGTCATCCGCATGGAAGATAACTAAATACGTCAACACCTACATATGTCAATCCTCATTGGTTCAATTTGACAATCGACAAGCATGCAGCAAAGTACTTGGATCGTGGATAAAGTCCAAGTACACGAACGTTTGTCGTCCATATAGACCACATGAAATCAGACATGATATACGTTCGGAGCTGGGTGTGAACGTATCATACAATAAGGCTTGGCGATCGAGAGAAACCGCTTTGCACAAAATCATAGGGAATTATGAGGATTCATATAAGATACTACCATCATATTTACACATGATGACGAAAATAAATCCTGGCATAATCACTAAACTTAGTGTTAAAGATGACGGAAGATTCAGGAATTTATTTTTTGCGTTTGGTGCTTCGATTCATGGATTCTGCAACCACATGCAGCTAGTGATTGCAGTGAATGCTTGTTTTCTGAAACGAATATATCCTGGGTCATTAATCGTAGCAACGTGCATAGATGGAAACAACCAAGTCTATCCAGTCGGATTGGGTATTGTCGATTCAGAGAATGACGATTTATGGGAGTGGTTTTTACAAAAACTTAAGGAGGCAATCGGCGATGAGATGAACGGCTTGGTGTTTGTTTCAAACCGACATCACAGCATTGCAAAAGACATTGCAAATGTTTTTCCAAATTCCTTCCACGGAGCATGTATTTATTATTTGAGCAACAACATAAGAGCGAAGTTCAAAAAAAAAGACGTGCTCCCTTTATACTTTAAGGTTGCAAAAACGTACACGGTTGCAGAATTTAATCAGTTGTTCTTACTAAATCACTGGAAAATTCACAGGTCAGCGCGTACTTGCAGGAAGTTGGGTTTGAACGGTGGTTGAGGGCACATTCGGGTGAAAGACGGTATACAGTAATGCCGACCAACATTGTGGAATGTCTGAATGCCTTGGTGAAAGATGCTTGTGAATTACTTATTCATGCGTTGGTCAAGTACATCAGGAACACACTCCAAATGTGGTACCACGAAAGGCGTTCTAGTGCTAGTGAGATGAGAACACCGACAACCCCATACATTGAAGAGGAAATTGCATCAAGAATGCGAGAAACACAAGGCTACGTTGTTGAGCCGGTCAATATAAACCGATGGTGTGTACGAGACATTGCAAATCGGAATGCTACGGTCGATTTGCTTGAAAAAATGTGCACATGTCGAGTGTTTGATATGGACAAAATCCCTTGTGTACATGCATTAGCCACAGCTCGCTGACGGCAAATTGACCCTCGAACCCTATGCTCAGCATTTTATCACACTGATGCATTTTTTGCTGCCTATGCTGAATCTATTATGCCTGTAGGTGATCCTAAATATTGAAATGTACCTGAATCAGTTTTAACGGTACAACTATCACCACTGAAAGCAAGGGCTAAGAGTGGTAGGCGAAAGAAATATAGAATTCCCTCCACAGGGGAGCAAAAAGTCACAAAGAAATGTGGTCGGTACAAAGAGATCGGACATAACCGGCAAACTTATTCTAATACATTCATTTGTAGGGATAAAAAGTTATGACATTTTTGTGATAATCATTATTCAATATTGTAGTTATTCATTTCCATAATTTACATTAAATTATGTTCCCATGAAAAAAGTTCACATAATTATACAACCAAATCAACCATACGTGATGTTTTATTAATACGAACAACGCAGGTGTTGATAATACGAACAACATATGGAATTCAGTTGTCTATATATTTGACGACATATTTCTCGACATTTTTAACGACGTATGTGTCGATATGTTTGTCGACAGATATGCCGATAGATATGTCGACAGATATGTCGATTATTCTTTTACAGGATTCGTCGACATGTATGTCGATATATTTATCGACATTTTCTTCCTCATTTCTCGTTCAAACCCAAGTCGACTATCATTCCCATTTCATACAAAAACGTATCCAAATTAAATATGAAGGATATATGTCCATTCCAGTTCGGGCATATTGGCGAACCTTTTTTGTTATTTTTTTTGTCCGTCCAGTCCATTTATAAATTGTTCGCGTGCATGGGTTTCACCCATAGACGACAAGGACTTCGTTCTCAAAGGGTTGTTCATTCAAAGAAGTTGAAGGATTCAGATAAGGATGAAAGATACAGAGAATGATGAGAATGAAGAATGAAGGATGGAGGGGCATTGGCATCTTTTCGCAAGGGTCTTAACCCACAAAATGCTATCTTTGCAACGAAAATAGATTTGATGCTATATATGCAAAGGCGTTTTAAAAAAGTGCTATATTTGCAAATTTCCCGTGTACATTTCACCTTTTTTTTTTTTTAGAAACAAATTTCATTAATTTGTAGAAAGTATTTTTCTCTACAAATTAACATGCACTTTAACTATTTTTGGTACAAGATATAATTTTCTTAAAAATAATATAATGTAAAATAATAATATCTTTATTATAATATTAATATTAAATTTGAATATAAAATTTATTAATAAATTTATTAGTATTAATATTAAATTTTAATTTTAATATAAAATCTATTACATTCTATTACAAAATAATACCAAATAACATAATTATGATTATTCTATTCTATTCTAAATCTTTCATTTTATTAACTTAATTCAATTTCTAAATTCACCGTGTATACCATGCGCTGCTTAAGTTTAACTAGCCTCAACATTTAACAAGAAAAAAACAATGATTTTTATTTCAAAAAGAAAACCAAAATCAAAATTGAAATTGAAATTGAAATCAATGTCAAAATCGAAATCGGAACCAGAATGAGAACCAAAACTGGGATTAGAACGAAAGTCAAAACCCGAACTGGAACTCGAACCGCGATTCCAAAACTGAACCAGAACCCAGTTTTGTTCCACCTTTCCATGGAACCGTGGTGACGGCTAGGGGCACTAAAGATATTAACCTTCCCCTACGATATTCACCTACGAATATGAGAGGCGTTGGGGGACCCTTGCTCTGCATCGGCGATTTACTCTCCGACGTCGGGGAAGAAGATCCACCAGTTGTTTCCGGCGGGAGCCGCAATTCCTTAAAGGCTCAATCACCGGATTCTGATCCTCGTCTTGTTCCCTCCCGTCTCAGCATGCTCTTTCAGGTTTCCCTATTCTCTATTTTCTTTTCCCCTCTCTGTCCTTAGCAAATAAAGTTTATCCTTTTTTTGCTTCAAATATTTGTTTTGTAAAAATGAATAAATCATTTGAATTCCAAATCCCAAAGGATTATTAGTTGGGAAAGTAACCCTCATTGATCTTGACTGGCTGATATGTGGTAATATATCATCGTATAGAATTTGGAAGCAAAGAGATTCACCCATTGTTGATGGAATTCTTGAACTATTCCAAGCTTTGTGCCATTAACAACGATTTTAGCTCTAGATTGCCCTTAATTTCTTTATAGTTTATCACAAACTACTGTGAATGTTATCTCCTCCACGTTAAGGATTGCTTAGGATTACCTTTCTGACAACTATACCATAATTAGAAGGGCCCATGAATTCTGCGGACATTCAGCTTTTCCACTCATGGGGCAGAAACCTGTGCAGCTGGCCTAGCATAGAGTTTCCTTGCTGACAGATAGCGTTGGCCTTCGAAAACCTTGGCATGTTTAATTGAAAGTCATTAGGTGAGAGAATCGCTAAACTGTGATAGATGGGGAAGAAAAGGAGTTGAGAAATATTTGAGGAAGAGGACCTAGGGGCTGCAATGTGCGATTAATCATTTGAAGGTTTTTTTTAAAATGACTATTCAGAGTTATGGCTTCTTCCAGCTATACATCATTAAGGTACTGAGAGGTACAGGTTATAAGGTCCGTGGCTGACTTGATTCCAAATGGTGTATTGCTCAAATGGAAAGATGATTAATACAAAAAGGATCCAACTCGAAGATAGCTGCATTGGGCAGCCAGAAGTAAATCCAAAAGGGTGTTAATCTAGCTAGGCGAGTTTAGAGATGACACTGCTAAAAAAGCCTTTTGAATTGAGCTGTCCCCTTGACTCCAAATAGAATGGATATAAAAACTTACTATCTGTCTTGTTTGACATTGCTCTTGGCAGAGAACATTATTAGGTTTCTAGCAAATTAGGTGGGGGTGTGATTGTGAATGAACTAACCCTGCTTCTAGTCAGACTGGGATATGCAACTGGAATTCATTGGATTGAATTACAGGTTCTAATCTTCTTAAGCTAATCAAATCCATTCTTTGATCCCAGCAATGCAGAAGATCAAGGTTTTAGAGGCTTCTTAAGCTTCATTTCTCGGAGTGAAGCATCTTGAATCTAAAGGTCTATAAATGAAAATCTGACTATAAGGCGGAAACAAAAACTTTCCAAGCTTTTCTTGGACATTGAGCTGTTCCCTGTTATATTGCTACTTTGGATTGAAATCTTAATTCCTGTCAGAATGCACTGTAGCAATTGTTGTTAAATGATGCCCAATCCCAATGTTTGAACTAATGGACATATTTCAACTAGATTTTACCTTTGGATTAAAGAGTCAAGGAAAAAGAATGATGCTTATAATGATTGCTTGGTTCTTTTTTTATTTGATTGGTTGTATAAGATTTTTTCAGTCATTTTAAATTCAATCCCACATTTCTGGTTTTGATTGCAAGAAGATTCTATGGGGGTGCCAATATGTGTTAGAATTGGTAGTTGGATGAAACTTTGACAAGTAAAGATGTAAAGGTGGTGGATTCTATAAGAAGGAGATGAATAAATATTATGTTTCTCCAAAACAAACAAATGGAGTAGGTGAGAATGCCAAAGTTTTAGATACTTCAAGGTATAAACTTTGGTATATAGAAGTAGAAATGAGGTATAGGCATTATTGTGGATTCAACATTTATAGAGCAAGTGGTTGGGGTAGTTAGAAAAAGGAATAGAATTATATCTCTTAAGACTATTCCAGAAAATGAACCTATAAATATCTTTGGTGTATATGCAGCTCAAATAGGGTTAGATTCATAGTTATTAAAGGCTCAAGGCGCACTTAGGCGCACAAGGGTCCTAGAGCTTAGGCGCAAGGCGCAGGCGCGCACCTGAGCGACATGAGGCACACTATGAAAAAAATACTTTCAAATAATATTTTAGTCATTCATACTTCATTACTTCCTAAAATAAACTACTTAAAAATTCTAAAAACTTAAAAGTCTCAATATAAGCCAACTAAGTACTTAAGTAACATCATCTCCAAAACTTAAAATTCTAAAAACTTAAAAGTTCAAAAAAAGCGAATTAAAAGTATCAAAACTTAAAAGTCTCAATATAATCCTAATTTCCTAAATCCACTAAAATCTACTCTACATCAAGAGTAGCACCATCACCATCACCATCACCATCATTATCATCATCATCAACATATTCATCTTCAAGGTTCTCTTCTTCCTCCTCCTCATTATAGTCTTCAAAATCAAGCTCCTCTTCATCCTTATCTCTAAGTGTGAAAGGAGTCATGCGTCATCTCAAATTAGAAGATTGTGCTTTTGTTTTATCTTTGGACCTAGCACTTGGAGTAGATGTATACATGACATTTTGGCCTTTTGATCCTCCTCCTCCTCCTCTCTTTCCTCCTCCTTCTTCCTTTTCTACTCCTCCTCCTCCTCTAGTATTATCTGCATTCTCTTCAACTCCAGTTGCTCTAGCAATCGTACTCCATTTTAAATCATCATCTTCAAACACAAGTTCATCCTCTTTTTCTGCTTCGTCATCTAATGCAAACATCAACCATTCATTGGCATCATCAATGTCATTCAAAGAAATAGGATCAATATGGTCTCGTGCATCATATCGACGTTTCAAAGCTTGATTATACTTCACAAACACCAAATCATTCAATCTTTGTTGAGCAAGCCTATTTCTCTTTTTGTTATGAACCTGAAATACATTAATGCTTGCTCATAAGTGAAGAAAGACTAAGAACATTATCACTTATATACTAAAAAAAAATTAAGAACCTTAAATACTTTAATGCTAAAAAATTATACATTTATCACTTACATGTTCAAAAATGCTCCAATTACGCTCATAACCAGATGCGCTATAAGTAAGACTAAGAACTTTCACAGCAAATTTTTTCAATCGTGGAGTTGAAGTAGGGGTGTAAACGAACTAAACACGATCGTGAACAATTACGATTCGTTATGTTCTTTTGTTAAACTAAACGAACAATAAACGAACACATTTTAGTGTTCGTTTAATAAACGAACACGAACACGAACACGAACACGAACAAGTATACGTTCGTTTATTTATGTTTGTGAACAAGCTCGTTTAGTGTTCATGAACAAGCTCGGTTAACGTTCGTTTAAAGCTCGTTTATCGTTCGTTTATATTAAAATAATAATAATAATATATATAATAATAATGTTTGTTGATCATTTATAAACAAATTTGTTGTGGTGTAGTGGTAAATAGCCATGCTCCTACATTAGAAATAATTCAATCAATAATGCTATTTTGTTTTTTCAATTTGCAAATGTGTTTGTTTTGTTGTTCGCGTTCGTGTGTTAAGTGTTGAACGTGTTCGTTAAGTGTTCGTTTACTCGTCGTGAGCGTTCGTTAACGTGTTCGATAAGTGTTCGTGTGAACACTAATAAGCGACGAACGAACATATTTCACAAAAACATAAACGTAACATAAACGAATGAGCAGTCTAAAATAAACGAGCGATGGAAACGAACAAGGTCCGTTCGTTTATGTTCGGTTCGTTTACAGTCCTAAGTTGAAGATCCATAAGACAACCACCACTCAGTTGTTCATAGTAGATTAAATGATTATGTGTTAGATTGATGCTCTAGTAAATGACAATCAAAATGTAATAAATTATTCAAGTTCAAAATTCATTCACCTGCAGATTTGGTTTTTCTATGCCTTATAGCTAAAGAATATCCAAATGAGCCTTCTGCATTCCGATAGAAAGTGAATTGCTCACAGATTTTGTCTTGCTCTTCATACCTTGAAACGAACTTTGTTAAAGCTCCATGTAAACCGTTCGTAACCTCTTCAACATCAGATATGTCATTGTTTGAGTAGCCAAATTTAGGATTCAAATAATGCCCTACTGCATGTAAAGGTTGATGGAGTTAACATTCTCACCTATTATCTATAATTTTAAAGACTTCCTTATACTTCTCTTTGTTTTCATTGAAGGACTTTGCAATTGCTTCTTTCTTTATAAATGCGGCCTTTTTGCTTCTAATAATTTTCCTATCAAAGTAAAAACATGACTCACATTAGTATGTAAGACATTATTATTAGCATTGCACATCATGTAAACATAATTTTGAAAAACAAAGAATTAGAGTAAGAATTTCTTACTTGAAAGCACATTAGAACTAGCACTATCAGTGACAACCTGAACAACATTCTTTTCCCCAACATGTTCTACTATACCATCAAGTAATTCAAACATCTTTTCTCCCGTTTTCGAATATTCAGAAGCATCAATAGATTCAAGAAAAACAATTCCCTTGGGAGAATTTACTAAAAGTTTTATCAAAGTTCTATTCTTCTTGTCAGTCCAACCATCTAAGATTATAGAACAACCATATTTTGCCCACTCCTCTTCATAAGCCTTCATTGCAAGCTTCACATCCGAAACTTCCTTATTTAAAAAAGGAACTTGTACCTCATGGTAACTAGGTGGTTTTATGCCAATACCATATTATCCAATTGACTCAAACATCACCTTAAAACTTGGATAATTGACGACATTAAAAGGAATTGCCGTATCATACATCCATCGAGCTATATCTCTACAAGCTTTTTTTCTCAATTCCTTCTTGCATGCCTCATTGATGGTAATTTGCTTCATTTTTGATTGTTTCCTACTTTGCACAACTTTTTCTGCATTAGGTGTGAAATAATGTCGATTGGACCTTTTTGTCTTGGCCTTCTTTTCATATTACTTCTTTTGAGTTCATGCTTGACTTTACAACATCATCCTCTTCCTCATCATCACCACAAGTCTCATCATCATCAAAGTCAATATTTTTTGTTGCAGCCTTCTTTATCATATAACTTTTGATTTCTTCACGTACATGGGAAGGACATTTCTTGCACATTGTGGTATTTCGAAATCCTCCAATAATATGTTGCTTTGCTCAATAAATTCCACCTTTTGTTACTTTCTTATAGAAATTACAAACTATATCATTTTTGTTATTTGCATTATGCAAACGAACATACTTCCAACAAGGATCCTTTTTAAAACTATTAACAACACTACTACGTTCCATACTTTAGAGGAGAAAAGACAGAAAAAAAAGGCAGCAAACTTGGTAGAGAGGTAGGGAGCAGGAAGAAAAAGAAAAAGAAAAATAATAAAAAAAAAAAGAAGAGGAGGGTGCTGTACTGCCATACTGCCGTACTGCCGTCTGATGGTAGCAAAGAAAAAAGAGAAGAAAAGAAGAAAAGAAGAAAAAAAGAAAAAAAGGAGAAGAGAGAGCAGAGAGGGTAGTGAGAAAAGAGCAGAAGAAGAAAAGGAGGAGAAAAGAAATAGCCGTCTTTTGTCTCTGAGAAGAATAAAAGTGGGAGAAACGATAGCGTAGGAGAAAAGAAAGAGTACCTTTTTAGCCGTCAAAGAGCGTACCTTTTTAGCCGTCTTTTGTCTCTTTTTTATTTTATTTTATTTCATAGAACACCCTAGAGAATTCTCTATTTTATTTTATAGAGAATTTTTGAATTTGTTCATTAGGTGAGCGCATATTGCCTTCACTGAGGCGCGCGCCTTAGTGACAGCACCCACCTTTGAGGTTGCAAGGCGCAAGAGCACTTGGTGCGCCTTTAACAACTATGGTTAGATTAATCATTAAAGTTAAAAATGGGAAAAATCTAGAAGTTTTAGTTCAGAGGATCCCTCAAAATGAAAAAATTATTATAGGAGGGGATTTAAATTGGCATGTGGTGGACGGCAATCGGGAGGATGATAGGATTCATAGGGGTTATATTTAGGAGTTGCAAAACAATAGAAATAAAACTATTTTAGATTTTGTAGCAGCTTATAATTTGGTCATAGGTAATACATATTCTAAAAAGAGAAGAATACTTGGTTACAGTTTTAGAAATGGTTTTAATAAGGCACAAATTGATTATTTGCTAATTAGTAACAACATCAATATCACTTTTATCCCAAACTAGTTGGAGTTGGCGTTAATGAACCCAAAATAGATAATAAATAAATAAATAAAAAAGATATAACAAAAATAAAGGGAAAAGGGTTAGAACTATAAAGGGTAGTCAGGAACAAAGAAATTTTGCTCTTCCATCATGTTAATAGCTTTCCTCCACTCTGTCCTAAGACAAACCGTATGCCAATCTATTTCCCACTCTCCTAAATTTTGTTTTAATACTTTCTCTCACCTAAGTTTCGGCCGACCTCTCCCTTTCTTCTTGTCATGCTTTTTATAACATATTTCTATTCTTACCGGAGCATCTAGGGATCTTCGAAGAATATACCTAAACCATCTCAATCTATGTTCTCTCATCTTTTCTTCCACTAGTGTTATTTCAACTTTTCATCGAATATCCTCATTTCTTATCTTATCCATCATTGTTTGACCACACATCCACCTTAACATCCTCATTTCCACTACTCTCAACTTATGCTCATGTTGCCTGTATTGGCCAACATTCAGTTCCGTATAGCATTGTCGGTTTTATCGCTGTTCTATAGAATTTTCATTTTGACCTAAGTGGGATTTTGGGGTCACATAAAAACCTTGATGCACTACGCCATTTCATCCAAACTGCTCCAAATCTATTGCTTACATCTTCATCAATTTCTTCTCCCCCTTATTGCAGTATTGATCCCAAATATCTGAAAGTATATTTCCTGGGTACCTCCAGTCCGTGCAACTCACGAATTTTCGTCTCCTTGTCTTGCCGTGTTGAATTCACACTTTATGTATTCAGTCTTACTTCGACTTAACGTAAATCCTTTTGACTCCAAAGTGCGTTTCCATAATTCTAATTTAGCGTCTACCTCTGCTCTGATCTTATCAATAAGCACAATATCATATGCAAATAGCATACACAACGGCACCTCATCTTCGATATTCTTTGTTATCTTGTCCATAACTAGGGCAAAAAGATAAGGAATCAAAGCAGATCCTTGGTGTAAGCCCACTGTGATTGGAAAATAGTTTGATCTTCCATTACAAACCATCACGCATGTAGTACCACCCTCGTACATATTCTTGATTGCCTCTACATACTTTGAGGGTATGTTTTTCTTCTCAAGAACCTTTTCATACGCCGACCATAAAACGTTTCTTGGAGCCTTTTCATACACCTTCTCAAGATCAACAAATATCATCTGTAGGTCTTTTTTCTTTTCTCGATATCTCTTCATCAACTGTCGTATCGAGAAAATAACCTCCATGGTAGATATTCTCGGCATATATCCAAATTGATTTATAGAGACATTGGTCTCTATTCTCAAACGACGTTCAATAACTCTCTCCCACAACTTCATTGTATGGCTCATAAGCTTAATGCCTCTATAGTTGGAACAATTCTGGATATTCCCCTTATTCTTGTAGATAGGCGCAAGCATGCTCTCCCTTCATCCATCCATCAGGTATCTTGTCTTTTTGGAGAACCTTGTTAAAAAGGTTAGTCAACCAACGTATTGTCACATCCTCTAAGCATCTCCACATTTCACTAGGGATACCATCGGGTCTCAAGGCTTTACCAGTCTTTATCTTCTTCAATGTCTGCTTAACTTCATGCCCTCTAATTGTATACACAAACCTTCCGTTTGACTCATCCAAAACAGCCTCCAAATCCATCTCACTTCTATCACTCTCTCCATTAAAAAGCTTGCTAAAATAGCTCATCAACCTTTCCTTGACGTCTGCATCTCCTACTAAAAGCTTTTGATTTTCATCTTTGATGCATTTAACCTGTGTCAAGTCTTTACTTTTCTTGTCCCTTATCTTTACAAACTTATAGATACATTTTTCTTCTTCTTTGTTCCCAAGTTGTTTGTACATTTTTGAAAAAACCTTGCCTCTAACCATTCGTACAACTTTCTTTGCATTTTTTCTTTATGAGTCTAAACTTTTGTAGATTCTCATCACTAGGACATTTATTCAAACAACTGAAACACTCCTTATGTTTAATTGCCTCCTGCACCTCTTCCTTCCACCACCAAACTTCCTTTGTTTGATGTCCGTTCCCTTTACTTTCCCCTAAGATCTTTCTTGCTACTCTCTGAATGCAGTTAGCCATCTCGTTCCACACCATATTTACTTCATCCTCCAGTAGCCACGGTCCTTTCTGAAGTATTCTTTTCGTGAAACCTATTTGTTTTTCCTCATTTAGCATCCACCATCTTATTCTGGGATTCTGAGCACCTTTTTGCATTTTGCGTACTTTGTTATGCTGAACCTCTAAGACCACCAACTTATGTTGCATAGCTAAGCATTCTCCGATGTAGACTTTGCAATCTATATATGAGGCTCTATCCTCTCTTCTAGCAAGAAAAAAGTCAATCTGGTTACAATTTTGACCACTGCAAAAAGTGATTAGAAGTGACTCTTTTTTTATGAAGTAGGTATTTGCCACCATTAAATCATAAGCTAGAGCAACACTCAGGATATCCTCACCAGCTTCATTTTTAGTCCTGTAACCAAAACCTCCGTGAACTCTAGCAAAACCTCCACTATGTTGACCGACATGTCCATTTAAATCCACTCCTACGAATACCTTCTTCTCGCGCGGTATTCCTTTAGAATCTTCTCCAAATCTTCCAAAAATTTGTTCTTATTGGATACTTGCAGTCCAACTTGAGGGACATACACACTAAGGATATTCGGATATTCAAAATCAGCTCTCTCACAACTCGCTTAACCAAAATAATTCTATCTCCTGATCTTTTAACATTTACCACTTTATCTCTATAACCTTTATTAATCAAAATCCCAACTTCATTTACACTCTTTTTTGTGCCTGTGTACCACAACTTGAATTCGGTACCTTCCACTTGTTTAGCCTTTTCTCCAACTCATTTAATTTCTTGCAAGCAAGCAATTTTCATTTTCCTTTGAATAAAAGTATCTGCTAACTCTCTTAACTTACCCGTTAAGGTTCTTATGTTCCAACTCCTTAGTCGAATCCTTACCCCTTGGGCCTTACTTACCCCCTTCTCCACACTTGCCCATAAAAGTGTGAGGACCCTTGCCTACTTTTCACCACACCCGGGCACCAATGTGGTGCATCACTTTGGGAATGATGGCCCAAGGCTATCTTCCTTACCCCTCGCACCCGCCTATCTTGGTGCAAGGATTCTTGCTCATTTTTCGCTATATCCGGGCACCGATGTAACGCGTCGTTAAGAAGGGTACGCTCCAACAAAAAATCAATAAGGTTCATCTCATAATAAATAGCTCTGTTTCACGCCGGCTCACTATGCCTGACGCAACCCTCCTCTTTTACCTTGGCTTGGGTCCGACTATGCAAGCATGCACAGGTGGTTAATAGTTATGTAAAGATTATAAAGTAATATCTCGAAAAGTCTCACTACCCAACAAAGGTTAATAATTTTTAATATAAGACTTAATAATAAAAAATTTAACAAGTTACCCAATATATCTAGGATTAAATAGTAGGAATTAAAGAATAAGAGTCCTTTTTTCAAAAGATTTTATTAGAAACTATTAATTGGAATATCAGAGAGGGAGCAAAAAATGCATGGGAAAAGATAACTAATCGAATGAAATCAATTATGAAAAAAGTATTGGAAGAGTCAAAAGGTTGTACATGGAACAAGGAATCATGGTTGTGGAATAAAGAAATTCAAGAAAAAATGAAAATAAAAAGGGCAAGTTACAAAACTTTATATGTTTGTAAAAATAATATTGAAAGATATTAATTGTAAAAGTAATAGATTATGCTTTAGCTTCTTTTTATATCAATGAAGTATTTACAATTATTTGGGTCTTGAATGGTTTTAATATATATGTGTGTGTGTGTGTGTGTGTGTTTTTCATTTTTGTTCCTAATACAAAATATTGATTAAATCAACCGATTAGGTTTGTCTTTGGCACAATTGGTGATTTCCATTAAATTGTCTTTTACGGGGGCAGACGTGTAAGCAAAACCGGTAATCATGGGACTAAACTTTTCTATAAGTATGTGTCAGAAATTAAAACAAAAATAAAACAAGATAAGTGCATGATATGTTGTGAAAATGCACGAGAGATCATTTATTTGTGGTAATGCAAAAAGTTAAGATTTCGATGGTAACTGTTGTAAAACTAGCTTCAAAATTGTTTATTGTATAATGAGTTTTTATTTACTGTAATGTAAGTCTTTTGTATCATGTAGTCCTTTAAAATTTACAAAATTGGAATCCCAGACACCTGATAGAACAATTAGAGTTTGGACATATTACAACTGACATGTAATTTGTGAAATTGTGTTTCAGCCCTAGCACAATTGACTTTATAATTGTCTTACAAGCTCATTAGCAGGTTTGAAATTGACTTAGGGCTAGAATGCATGCTGATAAGAGATTGAAGACATAGGAGTTCTTGAATTCGATGGTGCAGTGCACTTATGAGTGATGTTTGTAGTGAGCATAACAATCATAGAACCCACACCCTCAGAAAATGTGTGTGTGAGGGTGGGGGGGGGAGAGAATGTGATATTAAAAGAGAAGAAACAAAATGAAAGGGACAGTAAACCATGACTTGCTTTTTGGTTGTCTTCGTTTTTTCAGTTTATTTTTTCCTTTATTTTTCTTTTTCTGTTTTTTCTTTTAATTTTTTGTTTTTGTTTGGCTTTTGGGGAAGGAGGAGGAGGAAAGGGGAAAGGGTCAGGGGGGAAGGGGAGAGAGAAGGTGTAGGTAGTTTCTTATTTCTTTTTTGTATTTTGGCAATGGAGGTATGCTAGTCATTGCAGTTGTCTGCATCTGCTAAATACATGTAAATTGGAACTATGTCCCACCCTCTGTGTTGTATATCTATTTATATGGACACAAACATGCAAATAACTGGCGCTCATCGCATACTACTGCTTTGTTTTACTAGTATTTAGTGTAAAAATTTATGCTGTTCATCTGTTTCTTTGAACTGGTCTTTGATATACTTTTCTGAATTTATAGCTGTATCCGACTTGCTCTTTTTCACTTAGGAAACCTACGATGAACTAGATAAGGCATTGGTCAGCACGGATAAGTCGTGGACGGCTCTTACACTAAAGGTATGATTTTTCTGTTTAAAAGGGTATTGTTGCGGAAGACAATAATAATGCCATTAAAAAAATATAGCTAGATATTAGTGGCAGTTATTCCTTAGCAAATTTATCTCTCCGTGGGGGCTTTATTGACCTCTTACAATTTTTAGGGTTCTTTTTACCTATATAAAATTTGTGATATATTTATTCTTCATTGTCCCTTCGCTTTTTTAACTTTCTTGCTGATCATCTGTGCCCAATCAGAGAGGATTCCATAATGTTTTTGCTTGAACCGTTAAAGACTGAAGATGTTTTCACCTGATAATTTGTCAATTTGTAGGCGCAAAATTTAGAAAAATAAAATCCATGATTTGTTAAAATTTTCTCTCTTCTATCTCGCCAACCTCTATAAATATGTATATCACTTTTAGCACCTTATACTTTGTATCTTTTCATGAATTCTTGGTAATTTATCTTCTTCTGATTTGAATTAAGTAGCTTTGCACTGCTTTGGAAAGTGGAAACAAATTGGTAGAATTTGCAAATACTCATGTTTGTTCGTTGTCAAAGAAGTTTGATCAGCTTGAAAGAATAACCAAACAGGCAGATTTTGCAGTGGCCACCTCAAAAGCTATTGAAGGTTCTTTTGCACAAATTTCGATTGATTCTGAAGGCCATTAACTTTACCAGATTTTTGTACCTAAGCTACAGACTGTTGCTGTTTCTCACGCAGCTGTGGTAAATATTTAGCAGCATTTTGACTGGAGAAAATTATTAAACCTTGCCCACAATTAAGCAGCTTGTGTTTTTCAAACAAACCTTATTTTTAATGTTTCTTAGTAATATGAAACCTTTCAGATTTTGTTTGTATTGTGCTTTGGTTAGGAAAATAAATGTTTTTGTTGCCTGCAGAGTAATACAATTAGCTGAGGAAAAGAATGTGTTTCGATTCTGGGGACAGGAATGGAACGATAGGATTCCAACAATGGAGATTTGAATGTGAGAAAGCAAAACAAAACTAAATATCAAATTAAGAATAATATACCTTTGGGCATAAGAAAGTTTCTCAATTATATTAAAACAATGAACTCCCTTTGGGTTGGTGATTACCTAAATAATCAACAACTGAGATACGACTGAAAGAAATTAAAGGTTGCTGTCTTCTTAGCTAACCAAAGAGAGCTTCTTTCGTCAGCAAACTAGGATCAAATATTGGATAAAGTTTCATCAATTTAATGATTTAATTTCTCGATTTCCTCTGATATTGTTGATACTCATTCTAGCAAATATTGATTTGTTCCAAGAAAAAGAAAAGGGTGCCATATGCATGTGAAGTTCACGGAAGTATTTATATTCGACTAACCTACAAAGGATGAAGATCTTCGGCCCTCTTGCTCTTGCTTCTTGTCCCTTGTCCCTGCATGCCCGCAAAGGCCGCGGCTCAGGCCCTCGCTAACTCAATTCTCAACTTATAGCCAAAAATAGATTATAGCATTGTTAACAAGGAGAGCTAAAATTCTCTCCAAATCTGTAGCAAGATTTGTAACAACGAGTGGTTAGAACTAAAATTCTCTACAAAACAGTAACAAGGAGAGCAGTTTCAACTCTTGTAATAGGAAAGAGTTTTCAAAAGTTAAAAAGTATCAAGCAAATTTGTAGTAAGATACAAATAAGAAACCAGATAAAATTCAAAGGTAGTTGGAAGAAAGCAACACACACCATTATAAACAAAAAATTTTGAAGCTGCTTCCAAAATGGACAGCAACTTCACGGAAGACAACTGGTCTAACAGCAGCATATCTTTACAAGGATTATGTTATCTAATGGAGAAAAGAAGTTCTACTTTCTATTGAAAAAGTGTTACATATTTATACATATATTCTAGCCTATCTATTCTAGGAATATATCTTGATAAGGATAACCTCTACAATCAAATCTCCTAGGATAAAGCAAACTAATCTCCTATAATTAAGCTAACTAATATGGACAGTACAACTATGTACACCTATTATTTCTATAACAGATTATAATATTCGAAAGAAAGGCGTGGCATCCCACAAGGCAACAACTTGAATAGAAACATTTACAGATGTTAGTCTACTACTCGTTCCATGCTTGTACCTAAGATTGGAAAATGGCAACATAGTTTGGGTATCCTACTCATATGAAACACTTTTTAAAACATGTAGAAGGTGTGGCTCAATAGAACACACCTTTAACAGATGTAGAGTGAGAGATGACAAGCTTCTTGAGATGTATTTGGATGAAAGATTTGAAAGAATAGGAGATAGATTGGGTATGTCAATACATTTAGATGACCAACAAGAGCTTTACCCAAGACATATCAGAGCTTTCAAACAAATGTCACACAGAAGGTTCACTAGAATTCCAAAGGGATACATGCATGAATTAAAAATATTTTTTCAACATTCACATGATAATCATTTTTCGGATGGGCTTAGATTCAACATGTTCCTAGAAAGCTACCCCCAGATATAGCAGAGGACGGACTCACCCTCATTAGTCCAAAGGGAAGATGAAACAAGAAATTCACCATAGGAAAATCATCCACAAGTGGACAAGGATAGGGGGACCCAAAATCAATTGACAATGGATTCAGGGAACCAAATGGATCCCAAGTTGCTGCTAAAAGAAGAAGAACATGATCATCAGGGACTAACCAGACAATGATAGCAGAGCAACTAATAGAGAACTAGTTGCATACTCAGGAGAGTCCAAACCTAGAGGATTTCCCAAATTTTAGGCCAATTGGCACAGAACTACAAATGCAACAACACTTAGTGAAAAGGGTGTTTGAGTCAATAGAAAGGGAAGTCATGGAAGAGGAATATCAGATTATTGACAACCATATTCAAACAAAGGTGTTGGTTAACGTTGAGAAACCAATGGAATGGTGGTTCCATCTGTTGCTCATGAACGGAAAAGGTGCTATTGAATGTTGTTGTGACACTAACATGCTGATTGATAGGAGTAGGTGTGGCTTTAACTTCACTGCGGAAATTCAATTTAAAACAAGATCCACAGCTGCAGCTAGTAGAGTGGATTTACATTCAATTAAAGTTTTGCCAATTTCTAAAAAAAGGAAGATTGATTCTACAACGAATGAGTTTTGAGAATGGGCTAAAAGGGACTGGAGCAATAGTGAACAGAAGAGGCTAATTTTGGGAGGGATAGAAAAATAGACCAATAATTAAAGAGTTTAGCCCAAGGAAATGAAGAGGGCTCGGAGTCTTCAACTGCGTCTAACTTGGACATAGACCAAGTATAGATTGTTAACTAAGAATCAGAAAAGAAGGAGAAGAGAGATACGAAAAGAAAAAAGGACACTCGGCCCAAGCCAAGAAGAGGGCTCAAGTGGGAAGATTTAAAAAAAAACAGGATGTGGCCCAATAGAGAAGTCGGCAAGTCATAGTACGTCCAAACAACCCAGAGGAATCTTACATGGCCAGTTTGAACAATGGAGAGAGAAGCCCATAACAAATACAACAAGAAAAAAGAAATCAAAAAAGGCGCAAATCGGTCGGTTTTCGGTTTTGGTTTGTTCAGTCAGTTTGTTCAAGGACAATTTTCAAGATGAATTCGATAACATAACCGAATTTGATCAAAATTAATTGAAACCGAAATTCGATTTTCGGTTTCGATTCGAATCGATCCGAATTCGGTTTCAAATCATTAACTGATTAACTGAATTAATTCGGTCGAATTCCAAACCAAAACCAAAAATCAAATACCAAATTCGCGAATTGAAACCAAAAACCAAGAATCGAGACATCAAATAGAAATCAACACCATGAAATATATTTTCAAGGAAAAAATTCCTAAGAATCAAGAGACATCAAACAAATCAACACTCAAAGAAATATATTTTCAAGGAAAAAATTGAAAGAGCGTGCTCAAATTTTTAGATCGAGAAAAGGCTAATCTCAAAGATGGTCGCAAAAACCCACTTGAGATTTTGCCTAGCCAAGATACAGGCTAGCTCCAAATCTCACTCACCAACATTCGACTTAGAGGAGAAAATATCATCATAGCCTCGCATTTTCGCTCGTCAGTGGTCCGATCAATTAATTGGCTTGAATTCCAAACCAAGAAACGAAAAATCAAATACCAAATTTGCAATTGAAACCAAGAAACCAAGAATCATGAGACATAAAAAAATCAGCACAAAAACTAAGTAAATATATAAGGAAAAAAAATCGAAAAGGGTAGGCTTAGATCCGCGTTTAGATCAAAGAGAAAAGGCTACTCCGGCATGGCTGCAAAAACCCACTTGAGATTTTGCCCACCAAGATACGGGCTAGCTCCAAAACTCACTCACCGACGTCGACTTAGAGGAGGAAATATCATCACAATTTCGGATTTTGTTGGCTTTAGGATTAGGGATCTTTGTTCATCGACAAAAGATGACTAAATAGAAACGGTCTTTAATAAATTCATGCCAACCGAAGCCAAGGGGTTGTTTTGTTGTTCAGTCAAGTGATGATTGAGGAAGAAGAAGACTAAAATCAGGGAGAAAGAACTCAAAGAAGGAGATAGAATTGAGAGATGACCCAGATGAGGGCGGCAGAAAGAAAAGAACGAATGAGTCAAATGAGAGAAACCCTACAAGAAAAATGCAAAAAAAAAAATTACAAGTAAGGACCTATAAAATTAAGAAATTATATATTATACCCCAAATTCGGTTTTCGGTTTTCAAACCGAACCGAACCGAATTCGAATTCGGTTTTCGAGTTCAACTCAATTCGAAACTCGAAAATCAAATTCGAATCGATTTTTTTCGAATTCGATTTTTCGAATTAGGTCGGATATTCGAATTAATTCGAAAATTACACACCCCTATCCAAGACAGTCACAACCCATAACAAGGTCCAAAGAAGGAAACCCGAACAAAAATTCACAACAGACGACTAGCCCAATAGAAAATGCAGAGGAATTGTTAGAGGAAATTGCTCTAGAACCTTCTCTCAACAACTGGCTGGAGATAAGCTCTCAGTGACAAATTCAAAGAAACATGGAAATGTAGCAGCAATGGATCAAGCAGCAGAAGACACAACTAAAAGTCGGAATATGGAAGTGGAAACTAAAGGGACTGACTTGAGGAATTGGAGCATGAGTAGAAGTTTCCAAACAGATACTCAAATCCAGGTTGTGGAGTGGAGCTTCAAAGAGAATGCTACCATATCCATGCCTAAATCTACAAAACATAAAAGAGAATTGTTGCAGGAATTACAAGTAGTGAGCTTCCAAAAAAGAAGAATTGACAAACTAGAGATGCAGGAGGATGTAAAACAGATAATTTAAAAATATTAATTGGGGTGTTCTAAGAAGAAGATAGGATTGGTTATGGAAATTATGACAATGTCTTCCCTATTCACTAAGTTGATAAATCTGATTATGGCAAATCAAGGCAAAATGGATGAGGTTTTGGGGGTGGTTGAACTAGATCAACCACCCAAATCATCGTGAGGCTATTAAGTTGGAACTGTAGGGGAATAGATCGTCCCCTCACAGTTCAAGTGTTTAACAAGTTGACCCAATCCCAAAATCCAAATGTCCTATTTTTTATGGAGACAAAAGCCAAAGGTGTGCAAATGAAGAAATGGCTTTCATCATCAAAATTCTCCAGATGGACCCTAATAGATCCTGATGGCTCACGGGGCGATCTTTGTGTGGCATAGACTGAGGAAGTCAACATGGAAATGGTGGATAAATCACAAAACTATTTATCCATTATGGTTTGAGAAGCATATGGGAAAGAATGGGTTTTTTTTTCTTATCTATGGTCATCCACAACCAAAAACAAAGAGGAGGACTGTGGGCAGAAATTCAACAAAAGCTTAAGGACAAGAGTATTCCAATCGTCATAGCAGGAGACTTTAACCAAGTTTGGAACCATGAGGATAAAATAGGAGGGAGGCCGATCAATAAAAGAGATGTAGACAAAATGAAAAAGGTATTGGACTCATTGGGCTTGACATAATTGAAACAACGTGGGTTGTAGTTTACATGGACCAATGAGAGGAAGGCTAAAAAAAGGGTATATGAAAGGCTGGACAAAGTGGTTGCTAACATGGATTGGATTAAGCTATTTCCTAAAGCCACAATAAGGAACCTCCCAAGATATAGATCCAATCATGGCCCAATGGTGCTCAATACACATTTTCAAAAAGGTAACAGTGGGGCTAGGATTGGTAGGCCATTTGAGAGACATTGGACAAAAAGCGAAAATGTCAAAGAAATGTGAAGGAGCATTTCTAATATCTCTGCAGAATGGAGGAGGTGCGAGACAACATTTGTGCATCAGGAGTCTAGCTGCATAAATGGAATTAGGAAGCCTTTGGTAATTTGGTGAATAAGATTAAATTTCTAATATTTGAGTTGGAACAAATTCAGAAGGCGAATTCGGAATGATTCATCAAAGGACAAAGAAATTTAGATGCAACAAGAACTAGAGAGACTATTAGAAATTCAAAGGGAATATTGGCACCAGAAAGTAAAAATTCAATGGCTAAATTTGGGGTGATAGTGACAAAAAATTCTTTCATGAATGGGCCACCAAAAGAAGAGGGAAAAACTTCATTACTCAACTTAGGAAACCAAATAGGGAATGGACTCAAGATTAGGAAGAATTGAGGGAGCTAATCCTAAACCACTTGACAGGGATCCTAAGGGATGAAACTAGCTACTTGAAGGATAACAATGAGGATTTCAAAAACCTAGATAGTATTTTCCAACATATCAATGAAAAGTTGAGCTAAGAATGAAAATAATGGCTAAGTAAAGACATTACAGCTAAGGAGATTCATGAAGCTTTTCACCAAATGGGAAAATGGAAGGCTCCAGGACTAGATATCTTCCCAATAGGCTTTTATCAAGAATACTGGGACATTGTTGGACAAAAAGTCAATGAGGATGTACAGGAGTTTTTTATAACAAAATCAATGTGTCCAACATAGAATGACACTATCATAGTCCTTATCCCAAAATCTCCAAATCCCTGGAGACACAAGACTTTAGGCTGATTAGCCTTTGTAATTTACAAAGGAATTGCTGAAGTCGTAGCAAACAGAATGAGAAAGGTGATGCACAATCTAATCTCCATAAATCAAACACATTTTGTCCCAAGTAGATCAATCAATGAAAATGTTTTAATTTCTCATGAAGTGTAAGAAAGAAAAAGAAAGGCTCTAAATATCTAGCAGCATTGAAGCTAGATATGAACAAAGCCTATGACAGGATCTCATAGACATTCTTGGAGTGGATTTTGTTGAAGTTTGGCTTTCCCTCAAACTGAATTTCTTATATAATGCAATGTGTCACTACGGTTTCCTACAATGTGAAATTTAATGGCTAGATTTCAAATTCCTTTTAGACCAAAAAATGGACTTAGACAAGGCTGCTCATTATCAGCATTTCTATTCATTGATAACTCTATTCTATATAGGGTTTTCTTATTAATTTTGTTAGACATTGGCTTGTGTTTTAATTTGTTTCTAGATATTTTGGACACTTATCCTTTGATCTTATAAGTCCTGAATTATCTAATATTTCCAGAACTTTTGAGCTTACTCTTGAATTTTTCTTCTTATCTGAAGATCAAAGGACTAACTAGTGATTTTGTCATTTTCAAAAGCCAAGAATAAAGCAAAAAGGAAAGGCAAAGCTACAATTTGAGAGCTTATTTCACTACACAAAGTTGAGCACAAAGAACAAATTGAACAACAAGAGCCGAATCAAGAAAAAAAGAAGAAAGCGATTATGGCGAAAGAAGAAAAAGAAAGAATGCTACAAAAGAAAATACAAGTAAAGTGCAACTAGGAAGAAGACAAAAAGCATTTTTCTTCAAAAAGAGAAAAAGGAAGTCAATTGCAAATTGAAATAAGAGAAATGAGTTGCAACAAAGAAACACAGTAGAAAAAGAGAACGAAGGAAACAAAAATTGGACAACAAAGAAAGAAACAAAGCTGGTACAATTTAGAAAAGAAGAAATCGCAGCAAAACAAGGAGAGGAAAGCTCTCAAATTTGGAAACAAAAAGTCGGTTGGGATTTGGAAGCAAAAGAGATTGATTTCAAGTTGAAGACAAAGAGCAAAACAAAGAAGGATTTGGATTTGTAGAATTTAGAAAGAAGCAACAAATCTTTTGCTCTATATAAAGCAAACAGCCGAGAGGAAGAAAAAGGGGAACCCACTCTTCTATTCCTTTGTTTTTCTTTTCTTCTCATTAGTTTAGGAGTAGTAGTAGCAAATCCATCCAGTTTTCTTCTTCCTTTTGTTTAGATTGATTTTAGCTATTGTCTTCTCCTCCGTTTTCTTTTCTTTTAGTAGTTTGGTAGGATTTCTTGACTTCTGTGTCAGTTTTCCTTGAAGTTTGATTATCTTCTTCTCGATTTTGTCCGAACTTTATAGTAGCTCTTCTCGTTTTGAGATGACTTTCCTGGTCTTGAGAATTTCACTTCTCTTCTCGGTTTCTGCTGCACGAATTTGATTTGCTCTCGTTGTTCCTCCTAATTTCGCCAATTTTTCGTTGTGTTGTTCTTATTGTTTTCAGTAGAAGCCCAGCCGCCAATCTTGACTTGAGTTGGAAGCAGAAATTCGTTTGTTTTGTTCTCTTTGGAAGTCTCGGGCAGAAGAAACAAAGGCAGCAAAGGATTGTTTGACTTCAGTCCTTGTTTTGTCTTTTCTTGTTTTTCTTTACTTAGTTAAAGTTTAGCAATTTTAGTTTTCTTTTCTTGTCTTTAATTATAGTAGTTTTATTTATTTATTTTTTTTGTTATGAACTTCTAGTTGTGATTAATTTTCAAGTTAACTATTTTATAGTTCTTGTTTATTGAATAATAGTTAGTTTAATTTTCAGAATTTGTTTCAATTTTAATTATGTCTATTTTTATTTTTGTTGTTAGTTTAAACTTCATTATGTTCTAATTTCTTTTGTTAGAGATTAGATGGATCTTAATCATGAATAATTAATTCTTAAGACTTGTTCATGCAACCTATATTTCAATTATGAGTTTAATATCATGTTCTTAATGCTTTTAGGTGATTGATCACCACTTAATTGATTTTTGATGCTTGTTTGATACCGTGTGGAGATAACATGCATGTGCTCATGTGATATTAAACCGTGAATTCAATTTAGACCGTAATAATCTAGGTTGTTCATGTGGTTTCAGAGTAGAACTAAGTCGTGGCTACTTAGATTGAATCCGAATTTCCATAGTTTCTAATGCATTTAGCAATCTAAATTCACCTAGACCAAGTGTCAGCTGATTTAAATCTAAATAGGGATATTAGACCGATGTCTTCTATTAATTTACATTAGTGACGTTTCACCACCATAATCTGCAATTTACTTTACTTCCATGACAAGTCAAGAGACTTAATTAGGATTGATTAAGTGAAATCAAATCTCTAACATCTTATTTGTTTTTTTTATCAAGTGTTATTAATTTTTCCTTCTTTAGTTTAATTTGCCATAAAACAATTTAATTGGCTAGCTTGTTGTTGAATTAATCATATTGGTAAGTAATTGGTTAAATTGAAAACAATCCTCGTAGGAACGATACTCTACTTATCACTTTATTACTTGTTGATATTGTACAGTTGCAATTCACCGAACAAGTTTTTACGCTGCACGGGATTGAATTTACTAATTTTTTCCAATTGCTATTGATATTGATTGATTCTTGGTAGAGACTAGCCATTTAATTTTTTTTCTTTTCTTTGATTTTTGTCAAGGGAATTCCAAAGTTGCATGAATTTGAGAAGTCGAAGGAGAATTGGAAGAATTTGATCTGAACTGAAAGAAAACTTCTAAGAGGATTGAAAGAGCAAGAGTTAGTCATTGACACAAATCCAATGGCGCCAAGAAGAACATCTCCCAATTCAACCTCAAAGGAGAACTTTGATGGACTATTCCGCCCAACGGTTCAAGATTCCACTTCGCATAAGAAGGCCAGCAATTCAAGCCAACAATTTTGAGCTCAAGCCGCCCTTGATCCAAATGCTTCAAAATCTTTGTTCAATTCAGTGGCTTGCCGAATGAAGATCCTAACCTCCACATTGAAGCTTTTCTTGAAATTTGTGATACCATTAAATATAATGGAGTTCATAATGATGCTATTAGACTTAGGCTATTTCCATTCTCTTTACGTGATAAAGCTAAGTTGTGGTTATCTTCTCTTCCCCGCAGGTTCTATAATCACTTGGGAGGATATGGCCCAAAATTCTTAAGCCGATATTTTCCACCGCCAAGTCAAGAAAATGAGGAATGATATCACCACATTCATACAAAATGATGGAGAATCCTATATGAGTCATGGGAAAGGTTTAAGGAGCTACTAAGGCGATGTCCACACCACGGTATTCCAATTTGGATGCAAGTGCAAACTTTTACAATGGAATTGGTCCAAATATGAGAAATACCATAGATGCCGCACTGGTGGTACATTGAATAATAAAACGCTGAAGAAGCTTTTTTGAGTTGATTGATCAAATGGCGTCTAATAGCTATCAATGGCCAACTGAAAGATTCAATGCCGTGAAACCAAGTGGAGTGCATGAGATTGATGTCAATCTCGCCATTCTCGCTTTGAATAGAAAGATAGATTCGGTTTTGAAGATAAAGGAGACAACTTGTAACTTCGTGGTGGAAGACATGAGTCAACTAATTCGGGTAAATCATAATTCTTATACTATCAAGATGCTAATTTTGTTTCTAGTTTCAACAGGGACCTCAAAATAATCCTTACTCAAATACATACAACCTGGATGGAGGAATCACCCTAATCTTTCTTGGGAGGGCAAAATCAAGAACCGATGAACCCACCTCGACCAAAGATTCCCACCACCAAGAGAGAAGCCGAATAATAACCTTGAAGAAATGGTGGCAAAGCTTATTCAATCAAATCAAGAAGTGGTGAATCGCTTTGAAAGTCGCATGAACATTCAAGATGCAAAAATTCGACATATGGAGATAAGTATTCAAATGTGGAAAAGCAAGTTGGTCAAATTGCTAGCCAATTGTCCGAGAGACCATATGGTGGCTCACGAGCAACACTGTGATTTAATCCATCGAGAATGCAAATGCCATCATTTTAAGGAGTGGAAAGGAGCTTAAAAATGAAGAAAAGGTGAAGGAGAGAAAAAGGAGTCCAAAGCCGAATTGAAGGATGAAGTCGAACCAAAAAAGAACCACCTCAAAGACAGCTATTTCGACAATCCTACACCATATGTGCCTCCTATTCCTTTTCCGAAACGACTTATACAGACAAAATAGATAAGCGATTCTCCAAGTTTCTTGATGTGTTTAAAAATTGCACATTAACATTCCTTTTGCAGATGCAATGCTCAAATGCCGAGCTATGTAAAGTTCTTAAAGGAAATCTTGGCAAACAAGAGGAAGTTGGAGGATTATGAGACATCAACCTCATCGAAGAATGCTCTGCTATTCTACAAAATAAGCTACCACCAAGCTTAAAGATCCAGGAGTTTTTCGATTCCTTGCACAATTGGTGATTCTTATTTTGATAAAGCTTTATGTGATCTTGGTGCTAGTGTTAATCTAATGCCTTATTCTGCTTTTAAGAAACTTGGACTAGGAGAAGTCAAGGGCACCACCGTGTCTCTTCAACTAGTGATCGATCTATAAAATATCCAAGAGGTGTGGTGGAGGATGTGTTGATCAAAGTTGACAAATTTATTTTTCCTACAGATTTCATTGTGTTAGAAATGGAGGAAGACTTTGAAGTACCACTTATTTTAGGCCGACCATTCCTAGCCACTGGCAGAGCTCTAATTGATGTCCAACAAGGAAAATTAATTCTTCGAGTTCAAAATGAGCAAGTCACCTTCAATGTGTTCAAAGCAATGAAATTTCCTTCTGATCAGAGTGATTGCTTGCAAATTGAAGTGGTGGACGAAATTGTCAAAAATTTTGCAATTCATGCCACGACCAAGGACCCAATTGAGAAGTGTATGGTTCAGTCATTGAGGAAGGAGCAATACAATCCAGTCATCCAACCACAAAGGAGGCTTAATCTACATTTTGAAGTGATTGAGAATGCAATGGTGGCTTCTGAAAAATCAATAAAAAACATGCAGACGTGGTCCAAGCAATTGGTAAAAATCTAATTATTTGAGCGATAGAGGACGTCGAGCATAACGACGTTAACCAATTGCGCTACTTGGGAGGCAACCCAAGTCCTTTTACCTTTATTGCTTTTATTTTCTTATTATTATTATTATTCTTATTTTTGTCTTAATATTTTTTTAAAATAAAAAAAGAAAAAAATATTTTTATTATGTGAAATTCTGCTTCACCTTTTTGCTGCACCAGTCTGAAGAAAAATCCGGTTCAAGGCCTTCCCATTAGATTTTTGTGCTGAAATTTTACAGGCCGGTAGAAGATTCACCCAGGTTCATATCCACCAAATTTCAGAATTTTTGGAGCTGTTTTGGTACCTGAACGGAATTCATCTTCAACATTGTTCAAAAGCAGGCGCTTCTCACTTTTTGTTTTTCTTATGTTTTCTTTCGTTGCTATATTTCTTCTTGCTCCTTGTTGCATTGAGGACAATGCTCAATTTTAAGTTGGGGGTGGGATACATGAAATTTTGTGCTGGATTTCTGTCAAAAAATTTTGCAAGATTTCAATTTTATTGGGTAAAAAAGAAAAGTCCTTCCAAGTTTTCAATTTTATTGATATCTTCTTTGAAATTTCTAACTCTTTTGATACTCATTTAAAATAATTTTGAGTTATATGCATTAGTTATTTGGGTTGGAATGTATGAATGAGGCAAGTATGATTAGTCTTTGTTTTGAAAATTTTAAAGCATGTTATTGATTTTAATGATTGAATTGAATGAGAATGTGCAAGATTTGATATACATTGAACCCATTGTGAGTATTTGAGCCTAAGAGCAATTTGTTTTTCTTTGCTCACATGTTTCTTTGATTGAGTGTTGTCAAATATGGTATGTTCATTCTAGAACTTGCTTTGTTATGCATGTTGAGATCACATCGTGGATTCATGCTTTGAAATGATAAGGGCACTTAGGATTAACCATTTTTAACTTTCTAAAAAGCTTAACCATTACATATACCCTTAGTCAACCAATTTTGAGCCTTAACCTTTCTTTGTTATAATACCACATTCTTTAGCCTTAAACCGTTGTTTTTGTTTACCACCGTTGAACCCTTTTTCAAGAGTATGTAGGAATGAATTGCATGATAAATTTCTAGTGATTCCAAAGAAAAGAACCACTGAAAAATAGAAGAGAAAATAGAAAAAAATGATGATGAAAGGTGTGAAAAAAAAGAAAAGAAGAAAAAGAAGAAAAAAAAAAGAGGAAGAGAAGTGAACAATATTCCTACGAAGATTGGACAAAGTTAATGTTTTCGTTGTGTACAAAATGGTCCAATTATATGATGAAGTTGTAAAAGGGATGCATGTTATTTGGAGAAAAAGTGGTTCTAATGTGCTACTTGTTGTTTTTGAGTAATGCAAGGAAGTTTCTACATACCTTGATTTATGAAAACCTAAATTTTCTTATCTTTTACCTACCCTTACCTAAGCCCCGTTACAACCTTTCTAAAGACCCTTTGATTATTGCATGGATTCATATTTATTAGTGGTGGAGGTGTGATATATAAGCAAGCCTATGGCAATGACATGCTATGTTTGATTTGAGGCCGAATGAAACCCTAAACACTTTGAGTGATTAGAATGCAACCTATGAGAGGTTATCAAATTGTGTGCATTTGATTTCAGAAATTGTTGGAATTAATGAGATGTGTATTTTGTTAAGAAAAAGGGCTACGAATACTTGTTCTTTGGATTATTATTCCAGTTTGGATCTATAATGTGTAATGACTTTGAATTATTTATGGATGGGTTAGAAAGGGTATGGAATGAAAAGAAATATGATGTTCTAGTGCAAGCTTGAGGACAAGCTTTGATCTAAGTTGGGGTAATTTTATAACTCTATTTTATATAGGGTTTTCTTATTAATTTTGGTTAGAAATTGGCTTGTGTTTTAATTTGTTTTTACATATTTTGGCCAATTATCCTTTGATTTTATAATTTCTGAATTATCTAATATTTCCAGAACTTTTGAGCTTAATCTTGAATTTTTCTTCTAATTTGAAGATCAAAGGACTAACTAGTGATTTTGTCATTTTCAAAAGCCAAGAATAAAGCAAAAAGGAAAGGCAAAGCTACAATTTGAGAGCTTATTTCAGCTACACAAAGTTGAGCACAAAGAACAGCTGAACAACAAGAGCCGAACTGAAGAAAAAAAGAAGAAAGCAAATGGCGAAAGAAGAAAAAGAAAGAATGCTACAGAAAGGAAATACAAGTAAAGTGCAACTAGGAAGAAGACAAAAGCATTTTTACCAAAAGAGAAAAGGAAGTCAATTGCAAATTGGAAATAAGAGAGCTGAGTTGCAACAAAGAAACACAGCCGAGAAAAAGAGAACAGAAAAGGAAACAAAAATTCGGACAACAAAGGAAGAAGGAAACAAAGCTCGGTACAATTTAGAAAAGAAGAAATCGGGCAGCAAAACAAGGAGAGGAAAGCTACTGAAATTTGGAAACAAAAGTCGGTTGGGATTTGGAAGCAAAAGAGATTGATTTCAAGTTGAAGACAAAGAGCAAAACAAAGAAGGATTTGGATTTGTAGAATTTAGAAAGAAGCAACAAATCTTTGGCTCTATATAAAGCACACAACCGAGAGGAAGAAAGACAGCAACCACTCTTCGGTCCTTTGTTTTTCTTTTCTTTTCCTTAGTTTAGGAGTAGTAGTAGCACATCCATTCTGTTTTTCTTCTTCCTTTTGTTTAGATTCAGTTTTAGCTAGCTGTCTTCTCCTCCGTTTTCTTTTCTTTTCAGTAGTTTGGTAGGATTTCTTCAGCTTCTTGTGTCGGTTTTCCTTCAGAAGTTTCAGTTATCTTCTTCTCGGTTTTTTTGTCTGAACTTTATAGTAGCTCTTCTCGGTTTTCAGACTGCAGCCTTCCTCTGAATTTTGACTTCTCTTCTCGGTTTTTGCGAGAATTCAATTGCTCTCTCGTTGTTCCTCCTAATTTCCCATCAATTATTCGTTGTGTTGTTCTTATTGTTTTGAGAAGCTCACGCCAATCTTGACTTGAGTTGGAAGCGTAAATTCGTTTGTTTTGTTCTCTTTGGAAGTCTCGGAAGAAACAAAGGCAAAGAAAGGATTGTTTGACTTCAAATTCCTTGTTTTGTCTTTTCTTGTTTTTCTTTACTTAGTTAAAGTTTAGCAATTTTAGTTTTCTTTTCTTGTCTTTAATTATAGTAGTTTTATTTATTTATTTTTTTTGTTATGAACTTCTAGTTGTGATTAATTTTCAAGTTAATTATTTTATAGTTCTTGTTTATTGAATAATAGTTAGTTTAATTTTCAGAATTTGTTTCAATTTTAATTATGTCTATTTTTATTTTTGTTGCTAGTTTTATTTTCATTATGTTCTAATTTCTTTTGTTAGAGATTAGATGGATCTTAATCATGAATAATTAATTCTTAAGACTTGTTCATGCAATTTATATTTCAATTATGAGTCTAATATCATGTTCTTAATGCTTTTAGGTGATTGATCACCACTTAATTGATTTTTGATGCTTGTTTGATACCGTGTGGAGATAACATGCATATGCTCGTGTGATATTAAACCGTGAATTCAATTTAGACCGTAATAATCTAGGTTGTTCATGTGGTTTCGGTAGTAGAACTAAGTCGTGGCTACTTAGATTGAATCCGGGAATTTCCATAGTTCTTAATGCATTTAGAAATCTAAATTCACCTAGACCAAGTGTGAGTTGATTTTAATCTAAATAGGGTTATTAGACCGATGTCGGCTATTAATTTACATTAGGGAAATTTCACCATCATAATTTGGAATTTACTTTAATTGCATGACAAGTCAAGAGAGTTAATTAGGATTGATTAAGTGAAATCGAAATCTCTAACATTTTATTTGTTGCTTTTATCAAGTGTTATTAATTTTTCCTTCTTTAGTTTAATTTGCCATAAAACAATTTAATTGGCTAGCTTGTTGTTGAATTAATCATATTGGTAAGTAATTGGTTAAATTGAAATTAATCCTCGTGGGAACGATACTCTACTTATCACTTTATTACTTGTTGATATTGTACACTTGCAATTCACCGAACATTCATCATGTGCCAACATGCATTATCAACACTGCTTTCGCAGCAAATTCTCAGCATCCAGGGATTCAAATTGGAAGGAATGTTCCTTAGGTATTTTAACTCATGTTTGTAGACGACTGCCTAGTATTTTTTTAAATTTCCAATCAAGTAGTGTGGCATCTAGGAAAAGTATTGAACTTATGTGCAACACATTTTGGTCAGAGAATTAACTTTAGGAAGTCAACCCTCGTGGTAAGTCCCCAATAGAGGATGGGAATGGACGAAATTTTTGACTACTATATTAAACATTTCAAATGTGGAGTTCAAAGGAAAATATCTTGGGCACAATTTGGACTTCTCGCAATCTAAGTCTGTAGCCTTTAGTGATATATTAAGTAAAATAAAAGGCAACTTGGCAAAGTAGAAAAATATATATCTATATGTCATGAATAGAATAATACTTGCTAAACATGTTCTAGTAGCATTGCCTTCGTATGTTCTTGGAGCCTTTAGGATTCCTACCCTTACAACCAAAGTAATTGATAGATACATGGCAAATTTTATTTGGAAGAGAGATATGGAAGACGGGGGTATTCATTGGAAGTCCAGGCGATCTCTTTGCATATCTAAACATAAAGGTTGTCTAGGCATGAGATCAATAGAGCCAATGAATCAGGATTTATTGGGTAAGATGGTTTGGAAAATTCCCTATGAAGAGAATTCTTTCTTCTCAAGATTTTTTTAGAGCCAAGTACTGTTGTAGGGAGGGCTTTTTAAACCTAAAGAAGTGACAAAATTGGTCGTAGGGCTAGAGAAGTATCATATGGGGAAAAGAATTACTCATCAAGGGACTAAACTGAAAGATCAATAATGGGAGCAAAGTCTAGATCTCAAAGAATTGGATTCCAAGTGGTCCAAATCCTTTAGCAGCCAATAACCTAATCCAAACAGGAAGACTACATCTTAAGGTGGTTGACTTGATAAATGCAAAGAGGAATTGGAGACTACCATTGATCAGAGTGTTATTTATGCAAGAATGTGTTCCAAAAATCCTGTCAATTCATCTCTCAAAATTCTACGTTGAGGAAGATGACTAGATGTTCTAGAATCTAGACAAAAAGAGCCACTATACAGTAAAGACGGGATATCATTTGGCACAAAATATCAAGATGCAAGTCAAACCATCCACATCAAAAGGACATACAAATTCGTCTAGCCAAATAGAGGAGGTTTTTTGGAAAAAATTGTGGAACCTTTAACTACAAGTTGGTCTTTTTCATTTGGAAAACTTGTCACAACATATGTATAACAACTAATCAATTGAAAAAGAGAGGTGTCTTGCTACCAAGACTTTTGATGAAATCCTAAGGGTCGAGACAACTACAACTCCACATGAAGCCGACCATGAAGCTAGGCATCCACACTTAAATTCTTTACAAGGGATTGGTGGTCATATTACAAGGTCAAGGACTAAGAGAATGCAAGCTGCCTTAATCTCTTTCATAAATGAATCCATGGAATCCGAAGCTAAGGTAGCAAGGAAGACTTCCGAACTTAGCTCATCATTTGTCATTCTAGTCATCCATGAAGAATCAAGAAAGAAAGATCGAGTGTGGTTGATTTTCACTTTTGTAATAAAGATCCTTAGACCACTTCTCATCACAATCCAAGTTCGAATTTGGAAGGTTCTAATTTGGCAAGAAGCAAAACAAGTTCAGCCGCCATTCACTTCTCTAATCCAACCCACACTTGGATTCAGCTTTAGGCAATATTATTTCTTCTTCATGAATGAAATTAGAAGCTTCCAAGACCATATCCTTGATGTTTAGAGAAGTTTCTAAATTCAAAGCTAGAAGATTTAAAGAACCTTCCCAATTCAATTCAAGATTGGAAAGCACAAGGCTTGAAGGCAACATAAGTTTGGCTAGTACACAAATCCAAATCAGCCTTGGATTAGTTTTAGTTTTAGGCAACTATTTTGTTCTATTTCCTTTTCTTAGATTAGAATAATTTTTGGTAAGTATTTCTTTTAGTAATAGTTTCTTAAAGTAGTTTCCTAAAAAGCTAATTCTTCTAGGAAATGGCTTTCTTAATTCTTACTCATTGTAACCTATAAATAGAGGCCATTCAGCCTTAAGAAAATTCAGACTTTTGATCAATTACAAACTTGAGAGCTTTTAGCTTTTTTTGAGTTCTAGTTTAGAACTTGTTTTGAATCTTTGAGGATAGCCTCTTAGGTTTATGTTTAAGCTATTTTATTGAGTTTCTTTCCCTCAATAATCTGAGTGCGCCGGTTGGTTCCAAGGATAGTTCAATTCTCAACTTTGAGTTTGAATAATTCATTCGGGTGTCAAGTGGACAAAAGCAATGTCCTTCTTCAATCTTGGGGTTGGTGTCTTGCTAAAGGAAGAATCAGTTCAACCTAGAGGACGTACTAGGACCAACACCCTGATATAGGTTCGGATTTTATTCTCTTGGTTTAAGATTCGTATCAACTTTGTAGTTGGTGTGGAAAAGAAGAAGAAAACATTAGTCATGTCCTCCTCAATTGTGAGACTGCTAAAAGGACCTGGAGATGCTCTACTTTGGGACTTAATTTTGATGTAAGAGTATTGACACAGTTCAAGCAATGGTTCGTGAGTTGGACACTACAAGCGCCGTACTTAGAGGATATTATACTATCAGCTTTCTTAATATGGAACCTATGGATTACTAAAGAAGAAGTTGTTTGGAATGATAAAATTTTGCCACTGGATGTCATTTGGAATTAGGCTCAAAAGCTGTTCATCGACATTAAATCTAGCTGGGAAATAAACAAGTGTAATTAATCCAGGAAGCATGTAGAAAAGGCCAGAGACTATGAAAGTGATGTGGAGATGGAAGGAGGATGTCCAAAAGGAGTGTGGCCAAGACTGGATAACATTATGTATTGATGATTCCTTCAAACAGGACTGAAATGAGGCAACTTTAGCCTGGGTTGTAGGGGATATGGAAGGGAGAATTTTAGCTTCTAGAGCAAAAAAGATCAAAGCTGTAACTCCTGAACAAGCGGAGCTTTTAGCTATTCTTGATGTATTCATGGAATTAGTGACTAAAGGCTAGTCCAAAGTGTTGCTTCTAACTAATTCCCTTATTTCCCTCCAAATCTTAACTCAACTGCAAGAAGCATGCATGGTACTTAAGAGTATAGCTTTAGACATATTACAATTAGTCAAGCAAACAAAGAAATGTGTTTTATTCAAATCTCCAAGGGATATAGTAAGCTGAGCTCATAGAATGGCTAACATTATTCTGTCGTAATATGTGTTTACTTAGAAATATATGCAAGCATCTTTCCCAAAAAAAAAAAAGAAACAAAAAGGAAAAGAAAAGGATGAAGATGAAGTAGGTCATCTAGTTTTTTTTTTCTTCCCAAAACGATTGATATGATATATATACACTAACAAAATTGTTACATTTACAACATCGTCCATTGGCGATGACAGCCTTAGTTCTCGCATTGAGACTAAGTGTAACAGTTTGGGAATTACCCGCAAAGGCCATAGCACTACAACAACTACCAAACGAACTAAGTTCAAAACCTATGAGGCAAGACAAATCTATCACGGAAGGACAAAAATATTCACTTCACATAATCCAATAACAACGCATGAAACAATAATGACAATAATATCCAGAATCCATTTTGGATGGATATTATTTCCATTAAAGTTATAGCCTCAGTACAAAAACTTAACTGCTAGAAAAGAAAAAGACCACTAACATAAGAATAAGTCCCTATTCATATTGTTAAGATTGAGCACCAATCAATTGATTTACTCCAAAATTGAATCCTTGAGGTGGTAATGAAAGAAACACTTCAAACTCTCAAATTTTGGATTTTAAACTTGGGTTCTGTACATTTGAAGTGCAAGTGTATTTAAAAAAAACAAAAGCATAGAGGCATAATTGTAGTTTAAATGTTAATAATGCATATTGTTGAAGAACCATAAAACAAAATTTTATGACTATTTTTGTAGGAAATCAAATATAATATGTAGCAGAAATTGAAAATTTTGATTTCCTCCAAGGATCCTTACAAAGTGATTTCAAACTGGTCGTGGAAATATTTACCTTTACCAGTAGTGGTTGAACTTTCTTTTGAAGATTTCTGCTTGTCGAATCATAGCAAAACCCAGCGGAGCTTTGCCTCTACAGTATCCACACGATTGTCTCCAAGTTCCAAGTTAATTGTCACACAATTAGCCCAATAAGAGAAGTAGTAAAATTCGAAAGTGCTAGCCAAGAATTCTGCTTTCGGTTTTTCTGATTTTGAAACTTCTCCAAGCTTCGGTTTTTATTGTTTCTTTAACTTAAGGAGCAGCTGTTGATTTTCCTTTAAAACCAGTTAAAAGGCTCCTTGTGTTCTTGTAAATTTGGCTGCTATTTCTTCATAAGAAAAGCCAAAAAAGATTTACTAAAAACAAGAAACAAAGGTTCGGGTTCTTGAGGTTTTGATTTGCTGCAAAGTTTTTCTTCTTCAAGAAGAATTTTGTTTTGGTCTCAAGTAGCAAGAATAACATGTTTCTTTCTGCTCACGTTGGGTTGAGAGGCTGCTGAAATCATAAGTTCAAATTTATAGAAAATAGATTAGGGTAAAACTTCTTCTAAGGAGTTTTACTTAAACTACAAGTTATAATTTATTTTTGAAACTTTCTAAATTTTAACTTTCCAAATTTCATTAGTTTCCAAAACAAGAATCCCATTCTTATTTTTCTTTCTAATTTTTGGCCCTCTCATGAATTAATAAATCAAAAAATATATCGGATTTATTAACACAAAACAAAACCATTTAGAATCCAAAACCAAATACCAATTTAAATCGGAAACCTTATAGAGTCCTATTCGCAAGAGGATTCTTAAATTAACTAAAATTCATCAAATGAATTTTACAATTCTTTTGGATATAATCTAAGTGTGCAACCTAATAGGTTCTTATAGCATTGGCAATGACATAAAATCTATTTTATGCCATAAGCATTGAGCAGTGTCTAGCAACACATCAATGCTACCCAAATAATAAGAATGTTAGCGATTCGACATTACTTTTCTTGTGATGAATGTTACCATGTAATTCAATTCCTTTGCCCTAGATATCTTGATTGAATACAAGCCATGGAGCGTGTCACACTTGCATAGTTCAATCTTTGCGTTTCTTGATTCCCAAGTAGACACATCTAAGCAAATGAGATCAATATCACATATCGACTCATTTGAGTACAACTATGCATTTTATGGTCTCACTTGATTAAGAAGCCTAAAGATATCACTCCCATTATCTAGAAGGGGCAAATCCTATTTTGATCACTTGACATCTCACAACATGATTCATTACATATCCAATTGCCACTTTTATAGTTCACCCTATTACGGGTAATGTTTAGTAGCATCAAAACATGCAACCTGTTATGTTGGGATTTCTAGTAACCTCAAATCTAAGGATCACCTACACCATCATCACTATGAGAAATGCTTATGACACTTCATATAATAACCCATGTAGCATTTCTCATGACGGGTAGATCCAGTATATAGTTCTCTAACATGTACATATGTGTTGATTTGATATCTCAGATCATAACACAATTTATCAGTCATTACATATACTAGTCTTAATGCATTGTCATTGTCCCATTTAATGATAATACTTGACTAGGAATAATTTTAGAATAATTAATTTTTTAGGACATTATTATATTTATTCATTAAACATAGATATAAAAATAAACATAATAATCATTACTATTAATTATAAATATTATGATGCAATATATGCCCAAACCATCATCATATGATTGGTCCTTATGGCATAATCCAACATTTTTAACAAATGCCAACGTTTTACTATTATTCTAAACTACTTCACTTTTCTTTCACTCATCAATCATTTGCTATGGGTAAATTAATATTTTAACTTGGTCAAAATAGTTTTGTGAAAATAGGAAAGTTTACCAAATCGACTCATTGCTAAACTACAAGTTTTTAATGCCCCACTTAAGGAACAAGGAGTGCCCAATTAAAATTTTAATGAGGTTTAATTTTTAGTTTTTTTAAGAATTCTTTTTTTTTTTGTGTTTTTGCAAATATATATCTTTGACGTATATAATTCTTTTCTTCAAATACTTTATAAGTAAAACAAATTTTATACTAATGGTGCTAATTGAAATATTAATATGTTATTTTTTGAAAAAAAAAATTATGTTAGTAGCAAACAGTATATAAGAAAAATCACCACCACATAAGAAGGTTAACTTCTAGTAGAACTATTAAATTTAATATAAAGACATCAAAATTCTAATACTTAAATATTTTACTAGTTAAATATTGCGAAGGCAACTCGGCGGGCCCAGGCTGGGCATTTTTCTCTCCAACAAAGGCAGTAGGGGCGATTTGTGGTCCGGCAACAGTGCGATTTTGCACTGTTGCTGCTTTTCAATTTTTTTTTTAGGTACTTGTCTGCGCCTATTCAGTGGTGTCGTGGACTCCCTGAATTAGGCAGTTGTTCCTTCTATATGGAGGTGGATGCGGCCTGTTTGGGTGGAAGTTAGGTAGCGTGTCGAGTGACATAGGCAGAAGCTAGGGACCAACGACGACATTTCGTATCTGCGTTCAGTTCCATCTGGTGCATGCGACTCCTGCTGCTAGTCTAGTGACAATCAAACTTGGTCTTTTTGTTTTTGCATTTGTTTTAGTTTTATTGTTGTCTGGCATAGCTAGCGTTGTTTAGCTATGATGTAATTTTTACTGATTCAGTGTATCGGTAAGGCTTTACTTAATCTCATTGCGAGGACTAAGGCTTTCATCGTCAGTAGATGATACTTTGTATATAACACTGTTTGTTATTAATATAGTGATTGTTTTTGGAAAAAAAATTATTTTATTAGTTATTATGATTGCAAGAACCTATAAGGTTATGTTTGGATTGTGATTTATTTTAAAAAATTTGCATTGGAATGTGCAAAAATTTTGGTGAGATTTTTTTATTAAAAAAAAAAGGTATTTTGGAGGGAGAATAAAACTTGAATTGGAGGGAAATTTTTTTTAATTATTTGAGGAGAATTTGGAAGGGAAATTTTGAATTTTAAAATTTGAGATAAAATTGTATTTGGGTATTTTATTTATTTTGTGAGAAAAATAACTTTTTGTATGTAAGAGATACTCCAAACATAATGATTTTGATAGTTCATTTTAGATACTTTTGCAATGATCAATAAAAATATAAGTCATTAATAAGTCAAAAGAAAAATCTCTTTCTAGATTTTTAAGACATGATTATAAATGAAAAGAAGTTAACTAAATTTTAATATTATGTTTCATAGCGTTTTTTATTTTACATTAATACATAAAATATTTGTAAATAAAAAAATTAAATTGATAGGAATACTTATAAGAGAAATATGCTAGCATTCATGGGTCATAAAATTTACATATTATTTATAAAATTAAATTATCAGTTGCATTTATAATTAAATGTTAAATAATAAAAAATAATTTCTTTTTAATCAAAATAATAAAAAAATTCAATATTTTTAAAAGAAAATATATTCAAATAAGATTTAAAATAAGTAGTCTAAAAATTAATAAAATTAACCTATACTATAAAGAAATTTAAAAAGATTAGCTACAAAATTTAAATTTTTTAAATTTTAAACTAAAATAAAATAATACGTGTCCAAAGGCAATGTAGGGATGAAAAAAAATGACTTGTAACTTATATAAAACTGGATGTCAAAAGGTTATTTAAACTCTCGTTCTTAAATAATAGGTGCACTCCACATTTTTCCTTCTTATGAAATTTCAAATCTCACTCTTCCACCCCCACCCCCTCCCCCCTTCTCTCTTTTTCCTCTAAGTGGTATCACTACTTTAATAAAACGTGAAAATCTAATGAGAGAAGATAAGTGAGTTTTTTTTTTTCTCCTTTTTATTTACCGAATAGTAGCTTTAATCTATCAGAAAAAAGAATGGGCAGATAACATTATACCGTTAAAAGAATGGCTTTATCCACCCTAGTTTAAAATGGTAATTGTTATGTACTACAATATCTTCCCATTCTAAAATTAATCTAACTTAAGAGGTGATACAATCTTTCATATTTATTCCTTCCCTCCCAATTTTTTAAATACAACTTTTTATTAATTATTAGATACAATATACTTAACACATCATTAAATGTATAATTTTATATTTTTATCCTTACTTTTTAATCATGGATATACATAATTATAATTAGTAAAAATATTTTAAAAACTTGGTTTAAAAGTAGTCTTTTTGTTTTAGGACAAGAAAAGTTTTGAAAGTAAATTCTTATTTTGAGATGGAGAAAATATTATTTATTATTACTTAACTTCCAAAGTCAATGCAAAAACCACCTACTATCAGCGTGTTGAGGGTCTCTTCTACATTATTAATTGCATGTCTTGTATATTTATTGAATTTACATTTTTAGTAAAACTAGCAGATTAATCATAGTATGATGTGTGGTACATATAATATAATGTAAAATATTAATTTAATAAAGTAAAATTTTGTTAGTGATTAAGTTGTAACTGATTTTGTATTGTTAATTTGTTTAGAATTTACTTTTCTTCAACAAGTCTAAACTATATTGATTAATCCCTAATGCTTTCCAATTTGCCTTGTGAATTAGAAGATTTTCTTATATTAGATCAATTAGAAAATTTCACAATTTGTTTTTCATAATGACTTCTTAGAGTGAGTTTAAAAGTTGTAACTGATTTGAAGCAAAAATGCAAGAAACCCTTTTTTAATAGTAAAATTGATATTTGGTACTCAGACAAAAAGTATTTGAACTTTGGATGATTCGTATTTGATTCAACTCAGAATAATTAATACCTAAGTTTGTATAATATTTATTTCAGTCAACTCTAGCAGCTAATTTCAATATACTCCCTCCATCCCAAAAAATGAGTCCACTTTGAAAACTTTTCTTATCCCAAAAAAAGAGTTTAATTTTAAACTAAATTCCTAAAATATCCTTAGTAGTAATAATCATATATATTCAAAATTAAAAAGTAAGGATAAAAATGTAAAATTATACATTTAGTGGTGCATTAAATGAGTTGTATCTAATAACTAATAAAAAGTTGTATTTTAACCAAAGTGGACTCTTTTTTGGGAATAGAAGAAGTATTAGTTTTCAAAGAGTTGAATATTGTATTTATAAAATTTTTAATTTTTCTATTATGAATTCCGTAATCTATATGGTACAATTCCACAATTTTAAAGTAGGAGTTGTAGATGATTTTTTATTCTTGCTCAATAGTGGAGTTGGACCTTTCTTTGGTTGGCTATCTGACCTATTAATCAAGTTCATGCTTCATAAATAGAGCTCACATACCACTACTGCTTTCGACTTTTTTTGCAACATACTAATGTTCACAATACCTGGCATAAAATATTTCCATTTCTAGATCTATATGGCTATCTTAGTCTCAAGTTTGTTTGAGAATTTTTTTTTATTATAAAGTGTAAAAATTTTGATGTAGAAAAAAAAAGTATTTTCAAGAGAGAATAAATAGGTCATTGCATAGTTTCAGCTTATATTAGAACACCTCACGAATTTGCAAGAGGTCAAAATTCACAAACTATTACTTACGCATAGGTTTAAGAATTAAAATATCAGTAATGCAAGAGACATCCAAGCTCTAAAATCCAACACTATTTGATAGAAGAGAAAAAAAAAACGGAAAAAGAGATAATTTCCCTTTATTTTGATATCTTTATCAAACAACACTAGGACTTAAACTTGTACCATTTGACGATGTGATGTGCTAAACCTTTGCAAAAGTATTAAAATAGCAAAGAAAGATACTTAAATCAGATTTCTCCCAGTGCCTTCTTTCTTGTGAAAAATTTTTAGTGATAACATAGCATCTAAAATAAAAATGATAAGCAAATGAAGCAACAACAAACACAGTCTAAGTCATCTAGAAATTCCAAGAGTTGAACCAAAAAATTCTCTATCACAATCTAAACTCTTATTGAAGAAATGGGTGAAGCATAAAATACATAAGAAGTAATTTTGTTAGTTGATTAATTGATCATATTTTATTCATGAAATAGTTTAGGTTGATGTTACTCTTGATATAGCAAAATCATTCTGTTATGTTGAATGTATTTAATAAGTACCTTATGTCCAAATTAAGAAATTTTATGGATCAAATTTTTAATATTCTCTTATTTGTTACCTGTATCAACTAGTTAGAAGAATACTGTCCTCTATTCTTACTAAAAATTGAAAGAAATCTCGTAAGTGGAAAAAGGGGTGGAAAGTGAGAAAGAAGGAAATGTAGAAATATAAACAACTTCCAAAAATAAAAGGAGTTATAAAATAAGAGAAAATAAAAAGATCAATGATCTTAAAGATGGTGTGATGCTTCTTTTTTGGTCAATGAAATTGTTGTTAACAGGGGATTAGTACAAGGTCATTAAAATTCTCAAGAACAAACATTGAACATCAAGGTTTACTTAATTTAATTGGTATCTAAGGTGACAAATGAGTACTTTCAGTAGTTGTGAATCAAAAAAATTAGCAGTAAATGAGTAAGAATTACATGAACTGAATATTCTTTGAGGTGTACCCATGAGTTATAAAGTTCCAAGTACTTGGAAAACTTATTAGTTGAAAATGAACTATACTTTAAACAACTTTGGAAATTAGATATTATATTCTCTACTTTAGTTTGTTCTCTTTCTATGCAAAGTTGTTTTGACAAGTTTTAATGTAGTAATTTAGTTATATTTATTTGAGGATGAGTAAAGGTGCAAGTTTGAGGGAACTAAATGAGAGTGCAACAGCACTCTCTAAATTTACCATAAAGAGGAGTTTTTCATAATTTATTATGTTAAATAGATGCTAATTGTGTATTTTCATGTGTTTTTATATATATATATATATAAAAACATTCCAATAGCATAGAAAAGTCATAAAAAGAAGATAGAAAATTTTATCAGTAGTGCAACTTAGAGATGGACGGTGGTGTCAACATGAAAAGGAGAAGATGACTTGCCAGATTTCAACATGGTATATCTCCTTTGCTACACACCCAATTAAGATCCTAGATGTAGACTCACCACCAGAGGTGATTAGTACTTGTATTATATTTGATTAATTATACCATGTTCTGCATTCACCTTTGGTGATGCTGATTATGTCATTCTGTGTTTTATATGTTAAACATCTCATAGCAACAAAGAAAGCAAGAAATGATCAAATTTGTTCAAGATTTGGATAGGGTGGTTTTCTTCCTCACACTTAACTAATTGAGATATTGGGTATTTTAGCAAGATCTTTACATGTGTTTGAAGTCTTATGTTTATAATTTCTTCTAATTCTACTAGGATTTAGATCAAAATGGGAACTAAAATTAAAATATGATAATATCGGAGAAAAACTAATACATTCAAGGAGATTGGTGATATCTAGAGATTTATAAATCTAATTTTAATGATTCTTAATGCAATGGAAAGATAAGAGCAAGGTTTGTGAGAAAATCAAAGTCTATTTTTGCCTAAATGAACCTATAAACATCAACTGACAAGAGCACTAATGCACAGAACTAGTAAGAGAGGGCAAAGAGAGAGTTAGGTTGGTCACACTGCTAGTGTGACTAAAGTTATGTTGCTAGCATGATCATGCCCAATTCTAGTAGCCCAAATGACTCATTAGGTAAAAGAATCATTTTTAGTCCCTTGTAAAGAGGAAATTGGAAGACCCTAGTCACAAAACAACTCTTTAGTTTTCATATACTTGATTATCAAAGAAAGGGAGGACTTCAAGAAAATAAGACTCCTTTTAGGAGAATTTTGAGTTTTGATTAGAGACTGAGAGTGAGCTTCTCATCTTCTTATAAAAGAGATTTATTTTCCTTTTTAACTTTGATCAGATACACTTCTTTCATTTAATGCACTTTTCCTTGTATATGTATGGTTAAATTTTTATTATCCTTAAGATTTGATTATGGACTATTGTATTCTCTTTAATGTATTGATTTATGTTATCAGTAATGGAAATTAATGTCCAATAACAAATTTTCATGTGAGATTCATGAAATTTTTATAGGGCTCATGAGTTTGTTTTTGTTTTTGATCAATGATCTACACTAAAGACTAGATTTTTATTATTGGAACCATATTATTTTTAGCCTATGAATATTAGGGGTGTTCATTTTGATATACTGATCGAATTGATCAGCCGATTTGATTCGAAATTTCGGATAAGATCGGGTCGAATCAGATTGGATCAATGCATTTTTAGGATTAGATCGAATTGGATTGATAGATTGGATCCATTTTGATCCAAGAAAAAAAATTTATAATTTTTTCTTTAAAAAATAGCTAATGTTAGTTATAAAATATAGGTTTAATATATTAAAATGTCCCGAACTTATGTTCTTGTAACCGTTATGACTAGACCTTTCAATTTTAACAACACGGCACTTGAACTTTTCAATTTGTAACAATTGTGACCTCCGTCAATATGCCGTCTGGGAGGCCGTTAATTTGTTGATATGGCAGCTAGTTGGGCGACACGTGGACTACCTAGTCAGCAAAATTTTTTATTGCTTGTAGGGTTGAAAGCCCAGTCACAAAATCTTGTTCTTTTTCCTCGCTTTCATCTTTGTTGGCCGCTTCCCAGCACAAAATTCTCCATTATGGCACGCAAAATTTTCTGCCACACTCCACTTTCACCATCTCTGTCCCGCTTTACCACCGGCACATTCCCACCGGTGTCACGATTTCAGCAACCTTCATTTCAGAAACCCTCTATTTCCGCCACACCCACTTCCAGTAAACCCTAGCGGTTCTGTCCATTCTCTCGAGTTCGATCTTCAGCCAAGAAGGTAGTGCATTACGGCGTATTTCAAATTCATTTTTTTTCCTTATTAGTTTAGCCTTCGTGCATTACAATTTAAGATGTCTTTACGCTGCTCCACTGATTAGTAGTTGCTCTATGTTACCCAAATGTGCCCAGTTTATGCATTCTTTGTATAGCATAGTGCATATGTGACTTGTATTTGGACTTGTATGGAGTCTCTTCTTCATAATAGGAATTATCTATAATAAATGTTTATGATAGTAAATTTTGCTCTTTGTTAGTTTGTATATGGATTGAATTTTGAAATGATTTTTGACTGAATTTGGACTGATTTTGAAATGATTTTGGACTAATTTTTGACTGGTTTTGGATTGATTCTGGACTAATTTTGGACTGGTTTTGGACTGATTTTTGATTGAATTTTATTGATTTTTTACTGAACTTGGACTGATTCTAAAATGATTTTGGACTGGTATTGGACTAATTTTGGACTGGTTTTGGACTGAATTTTGACTGATTTTTTTACTAAACTTGGACTGATTCTGGATTGATTTTGGACTCGTTTTGGACTGATTTTTGACAGAATTTTGATTGATTTTTTACTGAACTTGGACTGATTTTGAATTATTTTTTACTAAATTTTGACTGAACTTAGACTGATTTTTTATTGATTTTGGACTACTTTTGGACTGATTTTTTACTGCACTTTGAATGATTCTAAAATGATTTTGGACTGATTTTTATTGAATTTTGACTGAACTTGAACTGATTCTGAAATGATTTAGGACTGATTCTGGACTGGTTTTGGACTGATTTTTACTATTTTTGACTGAATTTTACTGATTTTGGACTATTTTTTTCTGATTTTTGACTGAACTTGGACCGATTTTGAGCTAATTTTTTTACTGCATTGTGACTGAACTTGGATAGATTTTTTTTATTGAACTTGGATTGATTCTGAAATGATTTTGGACTGAATTTCTACTGAATTTTGAATGAACTTGGATTGATTTTGAAATGATTTTGGGACTTTTTTTTCCACTTGTTCATCATATTGCTTGAATTTTTGTGAGACTAAATTAATGTTAACATATGTTGTCTTCAATTTATTACTTGCAGTATAATAAACGGTTAATTTTAGTGAAACTCACAAACTGTTTGTTGTTGTTCGCAGAATGAATGAGTTATTCACAATGAAGTTGCACTATGGTGGGGTATTCCAAATTGATGCAACTGTTAATTATATAGGTGATAAGTTTGAATATGTAGACATTTGCGACCCTGACAAGTTGTCTATGCTTAAAATAGAAGATGTAGCCAATACAGTAGGATATATAACAGTTCATAAAATGGCATTCAGAGGTGGATTTGACTTGAAAATGATTACAGCTGATAAAGCTATCCTCAAGATTGGAGAAGTCGGAGTGAAATTTGGTGAGGTTAATGTGTATGTTGAGTGTGATGAAAGCTATAACGAGTCGGTTAACAATAATGATGTGCTCAAGATGGGAGAAGTCGCAGTGAAACCTGGTCGGGTTGATGTGTATGTTGAGTGCGATGAAAGCTGTAATGAGTTGGTTAATAATGAAGAAGACGATACCAAAGCTCATGATCCTACTTATAATGAAGAAGTCGATACCGAGAGTTCCTACAGTGTAGGTAGCGAGGACATCTTAACTAATGATGATGAGCTACATACAGCTAGGGATAACATCAGACTTTATAAAGAGAATTTGAATGATGAAAATGCTGGTGTAAGACAGAATGACAGAAGGGGCGATGTACGTTCAGAGGTTTATGGTGCATCTATTGGTTTGAACACTGAAGATTACATCAATGACTATGAAAAATCCTCCTTGGAACCTCCCACACCTAATAGCAATGAGTCTGAGATGGAGCGTAAAAAGAGGAAGAGGATTCGCAGATATGATCCGAGATGCAACCATAAAGAGTTGCAATTGTGTGTGGACTTATGCTTTGATGGTAGAATCCAATTCAAAGGGGCCATAAAAATGTATGCAATTGAGAATGGCTTCAACATAAAATGGACAAAGAGTGTATTTTGGAGGATGAAAGTTAGGTGTGTGAAAAATTATCCATGGCGGGTATATGCTTCATGTAAATGAGAGGAGAAAATATTTGTAATCAAAGTGTTGTGTAATGAGCACAATTGCAATAGGGCTTTAACAAACAGGCAAGCAACAAAAGAGTGGTTAGCGAAGGAGTATTTAGACACATTCAGAAGAAATCCCTATTACTGTGTCAAAGAAATGATGGCTGATGTGCATACGAACATTCTTTAATAGTGAACAAAATGTTATGTTACAGGGCCAAGTGGATAGCAATGCAGATGCTTCAAGGTACGTTAGAAGAACATTATGCCATGCTCCGTTCATACATATTAGCCCTCAAGAAAATGGACAAAATGGGGAGATACGAGGTTGAATTGCGACATGATGCACCACCTGGATAGCTTGTTTTTAAGCACTATTACATCGGGTTTTCATCTTTGATAAGTGATTTCAAACAAGGTTATAAGCCTATTATTGGTTTGGATGGGTGTTTTTTGAAGACCCGAGAGAAAGTCAATTGCTTAGTGTTATAGGTTATGATGGGAACAATCAAATGTTTCCAATTGAATGGGCAGTTGTTGATAGAGAATGTGAAGCGTCATGGAAATGGTTTCTGTCTATTTTATTCGAGGAACTCGGATTGGTTGATGGGCTTGGTTGGACGTTCGTCGGTGACCAACAGAAGGTATGTTTCCCTTAATCCTTTGGCTGCTTTGTATTTATTGACTATATCTACCAAATACTAATACATCTTTATGTTAGGATAGGGGTTGGAGAATGCGGTTAGAGACCTTGCACATTACTCCGAGCACAGAAACTGCACCAGACATGTTTATGCCAACTGGAAGAAAAATTATAAGGGGCAAACTCTGAAGAATTTATTTTGGTCGGCACTGAGAGCAACTAATGAAGTAGCATTTCATGAAGTTATAGAGGAAATAAAAATTGAAAATGAAGCCGCCCAAGATAGTTTTATCAATCTACCATACAAGAAATTTTGTAAGGCTTTCAATAGCTCGATTCCAAAGTGTGATGTGTTGAGAATAACTTATCAGAAACATTTAACGAGTACATATTAAAGGCCAGGTATGAATAAATCTCGCATTCTTGGTTTTGTATGTTACTGTTACTGTTTTGTATGTAATACTAACCAAGATTCATATGTACTGTGCGACAGAGGTTTTCCGCTAATCAACATGCTCGATGGAAAAAATGTTCATGAAGAAAATATTAATGGATTCATCTGAAGATGTGCTCCCACCAAGAGTTAGGAAGAAGGTTGAAAGTATTAAGTACGTAATGAGACACTACACAGTGAAGCCTGCAATAGGGGAAAAATTTCAAGTATCTCATTACGATGGTAGGTATGTTGTTGACTTGATGAGTATGAGTTGTGCTTGTAGGGCTTCGGAAATCTCAGGAATTCCTTACTGCCATGCGATTGCGTGTATTAATTACATGAAAAAGGATGAGGTGGATTTTGTTGATAGCTATCTAAAGAGGGATTTGTATTTGAAATACTATGAGTTTGGCCTCGATCCTATGAATAGATCCAAATACTGGCCTCAGATTAAAGAAAGCTCTATACTACCACTTTATTATAAAAAGCAATCAGGGCGGCCTAAGAAGAATCGAATCAGAGATAAGGATGAAGAGCAGAGGTTGACAGGGACATTTTCAAGAGTTGGAGTAAGGATGAGGTGCCAAAGGTGCACAGGATTTGGACATAACAAGCGAACATGTAAGCAACCTCGTGCTCAACACCCACACATTCCGCAAAATCAAGTAAGTATTAGATGTTGACTTAATTATAATCTTCGCATCTCCAATGCATGTTAAACCAAATACATTTTTTGTTTGCTAGACAAAAAAACGGGCCAGGACACCAACTGTTTCTTCTGGAAATCGTTCGGGAACCATGCAAGCATCCCTTAATCAAGCTAAAGAACAGGGAAAGCAATTAAGTGATGCTGCAATTGCAGCAAAAGATAGAGCATTGGTATGTTACATTTGCAATATAACAAAATTTACCTAGCTGATTTTTATAGTTTATATAATGTACCCATTGCTATAAACATTGGCCTATGCTATAGGCAAGCAGAGGAATAGGTTGCTACGTGTCAACAGATGGATCGGCAATCTATTACAAGGTGAATTTGGAATATATAATGCATATGTTTTGATTTAATTTGATACGTGTATATTCGGACTTGCTTTTTGTAATTGTGGTGTCATTGGAACAGGGAAGTATTACTTCACAAATGACGTATGTGTATGGGGGTGCAGGTGCCGCAGTTGCTGCAAGGGCAAGTTCAAGTACTAGGTTAGGTTCTCCTACAGGTGGGAATGTTGATTTGGGTGGGCCTTCAACTTCAGGTTCACCTACGGATGGAACTGGTACTTCTTTTTCAGGTACTCCTTCAGGTTATGCAGGTCGTGGCACCAAAAGAAGGTTCAAAATGGCAGCACAAAGAACCCGAAACTATGCTACATCTCGTACGCCATCACATCCTTCCCATCAGTCACAATTAACGCAGGATTCTCCTAAATGATGGCAAAACAAATGGGTGTTATGAAACATTTATCTTCTTGACTTTTTTAAGTGTAGTAAAAATTATATGTTTGTGCCATTTTTTTATGGGAAGGATGGGTTTGTTTTAGTAGTAATTTGTTGTTAATGTAAGAATTTGATGGATGGTTTTTATTTTCCTTTTTTTAAGTGTAGTAACAATTTGGTGTTTGTGGAATGAGTGTTATGAAACACTTTTCTTCTTGACTTTTTTAAATTTAGTATGCTATTTGATGTTTGTGCCATGTTGTTGTTGGATGGGTTTGTTTATTAGCAATTTGTTGTAAATGTAAGAATTTGATGAATGGGTTTTATTAGCCTTTTTTGAAGTGTAGTGACAATTTGGTGTTTGTGAAATGAGTGTTATGAAACATTTATGTTCTTGACTTTTTTAAGTTTAGTAACAACTTGATGTTCATGTGTGTGTTTGTGGAATGAGTGCATAATACATCCAAATATTTCTAAAATATGTAAGCAAACATATCCCATTTCATATATACCTTTCCAACATACGTTACTTGGGCAAACGCAACGCTTCACTCCTCTTAACAAACTCTATTAACTTCCTTAGTAACATAAGCATAATCAACACAAAACATAAAACTACCATTAGGACATATTTATGTTTGCACATTCCTACTTTTGTTACCTTTTTCTTCAATGTGAAATTTTCCTTTTCTAACAAGACAACTTTATTGGTCTTCTCAACTAACTCCGCTTTCATTGATTTCAACTTCCACTCCAATTCTTCCCACTTTACATTTTTGTGATTTGGGTGCTTGTTTTATGTTTATATAAATATGCTACTGTTAACTATAGGATTAGTCTTAATCATTAGTCCTTTCAAGATACTAACTTCTGTGAATTGATATAAGTGAAAATGAGTAAAAAGAGCTATAAAACCCAAGGCAAGTTTAAAAAAAAGAGCGTACTCCAAGAAAAATGTGACTTTGTTAATTAGCCAAGTGCTTGTACGTCACACATAGGGACTTCATGTTTGATATGCAAAGTGACAACTTGGGTGAAAGAGAGATAAATAAGAGAGAAGAAAAGCCCCAATGATCTTAGAAATGGTATCGTACTTCTATTTTTGTTAATGAAATTTTTGTTTAATAAGCAAAATATAGTACAAAGTCATCAAAATCTCCATGAGATTACATTGAATGTAAGTGTTTGTGTGAACTAGGTGGTACCCTATACACACATATGCAACTAGTTTATGGTGAAATAGGAGTTATTGCTATGTAGTAATTGAGGTAAACACTAAATGAGTAAACAACATATGAGTTGAATAACTTTTAAGGTATGCATGCATGAAATCTTCCTTTGTAGTGAAGAAACTTTTTGAGTTAAAAATGTCTTATACCTTAAGTACTATTGAAAACTAGATGCTATCTTCTTTATTTTATACTTTGTTGGTTTAGCCTTTTTAGTTTGTAGGTTGTGAATAAATTGCTCGAGGATAATCAATGATTTAAGTTTGAGGGAGTTTGATAAGTATAAAATTTACCATTCAATTCCCTATAAATTTAATTTATTTAGTAATTTTTATACTTTTTTTCATTGTTTACAGTATTTGATTAAAAAGTGACTGTATAAGAGCTTAAAGTATATATCTGAAGAAGTAGAATGAAAGATGGTAAAAAAAACTTAGGAAATCCAAGATGTCAAAGGGTCAACAAGTCAACATAAAAAAAATAATCATTCATTTATTTGACTATTTGACTATTTGATTTTGAACTTCTATATTTAAAACATTTAAAGATTTCAAGCAAAGAGTGTAGAGAGATGAAGCCTTTGATTAAATACCTAAGCTAGATTGGAGTTCCAAAGGGGAGCAAAATTTGGAGGATTATGAATGCCCATTGGAATCTTTGAGATGAAACCATTTGAAGAGAAAGAAGACGCTTAGAAGATAGATCCTTGACTAAACTTTTTTCTTCTCTTTCTTTTATTTCAATTTGTGGATGTAATCCTTGTGCTAGATTTTCTGCTCTCTTTGTGCCATAATTTCCTTCAATTGCCTATTACCAAGTGATTGGGTTTAAGAATTTCATTGAACTTAACAAAAGAAGATGCAATTTAACCTAGATAGACTAGCCCATAATCTAGAGGTAAAATCTAAATATCGTTGAGAGATGGATACATATTTTCAAGACATGGGTGATCAATGATATATTTAGACTTAAAAGACATAAGTTAATAGATGGACACATACTTTTAATACATGGGTGGCTAATGATGTACTTAGACTTAAAAGACCTTGGTGCCAATTGACAAAAATGTGCAATATAGGTTGGAGGATACCTAACAAATCTTAAGAAAAGCTATTAGATATATTAGGAGACCCAACTAAATACTCATCTCAATACCAAAATATTAAAGGGAATAATGAGTTCAAATGAAGTAAAAGATAGATGTAGTCCTATTGCTTACTAGTGTTTGTTTAATTGCCCCCTAGAGTAGTTTTATTACTACATATGTTCCAAAAAAAGAGTCTAATTTCAAAAAAAAAAAAAATTCCCAAAAAAAAGAATTTACTTTTGGTGTAAAATTCTTATATTACCCTTACTAATAGTGATAATGTATAACCAAAATTAAAAAGTAATGACAAAAATGTAAAATTATATATTTAATTATGCATTAAGTGTGTTGTACCTTATAACTTATCTTTTTTTGGAATGGAGGGAATATATTTTTGCCAATTTCATACTTTTTACTTGTTGCTTAAACTTAGTTTATGATGTGTTAACTTGATTTATGTAGAAACAAGGTTGGTACAAATTCTTTGTGGGATTGACATGTGCTTAGCACGATTTTACTTATATAATAACTTGTGCACTTATAGGTTTAAATTACCAAAAGACTTTTTTATTTTGAAGAAGTATTTCATATTATTAAAATAGTTTCTTTAGAGTAGCAAAATCCAGCGTACCAGAAAATAGTCCGGGAACATTTGAGGAACCCATTTGAGGCCGAATGCAGTTCAACTAGAGGTAAAGAGAGAGGCATGTGGAGACATACATGGAAGCTAGGTATCAAAGGGAAACTTAAGTATTTTCTATGGAAATGTTGGCATGGCATCTTATCTACAAAAGATCAACTTATCAAAAGAGGCCTCCAAGAGGACCCCATCTGTCAAATGTGTGGAGAGCAACTGGAAATGTTGGATCATGTATTATTACAGTGTAGAAGAGCAAGGCTAGTATGGAAATTAGCTCCAGTGCAATGGGAAGATTTGGCATTACCAGATCAAAAGTTTAAAGAGTGGTGGTAGAAACTATGCACGGGGTCGAAGAGTTGTAACTGGAATGATAGAGTCCAATTGACGGTGTACATTCTTTGGATGTTGTGCAACTGACGGTGTACATTCTTTGGATGTTGTGGAAGTCAAGAAATCTGTGGCTTTTCCAAAAAGAATGGAGGGAAGAGAAATTGGTAGTGGATCAGGCATTTTTTGAATGGATGGAGTTTAAGGAGATTCTGGACAAGGGTAGCATCAAAGGCGACGAGTAAGAGAGTTGCAGTATTTGAGCTCTAGTAGAAAATGTAACCGTTCTATAGTTAAGAAGTTTATATAATCTACTTGAGCAGAAGGCTATTGACAACTCATCCTAGGGATTCTTAGCAAATGCTATGTCCTTGGGAACCAAGAACCTTGACTTAAGACTTAAATCTGTTTCAGATTAGAGCCAGGATAAGAGTAAGTCTAATGAAAATGCCATCTTGTGATTATTGTGTACCTTAGTCTCGAGTGGAGTACTAAGGAAGTTATTGCCACTGGGAAATTTTGTGAATATGATTTTTGGGAAAGTAAATATAACTATCGTTTTCGAAAAAAAAAAAAGAGCAGCAAAATCCATGCAAGACTCAAGTTATGTACTAGCTTTCTGATTTCATTTTCATAACAATTTCTTCGTTACGATTATTGATTTTGATACGTGTAACTAATAATTCTCTTAGACAAAATATTGTAACTATCTCTACATTGATAGCCAACTTGACATTAATAAGTAACGTTTCCTCGTGCTTCTGTGCCCCATTAAAACAACAAAGAACAATAGTCATTGATTTGATAAAATATTCTATTATTTGTATCAATGAAAAAGAATAACTTTGAAAGAACTTATTGTCAACCCATGTGAAATATGAATTTATCTTATTCAAAAAGTAAAAGTTGTATTACTATCACAATTTTGGCTCGAATGAGCCTTTTTGCATGTCTACAAACATTTTGGATTTGCTGAAATTATTGCTAGCCCAATTGACCCTTTTTTGTTTATTTGGATACAATTTTCATATATTAATTTTTTTTTGTTATTTCAAATCATTAGGTTGAATTTGTTATATATCTATAACTTCATGGGTTATATAGTATCCCTTTCCCAAAAATCTTTTTATTTTTGTCTAAAAAAACCTAAACCTAAGATAATATTTTGTTCTAAATGAACAAAGTATTGATCAATTATCCATGTATAAAATTTCTTTATTTTATTTGCTTTTTCTATTGGGGATTGTTTAAAAAATTGAATTTTACTACATCTCCAAGAAAAATAGGCCTCATGGTATCAAACTTTGACCCAAATCTCAATATGGGAATTTTTTTTTTTTAAAGATGTAATAAAGAAACTCTTTCTCCTTAACAATTTATATCATAATAATAAAGAATTGTATTCTTAATACCTTCTTAAAAGATTTAATATGAAAATTGTGTATTCATGCTTTTAATTATAATCTTGTATTGGATTTGTTACAAAAATTAATTTTTTGTGGATGGGTTGAATTACTATGAATTGAAGTAGGTCCATATTATACTAAAGTATCATATTAATTGATTGTGAAATTGTCCATTGTGTTTATCCATGGACTTGTGTTGGGTAATCTATGGCTTTAATTATAATAAGTTGATGTGACTTATTCATAGGTAATTAAAGCTCTTTGGTAAAATATGGATTGGTAATACATCAAATGCGTGAGTTGTTAAATAATGTGTTAACATACTCTCTTTGTGATTAATTGCATATAGCTCATGATAGATATCAATGGATGTAACATAAATAATTGATTAGGTCCTCTTCTATGCTAAATGTATTCAATTGATTGTGTGTACTGCTGCAATTATCCAATCTCACTTTGAAAAACCTCTTAGAAACTACTCACTGCTGGGTATGTAACTAAGGAATCAACATTCCTTTTTTTTTTCGATCAAAAAAAAAAAAAGGAAAAGAAAAAGGAATCAACAACTAGATGAACTCAGTTGACAAGTGATTTGTAGGGGATGGGATAACTCATGTATTCCTCTCATAGGATTGCTAAACAGACAGATAGTCATATGTGTGGTGTTCACCCAAGAAAAAGATTGACTAAATTCATGTCTTTTATGTTTATCGTAAATGTTTTATTGTAAGGATGAATGAAATCCACATACAATGAGCATTGTATTTCTATTAAAAAGAAAATGAATACAAATCTAAGGATTGCATGGGCCAATATTGTGAGCCAAGGACATATAATCTTTTTTTTTTTAATTCAATTTTTCATTGGTTTTGACCAAGTACATTAATTCCCCAATAACTTTTTCTAATTCCTTAGCTACTTCTCAGCTAATTTAAGTCTCAATAGTTAGCTTTTCTGCTGTTATGTGGAGAAAATAATCCGTAATATACTTACTACAGTATTAATTTATAGCCCTGTATGCTTGGTGGTGGTTCATGGCAACTTTTGGCCTTTCATACCATAGATCACCTTAGTCTTCATGGGGTCTCTTACTCTTATAGTTTTATTTTTTTGGATGTCACAGTTAGAGTTGTGCAATCAAAACTAGTAGTGGCAATGGGGCAGTTATGGAGCGGGAGAAGCCGTCTCTGCCCCTCGCCCACCCCAACACTACCTCGCATCTTGCCCGATTTCCTTGCGGGTGTCTCAACGAGGCCTTGTTTTAAATAAAAAAAATAAAAATTCAAATTTTAATATTTTTAATTATACAATAATAATTAAAATTAATTTAAAAACATTATGACATACAAATGTAACAACTAACAAATTATACATATAATAGCAAACAAATTATAAGGTCTAAATCAAGCATACAAATGAAATATAACAAAAAGTTCTAAAACATTACAACATAAAAATCTCAAATATAGATTGGATTAAAATAAAAAATCAAAATCTTGTACAATAATGAAAACATTTTTGTATTTCTTTAATTATTACTAACTAACAATGTACAATAATTAAAAAAATTATACTTTTTTAATTGTAATTTTGTTCAGGCTCCGTTTGGTGGTTAGAATTAGAATTGAATTGGAATTAAAATTATGTAAAATTGAATTGAATTCTATATAATTACAATTCCAATTCAATTCGTTTGTCTGGTAAAATATCAAAATTGAAGAATTCAGCAAACTACTCCTTTTTTTTTTCTCTTTCTTTTTTTCTTTTTTTCCTAAATCACTGCAAAATTTATTACACTTTCAATCTTATCTAATGAAAATCCAATTTGACAAAATAATAATAATAATCAATTTATCCATAGACACCGTTACACCTCCATGAGTTGCTTCTTTCTGTAAAGACAAATAGGCAAAAAATAGGTGAGAATTTCAAATTGGCTACATGATATTAGTGGCTTCATCACAAAGATGATAGAATCGAGGCTCACCACTCTGTAAGCAATCAAAAGTCTTGAAAGGCACCAAGAAATCATGCGTTCACCTCAAAATGTGACATTCTTTGAGTTACCCTTGTTCTTGCATTGTTCTTGAAATGGCAAAATCCACAAGTAGATTTTGAGGTAAACAAACAAATTGAGTTTCATAATAACAAGATAGGACTGAAGATTCGGAGGTCCATCAATGACACCAGGAACTTTGTTTTGGAAATAAATAAATAAATAAAAGTAATCACTAATATCTTAATCAGAGGCAAAGAACATGGAACACTGTTCAAAAGCAGTAAAAGTCAAATAACCTTGGCAAGAAATTCAAGTTTTTTTTAATTGTCACTAGTATCAAAAGGAATTTAATTTCAAATGAATACTTTACCTTGTTCCTGCATTGTTATCCTAGGCTTTTTACTTGGAGATTGTTCCTTGTTATAAGTTGATTCTTCAATAGGAAGGTTAATCCAAGCATAAGCAGGATGAACAAGTTTTAAAGTTTTAATAGGTGCAGACAACCCATTGAGCCTCTCTTGCAGAGCCAAGGACCTTTGCTGATGATCTTTCATTGCTGCCTTAGTTTTAAGCTGAGTAGCATGCAAGTAAATAAAATGGGCTGCCTTTCGCCAGTTATATGTGTGGATTTCAAAAGCATAGACCAATTTGAAAGGGTTTGGCTTTGCCATAACATCTGAGCGCCCTGCCTACACAATTGGTAAGAAAAATTTTACCAATCAAAACCTGCAAATGAAATCTTTGAAGCAAACCACATGACTTTTAAAGGGATCAGTACACACCTTCCAAAATAAATACCAAACCAAAAAAAAATCCAAGGGCAGTCAAAAAGATTGGGTGAAAAGAAGAGCAGAAGAGCTAAAAACACCAAACATACAACAGATGACAGACAGGAATAGCACCTTAACTGCACCATGCTTTAGAAGAACAATTATGAAACACCTCAGACAAATATTATTGCTTTCCTCATCTGGATTTGAAATTATAGCACAATAAGCATCATGATAGTACTCCAGATCCAAAGTGAAGTTGAAGACGTTTGCCCAAATCTGTCCATTGACAATAGTAGCTGATTCATCAAGAGGATCTGGCTTGGAGCAACCATCCTTTTGGCCAAGAGCTTCATCAACTTGCTCAAGGGTAGCAAGAGCAAAAGTACAAGTAGCTTCACTAAGATTATATTGTTCAAAAATCTGCATAGCCCATTGATAGTAGTGAAGTTTCCACGACGATCGAGTGCAACCAGCTGAAAGACAAGGATAATATTACTTATGGGATTATATGGAACATAACAAATCAACACTATACAGAATTCAACAAACTTCCATAGGAACATACTGAAACCAAGACATACCTATCCTGCCTCACGTGGCAAACTTTGCAAAGCTCCACGAGCTCCTTGCATTGATGCAGCTCTAAAAATATTCAGAGTAAAAAAAATGAAGAAAAAAAAGAGGAAAGAATCTCCACATAAGCTAATTTAGTATGTACCTTCCAAAGAAAATGAATGAAAAAATATGAATACTGAAAAAAAAGGTATGTACCTCTGATTACTGAGACATAGCTTCTTCTTTTTTTTCCATATATCAAAGATTTAATTTTCCTAAATAATGTATAGTATAGGAACACCAAAACTTATGATGAATATGAAGATCTTACCAATATGTAAGGATGAAAGTTGAGAACTAAAATCTTCCAAAGTAGGAGATTCTGTGGGTGTTGTCACAAGAAAATGAGGTACCCTGCAGCTCTGTCAGGTTCGATTTCCATAGCTAACATTTGAGCCACATGAGAACCAATTTCTGTGTATCCCACAGCCACCAAGAATAGCACCCTATATGACATCATTAGGCTTTATAGTCATAGTCTCAACAAGCCCAAGTGCTTCATCTAACATCCCGGCACGGCTCAATATGTCAACCATGCAACCATAATGCTCAATCCTTGGTTCAATACCCTAAATCTGGCTCATAGTTTGAAAATAATGCCATCTCTCATCAACATCACCAGTGTGGCTACAAGCAGACAAAACTCCTAAAAATGTTACTTCATCATGTTTAATGTTGTCATCTCACTTGTCCATTGCCAACAAAATCACTAAAACATCCTACTTAGCGACAAATAAAACCTAGATGCAACATCTTAATCTGGATTCCTCTTTTAATTGGTTGTTCTATATACAAAGAAAACCAAGTGTTGACATGGACTAAATAGTTCTAGTAGCAATATTACTTCAAAATTCCTTTCTAAAAATCCCAACATTTTTTCCTTTTTTATCAGATCACCAATCACACAAGTAATCATCCTAAGATGTTATGCAACCAAAGAAAGGGGGAAAAAAATCCAACGAACCAACCAACTTATGAACATTTTAAAAGTAACAATAGTCAAAGAGAAAGCAATTAGCAATAATATGCGACAAAAAGTTGCACAATTTAAAAATTACCAGAACCAATAAGGTATTGGAACACAAATGAGAGTTAGAATGCAAACTTAGATCAAAAGAACTCCTTGAGCTAATTATCACAGGATCCTTCAATGTTTTGAGATCAACATTTTTCCAATAATTGATCGTTTGCCTCCCTCTCTTTGAATTTTACCACAAATAGCTTGCATTTCTTCAAACCCAATCTGCACTCACCCCCAAAAAGTACAAACTTTACAACAAATTGTTCATCTTTTTCACGTACTATCGAAGAAACCAAGGCAGTCCATTTCATTTTTGGCGCAAAAAGCTCGAATTTGCATTCACTACAAACCAAAGAAGACCAAAGCAACCCAAAAAACAAAAAATTGTATACGAAGAAGATAATAATACTCAAAAACCCACTTATGCATAAAAAAAACAGAAAAACATCCAAGAAAATCAAAAATAAATTCACGGGTGTCTTGGAGCTGAAACCTCTGGGTGCTACTCAATGTCTTCATGGAGCTGAAACCTCTCTAACCTTTGATTGTGTTTGTTCCTTCAGCCAAAGTTTTGCACCTCTCTAACCTCTTCAATGCCAAAGCTATGTATTGGACGAAGAAGAAGGAGGACATGGGGATTGGGCGGAGCTGATGAAAATGGATGTGGAGGTGGAGGTGGAGGTCTGCAATTTAGGGCAATGACCCATTTTTGTTATAACCCGCTTACATAACCCGTTTTTAAAGGTTGAAGATCCGCGTTTTTTTTAAAAGTTTGGAGGTTTTGGATTTGGAATTCTTGAGTGTCAATAAGGAATTGAATTTATAGAATTGAAAGGAAATAGAATGGGAATAAAATTGTAATTCTTGAACTATTTATGAAAACAAACAAAAGAATTAGAATTGGGGCCTTCAATTCCAATTCTAAAACCCCAATTCTATAAAAACAAACGTAGCCTTAATTCAATTGTAAGGGTAACACGAAGGTTCCTTTACTTCTTTATTATTATTATTTTTTTTTGCATAATAAAACTTAAAATAATAGGATACTATATATATATATATATAATTAACAATAATTTATAAATATAAATACTTAACAATAAACTAGTGGTACTAATAATATGTTATAATGAAAAAGATAAGAATCAATATATAATAATTCATAACTAATAAAGAAATAATAATAAATTAATAGTAAATAGTAACTAATACTAAAGTACGATATTTAAAATTTTAATTAATATAATCTTAATATAAACATAATGTACTAATAATTAAAAAATAGTAATAATAAATTAAAATTCTAATTAATGTTAATAACATAATATATATAATTATATAAGTAATATATTTATTAATATATACAAATAATATATTTATTAAAATTTAAATATTATATACATAAAAAAAAATGAAGAAACGAGGCGGGAGAAGAAAATCTGCCCTCGCCCCTGCCCTCCTCAGGGGTGAAACGGGGCGGGTACCCGCCCCGTCCCTAATCAAAACACAAAACAAGACAACGAATTGAAAATTTGTATCATTTGTCAATAATATCTCCGTCCTCTGATCTAAAGAATGTAGCAACAGTGCCATTGAGAGCCAGCTACTCCTGAAACAAGTAGATAAATTAATTGTGAAGGTCTTTCTGGGCATAAGGGATGAAGAAAATAAGCAGATTTTTATTCTTATTACCAAGATTATGACCAAAAGGGAAAAAAAAAAAATCTTTATTCCTTTTCGTACTTGATTGCAACATTTGATGGAGTAATTATAAGTCCTATTTAATTAGCGTAAGCCATTGAAAGCTATAGGTTGATAATGGAGGCTAAACGTTAGACGTTTCATTATTTCAAAGAAAGATATGATCCTCTACTATCAGTTATAATGTAACATGCATATACATCCATGACTTAAGTATTTATGACAAGAATTGTTCTTTTTAATTATTTCCTTTAGTTGTGGTCTTAGGTTATTAAATTGCAGAGAAACAATGGTCATGGTGAATTAGTCATTATGTCCATAGCAAAAATTATGTCTCCTTCCATAATTAAAAGTTTCTTTGGTAACTATGACATGTGGACTAACATCAAATCAAAGTTCTTTAAAATTAAGTTGAATCAATGTATTAACTTATGATGATGGCTTACAATGATAAAATGAGTGAAAATTTGCAATAATACATTAGTCCTTGTTCATTCCAATTTTTTGTAAGCAATCTATATGTGGTTGGTTTTCTGAAAATGTTTTATGCAGTCTATTGTTGTGAATTGCTCCATGTCTGGAATGACCATCCCCTATCCTATTCCTTCCCCAAAGTTTTTCTTAACTTCAATGTATGTGTGTATACATGTATTGAAATTTATTAATTGTAAAAGTTTCATATCTTGCATATTTATTAAAATTTGTGAAAGTTTTAAGTTGATTCCAATATCATAATTGTTTATCAAAATTTCAATCTAATATAATTATGTTTTCTTTTTCTGAAAATAAATAATTTAAAACAAATAATAAGTGAAAAAAAAAATAACTGTAGATAATTGACAATGAAAATGAAAATGATATTGAATTATTATGATCAGTAACTTTAAATAAAATTTTTAAGAATTCACAATTCCATTCCTTAGATTTTGTCCTCACCATAAGAAAACAATATCAAAATTGTCGCATTGGCTTGTTTGTTTATTCCTTGATTAAACCATCAACAAATCCACCCCCCCCCCCCCCCCCCTCCCGCCGACCCCAACACGTACAATTTTGAGATACATTTAAAAATAAAAAACAAAAGTTTCATTAGATATGCAAATACTCCAATTTTGTAAGGGAGTATAATGGGGTGCATGCTTTTTTAAAAAAAAATTAATAAGGTACACATGATAAATGATAAAAGAAAAAAATTTATAAAAAAATAAATAAAAAAATAAAAGATTAAACAAAACGTACTGAGTAGATGAAAATTTCAAAAAAGGGGAAATAAAAAGAAAAAGAGGTAAAAGATAAAGATTATGAAAATTTTAAGAAGATAAATTGAGGGGGAAATAAATAAATAAATAAAAGAGTATAGGAAATAGTAAGCGAGAATAAAATTTTAAAATAATGAGTAAATAAACATAAAAATAGTTAAAAAATTTACTCCATAAATATCCAACTAAAATGATCAAATCTAATGAAAACTCATTGTATAACCCATTCGGTATTCTATTAATTCCTATTTATTTCTCATTATCTTACACCCATTAGCTAATTTGGAATTTCAATTTCCTTAATAAAAAATCCCATACTCACATTCTCAACAAAGCCCAATGGATAATAAATAAGTGAAATTTCCTCCTGAGAACTCTATTTTCATTAGGTACCCAATGGACATGAGAAATTTTGCCACCCCTAACACTATTATCTCTCACAATTATCTTTGTGAAAAAATAATTATTACTACTTATCATGCTATTATTTGATGATTGCATACTCTTTTAGATAAACCCTATTCTAAAGATTCCCCAAACATTGAGTAGCTATTATTAAACTAGGTTGAATATTTTATGAAATGAAGTAAGTAATAGAAAATATAGCTAGAGGGGCAATTGCAATAGCAGTATCCAAAATGCTTTTGCAGACTCAATTCATTGTTTTAAGATAAAGGATAAAAAAGTACAACCAAAGGAGGTATTGGAAAATTGCAATGCATCAAATACATTTTAAAATATTACCATTTTCTAAGAAGGATTCGATTATTTATTTCTCCCACTCTGCCCCGGCACCCCCCACCCAGAAAAAAGTGTTCAATTTTTAAAAAATATTTAGTCCAAAAAAAGAGTCCATTTTTGTGTGAAATTTTTATGTTACCTTTACTAATAATAATAATAATACATAACCCACATTAAAAAGTAAGGATAAAATTGTAAAAATATATTTAATAGTGTGTGTTTTATCTTGTAATTTTAAAAAAAATTGTATCGAATCAAAAGTTGACTCTTTTTTTTTCTTCTTTTATTTTTTTTTAGATGAAAGGAGTATAAATATTGTACTATGCAAATGTTCATATAAAATGGAAGTGTTACTAGAGTTTTCCCTCCCGGTCCATAACACCCCCCCCCCCCCTCCCTCCCTCCCCCCCTAAAAAAAAAAAATAACATCTCAATAAATAGTAAATTATTACATAAGTCTAAATGAGTTGATTATATATATATATATATATATATATATATATATATATATATTAAGCTTAGAAGTGCAGTAAGAAATTATTGTTAGTATTAATGCTTTTACGGACTTTTCTATTGATTTATTGTGCCACTCATAGGTTTCCTAGGATTTAGAATGAATTGGTTCTTGATATTCGAAATAAAATTCTATTTCAGACTTTGAAAAAGAAAAGCTTTTTCTTTCGAGGTGGAAAAAAAAGAGAAATTTTATGAATCAATAGCAATAACCCTTAAATAAAATAATATTGAATGATTATTCCCTTTTGTTTTGTTAACTAAGCAGTGTTAAGGGATGTTTTGTTAACTAAGCAGTGTTAAGGGATTGGTATGCAATGTGCATGCACTGGTGCACGTGTCTCAAATTCTCAATTGTTGGATTAGTAGTTATTTCAAGGTTGCACTTCCTTCTCACGGTCAATATATTTTAGTCTGCAAGTGTTAAGCTTTATCTAGATTGGTGAAACCATTTTTTTAGCTAATTTTACAATGCAACTTTCCTCAGGTTTCTGGAAACTACCTTTTGGAAATGACACTCATAAACTTGAAGGGTAAATAAGGTAAAAATATGAATATAAAAACAATTTTTTTTTTCTTGAAGAGAAATAAGTTGAGTTTAGAAAATTATCAAAATTTCTGCACTGGGTGCTTTTTCTTTCATGCCATCTATCCTGCATTTTCTTTTTTCTTTTGAGAAAAACATAAAAAATGAAATGTTTAAAACCTTATATCTTTTGTTTTCATTGTTTAGAAACATTAATTTCTCTCATAAGCGTATTTTGGAATTCTTAAGTGGCTAAGTGTATATCACCAATTAATGATTAAAATCAATAACTTAGTTCTTTTCACTTCATCAATTAATTCCATCTCGTGATTTATGATGTGCACTTGAAAAAGTGCACTATAGCATTTTGTTTTTCCTCTTTTTCCACCCACATTGATTCTTTTTTTGCTAGACTATCAAACAAAACAAAGCAACCACTTTTATTTTTCCAAAAGTTATCTCTCCATTAATTTATGCACTCTAAAATAATGATTTTAAAATTCTCTTTCATACCCCGGGAATATATGGAAAATATCAGATTGTTTTGAACTGAAAGATCATTAAAAAATTTAGTCGAAGTAAATGTTGGTTTCCAGAAGACAAGCACGCCTGAGCGGCAGAAATATCTTCGGCCGTATATCTATTTTATTCTATTTTCTTAATTATGTGGCTATTTTTTTAGCATATACAGCTGTATGATTCATTAATTATCGCATAATTACATGCATTATTAAATTTCAAGAGGATATAGATCCCAAGCCATCACAAACACAAGTTTCTAGTTCCTTTTATTGGGTTCTTTCCTTCCCATCACGTTGCTAGTGGATTGTGGTGATGTCACATAAAACCTGGAAAGCAACATAGCAACTACAGTTCTCAAAGCCAAAAAGTAAATAGAACACAAGCATTAAGATGAACACCAGCATTTTTTGTTGTCAAAAAAAATTGCTGACACCTATCCTGATTTATATTTTGGGAGAGTTGGGAGAGAGGTGCCAAACTTCTCTATTCTTAAGAAGTAATGCAACATAGCATTTGGAAATTTTATCTATTTTAATTAAATAATTCATAAGATTTTTTACTTTTGACCAATGTCCTATGTCGTTTCTACCTCACAAAAATTAGTTAATTTGGTCAATTAACTTTTAAACTGTTTGGTTTTAACTGTCCTAGGCCTAATCTCTGCCGAATTAGTATCATTTATCAATAAGCATGTAAAGGTCCTTTGATAAAATCCTATAGGGAAATCATTAATTGATAGAAATTTTGATGGGAACTCCCAAAATAGCAAAAGTTCATCAATGTATTCGCTGAAAGTTTCCACCTATAGGATGCGTTGGTGGATATCTTAGTCAAAAACTCACACAATTATCGGAAATACCAGGCTGAGATCATTTTGGCTAGGAGAACGAGCAAAACACCCAGTACAACCAGACGTAAATTCTTAAAAACTGAAAGCGCAAATTTTAAACATTTAAAACTAATTATGACGATCTCTATTATAAGTTCAAGGACGCCAAGAGTAATTAATCTTTTTATCGAACTATGTCCAAAGACAAACACAAATAGCAACCAATATAACAGTTCAATACTCACCAGTTTGAGAAGATCGAAAGGGCCAAAAAGAGGCCAGCCTCGGGCATCTCCTGCTTCTGCCGCCTCCACCAGAAGAAGAATCACGACGGGATTCATCACTATCAGCAACTCGAATGCGGTCAGTTGGCACAGGCAACTCATGTCGACAAACTGGACAAGAATTATGAAGCCTCAACCAAGGTACAATACAATCAGAATGGTAACAATGTTTGCAAGGCAGTTCCCGGGCTTCTTCACCAACATCAAACTTCTCTTTACAAACCGGGCATTCTGAATCGGTCTCCAAATGGCAGGGTGTTAGTTTCACGATTGGAATAGAATCAATGGCTGAATCAGGCAAAGGGGGAGGTCCTGGACGATCATTTTGAGTGAGCTGCTCAATCAGTTCTTGAAGGCCCGGACCAGTGAAGTAATTTCTTTGATCCACACCATCTGGGATTAAACCTTCTTCATTTGGATTTAGATTTCGTCGGGTTGGGATTGGGCCTAATGGTCTAAGAATGATCCAGGATCTGGGACGGGCTAGAATGCCACTTTCTGGTCCCGAATCATCATTCTCATCTTCAAGCCACATCCCAGTGCGCCTTCTGGGCCAAAACCAGCCTCGTATTCCTGTTTCTGGATCTCTGTGATGCATTCTTCCACCATCATGTCCACGATTCCGCAGTCGTGGAAGTCGAAATAATCCATCAGGAAATCTTTCTTCTCTGTCACGATGATGATTGGGCAGTCCAATTGGAGGATTAAACATTAACGACAGTGCTTCAAGTAATCGGGCTTCTGGGGAAGGATCAAATGCTGTAAAATCATGAACAATTCTGTGCCTTTCCATGTCAATTTCATACAGAAACTGGCCAGAACATCGAGGACAGACAATCTCAGAAGGGTCACCGTAGGTAATTCGAACCATTCGATGGCATTGATAGCACCAGTACAATGGGTTATTTCGGCTAACGGTATTAGCTCTTTCATCAGAAGGGATGAACGACATCCTTTATAGCTTAGTCTGGAAAATTTTGAATGAATATTATATATGTGCAGATGTAAAACCAGTAGAAAAGAATGTTGAAAATGAATATATGTAGAAATGATCTTGAAAGCTTTTGATTATAACTGTATCATTGACTATACGCACAAACGTTGTCGAATTAGCATAGCTTACAAGAAACTTTCAGATTTATATATTTGGCTTAAGGAAATTAATGGAAGGAAAAGAATGGCTTTCGGGGATGTTGCAAGGAATTCTTGCTTTCCAGTACTCTATGCTAGGCTAGAGAATGGCTTTTGGAAGGAAAAGAATGGCTTTTGGGGATGTTGCAAGGAATTCTTGCTTTCCAATACTCTATACTAGGCTAGAGAATGAAGTTTGCGTTGCCGTCTCTTCATTCGTTTGTATTTGCTTCGGTACAAAGTAAAGTATGAGAACTGGGGTGGCAAAAGGGTCCTATTTTACATTTTGTTTCTTAATAGTCAAGGTTGCACTAATCATTGGATATTGACAAAGCCTCATCTCTATTTTACAGATGCAACAATTAGAATCCATCTATCTGTACATTGAAGGCACAAACTCATTCACATTTTTCACATTTTGATGTTTAGCAATACATTACCAACAGAATTAAAAATAGTAGTTAATTCCAAGTAAATCGAATGAACTACAGAGAAAATGTTGTTAGTAATTAACAATTTGATGAACTACCGATAGTATAATATAATACTCCAAGGGCTCGTTTGGTTAATTCGTGGGAAAGTAAAATTATTTAGAAATATGATTTCTAGGAAAATGATTATGAGAAAAGTGAATACCAACAGATTATTTTCATGTCTTTGGAAGAAATAAGAATGTTTGTGAGGAAAGTATCAAGATTTTCTTTTCATTGTTTGGATTTATTGAATAAACTGAGGAATGTAATATGTATTTCACTTTATTACCTAAACTACCCTTATAAGTTAATTTGTTTTGTTTACTTATACTATTATGAAAAATATATATTACATATAACTAAAAATAAGACATAGCAAAACAGGTAAATAGTATAAATATTTCTCCCAAAAAAAAACATAATAATTATCTTAAATAGTTCACAATTGTAATACAAACTAAATTATTCAAATTTAAAATAAAATATTTGCTAAAATAATAATATCCTAAAACTTCTTGGTAATTATAAAATAAAATAAAATAAAATAATAAAACTCATTTCCAAACTAATTGGGACCAAGAAGTTCAATAAGAAATATATCTTTTTCATTGTCATTAAGAAAAAAAAATAAATCCAACAAATCTGCTGGATCACAAACAAGTTTCATAGCAGCTCTTTGTTTTTGTGGTTGTGATAAAACTTCCGCCTTTTGTAGCTCCTCATTAAGTTTGCGACGATTATCTATGCTTTGATGACTAGTACTTGCAATGCTTTCTGCAAATTTTGTCATTTGCTTATCAGATTTTTCCATTTGAGATGTGAGAGCATTAGTCAAATGTTCCAAACTTAAAACCAAACCATCAGTACTTCTTCTTCGTTTGCATTCAAGTTTTTTTGAAGTACCTTCACCTCTAGAGTTGGGTACTAATGTTTCAAAGTTGTCATCATCTTCATCAAATTCTTCAGCATTCTGATTAATATTTTCTTTTCTATTCAATTCTTCAATTACATCTGCAGGTGCTTCAGCATTAATTCCAGTAGCTCTATCTTCTTCCCAAATTATTGATAGTTGACCATAATAAATAGAAGGTTTGTTTCTCATGAATGTACAATCAGAATGTGTCTGCAAAAATAACAACATTTATTAGTTTATTATTATTATTAATGTTATAACTAAAATATAAACAAATATGGTATTAAACTTTACCTTCAAATACTCATGCCATACATCTACACTTGCTGTCACACATTTTTTTCTGATCATCCCAACCAAAACCACTCAAACCTCCAATATTTTGCACATCATATATAGCATGATATTGTTTTTTCAACAATTTGCAACGAGATTCAATGTGTGGCTTTTCTTTTAGACCATGACCTGGTAATTTCTCTTGTAATATCCTTTCAAGTTTTTTTTGATATCCTTTCTTTAATCCAACCCCATTTTCACCATGAAAATTTCCACTTAATTTTAATTCAAGCATAGATTCTACTAATTTTGCATCCTCTTCAATAGTCCATACATGATTACTTCCTTTACCTCGACGAGACATATCTATAATTAACTAAGAAATTCCAAAAAAAAAAAGTGACAAAAAATAAACATAAACTACATAATAATTCAAATATTATTAATATTTAAATGAAATAACACAACGTGAAATGAACCAAAAGAAACTAAATAAAAATTAATTTAGAACTAACATTGGCTGAAATTTATAGATAAATGTTTTAAGAACTTATAAACACTATAATATTTGTCAGTGAGCATTCATATTTTGCATCCATTGGTTAAACATTTGATTAGCTAAATTTTGTCTCCAACTTGTCCATTCTTATGTTGGTTCAATACTAGTGATTGCTTCACCATCCAAGTCAATTGGTTCTTCTACACCTTCAGGCACATCATCTAAACGGGCCTCTGTAGGATCTATTGGCATATTTAATCTTATATGGGTTTGAAGAAGACAACATGCCATTATAATCCTACCTTGAAGTTTAATTGAATAAAAATTAGTATTTCTAATTATGTCCCAACGCATTTTCAACATTCCAAAACATCTTTCAATAACATTTCTAGCCGATGAATGCTTCATATTAAAACTTTCTTCTGGGTTAGTTGGTTGTCGTCCAGTCCTCCATTCACTAAGATGATATCTTTGACCTTTAAATGGTTCGAGAAATCCCTTATAGTAATATCCCATATATATATATATCATTAGTCATTCTTATTATTGACAAAATTTTTTAATTATGATCTTAAAATTAATTTTTTTTACTTACCATCATATATTGGCAATCTATTTTTCCTACTCAAAGCATCTCGTAGGACTCTACCATCTGCAGCTGAACCTTCCCAACCAGAAAGTACATAAATGAATTGCAAGTCTTGTGAACATGCTCCTAAAACATTTGTAGCAATATCACCCTTTCTATTTCGATATTTTGGCTTATCAATTTCAGGTATTTTCAGTTTAATATAAGTACCATCCAGAGCTCCTATGCAATTCTGTTAAACTAAGTATAATTAATATTTTGCAATAAAATTTAGAATATATTTATATAGTGTAATTGTAATTTACCTTAAACCATTTCCATTTCTGGTCAGTGGAATCCTCAGGAACCCGCATAGGAGTTCTTTACAACTCACCTTGAAGTCTAATAACTGCGTTAAGTACTTTGTTGAAATTTCTACTAATGGTTTCTCTTGATAGTAAGAAAATTTTTTTTATTGTACAATTTTTTTCATGATGTGCAAGTATATGTAAAAACATTGTGACTTGTTCATCTACTGTTTTATTTCTTGTATCTTTTAGTCGCCCTATGGTATGAAGCATTATAACTAATCTTCTAAAAGTGTACTTATCCATGCGTAATTCATCATAACACGTTACATCACTAGCATATATTAACTTGTGAATATATCATGATCGATCATATTCATCAACAGAGTATGGAGCTTGTAGATAATAAATTTGATAATAATGTGTTATAATAAAATAAACTATATTTAATATACTTCTTAATACGCTGAACCATTTCCTTTGGTTATGAATCATAAGATATAAAAACTTTCTCCTTGTGTTTAAATCCAACCAAGCCATTCTTCAAATAATTCACCTATAAATTAATCCAAATAACAAAAAAATATTAAAAATAATATAATCCTCTCTGATTTGTACTACACGTGTCATATGAACACATGCACTATTAAATAATCCAATCTTGTATAGTTTCATTAGTCAAAATTGATAATTGTTATTAGTAAATTGCATTAAAAAAATAAATCTTTTGACTCATTCAAATCACACGTGCATCAAACCTACTTCTTTTGATGATAATATATATAATTATAATAATTGGCAAAATAGAAAGGCGCCTTTCAATATGCTCATAAACAAGGGATTAATGTGATATAATTTAAATTTATTTCTATGTTTTATTTATTTATTTATTTTTGTAAAATCTATACACAAAAGTATGTACATATGAATGCATCATTCAAATCCATGGGTTTAGGTAGAAATGTTGGAGATTACATCATTTTCCGACTATCTTTATCTAAATTCGGTACCAATTTCCCCCCCCCCCCCCCAACTTTCTTCTGTTCTAAGCTTGCCTCAAAAACCCAACAAAAAATCACTCTTCCGGTAGAGCAGTAATTATCTTCCTCTTGTGGTATGTTTTTGTAAAAATATAAAATAGTGGTGATGGGCATGGATTCCACATGGGTTCTTTCAAAATCTTTTGTTAACTCCAAAATATGTGTGCTCACTCATACTTGTTAAAGTGGAAACTCGGGAAACAGCAACGTTCTTAGAAATTGTAGCCATGCATTGCTTTTTAACTTATGTCTTTGATTTCAGTTTCAGATATAAGGTCATTTCTTCATTCTTTAAACAAATCTGACATGCACGAGTGGCTTTCATCAATCAAGAAAGAACGAGGATGGAATTAAGCTATTCAAATACTACAATAGTTTAGTCTCTTCTAAATCTATATTTCAATTTTGATTTTAATTTGTTAGAAGTCATCCTCTCTCTCTCTTTTTGGGTTATCCGGATTTAAGGATAAGGGTTTTTTTTTTTTAAAAAAAATTATTTACTACAAAATCTCAATTAAAATGTACATGTAATCTTATCTAAATCTAAATCTAAATTTTAATTTTAAATTATTAGAAGTTATCTTTTTTTTTTGGGATTTAAGTATAAGGATTTTTATCTATTTTAAATTATTCACTGCCATTTTTTTTATAACATATGATGTGGGGTGAAATTTCTATTTTTTCTTAACCAGGAGAGAGGGAGAGAGGATAATGGGGAAGAGAAAAAATGTTAAAAGAAGGGAGTAAGTTTTTTTGGGACTAGATTTAATGATAAATTTGAAGTTGAATTTAGATTTATGAGTTGTTATCAAGAGTTTCAAATTTTTCTAAGATAATTATGAATAATAAAATAAAATAAATTAAACATTTTGAAACTTTTATAATATCTTTTTAGGTATCTATATCCATTGCATACATAATATTTACATATAAATAAAATCAAAGAAAAAGTATGGAAGAATTATACCTATTCGTTATTATTCAAAGATATTTATATGTATGTTATTTTATATTTGGACTTTTATATGACTAGATATTATTTCAATAATTTGTAAACAAAAACAACTTTTATTTATTCAAACTCTACTATTTATTATTTTTTGTGAAAATAAAGTGTATATATCACCAGCAACCAGCTTCAATTAATCCAAAAAAGTTTGGACTTCACCATAACATCAATTTGAGAAAATATTATTGTTCTTCTCCCAAAAGTTTCAAAAGAATGAAGGAGGGAAAATTAGTAGTTGACACCTTCCATGGGTTGAAAAAAACTGCTCATTTTTCTTAAAATAGTCAATAAAAGCAACAAAATTCAAGAGAGTTTACCTACCCACAACTGTAGTAGACATTTTTGATAAGATTAAATGTTATTTCTTTTGTCTATAATAGGTGTAAAGCATTCGTCGATGATTGAGAATGCAATAGCTAACTTGGAGTTGCTCTCAACCTTCAATTTGAATTTGTAGTACAAGATATATCTTGACGGCGAAGAAAGAAAATCTTTTTTTTTTTGGAAAAATAATAATAAAAAAACATAATCAATGATTTATGATCATGTATCAAAAAGACAATATATAATACCAAAATAGATATTAATATGTAGAAAAAACTTACCTGATCATGACAAAACCTTAGATAGAAGGAAAATTATAATACAAAAACCATGAAGGAGAAGAATCTATGTAGGACTATTTAGGAGAGGAGAAGAGAGAAGAGGAGAAGAAAGGAGGGGAGAGTCGGATGAATCTAACGAAGAGAGAAGATGAGAGGATAGTTGAGGATGGTTGAATAAAAAGAAAGGATAGAATAGGATAGGGTTAAAAATGGTTAAAAATGAACACGTATCTTTTCAATTAAATTCCATTGGCAAGTAATCAGAATAACTAAATTTAATAGGGATTCCAAATCCAGGAAAGTTCCAACCACTTTCCTCACTTTTAGGAATCATTTTACTTTCCTAATAAAATAAAAAACCAACCAAATGCAAGATTTTAATTTTGAGGAATTAATTACTTTCCAAACCAGAATCCTGACCAACCAAACAGGTCCCAAGTCTAATCAAACTTTGCCGTTTGGTTGACATTGACAACCATCTTGCTAGGGAAAGTTTTTTAATTCCTCAAATTTAAATTTTTCTGTTTCGAAAAATTTTTTATGTGTAGGGAAAGTAAAAGATTTTTTACTTGAAGGAAAATATTTGCAACATTGTCAGAGAAAGAATCTTTTTGATTGTCGGTATATTGATTCCTTGATTGGGGAATTCTGAAAGAGAGAGAGAGAGAGAGAGAGAGAGAGAGAGAGAGAGGAGTGAAGGGTGCTTAACTAGAAAAAAGATTCTTTCCTCCTCTGTTTAACTAGAAAAAAAAAAACCCTTCCCTCCCCCCCCCCCCCCCCCTTTTTTTTTTGGTTTAGAGAATTGAAGTCAATTTTCTTAACTAGAAAAAAACTGCACAATTGTAATTTACGATAAAATGGGAACATTATTTCCAAATAAACTCTTTGTCTGAAGAGATTACATTTTTAGCTGATGGATGGGTATTTTGATTTACCTTTGTTTCTTTTATTTTTTAGTTAACGGATGGGTATTTTGATTTAACTTTGTTTCTTTTATTTCTCAAATTAACTAGGTTTCCTACTTGTACACTTGAACGTTGATGTTTATGGATCCGGTTCCCAATGTTCCATTTTAAATCGAAGGTTAAAATCCACGTCGCCAGTTAGAGGCTAAATCTTTGCACTCCAAAACGGGACATCGGAGCCAATGATCAGAAATCAGCCTCGAGATCTTGGAGTCCAGGGTCAGACCTCAGTAACGTGCATAGTTTCGGACCTCTGTGGCAGGTAAAACACATTGAAATCACACTAAGTGTTTGGGACCTTGGAGTCCTAGACCTTGAGTGAGAACTCAGTAAAGCTGCACTTATCTACAAGCGCATGACAATAGGCGATAATCAAGAAAAGATATCGCGACATGTTATTAGTGGTTATAACCATAATTTGCATATCAATCCACGACATCGGATCCCAAAAATGACGGGACCAGGTACATAAAACAGAAAAGAACAACCAGATAAGGGGACATTCTAATAACTGGGAATCACTATACTCCGATTGAGAACTGACTTAGACATCGGAGAATCTACCTCAGAGAACTACTCTGGAATCTGTTTAGCAGGAACAATCAACACCAGGAAGATGATGAATCTTGGGTCCAAACCATCCAATCGGATCATAAACGAGTTGCGGACTTCGCCTTCATCAAATATCGCCTTCTGGGAGAAGAAATTTTTTGATTTCTGAAGGAGTATTCGCAATTTTCCTTTTGATTCTGAACTATACGAAAATGGTAGATACCATATCTAGAAACCGGCAACTGAAGGAACTAGCTAAAGCTGGGCCTGACAAAGTCGTTTGGGCCTTGCAGATAATGATCTGTTACGTTTAGGTGGAATTTCTAAACATTCAGAACATCCCTCTATCCATGAGAGTAAACATTCACAACACACGACTCCAAATCTAGACGATTCACCGGCTCGAAGACAGTGGGATACAGATGAGTGGGCTTTTATAGAGTTGCATCATGCATAGTTTGAAAATTTTCAAAGGGTTAGGCATAATCCACGCCCATCCGACGAGGAACCAAGACCTAATAACCATGAATGCTGCTGCTGGAAAAGGAATGACGACAAAAATGAAGCTTCGGTCTCCTATGCTGGCAACAATTGCTCCAACAACTGTTTTAGGGTTAGGTCAAAGCACGACCCAAAGCAACCGTGTCATGATGATTTCCCTCAAATTAGCAATAAAGTGAATGATGATACTCACGACCTATTAGGTTCTAATGGCCAAGGGGATACACCATCGCCTTGCACGCTTGATATAATGTAGTACCCAACACCGATAGGTTTTAAATTACCCGACAGAATTCCATCATATGAAGGGGATTATGATCCCCTAGACTTTTTATCACGATTCAAATACGCAATGAACTTTAAAAACGCTCCGATGGCAATTATGTGTAAGGCGTTCCAATGTATTTGAGCAAAAAAGCGTAGGATTCGATTGGTGGATTTGAGTGAAATAGTAGTTCCTCATTCAGGCAGTTGGCGTAGCTCTTCCATACCCACTTTTTTCAAATGAAGAAGTTCCACAAAACCATTGTGGATTTAATGAATCTTAAACAAGGGAATAATGAGTCCCTCAAGTCATATGTGGAGAGATTCAACAATGAGAGCTTACTAGTGGCTAATCGGACAGATTAGCTGGTCATCTCGACCTTCATGAATGGTCTAAACCCTGGACCATTCTACAAAAAGTTGGCTCAGGAAACCCCAGTTGACACTCAGATGTTGTAGCAGATGGTAAAAAGTTACACAAAGAGGGAAGAAGCCAATCGAAAGAACTGAGAAGATGAAAAGCACGAGAAGAAAGATCAAGAAGATGCCAAATGGAAGAACCCCCAAAGTAGTGCCTTGATAGGCTCAACTACAATCGGAGTTGCCTGAGGCCTCAGATTCAAGAGAAAAGTTTAACGCCACTCACTAAAACTCACACCGATATCCTATCCATACATAGGGATTAGGGATTGTAGGAAATCAAATACGAGACATAGCGGAAATTTAAAATTTTTTATTTCTTCCAAGGATCCTTATGAAGCAATTTCAAACCGGTTGTAAAGAGTTTTACCTTTATTAGTAGAGGTTGAACTTTCTTTTGAAGACTTTTGCTCATCAAATTACAGCAACACTCAGCAAAGCCTTGCCTTTACAGTATCCACAAGATCATTTCCAAGTTCTAAGTTAATTGTCACACAATTAACCCAAGAAAAGAAACAGCAAAACCTTATGGTGCTAGCCAACAGTTTCTGCCTTCGGTTTTTCTAGATCTGAAGCTTCTCAAGCTTTGGTTTTTTTCTTGCTTCTTTAATAGGAAAGAAGCTTCCATTTTTCTCTAAAGAATAGTAGAAGTGCTATTCATTTTGTTCTTGAAAACAGCTGCTGTTTCTTCACAAGAAAAAGTTGAAAGGAATTTTTCCAGAACAGCAAGCAAGGATCGGTTTTTGGTTTTTCTTGGGCTGTAGAATTTTTCTTCACAAGAAAAATTAATTTCGTGGCTGTTTGATGTAGCAAAATTAATGAGTTTTCTGCTCACATTAGGGTTGGCTATTGCTAAAAATATATGTCCAAATATATATAAATAGATTAGGGTAAAACTCATTCTAAAGAGTTTTACTTGAACTCTAAATTCTAATCTATTTTTGGAATTTTCTAAATTTCAGCTTTCTAAATTTTATTGTCTACCAAAACAAGAATCCCATTCTTTTTTTGCTTTCTAATTTTTGCCTCCATGAATTAATAAATCCAAAACTATTTTAGATTTATTAACAAAAAACCAAAACTATTTAGAATCCAAAACCAAATACCGATTTAAACTAGAAACCTAATAGACTTCTATTCCCAATAGGATTCTTAAATTAACTAAAATTCATCACATTAATTTTACACTTACTTTTGGATACGATCTAAGCGTGTGACCCAATAGGTTTTTATAACATTGGCAATGACATAAAATCTATTTTATACCATAAACATTGAGAGGTGTCTTGCAACACATCAATGCTACCTAAGTTATAAGAATGTTAGTAATTCAACATTACTTTTCTTGTGATAGATGCTACCATGTAATTCAATTATTTTACCCTGACTATCTTGATTGAACATAAGCCATGGAGCGTGTCACACTTGCATAGTTCAATCTTTGCATTTCTTGATTCCTAAGTTAGACACACCAAAGCAAATGAGCTCGATATCACATATCAACTCATTTAAGCATGGCCATGCATTTTATGGTCTCACTTGATCAAGGGGTCCAAAGATATCACTTTTATTCTATAGAAGGGGCAAATTTTATCTTGATCACTCAACATCCCACTACATGATTCATTACATATCTAATTGTCACTTTTATAGTTCACCCTGTTACAGGTAACGTTTAGTAGTATCAAATCATGCAACATCTCATGTTGGGATCTTTAATGACCTCAAGTCTAAGAATTACTTACACCATCATCACTATGAGAAATGCTTATGACACTTCATATAATATCCCATGTAGCATTTTTCATGGCGGATTGATCCGGTGCATAGTTTCCTAACATGTACCTATGTGTTGACTTGATATCTCATATTATGACACATTTCATCAGTCACTACACATACTAGTTTTAGTGCATTATTATTTTCCCATTTAATGATAATACTTGACAAAGGATAATTTTAGAATAATTAAATTCTTAGGACATTATTATATTTATTCATAAAGCGCAAATATGGAAATAAATATAATAATATTGTCATTAATTATAAACATTATGATACATTATATGCTTAAACCATCATTACATGATTGGTCCTTAGTGCATAATCCAACAAACTCTCACTTGAATTAAGACCAATCAATCATTTCTCTAATACCTAATGATCTAGTGTGACGTTTATGTCTCTGTTATGTCAGAGGCTTCGTCAGTGGGTCAGTGATGTTATCATCGATTGGAACTTTGCATATCTTCACATCTCCTCTCTCAATGATCTCTCGGATTAGATGGAAGCGCCGAAGTATATGTTTGGATCATTGGTGAGATATGGGTTCTTTAGCTTGTGCACTCCCAAGTTCGGTTATGAACTTTTTGGTCCAAATGACCTCTTTTGCTGCATCGGAAGCAGCAATATGCTCAGCCTCTATCGTATAATTGGCTACTATTGCCTACTTTGACCTTTTCAAGCTAACAACACCACAATTTAGGCAAAACACATAACCTTACTTCAATCGGAAGTCATTCTAGTCGGTTTGGAAGTTTGCATCGTGTAACCAATTACATTGAACTCTTCCTCACCTACATACAACAAGAATGTATCCTTAGTCCTTCTTAAGTACATAAGGATATTTTGACAGCAATCCAGTAATGTTCACTGGGATCTACTTGATATCTGCTCGTAATACTCAAAGTGTACGAGACATCGGGATGAGTACATAGCATGGCATACATGATAGATCCAATAGCTAATGCATATGAAATTTTATTCATGCATTGTCTCTCTTCTTGTTTCGAAGGACATTGTTCCTTTGAGAGACTAACTTCATGTCCCATACGCAAAAACTTTTCTTAGATTATTGCATGCTAAACCATTTTAGCACTTTATCTATTTATGTACTTTAACTTAGGCCAATCAATTTCCTTTATCTATCTCTATAGATCTTGACACTTAAGTCTTTCATTGAAAAACAACTTCCTAACCAAGTCTTTATAGATTGTAAAGAAGGAATGTCATTCCCAATAGGTAGTACGTCGTCTACATAAAATACCAGGAAGACAACAGTGCTTTCACTAACCTTCTTACAGACACAAGGTTAATCTTCATTCTTGATAAAACCAAACTGTTTGATTACATCATGGAATCTATACTATTAGAAGTTTGCTTCAACCCATTAGTGGATCGTTGTAGCTTCTTGATAGGTCGTAGGCTCATCTTGATCCATTAGCAAGACATCACCATTTTTGAGTCACCAGAAATCCATATCTCTGTGGTTCACGATGAACCCTAGTGGACCTATGCGAGCCATATGTCTCTTCAGCAGGTACTTGTTCCACAACTTTTTGTGGTGTTTGCTCAATTTCCAACTTATCAAGTTTAGTGTTATTTTATCTTTCTCGAACTTCTTCAAGTTCTATTTGTCTCCCACTGGATTTTTTAGAAATAAACTCCTTTTCTAGTAAAAATGCTAGTTTGAGTAACAAACACTTCGTTCTCATTGGAATTATAGAAGTAGCATCCTTTTGTTTCTTTTGGATACCCCACAAAATTGTACTTATCAAATTTGGGTCCAAGTTTGTTGGAAACTTGACTTTCAACGTAACCCTTACATTCCCAAATCTTCATAAAAGACACACTAGGACGCTTCCCAGTCCATATCTCATATGGTGTTTTTTGAACTGATTTAGATAGAACTCGGTTTAGTGTGAAGATGGCTGTAAGTAAAGCATGTCCCTAGAAGGAATTTGGAAGATCTGCATGACTCATCATAGACCAAACCGTGTCTAACAAAGTTTGATTTCTCCTATCTGATACACCATTCCATTGTGGTGTTTCAGGAGAAGTGAGTTGTGAAACTACCTCATACTCCTCTAGATAGTCATCAAATTTCTGGCTTAAGTATTCACCTTCTCAATCAGATTGAAATGCTTTGATACTCTTGCCAAGTTGGTTTTGTACTTCATTCTTGAATTCTTTTAACTTTTCAAAAGATTCATATCTGTGTCTCATAAGATACACAGCCGTATCTACTGTAGTCATCAGTAAATGTGATGAAGTATTGAAAACCACCTCTAGCTTGTGTATTTAATGGTCCACATACTGATACGAATCTTAAACCAAAGGATAAAATTTGAACATATACTAGGTTGTAGGTCCTATTATCATCCTCTAGGTTGAACTAACTCTTCCTTGAGCAAGACACCAACTCTAAGATTGAAGAAGGACCTTGCTTTTGTCCACTTGACACCCGAAGAAATTATCCAAACTCAAATTTGAGAATTGAACTATCCTTGGAACCAACCGACACACTTAGTTTATTGAGGGAAAGAAACTCAATAAAATAGCTTAAACATGAACCTAAGAGGCTATCCTCAAAGACCCAAAGCAAGTTCTAAAATAGAATCCAAAGAAAAGCTAAAAAGCTCTCAAGTTTGTATTGAATCAACTCTATATTTTCTTGGGGCTGAATAGCCTTTATTTATAGATTACAATGTGTAAGAATTAAGAAAGCTATCTCCTAAAAGGATTAGCGCTTTAGGAAACTACTTTAAGAAACTATTACTAAAAGAAATACTTACTAAAAGTATCCTAATCTAAGAAAAGGAAATAGAACAAAATAGTTGCCTAAAACTAAAAGTAATCCAAGGCTGATTTGGATTTGTGTGTTGGCCAAACTTGTGTTGCCTTCAAGCCTTGTGCTTTCCAATCTTGAATTGAATTGGGAAGCTTCTTTAAATCTTCTAGCTTTGAATTTGGAAATGTCTTTAAACATCATGGATATGGTATTGGAAGCTTCTAATTTCGTTCATGAAGAAGAAATAATATTGCCTAAAGCTGAATCCAAGTGTGGGTTGGATTAGAGAAGTGAATGGCGGCAGAACTTGTTTTGCTTCTTGCCACATTAGAACCTTCCAAATTCGAACTTAGATTGTGATAAGAAGTGGCCTAAGGATCTTTATTACACAAGAGAAAATTAGCTACACTTGATCCTTCATTCTTGATTCTTCATGGATGATTAGAATGACAAATGATGTCTTGGCTTTCGGATCAAGGTGTGGACGTCTCTTTGTAGGCGAATTCTCAACTAAACATCCAACTTGTTCTCTTAGATTTGTCTCTCTTGAATTTGGTTGAGTTGACACTGTTGGATGGTTGATTGTTTCAACCTTGGTTCTCATATTTTCATCAGACTCCCTTTCTTTAAAAGGACTCGCCCTCGAGTCCATAAACACTTCATCCAACTCAAACAAAGAAAGATCAGAGACATTAAATGTAGCACTTCCTCCAAAATCACTTGGAAGGACAAGTTGGTATGCATTCTCATCTATGCAAGCAATAACTTGGAAAGGACCATCTCTTCGAGGATAAAGCTTAGTCCTTACTTGCTTTCTCCCTCTATTGGCAACTTGAGCATAACGTTTATTCTTCTTGAAGATGCAAAGGTGTACTTTCTCATGCAAGTCTTGAACAAACTTAGCCTTTGCTGTACCATTAAGATTTATTTGCTCATTGCCAGGCAATGGCACTAAATCAAGAGGTGTTAGTGGTTTAAAACCAAACATCCTAATTTCACACAAGACACTTAGAAAAAAATTTAATATGCTTCACATGCTCTTCTAAGCTCTTGCTATAAATGAGAATGTTATCAAAATACACAACAAATTTCCCAATAAACTGCCTAAGTACATGATTCATGAGCCGCATGAATGTGCTAGGTGCATTAGTTAATCCAAAATGACTAACCATTCAAACAAACCAAATTTAGTTTTGAAAGCAATTTTCCATTCATCTCTATTGTTAATGCATACTTGATGATATTTACTCTTAAGGTCAATTTTAGTACAAATTTTAGACCCATGCAACTCTTCAAACATGTCATCAAAGCAAGATATTGAATGTCTATACTTAACTGTACACATTCTTCACGTACCTTCCTTCTTTGGAACAAGGTTGACTAGAACTGCGTATGGCCTAAGACGTTCTTGTTTATGACCTTTCTCTAGCAATTCCTCTACTTGCCGTTGGAGCTTTTTGGTCTCTTCATGGTTGGCTCGGTTGGGAATTACTGCTCTAGGAATGAATTCGTTTTGATGCTCAATTCCCTTTAAAGGTGGTAGTCCTCTTGGAGAATCATCTTCATCTTCCTGGAAAACAACTTTGACTTGCGAAGGCAAGCCACTTTGATGTGATTTCGACCCAGATGATATGATTCACAATCGGAAGGATCGGAAACACTTAGAAGTTGCCTTGGATATGTCTAAGGGAAGCTGAGACTGGATGGTGTAAACCACAACCCACTACCAATGAAATAGATAGGAACCTTGGTATAAAAACGCCACAACTAATTACACCAAAATTGGTTGATAAGTTTGTACGAATGCCATAAGTCTCCAAGGAAAAATTGATAAGTTCTAAGTTCTTAAAGAACCAAATGAGATAAACTCAAAATTTCTATTGCTCAAAACTTGTTGTCAAAGTAGAAGAAAGATGCCTATTTATAGGCTAAAATAAGTCTTAAAAAAAAATCCTAAATATCCTAGTCCAGAAGAAATAAATATTAATTTGACTTTCTAACTTCTAGACTAGACTTTAACAAGGTCAATAAAAATTCTGCATTTTAATCTATGAATTACGCATAATTCTAGATGATATGTTGGATGAAATCAAGATACATTGGATTGGTATGTTGACCAAGTGTTGGAATGAGTAGGTTCATGCATCTTGAGTTAGCTTCCAAGACTTCATTAATACTTCTTTGACTGAATTTTTCCAAGGCTGAATTTCATCTTTTAATGCCTCAAAATGGATGATTGACCATGGAATTTGAAGTCTTCAACACTTGACTACGTGAATAATTGTTGGCTGAAATTTGGATCAACTTTGAACTAAAATTGATCTTTGACTTGGATAAGATGCACACTTGACCTTAGACCTTTGCTCCATTGAATTGGATGGAAAGTTGGGGCCAAGTTCGTAGCTCTAGTCGTAGAGTTCACATCTTCACTCGAAGGTCAAGAAGTCTGCACCACGGATTTGTGAGCCAAAGGTCAGAAAGTCAGCGCCGCAGGTCGGGAAGTTTGCATCGCGGATCTTTGAGTCGAAGGTCTAGAAGTTAGGGCCAAGTTCACATCATTCCCCTCCTCTTGAGAAGGATTTGTCCTCAAATCTTCAGCACCTGCATGATAGAGACTTAAGTCAGAAATATTGAAGACATCATGAACATCGTACTCACTCGGCAAATCAAGTCTATAGGCATTGTCATTGATGCGCTCTAAAATTTGAAAAGATCTATCTTCTCTTGGTTGCAACTTGGATTTTCTTTGTGTTGGAAACCTTTCTTTACTCAAGTGCAGCCAAACCCAATCTCCCGTTTCAAAGATGAACTTATGACGCCCCTTGTTGGCTTGTTGTTCATATCTTGACGTCTTCTCTTCAATGTTGAGTCTTGCCTTCTCATGGATTTGCTTCACAAATTCGGCCTTCTTTCTGCCATCTAAATTCAATCTTTGACTTATAGGCAAAGGTGTTAGATCCATTGGAGATAATGGATTAAAACCATAAACAATCTCAAAAGGAGTAAATTTAGTGGCAGAATGCACATTTCTATTGTATGCAAATTCGACATGAGGTAAACAAACATCCCAAGTCTTAATATTGATGAAAATATGAGAACCAAGGTTGAAACAAACAACCATCCAGCCGGATCAACTCAACCAAATTCAAGAGAGACAAATATAAAAGCACGAGTTGGATGTTCAGTTGAGAATTCACCTACAAAGAGACATTCACACCTTGATCCATTACAAGGTATTAGAAGGCCTATGACTAGATTGAAAATTAAGAGAATGAAAGCTACTTTAGTAACACTTATAACCAAGTTAAGTGAAGCTCAAGAAACTAAGGCAGCAATAAAAGCAAAAAAGAATTCCGGTCTTAGTTCATCATTTGTCATTCTAGTCATCAATGAAGACTCGAGAATGAAGGATCGAGTGTGGCTAATTTTCACATGTGTAATCAAGATCCTTAGGCCACTTCTCATCATAATCCTAGTTTGAATTTGGAAAGTTCTACTTCAGAAGTTTGCAACTCAATTCGGCCTTGGAAGATTTCAGCATTTGGCCTTGGAAGGTTCCAACATTAAGCCAATTTTAGGAAGCTCAAATGAAGGTTTTTGACAACCTAATTCCAGCTCTATTCAGCTTCATTCCATTCACACTTGGAATTATGGTTTAGGCAATTCCATTCAGCACTTGGATGTTGATTTAAGAAGCTCAAGTTCAGCTCAAGTTCTAGTCCAAAATTGGATTTCAATTCCGGAAATTCCAGCCACACTTGGATTTTAGTTTTGGCAATCTATCAAGTATGTCCATTACTTGATCATGAACGACATTAGAAGCTTCTAAAGTCAGAGCCATGATATTTAAAGAAGCTTTCAAATCCAATGCAAGTCTGGACGAAATTAAGGCCATATACAACACAAGTTCAGCCAGCAAACAAATCCAAATCAGCTTTGGATTAGTTTTAGTTTTAGGCAACTATTTTATTCTATTTCCTTTTCTTAGATTAGGATACTTTTAGTAAGTATTTCTTTTAGTAATTATTTCTTTAGTTGGTTTCCTAAAAAGTTAATCCAACTAGGGAATGGCTTTTTTAATTCTTACACATTGTAAACTATAAATAGAGGCCATTCAGCCCCAAGAAAATACAGACTTGATTCAATACAAACTTGAGAGCTTTTTAGCTTTTCTTTGAGTTCTAGTTTAGAACTTGTTTTGAGTCTTTGAGGATAGCCTCTTAGGTTCATGTTTAAGCTATCTTGTCGAGTCTCTTTCCCTCAACAATTTGAGCATGCTTCTTGGTTCCAAGGAAACAGTCCAACTCCCATCCGGAAGATGGAACTGATCCTTCGGGTGTCAAGTGGACAAAAGTAAGGTCCTTCTTCAATCTTGGAGTTGGTGTCTTGCTAAAGGAAGAATCAGTTCAACCTAGAGGACGACACTAGGACCAACACTTTGATATAGGTTCGGATTTTATTCTCTTGGTTTAAGATTCATATCAAATATTCTTACCAATGATCGACCTCAACAAAGTAGATAAAGTACGATTAATAACTTTAGTTTGACCATTGGTCTGAGGATGACAAGTAGTAGAAAACAAAAGTTTTGTACCCAATTTTCCCCACAAAGTCTTCCAAAAATAACTCAAAAATTTTGTATCTCGATCAGATACAATGGTTCTTAGCATTCCATGCAAACGAATTACTTTTTTAAAGAACAACTCAGCAATATGTGATGCATCATTCGTTTTATTGCATGCAGTGAAATGTGCCATTTTTTGAAAATCTATCAACTAACAAAACATTGAATCTTTCCCATTTTTAGTTCTTGGTAATCTCAACACAAAATCCATTGACAAATCAACCCACGGCTCTTTTGGAATCGGCAAAGGTGTGTATAAGCCATTAGGTTGAGCCTTTTGATTTTGCTTTCTTGCAAATAATACAGTCTTCACAAATTTTCACAACAAGACTTTTCATTTTTGGCCAATAAAAATGTTCTTGCAAAATTGCCAAAGTTTTTGCTATGCCAAAGTGTCCCATAAGTCCCCCACTATGTGCTTCCCTAACTAACAATTCACGCATAGAAGACTTAGGAATGCAAAGGTTGGACTCTTTAAATAAAAACCCATCATGCTTATAAAATTTTTCACATGAACCTTTTTCACATGCTTGGAATACTTGACAAAAATCAGAATCATCACAATATAATCCTTTAATTTGCTCAAAGCCAAGTAATTTAGAATCTAATGAAGTCAATAAGGCATACCTCCTAGAGAGTGCGTCGGCTACAACATTCTCTTCACCTTTCTTGTATCGGATGACATACAGAAAGGTCTCAATGAATTCCATCCGTCTCGTATGCCTTTTGTTAAGCTTATGTTGGCATTTTAGAAATTTCAATGATTTATGATCAGTGTGGATCATGAATTCTTTAGCCCATAGATAGTGTTGCCATGTCTTCAAGGCTTGGACCAGCGCATACAACTCCTTGTCATAAGTCGGATAGTTGAGAGTTGCTCCACTTAACTTCTCACTAAAGTATGCCAAGGGTCTTCCTTCTTGCATCAAGACAGCACCTATTCCAACACCTGAACCATCACACTCAACTTCAAATGTTTTTATCAAAATTAGGCAAAGAAAGTAAAGGAGCGGTGGTTAATTGAAATTTAAACTTTTGAAAAGCTTGCTCCTGCTCTTCTTCCAATTTGAATCCCACATTCTTCTTGATGACTTCGGTTAATGGTGCAGCCAAGGTGCTAAAATCTTTGACAAATCTTCTATAGACACTTGCGAGGCCATGGAAGCTTCGCAGTTCGCTAACACCTTTGGGAGTCGGCCATTCCTGAATTGCCTTTACTTTTTCCATGTCAACTGAGATACCATTAGCACTTACAATATAACCAAGAAAACTTACTTCATTAGTGCAAAAGGTAAACTTTTTCAAATTGGCATAAAGTTTCTCCTCCCTGAGCACACTTAATGATGAAAATCTAAGAGCCAAGGACGGAGCAATCAACAATCTAGCTAGGACAACTCAACCAAATTCGAGAGAGACAAATCAAAGAGCACAAGTTGGATGTTTAGTTGAGAATTCGCCTACAAAGAGACGTCCACACCTTGATACAAAAGCCAAGACATCATTTGCCATTCTAGTCATCCATGAAGAATCAAGAATGAAGGATCGAGTGTGGCTGATTTTCACTTGTGTAATCAAAATCCTTAGGCCACTTCTCATCACAATCCAAGTTCTAATTTGGCAAGAAGCAAAACAAGTTCAGCTGCCATTCACTTCTCTAGTCCAACCCACACTTGGATTCAGCTTTAGGTAATGTTATTTCTTCTTCATGAATGAAATTAGAAGCTTCCAAGACCATATCCATGATGTTTAGAGAAGTTTCCAAATTCAGAGCCAGAAGATTTAAAGAAGCTTCCCAATTCAATTCAAGATTGGAAAGCACAAGGCTTGAAGGCTACACAAGTTTGGCTAGCAAACAAATCCAAATCAGCCTTGGATTAGTTTTAGTTTTAGGCAACTAGTTTATTCTATTTCCTTTTCTTAGAATAGGGGTCTTTCTTTTAAGTAATTGTTTCTTTAGTTAGGTTCCTAAGAAGTTAATGCTTTTAGTAGATGGCTTTCTTAATTCTTATACATTGTAATATATAAATAGAGGCTATTCAGCCCCAAGAAACTTAAGACTTTTGATCAATACAAACTTGAGAGCTTTTAGCTTTTCTTTGAGTTCTAGTTTAGAACTTACTTTGAGTATTTGAGTATAGCCTCTTAGGTTCATGTTTAAGCTATTTTGTTGAGTTTCTTTCTCTCAATAATCTGAGTGTGCCGGTTGGTTTCAAGGATAGTCAAAGTTCACATCTTGGGTCTTTGATAATTCCATTGGGTGTCAAGTGGACAAAAGTAAGGTTCCAAGGATAGTCAAATTTCACATCTTGGGTCTTTGATAATTCCGTTGGGTGTCTTGCTAAAGGAAGACTAGTTCAGCATAGATGGCGATACTAGGACCAACACTCAGGTATAGGTTCGAATTCTTATTCTTTGGTTTAAGATTCGTATCACTTAACACACATGTTAGATGTTCAAGATGATCATTCAAACTTCTTGAATACACTAAAATGTCTTTCAATGAATTTTCTCAAAACATGATTCATCAAGTGCATAAAAGTGTTTGGTGCGTTAGTTAAGCCGAAAGGCATTACTAACCATTCATACAATCCATGTTTTGTTTTAAAAGTAGTTTTCTATTCATCACCTGTTTTCATCCTAATCTGATGGTAACCACTTTTCAAATCAATTTTGGAAAATACAATTGAACCATATAATTCATAAAGTAAATAATCTAATCGAGGAATTGGATGGTGATATTTTACCGTTATGTTGTTCACGGCTCGACAATCTATGCACATCTTCCACGACCCATCTTTCTTTGGTACCAATAGGACTGGTACAACACACGGACTCATGCTTTCCTAAACCCAACCTTTGTTCAACAAGTCTTCAACTTGTTTTTGAAGTTCTTTAGTCTCTTCGGGACTCTTCCTATAAGCAGGTTTATTTGGAGTGGAAGCTCCTGGTACGAAGTCAATTTGGTGTTCAATACCACAAAGTGGTGGCAATCCCTTCGAAACTTCTTCTGGAAATACATCTTCAAAGTTCCGCAAAATAGATACAATACTACTCGGTAGTTTACCGGCCAAGTCGTTAGTACTCAAATGAGCCTCTTTAAACAAAATCAGTAAAAAAGGAAGTTGAGAATTTAAAGCACTTTGGATCTCTTTTTTTTTTTTTTTGCAAATACACTGAATTTTTCTTCTTTTTTACTCAAAATGAATGCTTCTTCTCTCTCCTTTTTCTTTTCAATCTTTGTTTTACCGCTCAACTCTTTCTCATTTTTCTTTTTCTCTTCCTCTTTCTTATGCTTACTTTTTTTTTTTTTTTGCATCTTCTTGTAACCTCACTTGATCTTCATAGATTTGATTAGGACTCATAGGCACAAGAGGTACATTCCTTTGATTATAAACAAAAGAATATTTGTTAGTGGAACCATCATGTCGAACTCGTCTGTCGTATTGCCAGAGCTTTCTTAACAACAAATGGCTTGCTTGCATGGGAACCACATCACAAATCACCTCATCCTCATACTTCCCAATGCAAAATGGCACGTTCACTTGTTTGGAAACTCAGACTTCTCCACAATCATTAAGCCATTGGAGATTGTATGGCTTCGGATGCTTGATGATTGGCAAACCTAACTTTTCAACCATAGAGATACTAGCCACATTAGTACAACTCCCACCATCAATTATGACACTACAAACATTTCCATTAATGTAGCATCGGGTGTGGAAAATGTTTTCTCTTTGCGCCGCTTTGTCTTCAATGACTTGCACACTAAGAACCCGCCTCGTAAGCAATAGCTCACCTTGGACTGGTTCCTCCTCATCTGATTTGACATGAGCTGGCATGGAGTCAGATTCATCTTCATCTTCCGTCTCGTACTCTCCATCATCCCTTATGATCATTGCAAGCTTGTTGGACATTGGTTTGCGATGTGACCCCTGCCTTGACATTATAAACATCTAATGTCACGAGTTTGAGAGGTAGAAGGATCATTGTTACCTTTTGAAGTCGTCTCCTTTGGAGTCATCTTGGTTGACTTCAAGAAAGTTGCAGGTTGTTCTTTCTTCTTTGGAGTACTCGACTTTCAAGTACTTTGACGTACACTACCTCCTCTTTTGAGTTGTTGCTCTACTTTGACAGCCGTATGTACCATATCCTGTAACTCCACATAATGGTACATTTCAACTTGGTCTTGAATGTCTCGGTTTAGTCCATTCAGGAATCTAGCCATGGTGGCTTCTCAGTCTTCTTCTACATTGGCTCTTATCATTGCAACCTCCATTTCTTTGAAATGATCTTCCACGCTTCGGCTTCCTTGCTTAAGCCCTTAAAGCTTATTGTAGAGGTCTCGGTAATAATAACTAGGCACAAATCTATTTCACATGATTCCTTTCATTTCTTCCCAAGTTTCAACAATCTTTCACCATTTCTTCTTCTACTTAGCACCAATTGATCCCACCATGTTAGTGCATAATCGAAAAAATCAATGAAAGCAAGTTTTACCTTTTTGAAGTCGAAGTATTGGTGACAATCAAACACAAACTCCATATTTCTCTCCCACTCAATGTAAGCCTCCGAGTCGAATCTACCATGAAAAGGAGGAATTTTCATCTTGATGGCATTAAGATTGTTATCTTCTTTTTGTCTCCTCCAAGTTGGTCTTCTAGTGTGCCCGAAAGATTCCTTATTGATAGGATGTTTAAGTATATAGTTTTTTTGGTCAATTTTCTTGTATTTTTATGCTTAAACTACTTATTAAATTGCATTTCAAGAGCTTATGTCTCTGATGTCACATTGGATGGGGCAAATCTTTTTGGAACTGCTAATGGAGTCAGGATCAAGACATGGTCGGATTGGAAGTGCAAGCAACATTAAGTTCCAAATGTTGTAATGCAAAATGTGAAGATAATCAATCATCAATCAAAACTACATTACTACTGCACTCCAAGAGAGAAAATATGAAAAATCTACAATAAATGGCGCTAAAGCTTGAACAACAAAGAAAAAAAAAAGAACAATTGAATTGAAGCAAGAAGATAACTTCAAGAACCGACTGCACATGAAAGGAAAGACAAAGAAAGGCAAAAAACAAGAAAAAACAAAAGATAAGCAAAGAAACAAAAGATAAAAGAGCACAAAAAAAGAAAAAAGAAAAGAACTCGACAACAAAGAACAACAAAGAAACAAAGAAAAGAAAGAAAGGAAACAACCCAACGCAAAGAAAAAGCCACAACATGATAAAGAGAACTTCCAGCTGAAATCTTTTATTTTTCTGAAGAAAGAATTGCATGAGGACAGCAAGAAAGTCTCTCCAAAATGCATTCTCACATGGAAGACAACAACACATGTTTGTGGCTGAACAAAGAAAGGCAAAAGAAGAAAAGGAAAAAACAAACAAAGCTTGCCTATAAATAAGCGCGACTGAGCGGAGGAAGGAATCCATTTCGGTATGAAAGATATTTCTTTTCCTTTCTTCCTTAGTTTAGAGTAGTTTCCTTTCTTTCCTTAGAAATTTTTGAGTAGTTTTCTGTTTTTCTTTAGAAATTTAGTTCATTATTTTTTCTTCAAAATTTTCAAGAAGCTCACTTGTTTCAATTGTTTCAGCACTTTTTACGGTTTTCTGCAAACTTCTCTTTTCTTCTTTTTCTTTTCAATCTTTTCTTTATTTTCTTGATTTCTTCTTTAATTTTGTTCTTTCTTGTTCTTCATTGGTTTGTGATAAAACTTGACTTGTAAGACTTATAAATTGTTGTTGTTTTGGAAGCTACGAGTGAAACAAAACAAACCATGCGTAAATTTTTCTCACATATTTTCTCTTTTTTTGTCTTCTTCTGTTTTCTTTAGTTTATTTTAGTTATCAATTTTTTTTTTGTTTTTTTTTTTTTTTTTTTTAGTTTTATTTAGCAATTTTTTTAATTTAAGTTTTGTATTTTTATTTATTATTAATTTTTGGTACCAATCATTATTTTTTTTTTTTTTTATTTTTATTTTCAATTTTTCAATCATGTTTAAATTTTTGGTGATATTCTTTTATTAATATGAACTAAATTCTTTTTCTAGCCTAACTGTAGCCTAACTATGAAGTCTATAATATTTTCTATTAATATAATTTGATTTAATTTTCTATGGTTGAGTATTTATCTTTGTGCTTAATGCTTCTAATTACTTGATCACTAATTAGATGATTTGTTAATCATAACGAATTGGAAGAGGAGTTATGTGTCAAGTTCATTGAGATAAATGCTATAAATTGCATGTAGGATAGGAATATACCTACATGGTTTGTGTAGTTGCTAGATGAGAATCCATAGAAATTAATGACTTCATAATTGTTGTAATTCACATAGGAATATAGTGAATTAGCAAATTTAGAGGAGGATTTTTATTAGATCTCGGAAGACTAGTAAATAAATTTGTAAATAAATTTGGAATCATAACCAGAAATTAAATTTGATTATAGAAATAGATTAATATTAGGATGGATTAGTTATGGTGAAATCGAAAACCTAGATCTTAATCTATTAACTTGCTTTGTTTAGTTTTTAATTTTAGTTTTAATTAAGTTTTAAAATTACTTTTAATTTAGCTTATCAATAAAATATTTTTTTCTTCAAATAAAGTTAGAACTATTTTAATTTCGGTATTTAATAATTCATTAGTCTCTGTGGGAACGATAAATTATATTCACTCTATATTACTTGTTAACGATCACGTGCACTTGCGTGTAAAATCGACCAACACTTATCAAACTCATCATCTACTTCATCAAGCTCTTCATCTTTCACCCATTGTGTTTTTTCGCCTTCTTTGGATGTTGCAGGTGTGTGAAGGAGCCATTTGAGATTCCGCCTCCAATTGATCAATTCTTTCATGCAAGGGTTCAAGTTCTTGTTGTAGCAATCTTTTCATTTCTCCCATCAAGGCTTCAATTTGTAAGTTTTGTGGATGATTTTCCTCATTGGAATGGTGAGACATTTTTGAAAATCCTACGAGAAAAATCCTCACAAATAATATTCACTCCACTCGCACTCTCGTTATCTCTCTTAAGGTTCTTACGGAACTGAACAATTACCGAGGGAGAGTGACTTTCACAACTAAAACTTATCAAACAATTTTTATGTTCTTAAGTTGTGAAGATGAATACCAAGAAAATATGACAAATCAAAGATAAGAGAACTATGAACATTGAAGATATCAAGAATAAGAATAGGAAACAAATTGAAGAAAAACCAAAGTTAAGAAACAATGAACTAGATGATTAATGGAAATTTAGGCCAAGGTTGGTTGAGAAGAACTTATCGATGAATCTTTTGGCAACCTGGATAACAAAAGAAAATATTAGATCACAACTTTAGGAAATGAAATTTTGTTTCCACTTCTTCTATTTTTTTTTCTTTATTTTATATATAAATATATATTTGGCCAGCACTTTTTTTTTAATATACGGCCAGAATTTTTTTCAAAAATATTTTGGCCTTTTTTTTGATGTAATAAAAATAGAAGTAGATATGAGGAAGTAATTCCTAAAAATTCCAAACTCACTGCTAGGAACCTTGCCAACAAGAAAGTCAAGAATTAGGAAAGGATAAAGATATAAAAAGGAAAACAAGGATATCCAGCCCTTAGAGATGGCTCTGATACCAAATGATGTGATTTCGACCCAGATGATATGATTCACAATCGGAAGGAACGGAAACACTTAGAAGTTGCCCGGGATATGTCTAAGGGAAGCTTAGACTGGATGGTGTAAATCGCAACCCACTACCTATGAAATAGATAGGAACCTTGGTATAACAACGCCACAACCAATTACACCAAAAATTGGTTGATAAGTTGTACGAACGCACAAGTCTCCAAGGAGAACTTGATAAGTTCTAAGTCTTTAAAGAACCAAATGAGATAAACTCACAATTTCTATTGCTCAAAAATTGTTTTCAAAGCAGTGCAAAGATGCCTATTTATAGGCTAAAATAAGTCTTAAAAAAAATTAAATCCTAAATATCCAAGTCTAGAAGAAATAAATATTAATTTGACTTTCTAACTTCTAGACTAGACTTTAACAAGACCAATAAAAATTCTGCATTTTAATCTATGAATTATACATAATTCTAGATGATATGTTGGATGAAATCAAGATATATTGGATTGGTACGTTGACCAAGTGTTGGAATGAGTAGGTTCATGTATCTTGGGTTAGCTTCCAAGACTTCATTAATACTCCTTTGATTGAATTTTTCCAAGACTGAATTTCATCTTTTAATGCTTCAAAATAGATGATTGACCTTGGAATTTGAGGTCTTCAACAATTGACTACGTGAATAATTGTTGGCTGAAATTTGGACCAACTTTGGACTAAAATTGATCTTTGACTTGGATAAGATGCACACTTGATCTTGGACCTTCGCTCCATTGAATTGGATGGAAAGTTGGGGTCAAGTTCGCAACTTTGGTCACAGAGTTCACATCTTCGCTCGCAGAGTTCCCATCTTTGCTCGAAGTTCGGGAAGTCAGCGCTGCAGGTCGGGAAGTCTACACCGCGGATCTTTGAGTCGAAGGTTGGAAAGTCAGGGCCGAGTTCATATCACACTTGGTTGTCCTTTAGAAGTTGAAGGAATTTGTTTACTCATGGTTTGAGTAGAATTTGGACCTTTTTCAACCTTCTTTTGTGTTCTTATCCACTCCATTTGCTTCACCCTTTGTTGTTGATGAAACTTACTAATTTCTGAAGGTGTCAATGGTGCTATTATGAAGGCTTTCCAATCCTTAGTAAGATGATACTTATTAGTCCTCCCGGAATGAATTGCATTGTAATCATTCTCCCAAGGTCGTCCTAATAGTAGGTGAGTAGCCTGCATAGGAACAACATCACAAAGAGCTTGGTCAATAAAATTTCCAATTTTAAAACTTACCAAGGTTTGCTTTGTGACACGGAGTGATCCACTTTGATTCCTTCATTGTAATTTGTAGGGTTTAGAATGCAAGGAATATTTCAGCTTCAATATATCTGCAAGGTAAGTAGAAGCAAGGTTAGTACAAGATCCTCCATCAATAATCAACATATAAATTTGTTCGTTAATTAAACATTTAGAGTGGAAAAGATTTATCCATTGATCCTCGATGTCTTCCTCGGGTGGAGAACTCAAAGGTCTCATTGTAACCCAACATTCTTCAGTTGTTTGATCCTCGTCATGCCCCCAATGTTTATTAACATTACTTGTGGCCACCTTACTCTCACTTTTATAGATCCCATCATCTAAGATAGTCTTGGTTCGAGAGTTTGGACATTGAGAATTCTCATGTTCTCGACCTAAGCACATAAAACATTGGATAGAAGAACTAATGTTAGGACTACTTGAATTGGACGAAAGTTTAGACTTACTTACCTTTGAAGAAGTTTGTGGTATAAACTTCTTCCCATTTGCTGGATTGGATGCTCCCTTTGCGGATGCAACTTGAGCCAATGGTACTTCCATTTTATCCAATTTTTTATAGACTAATTCTAGAGTCAAAGCTATGCTCTTAAAGTACTCCTTTATATCTTTGTCTTGTTCTTTTGGATTTGAGGCCATTTCTGCATAAGCAATATTAGTAATAAAATTTTTCCTACCTCACTTTCCTCTAACCAATTACCCAATGTATGAGACTTTCACCAATGTAAGGCTGAACTCTCTTTTTTATAGTAATGGGGTTGATGAGTAGGATCACTCACACTCAATTACTTTTCTAAGAGTTCTAATAAAAAACAAGCCTTAAAGTCTCACAAAAATAGACAATTCAATCCAAGTAAAAGCAAGAATAAATTATTTAAAGGTTAAGAAGAGAAGACACGAATTAGTTCAAGAATAAAACTCTGAAAACAAGAAGACAAATTTAAGATCAACAAGGGGAAACAAGGAATTGAACAAAATGGTAGCTCTTGGCTGCGAATTGCAAGAAAGGAACAAAACTTAGAATTCCTGGCCGAAAGCTTGATACTAGATGGTTCTTTATGTGCTTGTGATAGAGTAAAATTTGTGAATATGAATTGTCTTGCTCAATATATCAAACCAAATTCAGACAGCAACTCAAGTTCTTGACAAAAACCAATTCCAATAAGGATTTGTCTTTGGCTTTGGCAACAATTCTTCTGCAATTGGTTTCCAAAAATTTCCAGCAGCTAATTCATAACTTAGAACACAATCTTGGAAGTAAACATCAACAATTCAAGGCCTTCTTAATTAAACAATATGCAACCCGAAGGATCTAACACAAAGCAGGCAGAATTCAGTATTCAGGTTTTTGGTTTTTCTGGCCGGTTTTCTTTCACAGGGAGTTGCTAAATTTCGGCTGGGGTTTTTATTACTTTGCAACACACTTTTGGAAACAAATTGGAGCCTTTGTAATCAGAAAATAATCACAAAAAGAACCTGATCACAAATCAAATTGAAGTCAGGCAGAATCAGAACAAAACTGGGGTTTCATCTGTTCTTGATGTTCTATCGGTTTCTCAGACAGAATTGGTGGTTGTTTTCACAATTTTTGCAGCAAAATTTGATAGAAAAGTTCAAGAAGAAAAAGCCTTCTTACTCAGGTAATAATCACAAGAAGATACAAGAACAAAAACTGGACAGAAACTTGAAGAAGGATGTTCGGGTTTTTACTGGATTCTTCAGCTACGGTTTCTAATTTTTCTATAGAAGTTGACTTCACTTTTTGCAGCAGAAATTCAACAAACAAAGTCTCTATCAACAAAAAATATTCACACAAGAAAACAAGAGCACAGAACCAGGATTTTAATGCACGGAAAACAACTGATGGGAACTAAACAGTGACGGGGAATTCTGGGCAGAATTTTGGGACTGAATTTCAACAATTCAAATTGGGATTTTTATGTTGTTTTTCAAGCACGAAATTAAGAAGTGAAACAAGAAGGGAATACAGGTAGAACAAGAACACAGATATACAAAAAAGAAACGCGAAAATCAGAGAAACAAAACACAACACAGGCGATGGAAAAAGGCCGAAAACTGGATAGAATTTCTGGCAGAATTTTTACAATCAGTTGGAGCGTCTTTGTTTGGTTTTTAAACACAGAATTAAGAAGAGAATCATGTAGAGATTGTGGATAGAAACAAGACTTAGATTAAAAACAATAATGTGGAATATTAAAGACAAAAACAGAACACAAAACAGAAACAAGAATATGAACAACTTCAAGGAGCAACCCAAAGGTAGCTCTGATACCAAATTGATATGAATCTTAAACCAAAGGATAAAATTCGAACATATACCAGAGTGCAGGCCCTAGTATCATCCTCTAGGTTAAACTAACTCTTCCTTTAGCAAGACACCAACTCCAAGATTGAAGAAGGACCTTGCTTTTGTCCACTTGACGCCCAAAGGAATTATCTAAACTCAAAGTTGAGAATTGAACTATCCTTGGAACCAACCGGCACACTCAGATTATTGAGGGAAAGAAAATCAATAAAATATCTTAAACATGAACCTAAGAGGCTATCCTCAAAGACCCAAAGCAAGTTCTAAACTAGAACTCAAAGAAAAGCTAAAAAACTCTCAAGTTTGTATTGAATCAAGTCTGTATTTTCTTGGGGCTGAATAGTCTCTATTTATAGATTACAATGTGTAAGAATTAAGAAAGCCATCTCCTAGAAGGATTAGCTTTTTAGGAAACTACTTTAATAAACTATTACTAAAAGAAATACTTACTAAAAGTATCCTAATCTAAGAAAAGGAAATAGAACAAAATAGTTGCCTAAAACTAAAAGTAATCCAAGGCTAATTTGGATTTGTGTGCTGGCCAAACTTGTGTTGCCTTCAAGCCTTGTGGTTTCCAATCTTGAATTGAATTGGGAAGCTTTTTTAAATCTTCTAGCTTTGAATTTGGAAAATTATCTAAACATCATGGATATGGTCTTGGAAGCTTCTAATTTTGTTCATGAAGAAGAAATAATATTGCCTAAAGCTGTATCCAAGTGTGGGTTGGATTAATTAGAGAAGTGAATGGCGGCTGAACTTGTTTTGCTTCTTGCCAAATTAGAACCTTCCAAATTCGAACTTGGATTGTGATGAGAAGTGGCCTAAGGATCTTGATTATACAAGTGAAAATCAACCACACTCGATCCTTTATTATTGATTCTTCATGGATGACTAGAATGACAAATGATGTCTTGGCTTTCGGATCAAGGTGTGGACGTCTCTTTGTAGGCGAATTCTCAACTAAACATCCAACTTGTGCTCTTAGATTTGTCTTTCTTGAATTTGGTTGAGTTGACACGGTTGGATGGTTGATTGTTTCAACCTTAGTTCTCATATTGTCATCACAGACACCAGTAAGTATTAGTTCCAATAAATCACTTGCCCTTTCATTATGTTTTGTGAAAGGGCCTTTAGTCATCTTACCTAATAAACATGATTCACATGTGCCATACAATTTAAAATCGAATGAGTCCAAAAGTCCATTTTTATGGAGTTTGGAAATTTGATTCTTGTTTATGTGGCCTAGACAAAAATGCCAGAGATAAGTCCGATTAAAATTATCTAATTTACTCCTTTTAGTATTTACGTTATAGATAGGCATGTCAACATTTAGGACATATAGTCCATGAACTAGTTGTGCACTACCATAAAAGATTTCATTTAAATAAAAGGAGCAACAATTGTCCTTTATTATAAACGAATATTCAATCTTGTCTAAACAAGAAAAATATTATTCTTAGTAATGGAAGGCACGTAATAACAATTATTGAGTTTTAAAAGAAGCCCTGAGGGCAAGTTCAAGACATAATTCCCTACTGCTAATGCCGCAACCCTTACTCCATTTCCACTCATAGGTTAACTTAGCCTTTTGCTAAAATCCTACTTCTTTTTAGTTCATGCACATTTATACAAATGTGTGAACCACCTCCAGTATCTAATACCTATGATGAAAAATAGATAAATTAACTTCTACAACATGAATACTTGAAGTGGAATTCTCATTCCTCTTCTTCTTTAGATCATCCAGGTAAACTTTGCAGTTTCTCTTCCAATGTCTAGTCTCACCGCAATGGAAGCAGTTCCCTTCCTTAGTTACCTTTCCATTAGTTTGCTGAGGTAAGAATTCCTCTAGGACATACAACTTTTTCTCTTGCTTGAGAACTATCCTCAAGCTCCTGTACCAATCCAGGAAGTTCGTCCCATTCAACTTGTCCTTTTCAAGGATAGATCATAGTGATAGTGTGTTAGTGTTAGTGTTTGATACCATGGTTATCTACAACAGAAATATTCAAAATAAGTATCAAGAATGCAAACATTTAACAGTCTTTTATTAAATGTTACTCCCACTATTTTACTCAAATTAATAGCCCTCAATATTAATTTGGAAAGATTAAGCTAATTAACTTTCTTAGTGGGCCAAGATCCATATTTGACCTAATTTTGAGTTAGCTTTAGCTAATCATCTAAACTTCGGATATTTAGGTAGACAACACTTTGTCAATTGTATCTTATACAATTCTTGGATAGTTGGGTGAACAACTCTTTGTTCTAACTTGTCTAATAAGCCAAGACCCAACTCTATGCCTCTAGGTCTCAATCCTATTAAGTCCACCTAGTTAAGTCAAACCCAGTGATTAGCAATCGGATATTACTATTATTCTATTGCATCTCACTAAGATTAACCATGGCACCTTGCTTTGGCAAGCCTACACATGATTAATCAAAGCCTTTACGAGTGGTAAACATTGGAAGACATCATAGACTTAATATTCGTTTGAGGGATTTGTTAAATACTCACCATTTTGTTTGAACTGGTTATTGTAATTATTAGTCCAATTAATCACATAATTTTCTAACTAATTATTACAATCATAATCACATTATGCATTTAACCAATAAACATACATTGCATGCATCTCATACATGAACAATAAAATAAATGTGACATAGTTATAGCCCAAACTAAGTTGATTCTCTCAAGCCAATGAGAGAACCAAAAGGTCCACCTAAGGGTATCGGCATCTTCTCCAAATGCCTCCTTGGTTCTTCTTGTATTGTCACCAACTCCTTGCCTTTTTGATTCCTAGTCTAGTCCTATCTCTAATCTAACTATTACATCTTTAGAGAAACCTAGAGTTACATTCGAGGGAAGTTAGATGAGAAAATAATTTACAACCAGAAAATAGAGCAAGGCATGACACACATGTCATATTTAAAACCAATACAAAAATTATCCAATCACATTGGGCTTAGGGCTATAACTATGCACAATGCTCAAATATCACATAATGTGCATGTCACATATAATTGTCATTCATATTTAACAATGAAATATATTAATCTAATTAATTTATGACAATTATTATTAAATCAAATTTTAGGGTTTCGAATAATATCCTATGCATGGAAGAATCGGGGTCAAGATACATTTTTCGACCATCTTATGAAATATCACATATATCATCAAGAATTAGTGAATAATAGATCATATATATTTTTGGTTCAACATAATATATCTTATATATTGATACCATGTGGCCAAAACTTTTGATCATAAAATTTGTGAATAATATATCATATATATTTTAGGCCTCAATTTGATATATCACATATATCCTTTCGGCCAAACACAAAATTTTTAAACACAAGTACAATTCGGCCACATCATAGAATATCACATACCTCTATTCGGCGAACCCTGATCAGGAGTAATTTATGAAAATTATATCTCATATATATTTTTAGCCACAACATGAAATATCACATATTCCATTTGGCCAACCTTTGATCATAATTAATGATTTTGAGTATCAACTTAAAATTTAAAAATAATTATATACCACATATATAATTTGACCCTCAATGTAACTTAACATATATTATTTGCTTCAGTGAAACTAGAAAGTAAAAAAAAAAACTTTTATAAAATTCGAAGCTTTGCCAAGAACATAGAAAACTGAAACTAGGTTAAAACCAACAATCTGAAACAGCCCATTTTCAAAAAATCATAATTTACCAAAATTTAGGAAATTTTAACCAGAAAAATTATCCAAAATCCGAACCATCCAGAAATTCATAAAATCCAAACCAGCCAAAGTTTCAGAGAATTTGAACCAGATAAAATTCAGAAAAACCGAAGCATCCAAAATTTCAGAAAATTTGAAGCTTCCAAACCAGAACAATTATATATATTTATATATATAATTTGCTCTTAATATTACGTATTTATCACATATTAGTTTTGGATTAAATAATTAAAAAACAACTGAAACCAAATTGGCCATAAAAGTTGAAAATCCCAAAACCTAGCCTAAAGCTATAAAAACCAAAACCAAAGCAGCCATCATATGTTTTTCAGGATTTAATACTTCATGATTTAGTACAAATTATGTATCACATATATAATTTTGGCTTCAACATGATTCAACACGTATAATTTTGAGATTTAATAAAAAAATTAAAACCGAAAGGCCCCTAAAAGATGAAAAACCTGAGCTAGGTTAGGAAAATCCAGAAAAGCTGAATCTTGGTTCTTCCATGCATATTCATATATATATCATATGTATATATCTTACATTTTTCAAGTCCAGAAATAAAACATTAAAGCATACCCTAAATTAATTTAATAAACCCAAACATATCATATATGTTTAATGAACAACTTCACAAATTCAGATTTAATGAATAACTTCACATAATCCAAATTTTCAGCATGCTTACTCATAAACAATTTAAGAAAACAAACATGTTTTCACATAAAACCAATTTGAGCCTTCATAAGTGGCTCTAATACCACTATAGGAAATCAAATATGGCACACAGTGGAAATTTAAAATTTTTGATTTCCTCTAAGGATCCTTACGAAGTGATTTCAAACTGGTCGTGAAGAGTTTTACCTTTATAGGTAGCGGTTGAACTTTCTTTTTAAGACTTTTGCTTGTCAAATTACAGCAACACTCAGTAGTGCCTTGCCTCTACAGTATCCACATGATCATCTCCAAGTTCCAATTTAATAGTAACACAATTAACCCAAGAAAAGAAGCAGCAAAACCTAATGGTGCTAGCCAACAGTTTCTGCCTTCGGTTTTTCTAGATTTGAAGCTTCTCAAGCTTCGGTTTTTTCTTGCTTCTTTAACAAGAAAGTAGCTGCTATTTTTCTCTGAAGAAAAGCTAAAGTGCTGCTTAATGTGTTTTTGAAAAGAACTGCTATTTTTTCACAAGAAAAAGCTAAAAGGAGTTTTTCCAGAACAACAAGCAAGGATTGGTTTTCAGTTTTTCTTTTACTGCAGAATTTTTTTTCACAAGAAAAATTAATTTCATGGCTGTTTGATGCAGAAAAATTAATGTGTTATTTCCACTCATGTTAGGGTTGGCTATTGCTGAAAATATATGTCCAAATATATAGAAATAGATTAGGGTAAAATTTCTTCTAAAGAGTTTTACTTGAACTCCAAGTTCTAATATATTTTTGCAACTTTCTAAATTTCAGCTTTCTAAATTTTATTGGCTGCCAAAACAAGAATCCCTTTCTTTTTTTGCTTTCTAATTTTTGGCTCTCTTCATAAATTAATAAATCTAAAAATGTTTCAGATTTATTAACACAAAACCAAAACTATTTAGAATTCAAAACCAAATACCGATTTAAACTGGCAACTTAATAGAGTCCTATTCCCAATAGGATTATTAAATTAACTAAAATTCATCACATGAATTTTACACTTCTTTTGGATACGATCTAAGTGTGTGACCCAATAGCTTCTTATAACATTGGCAATGACATAAAATTTATTTTATACCATAAGCATTGAGTGGTGCCTAGCAACACATCAATGCTACCCGAGTTATAAGAATGTTAGTAATTCGGCATTACTTTATTGTGATAGATGTTATTATGTAATTCAATCCCTTTGACCTAAATATCTTGATTGAACACAAGCCATGGAGCGTGTCACACTTGCATAGTTCAATCTTTGTATTTCTTGATTCCCAAGTTAGACGCATCAAAGCAAATGAGCTCGATATCACATATCGACTCATTTGAGCATGGCCATGCATTTTATGGTCTCACTTGATCAAGGGGCCCAAAGATATCACTCCTATTATATAGCAGGGGCAAATCCTATCTTGATCACTCAACATCCCATTACATGATTCATTAAATATTCAATTACCACTTTTATGGTTCACCTTATTACTAGTAACATTTAGTAGCATCAAATCATGCAACATCTCATGTTGGGATCTCTAGTGACCTCAAGTCTAAGAATCACTTACACAATTATCACTATGAGAAATGATTATGACACTTCATATAATAACCCATGTAGCATTTTTCGTGGTGGGTCGATCTAGTACATAGTTCTCTAACGTGTACCTATGTGTTAACTTGATATGCCATATCATAACACATTTCATTAGTCACTACACATACTAGTTTTAGTGCATTATCATTTTCCCATTTAATGATAATACTTGACTAGGGATAATTTTAGAATAATTAAATTCCTGGGACATTATTATATTTATTCATAAAGCGCAAATATGGAAATAAACATAATAATCATTGTCATTAATTATAAACATTATGATACATTATATGCCTAAACCATCATCACATGATTGGTTCTTAGCACATAATCCAATACGAATCTCCACAGACCCCCGGTCCCGTTGCTTGCGGTGTTACATAAAAGACCTCGACATATTTGGTGTGCTTTCCACAATGACCATGGATATAACACTGAGGGTTGTGAAGATCTCAAAAAGGTGATAGAAGAGTGCATTCGCAATAGAATGCTAGGCCAGTATATCCAAAGGTAGCATTCAGGGACGCAACCCTGGTTTGGAGGTCGGGGAGGTGGTTACCATTCTGGAAGATGAGATGGAAAACAAGGTGGTCGAGGTCCACCTTCACATCAGGTAGACTATCGTCAAAAGTGTGATCTTCCTATGAATTAGCCATACTAGTAATACCAAAACAACCCTCCACAATAGTTAACACCTTAGCCTTCACATAATGATAATCATAATGTAACTAGTGTAATCCATGCCATATTCGGTGTTTACTCGGAGGGTCAATCACAGTCTGCGATCAAAGCCAATGCAAGAAAGATTCCCTCGCAAGAGCCAGTCAACAAACACTTTAAACCCTTTGAAATCATCTTCTTTTCAAAAGAAGATGCGATTCGCACCATTAACCTGCACAATGATGCTTTGGTTATTAAAGCCATAGTGGCGATTAAGGAGGTGCATCGAGTCTATGTTGATGATGATAGTGTGGTCGATGCCTTATATAATGATTGTTTTTGCAAGTTGTGGATCGATTTTGTAGCATTAAAGCCATCTAGTATGCCTCTAGTAACCTTTGCTCATGAGGTTGTTCATCCAGTGGGTATCATTACACTTGCAGTAACAATGGGAGAATACCCCAGGGATAAAACTATAATGACAGACTTTTACGTCGTTGATGCCCCGTCACCCTTCAATGCAATCATTGGCAGGTCATGGATGGACAAGTCTAAGGCCATTTAGTCATTTTACAATTTGGTCATGAAATTTCCTATTGAACACAAAGTGGCATCATTACAAAGGGATCAGTATGTAGCAAGAGAATACATGTGTATTGCAATTAAAGGTAAAGACACTTTGACGAGGGCGTACATGCCATCCAAACTCCAGAAGTGTTACAAGTCAACTCCAAGGTGTCATCTCTAAAGACAATGAACAAGGGAAAAAAATATACTGCTTCTCTCTAGGAGGTCTAAGGTCACACCTCGGAGACACCAAGATGCCGGGAACTTTGAGGTCACACCTCGAAGACCCCTAGATGCCCAAGGCTTAGAAGCCAATTTGCACAAGAGTGGAAATCACTGATGAAGTACAGGAAGTCATGGTAGACGACGACTACCCAGACAGGGTGGTTAAGGTTGGAGCTTCATTGCCAAGCCCAATCAAGAACCACGTTATTCATCTCCTACGCCTATACAAAGAAGTTTTTGCGTGGGGCCCAGAGGATATGCCTAGGATTTCGCCATCTATTATGACTCACAAATTCAACATCGATCCTAGGGTTAAACCTGTACATCAAAGGAAAAGATCGTTGGCTCCAAACAGAAACTTGGTGGTCAATGAAGAAGTGAAATAACTACTTCAATATGATATTATCAAAGATGTATTCTATCCCACTTGGTTGTCCAATCCAGTATTGGTCAAGAAACCTGATGATAGTTGGCAGATGTGCATTGATTATATGGATCTCAACAAATACTACTCGAAAGACCATTATCCTTTACCAGTGATCGATTAGAAGGTCGAAGCCATTTTGGGATACAAGGTACTTATGTTTCTAGACGCCTACAAAGGCTACCATCAAATCCTGGTGGTGAAGAAGATGCCCAAAAAACTACTTTCGTCACAGAAATGGGTGTTTTCTGCTACACAAAAATGCCTTTTGGGTTGAAGAATACAGGAGCCACTTACCAGCGCTTGGTAAATCAAGTGTTTGCAAATCAAATTGGTAGGAAATTGGAGGTATATGTGGATGACATGGTGATAAAAAAAAAAAAAAAAAAGAGAGAAAGTGCACCTAGAGATCTAGAAGAAACCCTACAAACTATGATTAAGGTAGGAATGTCTGAACCCCAAAAAGTGCACTTTTGGGGTAAGATCCAGAAAGTTTTTAGGATTCATGGTCTCTAGGAAAGGAATCGAAGCCAACCCATACAAAATAAAAGCCAATGTAGAAATGAAACCTCCTCGAACTTTTAAAAAAGTCCAGAAGCTAACTGGTTTGTTGGCAGCTTTGAAAAGATTCTTGTCGCGATCCGTAGACCAGCATCTACTGTTCTTTTAGACCTTAAAGTAAGCCAAGAACTTCAAATGGAACGAAGATTGCCAAAAAGCTTTTGAGGAGTTAAAAAGACACTTGGCAAGCCTACCAGCACTTACGGTACCTATACCGGGAGAGGTCTTATATCTGTACCTAGGGTCCTCAGATAATGCTGTTAGCGCAATGCTCATCCATAACGTGTCCAAACACCAGTCTACTACGTTAGTTGCGCTTTTCAAGGAGCTGAGACGAGATATCTCCCTTAGAGAAAATAGTGTTGGCCTTAATTCATGTAGCTCAACAGTTTAGACCCTACTTTCAAGCTCACCCCATATGTGTTCTCATCGACCAACCCATTAAACAGATACTCTTCAAGCCAGAAGCTTTTAGAAGGCTGACAAAATGGGCTATAGAATTGGGGGAGCACGATATCCAGTACCAGCCTCGAACAACAATAAAAGCTCAAGCCCTCGTAGATTTCATAGCAGAAATGCCTACAGTAGAGACCTCAGAGGGTAGCCCTTCAACATTACTTACTCCAACAAAGAAACAAGTATAGGATGCAAAGGTCTAGACCTTATACGTTGCTGGTTCCTCCAGCGAAGATGGTAGTGGAGCAGGACTCTTAATGCACAATTCCGAAAGCGCCGAGATCACCTATGGTTTATGCTTTGATTTTAAAGCTACGAATAATAAAGCTAAATAGAAAGCCTTAATCACAAGACTAAAGCTAGCTCAAAGGATGAAAGCAAAAGAAGTATGCACTTACAAGGATTCTCAAATAGTTGTCAATCAAGTACAAGATTTAAATGAGGAAATATCTTGATAAGGTACGCCATCTCAGTCATTCTTTCGATAGCTTCAAGATTGTACAAATCCCGAGGTCCAAAAATAAGAAGGCAGACGCCCTAAGCTAGTTGGCATCCTTCGCCTTCTCTCATCTCAACAAAAAAGTCTTGGTAGAAATACTCCTTTGCATAAGTATTGACGAAAAGGCCACCATGACTATTAAGGAGGCGGAAGATAATTGGATGACTCCTTTATGAAAGTATTTACGAAATGGGGAATTGCCTAATGACAAAAATGAGGCAAGAAAATTGAATCTAAAGGCGCCTCACTATGTCATACAAGACGGCGTCCTTTATAAATAATCTTATATTTTGGGACCTTTCCCAAAGCTCCAAGACGTGTGAAGTTTTTAATAGTTGCAATCGACTATTTCACTAAGTAGATAGAAGGTGAGCCTTTGGCTACTATCACTGGAAAAAACATCTTGAAGTTTGTAGGAACAAAATAGTTTGTAGATTTTGTATCCCCCACATGATTATTTCAAACAATGTGAAACAGCTTGCTGATGTTCCTTTTCGCTCCTGGTGCAAAGAGCTTTAGATTAGACAAAAATTCACCTTCGTTGCGCATCCTCAAGCCAATAGATAGGTCTAAGTCACAAATTGCACTATATTGCAAGGACTAAGGACTCAGCTAGACAAAGCAAAAAGGGATTGGGTAGAAAATTTCCCTAATGTCTTATGGGCGTATCGTACCACACCTCGAACCGCAACAGAGGAAACCTCTTATAACTTGATGTATGGTTCGGAGGTTGTAATCCCAACGGAGATTGGAGTTCCCAATCCCAGAGTTGTAACCTTCAATGCTGAAAGCTAATGAAAATGAGATACGGTTGAATTTGGACTTGTTAGAAGAACACCAAGACTTGGCCTCAATTAAAGAGGCACAATACACACAAGACATGGTGAAATACTACAATGAGTGAGTGAAAGTCAATGAATTTGCTCTAGGAGACTTAGTCTTGCGCAAAAATGAGGCAGGCCGAGCCCAAAAACTCGGCAAATTAGAAGCCAACTGGGAAGGTTCTTACAAAATCATTGATGCATTGAGATTCGGAAGTTACCGCTTGGCCATAATAGAGGAGAACTTATTGCCTCAAGTTTGGCACGTTAGAAATTTAAAACGTTTTTATGTTTAATATTTCATTTCATGAATAAAATGCTGCTTACACATTTAATATTTTTAAATCGAGTGGAGGAATATTTACTTCCCAGAACTCGGTTCAGGGTGGTGAAACTGTCTTGCTAAAATTTTAAGTTGAGGAAATCACATGCAACATCGGTTTAGTTAAGTTTAGCTACGAACTCCATAACATGCTAAAAGGGTGAGAGGAATATAAACATCCACGAGGGTGTTAAAGTAGAACACCCTAAGGGGTGGGGATCTTAGATTCTCAAAGGCTCAAACATCCTAAGAGGTGGGGATCTCAGATCCCTCAAAGTTCCAAAACTTTAAAATTTAATTATTTTATTAAATAAATAAAATACAAAATGAAAGGGTTTATAGCTTTTCTTTTCCCTTTCTTTTCTACTCTTCATACTTAACCTTATCTTAAAGGTACTTGCTAAAGGCTGCCTCTTTCTCCCTATATGCAGTAGTGCCTTCTTGACCTTGTTGGGCCATGAGCTCCAACTCCTCCATTATCACATCTACAGGATCTTTGTCTAAAAGTGCCACCTTTAGGCCCACCTCCTTTAGATGAGTCTCCATATCAGCAATCTTTGATCTCCATGTCTTGCATTCAAATTGCAATTCGAAGATTTGCAGCTTATAGGGGCCGAACGCACCTTGGAGACCTTGAACCTCTAAACGCTTCTCATCAAGCTTGCCAGTTAGGGCACGGATCACTTCATCCATACACTTAAGTTTAGAGATAACACCTTCAATCTTAGCTAAAAGTTTAGCAATCCTTTCCTTATTTTTCTCATTCTCTAAAAATATTGACTTCTCCTTATGGGTCAAATCCAATGTGACCTGCTGTTGCTGAACCCTATCTTCATCAAGACATCGGTTTTGATACTCCAAGTAGGCAATCTAACCCTAGAGGTCTTTGTTCTCCTATCATAACTTAGAAATGATATCTTGAAGCTCAGCATTCTTAGCTTCAAGCATGTTAACTTTATCATGCAAGTTGGCAATAACAACCTTTGATGATAATGAATTACCCTGATACAATAAAAATTGAATAAAAATCAGTATTTTACCCACTAGATGATGTGAACTCGGCTCTTACTTCCCGACATTCAGCTCAAAGATGTGAACTTAGAGTCAAAGTAGTAGACTTTACTCAAAGATGTGAGCTAAGAGCCAAAGATGCAAACTTGGCGGCTCAAAGATGTGAACTCGGAGCCAAAGATGTGAACTCTACAGCCAGAGATACAAACTCGGCCTCAAGTTCCCATCCAATTCAATAGAGTGAAGGCCCAAGTTCAAGAGTGCATTTGATTCAGATCAAATATCAATTTTGGTCCTAAAATTGGTCCAAATTCCAGCCTATCAATTATTAAAGTAGCCAAGTGTTGAAGACTTCAAATTCAATGGTCAATCACCCATTTTGAGGCATTGAAGGAAGAAAAGTCATGGCTGAAATTCAGTCAAAGGAAGTAATTAATGAAGTCTTGGAAGCTAGCTCAAGATGCATGAATCGACTTATTCCAACACTTGATCAACATACCATTCCAATGTGCCTTTTATTTAGCCAATAAAACATATAGAATGGTGCATAATTAATATATTAAAATTCAGAATTTTATTAGTCTTGTCAAAAACTAGTCTAGAAGTTAGAAAGTCCAAAATTTATATTTATTTTCTAGTTTCTAGACAAGGATATTTAGGATATTTTTAAGACTTTTGTAATCCTATATATAGGCATCTTTTATTGTTTTGAAAGAAGCTTTGAGTGAATGAAATTGTGAGTTTATCTCATCTTTGGGTTCTTTGAGAACTCTAGAACTTATCAAGTTTTCTTCGGAAACTTGTGGCTTTCAAACGAACTTATCAAGTTGTGGCTTTCTGCGAACTTATCAACTTGTGGTCGAACTAAACTTATCAACCAATTTTAGTGTAGTTGGTTGTGGCATTTTTATACCAAGGTTCCTATCTCTTTATAAATAGTGGATTGCGGTTCACACCAATCCAAATTAGCATCCCTTGACATATCTTGGGAAACCTTCTAAGTGTTCCCAGTCATTCGGATTTGGATTCACATCATTTGGTATCAAAGCCATTTCTAAGGGTTGCATATCCTTTGTTTTCCTTTTGTATTTTATCCTTCTTATTCTTGACTTTTTTGAAAATCAAGATTCACATTTTTGTTAGCCGGTTTGTCATAGGTTGGCAAGGTTCCTAGCAGTGGGTTTTGATTTTATAATTCACGATTCACATTTTTGTTAACGGGTTTTGTCATAGGTTGGCAAGGTTCCTAGCAGTGGGTTTGGAATTTAAGAAGTCACCTTCTCATCTCCACTTTTTTTTTTTTTAACTTTATTCATTGAAGAAAAAAAAGGAAAAGCGACCAAACAAAAAAATTAAAAAAAAGTACTGGCTGAATATTAAAAAAGAAGAAGAAGAAGAAGAACTGGACATAACAAAAAATTCCATTTCTTGAAGTTGTGATTTCTTTGAAATCTAATATCCTTTTTCTCTTGTTATCTAGGTTGCCAAAAGATTCATCAACACAGTTCTTCTCAATCAACCTTGGATAAAATTCTATTGTTCATTTAGTTCATTGTTCTTTTCATCTATCTTTCAAGTTGTCATTTCTTCTTATTCCTTGTTATATTCAATTTCACAACTTAAAAGAACACAAAAACTGTTTGATAAGTTTTAGTTGTGAAAGTCACACCCTCACTTGACAAATGTTCGAGTTCAATAAGAACCATAAGAGGGGTAGCAAGTTTAAACCTCATTTGTGAGAAATTTTAGTGTGAGTGGAGTGATTATTATTTGTGAGGATTTTCTTGCAGGATTTCCAAAATGTCTCACCATTCCAATGAGGGGAATCATGAACAAAACTTACAAATTGAAGACTTGAGGGGAGAAATGAGGAGATTGTTACGACAAGAGATTGAACCCTTGCATGGAAGAATTGATCATATGGAGGTGAAATTTCCAATGGCTCATTCACACACCTCCAATAACATCCAAAGAAGATGTAGAACACAAAGGGTGGAAGATGAAGAGTTTGATGAAGATGATGAGAAGTTACTAGTTCATGGTGCATTGTTTGTCATAAGGTGAATCCTTAATATGCAAGTCAAGGATGACGACGAGGCACAAAGAGAGAACCTTTTCCACACAAAATGCTATGTTAATTGGAAGGTATTTAGTGTTATAATTGATGGTGCAAGTTGTACTAATGTGGCTAGTGTCTCTATGGTTGAAAAGTTAGGATTGTCTACAACAAAGCACCCAAAGCCATACAAGCTCCAATGGCTTAATGATTCTGGAGAAGTTAGTGTTTCCAAGCAAGTAAAGGTGCCATTTCACATTGGGAAATATGAAGATGAGGTGATTTGTGATGTGGTTCCTATGCAAGCAACCCATTTGTTGTTAAGAAGGCCATGGCAGTATGATTGAAGAGTTAATCACGATGGTTTTACAAACAAATACTCTTTTGTTCATAATCAAAGAAAAGTAACTCTTGTACCTATGTTCCTAGTCAAATTTATGACGATCAAGTGAGGTTACAAGAAGATGCAAAAAAAGAAAGTGAGCAAAAGAAAGAGAGTGAGAAAAAAGAAAATGAAGAGAGTTTGAGTGAAAAGAAAGAGTTGAGTGAAAAAAGGAGTGAAAAGAAAAAGAGCAAAAATGAGAGAAAAGAAGCACTTATCTTGAGTGAAAAAGAAGAAATATTTTGTGTATTTGCAAAAAAAAGTGAGATCAAGGGTGCTCTAAATTCTCAATCACTTTTTGTGCCTGTTTTGTATAAGGAAGCTCATTTGACTAGTAATGAATTGGTCGGTGAATTACTGAGCAACATTGTTTCTATTTTGTAGGAATTTGAAGATGTGTTTCCCGAAGAAGTTCCAAAAGGATTACCACCACTTCGTGGTATTGAGCATCAAATCGACTTTGCTCCAAGAGCATCAACTTCAAACAAACCTACCTATAGAACAAGTCCCGAAGAGATGAAAGAGTTTCAAAGGCAAGTTGAAGACTTGTTGGACAAAGGATGGGTTCGGGAAAGCATGAGTCCATGTGCTATACCAGTTCTGTTGGTGCCAAAGAAAGATGGATCGTGGAGGATGTGTATAGATTGTCGTGCTGTGAACAACATAACGATAAAGTATTGCCATCCTATTCCTCGATTAGATGATTTGCTTGATGAGTTATATGGAGCAATTATCTTTTCCAAAATTGATTTCAAAAGTGGTTACCATCAAATTAGAATAAAAAGGGTGATGAAAGGAAAATTGCTTTTAAAACAAAACATGGTTTGTATGAATGGTTAGTGATGCCTTTTGGTCTAACTAACAATCCTAGCACTTTCATGCGCTTAATGAATCATTTTTTGTGTGAATTCCTTGGCAAGTTTGTTGTTATTTATTTCGATGACATCTTACTATATTCAAGAAGTTTGAATGACCATCTTGAACATCTAACGCGTGTTTTAAGTGTGCTCAGAAAGAAGAAACTTTATGCCAATTTGAAGAAGTGTACCTTTTGTACTAATGAGGTTAATTTTCTTGGTTACATTGTAAGTGCCAATGGTATTTTAGTTGATATGGAAAAGGTGAAAGCAATTCAAGAATGGCGAACTCCCAAAAGTGTTAGTGAAGTGCGAAGTTTTCATGGACTCGCAAGCTTTTATAGGAGATTTGTAAAGAACTTTAGCACTTTGGCTACACCTTTGACTGAGGTCATCAAGAAGAATGTGGGATTCAAATGGGATGAAAAGCAAGAGCAAGCTTTTCAAAAGCTTAAATTTCATTTAACTAATGCTCTTTTGCTTTCTTTACCTAATTTTGACAAAACATTTGCAGTTGAATATGATTCTTCAGGTATTGGAATAGGCACTGTCTTGATGCAAGAAGGAAGACCCGTAGCATACTTTAGCGAGAAGCTAAGTGGGGCAACTCTGAACTATCTTACCTATGACAAAGAGTTGTATGCCTTGGTTTGAGCTTTGAAGACATGGTAGTACTACTTATGGGTTAAAGAGTTTGTGATCCACACTGATCATGAATCATTGAAGTTTTTGAAAGGCTAACATAAGCTCAACAAAAGGCATGCAAGATGGATGGAGTTCATTGAGACATTTCCATATGTCATTTGGTATAAGAAAGGTAAAGAGAATGTTGTAGATGATGTACTCTCTAGGAGGTATGCCTTACTTTCTTCTCTTGAAACTAAGATACTTGGCTTTGAACAAATAAAAGAGTTGTATCATGATGGTATTGATTTTGGTCAATGTTCCAAACTTGTGAAAAAGGTTCTTTTCAGAAGTTCTTTAAGCAGGATGGATTTTTATTTAAAGAGTCAAAGCTTTGCATTCCTAACTCTTCTTTGCGTGAATGGTTAGTTAGTGAGGCACATGGTGGAGGCCTTATGGGACACTTTGGTATAGCTAAGACTTTGGCAATTTTACAAGAGCATTTCTTTTGGCCAAAAATGAAAAGTAATGTTGTGAAAATTTGTGAAAATTGCATCATTTGCAAAAAGGCTAAATCAAAGGTCCAACTTCATGGCTTATACACAACTTTGCCAATTCCAAAAGAGCTATGGGTTGATCTTTCAGTGGATTTTGTTTTGGGTTTGCTGAAAACTAAACATGGAAAAGATTCAATTTTTATGATTGTTGATAGGTTTTCAAAAATGGCTCATTTCATTGCATGCAACAAAATGAATGATGCATCACACATTGCCGATTTATTCTTTAAAGAAATTGTTCGTTTGCATGACATGCCAAGAACTATTGTGTCTGATCGAGACACCAAATTTTTGAGTTATTTCTGGAAAACGTTGTGGGGAAAATTGGGTTCTACTACTTGTTATCCTCAGACCGATGGCCAAACTAAAGTTGTTAATCATACTTTATCCACTTTGTTGAGGTCGATCATTGGTAAGAACATTAAGACTTGGGATGTTTGTTTACCTTATGTTGAATTTGCATACAATAGAAATGTTCATTCTGCCACTAAATTTTCTCCTTTTCAGATTATTTATGGTTTTAATCCATTATCTCCAATGGATCTAACACATTTGCCTGTGAGTGAGAGATTGAATTTAGATGGCAAAAAAAAGGCTGAATTTGTAAAGCAAATCCATGAGAAGGCAAGATTCAACATTGAGGAGAAGACGCAAAGATATGAACAACAAGCTAACAAGGAGCCTCATAAGCTCATCTTTGAACTGGGAGATTGGGTTTGGTCGCATTTGAGGAAAAAAAGGTTCCCAACACAAAGAAAATGAAAGTTGCAACCAAGAGTAGATGGACCTTTTCAAGTTTTAGAGCGCATCCATGACAATGCCTACAAACTTAATTTACCGAGTGAGTACGATGTTCATAATGTCTTCAATATTTTTGATTTAAGTCCCTATCATGCAGGTGCTGAAGATTTGAGGACAAATCCTTCTCAAGAGAAAGGGAATGATGTGAACTCGGCTTTGACTTCTTGACATTCGGCTCAAAAATGTGAACTCAGAGTTAAAGTTGTGGACTCGACTCAAATACTTGAACTCAGAGCCAAAGATGCAAACTTGGTGGCTCAAAGATGTGAACTCTGCGGCCAGAGATGCGAACTCGGCCCCAAGTTCCCATCCTATTCAATAGAGCAAAGGCCCAAGTTGAAGAGTGCATTGATTCAGATCAAAGATCAATTTTGGTTCCAAAATTGGTCCAAATTCTAGCCTATCAATTATTAAAGTAATCAAGCATTGAAGACTTCAAATTCAATGGTCAATCATCCATTTTGAGGCATTGGAGGACGAAAAGTCATGGCTGAAAATTCAGTTAAAGGAAGTAACTAATGAAGTCTTGGAAGCTAGCTCAAGATGCATGAATCTACTTATTCCAACACTTGGTCAACATACCATTCCAATGTGCCTTTTATTTAGCCAATAAAACATCTAGAATGGTGCATAATTAATATATTAAAATGCAGAATTTTATTAGCCTTGTCAAAAGACTAGTCTAGAAGTTAGAAAGTCCAAATTTATATTTATTTTTCTAGTTTCTAGACAAGGATATTTAGGATATTTTTAAGACTTTTGTAAGCCTATAAATAGGCATCTTTGTATTATTTTGAAACAAGCTTTGAGTGAATGAAATTGTGAGTTTATCTCATCTTTGGGTTCTTTGAGAACTCTGGAACTTATCAAGTTTTATTCGGAAACTTGTAGCATTCAAACGAACTTGTCAAGTTGTGGTGTTCTATGAACTTATCAACTTGTGGTGTTCAAACTAAACTTATCAACTATAGTTGGTTGTGGCATTTTTATACCAAGCTTCCTACATTTTTATAGGTAACGGGTCGCAGTTTACACCAATCCAAGCTAATGTCCCTTATACATATTTTGAGCAACTTTCTAAGTGTTCTCAGTCCTTCGGATTGGAATCACATCACTATGGGTAACCAAATTCATTATCCTTAGAATCATTTAATAAAAAAGAAATAAAGAAGGCCTAGGAGCTAGCCTCATCCTGGTTTCCTTCACCTTGTGTCGAGGTTCCTGCCTTATCCTGTCCCTTTGGAAGCCCAACCTCTATGGTGCGAAGGTTAGGGTCTTTGTCTACATCACAAACTTCCAGCTTCTTCAAGGTCAGGGGTGAGCCGTGAGATGCCAAGTGTTGCAATAGCTTGAAAGAGCTATTGAACCCATTCATAGTGTCCTCAGACACCTTATCAATCATTACCGTGGCCTTGGGGTTATAACCGGGCATCTCCTCCAATAGCAGGGTGGGGAACTTTTTTTGGATTTCTACAACCACTTCATGCCTCCTTATATCTTTTGCAACCTTGGAAAAATTCGCTACAAATTCACCAAAATCTTGGGTTCGAAAAATCTTCTTCACCAACATCTTGGCAAATTCTCTTTGGTTAATAGCTATGCGTGCCAGTGCCTCTACCTCCTTTTCACTTAGTTGATGAAAGAGAAAGGACACCTCCTCCTTCAACTTCCTTGATAGCTCCAACGTATTAGATGCCTCAACCTGCAAATTTTTCCTTGCCTCAAGAGTGACTGCTTTGGTCTCTCTAAGCTAAGCAACCTCAGCCTGCAGTTTAGAGATCTCAGTGGCCTGATCACTTGCCTTGAGGACAAATTCACCCCATGAAGCCAACGCCTGCATTACTATTCAACCACTCATTACAATACTTTCAGATACATATCTTAAATAAAAAAAAAATAAAAATAATAATAATAACCATATAGTAGAGAAGAGATAAGAAACATTCTACCCATGGAACCAAGTAGCCAAAATCATTTTGCAGGTCTGCTATTGGCATCTCAAACTACCTCATTTGATAGTTGTCCAAACCTTCAAACCTAAGCACTTCATTCTCTCTAGGCTTGGAGAAATACAACACTATCTCAAAGGCCACCTCCTTGGCCTCTTCCTCACTCGTTGTCTTCTTCTTGGTAGGTATCTTCATCCTTTTTCTTTTGGCCAGAGTTAGAGCTCGGCCTCTCCTCGACCTTCCTTTTTTAAGGCTCTCCCTTCACAACTTGCTTCACAAAAATGACATCATTAGCGCTTGACTGCACCTCCTTTGCTGGTTCATCCTTAATAAAGCTACTAAACTTCACCACTACAAAACAAAACATATATATATAATATTAACAATTACAACAGCAACGAAAATTCACTACAACGTACAAACACCCTACCCTTAGACTCATATTTTCTAGTGGATTGCAATATCAAAGATCTAGTTTTGGCAATGGCAGGACTCAATTTATACTTCACTAGTTCTTCCTTTGTGTAACTACCAATCCTTTCGTTACGCAGTTCTATGTAAGAACGGCCATGGGGGTTTTACCTTTTTTGATTTGGATATGCATCATTTGCATCTCTATAGAACCATCCCGTCTTTAGCCTATAAGCCTCAGATTTAATAAAGAAAAATCTTCTTTTCCACTCATGGTGGGCTAAAGGCCTCACAACCTTGCTCTTGGATCTTGAAAAAAATGCAAAATACCCCATGAATTTTGCAATTTTTTCATGTAGTAAAAATATCTAAACAGATCTACGGAGCTCTTAACCTTCGCTTCTCGACACAAAACCTCAAATCCTATAATTGTCCTCATAGAGTTGGGTGCTAGTTGGGCTAACGCTATACCATAATAACTTAAAATATCAATTACCAGTTGGCAAACAGGAAACCTTATGTCTGCTTTTAAGTGTTCCTCATATACGACAGTATACCCCACTAGAGGGTTACATGCCCTAGCTTTCACACCAATAGCCCTGCCGCCATATTCTTTTGGAATATGGTACCTCTTTCTAAGTTTCTAAGTTTTCTAACATTAGCCTCTTTAAAAACTAATAACAGAGACTCAGCAGTGGGCACGAATTTAGAGGATTACCCCACTATCGGGGCTGTAACAAATTCCTCTAGTTCTTTCGAAGAACTTACTACCTCATCACCAGAAACACTACCTCTTTCCTTTGAACTCAAAACAACCAGAATCCTTTTTCCCCTAGTAACTCTCCTCCTACTTGACTCAACCATCCTAACAATAGAAGCATTTCTTTGATCAGACCAGCCAAGTGCACTACCCTCCTCATCGGCCAGGGAAATAGTATTTTCTTCCCCATGGGAAGATCCAGAAGACATAGAGTAAGATGAAGTCATAATTAATTTTTCTTAGAGTGACTTCTGTAAACGATGGAAAACTCTCGTTGTGTAAATCTTGCAAACTCACCGGGAACTCGTCAGACACCCCAACTCTTCATTGGTACAAAGACCCACAAAGAAAGCTTTGAACTTTTTGGATACAAAAAGACTATGAAAATTATAGATGAGAAGATCTAAGGTAAAAAGCCCCGATCTTTTATGTCAAACCCTATGACTTCTGTGTGAAACTCCACAAAATCTTCTAAGGCCCCACAACATTAAATGTTGTGCCTTTACAAGATAAACATTAATCGCTCACATGACCCTTGATAAGTTTTAACTGGCAAAAAATACTATGAGATAATCATTACCCCTCATTCTCTACCCGAACCATCTACTCTTGACAAGACCTTAGCTTGACATTATCAAGCTAAGGTCTAGGGGGCTCATGATGTATATGGATCCGGTTCCTAATGTTCCATCTCAGATTGAAGGCTAAAATCCATGTCGCCAGTCAGAGGCTTGATCTTTGCACTCCAAGGCTGGACCTCAGAGCCGAGGATCAGACCTCAGCTCTCGGGATCTTGGAGGCAAGGGCCAGACCTTAGTGACGTGCATAGCTCCGGACCTCTGCGGCAGGTAAGGCACACTGAAATCACACTAAGTGTTTGGGACCTTGGAGTCTTAGACTTTGAAGTGAGAACTCAGTAAAACCGCACTTATCCACAAGCACGTGACAACAGGCAATAATCAAGGAAAGATATTGCGACATGCAATTAGTAGTTATAACCATAATCTGCGTATCAATCTACGACATCAGATCCCAAAAATGACGGGACTAGATACATAAAACGGAGAAGGACAACTAGGTAAGGGGACATTTTGATAACTGGGAATCACTATACTCCGACTGAGAATTGACTTAGGCATCGAAGAATCTACCCCTCAGAACCACTCCAGGATCTATTTTGTAGAAACAATCAACACCAAAAAGATGAAGAATCTCGAGTCCAAACCATCCAATGGGATCATAGATGGGTTGCGGATTTCACCTTCATCACACGTATGATTTTATTATTAAGAAAAATGTGATAATATCATGGCAAGGTCTTTCAATTTTCTTTTTCATTGATTATAAAGAGTTCATTAAAAGAAAGAAATATTATCTATATTATGATAGAACAGAATGGTTAAAGTGGTTGAAAAAAAATTGATATTACAAAAAATTGATATAAGAAAATAGCACTATTGTTTATATTTATTAACATATAAAATTTAAGCATTCAATGTAATAGGAATATGAATGTGAAATGGCTAATAATCAAAAGAGAAAATGATTTATCGTAGTTGCTTTTACCAAATTCGCATTATCACATATCATCACATAACTATTAATTGTTATACCCAGTTAGAGCTTTACTCTTCATCATCCCCACTTCGCATGCAATTTTCAAATTTTAAGTGATGAAATTGGGTTGTCCTTGATATAACGAAAGTTCCATAATAAAATCTATCAACGATATATAATTCAACTTATTATAAACCAAGTTAAATTACAAATCCATGTCTTTCTTCATTCACTAACTAGGACAAAATTTTTACATGTCTTTTTTTCAACCTCTTGTTTTGATGTCAAAGAGCAGGAGTTACGCATAAATTCTCATTGAATCTCAGTTGTTCTTAACAGTGATAGCAGTTCATTTAAGTTTTCCGAATCCAAGTTGAAAGAAAAATAGTGAATGAATTGAAATACAAAATAAGAGCTAGTATTTTAGAGGTTAAAATTGAAGAATGAGAAACAATTTTGGTGATTTTATATTGTAAATAGTGGCTATAATTGGATAAGAAAAATTACAATTTAAATAGTGTACATATTAGATAAGATATTGCTATTTTCAACAAAAAAAATCATTAAATATACTGGTTTATCTGTTAAAATTAAATTAATATAATTAATTAGATTGGCTTGATAAGAAGATAAGAAAATATCCAGATGGTAAGATGACAGTTTAGATAAAATACGAAAATTTAAAGGTTTCGAAAACCAATGGAGAAAAAAGTTACAAATACGTAATACAAATGAAGAAATTTAAATATTCTAATAAACACTAAAGATATGCCAATTTTTTAAACTTTGAAACAATGCAATATTAGAAATTGTAATGATAAAAAGTTAGTTCTTTTATCATTTTATGTATTATTATTTAGGTGATTATTATTTTCCTTTTGTTGGGAGAGGGTGGTTGTATTATTATTAAAAGAGGGAAAGGGATTTTTTTTTTTTGGATAACTAGCATTTTAAGTTTTATTTGATTAAATTTAAAATAAAAAATAAAAAATAAATGATTGGATTAGAACAAAGTAAATGTGAGGAATAGATAAAAAATAAGGAATAAAAATTTTAGATAAATAACTGAGATTACGATCATAATTTTGAACCAAAAGTTACAAATGAAGTGTTTGTTTTTTTTTTTTTTGACAAAAAATGCACTACTTTGATATTCAATACTTAATGGAGATGCAGTACATCCTTAGCAAGAACATGTGCTGTTTTTATATGCTGCCAAGTTATTTTGACAATTTCACAATAGACAAAATTCTTAGCTATAGTAAGGATATCTATCAGCAAATCTTTGAGCATAATTGATGAGTTCTTTGGATTATTCATATACTGAATTATTTGTAGGGAGTCAGTCTTGATCAAAACCTTGTTCCATTCTTTTGTTCATGCTTCCTTTTATAGCTTCAAAAATTGCCACCATCTCAGCATGGAGTGGGTTTTGAGCATAAATTTTCCTTGCATGTGATGAAAGAATCTGTCCTTCAAAGTGCTTAATCACCCATGCATGTAATAGCTGCACTCTTTTTCAGACTTACTTTCATGTACTTCTTCTTCCTGCCTTCTCCTACTTTCCTGTAACCCGTCTAGTGCCATCTTCAATGCCTGGATGGGCTGTGGTTGGTTATCACTGAAGATAGCCTTGCATCTTACTATCCAGATATTCTAGATAATCCAACATGACAAAATGATATCTTTCTCTAGAGAGGTCTGGTCCATCCAGTGAGTGAACCATTTAAAAAAGTTTGTGGTTCTCCCAGATCAAAATTTAGACCTAAAGGAGATAATCTCCACATTCTTTTTGCATGAATACAATCCAATAGAATATGTGATATATTTTCTTTCTTCTCTCCACATCTTACACAGTTCATTGGAATCAACACACCTCTTTTCAATACCTGACTCCTGTAGGACAATTATCATTGCATGCTTTCCATAGAAAAAAGTTGATCTTCATGGGGATCTTTAGATTCTAAAGTTCTTCCAAAAGTTCATCCTTACAAGATTCCTTTTTGATTGTCTCGTAGTCGATGTTAAGGGTAATGAACTATCAGAGATCTCCCAGGGCAAGTAATATTCTGACTTGACCTTATAGACTCCTTTCTTATCCCCTCCCTAGATTTGAAGATCCTCATTTCCTTGCTCCAACATCAACAAAAACATAGAACCAATTTTCTAAATTACTCTAGTAGGAAAACAAACTCTCAGCAAAGGTAATCTCCAATTTTGATTCCTATCAAAGAGATTTCTACCTTTAGGTTTAACGCGGAACCTACAATATTGTTAATTAGTCCTGGGTATGGATAATCTAGTATCCAATTATCTCTAACTTCAACTTGAGCACCTATTCCCACATTTCAGTTTAAACCTTTTTTTGTCAAATCTTTACCCCATAGAATTCCCTTCCAACCCCATGTGTCACTTGACCTCGGTTTGACTGTAGAAAACCTCTACTCCTATAATATTTCACCTTGAAAAACTTAGCAAAAAATGATTCCCTATCTACCTGTATCTTCCTTTGCTAGTTTTGCTAGAAAGGTTCTACATGTTTGGATTTACATAAATCTTCCCGGACTTCTAGTGGATTCTTTTAACGTCTTTGTCACTGATGAGTATGGAATTTACGCAACAGTATGCTGCAATCATGGGTACAACTATATGCGGCCATCACGGGCAACAATGATGGAGAAATGAAATAGCAGATAATCAACCAACAGATTGAGCTGTAACATACAATCAATTCTCCCAAATCATGGAAGAGGATAGATAAGTGGGAACTATCACCAAGTAAAAAGATCAATGTGTATGAGATCCAACTCCCAAAATTGAGGTGAGACGATGGAGCCAAATACCAGACCTTAGCGACGTGCAAAGTTTCAGAACTTTATAGCAGGTGAAGGTCAAAGATCCGAACTTCGACAGCAGACTCTCTTGCTAGACCTTGGTGAAGACACACTGAAATCACACTAAGTGTGTAGGACCTTGGAATCCCAGGCCACAAGGTGGGAACTCAAGAAAGGCGTACTTACCCACAAGCGCATAACAGCATGCTACAATCATGGAAGGATATTGCATGAATCCTATGAATAAGGGGATAAGGTATATATAAACTCGGTAGACAACCAGGTATGGGAGGACATTCTCTGGAAACTCAGAAAATACTATATTCTGACAAAAGTTTTAACTTAGGCATCGGAGAATCTACCTCGGAGAACTACTTCGAAATCTGTTTTGCGGGAATAATCACCGATCTAGAATATGAAGAATCTCGAATCCACACCATCTTGTCAAATCCTAATTGGGTTGTGGATTTAGCCTCCATCAAGTGGCACCGTCTGTGGGAACGAAAAAATTTCTTGATTTCTGAAGGAATATTCACCATATTTTTTTTTTGATTCTGACCTATACAAAGATTGTGGATAGCAGATCTAGAGGGTGGAGGGAAGCCGAAGGAACTAGCCGAGGAAGGGCACAATGTAGTCGTTCAGGCCCTGTAGAAAATGATCCTTTGCGTTTGGGTGGAATCCCTAAACGATTGGAACATCCCTTCATTTATGAAAGTGAACATTCACAGCGCCCCGCTCCAAATCCAGATGATTTGTCGGCGCGGAGACAGCGTGAAGCACATGAGAGAGCTTTTATAGAGTTCATCATGCGCAATTTGAGAAATTCCGTAGAACCAGGCATGATCCACATCTATTCAAGGCTAAACCAAGACATAACGACCGGGAGCATGGCCGACGGAGAAGGGATGACAATAGAAATGAAGTTTCAGCCTCCCATGCTGACAATAATTATACGAATGACCATTCTAGGGTTATGTAGAAGCACAGCCTGAAACGTCCCTGACATAATAATCTTTCTCTGATGAGCAATAGGGTGGTTGACAATATCCACGGTTTGTTGGGTTTTGACGACAAAGGGGATGCCTCATCACCTTTCACTCCTAATATCATGTAGTGTACCCGAGAAAAAGCATCAAGAGATGTCAAAGGGAAGAACCTTCATAAGAGTACCTTTGACGGGTTGAACTAGAGAACTTCGCACTAGATTTTGATCTCAACAGACCAAGAGTCCAGATCTTAGACCAAAGGTCCGGATCTTAGACCAAGGGTCTGGATTTCCTATCAAAAGTCCCCTAAACTGTAGCATCTCACAAAAGACCACGACATTTGTGGTGTTTTTTCCATAATGACTATGGACATGATACGGAAGGTTGACAAGACTTTAAGAAAGATATAGAAGATTGCATTTGTAATGGATGCTTGTTTAGTATGTCCAAAGGTGGCATCGTACCAGAGGAAAGTGGCTACCATACCAGGGTACAAGGTGAAGAATAAGGTGGACGAGGTGCAGTTGATGTCTTATATATTTTTTGCAAGCTAATAATCGACTTCTCTGCCTTGAAACCATCTTGTGTGCCCACTAGATGAACAACTTCATGTGTGAAGCTCACCAAAAGCATATGAAAATCCCGAGGTTACACATTGGGAAGCTCTTGGAAATTCTGAGGTCACACTTTGGAATCCCCGAGATGCCAAAAATTTTAAGGTTACACCTTGGAACCAATATAAGGTGGGCATAATTATTCTTGCACTTACAGTGGGGGAATACCCCAAAACAAAATTGCAGTGACAGACTTTTATGTAATGGATGCCCCATCTCCTTTTAATGCAATCATTGAGAGATCATGGATGAATAAAGCCAAGGCCATTTGGTCACCTTACCATTTGGTCATGAAATTCCCTATAGAGCACGGAGTGGCATTAGCTCGAGGAGATCAATATACGGCAGGGGAATGTATGCATATCACCATCAAAGGTAAAAATACTTGGACAAAAGGCGTGTGTGCCATCCAAACTCCGAAATTGTTACAATTTCACCCCAATGTTACAATTCGACCCCAATGTGCCATCCAAATTATGAAATAGTTACAATTTGACCCCAATGGGAGAATAGACAAAGGCAAATGTGCAATAGTTTCTTCCAAAAATCCTAAGATCAAACTTCAGGACCTCCAAAAAATTGAGAATCCTGAGCCGGTACCTCGGAGTACTTTTGGGAACTCCAAGATCACACCTCAGAGACCCCGAAATGCCAAGGACTCTAAGGTTGCACCTCATAGTCTTCAATACGATAGCACGGAAAAAGGCCCAGTTGAATCGTAAGGGATCACTGATGAAGTACAAGAAGTTGTTGTAAATGACAGCCATCATGACAGGATGGTCAAAGTGTGGGCTACGTTGCTGGCTACCACCAAAGATCACATTATTCATCTCCTTTGCCAATACAAAGAAGTCTTTTCATGGGGCATGGAAGACATGTTGGGGATCTTGCCATCTTTGATGACGCACACTCAACATCAATCCCAAGGTGAAACTTGTTTGACAAAAGAAAAGATTGTTGGCCCCAGACAAAACTTGGTGGTCAATGAAGTGGTCAAAAAATTATATTATAGAAATACCCTGGTCCAAGAATAAAAGGGTTGACGCTCTAAGCAAGTTGGCATCATCATCTTTCCCTCATCTTGACAAGAAAGTTCTTGTTGTGAACTCAGCTCAAGGATGTGAACTCGAAGCTCAAAGACGTAAATTCAGAGCCTAAGATGTAAACTTGGTGACCAAAGGTGGGAACTCTACGACCAGAGATGTGAACTATACAGCCAAAGGTGCGAACTCTGCGGCTAGAGATACGAACTTGGCCCCAACTTCCCATCCAATTCAATAGAGCGATGGCCAAATTCAGGAGTGTATTTGATCCAAGTCAAAGATTAATTTTTGTCCTAAAGTTGGTCCAAATTCTAGCCCCTCAATTATTAAAGTAGTCAGGTGTTGAAGACTTCAAATGCAATGGTCAATCATCCATTTTGAGGGATTGGAGGATGAAAAGTCATTGCTAAAGATTCAGTCAAAGGAGTATTTAATAAAGTCTTGGAAGCTAACTCAATATGCATGAATCTACTTATTCCAACACTTGGTAAAACGTACCATTCCAATGTGCCTTATTAAAATGCATAATTTTATTAGTCTTGTCAAAGTCTAGTTTAAAAGTTAGTAAGTCAAAATTAATATTATTTCTTCTAGTTTCTAGACAAGGATATTTAGGATTTTTTAAAGACTTTTGTAAGCCTATAAATAGGCATCTTTTGTACTATTTTTGAACAAACGTTGAGTAATGAAATTGTGAGTATTATCTCATCTTTGGGTTCTTTGAGAACTTAGAACTTATCAAGTTTTCTTCAGAAACTTGTGGCGTTCAACAAATTTATCATGTTGTGGCGTTCAACGAACTTATCAACTTGTAGCGTTCGAACTAAACTTATCAATCAATTTTGGCGTAGTTGGTTGTGGTGTTTTTATACCAAGGTTCCTATCTTTTTATAGATAGTGGGTCGCGGTTTACACTACTCCAAACTAGCATCCCTTAGACATATCTTGGGCAACTTTCTAAGTGCTCCTAGTCCTTCGGATTAGATTCACATCATTTGGTATTAGATTCATTTCTAAGGGTGCATATCCTTTGTTTTCCTTTTTGATTTTATCCTTTCTTATTCTTGACTTTCTTGAAAATCAAGATTCACATTTTTGTTTGCGGGTTTTGTCACAGGTTGGCAAGATTCCTAGCAGTGGGTTTTGATTTTCTAATTTGATATTTACATTTTTGTTAGCGGGTTTTGTCACAGGTTGGGTGAGATTCCTATCAGTGAGTTTGGAATTTAAGAAGTCACTTTCTCATCTCCACTTCTTTTTTTTTTTTTACTTTATTTATTAAAAAAATGCCGAACAAAAAAAAAATGTAGTGGCCAAATATTTTTTAAAAAAATGAAGAAAAAAGTGGTGGCCGAATATTAAAAAAAAAAGGGAAAAAAAGAAGAAGTGGTGGATACAAAAATTTCATTTCTTGAAGTTGTGATTTCTTTGAGATCTAATATTCTTTCTCTTGTGATCAATGTTGCCAAAAGATTCATCAACAAAGTTTTTCTTAATCAACCTTGGATAAAATTCTATTGTTCATCTAGTTCATTGTTCCATTTATCTTTCAAGTTGCTATTTTCCCTTATTCCTTGGTGTATTTAATTTCACTACTTAAAAGAACATAAAAATTTTTTGATAAGTTTTAGTTGTGAAAGTCACACTCTCACTTGATAATTGTTCGAGTAAATTCAATAAGAAACTTAAGAGGGGTAACTAGTGTAAACCTCGTTTGTGAGAAAATTGAGTGTGAGTGGAGTGATTATTATTTGTGAGGATTTTTCTTGTAGGATTTCCAAAATGTCTCACCATTCCAAGGAGGAGAATCATCAACAAAACTTACAAATCGAAGCCTTGATGGGGGAAATGAGAAGATTGTTACGACAAGAGATTGAACCCTTTAATGAAATAATTGATCAATTGGAGGCAGAATCTCAAATGGCTTCACACACCACCAACAACATCCAAAGAAGGCGTAAAACACAAGGGGTGGAAAATAAAGAGCTTGATGAAGTTGATGATGAGTTTGATAGGGAATCTTTTGGGAGCACTAGAAGACCAACTTGGAGGAGACAAAATGAAGACAATAACCTTAGTGCCATCGAGATGAAAATCCCTCATTTTCAAGGAAGATCTAATCTGAAGGCTTATATTGAACGGGAAAAAAGATAGAATTTGTGTTTGACTGTCACCACTATTTCGATCTCAAAAAGGCAAAACTCGCCGTTATTGAGTTTTCTGATTATGCATTAACATGGCGGGATCAACTTGTGATGAGTAGGAGAAGAAATGGTGAAAGATCTGTGGAGACTTTGGAGGAAATGAAAGCAATAATGAGGAAGAGATTTGTGCCTAGCCATTACTATCGGGATCTCTACAACAAGCTTCAATGTCTAAGGCAACGAAGAAAAAGTGTGGAGGATTATTTCGAAGAAATGGAGGTTGCTATGATAAGAGCCAATGTGGAGAAGGATCGAGAAGCAACCATGGCAAAAGTTTTGAATGGTTTGAACCATGACATCCAAGATCGAGTTGAAATGTACCATTATGTGGAGTTACAAGACATGGTACACACGGCTATCAAAGTGAAGCAACAACTCAAGAGGAGTGGTAGTACACGTCAAAGTACTTGGAAGACAAGTACATCAAAGAAGGAGGAGAAGTCTACAACTTCCTCAAAACTTGCCAAAACAACCCCAAAGGAAGGAACGTCAAAAGGTAACAATAAACCCTCTACCTCTGAAACTTGTGAAATTAAATGTTTTAAGGGTCAATGCAGGGGTCATATTACAAGCTAATGTCCAAATAAGCTTGCAATGGTGATAAGGGATGATGGAGAATATGAAACAGAAGAAAAGCAAGAATTGGATTCCATACCATCTCTTGTAGAATTGGATGAGGAGTTACCAGTCCATGCTTAATTGTTGGTCACTAGGTGCATCCTTAATATGCAATTCAAGGAGGATGATGAGGCACAAAGGGAGAACATTTTCCATACAAGATGTTACGTTAATGGGAAGGTATGTAGTGTTATAATTAATGGAGGAAGTTGTACTAACGTGGCTAGTGTTTCTATGGTTGAATAGTTAGGATTACCTACAACAAAGCACTTGAAACCCATACAAGCTTCAATGGCTTAGTTATTGTGGAGAAGTTCACGTTTTCAAGAAAGTGAAGGTGCCATTTCGCATTGGAAAATATGAAGATGAGGTAATTTGTGATGTGGTTCCTATGCAAGAAAGCCATTTGTTGTTGGGAAGGCCTTAACAATATGAAAGATGAGTTAGTCACGATGGTTTTACTCACAAATAATCTTTTGTTCATAATCAAGGAAAAGTAACTTTTGTACCTATGACTCCTAGTCAAATCTATGAAGATCAAGTGAGGTTACAAGAAGATACAAAAAAAGAAAGTGAGCAAAAACAAGAGAGTGAGAAAAAAAAGCGAATGAAGAGAGTGTGAGTGAAAAGAAAAAGAGCAAAAATGAGAAAAAAGAAGCACTTATCTTGAGTGAAAAGGAAGAAAAATTCTGTGTATTTGCAAAAAAAAAGTGAGATCAAGAGTGCCCTAAATTCTCAATTATCTTTTGTGCTTATTTTGTATAAGGAAGCTAATTTGACCACTAATGATTTGGCCAGTGAATTACCAAACAACAATGTTTCTATTTTGCAGGAATTTGAAGATGTGTTTCCTGAAGAAGTTCCAAAAGGATTACCACCACTTCATGGTATTGAGCATCAAATTAACTTTGTTCTGGGAGCATCAATTCCAAACAAGCCTGCCTATAGAACAAGACCCAAAGAAACCAAAGAGCTTCAAGGGCAAGTTGAGGACTTGTTGGACAAATGATGGGTTCGAGAGAGCATAAGCCCATGTGCTGTACCAATTCTATTGGTGCTGAAGAAAGTCTGCTCAGGAAGGAGAAACTTTATGCTAATTTGAAGAAGTGTACCTTTTGCACTAACGAGTTAAGTTTCTTGGATACATTACAAGTGCCAATGGTATTTCAGTTGACATGGAAAAGGTGAAAGCAATTTAAGAATGGCCAAGTCCCAAAAGTGTTAGTGAAGTGCGAAGTTTTCATGGTCTCGCTAGCTTTTATAGGAGATTTTTCAAGAACTTTAGCACTTTGGCTGCACCTTTGACTGAGGCCATCAAGAAGAATATGAGGTTCAAATGGGATGAAGATCAAGAGAAAGCTTTTCAAAAGCTTAAATCCCATTTAACTAATGCTCATTTGGGATAGGCGTTGTCTTGATGCAAGGAGGAAGACTCGTGGCATACTTTAGCGAGCAGCTAAGTGGGGCAACTCTCAACAATCCTACCTATGACAAAGAGTTGTACACCTTGGTACGAGCTTTGAAGACATGACAGCACTACTTATGGGCTAAAGAGTTCGTGATCCACATGTAGGAAATCAAATATGACACGCAGTGGAATTTTAAAATTTTTTATTTCCTCCAATAATCTTTACGAAGTGATTTCAAACTGGTTGTGAAGAGATTTACCTTTACTGGTAGTGGTTGTTCTTTCTTGTGAAAACTTTGCTCATCGAATCATAGCAAAACCCAGTGGAGCTTTGCCTCTATGGTATCCACACGATCATTTCCAATTCCCAAGTTAATTGTCACACAATTAACTAAGGAAGAAGTAGGAAAGGAACCGTTGGTGCTAGCCTGAAACTTTGCTTTCAATTTTCCGATTTAGAAGCTTCTCCAAGCTTTGGTTTTTCTTGCTTTTTCCCACACAAGAAGCGGCTGTTTTTCCTTCTAAAGAACAATAGAGAGGCTTCTTATGTTCTTGCAAACTCAGCTACAATTGTTCTCAAGAAAAGGCCGAAGAGATTTTGCTAAAGACAAGAAGAGAGGTTCGGTTATTCTTGGCTGGAAATTTTTTGTAGAATTTTTCTTTCTCAAAGAAAAATAGCTTTGGCTTTTTTGCTGTAGAAAAATGTGAGTACTTGATTCACATGCTAGGGTTGAAGGCTGCATAAATTATATGTCCAAATTTATAGAAAATAGATTAGGGTAAAACTTCTTCTAAAGAGTTTTTACTTGAACTCCAAGTTCTAATTTATTTTGGAACTTTCTAAATTTCAGCTTTCCAAATTCCATTAGTTGCCAAAACAAGAATCCCATCCTTATTTTGCTTCTAATTTTTGGCCATTACATGAATTAATACATCCAAAACTATTTTGGATTTATTAACACAAAATAAAACTATTTAGAAACCAAAACCAAATACCGATTTAAATAGAAAACCATCTAGAGTCCTATTTATAATAGGATTCTAAAACTAACAAAAATTCATCACATGAATTTTATATTTCTTTTGGATACGATTTAAGTGTGTGACCCAATAGGTTATTTAAGGATTGGAAATGACATAAAATCTATTTTATGCCATTGAGTGGTGTCTAGCAACACATCAAGGTTACCCAAGTTATAAGAATATTAGTAAATCGACATTACTTTTCTTGTGATAGATGTCACCATGTAATTTAATTCTTTTGCCCTAGATATCTTGATTGAACACGAGCCATGGAGTGTGTCACACTCGCATAGTTCAATATTTGCATTTCTTGATTCCCAAGTAGACATATCTCAGCAAATGAGTTCAATATCACATATCGACTCATTTGAGCACGGCCATGCATTTTATGGTCTCACTTTATCAAGAGGCCCAAAGATATCACTCCCATTATATATGAGGGGCAAATCCTATCTTGATCACTCAACAACCCACCACATGATTCATTACACATCCAATTGCCACTTTTATAGTTCACCTTGTTACAGGTAATGTTTAGTAGCTTCAAAACATACAACTCCTCATGCTGGGATCTCTGGTGACCTCAAGTCTAATGATTACTTACACCATCATCACTATGAGAAATGCTTATGACACTTCATATAATAACCCATGTAGCATGTGTCATGTCGGGTCAATCTAGTATATAGTTCTCTAACATGTACCCATATGTTGACTTGAATCTCATATCATGACACATTTCATCAGTCACCACACATGCTAGTTTTAATGCATTTTCATTGTCCCTTTAATGATAATACTTGACTAGGGATTGTTTAAGAATAATTAAATTCCAGGGACATTATTATATTTATTCATAATACGTAGATATGAAATTAAACATAATAATAAATTGCCATAAATTATAAACATTATGATACATATATATGCCCAAACAATCGTTACATGATTGGTCTTTAGGACATAATCCAACACCACATAGATCATGAATCATTAAAGTTTCTAAAAATCCAATATAAGCTCAACAAATGGCATGCAAGATGGATGGAGTACATTGACACCTTTCCATATGTCATTCGATATAAGAAAGGTAAAGAGATTGTTATATCCAATGCACTCTCTTGAAGGTATGCCTTGCTTTCTTCTCTTGAATCTAAGATACTTGATTTTGAACAAATTAAAGAGTTGTATCATGATGATTTTGATTTTGGTCAAGTGTTCCAAGCTTGTGAAAAAGGTTCTTTTGAGAAGTTCTGTAAGCATGATGGATTTTTGTTTAAAGAATTCAAGTTTTGCATTCCTAATTCTTCTTTGCGTGAATTTTTAGTTAGAGAAGTAAATGGTGGGGGCCTTATGGGACACTTTGTTATAGCTAAGATTTTGGCAATTTGAAAGATCATTTCTTTAGGCCAAAAATGAAAAGTAATGTTGTGAAAATTTGTGAAGAATGTATCATTTGCAAAACGGAAAAATCAAAGGTCCAATCTCATGGCTTATACACACCTTTGCCAATTCCAAAAGAACCATGTGTTGATCTCTTAATGGATTTTTTATAGGTTTGCCGAGAAGAGAAGTAAGCATGGAAAAGATTCAATTTTTGTGGTTGTTGATAGGTTTTAAAAAATGGCTCATTTCATTGCATGTAACAAAACGAATGATGCATCACACATTGCTGATTTATTCTTTAAAGAAATTGTTCATTTGCATGGCATGCCAAGAACCATTATGTCTAAACGAGACACCAAATTTTTGAGTTAGTTTTGGAAAACTTTGTGGGGAAAATTGGGTACAAAACTCTTGTTTTCTACTTCTTGTCATCTTCAGACCGATGGCCAAACTGAAATTGTTAATCGTAGTTATCTACTTTGTTGAGGTCGGTCATTGGTAAGAACATTAAGGCTTGGGATGTTTGTTTACCTCATGTTAAATTTGCATAAAATAGGAATGTGCATTCTGCCTCTAAATTTTCTCCTTTTGAGATTGTTTATGGTTTTAATCTATTATCTCCAAAAGATCTAACATCTTTGCCTATGAGTGAAAAGATTGAATTTAGGTGGCAAAAAGAAGGCTGAATTTGTGAAGCAAATCCATGGGAAGGCAAGACTCAATATTGAGGAAAAGACAAGAAGATATGAACAACAAGCCAACAAAGGGCGTTGTAAGCTTATTTTTGAGCCAGGAGATTGGGTTTGGTTGCATTTGAGGAAAGAAAGGTTTCCAACACAAAGAAAATCTAAGTTGCAACCAAAATGAGATGGGACTTTTCAAGTTTTCGAGCGCATCTATGACAATGCATATAGACTTGATTTACTGAGTGAGTAAGACGTTCATGATGTCTTCAATGTTTCTGATTTAGGTCTCTATCATGTAGGAGCTAAAGATTTGAGGACAAATCCTTCTCAAGAAGAGGGGAATGATGTGAACTTAGCTTAATGATGGGAACTCGGAGCCAAAGATGTAAACTTGGTGACCAAAGGTGCAAACTCTGCAACCAGAGATGTGAACTCTGTGGCCAGAGATGCAAAGTCGGCCCCAACTTCCCATCCAATTCAATGGAGCGATGGTCCAAGTTCAAGAGTGTATTTGATCCAAGTCAAAGATTAATTTTGGTCCTAAAGTTGATCCAAATTCCAGCCCCTCAATTATTAAAGTAGTCAAGTGTTGAAGACTTCAAATTGAATAGTCAATCATCCATTTTGACGCAGTGGAGGACAAAAATTCATGGCTGAAAATTCAGTTAAAGGAGTATTTAATGAAGTTTGAGTCCACCTAGTTAAGTCAAACCCAATGATTAGCAGTTAGACATTACTATTATTTGATTGCGTCTGACTAAGATTGACCACGGCACCTTTCTTTGGCAAACCTACATGTGATCAATCAAAGCCTTGACGAGTGCTAGGCATTGGAAGGCGTCTTCGACTTAATATTCATTTGAAGGATTTGTTAAAATCTCACCATTTTGTTTGAATTGGTTATTGTAATTATTAGTCCAATTAATCACATAATTTTCTAACTAATTATTACAATCATGATCACGTCATGCATTTCACCAATAAACATACATTGCATGCATCTCATACATAAAAAATAAAATAAACATGACATAGTTATAGCCCAAACTAAGTTGATTCGCTTAAGCCAATGAGAGAACCAGAAGGTCAACCTAAGGATAACAGCATCTTCTCCAAGTGCCTCCTTTGGTCATTCTTCTTTGGTCACGATCTCCTTGCCCACTTTGGTTCCTAGTCTAATCCTATCTCTAATCTAACTATTTCATATTTAGAGAAATCTTGAATTACATTCAAGGGGAGTTAGATGAGAAGAGAATTTATAACCAGAAAATAAAGTAAGGCATGACACGCAGGTCATATTTAAAACCAATACAAAATTAGCCAATCACATTAGGCTTAGGGCTATAACTATGCACCATGCTCAAATATCACATAATGTGCATGTCACATGTAATTGTCATTCATATTTAACACTTAAATATATTAATCTAATTAATTTATGAAAATTATTATTAAATCAAAATTTAGGGTTTCGAATAATATACCACACATGGAAGGTTCAGATTCAAAGTACATATTTTGGCCATCATGTGATCATTAGAAATTTGTGAAAAATATATCTCATACAATTTCGGTCACAACTTGATACATCACATATATCAATTTTGGCCACACAAAATTTTGAACACATGTACAATTCAGCCTCAATTTGATATGTCAAATATATGGATTCAGCTACCCTAAAAACAAACACATATAATTGTCCAAAACTAATTTTCGTTCATGACATATCTCCATTCGGCCAAGCATGATTATAAGGAATTTATGAAAAATATATCTTATATATATTTTTGGCCACAACATGAATAATCATATATTCTATTCAACCAACCTTTTGATCATGATTAATTTGTGAAAAATATATCATATATATTTTGATCAAATTCTAAACCCAAAAATATATATAAGGCCAAAATATTTTTCGGTCTCAACTTGATATATCATATATATCCAATTTCGGCCAAATATAAAATATCTTATATTTAGATGTTTTTCGGCCAAATACTAGAACCGAAATCATGTATATGTCCAAAATTAATTTTCGGATATTAAATTAAAATTCCAAAACAATTATATATCAAATATATAATTTATTATTCAATGTAATTTATCATAAATATGTTTCGGCCTTCACAGAAAATAAAAAAAAAATTCTTAAAATTCCAAAGCTTGGCCATGGACTTGAAAAATCAAAGCTAGGTTAAAACTAAAATCCAAAAACATCCATTTTTCAGAAAATGAGAACTAACTAAAATTTAGAAAATTTTAACCAACCAAAATTTCCAAAAATCTAAACCTTCTAGAAATTTAGAAAATCTCAACCAGCCAAAAAAATTCAGAAAATTTGGACCACTCAAAATTCAGAAATCCTAGGCATCCAAAATTTCAGAAAATTTGAAACATTCAAACTGGAACAATTATATATCACATATATAATTTGGCCTTAATATTACATATATATCACATATTAATTTTGGCATCAATAATTAAAAAAAAATTGAAACCAAACTGGCTATAAAAGTTGAAACCCGAAAGCTAGCCAAAAGTTAGGAAATTTGAAACTAGCCATCAAATGTTTTTCAGGATTTAATACTTCATTATTCAGTACAATTATATATCACATGTATAATTTGGCTTCAATATGATTCAACACATTATTTTCGGCTTTAATATAAAAAAATTAAAATGGAAGAGCCAAGAAAAAGTGAAGCAGTCGAAGCTTGCCAAAATTCCAGAAAAACCGAATCTTGTTTCTTAAATCCAAAGCTAGGGTTTCATGCATACTTATATATATATATATATATATATATATATATATATATATATATATATATATATATATATATATATATATATATAAATGTCAAACCAAGTGATTGAATTTCATGCTTTTAAGGCAACCAATGGATTTCTCGCAACGTCATTGGAATTAGGCTTGAACTGGAGGCTATATATATATATATATATATATATATATATATATATATATATATATATATATATATATATATTATTCAATACAGCAATAACTAATTAAGGCAAACCTTAAATTGATTTAATAAACATAAATGCATCATATATGTTGAATTGAAAAATTCAAATTTCAATGAACATATTCAAGTAATCCAAATTTCAGCATACAAGTTCATAAACAATTTAATCAAACAAGCATGTTTCCACATAAATCCAATTTGAGCATTCGTAAGTGGCTTTGATACCATTGTAGGAAATCAAATATAGTATGCAGCAAAAATTTAAAATTTTTGATTTTCTCCAAGGATACTTACGAAGTAAAATCAAACCAGTTGTGAGGAGTTTTACTTTTATTGATAGCGGTAGAACTTTCTTGCAAAGATTATTGATCGTCAAACTATAGGAAACCAAATCAAATAATGCAGCGGAAATTTAAATTTTTTTTGGTTTCCTCCAAGGATCTATACGAAGTGAAATCAAATTGGTAGTGAATATTGTTACCTTACCGGTAGTGTAGCCTTGTTGATTGTTGGAGATTGTTGATTGTCGAATCACAAGCAAAACCAATCTAGCCTTGCCTCTATGGTATCCACACGATCGTCTCCAAACCTCAAGTTAATTTTCAAACAATTAACTAAAGAAAGAAGTAACAAAATCTCATAGTGCTAGCTAGGATTTTGTTACTCGGGTATTCTCTCAAGTTCTCAACTCAAGAATTGGTTTTCTTTCAATCTCCTTTCAATCTCTTCTTATAAATTCGTTTTGGTTCTTATTTCTCAAATAAGGAGTGGTGTCTATATTGAACAAGAGAAGGAGAAAAGAAAGAAATTTCGTGCACCAAGAAAATCACTCAAATTTCTTCAACAAAGAAAGCTTAAAAGGAAAACTCTCTCAATGAAAGTGTCCCTTCGGTTTCCTTGATATGAATTCAATAATTCATCCATGTGAACAGCTGCCCTTTCACATTTCATATTCTAGAAATTGAATTGCAACATGTTGCACATGGTTGCCTTTCCATTTTCCAATGAATGGCTGCCTTTTCATTTTCATAAAATGAATTCGAATATGTTGCCTTTTCATTTTCCAATGAATGGTTGCCTTTTCATCTTCCAATAATAAAATCCATTTTGATTATTATTTAATTAATAAATCCAAAACCGTTTTATTTTTGCATTATATTAATAGAACCAAAATTTTTTCGCCTTAAATCCAAAACCATTTTAAAACGAAACCCGATAGATTCCTATTCTCAATAGGATTCTTAAATTAAACAAAATTTCATCACATGAATTTTGCACTTCTTTTGGATACGATCTAAGTGTGTGACCCAATAGGTTCTCATAACGTTGGCATTGACATAAAATATATTTTATGCCAAAAGTAATGAGCGGTGTCTAGCAACACATCAATACTACCCAAGTCATGAGAATATTAGTAATTCGACATTACTTTTCTTGTGATAGATATTACCGTGTAATTAAATCCCTTTGCCCTAGATATCATGATTGAACAAGAGCCATGGAGCATGTCATGCTCGTATAGTTCAATCTTTGCATTTCTTGATTCCCGAGTAAACACATCTATACAAATGAGCCCGATATCTCATATCGACTCATTTGAGCACGGCCATGCATTTTATGGTCTTACTCAATCAAGGGGCCCAAAAGATATCACTCCCATTATATAGGAGGGGAAAATCCTTTCTTGATCACTCAACATCGCACTACATGATTTATTACATATCCAATTACTACTTTTATAGTTCACGCTTTTACGAGTAACGTTTAGTAGTATCAAAACATGTAACTCCTCATGTTGGGATCTTTGAGGATCTCAAGTCTAAGGATTACTTACACCATCATCACTATGAGAAATATTTATGACATTTCATATAATAATCCATGTAATGTTTCTCATGGTGGGTCAATCCAGTACATTGTTCTCTAACATGTACTCATGTGTTGACTTGATATCTCATATCATGAACAATTTCATCAATCACTACACATACTAGTCTTAATGCATTATCATTGTCCCATTTAATGATAATACTCGACTAGGGATAATTTTAGAATAATTAAATTCTTGGGACATTATTATGTTTATTTCATAAAACGCAGATATAAGATAAACATAATAATTAGTGCCATTAATTATGAATATTATGATACAATATATGCATATACCATCATCATATGATTGGTTCTTAGGGCATAATCCAACACAAACTACCAGCAAGACCTTGCCTCTAGGGTATCTACATGATCATCTCCAAATCCCAAGTTAATTGTCACACAATTAACCTAAGGAAGAAGCAGCAAAAACTTGATGGTGCTAGCCTGGATTTCTGCCTTCAGTTTTCCACTTCCAAGCTTTTCTAAGCTTCGGATTTTCTTGTTCTTTTAACGCAAAAGTAGTGGCAGATTTTTCTCTAAATAATAATTGAAAGGATTTTTTTTTTTGATAAAATTCGTGACCATTTCTTCAAAAGAAACGGCACAAATTTATTTTGTTGAACAAAGAAAAAGGGTTCGGTTTTTGGTTGTCTTTTGCTACAGAATTTCTCTTCACCAAGAAAACTGATTTCGGCTTGTTTGATGCAGCAAAAGAACGTGATCTTGTTGCTCACATTAGGGCTGAGTGGCTGTTGAAATTATAACTCAAAACATATATAGAAATCGATTAGGGTAAAACTTCTTCTAAAAAGTTTTACGTGAACTACAAGTTCTAATCTTTTTTGGAACTTTATAAATTTTAGCTTTCTAAATTTTAGTGGCTGCCAAAACAAAAATCCCATTCTAATTTGGATTTCTAATTTTGGTTTTCACATGAATTAATAAATCCAAAAATGTTTCGAATTTATTAATGCAAAACCAAAATGATTTAGTTACAAATACAAATACTGCCCTTAACAGGAAAACCTTATAGAGTCCTATTTGCAATAGGATTTTTAAATTAATCAAAATATTCATCACATGAATTTTACACTTCTTTTTGGATATGATCTAAGTGTCTGACCCAATAGGTTCTTATAATATTGGCAACGACATAAAATATATGATGCCATAAACATTGAGTTGTGTCTAGCAACACATCAATGCTACCCAAGTTATAAAAATGTTAGTAATTCGATATTACTTTTCTTGTGATAGATGTTACCATGTAATTCAGCCCTTTTGCCCTAGATATCTTGATTGAACATGAGCCATAGAGTGTGTCACACTCGCATAGTTCAATCTTTGCGTTTCTTGATTCCCAAATAGACACATCTAAGCAAATGAGCTCAATATCACATATCGACTCATTTGAGCAGGGCCATGCATTTTATGGTCTCACTTGATCAAGGGGCCCATAGATATCATTCCCATTACTTGGGAGGGGCAAATCCTATCTTAATCATTCAATATCTCACTACATGATTTATTGCATATCCAATTGTTACTTTTATAATTCACATTTTTACAGGTACGTTTAGTAGCATCAAAACATACAACTCCTCATGTTGAGATTTATGATTATCTCAAGTCTAAGGATCACTTATACCATCATCATTATAAGATATGCTTATGAAACTTCTTGTAATAACCATGTAGCATTTCTCATGGCGGGTCAATCTAATACATTGTTCTCTAACATGCTAGTCTTAATGCATTACCATTATCCCTTTAATGATAATACTTGACTAGGGATAATTTTCGAATAATTAAATTCTTGGAACATTATCATGTTTATTCATTAAACATAGATATAGAAATAAACATAATAATCATTGCCATTAATTATAAACAAGTAACTCATTGGGAAACACATCGGAATATTCAGCTACGAGAGATATAAGCAATGGATCAAGTGTTTTCTCTCCCTTGCCGTGGTCACTCTCTACCATACATAATGCAAATACTGGTTTGTGTTTGGCTAAGGCTTTCTCAATTCGATTGATTCCACAAAAAAGACTTTTGACTTAGGTTTTTCGGTTATGGAGTGGTGTATTTGAGTTGGGCTAAGTGGTGTAAGGGTGATGGTTTGGTCATTGTGTTTAAAGGAATAGGTGTTCTTCCTACCATCATGTCTCACACTCTGGTCAACCTGCCAAGGTCTCCTAAGCAACAAATGACACGCCTCCATGGGAATAACATCACACACAACTTCATTAGTGTAGTGTTTACCAATGGACAATGCAACCCTCACTTGTTTGTTCACTTGCAACTCACTTCCAGAACTAAGCCAATGCAGCTTGTCAGGAGTAGGATGTACGGTAGTGGGAAGTTGTAGTTTCTGTGCTAAGGTCATGGAAGCAAATTAGTACAACTACCACCATCTATAATCAATGAACAAACCTTGCCACCGATGATGCAACATGTATGGAAACTGGTCTCATACTGCTCTTCCTTAGCCTCGGGCTTAGAAAACATATACCTGCGGGCAACCAACAGTTCACCCTCATTGGCTTTGGCTATACACTCATCTAGATCATCATGTGCTTCATTATTAATGATGTCATCATCACGATGGTAGTCAACCTCATTCTCCCAGTCCTTCATAGTCAACACACGTCTATTAGGACAATTGGCTTGAAAATGGCCAACTCCCTGACATTTGAAACATCTCCCCTTGGACTTAACATCACGAAACGACTCAAACCTCCTCAGACCAGCTCGCTTTGGATCGATAGTGGCCAAAGGTTTACCCTTTGCCGTGGGTGCACTAGGCTTGGATTTGGCTACAGTCGAGCCTTCTCTAAATGTAGCACTATCCCGAACATAAGGCCTAAAACCCGTGGCCTTCTTCTACTTTTCCACCTTAAGGGCGAGGTGAAACACATTTTCAAGAGAACAGTATGGCTCAACTCAACCGCATGTGCAATGTCACAGTTAAGTCCTCTAAGGAATCAAGCTATGTTATGCTCCTTAGGCTCTACACACTTAGTATGAATCATCAGTTTCTCAAAATCGATAATAAACTCAGCTACTGACCTTTTTTCTTGACGGCAAGAGTACAGCTTTTGACACAACTCCTGCTTGTACTCTCGAGGTAAGAACCTCTTCATCGTGAACTTCTTCAACTTGGACCATGTATGGCCCTTCTCTTTACCGTCTCTATCTCACTGCTCTTTCAAACTCTTATACTATAAGGACGCATAGTCCTTGAACTTCAACACGACTAATTTGCAGCGCTTCTTATCAGTGTACTCTTTATACTCAAAGAACCTCTCAATTTTGTGTATCCACTCATGAAAGTCATTAGGGTTAGTGCCCCATAAAACTCAGGCATGTCAATCTGAAGCCCTGGATCATCCTCGTTCTTATCACGGTTTCACTCATTGAAACTTACATCATCTCCAGAACTAGCAAAGGATGCCAGTTCTTCATTATCATAGTTTAGCAATAGTGTGGGGTATGATTCGGTTGGGGTGCTGAGATATGATTTGTTTGGGTGTTTGGTAGTCTTTGAGATGGTGGTGTAGGAGTAGGACAGGAATAAGGATATGGAGTAGGTAGGCACATGTAATATGGTGGGTACACAGCTGGTTGGTTGAAGTAAGTTGGTGGTGGTGGGCAGGGTGCATGGCGCTAGCCTTGGTTTGGGTTATATGGTGGTGGAATGTTGGTGTTTGCTTACTAGTTGGAACGTACTTGGGGTGGAGGTTGGGTGGATGTCGAAGCTTGGTTGAAGGTTAGAACGTTTGAGGTTGGTATGGGTGGATTGTGTCAGTTTTCGGCTTGAAGTTTAAGCAAGTTGATAACTTCTTTGAATTGGTCTTCAAAGTGGGTCTTCAACTATTCATTTCACGCCTAAGCATGAAATCAGCTTCCTTCCATGAGTGAATGGGTGAAGGGGAACGACTATGGTTGGGTTGGTTGGGACTTTGGTTAGACATGGTGTGGTAACTTGGCCGTCTCGGTTTTTTTTTTTTTTTTGGTTTTGTTTTGGTAAGCTCACTCACACTAAACCTATGCTTTGATACCAATTTAATACGTCAATGGGTCGAGTGAGCTTGGTTCAAGTGATAACCTGGATTTTTGGTGAAGCTCGGTTAGGGTGCACAATGAGTGAAGTTTCAGTTAAGTAGGGAAACTGATTAATCTTATGGCTGACTGGAATGTGAAGTCTTCAAGACTGATTGAAATTACTACTAGGTTTAGTGTTTAGTCGGATTAGGGTTTGTGGTGTTTGAGTTGTAATGGAAGACTAGGTTGAGACCAATTAAGGAAAGAGTTTGTGGAGCTTAAGGAATCTGAAATTTCAGGCAATTAAGATGACTTAAAGGCGGTTAGGGTTTAACATTTGTTGGGAAATTTAGGCCTAAACTAGGAGAAGTTCGGCTGGGCGAGAAAGGTATCAAAGGTTGGTTTAAAATGTTTAACAAGAATGGAATTCTAAGAAAAACAATGAACAAGATGCAGTAATGGCAGAAAAATAAAGGAAATCTGGAATTAACAAGAACTGAAACAAACATAAATTCGATAAAGGGAAAAAACTATAGGCTTTTAGGATTCAAGGTAAAAGCAATAAAAGATTAAAGAACAAGGCTGAAATTTAAATATGCAAGGGAATCAAAAGGCCAAAATTATGAACTGGAATTGAAAAACAATGTAAATCAAGAACAAACTTGAAATAAGAACATGAACTAAAAGAGACCCAAAGAATTATTCACTTCATTCTTTTCCTTTGAACAAGTCCTAACATCACCTATTTATAGGAAACAAGTGATGTAACCTAATAACTTACTCAAAGCAACTAAGCATAGTAATAGTAAAAGATGACTAGCCCATATAACATAACAATTTGAGCTTATAGTTATTACCAATACTTGGGCATAAATTACAAGACTGAAAACATAAAGAATTAACATCATGGCCGACTTGAGCTGCATGTGAGTCTTCTTGTGTCGCGGCTGTCATGGATGCATGGGAATTTGCTTGGGTCGTGGTCTTCAAGGGCTTCTCTTTGGACGTGGACTTCGATCTAGTGTTGGATGCTGGTGGGTTAGATACTCTGTATCATTCAAATTGTCTTCCTTAGTTTGGAAAATAAATTGATAGTACTTGTCCTTCAACTCCCTAATCCGAAATGGAGCCTGAGTTGGCCATAACCCTTCAAGCATGTTGTGTAATCTAGTAAAATTCACATTTTTTCGTCAAAAATCCTCCCAATTAGACTCCGCCACTCTCTGCTCTACTAGTCCGAACATCTTCATCAACTAGTCGCACTCTTCTTCCCCCTTCGAAAGTCTTATTTTTTAAAATAAGCCTGAAACCTCAGGCTTTGTTAATTGAAGATAGATATCCTCTTGTGCCATATTCAAACCGCCAACCAATGCAACATGCTAGAACAAGAAACTCAATACTAAACAAACATTAACACTTATCCTTTGCACCCGTCCACCTACCACCAGCCAAGGCAACATTCTAGAATAAGAAACTCAAGACTAAACAGAACATATACGTCTACCTTGCAAAAGGCTTTGAAACCCAAAACAGAATATATACTTGCTGCACCCTCACCTACCTAACCAGCCATTAAAGTGTTGTAGCCGTGCATCTAATACACAAACCAGCATAGTAGTCGAAACTAACCAAATTTAGCACCACCTAAAAAAAGATAGCAAATGAGACTAACCAGCCACTGCTAATAAAGCATCACACAAACTGGCACTGCCTAGCAGCCGAGAATAGCAACTCACAAAGCAGAGAAAGAACAACAGCACACGAAGAAGAATAAGACGTCGCCGAATTCGTTTTCCTAGAAGAAGAACAGTGCTTTGTCAGTATATCCTCCAACTGCACCTCCTAGCAGCCTATTCTCCAAACAACGGTAGACAAAGATGAATAAGAAGAGCAGCACACAAAGAAAAAGATGAACTGCAACTCACGAAGAAGTAGAATAACAGCAGCACATGAAGAAGAACTGCACCGCCTAGCCGCCGAGCCTCCAAACAGCAACACACAAAGAAGAAAAAGAACAGCAGCACCCGAATAAGAAAATGACCAGCAGCTCACAAAGAAGACGAAGAGTAGCAGCTCGCAAAAACGAAGAAGACACCACCAGATTCGGTTTGCTAAAAGAAGAAAAGTTTTGCTTCCAAAAAATGATGAATAGTACGTCCAAAATAAGAGACTAGAATTCTCTCGAAAAAGAGAGAATTTTGGCTTCCAAAAAAGAAGACATAACAAGAGTTATGATTCCATTCACAAAATTAAATTTGAACTTGATTCTATTTGCCAAAAAAAAAAAAAATTTGACATTGGTAGACTTATTGCCTAGTGAAAAACTTATGGATGTAAATGGATTCAAAAGAAAATTTAATCTTAATGGCTCCACAGATAAATATAAAGTTCATTTAGAAGAAAAAAAAATGTTCCCTAAAATAAAAATATTGGTTATTTTAATATATTTGCACAAGTAATTAGAATCTCTTTTATTCCAGTTTTATTTGCTTTGTCTTCTATTTATAAACTTTTTGTTCTTCAAATTGGTGATTTAGAAGAAGTGATTTATATGGTCTTCGGTCCAACTTATAATTTAATTATATTTTATATGTCAATTACCTCAACCTTACTTGATTTTATCAAGATTTTTAATCCACATTTGGCTACTAATAAGCTCTTTCACTACAAGAAAAAACCCCCTTTAGTGACAACCGAAATTTCGTCACCAAAGGGCTGATTTTCGTCACCAAAGACCCAGCAGAGACCTTTAGTGACGAAAAAAATTTTGGTGACGCGTCGTCAGCAAAGGTCCGTCGCTAAAGGTCTTTCGTGACGGAAAAAAAAATCGTCACTAAAGGGTTGCATTTAGTGACGAAACTTGGAAGTGACGAAATTTAGTGACCAAAAAAATTCGTCAACAAAAGGGGGAAATTGTTGTCACTAAAAGATACAAGTCGTCATTAAATGCGCGAAATTAGTGACGAAAAATGGTCGTCACTGAAAGTGTGACTGGGCAGCCGGGCAGTGTGACCGTTTTGGTGACGAGAAAAACTTTCGTCACTAAATTATACCTTGGTCAACGCCTTTAGTGACGAGCTAGTGACGACAAGTTTTTTGTCACCAATTACTTTTTTCATTAGTGATGGGAAAAAATTCGTCACTACATTATGCCTTGATCAATGCCTTTAGTGACGAGCTAGTGACGACAAGTTTTTCGTCACCAATTCTTTTTAATCATTAGTGACGGAAAAAGTTTGTCACAAAAGAGTTGTTGCATATGCAATTTGTGACGAAAAAGTTTTGTGGCGCTGTTCATTGGTGACGAAATTTTGTCGTCACCAAAGGTTTGTTCTTATTTAGTGACGAAAAAATTTTGTCACTAAATGGGGTCATTAGTGACAAATTTAAACATTACAATGTGGTTTGTTTTAGTATCATATGACCAATATCACAGTATTGATTGTCACATCATTTATTCTTATAATACATACATCATCGAAGTCGGAAAAGTACTGAACGCAATCATACTAAGCATTGAACATCATTTAAATATATATCTGCAAAAGGGCACAAAACTTCAACTTGTTCAATGCCATAGACAACATTTTAATATCCTACTACTTAAGAAATAAAATATTATCCAAACACCATACAATATTATCCGAATTGTAGCATGAAAATATTATCCAAACATCATACACCCACAAAATAGTAGTGCACACATAATTTCCTTGACATTCTAAAAGGAAAGAGCCAGAAGGAATGAAAAAGACCTTGACAACACCAACCAATGGGCCATTTGTAATGCCTTCAATCTATGGATGATTGCCTATGCGGTGGTGAATGCGTCACTGTGATAAGAAAAGTGAAAAACAGTTAATGTTTAAAAATCCATCCAATCCATTCGCACAAATGACTAACTTTAGAAACAACAACACCCCACAACTTGAACTCATGACATAATGCAATTACAGAATTGCCCACCAATCAAAGAAAACTAATGTGACCACGAAATGTATCATGTACCATAATACAAAACCACAAACCGCAAATTTTACTTATAAACCAACCCTATTAACTAGATATCATTATGTTACATCATCTTTATTGCTAAGAGAAATTTAGAAATGTGCCACGCATCGATACTAATGATATGCAATCTTTGAGTGTACAAGTGAGATCGTACTAAGGGACCAACATGTTGCGATAACGAAACTCATCTTTATAAGACTCGCATATATATAGAAAAAGCAACACCCCATAATTATATATCATGACATAATCCAATTTCACCAGTAAATGACAATAATTATACTACATTCTCCACCAATCAAAGACAACTAAAATAACCATGAAATGTATAGCATAACATAATACACCACGACCAATCAAATATAATGTTTGTATCTCATACACCAACATTGTTAACTAGTCACTCGTATGTTACATAATGTTTGTATCTCATAGAAAAATAGAAATGTCCCATGCGTTGATGATAATGATATGAAATGCACGTATGGACATGCAACAATCCTTATTAGAACATCATGTGTTTGGGATAACCAAGCTCGTTTTCAAAAAACAATGATATATACAGAAGCATCAACATCCCATAATTATATCTCATCACATAATACAATTCCACCAATTAACGATAATGGTCATACTAAAATTCCGAAAACTGAAAAAAAAAAAAAAAGAAACTGACCACCAAATGTATCTCGTGACATAATATAAACCACGAATCGCATATATAAATCATGAACCAACTCATATATCTACGCACCAATATGTTACATAATGTTCATATCTCAGGTACAAAGTTGAAATGTCACACGCATTGCTAATATTGATATGAATTCTATGAGCAGACATGCAAAAATTCCTTACGGTCTCATGTTCTTCGCGATACCTAATCTCATCATCATATGACACTAATATCTACAGAAATAGCAACATCCTATAATTATATCTCACAACATAATACAATTCCAAGCTGTTAACGATAATAATCATATTACAATTCCACAACCAACGATAACAGAACCGACCAACAAACCATAATCCATTGGCATAACACAATACCACCAATCACCTATGCCAAGCAAAAGAACCAACCCACATATCTACGCACCAATATGTTACATAATGTTCATATCTCAGGTGGATGCTAGAAATGTCCCACACATTGCTAATATTGATATGAAATGTATGAGTATATATGCAACAATCCCTTAAGGGAACATGTTTTCGAGATAACCAATCTCATCATCATAAGTCACTTATATCTACAAAAATAGCAACATCCTATAATTATATCTCATGACATAATACAATTCCAAGCTATTAACGATAATAATCATATTACAATTCCACCAACGAAAGATAACATAACTGAACAACAAACCATAATCCAGTGACATAACCCAATACCATCAATTGCATATGCCAAGCAAAAGAACCAACCCATACATCTACGCACCAATATGTTACATAATGTACTTATCTCAAGTGGATGCTAGAAATATCCCACGCATTGTTAATATTGAAATGAAATGTATGAGTATACATGCAACAATCCCTTAAGGGAACATGTTCTCGAGATAACCAATCGCATCATCATAATGATATAAAATCTATAAAATCTGCACTTACCTCCTTTGATGATTGTTGATTGGTCAAACGAGTTAATTCCGCCAGTAAAAACTGTATTTGCTCTTTCATTGCACTCATTCCAGCTTCTACTTTTGCAGTCATGGCTGTATTTTGTTCGACAACATCATTAGCCCTCTTCCTCTCCACTTCCACTTCACTCTGGAGTCTTTCCAAGGCAACTGCCGGTCTCACCGATTTAGCCCACCCCTGCATCTGTCCGGGGATGTGGTGTAGTTTGTTTCGGCATATATCTACAGGCGAACTTGAAGAAGTAGACTCCTCCTGCCGCAATTCATCCTACATTATGCACTCCAACATTATTCGCCAATTAGCATATATATTTGCAAACAAATAGTGTATAATTTGGAAGTGACACGCATTTACCAAAGTTCATTGTGCCTTGTCCGAAACCATCTTTCCTTTCTTCCTCGAAAAATGAGCAATTTCGTACGTATCAATTGCAGTTGGTGCTTTTCCTTCCTTCTTTGCCTGTCAAGTGGCCACAAGTATAGTACATGTTGTAAGCATGTGTAACATCCCATATATGGGGGAAAAAATGAAACCTATAAAATGCTTTACTAACCAAATCATCCACCCTCCTGGCAATGGAGACTGACCCAACAGCCGGTGGGGTCTCATTAGCAGCCCTATTCACTTTATTGCATTGGCTAATCCCCTGGAAATGGTTCCATATGCAAATTGAGTCAAATCCAAATTTATCACTAGTGAAAACAAATTGAAATGAAAAAGAAAATAAGAATTACCGCCTACGTGACCTGGAAGTTCTCGCTAGCAAATCTCTCACATAGACTACCCCATTCTTCCTCTTTCACATTCGCTGGCGGATGCCTTAGTGCCTCCTCCTTGATGGAAATTTTTTAAAGTGAAGATGCAGCCTGTATTGTCTACTTCGGTGTTGGCCGCTAAATTGTGTTTTGAAGGCCTTCTTCACTACATCACTCCCATCATAACTTGAATTCTCCAAAACGTTAACAAAAATGACATTACCCTTCAAATATGCATCTAAGTACACATACCGTTCCAATATGCAACAAAAATGACATTAGCATCAACAAATGATCTCTACGAATTGAACTAACAAATACTAAGCACATAAATACCGTGCACTTGGCCATTATCCCTTCCTTCAGCTCCTGTGGCTGGTTCTTCCAAGTAGTGCCATCGTATTTTGCAAACTGACGTAGAATGCACCCGCTCTTAGTAATCAATTCCTGACTATCAGGTCCCACAAACCGTCCTCCTTTCTCATTCACTTCTATGACAAGAGGAACATCCAAACAGCCCTTTCTCTTACGTCCCAAATTGCGGGTGGGTCCCCTCATAATGGATGTGACTACATAATTTTTAACACCCATATGCCACAAGAGCCAAATATACATTAATAAAACTGACCACCAAAGGAGAAGCATTCATAAAAATATGCTATGATGCATCAAACTTTTAAAAATAAGCGGAATGCAATGAAATTAACTTACCTAGCGAAGTATTTTCCGAAGGTGTACTTGCCGTCAAATCCTGCTGATTAGGGCTGGTCCCCTCAGATGGTTCATGAGCATCCTCCTCACCAGTATGTTCAGTTGCTGACGGGGTACGTTGAGCCTCTTCTGTATGGCCCTCTAACATCAACGTCAATGAACGCCTAACGCCAATAGGGTTTGTCAACAACATACCCGAGTCATCAGTGTCCTCGTCTCGAAGTTGGAAAGGAGGATTTGGCCTTTGTGGCGTCAGCCTGGCACTTCGCCGAGGAGGCACGAGTTTTGGATGGCTTTCCTGACTTGGCATTAGGCGCGCACTTCTGCGCAGGGATGCACCAAGTGGAGGAGCTTCTGTATTCTTTCCTTTTTCTAGAGCGGAAGTTCCCTTTTTTCCCATCTTCCCCTTGCCTAGCCCAACCATCTGTTCATCAACAAATAAATATTAGTCCCATTAAGAATTTCCTAACAATAAGCCATCCAATTGGTATAAGCTAACCAAATATAGCTAACAACAAACATGCATAACCAAGAACTTTGTACTAAGTACCATGTTGGCATACCATTTGAAACGGGAGATAATGGTTAAAACATTTAGAGGATATAAAGACACAGCATAACTTTGGAAACACCACACATGTTGAGTTTCACACATACAACACTCACTCTTTCTTTGGAAAATACAACTACACGTGGAAGAAGAGACATTTGGACCTTATTCTGACTCAGAATACCCATCTTCCCCTAACTCATCTTCCTGTTCAGAAGATTCAGAGTCTACTATGTCTTGTAAAATATCATCATCAATGAATGATTGATCCAGGGATCGCCTAGCCTGTGGAGATCCAAAATGGACATCATTAGCAATTTCTGCCTCAACCAATGTAAAAGTCTCTGTATCCCTCGTCAAGGATGGCATCTCTATATTCAACTCAACAACAAGATTGAAACTTGGATTCTCTTCTTGATGCACTTCTTCTTCTTGGAACACCGCAATGTTTTTTGGAATATCATACATCCTACGAGGAGTTACACTTTGCACAACATGCCAATCCTTGCCTAGTTTTAGATCAGCCACATAAAATACCTGCCTAGCTTGAGATGCAAGTATATATGGCTGATCTATGTACCATTTTCTAGCAATATTTACGCTACTCAGACCACTTTCCTTATCAATTTGTAGGCCGGTCGCATTAGTTAGACTAAACCAATCACACACAAAAACCAACACTCTCTTATGCACACCTAGATATTGAATTTCTAAGACATCTTGCAGTACCCCATAGAAATCAATTATATTGTTCCCACGTTCTCCCTGTACTAAAACTCCAGAATTTTGGGTTTTTCTATTCCTTTCACGACCTTGGGTGTGAAATCTATACCCATTAACCACGCATCCTGTGTATCGATTTACTTGATGCAGTGGTCCAAATGACAAAGTTCGAATCTCATCCGCAAATGCGTGTGGATCACGGCCAACCTACGTATAGAAATTAAAAAGACATTAGGGAACTTCATTATATGCAAGTACATTCCTTGATCCTTGAGATCTTTATTCTCATGCCCTAATATAAGTATAGTGTCCCAAAACTCAGTATGCACAGTTTCAAGCGTCCTAACTTTCCCATGTAATTTATTAAAAGTAGCTCTTGAAGACAACAAACGACCCTAATATAGTAGAAATTGAAGAAAAATTAGAACTTCATTATCTAAAGGAATTGTCTTTACCAAAAAAAAAAAGACAAAAATAAAAACAAAAAAGCCTATGAGCTAGCTTCTTTCTAGGTATCTTCACCCTAAGATGAGGTCTCGGCTTCTTGCTATCCTCCTAGAACTTCACCTTCTAGAGTCTAAAGGTCTGGGTCCCCATCTATTGCAAAAGCATTGAGCTCTTCCAAAGTCATGAGCGAGCTCCAAGGTGCCACTTGTTGTAATAATGTAAAGGAACCATCAAATCCCTTCACAATATCAACATACGCCTTATAAGCTCTCGCCATGGCCTCGAGATCATAGCCAAGCAACTCTTCCAACTTAAAAGTTGAAAACTTCTCTTGAATTTCGACTGCTGCATCATGTCATCCAATCTCTTTAGCTACTTGAGACAAATTCACTGCAAAGTGCCCAAAGTCTTGTGTGTGAAAGACCTTCTTCACTAGTAACTTTGCGAATTCACCTTGGTCGATGCTTTTAAGTTTTTGGACCTCCACTTCCCTCTTCTCGAGTTGTTGATGAAGGGAAGCAACCTCTCCCTCTAACCTCCTTCTCGCCTCCAGAGACGCTGCCTTGCCCTCCCTTAGCTAAATAACCTCAGCTTCATGCCTGGAGGCCCCCACTACCAATTGATTAACCCTATGGACGAATTCTGTCCATACAGCTAGTGCATGCAATTCCAACAATCTATTAATAACAACAACTTTAACATGTGTTCATAAAGAAACATGACTTTACCAATACTTTTGTACCTGTGGCATCGTGAAAGCCAAGTTGTTGTTAAGGTTGGCCATCGACATCTTGACCAACCTCATATGATGGTCCTTCATGCCCTAGATCGTCACCCCTGGTGCATCCCCCATAGGCATGGAGAAATAGAACACTATATTCGAAGTAACAACCTTGACTTCTCCCTGGGTAGGTGTTCTCTCTCTACCAGGGACCTTTAATTTATTTTCTTTGGCCAAGGCCTCAACCTAGGCTAATCTTTTCTCAGCCTCCTTCTTTGAAGGCTGCACCACCATCACCTTCCCAGAAGAAGGGTCATTTCTAGCGCTAGAATACGCCTCCTTTGATGGGCCACCCTTGACTGAAGCGCTGAACTACACCACTATGCAATAAAAAACAATCACAAAGATCAGTTAAAACAACAATGACAAGGATATATTCTAAAATATAATAGCCCTACCCTTATGCTCTTCTCTTCTGCTCAATTCAATAATCCAAGATCCGGCCTCTACAATAGCCAAGCTCATCTTGTAGTTAACTAGCTTCTTCTCAATATAACTACCAATTCTTTCTTCTTAAAGCTGTATGTAAGCACGGCCTGGAGGATTCTATTTCCTACTGTCCTTGTAAGTATCATTCGCATCTCCATAGAACCACTTCACATCCAACCCACAGACTTCAGACTTTACAAAGAAAAACCTTATTTTTCCAGTCATGGTAGGTTAAAGGCAAAATATCCCATTGAGTTTGCAAACCTCTTCATACAATAAAAATATCTAAACAGGTTCACTAAACTCTCTATCTTTCTCTATCGGCATAACAACTCAAACCCAATAATAGTCCTTGCCAAGTTCGGGACTAGCTGGGCTAAGGCTATTCTATAATACTTCAAAATGTCAACGACAAGTTGACACAAAGGAAACCTCATCCCAGACTTTAGATGTTCTTCATGAACGGCTAGGTACCCTATGAGAGGGTGACATGCCCTCCACTTAAAACCTGCAGCCTTGGCCCCATATTCTTTAGGAATATGGAACTTTCCCTAAGTTCCCCAACCTCAGCATCTCCAAAAACTAAAGTCAAGGCTTGGGCAATAGGCATAAATTTTTCAAGAAACGCCATTGTAGGCTAAGCAAAAAATTCACCCCACTCCTCCGACGATGAACTCACAGCCCTAGATAAAGCTATCCTATCTTTAGGCACACTACTTCTCTCAGAACTAGATGATACAACTACTTGTCTTCTTCTACTAGATTGACAAACATTATAATCAAAAATATTCCCTTGGCCGGATGAGCCAAAAGAACTATCCTCCTCGCCAGCCAAGGATATAGTTTTATCCTTTCATCTTGAAGATCTAGAAGAAATCGATCGAGAAGAAGACATACTTACTTTTTTTTTTCTTAAAACTCCTCGGTGGCACATACGCAGATGGTTCACTCGGTAGATATCACCTCACCAGACACTCGTTGGAAGTAGACAAAAGTTTGTCGAAACAAAATTGCAGAGTTTGTGAAAGTAAAAAGGCAAAGAAAGTGACAGCGCACAATAAAAAACCTAAAAGCGAAACATGCGAACTTTTTATACGGAACGATAGAGCTTCCGTGCACGTCTCAACCAAATCTTCTAGGACCCACAACATTCAATGTTGTAGCCTTAAAAGATGAGAGTTATCTGATTACATAAGATACGATAACTATTAATAGATAGTAAACATAACGATTCAAATTATTACACTTATCTCTATTCCAATGACCTAGAAACTCTAACCACGACAAGACCTCAGCCTGGCGTTACCATGCCAAGGTCTAGGGGGCTTATGATATAAATGGGATCCTATATCAAACAAAGGTCTGGATCTTAACAACATACAAGGTGAGACCTCAGAAACACATAGAGACTAAAGGCCTAAACTTCAACCAGTGGCATGTCTCTCAGCTATACCCCAAACTCTAGGTTTAAGAATAAAGGTTGAGAATAAATAAAAGCACACTAAATCACACCAAGTGTACGGGACCTCAGACTCAAACGGACAAGGTCTCAGACTATACTAACAAGGTAGGAACTCAGTGAGGTTGTACTTATCCATAAGTGCATAATAATATGTAGCAATCATGGAGAAATATAATGGCATGTAATTAGCAGTTACAGCTATACCCAATATGCTGAAACGTGATAACGAATTTTACAAATGATGAAAGAGGATATATAATCCTGAAAAACACCCAAGTAAGGGGCTTTGGCAAATTAAAAATACAACATACATACTAGGTGCTGACTGAAGTATCGGAGGGTTTACCCCGGAGGACCACTCCGGGATCTGTTTCGCAAGAACATTTAGCATCCAACAAGATGAAAAATTTTGAATCAGAATCATCTTATTGGATCTTAACTGGGTTACAGATACAGCCTTCATCAATTACCAAATGTCTCTTCAGTTCTTCAAAAGCTCTTTGGCTTTCTTCATTTCATTTGTAGTTTTTGGTTTCACATAGTATCTGAAAGAATGGGAGATGTCGATCTGCTGACCAAAATAAGAATCTGTTTAAGCCTGCAAGTGACCCTGTTAATTTTTGAACTTTCTTTAGGTTCGCAAAGGTTCCAACTCGATAATAGCCCTTATTTTGTCAGGGTTGGCTTTAATCCCACTTTTAGAGACCATATACTCCAAAATTTGCTTGATCTTATCCCAAAAGTGCACTTTTTGGGGTTTAGATGCATTCTAACTTTTAACATGGTTTGGAGAGTTTCTTCTCAATTCCTACCAATCTTTTTGGAGAAAACTTGATTGACCACACGCTAATAAGTTGCTCCCGCATTCTTCAACCCAAAAGGAATCTTTTTATAACAATAGATCCCCATTTCAGTAATAAAAAACTATATTTTTAGCCTCCTCTTCATCCATCATGATTTGATGATAACCTTTGTAAGCATCAAGGAACATAAAAACCTCATATCCTGATATAGTTTCAACTTTCTAGTCAATCATTAGTAGAGGGTATCAATACTTAAGACAATATTTTTTAAGGTCTGTGTAGTCGACACACATTCGCCAACTATCAACAAGTTTCTTGACCAGAACTGAATTGGACAACAACAACGGATATAAGACTTCCTTAATGATGTCTGATTGGAGCAATTTTTCCACCTCTCCTTTAATCACCTTGTTCCTCTCCAGAGCCAATGTTCTCTTCTTCTGCTGAACTGACTTTATCCTTAGGTCAATATTCAACTTATGCGTCACCAAGGAATGTGAGATCCCAGGCATATCTTCTGGGCTCTAGGCAAAAACTTCCTTATATTGCTGAAGGAGGCAATGATTCAGTCTTTGATCTTGACAGGTAATAAAACTCCCACTTTGACCGTTCTGTCTAGATGGTTGTCATCTATCACAACTTCTTGTACCTCGTCTGTGATCTCAGGTGTTTCAATTGAACCTTTCATTTCTCCAATGTCTTGGGGGTCCAAAGGTGTGACCTCAAGATTTCCAAGAATGTTAGAGGGGTCCTGAGGTGAGGCCTCAGGATTTCCATTGGAACTTGGGTGTTCCTGATGTGTGACCTCGGGATTTCCACGGGAAACCAATGTTGTATCTTTCTTTCCCACAACTACTTCCTGATGTGCCACCTTGGGATTAAGTTGTGGTGAAGTTGGGGCCCGAATAGCATGAACACCCTTCATCAAGGTCTTTTTCCCCTTTATCGCGATGGGTATGAACTCTTGTGCAGCATACTGATCCCCTTCCATAGATGCCACTCATGCTCTGTTGGGAATTTCATGACAAAATGGTAGAATGACCAAAATGCTTTGGCCTTGTTCATCCACGACCTCCTAATGATGGCATTGAAAGGGGATGGCGCGTCTACCACGTAGAAGTCCATCATTATTGTCTTATCTTAGGGGTAATCTCCCACTGTGACGGCCAATGTGATTATTCCTTCCAAGTGGACGACTTCATGAGCAAATGTCACCAGAGGCATGCTTGATGGCTTCAAAGCATCAAAATCAATTCCTAATTTGCGGAAGCAATCGATGTACAGGGCATCCACAGCACTATCATCATCAACATACACTCTGTGCACCTCTATATTATCAATTATAGCCTTGATCACCAAGGCATCATTACATGGGCTGATGGTTGGGACTACATCATCCCCTGAAAAAGTTATGACCTCGGATGGTTTGAAAGGTTTGTGAACTAACTCCTAAGGTGGGATTCTCCTAACATTGGCTTTTATAATGAACTGGGACTATTCTTCTGGATATCCCCCAAATATAACATGAATGATGCTAGTGACATCGCGTTTATCATGAGTAGAGGTGGTTGCGGTTATGGGGGATTATTCTGATACTATTGATATGGCTAACTCATGGACAGGTCCATCTCGGCCTATAGTCCATCTAATATGATGACGCACCTCATTCGCTTTGTCCCTCACCTCATCCTGCAACGTGATGGCCACCTTCTCGACCTCTAGACCAAAGTTGGACTCCATTAAAACGAGGATGCTATCTTTGAATATATTGATTGAGCATCCCATTTTGAATGTATTTTTCAATTTTTTTTCTTAAATCTTTACAGTCTTTAGTGTCATGTCCGTGGTCATTGTGAAGAGCACATCACAAGTGACGCGATCGCTTGTGTGGTGTAGCAATCAGTGGAATTGGAGGTCAAATGAGATCTCGATGTATAAATAGGATCTCAGTGCAACTCTTAGTGAGCAGGGTAAGATTGTTATCTTGAATCTGAGGTTCCAAGTGACCTCTTTTTTAGTATAACTTTTCACCATCTAACATAGCGTTTGACCATCAGTAGGTGTGTATTGAGCCAATTTAGTATAGAATGGCCTAGGGTTTAGACCATTCTTAAAGGCCGAGATTACTAAATGATCAGTTCAGTCTACCACTTGTAGGCTTTCATCATTGAACCTTTCGACATACGATTTTAGGGACTCATCTTTCCCTTGCTTGAGATTCATCAAGTCTGCAGTAGTTTTATGGAACTTCTTTCTCTGGAAGAAATGGGTATGGAAAAGCTACGCCAGCTATCTAAAGGTTGAGGCACTATCTCAGGGCAAGCCGTCAATCTATATCCACGCCTTTCCACTGAGGTATACAGGAAACACTTTACACATTACTTCCATTGAGACATTCTTAAACTTGATTGTGTACTTAAATCGCGAAAGAAAATCTAAGGGGTCAGAGTCCCCCTCATAAGTTAGGAACCAATAGAGCAACTTGAATCCTACAGGTGTAGGATATTGAATGATGCTGGATGTGAAAGGTGATGGAGAATCTCTTTCATCATCCCATCCCAACAAATCTTGGATGTCATCAGCCACCCTTTTGCTAATCTGAGAAAAGTCATTGACTTGTGGGCGTTCTGCGCCATCTTTCACCTTGATTCCAAAACGACCATTGTAATAATTGTCATCGGCATGAGAGGCTGAGAGCTTCTTCCAATCGTTATTTCTCCTTCGGTGTGCATATCTTGAACCATCTTGTCTCTTACCACTCTAAGAGGGACATTTATTATGTATGGATCTTTGAAATTCCTCAAATTGTGCATGGTGTTGCTCCATAAAAGCCTTCTCATATTTCTCATATTACCTACGTGCTGGCAAATCATTGTGGTTTGTGGTTGTACACCTTCAATGTCCACTTCCACGACTTGAGGACATTCATATCATTTTGGGATGTCTTCCAAACGTAGAGGACTATTTTCAACAAGACCTGAATGACAAAGTCGTGCCCCTACTTTACTAGTACCTTCAATTTCTCTATGTCCATGAGAATGAGTATTCACCATTATTGAAATTGAAGGCAAAGAGCGTGGATGTTCCTTCTAAAGAAAACTCCCAAATCCCCCATAGACGGTGCCAATTGATGAAGACCTAATCCGTGACTTCATCCAGTAACCACGACTCACCAGTTTATTGTTTGCTTGGTCAATTATTTGCCTGCAAAACAAATTCCGAAGTGTTTCTCCAGGGAAGATTCTTTAATGTTTAAGTCAGGGTCTTGATCTTAATTTCTCAAATCGAAGTGTTCTTCCTCAAAAGTAGACTTTTTTCCCCGTTTTACATGACAGCTCAAACGAGCATATATACCTTATGTTCGAGATCCATGGGATATGGTTATAACAACTAGTCACATGTTGTCAAGGTTCTCCACAAATATCGCATGCCATTATCCATTCATAAATAGGTTCGGGCTTGTCGAGTTCCCACGTTGCTAGCGTGGTCCGAGATCCCACATAGTTGGCGTGGTTTCAATATACTCTCCCCCAAGTCAGAAAGTTGAGATCTAGCAAACTTACCATTGTCGAGGTTCGAATGTATGAGATGTCAAGATTAAGGTCACGACATAGAGATTCCACATATGTATGAGATGTTGAGATTAAATACACGACGTAGAGACCCTAGATATGTAGAGATCAACAAGTCTAATTTAGAATGTAGAGACCCAAATATGTAATGTAGAGATCCACGTATGTAGAGATATTATATATATCACCTAACTCTTTCGATATTTGTTTAGAGTAACTTTGAGTTAATATGCATTAGTAGTTTGAGTTTGGAATGTATGAAAGAGATAAGATGATTAGCTTTTTCTTTTGAATGTTTTGAGCATCTCATTGATATTAATGATTGAGTTGAATGAGAATGTGCAAGATATAATACATTTAAACACTTGTGTGAGCATTTTTTTTTCTTGCTCTCATTTTTATTTGTTGAATGTTGTCAAACATAGTGTGTTTATTCTAGAACTTACTCTGTTATGCATATTGTGACCACATTATGAATTCATGCATTGAGATGATAAAGGCACTTATATTTAACCAATTTAAACTCTCTAAGAAACTTACCTCCATTACATATACTCTTAGATTACCCCTGTTGAGCCTAACCCTTTCTTTGTTTTAACACCTTATCGGTTCGCCCTATCCTTTTGTCTTTGTTCACCATTGTTCAATCCATTGTCAAGAATATGTGAGAGTGAATCTCATGATAAACATTTTGATGGATGCGATTAAGGAAGAAAAAAAAAGGCCAAAAAAGAGAAAAAATGAAAAAATGGAAAGTGTGAAAAAAAAAAAGTAGTGGAAATTACCCCTTGCAAGTTTGAAGATTGTACAAGTGAAATGTTCTCAATTATTTACTAAAAAATCCAATTATGCTATGTAATTGGAAAAAGGGAATGAATGTTACTTGAAATGAAGAGAGATAGATCCAATGTTCTCCCAATGTTGTTTTTGTGAATCATGCAAGGAAGTTCATACATGATGGGATTCCAGGAGCCGTTCAAGCTGCTCACCAAGCTTTCAATCTATTGTGACTTATTGTGGGGGTTGATGATGAAAGCTAAGTCCAAATGACTTCAAGAAACCATTAAATGGTTTAATATTTGACATTCAACCCTGTCAAGCATGTGATCAAGACTTGATTGGTCATTAATTTCTTACAAGTCCAAATTGAAGAACACTAGTCTTGCTTTGGCCAAATTTTAGTGTAAATGGTAAGCCAAGTTGTTTAGTTATTTTATTAGCATGAATTTTATTAGTTATTTTATTTTATTAATAGGGCTGAAAATAAGCTTTAAGAGGCTTCCCTTGATCTTTTTATTTTGGCCAAAATTTAGTATTTATTTTACTAGCCAAATTTTGTAAACTTGAAGGAAGCTTTAAAGGGCCAAACCTCCAAGTCCAATTGATATTAGGGTTCTTATTTCCTTTTTGTTTTAAGGATACTTGGCCACCTCTCCGCCTTAAGAATTAGATTAGGTCTAGAATTAGTTGTTTCCTTATCAAGACAAACTTGTAGCTTATTTAAGAGGCCATTCAGTCATGAGCATGAAGACACGTTGAGAAAAATTGTGACATTCCGTCCTTTAGAGTTTGAGTGAATCAATCTCTTGGTTTTTTCAAAGAACAACGGGCTTATCAAACTTGACCAGTTTGTGGTACCTTTGAATCATATCAATCTAGTAGAACTCTAGGTTGTAGCAACGCTTCATCCATCAGTCCCAAATTCCGCCAATTCTGAAAGTTTCATAAGTTAAGTATTGGGTCCTATTTAACTTCTTTCATATTGTTAGTTCTCTATAGCCGCAAGATGCGCATCAATACATATCTTGATTTGTATAACTTAAATTTTTTTTTCTTCTCAATGCAGAACTGGCAGAATTTTGGACTAATAGATGAAGCATTGCTACAACCTAGGGTTCTACTAGATTTGGGCTTTGCCAGGAATAAACACATCCTGCACTTGCGGGAACACACTGCCAATCCGAAACCCAAGCTCCCTTGTAATCCAATGATAAGGCAAAGCCCAAATCAACACCTAAACCAACACTCTAGTAAAATATGGATCCTCTCTCGTCACATCCTTAGTCCACTCTTTCAAAACCAGAAATTGATTATCAAACCTCCACCCTCTACCACTTTTACCATTAGTTTATCCTCCTCAGAATGAAAAACAAACTGATAAAAGTTAATCCCAAGTTCCCGAATGAGAAAAGGCTGAGCAACTGGCCAAATTGCTTGCAAAGGATGTTTCAAACGCAGAAAGTTAGCTTGCCTAACCTCAAATAACTTTCCCAGCAAGCTTCGTTCACCCTCCTCCTTACCAGTCTGTAAATCATCCACCCGCAACTCTATTGACCTTTCTTCCGCTGAAGTAAGCTGAAGCTGCCGAACCAGTCCAACCACATTGCAATCCGTCGTCATCACCCACACTAAAATCCCTCGGAGAACAAACCAAGGAAGAACAAATGAACATAAAATAGAAGAAAAAACTCACCCCTCGTCCGCAGAAGAATGAAGCTTACACCTGAAGTAGAGCCACAATACTCACGCGAATCGCATTGTCTTTCCCACCTAGAGATAAGTAGTCTCGGGAGAAAACTTTTTCCTTTTTTGTTTAGAAGGAAAACTTTTTCCAGCTGGGAGACATCTCAAAATCTTGGTGGCTTTGGACTTGGAGCAGTCTCTCTTATAGGGAGTTGAGGTATGGTTTCAAGGTGTAGCTTCTTGGGTGTGGTTTAAATATGAATTCCTTTCCACCTTTTGTGTTTATTGTGGACTTGTGGGACATGGGGTGCTGGTGTGTGAGAAGAGACGTGATGATCAGAGGGAAAATAAAGTGATTGAGGGCCAATTTGGATTATGGCTACGAGCAAGAACTGCTTTGCATACTTTCCAGCAGAAGACTTCTGCGCTGAAGAGTGGGGAGGAGTGGCTCTCGGATCCTATGCTTCCCCATTTGCAGAGTCGGTTGACGAAGATGAAGGAGGCTGCTGATGTAGGTGGAGGGGTTTTGTGGAGGAGAAATAGCGGGGGCTTGTGGATTCTGCTACAAAGGCTGAGGCTGTGCACTGCTGAAGCAACCTTCTCCCGAAGCTCTGGATTTTTCTCCATCCTTGAGCTGCTTGCTTCCAGAAGTGAATTGCTGACATTCTCTGCATGCTATGTCATGCAAGTTGCTGAAGCAGCCATCTCATTTGCATGTGGAGGCTGTAGGCCAGCAACTACAATTCTAGTGCCAACACAAGTGGCTGCTCCCGTAGCTTTGAAGGTTGTGGCCGATGTGAAGGAAAGTCAAACACCTGCTTCTGCTGGTTTATTCTCATTAGACCCACAAGCTCATCACATTCCTTCACCCGAGTTGCATCATGAAGGTTTCGTGTCTTGGGATCAGCTTTCTTAGCATCTCTCGGTTCCTGATTTGCCAAATTCTGGATTTGTTCCTTCTTCTAATTTGGCAGATTCTGGAGTTGTTTTTGCATCCCAATCGAGTGCTTCAACCGTCTCTCCCTTAGTGGTTCCCTAATTGCCTAGGTGGAGACGGTTGCATGGTCATTTGTGGTCTATTCCAACTGAAGTAATGAATATGGTGCCGTGTTTAGGGGAGAAACGTGGGCTGGAGGATCAAGTGGGGAAACTTTCTACACATGTGCATGGACATTTGGTCAATGAAGCTTCTATTATGTGTGATGATGAGGTGTGTTGGGATGAGGATCATGCTGGGAAGAGACTTAAGCAAGGAGCTCAAATCCAAGGGGTACAAGGGACCGGCCCTCATTGGTCCCAAGCATTTCAGTGAAGATTGGGGTGTGGAGTTGTCGAGGCTTGGGTGCAGCCTTTACAATTTCCCAGCTGAGGGAGTCTATTATGTCCTAGCATCCAGAAGTTCTTTTACTTTCGGAAACTAAACAAAAAGATGCTTTTGTTGAGAAGGTTGTTAGACAATTGAAGTTTGAAGATAGGTGGCAAGCCTAAAGGCACTCAAGAAGGTTGTTAATATGTTGGGTGCCTCAAGTTTCGGATATGAATATAGTGACTACTTCCTTTTGTGTACAGCTGCAATATAAACTTGAGGGTGACGCAAGGATGGAGTGGGCTGTTTTTGTTTATGCTAGTATGAATGTGTTGTTCAGGGAGCTTCAATGGAGTTACTTGGAAAATGAGAAGCAAAATTGGGGGGATTGGTGGGTTATGGGGGGTGACTTTAATGATATTGTCTATCCCACTGAGAAGAAGGGGGGCCAATCTAGAACTGAACATAGTTGTGCTTCTTGGGTATGTTGGGCGTCCGTACACTTGGAGTAATAATAGGGTTGGAGAGGGGTTTGTGGAGGAACGGTTAGATAGGTTTTTTGCTTCCCCATTGTGGCAGTTGGGGTTTCCGAATGCTAGGGTGATTCATTGTGAAAAGCAGGCTTCAGATCATTCGTTTCTTTTTTTGGAATGGGATCCTAAGCAGCAAAAAGGTCAGGGGAGGTTTGTGTTCTATAAGAGATGGGTTCAAAAAACGAATCTCCGGGAAACAGTGGTGCAAGCATGGAATAGAAACAAGTGGGGGACACGACAATATATATTAAGCTCCAAGATTATGGAATGCCGATTAGAGCTGCTGAAATGGAGCTTTACTTCAGAGAATAATGCTGCTCAGAGGATCAGAGTTCTTCAAGCTCAAATGGAGACTTCGGGTAGGACTAGAGGAGATAGGGATTAGGGCTTATGGAATGGCCTTATGCATCAACTCCAAGATGTATATAAGGAGGAGGAGCGTTATTGGCAGCAGAAGTCGAGGATTCAGTGGTTGAGGGACTGGGATAGCAATTCTCAATTTTTCCATGCTTCTACAATTCAGAGGAGGAAGAGGAATAGTATTGCAAACTTGATAACTAATGACGGGAGGGTGTGTGTAACTAAAAGGGAGGTAAAAGAGAAGATTGTCAGGTACTTTGCTAAGTTACATACTTCTGGTCAACCAGCTCCGTCTAATTCTTTGCGAGAAGAGTTTCCTCGATCTATCACTCAAGCTATGAATAGGAGACTGATGCGGCCGGTGGAGGAAGCTGAAGTGAAAGCGGCCCTGTTTCAAATGAATCCCAATACAGCGCCGGGACCGGATGGTATGAATCCTTTGTTTTTCCAAACTTATCAATGCTGTGATGGAGTTTTTTCATAGTAAGAAATTGCTTAGGAAACTCAATCATACTTTGATTACTTTGATACCTAAAGTCCAATCTCCAGCCTCAGTAACACAATATAGGCCTATTAGCTTGTGTAATGTGGTCTATAAGCTAGTGTCTAAGATCTTGGCTAACCGTCTTAAGCTGTGTCTCCATAAGTGTATTAGTCCAAATCAGTCTGCATTTATTCTGAGCCATCAAATTCTTGATAATGTGGTGATAGCTCATGAGCATGTTCATACTTTAAATTCGATGAGACAAGGAAAAAAGGGGTACATGGCAGTGAAAATCGATATGGCTAACGCTTATGACAGGGTGGAGTGGGGGTTTTTGGAGCAGGTCATGAGGAAGATGGGGTTTGCTTGGGGCGTGCTTAAGTTAATTAGGCAATGCCTTTGTACTAGCACTTTGTCTATTAATATTAATAGTGAGTCCTGTGGGTACATTAGGCCATCTCGAGTTATTCGTCAAGGAGATCCTCTATCACCTTATATATTCCTTATTGTGTCGGAGGGGTTGTCTCATCTTATTACACGGGCTAGTGACCATGGGGACTATAAGGGGATGAGGGCTAGTAGGAATGGGCCAATCATTACACATTTGCTTTTTGCTGATGATTCGTTGCTATTTTGCGAGATAGAGGTGGGTCAGGCACAGGTGTTACAGGATGTTCTTTATCAGTATAGCCAATGTTCGGGCCAAGGAATCAATTTGGATAAGTCCTCTGTGTTTTTTGGTCATAATGTCTCCAGGGTGGTCAGGGCTGAGATTTGTCAATTGATGGGAGGGATGACGGAACAAGCTAATGCTCGCTATTTAGGGTTGCTTATGAGGATTGGCCACTCGAAAAGGGAGGTGTTTAATTTTCTCATTCAGAAGGTGCAGCACCGTATCCAGAATTAAAGGACTCAGTTCCTGAGCTTGGCAGGCAAAGAAGTACTCATTAAATTAGTGATCAATGCTTTACCAACATATGTGATGGGCTGTTTCAAGCTTCCAATGGGTGTATGTAAGGAAATTTGTCGCCTCATGGCTAATTTTTGGTGGGGTGTGGATAAGGATGCAAGAGCAAAAATTAATTGGAAAATGTGGCAAGAGCTTACTAAGGCAAAGGAGGAGGGAGGGTTGGGGTTTCAGGACCTTCAACTCTTCAATGATGCTTTGCTTGCTAAACAGCTCTTTCGAGTCACGTCACAACCGGATTTATTGATGAGTAGAGTCATGAAACCCAAGTATTTCCCTAATGATCAGTTGCAATCCACAGTAGAAAGGACAAATACGTCTTGGTTGTGGAAGGGGTGGATGAGAGCAAGAATCGTTTTGCAAGACATGGAGCCGCATATTAACAATAATACATATTCGGTTAGGTCAGCATATCATAATTTACAGCAAGAAAGACAATATGCAGATCAGCAACCTGAATGTAGTACTGCGCGGGAGAGGAGGCATGGTATGTGAAATACAACCTCGAAGTTGAAAGTGATAGGTAAAGTGAAGAATTTTGTCTGGCAATGTTGTCACAATATCTTGCCTTTAAATGCCAAGCTGTACCAGAGGAAAATGCAGGTGGAGCCTTCATGTCCAGTGTGTGGCGTAGAGGGTGAGACGATTGAGCATATTGTGTTCCATTGTGCTCACGCTAAAACTGTTTAGCAGTTAGCTAATATAGACTGGGCCGAGTTGGGCAGGCACCAAGTCATTTTTCACCAATGGTGGCAAGATTTATGCTCTTGGCGCCGAGAGGATTGATGAGAATCAAATATTCATAAACTTAGATGTGTGTTTTTCACGCTTTTGCATAGATTTCATTGACATATGCCATGTTTATGAGAGAAATCACATTATACTTGTGATTCTCATCTTTTGTTTGTTTTGTAGGAAAAAGGGGAGAAAAATCAATCATCTTCCGGAGTTCATAACTTTTGATGAAAATGTCCAAATGAGATGATTGAAGATGCTACGGAAAGCTGAGAAAGAGAGCAAAAACTTTCATGAAGGAAGTTTTCTCAAAATCTGGAAGCAAAGGAACCAAAACTGGACAAAAGCAGAACAAGGTGCAAAACCAAAGAAGAAAGGTGGCAGAAAGTTCTGACCGCCGCGGCTGTCATTCACAACCACCGCGGTGGTCCCAAGCAAATAGTAAACCGCCGCTACGGTCGTTGCAGACCGCCGCGACAGTTACCTGCAGCTGGAATTTCTGAAATTTGCAAATCGCATCCCGGATGTTTTGAAAGTTCTATATTTCTTCCCCAATTTCCCTACTTGTATAAATACCCCATTTTCTGCAAAAAACAAAGGGAGGTAGATAGTTAGGGTTAGTTTTTAGATATTTTCATATTTTCCCCAAACTGAAAATCGTGAGTTTCATTTGGGGCTAGGGTTTGGTTCTTTTGGCTCTTGAAAACTGGAATCCTTGGAGTTGTTTTGGCTTGCTAAGTGTTGGAATTTGTTGGATTTACCAATCTTTTGATTAAGGGAAGTATTTCTTACGAATTTCTTATGCTTTCAATGGTGAAATCTCCTTGTGATTGTTGTTTGCTTGAAGCCATGAGAGGCTAATTTATCTTGGGTGATTCTTGGTGTTTGATGTATGGGTTAGGTTTATTTTTATTCCTTGTGGGTTGTAGAGTGATGGGCTTGCATTAATTGAGGTTTTCCTACTTGTATTTAATGAGTTTACATGCATTGAATTGTGGCCACATTTAGTGTGTGTTCTTGGTGTTCGTGTGTGTTTTAGAATATACATGAACTTAGACCAAAAGTAGGAAAAACTACCTAGCATTCTCTAGCTTTAGGTGTTTGAGACAAGAAACAACTACCATGTGAGCTTAATTGTGCACTAAAATTGTGTGGAAGCCATAGGTTTTAGTGTGCACAAGGTAGAAGTGAGACCGAAAGGAGATCTTCTATTCTTTAATTCCATTGAGACCGAAAGGAGATATGGAGTGAAAAATAGGTGGTTTCTTAGATTAAACACTTGAACTAGGGAGTGTGAAGTGGTTGGCTAAAACATCTAGGGCTAGAATTGTGCATTAGAGTTGTGTGGAAGCCATAGGCGCTAATGTGCTCTAAGTGGGGATGAGACCGAAAGGAGATTCCTCATTCTATAATTCCGATGAGACCGAAAGGAGATTCGGAGCGAACGGATGTAGCCACTTAGTTAAGATGTCCTACACTCAGTTGCCCTTAGGAGTCAAAGTAGCCGACCCTTGCATTGAACCCAAAGATCACCCTCTTTCCTCAATTGCGTATTTCCATCCTTGTTTCAATAGTGTTGTTTAGCTTAGCATTTAGAATCTCGTATTCCAATCTATTTGCAGATTTCTTTTCATGCTCATTAGTTAAATATCGCCTTTCATGTCATTGCTTGAGGACACATAGATAGCAACCAATTAACTGCACTTAAATTCGTGTTTTGTCCCCTTCCCTGTGGAAAATGATCCCTAAGCTTTACTACAATTGATTAAGTGAGGTTTAGGTGTAAATTTGTGTGAGTTTGAGCTATATTTTGACACACTTTTGTACACACCAAAACAGCTCACCAAATTTTGGCGCCGTTGCCGGGGAAGGGCAACGGAACTAAGTTTTTGAGTGTTCTAATTGTTTGTTAGTTTTGTGTTTTTTGTATATATTTAGAAAAGACCTGTTTGTGTTTGTGTATATTTTCATTTTTAGCTTTCTTTTTTGTGTAGGTATGTGATTCCTTATTTTGTGGTGCATGCCCCACACTCGATCTCAAGGACGTGTGGAATTCACCATTGATTTGGAACTTGAGAATACCATGAGAAGAGAAAGAAGAAGAGTGGAACAGGAATGGAACACAATGGCTGAACGGGGACAACAACAAGGAGGACGGTTGTTTGGGGAATTCTTTGAGCCGAGGTTCAACAACCGTGTAGGTGCTTGCCCGGTTGAAGCTGAGAGCTACCAAATTCCGCCTCAACTCATTAGTTTGATTCAGCAAGGAGCAATATTTCAAGGATTGGAGAATGAGGACCCTAATGCACACATCAAGGCTTTCCTCACCCTATGCAACACCTTTAAGCTGAATAATGTGCCACAAGATGCCATCCGGCGGATCCTTTTCCTATTCTCTCTACGCAGTCACGCCATGTCATGATATGATGCAATTGGTGGTGACCAAATTACGACTTTTGAGGAGCTGTGCAAGAAGTTTATCATGAAATATTTCCCCCCTTCGAAGATGGACCAATTGAGAATGGCCATCCACCAGTTTCGGCAGTTTGAAGGAGAAAGCTTCGGTGAAGCACAGGAAAGGTTTCAAGAAATGCTAAGAAGGTGCCCAAACCATATGATGGAAGAGGGTTATGAATTGCAGCTATTCTATAATGGGCTTACCGTGGAATCAAGAAGCAATGTGAATGCTAGTGCCGGGGGTTTGTTGAAGGATAAGTCGGTCCAAGGCGTACGAGATTTGTTCCAAAGGATAGCTGACAACGGTTGCTCATGGCCGAACACTAGAGAGTTACCACCAAAGAGACAAGGGGGATTCCTAGAGATGGATGCCGGCACAAACATTGGTGCTCAATTGGCTGCACTAACCAACAAGATTAATTCATGGGAGGCGAGAATGAATGTGAAGCCGGTCTTAGTGTGTGGACTTTGCCAAGGAGACCACCATATGGATCAATGTGACTTGGTCAGGACTGAACCCGTCAACTTCATGAAGAATTTTGGGCAGCAAGGAAATTTCAACCAAAATTGGGGCAACAAGGGCAGCTATCAAGCAGGAAATCAAGGTTGGAACAACCAAAGAGGTGGTCAGAATTGGAACAATCAAAGCAATCAAAGTTGGGACAATTCGGGGCCATCGTTTTCTAACGCATCAAGGCAAACTCCAGGTTTTGGGAATCAAATGAATAATCCCACGGACAGAAAACCAAATTTTGAAGAAGTCATGATGAAAAAGCTTGAAAAAATCCAGCTTGATATGAGGAGTTCCACGAAGAGGACGGAGAAGATTTTAGAGGACCATTCAATGAGGTTGAACTTGCATGAGACCACAATGAAGAATATTGAGATGAAGCTGGGGCAGCTGGCTAATGACATTCACCGAAGACCCATGGGCGCGCTTCCAAGTGATACCGAAGTCAACCTCAAGGGTAAGGAGCAGTGCAATGCGGTAACCCTTAGAAGTGGAAAAAAATTGGTGCCAGAAGGAAGTGAGGTTAAAGAGGATAGAATGGCCCATGAAGAAGCTGAGATGGAAAGGGCAGTTTTAGAAGAAAATCAAGAAAGTGAAGTTGCACCTAAGGGAGAGAAAAGCAACGGAGGTCGGGACAAAAGAAGAAAAGGGCCACCTAGCCCTTACAATTTTGAAGACATACCACCACCACCACTTCCATTTCCGCTTAGACCAAGGAAGAAAGTGGAAGGAAACAAGCACTTTGAGAGGTTCATTGAGGTGATAAAGAAAATCCATGTGAACATATCCTTGGTAGACCTGCTCACCAACATTCCTAAATACTCCAAGTTTCTTAAGGAGTTGATTTCAAACAAGGAGAAGCTAGAAGATGAAGGGGTGATCGCCTTGAGTGAAAAGTGTAGTTGCATCATACACAAAAATTTGCTTATTCCTACGAAGATGAAGGATCCTGGAAGCTGCACCATCCCATGTGACATAGGAGCAAGGCATTTCCCAAAAGCTTTGTGTGACTTAGGCTCGGGAGTGAGTCTAATGCCGCTCTCTATAGCTCAGAATATTGGCATGGGGGATGAAATCAAGGAGACCCAAATCACTCTTCAACTAGCGGATAAATCTATGGTGAAGCCTAGTGGTATTCTTGAAAACGTGTTGGTGAGGGTGGACAAGTTCATTTTTCCGGTGGACTTCATAGTGTTAGATATAGAGGAGGACGAGGAGGTGCCCCTAATTTTTGGACGACCATTCCTAGCGACTGGAGATGCAATCATCAGGGTGAAGGACAAAACTATCACTTTCCAGTCAACGGAGAAGAGGTCGTGTTCGATGTGAATTACGCCATGAAATATCCAAGGGGGAATCTAGACTGCCTTCGGGTAGATGTGGTCAATGAATGTGTTGGTGAAACTTTGAAGGAGGAGTGGTGTCTTGAATCTCAAGCAATGGGGGCAATTGTTCCCTCCAATGTTCCCCTTGAGTTTGATGAAGAAGATAAAAGAATAGATGGACAGCTTCGTGAGATGGTTGAGAATTGTTTTGTAAATGAGTCCATTTATGAAATAACAGGGGAAGAACTTGAAGTGGTTGAAGTCGACCAAGTGTTGCCAGTGGCCAGTGGTGAAGATAAGCTAAAATCGTCCGTCGATGAGCCGCCCAAGCTTGAGTTGAAGTCCTTACTCCCTCAATTGGAATACGCATTTTTGGGGGAACATGAGACGTTGCCCGTGGAGATATCATCTTCTTTGGAACCTAAACAAGAGAGAAAGTTTTTGGAGTTGAGCATTTTCAAAGAGGCCATTGGGTGGACCATTGCGGAGAAGACCATGTTTACATGCCCGTTATAAAAGCAAGGAATAGGTTGAAATGTGAGGCAATGCATTGAGTCGAGCCGGCGACGTTAAAACCAAGCGCTTCTTGGGAGGCAACCCAAGCGTATCCTTTTCTATATATATATATATATATATATATATATATATATATATATATATATATATATATATATATATATTGTTTTTATTTCACTTTGTTTTGTTTTGTTGGTTAATGTAGTTTTACATGTTCTTTTGAGTATAAATGTTGATGCATATAGTTTGCATTTAGGAAAGGAGTGGTAGTTTCCATGGACTAGGACAAAGGAGGAAATTTTGGAAGAAAAGAATGAGCTAATAGAGATTTTCAACTGCAGCTGCGGTTGGAAAACCGCATATTTGCAATTTTCTCGAGAAAATTTTAACCCATGGCGATTAAGGCAGCGGGTATAAACCCGTCGGCCCCCCTCTCATTTCCTCCTTCATTTCATTTCCCTCCTTTTGTTCTTCCAACTTCCTCTCAAATCCTTGCATTCCAATTGTGCATGTTACCATTTTCTTCACATCCAATCCGGCCTAAGTGATCAAATCCCCATTCTAAACATAAAATCAACAAGTTCTCATCACTAAATCCATCCAAAAACTCAAGGTATACATTCTTGAACTTTTCAAGTTTCTTTAGAATGGTCATATTGAATTGTGTCAATTATGATTTCTATGGATGATATTTGATGAAATATTGTGTCATTGGGATTGTTGGAGCTGTTTGTCTAATGTTAAGGCTAGGGTGCTTACTAATTTTGTGAAATTTCAAGCTTTTCACCTTGCTCATCATGTGTTTGACAATATGCCTCAATGAGTTGTTTTGGATGAGTTGTCAATTTTTTTGTATTCATTTGAAATCCTAGAAATTCATTGATGAACCTTAACATGATGTTGCATATAAAATTGAGTTTTAAGTGAAAAAACTTGATGACTTATTGAAACCTAGCATAGTCATGTCACTAATTAACAATGATTTGTAATATGTGGCATATACTTTTGGGAGTTAATTGGGGCATTGTCTTTCTTTAGGTACAATCCAATGGCATCTAGGCGCACCTCCGATAAACGCAAACAATCCTCGGTGTCCACTTCTCGGCCCAAGCCGTCGGAGCAACGTGTCAAGGCGGACGCCTTGTATGCCTTGCAAGGTCCCTCGATTGTTGTGGAGCGCGGCCTAACGGTGGAGCCACCACTAGACACCTATGTCCGGAGGCATGGTTGGCTTGTGTTTGTTGGTGCACGCCGATCCTTGGGCGAAGGAGATAAAGAAGTTGTCCATAACTTCTATACGGAACTCTCAGTGGCGACCACGGCGTCTAACAAGGTCAAATATGATGGCGCCACCGTCAACTTCTCTCCAAAAACCATCAATGCATTGTTTGAGCTGCCTCCGGCTATTGATGATGAATACTCCCAGTTCATCCAGTCAGACTACGATAGTGCAGAGATTACACGAGAATTGACTGGAAGGGAGCAACACCTCCTCCCGAATTGGAAGTGCTTGAAACGGAACTTGCTCACACCGAAGGCCAAGCTATTGAATGCCTTCGTGTGTAGCAGACTAATGCCAACCATCATGAACTCGGAGGTGGCTCGGAAGTGAGCACTACTGATATATGCCATCAGTAGGGGCATGTCAGTCAATGTTGGCAAAGTGATAAATTCAGAAATCCATCTAGCCATCGACTCGCCAAAAAAGAATCAATCCTTGGGATTTCCGTCGCTCATTACAAGGCTATGCTTCACAACAGCAAAGATCACCGGGAATTTCAACCGCGGGGATTGCATTCCTTTGAAGGCCGACCTCAAGTTCAAAGATTTCCAAAAAGGGGCGGGGTCGCAAACAGAGTCGTCTAGTAGGATGGCCATACGAGAGGAGGAGGACAGTGAAGAAGAAGATGGTGAAGAAAGTGATGACGAGGATAGATTAACTCGTTTGGAGAGGAGTGTGCAGGATATTCAAAACACAACTCAAAGGCTGGAGAAACGCGTAGGCGATCTTCAAAGCACAATGCAAGACTTCCTACAATTCCAGGCGGCATTCATGACATACATGGCAAGTGGACAACAAGGCGAGCCACCAACTTTTCCTATGCCACCGCCGACATCTCTAAGCCAACATTGAGTTCATGTGGGCTACAGGGAAGACGACTTATTTCACTCCTTTGAACAACTTGTGATATTAAGAGTAGTTGATTTGACACTTGAGTTGAGATTGGAAATGAAGTTTGTGAATATTTTCTTTTGTGTTTTATGTCTTTTTTTGCATTTAGTGGTAAAGTTTATTTTTTGTTTTTTGTGAATTTTGTTAATATAGTTTCTTGAATGTTGTGAATGATGCACTCCCTAGTTTTAATGCTTAATGTGCAACACATCTTAAGTTTGCGGGAGGTGTGAATAGGCAACATGCTTTAAGTCATTTCACAATTTTACAACCGAAAACATGTATTTCTTCTTTCCCACCCACCCCGCCCTTCATCCATGCATTCTTGAAGCATTGAGGGCAATGCTCATCTTAAGTTTGGGGGTGGAAGCTTAAAGCTTTTGATGTAACCTAAGTTTGGGGGTGTTTATAGGAAGAAAATACATGAGATTCCATGGGTGAAATTGGCTTAAATTGAGGCTTTCATTGAAATATTCAAGATGTTGCTTGTTTTGTTTTTGGGAACTTTTGAATGGTTGGCAAGTGATGGCTGAAACATGCACCACTTAAGAAACATTTTACCGACCAAATGCATGCGAGAAGTAACGAAATGAAAGCATTAGTCAATGAAGAAAAATGTTGGACTGAGTAGGCATGAAATGTGTTATGCATATCTTTTGATTCTTTGTATTTTCAGGAAAGTTTTGCATGTTAAATGGTGTTGTCATAGTGCACGTTAATGAGGGGTGTTTGTGAGATGTAGTGTATTGATTATGACGCGGTTGCGAGTAAGTGTAGTACTCCTAGTTCGCTCTAAATTCACAGCATTTCACTTTATAAACTTGAAAGATGACTTAGGCTTGTCGTTTAGTCTTGCTTATGAGATTTACAGTTTTGTTGAATAATTACCACTCCGCTATGAGAATGCTCTTAGGGGATGTCCCTTAAGTGAACTCGTATGAGTGGTAGAAGTATAAAAAGCCGAAAAACTCTTGGCATAAAAATAAAAAAAAAATGTAAATGAGTGAGGAAGTACCCTAAGTATAATGTCGCGATGGTTGCTTAAATGTGATGAAGATTTCCTAGATGGTAGCATGACAACTTAGGAGAAAGAGGGAATAAAGAGTCTTAAGGATTTCAAGGAAGTGAAATTTTTCTATGCAACTTTAGGGCACACTAGTGGCATGATTTCGTGACTTCTACTCAGTTCTTGCATTGCATTGTTCATGAACATCTGCCTCTATCTCACACACACGCACATCATTTAATGTGTGAAAATTAGTACAGAAAAATAAGAAAGAAAAGGGTCATGCATTGCATTAGTACGTGCCGAAATTGTCTAACCCGGAGACATTAAGATGTTTCCATTTCTTAGAACTCTCAATATGCATTATTCGGTAGAATGGGGCGACGAGTGAATGCCTAATTAAGCCAGTACTTGCCACTATCAAGGAAATGCATGGTGCTAATCTGAATGTGCATGTTCTCAATGAATACATTCCACATATTGTTGCCATGCGTAGAAAATTGCTTGAGGACAAGTAATTGTTCAAGTTTGGGGGTATTTGATGAGAATCAAATATTCATAAACTTAGATATGTGTTTTTCACGCTTTTGCATAGATTTCATTGAGATATGCCATGTTTATGAGAGAAATCACATTATACTTGTGATTCTCATCTTTTGTTTGTTTTGTAGGAAAAAGGGGAGAAAAATCAATCATCTTCCGGAGTTCATAACTTTTGATGCAAATGTTCAAATGAGATTATTGAAGATGCTATGGAAAGCTGAGAAAGAGAGAAAAAACTTTTATGTAGGAAGTTTTCTCAAATTCCGGAAGCAAAGGAACCAAAACTAGACAAAAGCAGAATAAGGTGCAAAACCAAAGAAGAAAGGTGGCAGAAAGTTCTGACCGCCGCGGCGGTCATTCACAACCACCGCGGCGGTCCCAAGTAAATAGTAAACCGCCGCTGCGGTCGTTGCAGACCACCGCGATAGTTACCTGCAGCTGGAATTTCTGAAATTTGCAAATCGCATCCCGGATGTTTTGGAAGTTCTACATTTGTTCCCCAATTTTCCTACTTGTATAAATACCCCATTTTCTGCAGAAAACAAAGGGAGGTAGATAGTTAGGGTTAGTTTTGAGATATTTTCATATTTTCCCCAAACTGAAAATCGTGAGTTTCATTTGGGGCTAGGGTTTGGTTCTTTTGGCTCTTGAAAACTGGAATCCTTGGAGTTGTTTTGGCTTGCTAAGTGTTGGAATTTGTTGGATTTACCAATCTTTTGATTAAGGGAAGTATTTCTTACGAATTTCTTATGCTTTCAATGGTGAAATCTCCTTGTGATTGTTGTTTGCTTGAAGCCATGAGAGGCTAATTTATCTTGGGTGATTCTTGGTGTTTGATGTATGGGTTAGGTTTATTTTTATTCCTTGTGGGTTGTAGAGTGATGGGCTTGCATTAATTGAGGTTTTCCTACTTGTATTTAATGAGTTTACATGCATTGAATTGTGGCCACATTTAGTGTGTGTTCTTGGTGTTCGTGTGTGTTTTAGAATATACATGAACTTAGACCAAAAGTAGGAAAAACTACCGAGCATTCTCTAGCTTTAGGTGTTTGAGACAAGAAACAACTACCATATGAGCTTAATTGTGCACTAAAATTGTGTGGAAGCCATAGGTTTTAGTGTGCACAAGGTAGAAGTGGACCGAAAGGAGATCTTCTATTCTTTAATTCCATTGAGACCGAAAGGAGATATGGAGTGAAAAATAGGTGGTTTCTTAGATTAAACACTTGAACTAGGGAGTGTGAAGTGGTTGGCTAAAACATCTAGGGCTAGAATTGTGCATTAGAGTTGTGTGGAAGCCATAGGCGCTAATGTGCTCTAGGTGGGGATGAGACCAAAAGGAGATTCCTCATTCTATAATTCCGATGAGACCGAAAGAAGATTCGGAGCGAACGGATGTAGCCACTTAGTTAAGATGTCCTACACTCAGTTGCCCTTAGAAGTCAAAGTAGCCGACCCTTGCATTGAACCCAAGGATCACCCTCTTTCCTCAATTGCGTATTTCCATCCTTGTTTCAATAGTGTTGTTTAGCTTAGCATTTAGAATCTCATATTCCAATCTATTTGCATATTTCTTTTCATGCTCATTAGTTAAATATCGCCTTTCATGTCATTGCTTGAGGACACATAGATAGCAACCAATTAACTGCACTTAAATTCGTGTTTTGTCCCCTTCCTTGTGGGAAATGATCCCTAAGCTTTACTACAATTGATTAAGTGAGGTTTAAGTGTAAATTTGTGTGAGTTTGAGCTATATTTTGACACACTTTTGCACACACCAAAACAGCACACCAAGGATACATGGATGGAACGAGCTCAGTTTACAGCCTACATCCTATAGATGCTATGGAAGAGCAGGAATGTGTGTGTTTTCCAGTGTGAATGGATGGAGGCGAGGGAAATAGTAGAGCTGGCACTGCATGCTTGGTTGGAGTTTTAGAAGCACATAGGAGTTAGCTAGGATCGGCGAGTTGATCATTGGCTGATGTGTAGATAGTGTGGGTGGTGTATAGGAGGTGGAATAGGACAATCTCTTGTAGTCGACAGTTTAGTCAGTAGATTTATCATTTTGTTTGACGCTGACTATATTTTGCCTGTCCTGTCTTTGTGAGATGAAGGGTAGTATGTTGACAAGAAGTCATTTCGTCTTAGCCGCACAAAGAGCTAAGAAGAGTCCAATTGTGGCGGACATTGCTTGTAAAAGTTAACTTTTAAGAGTTAATAATATTATCGATCTTTTGGGAAAAAAAAATTTCTACCTTTACCTAAACTTCATTATAAATTCATATTTATTTAGGGATGGAGATATGATATATGAGCAAACCTATGGTAATGACATGCTATGTTTGATTTGAGTGCTAAATGAGACCCCTAAACATTTTGAGTGTATAGAATGCAACCTATGAAAGAGTATCGAATTTTGTTCCATTTGATTTCAATGAAGTTGTTGAGATTGATGAGATGCATATGTTTTGTCTAGAAAAATCATGCTATGAATACTTGTTCTCTAGATTATTATTCCAACTTGGATTTCTAATGTGTAATGACTTTGAATTATTTGTGGGTAAGTTAAAAGAGGGGAAGGGATAAAGAAGAAAAATATTGGTATGTTTAAAGTAGTGCATGTTTGAGACAAGCATGTTTTGGTATGGGGCGACTTTGATAGGACTAAAAATGTGTATATTTATTGTTCATATTTCTCCCAAGTTTATGTTGATTCTAGATTGAATTTGATTGATTTGGCTATATTTTTGTTTTAGATGCTAGAATGAATATTTGGAGAAAAAGGGATAAGGAGCAATGTTTTGGTGAAGAGTGCAAACAGAAGACTTCATTCTGCCAGGTGTGGGTACATTCAGTGGATCAAAATCTAAACAAGAAGACTTCTTGGTATATGGTGTAGGCATGCCTAACTAATTGAAAAGCTACGTGAATTTTTACCAAAAAGCAAACTTATGGGTGATTAATTGCAACAAAAATTTAGAAGACAAGACGTTTATTCTAGTTAGTAATATTTTCTATTATGTTTATCTTTCCTTTCTAAATTAGAATTTGGATTTTAAAAATCCCTTTAGAATAAGTACTATTATTATATTTTAGAAATTATATTTTCTTATAAAAAGAAACCCTAAGAGGTGCCTCAATCATCAAGACATGCCTCCATCATCTATCAATTCATGTTCCACTCTCTTCTCTTCTATAGTTAGCAATCTTTCAAGAAATTCAATGAGTCATGTTGGTTAAACACTTATTTCTTGATTCAATGGATGTTTTTATTTTAATTGCTATCATTGTGAGGTTTTGTACTTAATTTATATTTCTTTATTTTAATTTAAATATTCGTTGATTCTTGTTCTTTTTTTCTATGAATAATTGATGTTGATTAATTTGATAAATTGATTCTTCATTCTTTATTCTATTACTATCTATGAGTTCGGTGATCCATAATTGTCATGAATGAGTGGTACAAGCAACATCTAGGTTAATTATGTTTATGACTTAAAATATGCATGTTTAGCCTAAGGGAATCAATGGGACAAAATTAATTAATATCTATGTCGGTTATTTAATCTTGGGTCAATTGTTTTCACCAATCTTAATGCTATTATTAAATTGATATAGAACGATATCGTGCTCAGTCAATTAATGATAAGTTTTGATTTGGATGCCGGATTCAATCAATTACATTAAGAAAATAGAAGATTTAGTGTGACTATCCTAATAAGTCTTCAAGTTAAATAGTTGAATTTACAAGATAATTATTTGTAAGCTGTTGTTAGTGATGCAATTGAATGAAATCGTACTCTTGGATCAGAAGCTAAGTAAATTATTTTTTATTTTTTATTTTCTGTTGATTAGTCATTTAATTAATTGTTAGAGTTAGTTAAGTAGTTACTTATTCTAATTCCCCCCTATTTTTATTTTTACTTGTTTCAAAACATAGAAACTATACTATTGGTTCCCTTGGGATTCGATCTAATCTGCTATCATTGCAAAATCAATTTGTAGATGCTAGAGATCAATGATTAATTTTGCGAGTTTCAACAAACCCATCAGGCCATCACTAAATGAATAAAAATTACTTCAAGGATAACAAGATGATCTTCCCTGAGAGCTCATATCGACAAGAAGGTTTGGCACCTCTATGTCGGCTCTTCACCACCTGAGGTTATAGTATGTTTCAAAGATAGGGCTCTTCTCTTCATACTTTTTCGCTCACATCTTTCTTTCTTTCTTACTATCTTTCTCTCTTATATTTCCCTCTTATTCTATCTTATCTCTATTAATTGTTTCTCTTTCTTTTCTGTCTGTCTCTTATATCTCTTTATACAATTTCTCTTTCTCTCTTTTTAGTTATCTATCATTATATTTTTCTATCAATCATTATAATATTTTATAAGTGAAAATATATTTAAAATATATTCAATATTAGGGTGAAATAGAACTTTTAATCAATTCCTAATCCGATATACTAATCATATCAAATATTAGTATTAATAGTAATATCCATCTAATATACCTATTACCTTTTCTCTATGCTATCACTCCCATTATCTTTCTATTTCCTATCGACGAACCAAACATCCTCCAAGAAATTACAAATAGACAAAAAAAATGGTACTTTTATGTGGAGCACTAGTTCTATAACATTTTTATATTTATAATTTTTTCTTTTTTTTTCCTCAGAAAATTGCCTCAAGGGTACGAAAGTTTTTATATTATTGAAATGGGCATTTTACAAAATTTATATTTAGGGCATCCAAATTTTTAAATATTCTAAGTATTTTTAAAAATACAACATTACCCATTAATCACCATTTTTACATAGTTAACGACTCCATCTTCTAACACATACTATGATATGGTACATGGGGCTTGATATTGCATTGTTAACTACATAAAATGGATAATGTCATAGCCCAATCTCTTATGCTTCATTCTTGAATTACCACTCTATTCTTTGTCATTACTAGGTTTCGTGCTTTTGATGTGATGAAGTGAATATCCATTAGCGGATCTAAAGTAAACTACTGTCAAACTTTTCAACTAGTAGTAAAGCTGGAAAACGGATTTTTGGAGGGTTCACAGAGTAGACACTATGATGCTTAAGTTAGTTTTTAGGGTTGTAAGGTGACCAAAACCTCAATAAGTCATGATTAGGGTTTGTAAGGTAGCTAAAATCTCAATATGTCAAGATTAGGGTTTCTTCCCATTACCTAGTGCGATCATGGTATATTTATACATATAGTCTGAGATCATTAGGATGTGTGCTTGACAGCAATTGAGACTAACCATACTTGTCATCCACATAATCTTTTATGGGCTAAACCCTCTAGGCCTTACTTCGTGAGCTGAGGTCCAGTATTCATGATAAGCGCCTCGTCACACCAAAGCCTCATTAGTGTTACAAACATTAATTAAAATACTCCAAGATCTCCAATATAAAATAATGCTAAATGATAAGAGTGGTCATGTCTGCCATCAAAGGAAACCTTGCAATTAATAAGGATAACTAATGCTAAGGAGAGGGGCGCTTTTGAAGCAAAAAGGTGGAAGACCCTCAACTTACCCATTTCAATTGCAAGACTCAAAGTAGCCCACAAGCCAATTTTACTTTTGGAAAGAGAGGAAAAGGCATAAATGCTTAACAAAGAACACGGAACCACTGAAGTAGCAATCAGTGACACCTCTCCACTCTTTATAGTTGCCCCTCGGCAATCAAAAACAAGTAGAGTGAATTATATTTACTAGCCCTATGGTTTGTGGAAACTACCGAACCCCAAGGTTTAGGGAAACTACTAATACCCCCTTAAATTTGATAAATTCATAACATTTAGCCCCCTACACTTAGTTGGCTAACGTTGATCATTGACTTGTGATCAAGTCAATGGTGAATTTGTTTGAAGTTTCTAAACTACCCTTTAAACTATAATATTTAAATTACATTTAACCCCTTAAAGTTTGTTTTAATTACAAAATAAACGCTAAGGTTTAACAAAGTAGGTCCCTCGCTACTTTTTTCTTATTTAATTAGTGTTACAAAAAGGTTAATAACAACTATTGATAAACAAAATTTGGATACAATTTAGACAATTCTCTACACAATTTAACAATATAACATCTTACCAAAATAGATATAAAGTGTCAATGTTGCAATATTTTATTATTCTTATTTTTTCATTTCCATTCAAATGATTTAAGTTTAGTCTAATAAATATAATTCTTAGTTTTATGACCATTACATCAAATCATAATAACCAAAATAATTCTTAATTTTACGACTATTACATCAAATTCTAATAACTAAAAAAACTACAAAAGATTTAAATAAATAATTATTTCTTAAAAGTTTATAGAGATACACAAATAATAAAAACAATCATTTAATCATTTAAAGGAACAGTAGTGATAGATTAATATTGAAGTATAATAAGAAATTTAGAAAATAATTTTTTCAAATTTGAAGATGATGAAATAGTAATATGGAAAACAAATATTAATTTTACTAACAATTTTCACAAATTCTAAAGTTACGTATTGATATTATATTTTTATTAATTTTTTAATTTATTGGTTTATGATATAAAATACGATTATAAAATTATTCTTCATGAAAAGAAAATAAGAATACAAAATAAAAAATAGAAGTTATTAATTTTATTCAATAAAGTTTTAAAACTTTTAAGATCATTTTGTAATTAGAACAAACCTCAAGGGGGTAAATGTTATTTTTTTAGACTACTGATGTGAACATAAGGGCCGTTGATCCATTACAAAGGATTGGTGGTCCTATGACAAGGTCAAGAACTAAGAAAATGCAAGTTGCCTTAACATCTTTCATAACCAAATATCAAGCTAAGGAAGCAATGAAGAAAGTTCCAGCTCAGTTGAAGAATCTAGCTCAGGTGAAGAATCCAATTCGGCCTTGGAAGATTTCAGCTAGCTTCGGCCTTGGAAGGTTCCAGTTTTTGGCCGATTTTAGAAGCTCAAATGGACGTTTTTGGCAGCTCAAAACCAGCTTAATTCCAACTCTATTCAGCTCCATTCTATTCAGCACTTGGACTTATGGTTTAGGCAATTTCATTCAGTACTTGGATGTTGATTTCGGAAGCTTAAGTTCCGCTCAATTTCCAGCCACACATGAATTCCAGTTTTGGCAGTCCAACAATTCCAAGCCACACTTGGACTTTAGTTTAGGGAATGATTAGTTTATAGTTTAGGCAATGTTTTTCATCTTTGTCTTAGAGTAGGAGCTTTTAGTAATAGTTTCTTAAAGTAGTTTCTTAGGAAGCTAATCCTACTAGGAAATGGCTTTCTTAATTCTTACAAATTGTAATCTATAAATAGAGGCCATTGACCAAGGAGGAAGACGCAACTTTTATCAATACAAACTTGAGAGCTTTTAGTTTTTCTTTCAGTTCTAGTTTAGAACTTGTTTTGGATCTTTGAGAACAGCCTCTTAGATTCATGTTTAAGCTATTTTGTTGAGTTTCTTTCCCTCAAAAATTTGAGTGTGCTTTTTTATTCCAAGGAAACAATCCAACTCACATCCGGGTTTGGTTTGATCCTTCGGGTGTCAAGTAGACAAAAGCAAGATCCTTCTTCAATCTTGGAGTTGGTGTCTTGCTAGAGGAAGAGCTAGTTCAACCTAGAGGATGATACTAGGACCAACACTCTGATATAAGTTTGAATTTTATTCTTTTGGTTTAAGATTATCAACTGATTTTTTCATCTTTTCAGTTATTCCATTAGTTGACTTTAATGATCGTTAGGTCAAAAGAGATATTGGTAGTCTCTCCAAATCTCGAGATTCAATTGGTGGTTTCTACAACCCACAAGGGTGGTAAATGTAATTCACCCAAACAAGTATGTCCACTTCTAATTCTTTATCCCAAGGTTCTTCAAGATTAGGAAGTAGATATGGTCAATCTTCAGGCGAAATGTCAAAATAGGAAATAAAAAGCATCTAGGCTGCCCATGTGAGTAGTGAGGAAAGAAAGGAAGCAGAATAAAGGTTTAGGTCTTTGGGTAGAGAAGGACTAGAGTAGAGATCGAGGTGGAGAGAGAAATAAGGGATTATGTCCAAAGCAAGAGAGAACTCTCGTAGTCAAATAGTAGACCAAAGTTGTTGCCAACAAAAGATAGTAGTAGTGACGGTCAAAGGGAAGTGTTAATACCTTGACCTTTAGTCAATTATTCAAAGAAATTCACTCTCACAACCAAAACCACAATTTCTACCTTAGGGGAGACTGAGGGCAAGAACTTTAGAAAAAAGTACCCATATCCAAGGAGTATGGCGCAAGAGTCATGGGTCTAAATAGAGAGCCTACTGACCTCCTATAAAGTACAGGGGTTGTATATGAAGAGAACCTAAAACCGAGCTTGAGATTTTCCCAATGCCACCTCATGTCCAAGGTTTTGACCTATTATTATAATTTTTTTAGCATAATTAGCTCCAAACTCTAAAAACAATAATAGAGTTTGAAGTGTTCTGCCAAGAAGCGCAGATTCATAGTTTGGTGAACCATTTTAGATATTTTTATGACATGAAAAAATCTACGAATTCAATTGGATATTTTGCCTTTTTTTCCAAGTTAGGAAACAAGGTAGAAAAGCCCACTGTCCACAATGACTAGAAACAGAGATTTTTTTTTTTCCTTAGGACTAGCCCTTGTGAGATGAAAATTGAGTCGCACTATGGGAGGTGAAGGACGTGTATAAGAATCAAAAGAAACAACACCCCCTAGATTGAGAGTACATAGGACTCCAAGAAAAAAGGATTGGAAATTCACAAAAAAAAAAGCTAGTAAATTATAAATTTAATCCGACTGAGGTAGATATCAAACATCAAGTCTTGGGGCCAATTGAGAAGAAAAAAAATAAAACAAAGGGTAAGGTTACTTAATATATTTAGTTGAGGATATACAAGGTGACAATTATATATCTTGTTTTTCTATAGTAGTCAAATTCAAGAAACAAGCCTAAAAAAGGGTTTTTGAGGTTAGGAAGCCAACCCCTAAAGGGACAAAGATCAAAATGGCTGGCAATAAGGAAAATGCCCACAAGAAGGCTACTAAGGTCAATTCCTCAAAAGCTGCCTTTTATTTCCGTCGCCTTGGAGAATACTTATTATGGGTAGAGATCCAAGGGATGGAAAAACAATAGGAGAAAATGGACAACATGCCCATCTCAACTTCAAATGCAACAGCTTCATTGGCTATACCTCGGTAAGATAAGAGAGCCAAAATAAGTTTCTACGAATGATTAGTTGAGTATCTAAATCGTTGTAGAATCATGACAAGCTTTAGCCTTGTGGATAAAGTATATGCTTAGAGCGAATTGCCTAAAGCAGGAGGCCAAGATTTCTTAACTTACAAAATTCGAGGCCTCATATTGCAACTCATTACAGGATTGTGCCAGCAACTTGAAGCCCTCCAAGCCAAGAATAAGAGGTTGAGGGAAATTAACTAGGGGAAATTTGCGAGCGTATTAGTGCGAAAGCTATTCTGCACTAATAACTTTGGGAACTTTGCTATCCTCTTTAGCGATGCAGCAATAGACTTTGAAAAGCATTAGGCCACTATTGAGATTACCAAAAAATTTCCTGAGTTGAAGTTGGAGGATTTGTCTGTGTGTGTCCTTGAAGCTTCATAAAAAACCAATAAGCATATGCAGAGGTGGTGAGGGACTATCAAGGACTCTTTTCACTGCTAGATCATTTGGAATCTTAACCTTTTGACAGTGGAAGAGCTGCAAGATTGTCAAGTGGATGAGGATTTAGACTTGCAAACTCCAGAGAGTGAGGAATTCTTAGAGGACCAAAATGTAGAATCTAAGGCCTTACCTCATATGGGAGAAGCAAGCAAGTAGGCTAGTCCTTAAGGTTCTTTTTTTTTTATGCTCTTTGGATAACATAATTAAATCACCCTTACTAATAGAATATCATTGTTTTTATTTTGTTACATATTTCTTACTTTCCTTTGACTGCTGGACCTCTAAGGGAGAGTGACGAGATGAGATCTCTGAGAGCTACCACCAAAACATTATAGAAGGCCCTAAATAAGCTGGAAAAGACTAATGAGAAACTTAAAACTTTGACTGTATCTCATAAGGAGTTAATATGGGCACTTGAGGAGAAAAAAATGTGAGGAAAAAGGGATTATAGACAATTTGAAACATCAAGAGAATATCTTCCAATCACAGATGGAGACATATAGGAATAGAGTGTTGGAACTCACTGCTAAAGCCGCGTAACTGAACTTAGAAATCTTTAGGCAAGATGAAGTCATCTTGACTTTCACTAAGAAGTTAGGGGAAGAAGCAAGACAAAACCCAAAACTTTCAAGTGTTTATGGATACCTTGAAGAAGCAAACCTACAAATTGAAGTTCGAGTGTAAGATTTGGAAACAGAAAGTGGAAAAAATGGAAACGAAAATATAGGGTCAAGGTGGGAAATCGACTCCAAGGCCAAAGAGCCCTATAGAAAAAATGATTGCCAACTTGGAGATGTTGGCTCAACAGAGTCAACAACACGGTAGTCAGTATTAAAACAAAACCATGTTAGAAATGTATATAAAAGATAGGATCAGATATGCAGAGAGTAAAGAAAATAAATAATAATCATCAACATGTAATATGTATCATGTTTTGTACTACATAAATAAATAATGGAAAGTTGGGTTTTGTTTCTTCATTAATTGATTTTTTAAATTTATTTTTACCCTTAGGGTTTTCTTGTTTGATGAATTGTTTCCACACCTCTTAATGTGTTAGGATGTTCATAGATTTGTAGCTTTACTTAGGGTGAACGAGAGTTACACGTGAATTCCCCAATTTATTGGAATGCAAGGTGACTTAAAATCACACTAAACCAAGTTCCCAGATCATAGGATCCTTTCACTCAAGAGATGAAATCACATATAAAACCTTTTCAAATTACTAACATGCCATATGCGGGGTACCAAATATCCATGTGTGGTGGATAGTCAGTAACTTCCCAACTTGAACATGTTAATGACCTTGTATGGACTTTCCTTATTAAATTTTAACTTACCTTGGTTTCTATTCAGCTAGCTTCATTCTTCATATGTACATAGTCTCTAGGTTTGAACTCGTTCCTATTCACCCTTTCATTGTAATACTTAGCCATGGCTCATTTGTAAAGAGCTTCTTTGATAGAGGCTAAATCTCAACGTTCTTCTAGTAGATTGAGATTCAAATGCATCTCTTTTTTATTTAAAGCTAAGTTATTATTCTGGGACTTGGGAGCCCAATCTCGGCCAAGATGACGACTTTAGATCCATACACTAAATCATAGGGAGTCTCCTTCGTAAGTATTCGAGGTTTGGTTTGGTATGCCTAAAGAACATTAGGGAGGTGTTCCACCCAATTTCTTTTGGCTTTGTCTAATTGAGCTTTGAGACCTTGGAGCAATGTGCGGTTTGTGACTTCAACTTGGCCATTAACTTGAAGGTGCGCTACTAAGGTGAAATTCTATTTTATCATCAACTCCTCGCACCAGGATTGGAATGCATCATTGGCAAACTATTTCCTGTTGCGGCCGTGAGAATGAGTATCAACCATGTTGTTGAGAATATGATTTCAAATGGTAAAAAAGTAGGATGGAGTTAGTGGATATACCTTCTAAAGGTTAACAACTAATTGCAAACTTTCCCACATATGGCGCCACTTGATAACATGAATACCACAACCTAATTCAAAGTATATTTCTCTAAGACTCTTCAACTGGCTATAAGCCAACAAAATAGATCTCGGGAGAATTCTTGGAATAGACACTCCAATGCTTAAATTAGTTTTAGGATTATAAGGTAACCAAAAGCTCAATATATCAATATTAGCGTTTTTCTCCCCATTACCTAGTGCAATTATCGTATATTTGTACTTGCAGTCTGAGATCGTAGAAACATATTTTTGAAGGAGTTTGAAACTAACCATACTTATCATCCATGGAATTTTTTATGGGCCAAAACCTCTAAACTTTACTTGGTGGGTTGAGATGTAGTACTCATCATTATGCAAAAAAATATATATATTTAGCTTGCGAAATTACTAGTTTGGGATGTAGAATTTTAAATTCTTTGCACAAAGCCATCCAAACATCATTAGACTTACTGAATCCAAAAATTGATGGATCAGGAATGAAAGAATTGGGTAGAAGAAGATTAGTGACTTGAAAATTTTATATCTCTCCATAATTGAGAAGGGATAGAGGAGATTACCAAAGAAGTGAAGATAAGATAAGATTGTTCTTTCTCAATTTTTATGATATTTAAGTTACATTCTTTTCATCTCAAAAAAAATTTACTTCAAAAATTTATTTTGTCCCTAAAAATCTAATTTTAGTGTGTAATTCTTCTATTACCTTTAATAATAATGACAATGTATAATTCAAATTAAAAAGTAAAGGTAAAAATGTAACATTATACATTTGATAGTGCATTAAATGTATTTATTTTGTAATTTTAAAAAAAATATCAAATTAAAAGTGAAATTTTTTTTTTTAAACGAAGGGAGTATCTAAACTTTTAATAATGAGTGTATTACAATTATGCCTTCTTTTAATAATTTTGAAACTTGGTTTCAACTTAAATAAAATAGGAAATTTTTTCCCTTTTGGTTTTGGATTTATTGTTAAATAATCAATAAACCCTCTTGGCAATCATAAATTTAAAGACTTGGAAAAATCCATCAATAGAGTCTTTTTGCTTTCCTTCTATTTTTTGTTAGTCAATTATGTTCGCAATACTTTCAACAAGCATTTTCTATGACTAAACTAAACCATATTTTACCATTACAATTCGGAGACATCCATGTTTTATCAACCCACTCTTACCGTATGAGAAAGTCTAATTTGTAAAACAACCACATTTAAACTCCTAACTAGTTAATTAAAATTTAAACAACTTCTACATGACAAAATTTTCTGATCAAACAAATTAGGTGTGTTCAAAATCAACAAGCATATCCGAACTCGATCTAAACTGATCCGATCAGCATTTCAGTCCAATCTGATTCGAATATTTTAGATCATATTGGATTGGATCAAATTTTGGATCAAATCAATTTTGATCTGATTTTATCTGGTTTTTTTTTTTCTTCTTGGGTTAAGTTTGAAATTAATAGTTTCATGTTAAAAATTTGTCTATTTTCATGTAAAGATAATAAATAATTTTCATGTAAATATTTTAGTTTGTGTATTAATTTGTGCATTTTTCATGTAAATTAATTTGTGTATTTTCATATAAATATTTTAATTTTTTTGTCACAAATTGACTAATTTTAATTAAAAAATTATTTGAATTATAAAAAATAATACTAATTTATATTTTATAACTAATGTCAGCTAAAAAAATTATAATTTTTTTCATTCTTGGGATTGTATCGAGCTTTATCCGATTTGACTCAAAAAATGAAATTGATCTGATCCAATTCGTTTTTGATACAATTCGATTCGTGGATCAAAATAGACACCCTTAAAACAAATGTTCCTTTTGGTTAGATTACCTACAGTAGAACCATTTTAGAGGTGAAATAAACAAGGGGATACATGGTTTCCACAATTTTTTGTGCTAGGGGAAATGCTAGAAGTGGATTTCCCGCAAAATTCAAATCATTGGTTGTGTTAAATTCAAATGAATTCAGTAGTGCGCTTTTGGGATTTATTTTTTTTCCATTGTCTCCTTAAGTTTATGATTGATTTTTTTTTTCAAGGTCTTTTTGCTCAAAATGTATTTGGGTTGCATTGCAAAATATATTTTTACGTTTCTAAAATAATTTTTATACTTTTCAATATATTTTCTATATTACAATCATTAGTTTAAAAAGCATAAAAATACATTTTAAAGCACAATCTATATGCACCTACAACTAAAAGCCTATGTAGATTGTATTTTAAAATGCAATTTGATATATATAAAATCTCCACGTACGTGGGCCTCTATATTCTAATCTCAACATCCTGAATTAGACCTACACATTAATATCTACATATGTGGGATCTCTATGTCGCGACCTTAATCTCGACATTTTATACATATGTGGGACCTTTATGTTGTGACCTTAATCTCAACATTTCATACATATGTGGGATCTGTACATCGTGACCTTAATCTCAACACTTCATACATCTAGAACTCGAAAATTGGTAAGTTTGCTAGACCTCAACTTTTAGGCCTGGGGGAGAGTATATTGAAACTATGCTAATTACGTGGGATCTCAGATCACACTAACAATGTGGGAACTCTGAAAGTTCGAGCCTATCTACAAATGGATAACGGCGTTCGATATTTGTAGAGAACCATGACAACATGTGACTAGCTATTACAACCGTATCCTAGGATTCTCAGAAATAAGGTATATATGCTCAGTTGAGCTGTCAAGTAAAAGAGAGAGAAAAAATTGATTTTCTAGTAGAACATTTGGATTTGAGAGATTAAGATCGAGACTCTGGCTTAAGCATCAAAACATCTCTTCCAGAGAACCACTCCGGGATTTGTTTTGTAGGCAAATGGTTGATCAAGGAAACAATAAACTTGTGGGTTGCAATTACTAGATCGAGTTGTAGATTAGGCCTTAATCAATTGGCACCTTCTGTGGGGAACTTGGGAGTTTTCTTTGAAAGGAATTTCCCACTGTTTGCCTTCAGTTTCAATAATGTTGGATACTCATTCTCGTAAACGCAGAGCAACTGAAGGTACTAGTCAAGGAGGGGCATGACTTAGCCGTTTGGGTCTTACTGAAAATAGTCCTCTATGCTAAGAAGACGTCCCAAAATGATCCAAACATCCTTCTGATCATGAAAGAGGGCATTCGCAGCGTACAGCCACAAACCCCAATGATTCTCAGCACGTAAACAATATGAGGAATATGATAGGACTTTTATAGAGCAAAACCGTTCGCAATTTGAGGAATTTCGAAGAGCCAGACATAATAAGGACCCCTCTAAGAGTGGTCAGAGACAAAATGACCCGAGATATGCACACCGAAGGACAAATAACTATTGGAAGAAGCCCTCAGTCTCCCATGCACGCGACAATTATCAAAATGGTCATTTTGGAATCAGGGCGAAAGACGGCGCAAAACGCCTATGAGTCAATAACCTTCCTCAAATTAGCAAAAGGGTGGCTGATGACATCCAAGATTTGTTGGGATCAGATGATAAAGGAGATGAACCATTCCCTTTCACGTCCAACATCATTCAATATTCTATACTTATAGAATTCAAGTTGCCTGACAAGATCCCATCTTATGAGGGGGACTCTAACCTCTTAGATATTCTCTCACGATTGAAGTACGCGATTAAGTTTAAAAATACCCCGATAGTGGTAATGTGTAAAGAGTTTCCTATATATCTTAGTGGAAAGACATGTGAATGAATTGATGGCTTGCCCTGAGGTAGCGTCTCATCTTTTAGACAGTTGGCGCAACTTTTCCATACCCGCTTCTTCCAGAAAAAGAAGTTCTATAAAATTGCTACAGATTTGATGAATCTCAAGCAAAGGAAAGATAAGTCCCTAAAGTCGTATGTGAAGAGGTTCAACGGTGAAAGCCTTACAAGTGGCGGACCAAACTAATCAGTTGGTAATCTTGGCTTTCATGAATGGTCTAAACCCTGGGCCATTCTATACCAAATTGGCTCGGGACACACCTACTAATGCTCAAATAATTTGGCAGATGGTGAAAAATTACACTAAAGGGAAAAAAGCCAACAGGAAGAAATGAGAAAATGAGAAGAATGAGAGAAAGCACTAGGAGAATTCCAAAGGAAAAAATGTCCAAAATAGTGCTTTTGACAGGCTACACTATAATCAAGGTTGCTTGGAACCTTGCATTCAAGATAAGAATCTTACCCCACTCACCAAGAGTTGCACCGAGATCCTATCTATATATAGGGATCTCCATAGACCTCCAATTCCACTAACTGCAGCACTACACAAACGACTTGACACTTGTGGTGCGCTTTTCACAACGACCACGGACATAACACTAAGACTGTAAAAATCTAAAGTAGTAAATTGAAGATTGCATTCTAAATGGGATGCTTGGTCAATTTATTCAAAAGTGGCATTCTCATTTTGATAGAACCCAACCTCGGCTTAGAGGCCAGGGAGGTGGACACCACGTTGGAGGACAAAGCAAACGAGGTACATCTTCACTTCGAATGGACTATAGATGGAGATGGGACCCCTCTATGAACCAACCATATTAATAGTATCAGAACAATCCTTTACAATTGCTACCATCTCAGCTTCCCCCTCGTGATAGTTGCAATGTCACTAGGGTTGTTCATGCCATATTTGGGGATATCTAGAAAGACAATCTCAGTCTGCTATAAAAGCCAATGCTAGAAGAATCCCACCTCAAGAGCCAATTCACAAATGTTTCAAACCATCTAAGGTCAGAACTTTTTCAAAGATGACTTATACGAATTCTCTACCAAAGTATAAAATTTAAAACAAATACCAGAGTGTAGGTCCTAGTATCGTCCTCTAGGTTGAACTAGTTATTTCTTTAGCAAGACACCAACTCCAAGATTGAAGAAGCTTGCTTTTGTCGACTTGACACCCAAAGGATCAATCCAAAATCTAGTTGTCAATTGGACTATTTTCTTGGAACCAAGAAGCACGCTCAATTTTTTGAGAGAGAGAGACTCAACAAACTAGCTGAAACATGAACCTAAGTGGCTATCCTCAAAGACTCAAAGCAAGTTCTGAAATTAGAATTCAAAGAAAAGCTAAAAGCTCTCAAGTTTGTATTAATAAAAGTTGTGTCTTCTTTGTGTGGCCAATGGCCTTATTTATAGATGTTAACAAGGTTTGGCCAAGGAGAAATCTATTCTCTAAAAGGATTAGAACTCCTTGCCTTTTAGGAAACTAACTACCTAAAGAAACAATTACTGAAAGAGCTATTATTCTAATAAAAGGAACTACTTCCTAAACTATAATCCAAGTGTGGATTGGATTTGTCTTGTGTTGGCTGAATGTTGCTTGTGTTGGTCGAATAGAGCTCTCCACTTTTGAATTGGATTTGGAAGCTTCTCTAATCATCATGGCTATGGATTTAGAAGCTTTTCTAAGCACCTTGGCTATCCTTTTGATCATGAAGAATTAGAAACACTTAGCTCATCATTTACAACACTAATCATAGTGGTATATTGAGAGCTAGTCTTCATTGCCTTATTCTTCATTGTTTCCTTAGCTTACAATTCGGTTATGAGACTTCCTAAGGAAGCTTGCATTCTTTTAGTTCTTGATCTAGTCATAGGACCTCCAACACTTGCAATGGATCAAATTGTGAATGTCTCAAGTGTGGAGTTGTCTCAGTTTGCTGGATGGTCTCGGCTGTTTGGATAGTCTTGGACTTGCTTCCAATATTTTCGTCAATCCTTCCTTCTTTGAAATGACTCATCCTCGTGTCCATAAACTCATCATCCAACTCAAACAATGAAAGGTCAGAGACATTAAACGTAGCACTAACTCCATAATCACCTGGAAGGTCGAGCTTGTAAGCATTTTCACCCACACGTGCAATAACTTGAAAATGACCATCTCCTCGAGGATGAAGCTTAGTTCTTCATTGGAAGACTTGCTTTCACCCTCTATTGGCAACTTGAGCATAATGTTCATTCTGCTTGAGGATTTGAAGGCGTACCTTCTCATGCAAGTCCTGAACAAACTTAGCCTTTTCTACACCATCAAGATTCACTTGTTCATTGCTTGGCAATGGCACTAAGTCAAGAGGGGTTAGTGGATTAAAACCATAAACAAAAATAGAACGTATGATAAAATTACCTTATGACAAGAACCCACCTAACTTCACCTCAAAAACTAGCTTATCAGTAGTAATTAAAACCTCTTGAAAAATAATTAGCACAAATTCTTTACTTGCATTTAAAGCTCTATCAACACCCTTCATGCAACATAGAAACTACCTTTAAAATTTTCAATTGAGAGTTGTATACCTTCGGTTTCACTCATGAGAACCGAAGCTTTACCTTTAAAAGTTGAAGGGAATTGTTACCCACGGTTTGAGCAGATTTCTGACCTTTTTCACCCTTCTTTTGTTCTCCTATCCACTCCATTTGCTTCACCTTTTATTGTTGCTGAAATTTACTAATTTCCAAATGTGGAAATGGTGCTAATGTGAGACCTTTTCCATCCTTATTGAGGTGATACTTATTAGTCCTCCCGAAGTGATTTGCATTACAATCATACTGCCAAGGTCATCCCAAGAGAAGGTGAGTAGCCTGCATAGGAACAACATCACAAAGAACTTGATCAGTATAATTTCCAATTCGAAAATTTACCAAGGTTTGCTTTGTAACACAGAGTGATCCACTTGGTTCATCCATTGTAGCTTGTATGACTTCAGATGCAATGAACATTTAAGCTTCAATTTATCTACAAGATAAGTAGAAGCTAGGTTAGTACAAGATCCTCCATCAATAATTAACATGCAAATTTGATCCTTGATAAAACATTTAGAATGGAAAATATTTGTCATTTGATCCTCGATGTCCTCCTCGGGTTGAGCACTCAAAGCCCTTATTGTAACCAAACAATCACCATTCAGTTGTTCCTCTTCATAAATTGTGGCTATGTCTTCATCTTGATTACTTAACTCCTCTTCACTCTCACTTTGATAAGTTCCATCATCCAAGATGATCATGGTTCATGTCCTCGGCCTAAGCACCTAAAACATTGGATAAAAGAACTAGTGTTAGTATTATTTGAGCTAGAAGAGGGCTTAGGAAGTTAGGATTACTTACCTTTGAAGAATTTTGTGGTGCAAATTTCTTCCCATTTGTTTGATTGGAAGCCGAAGCTCCTCTCCATGGAGCACTCTCGGAACTTGAAGAATTAAATCTACCACCTTGGCAATTATTGTTGTTGTTGCGCCACTCATTGCTCAGGTTTGAACTCTTCAAATTTTGTGGCACCTTTTAAAATTGCCTTCAACCTTTTCAGCCATTTGTAGTAGCTACTCAAAGCTGTTATAGTGATGTAACTCAACTAGATGGAAAATATTCTTGTTAAGACCATTCATGAACCTTGCCATTGTAGATTCTTCATCTTTTCCTATATTAGCACATAGCATGGCTAGATCCATCTCCTTGTAGTAGTCATCTACACTTTTGTTCTCTTGAGTTAAGCTTTGAAGCTTTTGCAACAAGTCTCTTTTGTGATGAGGAGGAACATACTTCTTTCTCATGATCTTTTTCAATAAAATCCAAGACGAAATTGGCTATTTAAACTTCTACTCTCTTTGGTGACAAGTTCTTCACCACCAAGTATATGCATATCCAAAAAACTCTACTACAGCCAACTTAACTTTCTTTCTTTTGGAAAATTCATGAATGTCAAAGATTTTATCACCTTTTTCCGCCCATGCCATGTATGTTTCTAGATCATTCCTGCCTTCAAACTCTAGAATTTGCAACTTAATGCTAGCAAGATTATCATCCTTCTTGGACATCCTTTTACTCTTTGTAGAATAATAATCATCATTCCAACTTGAAGTTTTGGGTTCCTCTTCCTCGGATGAGCTACTTGTTTCATCCTTTTTGGACTTCTTCTTTTTCTCCTTGGGGTTTGTTTGAGTAACTTCTTGAGGCTCCTTGGCCTTGGCTACTTCCAAGTTGGATGCAACTTGAGCCATTATGGTTTCCTTTTGATCAATTCTTCTATGAACTAATTCTAGAGCCGAATCTAAACCCTTATGGTATTCCTTCATGTCTTTTTCTTGTTCTTTTGGATTTGATGCCATCTCTGCACAAGTAATGTTAGTAATAAAAATTTCCTACCTCGCTTCCCCTAACCAATTGCCCAATATATAAATCTCTCACCAATGTAAGACTAAACTCTCTTTTATATAGTGATGGGGTTGTTGAGTAGGTTCACTCACACTCAATTCACTTTTCTAAAAGTTCTAACCCAAATAAGCTTCAAGAGTCACAAAGAATAGACAATCAAATTCAAATTAAGCAAGAGCCAAAAATTTAGAGGTGAAGAAAGACAAGAAAATGAGAACAAAATTCTTAGACAAGAAAACAAGTAAAGGCTGAATTTTGCAAAGGAGCGAAAACAGGTTTTTCAATGAAAAGAATTATGCCAAGTGGTTCTTTATGTGCTTGTGATGAAGTAAAACTTGGTGAATATGATTTTATCTTGCTAAATAGACCAGACTGAACTCAAACTTGACAGCACTCACAGCTCTTGATCAATTCCAATACCAAATAGGATTTGTCTTTCGGGTTTTGGCAGAAATCTTTCACAAGAAGTTTCTAAAAATTCTAGTAGCCAATTCCACAACTTGTAACACAATCTTGGCAGCAAAATTAAACAAACCAAGATCCAATAATATTCACAAGAATAGATATAACACAAAACTGGATAGAAACTGGAGCATATGATCTTGGCAGAAACAGTTTTCAGAATTTCAGCAATCAAGTTTTAGCAACGGGTTCACAATTTGCAACCCAATTTTGACAACAAATCCAAGCCTTCTTAATCAAGTATTATTCACAAGAATATATATAATACAAAGTTGGACAGAAACTGGATCATAAGATGCGCAAAAATTCTGCAAAAATTCTAGACAGAAACTGGACGGGTTTTCTACAAAATTCTGTCGCGACAATTTTATAGATTTTTTAGCAGCTGGTTCCCCAATTTAGAATTCACTTTCAAGAGCAACAATTAGCAAACCAAAGTCTTCTCTTATCAATCAATATTCATATAGCAAAATAGAGCACAAAACCAGGATTTTTAATACAAAAATCAAGCACAAAAACCTGAAATAGGTGACGGGAAAAGAAAAACTAGGCAGAATTCAAGCGGATGAAGATTTTCTATCTTTCGGTTTTAAGCAAAAAAATAAGAAGAGAAACAGAGAACAAATTCATGAGGAAGAACAATACTTACAGTACACAAGAGGAGTAAGCTGGAAACAAAGCAAATAACACAAAAAGATATGAACAACTAAATGAGCAACCCAAAGGCAGCTCTGATACCAAATTGATATGAATTCTCTACCGAAGTATAAAATTCGAAACAAATACCAGAGTGTAAGTCCTAGTATCGTCCTCTAGGTTGAACTAGTTCTTCAATCTGGGAGTTGGTGTCTTGCTAAAGAAAGAACTAGTTCAACCTAGAGGACGATACTAGGACCTACACTTTGGTGTTTGTTTCAAATTTTATACTTTGGTAGAGAATTCGTATCAATGACACAGTCTCAACCATCAGCCCACATAGTGATGCCATGGTGATCAAGGCTATAATTGCTAATAAATAGGTGCACAGCGTATACATTGATGATGGCAATGTTTCGATTTCTTTCGCAAATTAGTAATTGATTTCGACCCTCTAAAGCCATCAAGCTTGTCCTTGGTGATGTTTGCTTATGAAATCATCCACCCGGTAGGAATGATCAGATTGGCAATCACAATGGGGGAATACCCCCAAGATAAGACAATAATGACAGACTTCTACATGGCAGACGTGTCATTTTAATGCCATCATTGAGAGGTCATAGATGAACAAAGCCAAAGACATCTGGTCACCCTACCATTTGGTCATGAAATTCCCAACATAACACAAGGTGGCTTCTGTGAGAGGGGATCAATATGCTGCACGAGAGTGCATGTGTATTGCAATAAAGGGGAAAAACACCCTACCAAAGCAACTCACCCAAGAATGACTCCAGAAGATCTATCTTTGGCCCGAGAAGAATGCAGTCAGCTACTCAAGCTAGGTCTCATTGAGCATGCTATCCAGGCTCCAATTGCACCACAACTTAATCCCGATGTGGCTTCTCAAGAAGTAGTTGTGGCAAAGAAAGATATAACATTGGTTTCAATAGAAATCCTAAGGTCTCACTCCAGGACCACACTAATACTCTTTGAAATCTTGATGTCACATCTCGAGACCCTTGAAATGTTGGAGTAATGAAAGGTTTGGTTGAAACACCAGAGATCATAAACGAGGTACAAGAAATAGTGATAAATAATAACCATCCAGAGAGAATGGTCAAGATGGGAGTTTCATTACCCGCTGAGATCAAAGACCGAATCATTAGCCTCCTTCGACAATATAAGAAAGTTTTCGCTTGTAGCCTAGAAGATATGCCTAGGATCTCACCTTCCTTGGTGATGCATAAGCTGAATATTGACCTAGCAAAAGAATAGAGCGTTGGCTCCAGAAAGGAATATGGTGATTAAAGAAGAGGTGGAAAAATCGTTCCAATCTGACATCATTAAGGAAGTCTTCTATCCGACATTTTTGTTCAATCTAGTTTTGATCAAAAAACCTAATGATAGTTGGTGAATGTATGTCAATTACACTAACCTTAACAAATATTATCCAAAGGATTGCTACCCTCTGCCGATAATTGACTATAAAGTTGAAACTATGTCAGGATATGAGGTTTTTATGTTCCTTGATGCTTAAAAAGGTTATCATCAAATCCTGATGGATGAAAAGGATGCTGAAAAGCTAGCTTTTATTACCAAAAAAGGGGTCTACTATTATAAGAAGATGCCATTTGAGTTGAAGAATGCATGAGCAACTTATCAATGCTTAGTCAATCAAGTTTGCTCCAACCAGATTGGTAGGAATTTAGAAGTATACGTGGATGACATGGTGATTAAGTGTAAGAAGGTTAGGAATGCTCCCACTGATTTGGAAGAAACTCTCCAAACCATGTTAAAAGTCAGAATGTGTCAGATGAAGAGATACCTTGATAAGGTACGACAACTTAGCCATCATTTCTATAGCTTCAAGGTTGAACAGATTCCCAAATCAAAAAACAAAATAGCTGACACTCTAAGTGAGATATCATCATTTGCATTTTCACATTTAAACAAAAAGGTATTGGTAGAGGTCCTTCCCAGTAGGAGCTCCAAAAAAAAAGGTCATAATGACTATTAAATAAATGGGAGATAACTGGATGACTTCCATATGGCGATACTTGCAGACTAAAGAGTTGCCGGAAGACAAGAACGAGGTAAGAAAATTGAAGTTAAAGGCATTCAATATGTGTTACAAACAGTGTTCTTTATAAGCATTCCTACCTTCAGCCGTTATTAAACTGCGTCAAACCTCAGCAAGCAGATTATGTCCTCCAAAAGGTGCATCTCGAATCTTATAGGAGTTTATGTAGAGCTTCGTATGCTTGCTAAGAAAATCATTTGGTGAGGATACTATTAGCCAACCATGTTTCGAGATGCTCATGACTTCTTGCAAAAATGCATCAAATATCATCTTCATGCCCTAATAGTTAGAAAAGCTCAAATGGAGTTAATTAACATTCAAAGTCCATACCTTTTACGTAGTGGGATATTGATATTCTTGGACCTTTCCCTGAAGCACCAAGTCACTTGAAATTCCTAATAAATTTCATTGATTACTTCACCAAATATGTAGACACTGAACCTTTAGCTACAATCATTAGGAAAAATGTCTTGAAATTTGTGTGGAGTGAGATCGTTTGCAGATTTGATATCCTTCATATTATTGTCTCAAATAATGAGAAATAGTTTGTAGATGACCCCTTTCGATCCTAGTGTGAAAAGTTCAAGATTAAGCAGCACTTCACCTCAGTTGCACACCCTCAGGCTAACGGCCAACTCGAGGTCACGAATCACACATTGTTGCAAGGATTTAAAAATCGGTTGAACAAGGCCAAATGAGAGTGGGTGGAAAACCTCCCAAATGTCCTCTAGACCTATCATACTACACCCCAAACAATAGAAACCCTTATAGCTTGGTGTATGAGTCCGAAGCTATCATCCCAACAGAAATCGAGATCCCAAGTCCTAGGATTATAGCCTTCAACATCATGGCTAATGAAGAGAAGATTCAGTTCAATTTGGATCTATTGAAAGAACACCTAGATCTAGCCTCGGTCAAGGAAATTCAATACAAGCAAGCTAAGGCAAAGTACTACAATAAAAGGGTGAAAGCCAATGAATTTATGTCAAGGGATCTCGTCCTGCGCAAAAATGAAGCAAGTAGAGCTCAGAAGTTTAGTAAACTGGAAACCAATTGGGAAAGTCCTTATAGAGTTATTGATGCGTAGAGATCTGGGAGATATCACTTAGCAACAATTAGAGGGGATTTGTTACCCCGAGTTTGACATGTTAGTAATTTTAAAAGTTTCCATGTTTGAAGATTTGATGAATAAATAGAATGCTTTCCTTTTTTAAGTTTATTTTTGCATTAATAATTGTCTATAAATCGAGAACAAGAACACAAGCTACCCTAGACTCAGTTCAAGGTTGGCCAAGCCATCTTGCTTGACTACAAATCGAGGAAATCACGTGTAATCTCAATTCAGGTAAGTTAAGCTACGCATTCTAGAATATCCTAAGGGGTGGTGAGATGTTGAACACCTAAAGGGGGTGTCAAAATAAAACATCCCATTAGGTGAAAAACAAACAAACGCCCATACATGATGAATACAATCCCAAACATCGTAAAGGGTGGGGACTTCTAATTACCAATTTTATTTCCTTAAAAATAAACATACTACATAGAAGGTTTACAATTTCCCTTTTTCTTCCCCTTTTTTTTTCCTTATACCTAACTCTATTCTGTAGATACATATTTAGCATTGCCTCTTTTCTTTTGTATTTGCTATTGTCTTTCTACCCCTACTGAGCTAAAAGTTCTAGCTCTTCCAGCATTGTCTCGATAGGATCTCTATCAATTGGGGCCAACTTCAAACCCTCCTCATTGAGACTGGCTTCCATCTTCTTGACCTTTGATCTCCAGGTTTCACACTCGAATGGCAACTCAAAAATTTGTTTCTTATACGACTCGAGTAACTCCTGGAGGCTTCGAATCTCTCTGTGTTTCCCTTCCAACTCTTCAGTAAAGGTGCAGATTACTTCATCTAATTCATTAATTTCAAAATCCATTAACGAGACTTTGGAGGAGAGCTCAGCAATCCTCTTTCTATGCACTTTATTTTCTTAAGGTTGTGGACCACTCCCGAAGAATTAGGTCCCCCATCGCCTTTGCTATTTTATCTTATCTTCCTTAAGGTTGTGGCTTAAACGCTCAAGATGCACGACTTGGTCCTTAAGTTGGCTACTTTTGTTGCTTAACCTAATTATTGTATCTCAAAATTTCTTATGTGCGGCCTCGAGTGCCCTCACTTTCCATGCATCGCGTTAAAGTTCACCCTCGAATGTAAAAAATGGCCCTGACATAATAAGAGCTAAGCGAAATTAGAATTTCATTCATGGTCAAGTCATTCTTACAATAGGAATTTCAAAATAATAATAATAATAAATATATATATATACAAAAGAGCCTAAGGACTAACCTCTCTTTGCTCTCCTTCTTGCCGAGATAAGGTCTTGACCTCGGGCTTACTTCCTCCCGCCTCTTCACTATTCGGAGTCCAGAGATCCAAGTCTTCATCCACCTAACAAGTTTGAAGCTCATCCAAAGTCATGGGAGAACTCTGAGATGCCACATGCTCTAAAAGCACGAACGAACCATCAAACCCTTTCACTGCCTCAGCATAGGCTTGGTTTGCCTTAGCTATGACGTTGGGGTCATACCCAGGCAATTCTTCCAACTTGAGATCTAGAAATATTTCATGGATCTCGATGGCCACATCATGCTGCCCTATCTCTCTTGTTGCTTGGGAGAAGTTCACTGCAAAGTTGCCGAAATCCTAAGTCTAAAAAATTTTCTTCAATAGTAACTTTGCGAACTCCCCTTGGTCAATACTCTTTCGCTTTTGGACATCTGCCTGGCTATTCTCTAGTTGTTGATGCAGGAGCATTATTTCTTACTCCATCTTCTTCCTTGTCTCTATGGCTTCCGCCTCAGCACGGCAAAATGCCGCCTTGGCCTTTCTCAGCTAAGAGTTCTCAGCTCTTTGCCTGGTGGTCTCCACCTCCAAGCAATTGGTTCTTTAGATGTATTCCATCTATATGGCTAGTGCCTGCCATCAAAACAAAGTATCAACACAATTACTTTCTTCACAAATTCATGGCAACCATATGATCTTATTAAGTTCACTATATTTCACTTGAGGGACAACAAAAGCCAAATTGTCATTCAAATCAGCAGTTGACATATTTGCCAACCTCTTCTTCTGCTGTTTCTCCATGCCTTGGGCTGACACCCCAAGCGAGTCCCCAATAGACATGCAGAAATGAAACACAGTTTCTGAGGTCCCAACCTCAGCTTTTACCTGGCTAGCTTTTCTTTTGTTGCCAATCACCTTTATTTTCTTACCTTTTGCCGAAGTCCCCACTTTGGCTCCCTTTTTTTCTGCCTTCTTTTTTGAAGACTCTACCACCAACGCCTCCCTAGATGGAGGTGCCTCTTTCTTCCCTTCTAGGCCAAACTTGCTCTTTTGAGTATTGCCACCCACGATCTAGGCCCTGAAATCAACCACTACAAAATTACAAATAACCACTTGGTCAGTCAAGTTATCAATGATAAAAAAACAATTCTAAGGCGTAATCACCCTACCCTTAGCCTTTTTCCTTTGACTCGACTGTGACGTCCAAGGTCCGGTTTCTACTATGGTTGGATTCAAATTATATTTAACCAGCTCCTCCTTGGTGTAGCTGCCAATCCTTTTCTCTCGAAGCTCTACATAAACACGACCTAGAGGGTTCTACGTTTTGCGGTTCTTGTAGATATCATTGGCATCTTCATAGAACCAATCCATCTCTACCCCACAGGGCTTAGACTTTACAAAAAGGAACCTTATCTTCCAATCATGGTAGTTTGATGGTTTCACTGCCTTACTTTCGGACCTCAGAAAAAAGGTGAAATACCCATAGTTTTCAAAATCCCAATCTGATCCTACGATTTTACGATCAAATTTACTAAAACGATATTGATTCTAACTACGATCCTACATTTATTATGTGAATAAAATATAATTAAATTTACTCAAAAAACTTTCATATATAAGTAAAATTAAGATTTATCATTATATAAATAACTGAATTAGTTTAATCATACTTTTATTAGTTTTTAATAATAAATAAATAAATTAGACATAAATACCTTTCGATCGCGATATCAACTGAAATATTGAGAAAATCATATAAAATGTTAAAAGAAATAAAAATTGAAATAAGATCATTTAGTTATATACTATACATGAATTTTTTACATATCTATTCATATATTGATTAATAATTTCTTTAAAAATAATTTATAAATTATATTTTCTTAGTTTTTCAAGTCTCTTATGATCCTATGATCTGAACCCACCCATCTGATCCTACTACCCTAAATTGATTTTGTCAAAAATTCCGATCCTATAAATTATGGAAATACCCCTATCGAATTCACTGGCTTCTTCATACAGTAAAAATATCTAAACAAATTTACATAGCTCTCTATCTACCCCTCTCGGCACAACACTTCAAACACTATAATTGTACTTGACGAGTTCAGAGCTAATTTGATGTGAACTCGGCTCTGACTTCCCGACCTTCAACTGAAAGATACGCGGCTCAGATTTCCCAACCTGCAGCGCAGACTTCCCGACCTTCGACTCACAAATGCAAACTCAGAGGCGAAGTTCTGGACTTGGATCAAAGATGCGAACTTGGAGCCACAGATGTGAACTCTACGACCAGATATGCGAACTTTGCCCCAACTTCCCACCCAATTCAATGGAGCTAAGGTCCAAGTTCAAGTGTGCATCTTATTCAAGTCAAAGATCAATTTTAGTCCAAAGTTGGTCCAAATTCCAACCAACAATTATTCACGTAGTCAAGTGTTGAAGACTTCAAATTCCATGGTCAATCATCCATTTTGAGGCATTAAAAGACGAAATTCAGCCTTGGAAAAATTCAATCAAAGAAAGTATTAATGAAGTCTTGGAAGTTAACTCAATATGCATGAACCTACTCATTCCAACACTTGGTCAACATACTAATCCAATGAATCTTGATTTCATCCAACATATCATCTAGAATTATGCGTAATTCATAGATTTGAGTGCAAAATTTTATTATTCTTGTCAAAGTCTAGTCTAGAAGTTAGAAAGTCAAATTAATATTTATTTCTTCTAGACTATGATATTTAGGATTTATTTATTTATTTTTAAGACTTATTTTAGCCTATAAATAGGCATCTTTGTACTACTTTGAAAACAAGTTTTGAGTAATAGAAATTGTGAGTTTATCTCATTTGGTTCTTTAAGAACTTAGAACTTATCAAGTTCTTATTAGAGACTTGTGGCGTTCGTACAAACTTATCAACCAATTTTTGGTGTAATTGGTTGTGGTGTTTTATTCCAAGGTTCTTATCTATTTCATAGGTAGTGGGTTGTGGTTTACACCACCCCAATCTAAGCTTCCCTTAGACATATCTCAGGCAACTTCTAAGTGTTTCCAATACTTCCTATTGTGAATCATATCATCTGCGTCGAAATCACATCATAATTGGGCCAAGACTAACCTATAATATTTCAAAATATCAACCACTAACTTGCACAAAGGAAACCTTATGCCTGTCTTTATGTGCTCTTCATATACTGTGCAGTACCCAATGGGGGGCGACATGCCGCCCACTCGGGTCTTGCAACCCTAGCCCCATATTCTTTGGGGATATGAAACTTTTTCTTAAGTCTCCTGACCTTGGCTTCCCCAAAAATTGAAGTTAGGGTCTCGGCCATCAAAGTAAGTTTCTCCAAAAATATACGTAACGGCTTGTGGATCAATTCCTTCCTTTTGCTTTCAGATGAATTTGTTGCCCCGACAAGGCTAACCTACTTTCAGATGAACTTGTTTCTTCCTCTAAACTCTATGAAACAATTACATGTTTTCTTTTCATAGCCCTTTTCCTATTGGACTGTTCTACCTAATGAGAACTCAAGAGCTGTTCAACCTACTTGCCAAGCATTCGATTCACTGTGACATATTACGAGATCCGATGACGAAAGTTAGGTCTAAACGACTTCAAGAAACTTTAAATGGTTTAATTCATGAAACCTAAGCTCGTCAAGCATACGGCCCAAAATGTGAATAGTATCCATGAACAGTACCGTGAATAGTCATGAACAGTAATAAATAGTGTTTGATAAATAATGCCATGAATAGTGCGTGAACTATCTAAATACATTTGCCTTAAAAAATGAGCATCACCAGTCACATTTAATGCAATTAGAACTCTTGGACGGAAGACACGATGAATACAGTTATTACATCTATCCCTATCTACTAATCCCTAGAGATCCCAGAAAACTACCCCCTCAGCCTGACGAGTCACGTCGAGGTCTAAAGGGCTTGTGATATATATAGGATCTCTACATACATGGATTTCTACATTCTAATCTCTACCTCTTGAGTTAGACTACATGTTGATCTCTACATTTGTGGGATCTCTACATCCTGACCTTAATCTCGACATTTCATACATATGTGAGATCTTTACGTCATGACCTTAATCTTGACATTTCTTACATATGTGGGATCGTCATGACCTTAATCTCGACACTTCACACATCAAGACCTCGGAAATTGGTAAGTTTGTGAGAGCTCAACTTTTAGGTCTAAGGTAGAGTATATTGAAACCACACCAACTGCGTAGGATATTGGACCACGCTAGCAACGTAGGAATTTGGCAAGTCTAAACCTATCTACGAATGGATAACGGTATGCGGTATTTGTAGAAAACTGTGACAACATATGACCAGTTGTTAAAGCCGTATCGCATGGATCTCGAAAATAAGGTATATATGTACAATTGATATGTCAGGTAAATGGGAGAGAAAAATCTATTTTCTGGTAGAACATTTCTATTTAAGGGATTAAGATCAAGACTTTGATTTGAGCATTGGAGCATCTCTCCCAGAGAACTATTCTGAGATTTGTTTTGTAGGCGAACGGTTAATCAAGGAGATAATAAACTTGCAGGTCGCAGTTATTGGATCGGTTGCAGATCAAGCCTTCATCATAATTCATATGTAATCCATAAAAAATTACTATCTCCATTTTATTGAAATATAATATTTGTAGTTCTTGATAAATTTTAACTAATTGTCTTTGTAGATTATTTATAATGGTGAAATTCAAGTTCCTGATGTTTTAAAAATGATTATAGAGCACTATTTCTCTGCCAATAACTATTTTTTAGTGGATTTTCATATTTATAGAAATATGAAAAACACCATTACCATCTCTTCAAACATTTTAGGAAAAAAATTAGCAATCAGCTACATAGGCTTTTATTATAGTTTTGCTACAAAGGGTCAAGCATTTTGCATCTGTAGCCTCGGACAATACCCATAAAAGTCAAATGTTTATTTTTCCAAAAAAACGTTAGTTGTATTTACTTTCCAAAAAACATACATCATATATAATTTGTCCACTGGCTATAACTTCCTTGGTAATTGTTTCGAGTCCAAGACTCAACAAAATATTTTCCAATTTCCTATCTTTCTAACTCCTATTCCATCCTCCTATGTGCCAAAAGTTCATTTTCATCCAGAGTGAGTAGCCTCTCCAATTTTTGCCTCAATTGGATACTCTACCCACTCCAGTTTGTCCTTCATCATCTTCTCTTTCTACAATAAGAACTACTGAGTCTCATCATGATCTCCTAGTCCCTATTTCATCATGCTTTAACTATTTTAACTCTGATCTCTTTCCTTTTCACTTATGGCTCGAAACTCCAGCCATTCCCCCATCGCTATATCCACTACTAACTTCTCTTCTCTCCACTCTTTCTGTAATAACCAAAGGTTCCTAGTTTTCCAAAGCATCATAGAGTGTATACAATCAATTTTGCTCTGTCTTGCCAAAATTCATATTTATCCTTTGCGCAAATGTCCTGCCACCAATCTTTGAAACTCCATTCTTGTGAATCCAAAGCATCCCTTTTCACAGCTGCTATTTTCCAGACCATCCTTGCTCTAAGGCAATTAAGTAGTGTATGCTCCAATGTTTCCTCATGTTCTCCACACATGACATATAGGATCTTCTTGAATGCCTTTTTTCACCAGCTGATCCTTTGTAGGTAGGATGCCATGCCAACACTTTCAAAGAAAGTGCTTCAACTTACCCTTGATTCCTAATTTCCAAATGGTCTTCCATACACCTATCAGTATACCTTTGGATGTGCTATTTTCTACTTTTTGTATTTGATACCATTGTTGTCCCATTGCTTACTTATATGCTGACGCAATAGTGTAGGTACCTTGCTCGCAATGCTACCAAATTAGTTTGTACCTACTTCCATTCTTATTGATTGGAATGTTGATGATGGTCTCAACATTGAAGCAGTTGAAAATTTTCCCAATCAGTTCCTTGTCCCATTCCTTCCCTTCCTGGGTCATAAGTTGGTTGACCCAAGTAGGTTGCTCATAAGTGGTGATGAGAATCCAAGAGCTATTCAATTTACTTGATAGGAATCTAGGAGCTATTCAATCTACTCATCAAGTATTTGATCAATTAAGGCATATCATGGAGCCGATGGTGAGAGTTAGAGCTAAATAACTTCAAAAAACCATTAAATGGTTTAATTCATGACATTCAAACTCATCAAACAAGAGGCCAAAACTTGCAAGTCATTAATTTATTGCAAATCCGATTTGAAGAACACTAGTTTTTCCTTGGCCGAATTCTAGTGTGATAATAGGGTAAGTTATTTAATTAATTTTTGTAGTTTTATTTTTTAGGAATTTATTAATTCTTGAAGGGCGAAAATGTGAATAGTGAATAGTGCCGTGAATAGTGAAATTATTAGGTAATTTTAGTAGCCAAATTTGTAAGTTTGAAGGAAGCCTTAAAGGGCCAAACTTCCAAATCCAATTGGTTTTAGGGTTTTTATTTCCTTTTTTGATTTAAGGAATCTTGGCTGCCTCTTTTAGAAGTTAGATTAGGGTTAGGATTTAGTTGTTACCTTTTCAAGATATCTTTGTACTCTATAAATAGGTCATTCAGCCAAGACATCACATAGATGAATTGGAAGATTTTGTGACATTACGTCTTTGAGAGTTTGAGTGATTCAATCTCTTTTTCTTGTAAAGAACAACGGGCTTATCAAACTTGACCAATTTGTGGCGCCTTTGAGTCTTATCAATCTAGTAGAACCCTAAGTTGTGGCGATACTTCATCCATTCGGTCTCAATTCTACCGATTCTATCAATTTCACGAGTTAAGTTTTGGATCCTGTTTCGTTTGTTGCGTATTGCCGGCTCTATATAGCCGTGAGGTGCACATCAGTTTGGTATTAGATCTCTAGGTAACTTCAAAATTTTGTTCATAATTCTATTTATATTCCAAAAAAAAAATCTGTTTATAGTTTCCTAGTAGTTGAAATTTTGTTTTTCTTGTGGTAATCAAATTAGTTGTTTAGCCCTAGTCTTCGAGACTTGATTAAACATTTTCTTGCTGCCAATTTTTGTGTAGATAATTTTGGTTTTTCTTTTTATTCCCTGAAAAAAGAAGAAAAAAACAGCCACACATAGCTACTGCTTTTTTTGGACTAATTGCTTAAAACAATCTGAACCCTTGAATCCTCTCCATAGTCATTGTTCTTGTTCTGTTTTTGTTTTTCCCTTTCCTGTGATATTGTTGCTGCTTTAAATTGTTCTTCTACTGTGAAAAAAAAAGGAGAAGAAAAAACTGAAAAAGAAAGAAAGAAAGATCAAGCCAGAAGAAAAAAAAAAGGAGAAGAAGAAAAGAACAATCTTTGATTCTTGATTCTTGAATCCTTGCACTTTAATTCTTAAAACTCTTGTTTCTTGTTTCTTGTTTCTTGTTTCTTGTTTCTTGTTTCTTGTTTCTTGTTTCTTGGAACCTTGTTTCTTGATTTCTTGAATTTATGGAACCTTGTTTTAATGAGTTTGGCTGAATTTGCAACAAGATGTGTAACCAGAATTTTGCTATCTGAAATTTTCAGCTGTACTGTTTGTGTTGTTTGTCCAGAATTCTAGTGATTTTTTTTTCTGCTGAAAAAACCATACTTCACTCTGGGTCCTTTTCTCTTGAACCTTTGTTGAAAATTGCTTAAGAATTATGATCGAATTTGCATTGTTGGCAGCTGAAAGTTTCAACCTTGTGGCTGAAATTGTTGACTAAAAATTTGGTTCTTTGAGCAGCGCTCCTTGCACGAAATTTTTGTTCCTTTTTGGTCATTGTTCTTGATCAAAACTCTGCACCTTGTGACCTTCCTTAACTGAAATTTCTATATAAAAAAAGGCTGCAAGAATTTTTTCTAATTTTATTTTTTCGCTTGCGAGAATAGAATCCTAGTTGTATTTGTTTTCCTAGTTAGAATTCCTTGCCTTTAATAGTCTTTCCTATTTGATTCCTTTTTAGGTTTCATATTTTTTTCCATTTTTATTCTATATTTTCTTTCCTTTTCAGGGTTCATATTCAAATTTACTTAGTTTACATTTATTAGCTTTCCTTATTCAAGTCCACTTTGTAATTGGATTTGTCTTGTTTCCTATTTCTTTTAGTTTCCATATTTGCATCCAATTCCAAGTTGATTTAAGTTTTTCTAGTTTCCCCATTTGTTAACCTTTCTTGAGTCTTAGTTCCTACATTCTTATTGAGCTATCTTTGGTCGAAATTTCCTCAAGGGTTGATAAAGATTGTTGTTCCAAGCAAGAACCTAGAGAGAGATTGTTTGAGAGAGGGGTGAGACATACAAAAATAACCGAGAGCTTACTCATACACACCCTTACTACAAATCTTTCCATATTCTTGTTGTTTCTTTTTGTACTAACCTTTTGTAGGAATCATGTCAAAAGAAAGTGTAGCTCTAATCTACCAAAAGAACTCTCATATTGGATGGAAAACATGAGCCAATTTTGTTCCAAGTTGGATAATCAACTTAAGGCTTTGCAAATGAAGCTTCTAGCTAATGGTGATAAGATGGAACAATTGGCTAAATCCATCAATGAGTCATCAACAAGAAAGTCAAAATCTTAGAAGAAAAGTTCTTCAAATTCTGATGAAAGTGAAGATTCCGATGAGGCTTTTACTTCCCTTAGAGGTCGAAACCGAGTTGATAAAATTGATAGAAATTTGGGAAGCATCAAAATGAAAATTCTAACCTCCCAAGGTGGGATAGACCTCGAAAAATACTTGGACTGGGAAAAGAAGGTTGAAAGAATATTTGACTGTCATCATTACTCTGAAGAAAAGAAGGTTAAGCTAGTAGTTGCAGTATTCAATGACTATGCAATATCTTGGTGAGATTACCTCAAGAGAAATAGAGAGCGCCCTACCTGCTCTTGGGTAGAGATGAAGAAAACTATGAAAAAGAGATTCATTCCATCTTTTTATGATAAAGAACTGTACAAAAAAAAATGCGATGTTTGCAACAACGTTCAAAGAATGTCACCGAATATTGCAGAGATATCATTTGCCTTAAATGTCAAGGTAAAGATAATGGGGACATGATTTCTGAAAATGAATCCAACGATTCTATGCCTCCTCTGACTGTAATTGATGGTGAAGAAGATACCGTCATGGGAGAAACAGTGACTGCCTCAAAGTCTATGCAATCAGTGGTAAGTCATGAAGAATTGTCAAATGGAGAAGCAAAATTAGTGACCACGAGATCGCTTACTGCTCAAGCCATGGTAAATGATAAGCAAAGGGAGAACATCTGCCATGTACAAGTTTGTGAAGCTCCACTCTAGATTAGTGATGAGAAGAAAAGGTGGATGAGGAAAAAGAGCCTGATGTATTATATTTGGCAAATCCAATGAATGGGGGTCATCAAAACCAGGAGCCTGAGCCGGTTGATGATGTTTTGACTCTTCCACACCTTGATTTTGTGTTTGGAGAAAAACCATTTTTCCACACTTCGGTTCAAACTTGGCGCCTTCAAAGATTGGCGGTAAAATGCAATTACGAAAGTGGCTCGAGAAGAGGTAAAAAGAAAAGTCATCGTTTTTCTTATTCAAACTATTTATTCTACTCTCTAAAGGGGTCAAAGTATATTAATTTCATCCCAAGGGTGTTGTTAAAGATTCGCGGACGAATCCTTTCGAGGAGAGAGAGAATGATGAGAATCTGGAAACTATTCAATTTACTTGATAGGAATCTAGGAGCTATTCAATCTACTCATCAAGTATTTGATCCATTAAAGTATATCACGGGGCCGATAGTGAGAGTTAGAGTTAAACAACTTCAAGAAACCATTAAGTGGTTTAATTCAAGCCATTCAAACTCATCAAGCATAAGGCCAAAACTTGCAAGTCATTAATTTATTGCAAGTCCGATTTGAAGAACACTAGTTTTTCGTTAGCCAAATTCTAGTGTAATAATAGACCAAGTTATTTAATTAATTTTTGTGGTTTTATTTTTTAGGAATTTATTAGTTCTTGAAAGGTCAAAATGTGAATAGTGAATAGTGTTGTAAATAGTGAAATTATTAGATAATTTTAGTAGCCAAATTTATAAGTTTCAAGGAAGTCTTAAAGGGCCAAACTTCCAAATCTAATTGGCTTTAGGGTTTTTATTTCCTTTTTTGATTTAAGGGATCTTGGCTGCCTCTTTTAGAAATTAGATTAGGATTAGGATTTAGTTGTTACCTTTTCAAGACATCTTTCTACTCCATAAATAGGCCATTCAGCCAAGACATCACATAGATGAATTAGAAGATTTTATGACATTACGTCCTTGAGAGTTTGAGTGATTCAATCTCTTTGTTCTTGTAAAGAACAATGGGCTTATCAAACTTGACCAGTTTGTGGCACGTTTGAGTCTTATCAATCTAGTAAAACCCTAGGTTGTGGTGACACTTCATCCATTTAGTCTCAATTCCACAAGTTCTATCAATTTCACAAGTTAAGTCTTGGGTCCTATTTCGCTTATTGCGTATTGCCAGCTCCATATAGCTGTGAGGTACGCATCAAGTGGCCTGTAGAGAGATGGGTTTTCCTTCTTGCCTTCTGGGAATCCACAGATGATTCCAAATCCTGATTGATTTCCCATCCCTCACTTCAAATTTTACTCCTCTTTGTATTATATATCGGGCCCCCATCCAACTCTTCCACAGCCATGAAGTATTTCCTTTGATTTGGGCCGTCAATAAGCCCCCATTTGGAAAATACTTGGCCTTCATCACCTTGCTCATTCGGAGGTTAAGTTGAGTAATTAGCCTTCAAAGTTGCTTAGCCAACAATGCATCATTAAATGTTTGTGTGTTTTTGAATCTGAGCCCTCCCTTTTCTTTGAGCTTAGTTACTTCTTTCCAAGCTTTCCAATGGATTATTGGCCTACCTTCCTCTCTTTCCCCCCACCAGAAGTTAGCTATGTTCTTGGCAATATCTTGATAAACATTATTCGGCAACTTGAAATAGGCCATCAAATATGTTGGTAGGGCCTCGATTACTACCTTGATGAGAACTTCTTTTCTAGCCAAACTGAGGAACTTGTTGTTCTTTTGTGCACCTTTTTGTTGGATTATGCCCTAAGAACCAATCATGTGTGATGGTTTAGGCATATATTGTATCATAATGATTATTACGTTTATTTCTATATCTGTATTTAATGAATAAATATGATAATGTCCCAAGAATTTAATTATTCTGAAATTATCCCTAGTCAAGTATTATCATTAAATGAACAATGATAATGCATTAAGACTAGCATGTGTAGTGATTGATGACATGTGTCATGATATGAGATATCAAGTCAACACATGGGTACATGTTAGAAAACAATGTACTGGATCGACCCGCCATAAGAAATGCTACATCAGTTATTACATGAAGTGTCATAAGCATATCTCATAGTGATGATGGTGTAAGTGATCTTTAAATTTGAAATCATCAGAGATCTCAACATGCTATTAAACGTTAAATGTAAAAAAGTGAACTATAAAAGTAGCAATTGAATATGCAATAAACCATGCAGTGAGATGTTGAATGATCAAGATAGGATTTGCCCCTCCTAAGTAATTGGAGTGATATCTTTAGGCCCCTTGATCAAGTGAAACCATAAAATGCATGGCCGTACTCAAATGAGTCGATATGTGATATCGAACTCATTTGTTTATATGTGTCTACTTGAGAATCAAGAAATGCAAAGATTGAACTATACGAGTGTGACACGCTCCATGGCTCGTGTTCAATCATGATATCTAGAGCAAAAGGTTTGACTTACATGGTAACATCTATCACAAGAAAAGTAATGTCAAATTACTAACATTCTTATAACTTGGGTAGCATTGATGTGTTGCTAGACACCGCTTAATGTCTATGGCATAAAATAGATTTTATGTCATTGCCATATAAGAACCTATTGGATTGTACACTTAGATCGTATCCAAAAAAAGTGTAAAATTCATTTGATGAATTATTTTGGTTAATTTAAGAATCCTATTGTGAATTGGACTTTAGAAGGTTTTCCTGTTTAAGGCGGTATTTGGATTTATGACTAAATGATTTTAGTTTTATTATTAATAAATTTGAAGCAGTTTTGGATTCATTAATTAAGCAAGAAAACCAAAATTAGAGAGTTTCTAAATTCGAATGGTTTTGTTTTTGGCAGCTGCTGAAATTTAGAAAGTTCCAAAATAGATTAGAACTTGTGGTTCAAGTAAAACTCTTTAGAAGAAATTTTACCCTAATCTATTTCTATATATTTGGACTTATAATTTCAGCAGCCATGCAACCCTAACGTGAGCAGAAAAATCACATTCTTCTTGCTACATCAAAAGCCTAAAATCAGTTTTTCTTAGAGAAGAAAAATTTTGCAACAAAAAGAAAACTCCAAAACCGATCCTTGTTGTCTTGTTTAGAAAAATCTTTTTCGGCTCTTTCTTGTGTAGAAATAGTAGCCGTCTTTTCAATAACACAATAAGCACTTCAGCTATTCTTGAGAGAAAAAATAGCAACTGCTTCCTTGTCAAAGAAACAAGGAGAAAACCGAAGCTTGAGAAGCTTGAATCCTGGAAAACTGAAAGCAGAAATTCTGCTTCTAGCACTCATGAATTTTTGCTGCTTCTTTCTTTGGTTAATTGTGTGACAATTAACTTGAGACTTGGAGATGATCATGTGGATACCATAGAGGCAAGGCTGTGCTAGTTTTGCTGGTAGTTTGACGATCAACAATCTTCGAAAGAAAGTTCTACTGCTACCGATAAAAGTAAAATTCCTCACGACCAGTTTGATTTCACTTCGTAAGGATCCTTTGAGGAAACCAAAAAATTTAAATTCTCACTGCATGCTATATTTGGTTTCTTAAATTATATTTTGCACATCCTCATTCTTGGTTCATTTTCTATCAAATACAAATCTCTTATGCACCTTATGCTTTTTAAGGGTGGTATCTAGCAATAGTAGATAGTGATATGAGGATTCTCTTTCAATATGGTACACTTGGGCTCTTTGGTTCTCTAACATCCAGTGTGGGGCCCCGAAGAATCTATCTAATCTCTCCTCTACAAATCCTTCACCTTCCCTATTATTGGCCCACATGAATTTTCTACCAACAAATCCTAGCTCTCACATCTCCATCTTACCTATGAAACTTTAAAAACCACAAAATTGGACTCCGCTTTTGGGCGCCCTCCTTTTTTCTCCTTTCTCTGAGCTATGTCATTAAAATCACCTCCTATGAACTATATGTCTCCACACTCTTGCTTTTGTCTTTCCAAGTACTTTTATTGCTCATCCCTGATTTTTGGATCTATGCCAGCATATATACAAATTGCCCAAAACTTCCTACTTTCTCCTATCATTGTGCATTCTAGCTAGATACAAAAACTTGTAAATACTATTTGGATACCATGGCCTCCTCTGACCAACAAACCATGAGTCTTACCCTCAGTCCTTCCAGTTCCACTGTCCTCCATCTATTATGAAAATTGATTTGTTTGCACACTTTTGAGATAAAACTCTTCTTCTTTTTGGTTTCAAAGAACACTAAATTCAGGTGGTGGGATCTCATGATTTCACTTAGTTGGAAAATTGTAGAGGATTCACCCAAACCTCTACAATTCCACACACATACTTTCATATATCACTTTGGGACCATTCTAGGCTGGTCGCCCCCACCTTAAGTTTATTTCCTTTTTCAGCTAGTGACTGCCTTCTTTTCCCACGCCGTATCACATCTTCTTCCTCCACTTCTTGGTCCTCACCAATAAGGCCCCATGCTCTTTTCATTCCTTCTATTGAACTTTTCTTTTCTGTCTCCACTGAACGGCCATCAACCACAGCTTTTTGCCTTTCAATCCTTGTCCATTTTTTACCCTGCCTTAAAGCTCTTTCTCTCTATTTGTCTTCATCAGCTTGTCCATATTTTTTCTTGCCTTTTGCTGTGGCAAAAAGTCCCTTTCCCAGATTTTCACATTCAATTGGAATATTAAACAATACCCGCTCTTGTTCTTTTGGCTCACTTGTTTTTGTTCCCTTTTCTCTTTCTATTTCCATAGGATCTTGCTACTTTTCTCCTCCCTTCGGTCTCACTTCATTGGTTTGCATATGGCTAGCCTCTCCTATGGATAGTTATAGCTTCATGACTTCCTCGCGTTGATATTCTGCTCGATTTCAGCTCATTGATTTTAGTCCAAATGGTTCTCCAATTTCAGTATTTTCCCTTTCTTTTGAGGATGCCCAGTCGGACTTGCCATCTAGCTCCTTCAATATTTTTGCTACATCCTACCTCTCTCTGTTTGCTCTGCTCTCTGACTCTCTTAAATCAACATCCAACAGCACACAATTTTTTTCTGGCCCATATTTTTCCATCAATTCCCCCAAGTTCAGAACTTCCTTGCTATTTCTCCACCTTTTTCTTCCTCTTTGCACCCTCTTTCTTTAGCATTTAACTTGCTCCCTACAGCCCTTATCCAGTCCCCAAACTCTCCCTCTTTTAGTACACTATTACAGATATCCTCCCTTCTCTGTTAACACATTCTTTCCCTATGTCCTACCCTTCCACAATAATGATAGAAAGTAGTAATATTTTCACATTTGAATGATATCCGACATGATTTTTCTTACAGCTTCAATACCGTACCTCTCAGCAGTGGTTTGCAGAGGTCAATGGTCACCAAAATTCTCATCTGTCGTCCCTCTTTGCTACCTGTATCTGAGATCCAGACGTCACCCATCTTCTGAAACCTATAGCCAATCTTGATCCTAGTCTCTCGTGTCATCCATTGGATTGGGAGGTTCCAAAGTTGAACCCAAAGTTTAATCAACTGGAAGTTGTTCTGTGTCAGCTGCAGCTGGTTATGCCATTCTCTCAAGACTAGAAATTATTGGTTGAAGGTCTAGCTTCTGCCCTGAAGCACCTTTTGTTTGTTAGCCTCATTCTTGAACACAAACTGATAAATGTTTGCTCCCAACTCGCTTGTTAGGAATGGTGCTACTATCGGCCAAACCTTCTGGAGTGTATTCCTCAACCCTATGAAGTTCGCCTTTTTTCCCCCAAAAATTCTTCCAATCTAGCTTCTCCTATACTCCTCCATACTGCCCTTGGCATCCCCTTCCTCTAGTATCACTCATGTTTCTTCCTCTTTAGACAGTGTTATTTTCTAGAAGAGACCGACCACTTCAGCTTCACAGTCGGGGTTAGATGTTTCCCTATGGTCCATTCCTTAGCTTGTTCTACCAACAGTTAACTCAACCTATGAATAGAAATAAGGAGGAATTGAGAAAATAGCAGCTCCCGCTAAAACATTTGCAAAAATAGCAGCTTGACCAAGTCATTTGAGAAAATAGCAGCTTGACTGTAAAAGCGATGGGAAAATACCGAAAAACCCCTGATACAATCCAAGTTCATCGTTTAACTTCATGTCACCGTTCTGCTACCATTTTTTCATTCTTCATGGATTGAACTGCCCATTTCCACGGTGCGTAATAATTCAACATGAAGTTTGATTTTATGACCGACGAACAAACAACTGGTTTGATTTCGCCGAGCGGATAATAATAAAAAATGTAAAATACATCCCCGCAACGTTGAAGTAAATGCTATTTTCCCGCTTGGATATCTCGTCCGGTTTGAGTTGCCTCAACAATAGGGAATGTATGATCTGTTTGCACCAGAACGTATGCTCGTGGTCAAGAGAAATTTCAGCTAGACAACTCTCCCTTCGAAGTATTTCCTTTTGCGTCTCAGTCAATTTCGACCGGATCATCTTCATATTGGCTTCATAATAGCAATATTGCGATACCTGAGCGCTGAAAAACTCTCCCTGAACGACCATTTGCGCCTTCAAATGTCCCTACACATTGCATTGTCAAATCCGTTCAATTATTGCACATAGCCACTCTCACCTTTTAATATGAAACATGGAATATATGCATTCACTGTAATTTGGCAAACTATAAATTTTACAAGAAGTTGTTATTTATAATAAATTTATTCGAAGGCCATTCATAAACTAAATACAATTATACACTTGCATCACCATTCTAGTTTTGGTATCTTTGTGAAATTAACCAAATAAAAGTTTAGAAAAAATATCACACATTACATATCTTTGTGTGATAGATTTAATCGACACTTGGTCGAGGCATTTTGTGAAATTAACCAAATGAAAGTTTAGAAAACATATCGCACATTACAAAGCAAAGAGAGATAGATTAAATCGACACTTGGTCGAGGCTTTTTGTGAAACTAACCAAATGAAAGTTTAGAAAAAATATCGCACATTACAAAGCAAAGAGAGATAGATTAAATCGACACTTGCTTGAGGCTTTTTGTGAAACTAACCAAATGAAAGTTTAGAAAAAATATCGCACATTACAAAGCAAAGAGAGATAGATTAAATCGACACTTGCTCAAGGCTTTTTGTGAAACTAACCAAATGAAAGTTTAGAAAAAATATCGCACATTACAAAACCAAAGAGAGATAGATTAAATCGACACTTGGTCGAGGCTTTTTGTGAAACTAACCAAATGAAAGTTTAGAAAAAATATCGCACATTACAAAGCAAAGAGAGATAGATTAAATCGACACTTGCTCGAGGCTTTTTGTGAAACTAACCAAATGAAAGTTTAGAAAAAATATCGCACATTACAAAGCAAAGAGAGATAGATTAAATCGACACTTGCTCGAGGCTTTTTGTGAAACTAACCAAATGAAAGTTTAGAAAAAATATCGCACATTACAAAGCAAAGAGAGATAGATTAAATCGACACTTGCTCGAGGCTTTTTGTGAAACTAACCAAATGAAAGTTTAGAAAAAATATCGCACATTACAAAACCAAAGAGATATAAATTAAATCGACACTTGCTCGAGGCTTTTTTGTGAAACTAACCAAATGAAAGTTTAGAAAAAATATCGCACATTACAAAACCAAAGAGAGATAGATTAAATCGACACTTGCTCGAGGCTTTTTGTGAAACTAACCAAATGAAAGTTTAGAAAAAATATCGCACATTACATATCTTTGTGTGATAGATTAAATCGACACTTGGTCGAGGCATTTTGTCCATTCTTTGATCGATGCTTTTGCCTCGAGCCTTTGATCGACAATTGATTGAGGCTTGATCAAGACAATCGGCATACAGACGACTCATTTGTTCGAGGCTTAGTCGAGGTATTTTGGGCATTCAGTCGACACTTGTTCTCGCCCAAGTGTTAATCAGTAACATGGTTCTCGAGTGTTTTGTGGACAGTTTTTGTGTGTTTCAGGTTATAAAAAAATAGTATTTCTAAACGTAACAAGCATGTGCAAAACCCTAAAAACTATAACAGATTCTAAACGAAATGCGCGGCAAAAACTCAAAAATAAGTAACCAAGCACTATGATTTCTAAACGTAACAAACATGAAGCAACATGTGAACTAACCTTCTTGTCCTTAGTCGGCTTCTCTGATGTCTGCTCCATTGCGCCAACTGCCGGACGTCCACCTCGCGTACGTGCCATTTAATTTGCAATGCTTGAATATGGTGTAAATGGTGGATTTATATGGATTATCAAGATCAGAGAATAACAATCGGTTGAAAAATGTTACTTCCGTGTTCTTCGGCGTCGTAAGTGATGATGGGAGAACGATCAGTCGAGAGAATACGAGTGGGCGCGGTTTTCAAATAATAATTCCGTAAATTTTTATATCGCCGAGAGAATACGAGTGGGCGCGATAATTAAACATCGACTTAATGTCGATCAAACCTCGAATAAAGTCTCGATTAAAATCTCGATTAAATGTCGACTAAATGTCGACCAAACATCGATTAAATTCTCGAATAAATTCGTTTATTCGTCCAACACCAACACATGCCGTCGTCCATCCGTAATTGTCTGCAGAACCTTAATACTAACTCTTCGGCCAGCTTCAAACATCCAATTTCCAGTTTCATACAAGTGGATTTTGTTTCGTCGTCGGTCGGGATGTAGTTTACATTTTTAATTATTAACAACGAATTAACCTGTACGTGGATTTGATTTCATGTACGCACCGCACCGTGGAAATGGGCAGTTCAATCCATGAAGAATGAAAAAATGGCAGCAGAACGGTGACATGAAGTTAAACGATGAACTTGGATTGTATCAGGGGTTTTTCGGTATTTTCCCATCGCTTTTACAGTCAAGCTGCTATTTTCTCAAATGACTTGGTCAAGCTGCTATTTTTGCAAATGTTTTAGCGGGAGCTGCTATTTTCTCAATTCCTCCTAGAAATAAACATAGTGAGAAGACTATGGAGGAATTACTGGTTTTCCCAGCTCCAAGGAGAAACCGGGGTAAGGAGGAAAACCGGAGGAAACCTCAAGAAATGCGGACAACAAACCACGAGTCTCCTCAGATTTGTACTCTAGCACTGCCCGACACCATTGGTCTAACTTGATTCTTTGTTGTGGTCTAAAATTTTGGTTGATTTTGAAAAAGTGTATGCAGAAAACCCTAGTTTTTGTTTCCTCCCGTTGTCTAAAGCAAGGAAACAACCGTTGGGCTAAACACAATTAATTTCATGTCAATGATTAACTTATACTAATCGACATTTGACTCCATGTTTAAGCATACTTTTTGTCTCAACTGACTTTGTGTTTGACGGTCATTTTAGTATTTTTTTTATTTTTAATCTATTGTTTTGTGGCTAAAATTACAATCTGCCCCCCTAAAGGCACTATCCTCCCATTCTTTTAGAGAGATGAACTAGACATTCCTAAGGTCAAGTGTTAGGAACCAAAATTCAATTCCATCCTGTATTTCGATTACTGTCTTGTACCGCAAGCTTTTGGTGATAATGCTAATTAAGGATGGATGCACTAAATAAATAAATAGTCTGCTTGACTGCTGGGAATATGTATTAACTTCTTTAAAAAAAAAAAAAAGCCATCCTATTAAACTTCCACCGAGTAACTCTGAAAAAGGAAAAAAAAATCAAATGAATATTGAGAACCTTTACAGGGTCAAACAATAAACAAACTGTTGTTTGATTCATCGCAAAACATAAACCAGCCAGCTAATGAATCGTTTTGACAAAGCCATGTGAACCGTTTTAATCTAAGGATTTCCCATTTTCAATATCTCAATTTGCTTTTTAACATTGTTTGTTTTTCATTAATTAGAAAGAAAAAGACACAATTTTTTTCTATTAATTCGCTTGAGTTCTCTTTTTGATAATCATTCGGGATTTTTTTTTTCAAGCCTTTTTAAGCGAATCCAAGCAGATTTTGTTTTCAAGCCATACTACCAATATTCAAGCCATTTGTCGGATTCTGATTTTTTATAAACTAAACCAATCAAAACGAAATAAGGATTTTTTAAAACCCTTTGTTTTGTGTTAATTTTATTGAAGGAATTTTGCTTATGCCATAAACTACGTTTTTTATTTTAAGATTTCATTAAAAATTTTAACTATTTTGTCACTGTTATTGTCTCAATCTATTGAGTTGGCTATTGATGCCCTCCTAAAATAATCTTGCATAGGTAAAACATTGTGGCTAATACTCTCTTAATTTCAAAAAAGAGTTCATTTTGTATTGGATATAATTTTTTTTTTGTTATAAATATAACACATTTAATATATTATTAAAATTATTTAAAAATTTTCATCATAAAATTTTTTAGATAAAAAAATTTTGAAAGTAAAATTTTCTTTTGGAGATGAGGGGGAGTATATATCTATAAACAATGTCAATCATTGTTTTATTTTAAAATGGAAAGTTACTGCTTACATAAGAAAAAGAACAAACCAAAAACATAAAAGCTACAGAAAAAAAAATTATTTTAACTTAAAACAGGAAGGCACGTGCCGGCCTACTCCAATAAAGCATAAAAGGCCGAATCAAGATTGGACGACGAAATCTTCCCCGTCAATAGCGGGAACTCCGAAAGAAAACCTAATCGAACGGCTATTATACCTCTAACCCAATCCACCCTCCGATCTCAAATCCAACGGCCAAGATCAAACCCAAGTGGCTCCACACCCCATTATCTATATATTTACACGGAAAACTCGGTGCACCTTCACACCTCCCCATATCACTCCGTTTTTTGAACGGCTTCTCTCTCTAAAACTTGAAAAGAAAAACACACAGGGTCACACACTGCTGTCTCTCTCTCTCTCTCTCCCTCTCCGAGTGTTTGAAAAAAACACAGTACAGAAGTTCTGTTCTGAGAGAAATGAAGCCGGCGTCAGAGTACATGATAAGACTATCCCGGTACAGGAGGACCCACTAATCCAAGGGTAGGGTAGATAGTATTGGCTTTAGTGGGACCCGTAATTTGTAGAATGGACGGTCAGAAGAGCCAGGCGAAGCTTACAAGAACTCACTCTTCACTTCTCCGGTCGTCTCCGACTATCCGATCATCCATCCACAGTTTATCCTCCGTCACAGAGATCACACCTGATCAAGAAGAATACGAAGACCTAGAAGAGCAGAAGCCTCATTTCAAACCCGGTTCAACTAGTGCTCGTCCCGGTTCAATTCGGGTCATTTCCGGTCCGACTCGGTTTGCTCCGGTTCTTGTGCTTTGTGTGCTATCTTTGTGTACCGTTTTGTTTACTTTAACAGGGAAGACATACCCACCTCGGAAAACATTCTCTTGGCGCTGATTTTCGTTGCGGTTTTGTTATTTTTTGCTCAAAGGAACCGGGTCTTGATCCACCAAAGCTTCAGTGTTTTAAAGCAATGTTTTGATGAGTATGGGAGGAAACTTGGGTTGTCGAGAAGCCAATCGAAACCAGTGCAATGGTTCATTGGGGAGCAGCCAAATTTTGAGAGTGAAGAGGGTCAAAGAGACCTTAAAATGAAGAAGAAAAGTATCAAGGAAGGAGTGGAGTTTTACAGTAATGGGGATTTTTATGAAGGGGAGTTTCATAAGGGAAGGTGTAATGGCAGTGGAGTATATTATTATTTTGGGAATGGGCGGTATGAGGGGGATTGGGTTGATGGGAGGTATGATGGGTACGGGATTGAAAGTTGGGCTAGAGGGAGTAGGTACAGAGGTCAGTATATGAATGGTTTGAGGCATGGATTTGGAGTTTATAGATTTTATACAGGGGATGCGTATTCCGGTGAATGGTTCAATGGGCAGAGCCATGGTGTCGGAATGCAGACTTGCTCGGATGGCAGCTGTTACATCGGTGAATTCAAAAGTGGAGTCAAACATGGCCTTGGTGTTTACCATTTCAGGTGGGCTGGTTTCTTGTGCTTTTGTTTTGTTTTGTGTTTTTTCTTCCCCGAAATGTTTGATTTTTTATTTGATTGGGGATATTTATTTTTTGGTGGGATTTATCCCTTTCTTGTGTCTTGTAACTTGTATGAATTGTGTGATCAATGGAATAGTGGTAAAATTGTAGCACATATTGTTTCTGTTTACGATCTTTTATCTCCGTAGTGATTCTGTATCTAATTGTGATTTTGCTTTTAATTCGTATTTTTTAATGTGGATAGAAAGTTGTGCTTGTGTTGAACTGAAATGAGGATTGGGCGTTTCTCGGGTGGAGTTGGGCTTCCAATAAGGAAAATTGTGATTCTGTTGAGTTGTAAATGAGGATGTGCTTCTGATAAGGAAAATTGTGATTCTGTTGAGATGTAAATGAGGATGATTAGGTGTTGATTTATTGAATAAGATGAGCAGACTTGTGCTACACTTGGAAAGTCGTAATTGTGTGTTGAATTGAAATGATGATTTGGTGTTTTCTTATTTGATTAAGATGAATGGAAATGTGTGACATTGACTTGAAATTGTTGCAAAGCGTGTGATTGATTGACCATTTGACCGCTTGATATGGTATTGAAAGAGTTGTTGGTTGAAGTTGTTTGCAGCTCCAACTGCTATGAGTATCTGTTTCCCGCCGATGACCTACCCCTACTTCCTTTTCTGTAATCTGAGATGTCTTGCTTTTGACATCGCCCTGAATTATGGGCTGGTATGCTCCGAATATTGAGCATCCGACTATGTTCTCTACTTCAAATTTCCTTCAGTTAAAAAGCTTCACGCTATCAATTACTTGAAATAGTCATTTGTAGATTTTGTAGTATTAAAAGCGTCTTTTTTGTTTATTTTTTTGTTCCCTTTTCCAATTAAGAGAGGAAAAAAAATCTGAGGCGGTTTTTCATAATAAGAATGGATCTGATTGTTTTACAGAAATGGAGATAAGTATGCTGGTGAATACTTTGGAGATAAAATTCATGGTTTCGGTGTTTATCACTTTGCGAATGGCCATTGTTACGAGGGATCATGGCATGAAGGCCGAAAGCAAGGTTATGGCAATTACATTTTTAGAAACGGCGACAGAAAATGTGGTGAATGGGATGCTGGCAGCCTCAAGACTCCTTTATCACCATCAAATGATGCAGTCCTTCGAGCAGTGCACGTAAACTTTTGAACACTATTCTTTTTGGCCTTATTTTAATTTTATAGGCCAAGTTCCGTTGATTCTCCTCTCAATATAATCTCCAAGTCTTGTAATGTTTTCTAACTTTTGTTCCCTTCTGTTGAATTTGCAGGCTGCTAGAAAAACTGCTGAAAAATCAATTCATGTTCGCGCAGTAGATGAACAAGTAAACAAGGTAGTCATGGCTGCGAACAGAGCTGCAACTGCTGCAAGAGTGGCTGCCGTTAAAGCAGTTCAAAACAGGATAGATGGAAAGTTTTGTGATGCTACTTTCTAAAAAGTGTTCTTGGCAAATGTATATTTTACTACTAGTAAAATTTTCGTGTACAAGAAGTCTGAGCCACCCCAGTGGGCAAAAGCTCACTGGAGGTCGAGAGAGAATTTGAGTTTGGTCTTTTAACCCCACCGTCTTAAATTGTATATAGATCCACTGTAGATCTTGTCAGCAATGGAATAGTACCCATTTTCTAAAAAGTTCATTGGTCTAAGTAAATATCCACTTGCAATTGTAGGGCTGGATTAAACCATGAACTGAAACTGTATTATTGTGTTTCTTTTTTTTTCTTTTTTAACATCAATAATGAGAACATGGTGCTGATCCCAGCTTGTCTTTAGGCATCATCATACTCCTCCAGTCACTCTCGCTTAGCTCTATCTTCATGAATCATGTCAATGATATGGTTACGCTTTAGGAATGGAACGAACATTGCTAGTCTCTGTCATCGGTTGCCTTCAAACGAGGGAGATTAGCCATTAGGCGATTTTTCTTTCACAATTCAAGAACTCTATTATTCCCTCTTGCCTTAATTGATTATCATTTTTTGGAATTGAATTTTATAAGGGGATATGTAATCATTATGTCTAGATGGGATTGTTGAAATGATGTATGAGTTCATCATTTAGATTTAAAATATTTATTGATAAGAAGTGTATAAAGATATACGGTAAAATTATATTATTGAAAAATACTTTAAAGGCTCGCTTGGTTGGCGGGAAAATAAAGTTAAATGGAAATATGATTTCTAAGAATTTAATTCTAAGAAAAATGAGCATTTTTTTAAAGAATTTGAATTTTAGAAATTTAATTATGAGAATTCTGAATATTTACCTATGTTTAGATAAAATAAAAATATTTATGAGAAAGTTAATATAACAATGAATCACAAATATATTTTAAATATGATTTATTTGGCATGTATATCTATCATATTATTACTCTTATTTTTTACTAGTGCAGGATTCCCATGCAAGGTATGGGATGTCCAATAATTTGTTAAATACATATTATTAAAAGTTTAGGGAAAACAAAATTTTAAAAATTTCAAACCATTAAAAAAAAAAAGCAGAAAGCAAGAGACTAAAACTCTTATAAATAAATGTAAAATGATTATACAAAAGTACAATTCATAGTGCCCAAAAATTCAAAATACAAAAAAAAAAAAAAGTCAAATTAAGGTGGGTGTGGGTGGGGGTGGGGAGTAGATAAGGTCATAAAAGAAGAAAAAATAATGATTTAATTAAGAATATAGATTTTACTGTCAAAATTCTTCTATAATTACTACAAAAAGAGTAAAATAATTAATTAATTATGAAAAACATGCGAATGAAAACTAAATTATTAAAATGAATAATAAATTTTAACCATCTTCAAATTGCTAAAAATGAATACATAGTAAATAGATAATCTTTTTAAAAGTTCGTAAGATTTAGAACTTTAATCATATTCTTATTACTAAATATTTATATTAATTTTAATATTACAGGACTATAAAAAGACAATTTAATCCTTAATATTTATAATAATTACATTAAAACCGACTGATAGAGACAACTATTTTTAGTCTTTTAATCAAAATATAATTTAAAATTTTTTAATTTTTTCAATTGTAATATATAATAAATTTAAACCCAAAAAAAAAACCTCATTTAAGATGAAATCAAACCATAATTTCAAAAAACTTTAATGTGAAAAAATAAAAAATTACATAATTTTAAATTTTAATCAATTATGAATTTGAATAGAAAAAGTTTTGAAGTAATTTTTTAAAAAAAATTAAAAATTATAAAAAATAATAATTAAAATAGAAGATTACATGACAATAATTAAAAAATAAAAGATACGTGAGAGTCAAAAGAGAAAAAATAGATGAAATAATATTGAAAGTAAAAAATATGTTTATTTAAACTAAAATTCTAAAAAAAGTAATCAAACTAACAACTTTTAGTAAGAAATCAGGAATACTACACTTATTTTTCTTATTTTCAGAAATTTGATTGTTTTTCTAAAAAAATTAAAATTGAAACAAATACTCGAAGGTAATCAAATTACTTTTCCAAACTAACCAAACATATGGATTTAAAACTAAGAAAACAAATTACTTTCCAAGCTAAAAATTCTTGACAACCAAACATGCCCTAAGAGTCACCAACATTTTGAGACAATATAAAGTACCAACATGATTAAATCTTAATAGCGATTTGATAGTAAATGTATTCAATATTCACCAATTTTTTCACACAATAAACTAATCAGATTAAAAAACAAAAATTTGAGCTCTATAAACCAACTTGGCTTGTTACCTATTATTAGTTAGATAGCTTGTATTGGTTGATCTTTGGTTCAAAACTTAAGAGATAATTGGCATATCTTTGGTTCAAAACACGGACTTCAGAATAATTTGAAAACTAAAAGTAAGTTGGATGTCATAGATAATTTTCATCCCAAAAAAAATATTGCTAGCTTAAACTAAGAACTACGGAAATTCTCTCTTCAGATAAGAAAAATCATTTAAATCTTGTTAACTAATTTTTGGAATATTATTGAATCGTTGAATCCACAAAGAAAACTATTTTCTCACATCTATCAAAATGTTGAATATATTTTTCACTACCCAACTTAGAACACTGTGCCCATTAAAACGAAAATAGAAAAGCAAAAAGTGACTGATTCGAGGGTAAAAACTAAAAAGACAACCTGAGAGGTGTGATGGTTTCCTTTTATAGCTTCCACGCAAACGTCCATCAAATTCGAGATATCATCACATTAATATGACTGAGCGATTGGAAAGATCACCCTATTCTGTACTGGCAGAGTTTGTTGTCTTTTTCCTTATATAAAATCATACCGCCATATTTCACAGTAATAGACTTTACCATTACTTATTGAAAAATGTCTGGACACAGCAAATGTTTGGGTTGTTATCTATTTAAAAAAATTATATATCTTTTTTCTAAAGAAATAAGATACTCAAATAAAAATTTAATTTTAGAGTAATGATATTCATATTGACTTTTTATAATAATTTTTTATAATAATTGATGTAGTAAGTATAAAAAGATAAAATCATCACATATTCTTTTATATTTTTTTAAAAAAACAATGAATAAATTTTGTCTTTTTATACTTGTCACATACTCACTAAAAAATATTAATCCTCTTTATTTTATTTTAAAGTTAAAATTTAAAATTTAAACTTATTATTCAAATTTTGTTCACATAATTTAATAAAAATTTCCCACTAACATGTCTTTTTTTTTTAAAAAAAAAAATTCCCACTTAAACTTTCACACTTTCTAATAATTTTTTTTTAAAGAACTACTATCTAAACGTAACTGTAGTTTCCAAAGCAAAAACATTATACAAACAAGAGTATTTTAGAAAGCATTAGAAAACTCATTGTTAAGGCAGAAACACCAAAAAAAAAAAAAACATATTTTCCCTACATTTTCTTTCATCGCATCTCTATTCAGACTCCACACCCCAAATCCAAATCATCAAACTTTTGGTAAATTGGAATTAATTAAAACTCATCACAAAAGCTCAGAATCAAGAAGTTTAGATTGTGTATAAATTATATTTTAAAATTCCTTTAGTGCCTTTTGAGCTAAAAATTATAAATAAAAATCATTTTAAAAATGTAAAAAATTATTTTAAAAATCAAAAATAAAAAATGTTATACTAAAATATATTATGTTCTGTGAAAATGTCACCAATACAAGTTAAATTGTGGTAGCACCATATGCTTCACGTTACCCTGCAACCTATATTGATTCATGCCTCAAGATTCCATATTGAAATGATCTAGTAAGTCAGAGGTAGAAACTGAGAATGAGCATTGATAGGAGAACAAATATAAGTATTTGTATTTCAAAAGTCAAATAATTGGACATTATAAACTACCAGAAAAATACAAAAATTTCATCCAATCAAAACAAAATTGGGAGGGGGGTGGTGGGTAGGAACTCACCCCAAAAGTAAATTAAAAAAAAAAAGAAAAAAAAAAGAAGAAGGAACCTAAACTTTAAGAAGTCATTGGATTGACTCTTTTCCTTCTCCTTTTTATTTTTTTGGTTAAAGAAAATAAAAATGGAGAGAATTTGAAACTTTTAAGGAGACACGAATTTAAATGTAAAAATATATTTTTATACTTTTCAAAATATTTTTTTGATTTTTAATATATTTCTTATATCATAATTAATATATAAAAAATATAAAAATACTTTTTAAAATACTGTTTAGACCTTAAATCTTTTTATATATAAAGAATGAAAAAAATAAAATAAGAGTAAAAAGTATTTAAAAAAAAATCTCTTATTTTATGGGATGCCAAATTGAATAAGTCTCCAATCATTTTAAAATGTCAGTAACCAAAAAAATAGCCACAGTAACAATAATTATCTTATATGAAAACGTCAACAAAGTCACATGAACTTTGATAACACGATCCAACAACCAGTCCCCTCGCCAATTGGCACTTTCGTATTATAACAATAAAGGCAAACTTTTTTTATGTTTATGAGACTACATTGTCACGTACATTTCTACGAACATATTCTGGCCAAAGTAGTTTTGCAACTTATCCACATCCCATACTGATATGCCATACCATAATCCGTTTTTAAGATCGGTCGACAGCAGTAACGTGAGAATACGTGAAGAATCTTTTCGCCATTGAAAGCCTTAGCCTTGGGACCTGTTCCCAAAATATTTTTTTGTAAATAGTTGGCTGCCCTTGTTGCATGAAATATATAGAAGATTGTATCTCCAAATTGCTATATGGTAAATGTCACACTGGTTTTTCAATTTAGTTTCAAATTTTGATCTGGTCATTCATATTAAAAAGGTTTTAATCAAGTTTTTAAAGTTATCAATTTAATTATAGTTAGACATTTAGGTTAACTTAGGTTAGATCTTTCACAATCATATAAAATTAAAAAAAATTATGAATGTTCTAATTGCGTATAAAAATATTTTAAAAAATCCTCCCATCTCAACTAATTTGGTAAATAATTTAATCAAAACAATATAAGAAATAAAAAATAAATGAGAAAATATAGACATTAGCCCCTTCCACCAAGACTATAAAATCTATAACCTCATCCAAACTAATTAATACATAGAAGACTTTTAGCAAAGCAATGTAAGCAAAAATATGTGTGTGTTTATATATATATATATATATATGTATGTATGTATGTATTTTGTTTATGGTAAAGTAAAATAATAATAATAAAGGTAGCCGAATTCCCTGATGCCTTTGAGAGCAAAATACCAGCGGAACATAGGAATAGGATCATGCGCGTGCCCCACTAAAGTTAACCACATGATTTCTTACAAACTAGAAAACTTGCGGTTACAATAATTAGGATAAAATTTTCATATTTGAAATTGTATATTTTAGTTTGGAAGGCAAAGGCTAAGTTTGAATTGCGGTTTATTTAAGAAATTTTATATTAATATGTGAAAATTTTGGTGAAATTTTTTTGTAAAAAAAAATATTTTAGGGGGAGTATAAAATTTAAATTGGAGAGGATTTTTTTTAAAAAAATTATGTGAGGAGAATTTGGTAGGGATATTTTGAATTTTAAATTTTGAAATAAAAATGTGTTTGGTATTTTATTTGTTTTGTGAGAAAAAAATTAATGTTTTGTATGTAAGAGATACTCCAAACATAAAGTAATTTCCTAAGTGAGGAGAAAATTTTGTTCTCTTTATTTATTTTATAATTTTTATGTCACCTGAGTGGAATTTTTATTTTTATATAGTTTGGGGCACTCGCTATGTAATTTTTTTTTATATTTTACTTTTTCTGCTCTATAGGTATTGTTCTCCTCTATCAATTAAGTTTTTGGGCAAAATAATTTATTTTTGATTTAATTATTCATATTTGATTTACTTACTTTTGAAAAATATGATCCTGTCACACTAAAATTTGGATGAAGTCTTATACTATAAAGCTTAAAGTTTTTAAACATCTCTAAAGTGTGCAAGATATGAATTTTCTAAGTATACTAAATTTGATAAACAAAAATTTGCAAAACAATAATTTATACAGATCGACAAAAACTAGAAAAACTGAACAAGGTAAAGAAGCATCAAATCCTCTGTAAATCACCATAATCTCAGGACTCTTAAATAAAAAAATTGAAATTTACAGCTCATATAAATTATCCTTGTGCATTAGGATTTTGAGTCCAATTTATATGGACAGAGATACTGTAAATGACTAAATGTTAACGGGGAGGGTATTTAATTTAATTTAATTTAATTTACATTAGGATTTTAATGCGGAGTGAGTTGTCCGTATGAGACAAATCAAAAGCATAATTTCTCAACAAACCTATATGTTTGGATTGTGATTTATTTGAAAAAATTTGTATTAGAATGTGTGAAAATTTTGATAAATTTTTTTTGATAGAAAAAATATTTTAGAAGAAAAATAAAAAGAATTTTTTTAAAAATGATGTGAAAAGAATTTGAAAGGAAAATTTTAAATTTTGAAATAAAAAATAAAAAATTATTTTATTTTTATTTAATAAAAATTAACTTTTTATAAATAAAATAAAATAAAATCCAAACATAACCTCAAGAACTCAATGGTCTTTTACTTGGGACGCCAATATTTTCATCGAAGAAATGATGCTTCTTGTGTTTCCTTCTAGGCTTCTACCATGCATTATGATACCAGAATGGTTATGATTCTCATGCAGGCACATGGTGAGGTTGGTTGGTGGGCTTCTTTTGTTAAAGGAAGCTGGCTCTTTTGTTAAAGGAATCTGGTATGCTTTTCATGCATGCCCGAACAAGTTGAATTGAGCCACAATCTCTCCTCATCGATTCTTTAAAAGGGGAAAAAAGAAAGAACTTTTTTGTTCTTTAAGATAATAGCAATTGGGCGAGTTTTGTCTGGATTCCTGCCTGCCCCGCCCACTCTTGCTCCCTTCTTGTTTTCCTCGTTGAAGAATTATTTTCAATAAAGTAGTTTGCTACTATCAGGCCTTTGAACTCTTGCTGGGATTGGTTAAAACATCTAATTTAAGAAAGAATTAATGCTTATTTTTTATTTGATGGTTAAATTAATACTTTTTGAATTGATCGATAAGTATAGGTGATGATACACTAATATTTGTGGAGTTTGTGATTAATGCATGCTTTTTCCATTGTTAGATATAGCAAAAAATTTTAGGATAAATTATATCTACTATCACTAAAATTTGATTTTATTAATAATTATTTCTTAAAGTTTGAAAATATTACGGTTTTCTTTTTGACCATTTAAAAATTAATTTTTTTATTACATAATTTATAAAATGGCTAAAACGTTATGCAAAAATAGAGTATAGTTCTATGTTTTTATGTTGAATTTGAAATTTAGTACTATCTTTAGTTATGTTGAATGCATAGCTTTTTAAAGTAAATGTCTTTAGTTCATTTGTTATTTGTTTTGAAAACACTTCTTGCTCACATTTTTTGCTATTGTTTTAGTTCATAAATTATGTAACAAAAAATTAATTTTTAAATGGTCAAAAGGAGATATCGTAAATATTTTCAAATTTCAAGGGATATTTAGTAATAAAGCCAAACCTTAGGAAAGGTAGATGTAATTTATCAAAAATTTTAGAGATAATGTCCAAAAAGATCCCTCACATTTGGACAAATGAGCTTTTTAGTCCTCCACTTTTAAAATGAGACAAAATAGTCCCTAAAATTATATAAATGAACCATTTTCATCCTCCGTTACAAATCCGTTTGATTTTCCGTCAAATGAGATCACGTGCACTACACGTGACATTTTACTAAGGGCAAAAATGGGATCCAAAAAAAATAACCCTAATGTAGGGTAGCAATGGCATCGGAGGTGGTTAAATTCAAGAAATCTTGATCCCTGTATCAAGCAATTCAGTCATCCAAACTTCCAAACCAAACTTCCAAACAGATTAAAAGAAGAAAAGAAAAAAGTTTTTTACTACTTTCAGAAAAATGAGCCCAGCACGCAGAACACCTGCATTCCACTTCCAAACCAAAAATCAAAACTTTTCTCCATTTCCCCCCTTGCTCAATCTCCATTACACATCAATCCCAATGAAAGCACCCAGAACATTCCAGATCAACAAAATTAACGCTAGTAATGTCATGAATACTTGATCGCTGCCTTCCATCTTTGTTCATAAAGTTCAAAAGAGGACAAATTATTGGTGCCACACTTAATTTCAGAATCAAGGACCATCACAACAATAGAACAGAAAGGATTCAGACTTCCAAATCCGATGTCTTTAAAAGCAATGACAAAGAAATGTCAAATATTGTTACTATGACAAAATACCATCTCCAACCCATTAGATTCACAGAGTTTCCCCATCAGTTAAAAGAATCCAAATCTCAACACACACTTGTTATCCAGAAAAGATGTCAACCATGAATCTCAGCTAGTGAAGGATTAATCCAAATCTCAACACACTTGTATAAATGACATAGAAATGTCAAGTTTCCACATAAGTGAAAAGAATCCACAACCAAAATGAAGAAAATTCAACCCAAAAAACAAAAAAAAGAAAAAACTTCTTCGGTTCTAGAAAAATGTTGTTGATTCTAAGCTTCTTTGGTAACTGCCGAAACGACTCATTCTTCTCCATGGACATAATGGACCCATTCAGGGACTTTCGATTCCTGTCCTCCTTCGGCGAGACATCATCGTTCGTGAACACCCGAGTGGACTGGAAAGAGACTCCGCAGGCTCACATTTTCAAGGTGGACCTTCCGGGGATCAAGAAAGAGGATGTGAAGGTGGAGATTTAGGACAGCAACATTTTGCAGATCTGCGGGAAGAGGAGCGTGAAGAAGGAAGAAAAGAATGACACTTGCAGATCTCCAATCCTAGCCTCTGTGTTTTGACGAAGTGCGGTATGGTAAAGATTGGGGTCAGCGGAGAACGACACAGTAGAGGGAGAGGGAAGAGGGAGAGAGTGGGGTGACCTACAGTGGGTTCGTCGGGGGGAAGGGGGGAGGTGGTTTAGGCGACGGGCTGCAGAGAATTAGAGGTGGGGGGAAGACGGCAGAACAAAAGAAAAAGCAAGGTTGAAAAGAAAAAAAAGTAGGTTATTTTTATTTTTTCAAATTCCAGCTTTGCCCTTACTTAGAAGATCATGTGCAGTGCACGTGACCTCATTTGACGGAAAATCAAACGGATTTGTAACGGAGGATGAAAATGGTTCATTTATATAATTTTAGGGACTATTTTGTCTCATTTTAAAAGTGGAGGACTAAAAAGCTCATTTGTCCAAATGTGAGGGATCTTTTTGGACATTATCTCAAAATTTTAATGAAATTATTTAGTGATTAATACGGTAAGAGTAATTTATTAACAATCACTCTAATTATTTAATACTTTTTTATCACATTAATATCAGCTTAGCTATTGTGAAAATTTATTAAATTTTTTTACTATAAATATTATTATTTTACACAATTATATAAGAAAAAATTTACTTCATATAGTTTTGATGGAGTGACAAATAATTATTATTTTTAAATACCCATCTCTATGTTGAGGTTTAAAAATTAAGTGTGCAAGAGTCATATTTTATAATATATTTTTATATTTTAAAAATAATTTTAATATATGGTAAACTTGCAAATACCAGTTTTGAATCCGACATCTCTCCGTTTCTCATTGTTTGGGTCCATTCTATTTTAAATTGACAAGTATCAAATACCTATCTCCACTCCACATGCAGCTCGGAAAAGTAAAACCTTCGTATAATAGCACTGTTTTCTTGGATTGTTTAAACATATAAATTTTTTCTTTCACCGCATCAATGAATCCAAGAAGATTCATTTGAGAACCCCACTGAGCAAGAGAACCTTGGCTAAAGCAATTAGCAATTTAGCATGAACAAGCTCAAATCTCATCAAGCTGATTATTGATTTCAAACGGTTCGAACTTGCGAATTCTGTTAGTATTTTGGAGTCATCATTTGATTCATTTCAAGAGTTGATGGGAATTTAGAAGTGGTTCAACTTACTTGTCAAGCATTTGATCCGTCGTGATATATTACGGAACTCGATGATGAGAACTAAGTTTAAACGACTTCAAAAAATTTTAAATAGTTTAATCTATGATATTCAAGCCCATTAAGCATGCAGCCCCAAACGTGAACAGTACCCATGAATAGTGTGAATAGTGCATGAATAGTGCTGTGAATGGTGTGTGAACATTCCGTGAACAGTAATAGGCCAAGTTGTTTATTTAATTTTATAGTATTAGTTTAGGTAATTATGGCCAAAATTTGTCTTTAATTTTAATTGCCAAATTTTGTAAATTTGAAAGAAGTTTTAAAGGGCCAAACCTCTAAGTCCAATTGGTATTGGGGTTTTTGTTTTCCTTTTCATTTTTAAGGCTGCCCTTAATTTCTTAAAGGAGCTAGCTGCCTCCTTAGAAGTATATTAGGGTTAAAATTTTAGTTGTTACCTTTTAAAACATCCTTGTACTTTATTTAAAGAGGCCATTCAACCATCACATGAATAGACAAGAAGTTGAGAATTATTTTGTGACATTATGTTCTTGAGAGTTTGAGTGAATCAATCTTTTTGTTCTTTCAAAGAACAACGGGCTTATCAATTTTGACCAGTTTGTGGTGCTTTTGAATCTTATCAATCTAACAAAATCCTAGGTTGTGGTGACGCTTCATCCATTAGTCCAAAATTCCGTCGGTTTTGAAAGTTTTGCAAGTTAAGTCTTAGGTCCTGTTCGCTTGTTGTGTATTGTTGGCTATTTATAGCGCGAGTTGCACATCAAGAGTAGTCTTCAATGCACTCGCGGAAATATACCAAAAAAGGGCGACAAATGGTTCCTTATATTTACAAATATGTTTTAGTCTGAACACATTGAATTGCATATCTTCAAATTTGGTCCCAAACATATATTTAAAAGCTGAAATGTTTGGGGCTTTAAATATGTATTTTTCTAATCTAAATGCTCCATTATGTTGGATATATTTAAATATAGTTTAAATAGTATGTTCACATACAAACCCAATAAGTGAAGGCTTGGTTATAAGGGCCAATGTGGGTTGCAACCCATTAGTTTATATATATATATTTTAGAGTAATCTAGTTGGAGGTAAAACTATTGAGCATTCTAAACTTGATGTCTCAAGGTGTAATACTTCAAGCCACCAAACTTGCTCAAACCAAATACCTCCAATAATCTTGAAGTATTATTAGTGTATGTCAAATTTGAGCAAGTAAGGTATTTACTTGAAACTTTCGAGGAGAAGAATTCAACGGTGCAATCAGATCTCTGATCCGATGGTGGAGTTGGCCCAAACTAGGTTTGAAGTTTTGTGGGTCGAAATCTTTCTTTCCAGATCCTTAAAAAAATAGTTGATAATAGCATGTCAGACCACTAGGGTCAAACAGAGGTTAGACAAGTGAAATACGGTCTTCGAAAGTTTCTGGTGAGTCACAGACTAAGTTGACATAGGCTAGTCGAGCGAGTTGACTCGGGCGAATCAGATCTACGTTAAACCATTGACCCCCCCACGGTTGATTTTTTTTGCATCTTTTTCAGCAACAAGAGTAGTCAATCTTAAGGTTTTTGGGCACTCCAAATCCATTTTTGAGGTTTATTTTGTCTAATTCCTTATTCAAAGAGTAGTTTGACTAAGGTTAGAGGTTTTGTATGCTAGAAAGAGTCCCAAGTGCACTCTTTCTTACTTTATGCTCTATCTAAAATGGCAAAATATAGTTCCTATGATATTATCAAATTGCAATAATTTGATGCTACTAAATTTCATGGTTTGAAATTGCATGTTCAATTTGGCATGAAAGAATGTGAAATATTTTACACTGTATTGAGTGATTTTGCATATACTATTGAGGATGTTGGTGAATATCAATGGAAAAATGATGAGGATTTTTGTAGACATTACTTGTTGAATTTTCTAAATCCTTATTTAGGTATGACCTATAGTGAGTATAAAATAGCAAAAGAGATATGGGATCGCTTGAACGCTCAGTTCCAAAAGTAAGAGGGGCTCTCTAAAACTCTCTTAGCGGAGAAGTTCTTTGATTTAAATTCAATATGAATTCGAGTATCAACTCTCAATTGATTGAACTTGAGAACATGAGGAACAAGCTGAAAGAGAAAAACTCTGATTTGTCTGCTAATCTCTTTGTCGGTCTTGTGTTATGTAAGGTACTTGTTGAATGGAGTTCTTTTAAGACTGAAATGCACAGATTGAAAGAACATATGGAATTGGATGAATTAAAGAGGAATATTCACATTGAAGATCAAAACATTGCTATAAAGGGTTTGGAACAAGTTGGACAACAAAAGTCAGTTGCCAACTTAGTTTCACATTCTAAGAAACCTCCCAAAAAGTCCAAATCACCAAAAAGTGAATCCTCTTCACAGTTAGAGGCCAAAAAGACTATTTTTAAAAAGAAGAAGAAGGGCAACTGCCATAATTGTGAAAAGTCAGGTCACTGGCGGTGGAGTGTAAGCTACCAAAGAAGCCAAATACTGACACACCACAAAAGGAGGTAATATGTTAGTTGGTGAAGCTGAGTCATAGGTCTTCTTTGCAATGATGACTGATGGAAAGACCAATGATTCCTCTGAGTGGTGGTTAGATAGTGGCGCTACTTGTCATACTGCAAATGATAAGAACTTACTCATTGAAGTCACGAAAGTGAAAGACACCGTGGAGAATTGTAATGGTGGTGAGGCAGAGGTGACTCACACTTGAACCGCAAACTTGGTGCTTTCTTCAGGTAAATTACTAACTGTAAATGATATGAATCCAACAAGCATTGAAGAGACTTCGAACCCGAAGCATGATGACAAGGGCTAGAACAAAGAAAATGAAGAAAGCCTTGAATGGACTCATCCAAACGGCCCAAAAGGATGGGGAGAAGACCAAGATTGACAAGGCCATGTTTATTAATGTACTAAATGTAATTGGGTCTTGTTAATGGGTTTGATTTTACTACTATTTTCCTTAGAACTACTTAGGATCATTGGGTTTAGTTTTAATTATATGGTAAATTGAGTCATGTAGCCCAAAGAGTCATGTAGCCCATTTGGCCCTAAAAGAAACCCTAGCTTGTGCAACCCTAATTTGTAAACCCTAGCTTGTATCCATATAGTGGCCGTCGGCCATCTTGAAGGGCAGATTTGATGAAATGAAAATTTGGTTCTTGACATTACAAGCTTGAGAGAATTGCTCTCTAGTTTCTGTAATTACTTGCAAATTACACAAATTCGAAATTTGTGTGTTTGTTGTTCTTGATTTCCTAGATTTGTTCCCTAGGAAATTCGGATTCCATCCATTCATTTGATTCCAAGGTTTCTTGATACGGGTTATCAAGGGGTTGAGGACCTATTCCACCTTCAAGGAACATACCATCTCCAAGGAAAGATTTCAGTTGGGTTGATCCAAGGGGAAGAACTTGTGTAGTGAGTTTTTGGAACAAGTTATCCAAGGGTTCACGCCAGTAAAGCTTGTTAGAGTAGTACATTTGCTTAAAAAGAATTTGATATCTATGAGTTTATTTGATAAAGTTGGTATGTCTTTTTCAATTATGAATGGTAGAGTAACTTTATCTGTTAACTCATGTCATTTTGGATGTGCATTCATGGTCAATGGTTTATATAGGTTGAGTTTAGCTACTGATAGTATATGCCATGTGAGTTCTATTTTGATTGATCCAAAGTTGTTGCATAACATACTAGGACATGTAAACTACAGGAAAATGCTACAACTTGCTAAAACTCATAACATTCCATTAGACACTTTTATTTGTTTTGACAAATGTGAAGTGTGTGCACAAACTAAGATCACTAGAAAACCTTTTAAGTTGGTTTTAAAAGTACACAACTTCTTGAGTTAATACATTCTGACCTTTATGACTTTAAGAGTTACGTTAGGAGAGGTGGCCAGAAGTATCTAATAACATTTATAGATGATTTCTCTAGATATTTTCATGTTTATTTGTTGAAATCAAAAGATGAGGCTATTGAAAAGTTTAAGATTTTCAAGTCCAGAGTAGAAAACCAACTTAACTTGAAAATCAAAAGGTTTAGGAGTGATAAAGGAGGAGAATATACAATGATAGGGTTCAACGAATTTTGTGCTTCAGAGAGTATAATACTTGAAACTACTGCTCTTTACTCACCCCAATCAAATGGTGTAGTTGAACATAAGAACAGGACGTTAACAAAAATGTTAAATTGTATGTTACTTACAGCTGGCTTGCCTTTCTCTTATTGGGGAGAAGTAGTTCTAACTGCTAATCACATCATGAATAGGTTACCGTACTCTAAATTGTCTTCAACTTCTTATGACATATGGCATAAGCATCCTTGTAGATATGATACTCTTAAGACTTGGGGTTGTATTGCTTATATGAGGACACAAGACCTTAAATGACCAAAGATGGGGTTTAAAACTATAACTTGTGTGTATTTAGGATGTGCAGAAGATATTGCTGCTGACATATTTCTAAACACGGCTACTAATGCCACTATAGAGTCTAGAGCTGCTATTTTCTTTGAGGACAAGTTTCTTAGAGATCATGGCTTGACTGTTCATGGCTCTACTGAGGTGTCTACAGGATTATCTAATGAATTTGAAACAAGTCCTCAATGCACTAGTCTATCTGAATCAATACCTTTTAGAGTATCTACAAGGAAGAGAGTACCTAAAAGTTTTTGTGAGGATTTTGTCATTTACCATCTAGATAATGATTCATTTGTTAGATTATGCCCTAAGAACCAATCATATGATGATGGTAAATGCATATATTGTATCATAATGTCCATAATTAATGGCATTAATTATTATGTTTATCTTATAGCTGCGTTTTATGAAATAAACATAATAATGTCCCAAAAATTTAATTATTCTAAAATCATCCCTAGTAAAGTATTATCATTAAATGGGACAATGATAATGCATTAAGACTAGTATATGTAGTGACTGATGAAATGGTTCATGATATGAGATATCAAGTCAACACATAGGTATATGTTAGAGAACTATGTATTGGATCGACCTGCTATGAAAAATACTACATGGATTATTATATAAAGTGTCATAATATTTCTCATAGTGATGATGGTGTAAATAATCCTTAAACTTGAGATACTCAAAGATCCCAACATAAGGAGTTACCTGTTTTGATACTACTAAACGTTACCCGTAAAAGGGTAAACTATAAAAGTAGTAATTGGATATGTAATAAATCATGTAGTGGGATGTTGAGTGATCAAGAAAAGATTTGCCCCTTCTATATAATGGGAGTGATATCTTTGGGCCTCTTGGTTGAGTAAGACCATAAAAATGCATGGCCATTCTCAAAATGAGTCGATATGTGATATCGGGCTTATTTGCTTAGATGTGTCTACTCAGGAATCAAGAAATGTAAAGATTGAACTATACGAGCATGACAAACTCCATGGCTTATGTTCAATCATGATATCTACGACAATGGAATTTAATTACATGGTAATACCTATCACAAGAAATGTAATGACAAATTACTAATATTCTCATGACTTGGATAGTATTGATGTGTTGCTAAACACCGCTCATTACTTTTGGCATAAAATATATTTTATGTCAATGCCAACGTTATGAGAACCCATTGGGTCGCACACTTATAGATCGTATCCAAAAGAAGTGCAAAATTCATGTGATGAAATTTTGGTTAATTTAAGAATCTTATTGAGAATAGGAATCTATCGGTTTTTGTTTTAAAACAGTTTTGGATTTAAAGCCAAAAGATTTTGGTTCTATTAACATTAATAAATCCAAAATGAGTTTTAGATTTATTAATTAAATAATAATCAAAATGGATATTATTATTGGAAAATGAAAAGGCAACCATGAGTGTATATGTAATACATTGTATTTCATTTTATGAAAATTAAAAGGCAGCCATTTCTTGGAAAATGAAAAGGCAACCATGTGCAACATATTGCAATTCAGTTTCTGGAATATAAAATGTGAAAAGGTAGCTGTTCACATGGATGAATAATTGAATGCAATTGAAGGATAGCCGAATAGACACTTTCCATTTGAGAGCTTTCTATTTAAGCTTTCTTTGTTGGAGAAAAATCTAAGCTATTCTTTAGTTCATGAATTATTATTCCTTAGTCTTCTCTTGTTCAATAAAACACCACTCCTTATTTGAGAAGTAAGAACAAAACAAATTTTAAGCTAAGAGCTTGAAAGAAAACCAATCCTTGAGTTGAGAACTTGAGGGAATAACCAAGTAACAAAATCTTAGCTAGCACAAAAAGATTTTGTTATTTCTTTCTTTAGTTAATTGTTTGACAATTAACTTGAGACTTGGAGATGATCGTGTGGATACCATAGAGGCAAGGCTAGACTGGTTTTGCTTGTGATTTGATATTCGACATACGATCTTTTACTGCTACTAGAAAAGGTATGAATTCCACCTATCGGTTTGACTCCACTTCGTATGGATCCTTGGAGGAAACCAATAAAATTTTAAAATTTCCACTGCATTCTTTGATTTAGTTTCCTACACCATTATCCTATCAGAAAGCAATGAGATCTAGGGACTCTTTACCGCGAGCAGAAGCCATAAATGATAAAATGAGTTCTCCGTAGAACCACACTTGGCAGTTAGTCGATTTGCCAAAGGGGGCTAAGGCTATAGGCTGCAAGTAGGTATTGAAGAAGAAACTAAATAGTGATGGATCAATAGCTAGTTATAAAACACGCTTAGTAGCTAAAGGCTATAAACAGTAGAGTGGAATAGACTATTTTGATGTCTACTCACCTATGTATCATCTATCAACTATAAGAATTCTTCTTGCGTTGGCATCTATTGAACACTATGTAGTGCATCAAATGGATGTAAAGACAAGTTTTCTAAATGGAGAGTTGAATGAGGAAATCTACATGGAACAACCAGAAGGGTATGTCATGAAAGGTTTCGAGGACAAGGTGTATAAATTGAATAAATCCTTGTATGGTCTTAAACAAGCACCTAAGATGTGGCATCTTAAATTTGAAAAAGTAGTAAAGAGTTATGGTTTTCAGTCCAATTATTCAGATAAATGACGTTACTATTGATTTATGTCTAATAAGGTAGCCATCATTAGCTTGTACATGGATGACATGTTGATTCTTGGCTTCAATTACTCTGAAGTGAGTGACGTGAAATTTTCTTTAGTTAAAGAATTTGACATGAAATATCTTGGTATGAAATTAAGCCTTGAAAGGCAAGCCATCTCCCTTAACCAGACTCATTACATTGAGCAGCTACTTTTTACCTGGGGATACAATGAGTGCAAACTGAGTGAGACACCACGTGACTATAATAAATGACAGAGTCCTAATGAAGGGACCAGCTTGGATCAATTAAAATACTCAAAACTAATTGGCAGTCTTATGTATGCTATAAGTTGCACTTGACCTGACATAGCTTATACGGTTGGCATGTTAAATTGTTTCACTAGTAATTCTAGTAAAGAGCATTAGGATGCCCTCAGTAAGCTAATGAGATACCTTAAAGGTAATGAAGGTTATGCTCTATGTTATACTGGTTATCCTCTAATTGTGGATGAATATTCTGATGTCTCATAGTGCTCAGAAATTAGAAACAGTAAGTCCACTAGTGGGTACGTATTTATTTTGGGTGGAGCTGTTGTTACTTGGCAATCCAAAAGACAAACTTATATTGCATTATCATTTATAAAATCAAAAATTTTTGCTTTGGCCTCTGCTAGCAAAGAGGCAGAGTGGATAAAGAATCTAATAATGGATATTCCTTTGACTCAGCTAAAATTATACTTTAAGCCTATTCTGTTATAATCAAGCAGCTATCCAAGTTGTCAAGAACTCACTCTTTAATTCGAAAAGGAGACATGTGAGACTAAGACATGTGTTGTTGAATTATTTGAAAGAACATGGAATTATCACCTTGATCAATATGCGATCGAAGGATAACTTGGCTGATGCTCTCATAAAGGGTTTGCCTTAAGATCAAATATCCAAAACAGTGGGGGAAATGGGATTAAAGACTGTGTAGACAAGTCTTAATCATCATTAATTGTGTGTTTTGAAATATTGATATTCCTTTGTTGTCCAGAATGATAAGCATAGTTAAGTGTCCCATTGATGTTCAAGATCTCTGATTAATTTGGAAATGGTGAGTTATCTTATTCCAAACTTGATGTAGATAACTTTAGCCTAATTCAGAGGTCTTACTCAGGAAGGTTGTGTCATTCCAAACTTGATGAACATAATCCAATTGGGTCAGATTATCCTCTTTGGTTAAATGGTCTCATTCCAAACTTGATGTTAGACTATTTGACTTAAATGAGTTAGTGGTTGTGACATTCCAAATTGAAACACAGATATAGTTGTTTGCATAAGACGCCTATTGGTATTGTTTTTAATTGAAACTTGACATCGTTTGGCTAGATTGTTTGTAAGTGATTTGACAGAGGATTATGGAGATGGAGGAGAGAGTTTGATGAGTGGGATCCTGAGCAAGATGACCTACTTGATGAAGATATCATCTAGAGATTGTGGGAGATTTATCAGTCCACTTGCATTTTGCCCATTTTTTAAGACCTTGTTATGATACTCATTTTGTGCATTCTTCTTGTGAAACTATTATTTTCTTCTCATTATTTGTTGAAACTATTGATCTTCTAGTATGGTTCACACTAGAGAATGTAAACATTCTGTGTTTTTAGACTGCTCTTGAGACTCTGACTTTGGATATTATATTATGATGGGTAAAAAACATTGGCGGCCACTCAACTTTTGAAATCGTATACTTATGACTACTCAACTCAAAAAATTGCGCGAACAGCCATCCAACTCCTAAAAATGGCTACCCGTTGCCCTTCTGTTATTTTCCATCGTTAAAGGCCAAACGACAGCCTTTCCACGTGTTTTTTTAGGGGCAAAAAGGTCAGACAGAAGTCTTGGGATCTTTAGCAGGATCTTGGATAAGAGCAGACTTGGAGATAACATCTCCAATGTTAGCAATTCAAACGTTGAATGCATGCTTGATGAGTTCTTTGGGGTCATTGTTATCAGCTCCAGAAAGGCTCTGTTGGTACGTTTCCTTATAGTCAACATTTTAGCACAATGAATCCACAGATGTGGCCACTGCAGTTGAACTATTGGTCTTCAACCTTCAAGCTTTTCGTCTTCAACCTATCCTGATTTTTTGTTGATTTCTGCAGCTCACCCGAAGCTTCATTGAGCGAAGTACCGGGTTCTTCAAGCTTTCATCTTTACACCCTTCCCATGATTTTCTGATGATCTATGGCTCCAAAAACTCATGGGTAAGAAGAAAAAAACACCTGCAAGCTCCCAATTTCCTACACCGAAGACCATAGATGAAGAATTTGAGATGGGTCATCAAACGGGTTTGTCGGGTCTACACCGAAGACCTTTTTCTACATTTCTTTATTTACCACCATTAGCTACTTCTTGCTGGAGAAACAGCTTTGCAAAGCTCTATATAGGGTGTGAGAGTTGTTCTTCTTCTTCTTTTCTTCTTTTCTTACAAACACACAGAATCTCCAAGACAATTTTGTGGATAGTATGATTTTTTTTTCAAAATTTTTTGTAGTTTACTATAATTTTTTTTTTGGCAATATCCTCTGATGATGTTGGTGTGGAAAGCCCTGATTTTGGCTATCCCACAACTCACACACAAACAAAGGAAATTAGTTCCCTACTCAAATCGGAAAATGCACGCTAGCTGCTTGATGAATTGCCTCAGAGAAAGACCGTGCAAACTAAGTCATTCACACTGACCTTTTGGCCCCTAAAAAAACACGTGGAACACTAACTCATTCACACAGACCTTTTTGCCCCTAAAAAAACACGTGGAAAGGTTGTCGTTTGGCCTTTAACGATGGAAAGTAACAGAAGGACGACGGGTAGCCATTTTTAGGAGTTAGATGGTTGTTCGCGCAATTTTGTGAGTTGAGTGGTCATAAGTATACGATTGCAAAAGTTGAGTGGCCGCCAATGTTTTTTACCCTATTAAGATCCATATTTACATTTCCTACATTGATTTCATTGAGTTGAGCTCTAGATAGATTTGAGATGTTTTATTGTTTCACGTTTATATGAGATGAACTGTTGATGGTGTTTCTAAAATTTCATTAGAAAACTCTATGCTTGGATAATTTGAAACAAGAATGTGAATGATTTATGTTTGTTTGGATATTACACTAACCACCGTATTGGATTATGCTGTATGGTGAATTTAGGAGAAGATTGTTGGATATATTTTAAATATAGTCCAAATAGTATGTTTATATCCAAACTCAATAGGTGAATGGTTGGTTATTAGGGCCCATATAGGTTGGAGCCCAATATCTTGCATAAATATTTTAGAATAATCTAGTTGGAGGTAACACTATTAAGCATTCCAAGCTTGATGTCTCAAAGTGTAATACTTCAAGCCACTAAACTTGCTCAAATCAAAATACCTCCAACATGTTATTTGTTGATGATCCAAAATATTTTTTCATGATTAAAAAATTTTACAACTATAAGAAAATTGACATATTGTGTTTTGTATCTCTACTTGTGTTTCTTCATTTCACAATTTCAACGGTTGCAAGCTTTGAAAGGTTGAAACATTTTTGTTTGCTACACATGTTTGTGTATACGATATATATATGATATAAATTACTTTAATTGTTTTTCAACTACAATCGCTATCTTGATTTTGTTTCAAATGTTTAAAAAGGTTTAATTAAGTTATTTAACTTTATTATTTAGTTCAACTTCATCTAATTCAAAAATTAGTCAAATTTGATGGCAGCTATACTCAACATGTGAGAAAATGTATAGTCCTAAGGACAAAAGTGTAAAAAATTATTTTAACACATGTGAATCCAAATAAATTAAGGCTTACCTTTCCCCTCTTCTTATTGTTCAGTTGGTACTAACAAATTAAGGCTAAATATTTTCCCTCCCAATTTTTCTATCCATTAGTAACATAGAAAAAGGAAAACAAATGCAATATCTTTTTTAGAAAAAAGAATTATTCAGATTCAAATGTATTAGGATAATTTTCTTTCAAAAAGACTTTTATTCCTGTTCTTGAAAAATTGTATGTGTTTATCAAGCGTTGAATAGTATGTGCCTCAATTTTAGTCAATTTTTTTAATTGGCTAAAATTAGACCAAATCATAAAGTTGAGAGACTAAATTAAAATTTTTTAAATTCAAAAACCAAATAGAAATAAGAATCCAAATTGAGCAGTTATTGAAGTGTGTTAGGGATTAGATTAACAAAATAGTTCAATAGCAACCAATTATAAATATATTCATAAAGTGAATATAGTTATAGAAAGCTCCAGAAGGGAAAGAGGAAGGACAAAATAGAATGAGGTATAGGGTGGAATGAGAGAGGAGGGAGAGGTAGGAGAAGAAAGAAGGAGGGATGAAATTACAGGAAAGAGAAAGGAACGAGTGTATAGAAGAATAAGCCAAAAGACAGTTACCTATACTTCTAGGGACTTAGTTATATAGATGTTGCCGTAACTAACTTAATTGTTGCAACTTCCCTCCTAAACAAAAGCATTGTCTTTGTATTGACACAGCCCCAGAAACAACAATGCTAGACTAATTTCCAGTTGAAAATTAGGGTTTGACTATTAATGAGAATAACATTATGTTCTTGAAGACTGAAATGTTTTCGTTTGGAGTAAGGCGTTTGACATTCCCTCTCCCTTAAATTTTAGTCTTTTCCTCAAGACTTAAAACTTGGAAAATAGTTCTAAATAAACTTCTGATCCTTCTAGGAAGTATCTTCAATGCTCAAGCCCATCCCTAAAATCAACCATTATACAACTTGTTGAGAGTTCGTTGAACGATTCTCCTTTGCAGAATAGCCTCAAGTTCCAAGGACAAATATCATCTTCATTGAGCTTAGGTAGATCCCCAATTGAAACTAGAAATGCACCTAGCTATTTTTTTTAGGAGGGATACATGAAAACAAGATGAACTGTTGAGTGAGTTAGTAACTTGAGTTTGTAAGCCACTGCACCTTTTTTTTTTCCATTACTTGAAATAGACTACAAAACTTTGCTACCAATTTCAATGAACTTCTGAGAGCCATGGATTATTGCTTATACGGTTGAAGTTTTAAGTACACCTAATTCCCTATTGCGAATAACCTCTCTGTTCTCTTTTGATTCGCAAAACGCTTCATTCTAGTTCTTACCTTAATCAGATGATCTTTGAATAGTGTAATACACTTATTCTCTGCTGTATCTATCCATAATTGTGAGAATCATTATGCCTAGATAAGGTCCTAGAGGAAGTGGTATTGGTTTAACCCCATATAAAGCCTGATGAGAAAACATCTCAATACTAGAATGATAGGAAGTGTTGTAACACCACTTCACTATGAAAAGCCAAGTGCTCCAACTTGATGGTTTATCACTAGTGAAGCATTGAAAATAGGTTTCTAAGAACTGCTTCAAACGCTCAATCTGTCCATCACTTTGGGGGTGATAAGCAGAACTAAGGTATAAATAAACCCCTAACATTTGAAATAGTGCTTGCTAGAAATAGCTTTTAAATTTTCTATCCCTATCACTTATAATGCTCTTAGGTAGGCCGTGTAACTTGAAGATATGATCCAAGAACTTCTGAGCCACTGCCTAGATAGAAAAGGGATGAGTTAGGGGGTAAAATGGCAAAACTTTATCATTTTGTCCACCACCATAATTGATGTGATTTCCACCCAAATAATATGATTCACAATCGGAAGGATCGGAAAGACTTAGAAGTTGCCCGGGATATGTCTAAGGGAAGCTTAGACTGGGATGGTGTAAACCGCAACCCACTATCTATGAAATAGTTAGGAACCTTGGTATAAAATGTCACAACCAATTACACCAAAAATTGGTTGATAGGTTTGTATGAACGCCACAAGTCTCCAAGGAGAACTTGATAAGTTTTAAGTTCTTAAAGAACCAAATGAGATAAACTCACAATTTCTATTACCCAAAACTTGTTTTCAAAGTAGTACAAAGCTGCCTATTTATAGGCTAAAATAAGTCTTAAAAATAAATAAATAAATCCTAAATATCCTAGTCTAGAAGAAATAAATATTAATTTGACTTTCTAACTTCTAGACTAGATTTTAACAAGACTAATAAAATTCTGCATTTTAATCTATAAATTATGCATAATTCTAGATGATATGTTGGATGAAATCAAGATTCATTGGATTGGTACGTTGACCAAGTGTTGGAATGAGTGGGCTCATGCATCTTGAGTTAGCTTCCAAGACTTCATTAATACTCTCTTTGACTAATTTTTTCCAAGGCTGAATTTCGTCTTTTAATGCCTCAAAATGGATGATTGACCATGGAATTTGAAGTCTTCAACACTTGACTACGTGAATAATTCTTGGCTGGGATTTGGATCAACTTTGGACTAAAATTGATCTTTGACTTGGATAAGATGCACAGCTTGAACTTGGACATTCGCTCCATTGAATTGGGTGGGAAGTTGGGGCCAAATTCGCATCTCTGGTTGTAGAGTTCACATCTGTGGCTCCTAGTTTGCATTTTTGAGCCGAGTTCGGAACTTCGCCTCTGAGTTTGCATTTGTGAGCAGAAGGTCGGGAAGTCTGAGCTGAAGGTCAGAAAGTCTACGCTGTAGGTTGGGAAGTCTGCGCCGCGCATCTTTGAGCCGAAGGTCGGGAAGTCAGAGCCGAGTTCACATCAATAATAGTGTTGTAACCCTAAGATTTTGGTAATTTCTCTATAAAATCCATATCAATTTGAGTCCAAACTTGAGTAGGAACTGACAATGACTGAAGGACCCTGGGTAAGAAATGTGCTAATCCTTTTCTCTGACAAATTTCACATTCACTCGCCACTTTTAGCATATAAGTCTTCATGTGAGGTCAACAAAATAGGAGCTTAAAGCTTTGAAAATAGGCTTTTTGGCCAGAATGCCATCCTGTGGGTGTAGAATGCCGTTCTTGAACTATTATAGTTGATACCTGCTAATCTCCCCACAAATATCTTCCCTTTCCATTTCAAAATCCCATTAACATATTCATAATTAGGTTCAACAGTGATGTGTATGGATTATGTGTATAGGTTACGTGGGTTAAATTCGTTAAACCCACAAAGTCGCTAAAAACAAGGCTCAAAGGCCTAGATCTTTGAGACAAGCGAAATCCTGGACCTTAGACTCAAAGGTCCGGACCTTCGAGACCAGCGAAGTCCTAGACCTTGGAGTCAAAGGTCCGGACCTTCATGTCGCACGCAGTTCTGGACCTTGGAGTCAGAGGTCGGGATTTTCGCGTCATTTACAATTGCATAACCCTCGCTTAACTCCAGAACCCCATTCTCATAATACACTAAGTAAGTCAGATTCGTGAGTTTCAAGCGACCACGTGATAACACAATAGAGCCGTGCTTATTCATAAGCACGTAACTGGAGCTTGCAATTGCGGAACTGTAACAGCAACACGCAATCAAGAGGAGTATTTGCGATTCAGGTATGTATCACTGTTAGAGAATCCCACTAATGACAGAGGAAGATAGATAAAACTAGAAAGAACCACCAGGTATGGGACATGTTGCAAATATTGAGAAAAACTATTATACTTCGAAAAAAGGACTAACTTAGGCATCATAGAGTTTACCCCGGAGAACCACTTCGGGATTTGTTTGCAGGAATCACCATTATTAGATACCTAGAAGCTCTTGGATCATGACAATTGGATCGTATCGTTAGCAGTTGCGGATTACGACGTCATCAAGTGGCGCCGTCTGTGGGAACTCTGGTTCTTTAATTTCAAAAGGTGTATTCGCGTTGTTGCTTTCGATTCTAACCCACACATCATCGACATGGTAAGTACCAGATCTGGAGGGTGGAAGACCACTAAAAGAACTCGCCTGGGAGGAGCATCGCGTAGCCGTTCTAGACCAAGGATGGACAGTCCATTACGTTTGGGTGGCATTCCCGAACGATCAGAACGTCACTCTGATCATACCGGCGGAACCTCTTGACACACATCTCCAAATCTAGACAAATGGAAGAAGATGAGGCCTTTGTCGAGTTGCATTGTGCACAGTTTGAAGAATTCAGCAAAAATAGACATCCTTCGCGTCATCGAGGGGATAAATCTAATCAAGACAATCATGAGGAAATCCGTCGTAAGAGCGATGATTGAAGGAATAATGATAATGCTTTTTATGTGGACGACAATTATGAGAATGAACATCTTAGGGCAAAACATAACCCTAAATGTCATCGGCATGATGATTTCCCTCTGATTAGTAATCGGGTGGCTGATGATATATATGGTTTGTTGGGATTTGATGATGAAGAAGATGTTCCTTCGTCGTTTATGCCTCATATCATGCAATATCCAACTCCGGTAGAATTTAAAATGTCTGATGGCATTCTATCGTATGAGGGGGACACTGACTCCCTAGATTTCTTATTAGGATATAAATACGCGACGAACTTTAAAAATGATCAAATGGAGGTTATGTGCAAAGCATTCCCCATCTATCTGAGCGAAAAAGCACGGGTGTGGATAGATGGTCTCCCCTGTAATAGTATTTCTTCATTTAGGAGGTTGACTTAACTCTTTCATACCCGATTTTTCCAGAAAAAGAAATTTCACAAGTCTACGGTAGATCTAATGAATCTTAAGTAAGCGAAAGACGAATATCTCAAATCATACGTGGAGAGATTCAATGATGAAAGTCTGCAAGTAGCCGATAGAACAGATCAACTGGTAATCTCAGCCTTCATGAATGGCCTAAATCCGGGTCTATTCTATACAAAGTTGGCTCGGGACACTCCAGTCAATACCTAAACATTTTGGCAAATGGTGGAAAGCTATACCAAAGGAGAAGAGGCTAACAGAAAGAAGAGGGAGAACCAAAAACATGAGAAGAAGGATGATGATAAAGAAAAAAATCCCCAAAAAAGTACCTTCGACAGGCTGAATTACAACAAAGGTCGGCTAGAGCTTTGGCTTCAAGAGAAAAACTTGACACCACTAACAAAGAGCCGTACAGAAATTCTAGTCATACATAAGGAACTCCTTCGACCGTCAATACCATTAACAGCAGCACTACACAAAAGACCACGGCATCTTTAGTGTGCTTTCCACAATGACCAAGGGCACGACACTGAAGAATGTAAAGATCTCAAAAAAGAGATTGAAGATTGCATCCGCAATGGCGTGTTAGACCATTATGTTCAATGGTGGAATTATGGGACCCAACCTCAGTCTGGAGGCCGAGGAGGTGGTAACCATGCTGGAGGACATAGAGGAAAGCAAGGCGGTAGGGGTCAACCTGCACATCAACATGATTATTGGCAAAAATGGGATCATTCTATGAACTCTCCATACCAGCCGTATTCAAACAATCCTCCTCAATAAGTAGCACATCAACCTTCACTCAATGATAACCGGAAAGTTATCGGTGTGATTCATGCCATATTTGGAGGTTACCCAGAAGGTCAGTCACAATCTGCAATCAAAGCTAAGGCTAGGAGGATTCCACTCAAGAACTAATCAACAAACGGTTCAAACCTCTCAAAATTATAACCTTTTTGGAAGAAGATGTGGTCCCTATGGTTAGTCCGCATAATGATGCCCTGGTCATTAAAGCCATAGTTGCAAATAAGGAAGTATACAGAGTCTATGTGGATGATAGAAGTGCGGTAGATGTCCTTTATATAGATTGCTTCCGCAAGTTAGGAATTGACTTTGTAGCCCTAAAGCCATCGAGTATGCCATTGGTAACTTTTGCCTATGAAGTTGTTCATCTAGTGGGGATAATCACACTTGTAGTCACGGTTGGCGATTACCCTAGGGACAAAACCATCATGACGGAATTCTATGTAGTGGATGCCCCACCTCCCTTTAATGCTATAATTGGAAGGTCATGGATGAATAAAGCCAAAGCAATCTGGTCACCCTATCATCTTGTCATGAAGTTCCCAATGGAGCATGGGGTTGCTTCTATTTGTGGGGATCAATATGCGGAAAGAGAATGCATGCGTATCGCTCTCAAAGGCAAACATATTGTCACTAAAGGGGTACACGCTATCCAAGCCGCGGATATGCCACCTACTGACCCTAAGGTAACATCTCAGGGAAGTAGGAGCAATGATGCGGAGATGTCCTCTGAAGATCTTGCACCTTAGAGCCCCAATGACGCCAAGATAATCTCAACTAGGTCTCGCGAAATCACTGACGAGGTGCAAGAGGTCAACCTGGATTCTGAGCATCCGGATAGAACAGTCAAGGTGGGAGCAACGCTACCTGTAGAGATCAAGGAACAAGTCATTCATCTCCTCCACACATATAAGGAAGTCTTTGCTTGGGGACCACAAGACATGCCTGGGATCTCATCCTCACTAATGACGCACAAATTCAACATTGATCCGAGGGTAAAACCTGTGCAACAGAGGAAGAGATCCTTGGTGCCAGATAAAAGCACAATAGTTAATGAAGAAGAAAAGAAGTTGCTTCAGTTCGACATTATTAAAGAGGTATTTTACCTTACTTGGTTATCTAATCTTGTGTTGGTCAAAAAACCAGATGATAGCTGGAGGATGTGTATTGATTATATTGATCTTAACAAATACTATCCAAAGGATTGTATTCTTTGCCCATAATTGATTAGAAAGTCGAGGCTATTTCAAGATATAAGGTCCTCATGTTCCTTGACACTTACAAAGGCTACTATCAGATTTTAATGGATGAGGAGGGTGCTGAGAAAACAGCGTTCATCACAGAGATGAGAATTTTGTGTTACACTAAGATGCCTTTTGGTCTGAAGAACATGGGAGCAAATTACCAGCGTCTAGGTAACCAGGTATTCTCCAATCAAATTGGCCGGAACTTAGAAGTATATGTGGATGACATGGTGATTAAATCAAAGAAAGGCGAGAATGCACCTAGGGATCTGGAAGAGACCTTGCAAACCATGATTAAGGTAGGAATGTGTCTGAACCCGAAGAAATGCACCTCTGGGGTAGGATCAGGAAAGTTTCTAGGCTTCATGGTCTCTAAAAACGAAATTGATGGGAACACTAGCTGCCCTAAATAGATTTCTGTCACGTTCTGCAGACCGAAGTCTTCCTTTTTTTCAGACTTTAAAGGAGGCTAAGAACTTCAAATAGATAGAAGACTGCCAAAAAGCATTCGAAGAATTGAAAAAGCACTTGGCTAGCCTTTCTGCTTTTACGGTACCTATACCGGGAGAGACCTTGTATCTGTATTTAGCATCTTCTAATAACGCAATTAGCGCAGTACTTATTCGTGATGTTAATAGCACTTAAAGACCCGTCTATTATGTCAGTTGTGCGCTCCAGGGCCCAGAGGTAAGATATCTCCCGATTGAGAAGATATATTTCTGGCACTGATTCATGCTGCCCGAAGGCTAAGACCTTATTTTCAAGCTCATTCTATATGTGTACTCACATCAAACAAAAACTATTTAAGCTAGAAACTTCAAGACGATTGGCAAAATGGGCTATTGAACTAGGAGAATACGACATTCAGTATCAGCCCCGGACAACCATAAAAGCACAAGCTTTTGCAGATTTTATTGCTGAGATGCCCACCTCTATTGCAGCACATGCCGACTCCGTACAGTCACTCAAAGGCAATGAAAAAGAAATGATTAGTCCGAAAGCTTGGGTATAGTATGTTGATGGAGCTTCGAATGAAGACAGTAGTGGAGCTGGATTATTGTTAAGAAGTATTAATGGTATAGAGGTCACATACGCCCTGCGCTTCGACTTTAAGGCGACCAACAATGAGGTTGAATATAAAGCCTTGATCATAGGTTTGAAATTAGCGCAAAGGTTTCGGATCAAACCTTCATCACATCCCAAATAGCAGAAGCTAATTACAGGATTAATGCTTTAATACCAATTTGTCAAGGATTAGATTAACAAAATAATTCAACAGTAACCGATTATCATTATATTCATAGAGTGAATACAATTACAGAAATGTTCCAGAAATGAAAGAAAGGCAAAAGGAAGGACAAAGCAGAAGGAGGCATAGGGAGGAAGGAGAGAGAAGCGAGGGGTAGGAGAATAAGGATCGAGGGAGAAAATTATAGTAAAGAGAAAGGAGAAGTGCATAGAACAATAAGCCAAAAGACAGCTGCATGTACTGCTGAGCATTCAGTTATATAGACGTTCTCCTTGCTAATTTAACCATATGCACCTTCACTTCTAAACAACAGCGTTGTCTTTGTACTAACAGCCCCAGAAACGACATCGGTAGGCCGATTCCCAATTCACAATTAGAGTTTGATTATTAATGAAACCAACACCATTTGCTTGATGATTGAAACGTTGCCGTTTGGAGTAGTGCGTCTGACAAAGTGATTCACCTGTGAGATTGTGATGGGACGTATATATTAAATTATTTCAATTGTATATCAACCACGCTAGTGGCATAACATAAAGTTTTAAAGCGTCTCTTTCCTTTTTATGATAGTATAGGACCTCAATAAAAAGAGTATTTATTTAAAAAAAAAAAATCAATTGGCAAAATGACCAACATTTTAGACAATGGTCTTTTTCGCTGAACTTAGCTTGTAAAATTGATTTTGAAGAATTCTCGGGGAAACTCGAATGCTAGGATGATTTTGGTCAGTGAACAATTTTTTTTTATTGTTTAATAACTAGACACTAACATTTATATAATTGAATATAATTTAATAATGAGCTCTATTTGGATTAAACTCTGTTTATAAAAAATTAATGTTTCTGACAAAAAAAAATCCAAACACATTTTAAATTTATTTTAAATTTTAAAATCCCCACCTTCTCCCGAATATCTCATCACATAATTAAATTTTTTTTCTCCAATATACTTTTTATTTTCCTTTTAAAATACTTTTTCTTTAAAAGAAATATGAACAAATTTTTTATATATTTTAATAAAAAATTTCTTAAAAAATCACAATCTAAAAATAACCTAGAGTGTCCTTGATTGTAATCATGTTTCGACGCCCATTTTTACTTTATTTTATTTTTGTTCCCTCCCCACTATTTATCTTCTATCCCTTCCTAACTAAACAATTTCCAAAAAAAATAAAAATTATGATTGCGTGTAGTACGTGAGCCTCGGGGAAGATTAGTGTAACTTACTTTACCCTCCCACGCAATATATTGCTACATAAACAAATTTCTGCATAACACGTTATTGATTGCAATAGACATGGACGCTGCATGTGAATAAAGATTGGCACGGACAAAGTGGAGAAAAACGCTGGTATCATAACTCGTATATTTTGTTTTGACTTGAGTGTCAATAGCCGAGATAGTAATTAAATGGTCATTCTTGTCTCCAAGAATCAATACAGAGACTTCCAAATTTCCAATTGTGACCCCTTGTCAAAACCTAAGTTGAATGTGATGTGGACACCAACTAAATTAATTCTAGATGATTTTACTTTTTTACTTTTTGTTTTCTAAATAGGCTACATTTACTTAATTTACTAGTCAATATTTAAACTACACAATTCCAATTATTTTCTCAAAACTTTGGGAAGGGGGAACTAGAATAGGGATATTACAAGTGAAATTTGTATTTAAAACCAAATACAAGTGTACAATCAATTTGCCTTACTCTCAGAAAGATACAATTTTATATTGGTCGAAGTCTTATAACATTTATTTATTTTCTCGATAGTTATATATTACTCGTTTTGACAAACTTTTTTCTTGTTCTCACAAAAAAGCATTTGGGTCTATATTCATTGTCTTTGCCTGTCCACTCAAAATCATCCGTCCTTTTCTTTATAGGTGTCATTTATTAATTTCAGTTGACAAAGTTAAGTCACCTAAAACCGTCCTCTTTTGACTTCCATGCAAATGGCGGTCAGAGGTAGATCAAGGTTTTAATGAATTAATATGCAACCTGGAAGATTATTCCACCTAAAACTCTCTTTAGTGGTCATAGTAAATCTTTAATGTTGACTTCAATTTGTGATCGGAAGAATGAATGCTTGTCGAGACTTAGTCCACAAAAGTAGTACCTCGTATTTCAAAGTTTGAAACATATACTATTTGAGTTTTTTTTTTTTTTTTAATTTCCTTTTTGACATTGACTAGAATACAAACTAGACAAAAAGTCAAAGTGTGTTCCGATTTAGAATTAAAATCAATTTAAAATTCAATTTTTTTTGTGAGTAATGATTTTTGTATTAAATTATTTGGTAATATTTCTTAGTAATTAATATAACATTTACATAGTAAAAGATTATCAAATAATCAAAGCGACTTTTGTTTAATAATTTTTCTTTTATATATTACGTAAATTATTGAGAAATTTTACTAAATTTTTTTCAAATCATTACTAATATTTTGTATGTCATAACATGTTAACTAATTTGAGTAATTAATGATTTCACTTTTCTAAGAGAGGCCAAATTGTCTCTTCATCACATCAAACTTATGTAGATTTGTTGAGCGCATGGCATGCTTGCATCACCGTGATTAATATAACTCTCTTAAATAATTATTTATTTATTCATTTTTTTTTGTGTTGAAGTTGAAATCTATCATCTAATTGTAATATGAATGCCTAATTTTGACATTTTCTTCCGTGGATACTTGCAAGATAAATTTTGAAATTGTTCTCGAGGTGAATTATTTAAAGATCAAGTTAGCAATAAACTCTAGAGTGACTAGAGGGAAATCTTAGTAAGTAATATGGATCCAAACCTGTAGACATATATATCTTTATATATATGAAATAGAAGAATATAATTTGAAGTAATAAATACATATTAATGTATATGGGACCCGACCTCCTATCTTAAACCAAATCTTAATCCTGAAAACTAGATCTCAACAAGATATGAGACAGACCTCAGTGACATATGAAGGCCAAGAGCTTGGGCTTCAACAGCGTGTTCCTTAGCTAGACCTTGAACTCAAAGTCTAATTATAAACATTGAGAATAGAAGCACATTGAAATCACACTAAGTGTATGGGACCTCAGATTAAGGCAGAAGAGGCCTCAAGCTACAAGGTGGGAATTTAGTAAGGTCATGCTTATCCATAAGTGCGTAACAATATGCTATAGTCACGGAGCAATATAACAGTTTGCAATCAGTAGTTACAACTGTAGCCAATCTCCAATCTTAAACCAAATCTTAATCCCAAAGACTAGATCTTAGCAAGACATGAGATGGACCTCAGTGACATATGAAGACCAAGAGCTTGAGCTTTAACAGCGTGTTCCTTAGCTAGACCTTGAACTCTAAGTCTAAGTACAAACATTGAGAATAGAAGCCCACTGGAAGCACACTGAAATCACACTAAGTGTATGGGACCTCGGACTTAGGTCGACAAAGCCTTAAGTTACAAGGTGGGAACTCAGTAAGGTCATGCTTATCCATAAGTACGTAACAATATGCTATAGTTACGGAGCAATATAACAGCAGGCAATTAGCAGTTACAGTTATAGCCAACGTGCTAAAACGTGATAACGAATCCCACAAATGGAAGGAGAAGATATATAAGCCCAAGAAACAACCAGGTATGGGGATTCTCTTGGATAACAGAAAAAAATACAATATATCGACTAAGTACTAACTTAGGCATCGGGGAATTTACCCCTGAGGACCACTCCAGGATCTGTTTTGTAGGAACATTCATCAACCAGGAAGACGAAACATTTTGGATCAGAACCATTCTATCAGATCTTAATCGGGTTGCCGATACGACCTTTATCAATTAGTGCTGTTTGTGGGGAATTTTACATTTCTGAAGGAATATTTGTAATCTATTTTCTTATTTCGACAGATTCAAAGATGGTGGACACCAGATCTGGAGTACGGAGGGCAGCTGAGAGAACTAGCTAAGGAACAAGCCCTGTGGTTGGGTCGTCGAAGCCCCCAAAATTATTTCAGATCTTCAACTAACTACAATTAACTTGTAGTAGTAGTGGACCAGTTCGAATCCCACGAGGAGCTATGAGTGAGGGGGGTTTTTAGCACTTGAAATAAAAAGAAAAGAATAAAAGAAAGAAGGTTAATGCCAATAAATAAAAGAAAATTATTCAAGAAATTACTAGCAATATGTGAAAGAAATAATTCAATCTTACCAAACTCCGATCCAAGGAAATGTAGTTGTACCGAATATATCTAGATCATAGGATTCTAAAAACACTTTTTCATTCAAGCATTTAACCGAAAATTTTGCAGGATAGCCATGACAAAATTTTGAGTTTTCCTATTTCATTTGTCTGAACCTAGCATTCACAACAAACCTTACTAACAAATGACTGGGGGCGATAGCGTTCCATATCATTTGATAGTAGCATTGAAATCATTGAAAACAGTTAAAACAAAAACCAACAATTGAGATAGCTACAATTGAAAATCTTTGTATCATTATTTCCCTTTAAATCATAAATGCATGATTACTGTCACTTTACACACGCAAAAAGATTTAAGTGCTACTTGTACTAAATGTTCCGGACAATTACGGATCAAGAACAAATAGATAGCTATAGAAAGAAGAATGCAAATAAGTTGTCAATTTATTTATCATTCAAAATCCATAAAAATATAATGCAAGAAATAATGATTACTTGAATGCAAAAGATTATGAAACTATGAACAAAACCTCACTAAATATATTGGCATCAACACCCCTTGGAACGGAATGAAAGTAAATTAGCCACTCATGATGGCAAAACTATTCTAATATTTATTCTAAAGAGAAAGAGAAGTACAAGATGAAGAAAAATTTATGCAAAGAATTAAAGGGAAGACTTATGTCTTCCAAGCTCACTAACCCTCCTATTTATAGGCTTATTCTCTAACAACCTCCCTAAAGACTTCCTAAAACTTCTCCAACAAATCCTAATTCTTTAAACTTTAAAGTCCTAACCAACCATCCTATCCTATCTAATCCTATCTATCCCTAACAAATGTCATCCAATCCATAGTAACTTGAATTACAAACATTTAAATCAAAAGACAAATTCAATCTTGAAAATTCAGCCCATTGGTCTTTGTCTCAGCTTAAGACGTGGTCACGTGCATTTCTTTGAGTTTCTTCTCCAAAACTTCATCCTTTAAGGCGTGGGCACGACCAATCCAAAATAGTCTTCTGTTTTGCTTCTAAAGTGCTTCTCCAAAAATCATCTAAATCTTCATTAAATACCATCTTTTCACTTTAGACTATCAACTTCACTCCCTGTACAAAAACAAATCAAATTAGCCAATTTCATACCAATAAAACCATTAACACCATAGTTTTGCTCCTATTAAATGGTAACAATTTAAATCCTATCACCCTGCCAAAAATTATCCATTACATTTATGAGGGATCCCTGAACAATTGGAACATCCTTTCGCCCATGAAAGTGAACATTCACGGCATACAACTTCGAATCGAAACAATTCTCTAGTGTGGAAACAATATGAAGAAAACGAGAGAGCTTTTATGGAGCAACATTGTGCACAATTTGAGGAATTCCATAAAGTTAGGCATAACTAACTCCATTCGAGGCTGAACCGAAACATAGTAAATAGGAGCATGGCTGACGAAGAAAGAATGATGATAGAAAGGAAGCTTCAGCCTCTCTATTCCCTTCCCTTTTTCATACCATTCACAAATAACCCAAAATCACCACACATTAGAAATCAAGAATGAAATGACAATTCCAAGGATAAGTATTCATAGCCCAATTTTTCTAAACAAAACACATGCATCTCATTAATCCCAACAATTTTGTCGAAATCAAATATACAACATTTGATTACCTCTCATAGGTTGCACTCTATTCACTCAAAGTGTTTAGGGAATTATTTAGCACTCAAATCAAATATAGCATGTCATTACCATATGCTTGCTTATATATTACATCTCCACCACTAATGAATGTGAATTTATGCAAAAATCAAAGAGACTTAAAAGGGTTATAACAAGGCTTAGGTTAAGGTAGGTAAACAAAAGGGAAATTTAGGCTAAACAAATCAAGATATGTAGGAATTTTCTTGCAAGATTTAAGAGCACACAAGTAATATTTTTAGAACCACTTTTTTATTCTCCTCTTTTTTTTTCTTTTTCTTCTTTTTTTCGGAATATAGTTGGACATTTTGTAAACAATGGAGCACATTTACTTTGTCCAAACCTTTCAGGGAAGTCTTTTTCACTTTTTCTCTCTTTTTTTTTTTTTTCAAATGGTTCTATTCTTTGGAAAAAATTTAATCATGCAACTCATTCCTACATACACTTGACAAAGGGTTCAACGATGGTAAATAACAAAAACGGGTTAAGGCTGATGATGCGGTGTTATCACAAAGAAAAGCTTAGGCTCAAAATTGGTTGACTAGGGTAGATAAAATGGATTGGCTTTTTAGAAAGTTAAAATTGGCTAGTCCTAAACGCCCTTATCATTTCAAAGCAAAAACCCACAATGTGATCTCGACATGCACAACAAAGCAAGTTCTAGAATAAACATACCATATTTGTCAATACTCAACAAAGAAATATGCGAGCAAGAAAAAGACAATGCTCATAGGCTCAAATACTCACAATGGTTCAATGTTCAAACATTGTATATCCTTATTCAATTCCATCATCAAAACCAATGAGATGCTTAAACAAGATTTTCAAAACAAGGCTAATCATACTCTCCCTTGTCATGCTTTCCAACTCAATCACTAATGCATGTTAACCAAGAGTTATTCTAAACAAGTATCAAAGAGTTGGGAATTTCAAGGAAATCAAAAATGTTTTAAATCTGCTTGGAGGAATTTGCAAACAAAAAATTTGACCACAAAAGCACAGGAAGTTGGAAGGAAAAAAAAAAAAAATTTTGACCAACATAATTGAAAACCAATGAACTAATCACAAAAGCACAAAAGCACAAGAACACCCCCACACCTAAATCATACATTGTCCTCAATGAATGAAGAATAGGCACACATTCACAAAAAGTAGTGAAAATAGAAAGAAAAGGGGGCAAAATAACTTCCCTGAATTGCAAACATATGAGACAAGACATCCAAGGGAAAGGAGGGTACGCTATCTTTTCATGTGGTTGAGAGTGTCAACATAAATTGAAAATCAAAAATACTTCTTCTCAAGGATGGGTACTGTTTGGGTAAGAAAGACTACTTGGTGCTGTCATGATCAAACAAATAAAATTACCACTGCAAGAGTTCAACAAACAAAATTAGTGCAGCACCATGCAATTAAGAACAGCAGCAAAAGAATTAAAAAAACTGCACCAAAAAGAAAATACAAAATAATAATAACAATAACGATAAGGACTGTGCCGGCATAGCCACAGTGTTACTTGGCTAAACCAATTTGTTTCAAATTGGTTCCTGTTGCTTCATGGTTTCCATTAATCACGTGGCCAAATCATTTGGCTTTGAATTGTTTGCAGCCAAGCTTCATTCAATTTATTCAATCAATTTAGAGCGTCCAAACCCCGTACGGCATTTATGTTGAACATCCTCGTCCTATGGAGCCTTCTGCTGAACCTACTACACGTCCACCTCAGCCTTTGAAACCTATGGAAGTTCTTGAATCAGAAGGAACGCAAGATGTACGCGGTGGCACAAAGAGGGAGAGGCGGCACAGCAACTATGGTGAAGTAGGCGGTGATGTGGGCAAAACTGCAACAGCAATGGAGAAGTGCAAATTCTGGTGGGCTGTGGAGGAGAGAAACGGCTGGGTCAACAGAGAGACACGGCTGCAATTTAAGAAGAAAGGAAAAAAAATAAAAAATTGGGGTTATTAAAACAAGAGGAAAAACAAAAAGTTGGCTGCAATTTTGGAGAAGAAGAGAAGAAAAGAAAAGAAATGGGTTGTGAGAGAGAGACGGCTGCAATTGGAAAAGGAAGAGAAGAATTGGGTTGTTAAAACCCTTATTGTGAAAAATAAAATTTTTTTCTTTTTTTTTTTAAAAAAAAAAATTTCGTTAAGAAATGGGTTGTTAAAACCCTTATTGTGAAAAATAAAAAATAAATTTTTTTTTTTAATTTTTTTTTTTTTTTTGTAAAAACTTTTTTTTTTTTTTTGTAATGTAAGAAAAATAGAAGACCAAATAAAATAAGGCATGGGCATGCCTAAGGAAAAGGGATTTTCAGATGAACATTGAATAAAAATCCAGAAGACAATAGATATTAAGGCGTGGGCACGCCTAAAAAACTCTCCTCTTCTGGATTTCCTTCATGAAACTATCATTCTTATGGCGTGGGCACGCCTAAAAAACTCTTCTCTTCTGTTTTTTTTTTCTGTTTTTTTTTTTTTGATGGCAAAACTGCATGAATGGAACCTGCATTGCATAAACAATTAAAAATCATTAGTTATATAAAGAAAAGAAAAGAAAAGAAAACAATAAAATTATGGAGAAGAAAAGGAAAAAAAAATAAAAAATTCTTTGGGTTGCCTCCCAAAAGCGCAATTGTTTAAAGTCGTTATGCTCGACCATTCTATCTCTCAAATTTTTACAAGTTGTTTGGACCACACCTGCATTTTTTTTATTGATTTTGGATGGCTTGGCAAGGGGTTCAATTTTAACTTAGGAGCATCCTCATCCCCTTCTAACTTTGCACTCAGGCCTGCAGAAAAAACATCATTCTCTTCATCAAAAACATCTTGCACAATAGCATCCACAATGTCAATAGAACACAAGGAATGAGTGTCAACTGGATGTTTCATTGCTTCAAAAATGTTAAACTTGACAATTTGTTCATCAAATTTTATAGAAATTGTGCACTCATCCAAATCTATGTTGGTCTTAGCCGTCATCATAAAAGGTCTCCCCAACAAAAGAGTGGCTGATTCTCCCATGTCATCATCCTCAGTTTTCAAAATATAAAAATCAGCCGGAAAAATCAATTTATTGACTTGAACTAAAACATCTTCTACGACTCCTTCAGGATATGCAGTAGACCTATTAGCAAGCTTAATAATTACCCTTGTTGGCTTCATTGGTCCCAAATTTAGAGCACAATATACAGAGTATGGCATAACATTAATAGATGCTCCTAAATCAAGCATGGCATGTTTAATCATTTTATTTCCAATTACACAAGGAATTGAAATCATACCCGGATCCATACACTTATCAGGTAATTTTTTTAGAATGATTGCAGATGCGTTTTGCCCAACATGGATGGTTTCATCACCTTTTAGCCTTCTTTTATTGGTGCATAATTCCTTCAAAAATTTTGCATACCTGGGGATTTGCTTGATTGCATCTATCAATGGAATGTTTATTTCTACCTTTTTGAATGTCTCCAAAATTCCTTGCTCATACTCCTCTCTTTTGATCTTGCTAACCTGCTTGGAAAAGGTGCAACATTAGTATTTGAATCACTAGATAATAAAGGATCAGATCTTACTACTTTTGAGCTTTCTTCTTCATTATCCTTGGTCTCCTCAACAATTTTCTTTGGGAAAGTGGGTTGAAGTTCCTTACCACTTCTCAACATTATTGCATTAACATTTTCCCTTGGATTTACCACGGTCTGAGAAGGTAATCCTTTTGAGACTGCTTGCTTCAATTCACTCACTTCTGCCGCTAATTGAGACACTTGATTTTCCAAATTACGGATACTAGCTCCGGTCTCTTGTTGAAATTTCTGCACATTATTTTGAAATTGTTGTGTGTTAGTAACCAAAGATCTTACAATATCTTCTAAAGGTATACCTGAATTTGATGATTGCATTGGTGGTGGTTGTTGTGCTGGCCTATTTTGGCTTGCAAATTGATATCTTGGCTGCCCACCCGGATTCCCATAACTAAGATTTGGATGATCCCTCCAACCAGGATTATAATGGTTTGCATAAGGATCATATTTTCTTTGGGGTTGATTGGGATATCCTCCAATTGCATTTGCTTGTTGCATGATGTCCTCTTGCAAGGTTGGGCACAAATCTGTAGGATGTCCAGGAATCGAACAAACTCCACACACCTTTGCATTTTGCAATTGTCCTACAGCCATTTGACGAACTAAAGTAGTTAGATCAGAAATTTGGTCTTGAATACTAGAAATACTTACCTCATGAATCCTTTTAGTTGTCCCTTCAGATCTTGAACCAAATTGTTGCGAATTTTCTGCCATGTTTGAAATTAATTGTCTTGTCATAGCTTGGTGTTTTGTTCACCAAGGCTCCTCCATCGGCTGCATCAACCATGCCGCGATCCATCTGCAGAACAATCCTTCATAAAAGTATTGGATCAAAAGCTGGTCTGAAATTTGGTGGTGAGGACAACTTGCACACAATTGGTTGAATCTTTCCCAATATTCGTACAATGATTCTCCACCAAGTTGTCTAATACCACATATCTCCTTCCTAATATTTGCAGCTCTTGAGGCCGGAAAAAATTTCTCCAAAAACAACCTTTTCATTTCCTCCCAAGTTGTAATGGATCCTGCAGGAAGATAATAAAGCCAATCCTTCGCCTTATCTCCCAAAGAGAAAGGGAAGGCTCTCAAGTTAACTTGTTCCTCCGTCACTCCTTGTGGTTTCAAACTAGAGCAAACCACATGGAATTCCTTGAGATGTTTGTGTGGATCTTCACCTGCATTTCCACGAAAAATAGGCAACAAATGAATAAGTCCAGATTTTAACTCAAATGCTACTTCTAAATTTGGAAATTGTATGCAAAGAGGTTGTTGATTTAAAATTGGAGCAATAAGCTCTCTCAATGTACGATCTCTTGCAGCCATTCTTTCTTCCTCAAGTGATGTTGAATTAAATTGTAGCCTCCTTCTTGTTTCCTTCCGTAGTCGTCGTGCTTCCTTCTCAATTTCTGAAATGAACACAAGATCACCTTTGTGAGAAGCACGGGTCATACAATAAAAATCACAATGCTAAAATAAAATAAAATAAAATAGCTCCCCGGCAACGGCGCCAAAATTTTGGTCGGGTCGTCGAAGCCCCCAAAATTATTTCAGATCTTCAACTAACTACAATTAACTTGTAGTAGTAGTGGACCAGTTCGAATCCCACAAGGAGCTATGAGTGAGGGGGGTTTTTAGCACTTGAAATAAAAAGAAAAGAATAAAAGAAAGAAGGTTAATGCCGATAAATAAAAGAAAATTATTCAAGAAATTACTAGCAATATGTGAAAGAAATAATTCAATCTTACCAAACTCCGATCCAAGGAAATGTAGTTGTACCGAATATATCTAGATCATAGGATTCTAAAAACACTTTTTCATTCAAGCATTTAACCGAAAATTTTGCAGGATAGCCATGACAAAATTTTGAGTTTTCCTATTTCATTTGTCTGAACCTAGCATTCACAACAAACCTTACTAACAAATGACTGGGGGCGATAGCGTTCCATATCATTTGATAGTAGCATTGAAATCATTGAAAACAGTTAAAACAAAAACCAACAATTGAGATAGCTACAATTGAAAATATTTGTATCATTATTTCCCTTTAAATCATAAATGCATGATTACTGTCACTTTACACACGTAAAAAGATTTAAGTGCTACTTGTACTAAATGTTCCGGACAATTACGGATCAAGAACAAATAGATAGCTATAGAAAGAAGAATGCAAATAAGTTGTCAATTTATTTATCATTCAAAATCCATAAAAATATAATGCAAGAAATAATGATTACTTGAATGCAAAAGATTATGAAACTATGAACAAAACCTCACTAAATATATTGGCATCAACACCCCTTGGAACGGAATGAAAGTAAATTAGCCACTCATGATGGCAAAACTATTCTAATATTTATTCTAAAGAGAAAGAGAAGTACAAGATGAAGAAAAATTTATGCAAAGAATTAAAGGAAAGACTTATGTCTTCCAAGCTCACTAACCCTCCTATTTATAGGCTTATTCTCTAACAACCTCCCTAAAGACTTCCTAAAACTTCTCCAACAAATCCTAATTCTTTAAACTTTAAAGTTCTAACCAACCATCCTATCCTATCTAATCCTATCTATCCCTAACAAATGTCATCCAATCCATAGTAACTTGAATTACAAACATTTAAATCAAAAGACAAATTCAATCTTGAAAATTCAGCCCATTGGTCTTTGTCTCAGCTTAAGACGTGGTCACGTGCATTTCTTTGAGTTTCTTCTCCAAAACTTCATCCTTTAAGGCGTGGGCACGACCAATCCAAAATAGTCTTCTGTTTTGCTTCTAAAGTGCTTCTCCAAAAATCATCTAAATCTTCATTAAATACCATCTTTTCACTTTAGACTATCAACTTCACTCCCTGTACAAAAACAAATCAAATTAGCCAATTTCATACCAATAAAACCATTAACACCATAGTTTTGCTCCTATTAAATGGTAACAATTTAAATCCTATCACCCTGCCAAAAATTATCCATTACATTTATGAGGGATCCCTGAACAATTGGAACATCCTTTCGCCCATGAAAGTGAACATTCACGGCATACAACTTCGAATCGAAACAATTCTCTAGTGTGGAAACAATATGAAGAAAACGAGAGAGCTTTTATGGAGCAACATTGTGCACAATTTGAGGAATTCCATAAAGTTAGGCATAACTAACTCCATTCGAGGCTGAACCGAAACATAGTAAATAGGAGCATGGCTGACGAAGAAAGAATGATGATAGAAAGGAAGCTTCAGCCTCTCACGCTGACAATAATTATGAAAATGAATGTTCTAGAGTTAGATTGAAATGTGATCCGAAGTGCCTCAACATAATGATTTCCTCTGATCAGCAATAGAGTGGCTGACAATATTCATAGTTTGTTGGGTTCTGATAATGAAGGAAACGTTCCATCACCTTTCACGCCTGACATCATGCAATACCCAACACATGTAGGATTCAAATTACGTGACGGAATTCTATCCTATGAGGGGGACTCTGACTCTCAAGATTTTTTATCGTGGTTCAAATACATGATGCATTTTAAGAATGCCTCGATAGAGGTGATGTGTAAAGTTTTCCCTATTTATCTAAGTGGAAAAGCACGAGTGTAGATCAATGCTTTACCATGTAAAAGCGTCTCATCTTTCAGGTAACTGGTGCAATTTTTCCATACTCGCCTCTTTCAAAGGAAGAAATTTCACAAAACGGCCATAGATATGGTGAATCTCAAATAAGGAAAAGAAGAATCCCTAAAATCGTATGTAGAAAGATTCCGACAAAAGCCTTTAAGTGGCTGATTGAATAGATCAGTTGGTAATTTCGGCTTTCATGAATAGTTAAAATCCCGAACCATTCTACAAGAAATTAGCACTGGACACCCCAACTGATACTCAAACATTATGAAAATAGTGGAGAATTATACTAAAGGAGAAGAAACCAAAAGAAAGAAGTGAGAAAATTAGAAAAGTGAGAAGAAGCATCAACAAGATGCCAAAGGGAAAAATACCCAAAAGAGTGCTTTTGATAGATTGAACTACAGTCGGGGTTGTTTGGAGCTTCGAATTCAAAAAAAAAGTCTCACGCCACTAACCAAGAGTCGCTCTGAATTCCAATCTATACACAGAGATCTCCTCAGACCCTCGATCCCGTTAACTACAGCATTTCACAAAAGAACACGACACTTGTCGTGTGCTTTCCATAATGATCATGGACATGATGTTGAGGACTGCAAAAACCTCAACAAAGAAATAGAAGATTGCATCCGTAATGGGATGCATGGTCAATATGTCTAAAGATGGCACTCTCGCTTTGATGGAGCCCAACCTCGGTTAGAAGGCTGGGGAGGTGGCTACCTCGCAGGAGGGCAGGGTGGAAGGCAAAGTAGACAAGATCCACCCTCACATCAGAAGGACTACCGACTGAGATGGGACCTCTCTATGAATCAACCATACCGGCAGTACTAGAACAATACTCCACAACAGATGACATTTTGACCTCAGCCTCATGATAAGTGCAATGTTATTGGTGTCATCCATGCCATATTTGGTGATTATTCAAGAGGTAAATCACAGTCTGTGATTAAAGCCAATGCTAGGGGAATTCCTCCTCAAGAGCCAGTCCACAAACGCTTCAAACCCTCCGAGGTCATCTCTTTTCAGAAGACGATGCAGTTCCTACCATCAGTCCGCACAATGACGCCTTGGTGATCAAAGCTATTGTTGCTAAATAAGGAAGTTCACAAGGTTTATATTGATGATGGCAATGTAGTTGACATCCTGTATATTGATTGTTTTCCCAAGTTGGGGATTGACTTCGCAACATTAAAACCATCCAGTATGCCTTTGGTGACATTTGCTCAAGAAGTTGTTCATCTAGTGGGTGTAATTACACTTGCGGTCACAGTGGGATACCCTAGGGACAAAACCATAATGATAGACTTTTATGTAGTGGATGCCCCATCTCCTTTCAATGCGATCATTGGGCGATCATGGATAAACAAAGCCAAGGCCATTTGGTCACTTTATCATTTGGTCATGAAATTATCTATGGAGCATGGAGTGACATCGGTCTGAGGAGATCAATATGCGGCAAGAAAATGCATGCATATCGTTATCAAGGGCAAAAATACTTTGATGAAAGGTATACATGCTACCAAACTCTGGAGATGTTACAACTTGACCCCAAGGTGATAGCTCAGGTTAAAATAGACAAAAGAAAATGTGCAATAGTTCTCTCTGAAAGTCTAGAGGTCACACATTGGGACCTCAGAGAAATTAGAAATCCTAACGTCACACCTCTGGACACTTTTGGAAATTCTAAGGTCGCACATCAGAAACTCCGAGGTGTAAGAAATCAAATACGACACGTAGTGAAAATTTAAAATTTTTGATTTCCTCCAAAGATCCTTACGAAGTGATTTCAAACTGGTTGTCAAGAGTTTTACCTTTATCGGTAGTGGTTGAACTTTCTTTTGAAGACTTTTGCTCGCTGAATTACATCAACACTTAGCAGAACCTTGCCTCTATGGTATCCACACGATCATTTCCAAGTTCCAAGTTAATTGTCACACAATTAACCCAAGAAAAGAAGCAGCAAAACCTAATGGTGCTAGCCAATAGTTTCTGCCTTTGGTTTTTTCAGATTTGAAGCTTCTCAAGCTTCGGTTTTTCTTGCTTCTTTGACAAGAAAGTTGCTGCTATTTTTTTTTCTAACGAATAGCTGAAGTGCTGCTTATTGTATTCTTGAAACGGCTGCTATTTCTTCACAAGAAAAGGCCAAAAGAATTTTTCTAGAACAGAAAGCAAGGATCGGTTTTGGTTTTTCTTTTGTTGTAGAATTTTTCTTCACAAGAAAAAGTAATTTCATGTCTGTTTGATGTAGCAAGAATAACGTGATGTTTCTACTCATGTTTAGGGTTGGCTGTAGCTAAAATTATATGTCCAACTATATAGAAATAAATTAGGGTAAAACTTATTCTAAAGAGTTTTACTTGAATTCCAAGTTCTAATCTATTTTGGAACTTTCTAAATTTTATTGGCTGCCAAAACAAGAATCCCATTCTTATTTTGCTTTTTAATTTTTGGCTCTGTTCATGAATTAATAAATCTAAAATTGTTTCAGATTTATTAACACAAAACCAAAACTATTTAGAATCCAAAACCAAATACCGATTTAAATCAGAAACCTTATAGAGTCCTATTTGCAATAGGATTCTTAAATTAACTAAAATTCATCACATGAATTTTACACTTCTTTTGGATACGATCTAAGTGTGTGACCCAATAGGCTCTTATAACGTTGTCAATGGCATAAAATCTATTTTATACCATAAGCATTGAGCGGTGTCTAGCAACACATCAATGCTACCAAAGTTATAAGAATGTTAGTAATTCGACATTACTCTTCTTGTGATCGATGTTACCATGTAATTCAATCCCTTTGCCCTAGATATCTTGATTGAACATGAGTCATGGAGCGTGTCACACTCGCATTGTTCAATCTTTGCATTTCTTGATTCCCAAGTAGACACATCTAAGCAAATGAGTTTGATATCACATATCAACTCATTTGAGCATGGTCATGCATTTTATGATCTCACTTAATCAAGGAGCCCAAAGATATCAATCCTATTATATAGGAGGGGCAAATCCTATCTTGATCACTCAATATCTCACTGCGTGATTCATTACATATCCAATTGCCACTTTTATAGTTCACCCTGTTGTGGGTAACGTTTAGTAGCATAAAACATGCAATTTCTTATGTTGGAATTTCTGGTGACCTCGAGTCTAAAGATCACTTACACCATCATCATTATGAGAAATGCTTATGATACTTCATATAATAACCTACGTAGCATTTTTTATGGCGGGTCAATCTAGTACATAGTTTTCTAACATGTACCTATGTAGATTTCATCAGTCACTACACATACTAGTCTTAATGCATTATCATTGTCCCACTTAATGATAATACTTGACTAGGGATAATTTTAGAATAATTAAATTCTTGGGACATTATTATGTTTATTCATAGAACGCATGTATGGAAATAAATTTAATAATCATTGTCATTAATTATAAACATTATGATACAATATATGCTTGAACTATCATCATATGATTGGTCCTTAGGGCATAATCCAACAAACTTTCACTTGAACTAAGACCAATCAGTCATTTCTCTAATGCCTAATGATCTAGTGTGACGTTTATGTCTCTGCTGCATCAGAGACTTCATTAATAGGTCAGCAATGTTATCATCTGTTGGTACTTTGCATATCTTCACATCTCCTCTCTCAATGATCTCTTGGATCAAATAGAAGCACCGAAGTATATGTTTGGATTGTTGGTAAGATTTGGGTTTCCTTAGTTTGTGCAATTGCTCTATTGTTGTCATAATAGAGCTTAATTGGATTGGCAATGCTAGGTATAACCCAAGTTCAGTTATGAACTTTTGATCCAAACTGCCTCTTCTGCTGCGTCGAAAGTAGCAATATACTCAGCCTCTATTGTAGAGTAGGCTATTGTCGCCTGCTTTGAACTTTTCTAGCTCACAGCACCACTATTTAGGAAAAACACATAACCTGATTACGATTAATATTCATCCTTGTCGGTTTGGAAGCTTGCGTCAGTGTAACCAGTTACATTAAGCTCTTTCTCACTTTCATATATCAAGAATGTATTTTTAGTCCTTCTTAAGTACTTAAGGATATTTTTGACAGCGATCCAGTGATGTTCACCGGGATCTAATTGATATCTGTTTATTATGCTCAAGACATACAAGACATCGGGACGAATACATAGCATGACATACATGATAGATCCAATAGTCGATGCATATGGAACTTTACTCATGCGTTGTCTCTTTTCTTGTGTTGAAGGACATTGTTACTTTGAGAGAGTAATACCATGCCTCAAAGGCAAGAGCCCTTTCTTAGATTCTTGCATGCTAAAACGTTTTAGCATTTTATCTCTGTATGTACTTTGACTTAAGCCAATCAATCTCTATAGATCTTGATACCTAATATATAGGTTTCCACACCTAAGTATTTTATTGAAAAACAACTTCCTAACCAGGTCTTTACAGATTGTAAAGAAGGGATGTCATTCCCAAGAAGAAGTATATTATCCACAAACAATACTAGGAAAACAACAGTGCTCCCACTAACCTTCTTGTAGACACAAGGTTCGTCTTCATTCTTGATGAAACTAAACCTTTGATTGCATCATCGAATTGAATATTCAACTTCAAGAAGCTTGTTTCAACCCATAAATGGATCGTTGTAGCTTACACACCTTTCCAGCATTCTCTAGATCGGCAAAATCCTCAGGTTGTGTCATGTACACATGTTCGAGAAGATTTCCATTAAGGAAATCAATTTTGACATCCATTTGCCACATTTCATAATCATGGAATGCAGCTATTGTAAGTAAGATCCTAATGGATTTAAGCATAGTAACTGGTGAAAAGGTTTAGTCATAGACTATACCATGAACTTGCTTGAAACTTTTATCGACCAATTGCCCCTTAAAAGTGTGTACTTCGCCATTCATGTCAGTCTTCTTCTTGAAGACCCATTTACACCATATGGGTTTTACCCCTTTAGGTGGATCAACTGAAGTCCATGCTTGGTTGGTATACATGGATTCCATTTCAGATCTCATGGCTTTAAGCCATTTCTCAGAGTCTAGCACCGATATAGCTTTTTGATAGGTCGTAAGTTCATCTTGATCGATTATCTAGACATCACCACTTTGAGTCACCAAAAATCCATATCTTTACGGCTCATGATGAATCCTAATAGACCTATGTGGGGCTTGTGTCTTTTGAGCAAATACTTGTTCCACAATAGCTTGTGGTGTTTGCTCAATTTCCATCTTACCATGTTCATCACTATTTTGTGGTTCTCAAACTTCGTAAAGTTCTATTTGTCTCCCATTGGATTTTCTAGAAATAAACTCCTTTTCTAGAAAGACACCATTATGAGTAACAAACACTTTGTTCTCATTGGGATTAAAAAAATAATATCCTTTTGTTTCTTTAGGATATCCCGCAAAATTGTACTTATCAAATTTGGGTCCAAATTTGTTGGAGACTTGATGTTTAACGCAAGTCTCACATCCCTAAACTTTCATAAAATAAACACTAGGACGCTTCCCAATCCATACTCATATGGTGTTTTTTGAACTAATTTAGATAGAACTCAGTTTAGTGTGAAGATGGTTGTAAGTAAAGCATGTCCCCAGAAGGAAGTTAGAAGATCTGCATGACTCATCATGGATCGAACCATGTCTAACAAAGTTCAATTTCTCCTTTCAGATACACCATTCCATTGTGGTGTTCCAGGAGGAGTGAGTTGTGAGACTATCTCACACCTCTTTAGATGGTCAGCGAACTCTTGGCTTAAGTATTCACTTCCTCAATCAGATCGAAGTACTTTAATACTCTTGCCAAGTTGGTTTTATACTTCATTCTTGAACTCTTTGAACTTTTCAAATGATTCAAACTTGTGTCTCATAAGGTACACATAGCCATATCTGCTGAAGTCATCAGTAAATGTGATGAAGTATTGAAAACCACCTCTAGCTTGTGTGTTTATTGGTCCACATACATCCGTATGTATTAGTTCCAATAAATTACCCACCTTTTCATTATGTTTTGTGAAAGGGGCTTTAGTCATCTTACCTAATAAACATGATTCACATGTCTCATACGATTCAAAATTGAATGAGTCCAAAAGTCCATCTTTATGGAGTTTAGAAATGCAATTCTTGTTAATATGGCCTAAACGACAATGCCAGAGATAATTTGGATTAAAATTATCTAATTTAATCCTTTTAGTATTTATGTTATAGATAGGCATGTCAAGATTTAGAACATAAAGGCCATTAGCCATTTGTGCACTTCCATAAAACATTTCATTTAAATAAAAGGAACAACAATTTTTTTTATTATAAATGAAAATCCAATCTTGTCTAAACAAGAAATGGAAATAATGTTCTTGGTAATAGAAGGCACATAATAAAAATTATTTAGTTCTAAAACTAGCCCAGAGGGCAAATTCAAGACATAAGTCCTTACCGCTAATGCAGCAACCCTTGCTCCATTTCCCACTCGTAGGTCAACTCTGCTTTTAGCTAAAATCTAGTTCGTGCAAATTTACAAAAATGTGTGAACCACATCTGGTATCTAATACCCATGATGAAGAAGTAGATAAATTAACTTCTATAACATTAATACTTGAAGTGGAAGTACCTTTTTCTTTCCTTTTCTTCTTTAGATCTTCCAGGTAAACTTTGCAGTTTCTCTTCCAATATTTGATCTCACCACAATGGAAGCAGTTCCCTTCCTTAGTTACCTTTCTTTTAGGTTCCTTAGGTAAGGGTTTCTCTAGGACATACAACTTTTTCTCTTGCTTGAGGACGATTCTCAAGTTCCTGTACGAATTGAGGAAGTTGTTCCCATTCAACTTGTCCTTCTCAAGGACAGATCGCAATGATAACATGTTGTTATTAGTGTTATTTGCCATGGTTATTTACAACAAAAATATGCAAAATAAGTATCATGAATGCAAACATTTAATATTGTCTTTTATTAAATTTTACTCCCACTGTTTTACTCAAATTAATAACCCTTAATATTAATTTGGAAAGATTAATCTAATTAACTTTCTAGTGGGCCAAGATCCATATTTAACCTAATTTTGAGTTAGCTTTGGCTAATCACCTAATACTCGGCTATTTAGGTAGACAAAACTTGTCAATTGTATCTTATACAACTCTTGTATAGTTGGGTGAACAACTATTTGTTCTAGCTTATCCAATAAGCCAAGGCCCAACTCTATGCCTCTAGGTCTCAATCCTATTGAGTCCACCTAGTTAAATCAAACCCAATGATTCGCAGTTGGATATTACTATTATCCTGTCACGTCTCACTAAGATTAACCATGACACCTTACTTTGGCAAACCTACACATGAACAATCAAAGCCTTGATGAGTGCCAAGCATTGGAAGGCATCTTAGACTTCATATTCATTTGAGGGATTTGTTTTACTCACCATTTTTTTTGAATTGGTTATTATAATTATTAGTCTAATTATTCACATAATTTTCTAACTAATTATTACGATCATAATCACATTATGCATTTAACCAATAAAAATACATTGCATGCATCTCATACATGAACAATAAAATAAATGTGACATATTTATAGCCCAAACTAAGTTGATTCTCTCAAGCCAATGAGAGAACCAAAAGGTCAACCTAAGGGTATCAGCATCTTCTCCAAGTGCCTCTTGGTTCTTCTTGTATGGTCACCAACTCACTGCCTCCTTTATTCCTGGTCTAGTCCTATCTCTAATCTAACTATTATATCTTTTAGAGAAACCTTGAGTTACATTCGAGGGGAGTTAGATGAGAAAAGAATTTGTAACTAGAAAATAGAGCAAGGCATGACACGTAGGTCATATTTAAAACCAATACAAAATTTATCCAATCACATTGGGTTTAGGGTTATAACTATGCACCATGCTCAAATATCACAAAATCTACATGTCACATATAATTGTCATTCATATTTAACAATTAAATATATTAATCTAATTAATTTATGAAAATTATTATTAAATCAAATTTTAGGGTTTCAAATAATATATTACGCATGGAAGGTTCGGATTCAAAGTACATATTTCGGCCATCATGTGAGTATTAGAAAATTGTGAAAAATATATCACATATAATTTCGGTCACAACTTGATACATAACATATATCAATTTTGGCCACACAAAATTCTAAACACATGTACATTCGGCCTCAATTTGATATGTCAAATTTATGCATTCGGCTAACCTAAAATCGAACACATATAAATGGTCAAAACTAATTTTCAATCATGACATATCTTGACACGAATTCTAAACTTAAGAATAAAATTTGAAAAAAATACCAGAGTGTAGGTCCTAGTATCGTCCTTTAGGTTGAACTAGTTCTTTCTTTAGCAAGACACCAACTCCAAGATTGAAGAAGAACTTTGCTTTTGTCTACTTGACACCCGAAGGATTAATCCAAACTCAAAGTCACGATTGGACTATTTCCTTGGAACTAAGAAGCATGCTCAAACTGTTGAGGGAAAGAGACCCAACAAGATAGCTTAAATTGAACCTAAGAGACTATTCTCAAAGACTCAAAGCAAGTTCTAAAATTAGAATTCAAAGAAAAGCAAAAGACTCTCAAGTTTTTATTGAATAAAGTTGTGTTCTCTTTTGTGTGGCCGATGGCCTTATTTATAGATGCTAACAAGGTTTGGCCAAAGAGAAATCCATTCTCTAGAAGGATTAGAACTCCTTGCCTTTTAGGAAACTAACTACCTAAAGAAACAATTATTGAAAGATCTATTATTCTAAGAAAAGGAACTCCTTCTTACACTATAATTCAAATGCGGATTGGATTTGCTTGTGTTTGGCCGAATGGAGCTTTCCACTCTTGAATTGGATTTGGAAGCTTCTCTAATCATGATGGCTTTGGATTTGGAAGCTTCTCTAATCATGATGGCTTTGGATTTGGAAGCTTCTCTAATCACCTTGGCTGTCCTATCAATCATGAAGAAGTATTAGAAATACTTGGCTCATCATTGCAACATTAATCATAGTGATCATAGTGATATATTGAGAGCCGGTCTTCATTGCCTCACCCTTCATTGTTTCCTTAGCTTGAAATTTGGTTAAAAGAGTTGCTAAGGTAGCTTGCATTCTCTTAGTTCTTGATCTAGTCATAGGACCTCCAATGCCTTGCAAGAGATCAAATTGTGAACGCATTATAGATGAAGTTTTGGTAGCTTTATGTTCGGCAGCTTCAAGTTGTGGAGTTGTCTTGGCTTGTGTAGTTGTCTCGGCCCTTATGATTCCATCAGTCCTTCCTTTTTTGAAAGGACTTGCCCTCGAGTCCATAAACTCGTGACCGAACTCAAATGATGAAAGATCAGAGACATTAAATGTAGCACTAACTCCATATTCACCTGGAAGGTCGAGTTTGCATGCATTCTTGCCCACACGAGCAATAACTTGAAAATAACCATCTTCTCGAGGATGAAGCTTAGTCTGTTGTTGAGCTGGAAACCTTTATTTGTGCGTGTGTATCCACACCCAATCCCCAGGTTGAAAAATTACTTGCTTTCTTTCTCTATTGGCAACTTGAGCGTAACGTTCATTCTTCTTGAGGATTTGAAGGCGTACCTTCTCATGCAAATCTTGAACAAACGTAGCATTTGCTGCACCATCAAGATTTACTTGCTCATTGCTTGGCAATGGCACCAAATCAAGAGGGGTTAGTGGATTAAAACCATAAACAACCTCAAACGAGGAATAACCGGTGGTAAAATGGACCGTTATATTATAAGCAAATTTGGCAATTGGAATGCATGCCTCCCAATCTTTAAGATTCTTTTTAATTAATGCACGCAATAAGGTACCGAGAGTATGATTTATTACCTCTGTTTGGCTATCGGTTTGTGGATGTCCAGTGGTTGAAAATAGCAACTTTCTACCCAACTTTCCCCAAAGAGTTTTCCAAAAATAACTCATGAATTTGACATCTCGGTATGAAACAATGGTTCGTGGAACCCCATGGAGCTGAATGACTTCTTCAGGGAATAAGTTAGCTACATGTTTCGCATCATCCGATTTCCTACAAAGTATAAAATGAGCCATCTTAGAAAATCTATCGACGATTACAAAAATGGAATCCTTACCCCTTTGTGACCTCGGCTATCCTAAAATGAAATCCATAGAAATATCAATCTAGGGAATAGAAGGAATAGGTAAAGGAATATATAAACCCTGAGGGTTAGAAGTAGATTTAGCCCTACAACATTGAACACATGAACTACACAGCTTTTTTACATTTTTTTCATATTAGGAAATAGAAATGCTCAATTAAAATGTCATATGTCTTTAGAACATAAAAATTACCCATGAGACCCCCTGAGTGTGATTCTCTAACTAGTAGCTCTTGAAGTGAACAATTTGGCACACATAATGATACGAATTCGCTACCAAAGTATAAAATTCGAAACAAATATCAGAGTGTAGGTCCTAGTATCGTTCTCTAGGTTGAACTAGTTCTTTCTTTAGCAAGGCATCAACTCCAAGATTGACAAAAGACCTTGCTTTTGTTCACTTGACACCCGAAGGATCAATCCAAAACCCGGTTGTGAGTTGGACTGTTTCCTTTTAACCAAGAAGCACACTCAAATTGTTGAGGGAAAGAGACTCAATAAGATAGCTTAAACATGAACCTAAGAGGCTATCCTCAAAGACTCAAAGCAAGTTCTGAAATTAGAACTCAAATAAAAGCAAAAAGCTCTCAAGTTTGTATTGATAAAAATTTTGTCTTCTTTGTGTGGCCAATGGCCTTATTTATAGATTTGGCCAAGGAGAACTCCATTCTCTAGGAGGATTAGAACTCCTTGCCCCTTTAGAAAACTAACTACCTAAAGAAATAATTACTAAAAAGAACTACTATTCTAGGAAAAGGAAATACTTCCTAAACTATAATCCAAGTGTGGATTGGATTTGTGTTGGCCGAATGGAGCTCTCCACTTTTGAATTGGATTTGGAAGCTTCTCAAATCATCATGGCTATGGATTTAGAAGTTTCTCTAATCACCTTGGCTGTCCTATTGATCATGAAGAATTAGAAACACTTAGCTCATCATTTACAACACTAATCATAGTGACATATTAAGAGCCAGTTTTCATTGCCTCATTCTTCATTGTTTCCTTAGCTTGCAATTCGGTTACGAGACTTACTAAGACAGCTTGCATTCTTGTAGTTCTTGATCTAGTCATAGGACCTCCAATGCCTTGCAATGAATCAAATGGTAAATGTCTCAAATGTGTAGTTGTCTCTGCTTGCTGTATGGTCTCGTCTGGTTGGATGGTCTCGAACTTGCTTCCAATATTTTCATCGGTATAATCTCTTGTCACGGAACGAGAATCCATTGTGCCTATAAAATTTGTTAAAGGCTCCCTGTTCAGTAGCTACATAAATACTAGAAAAATCAGGATTAGTAGAATAAAGATCTTTAATATACTCAAATTCCAAAATTTTAGTATCTAAAGAGCTTAAGAGAACAGACCTTCTTGAGAGCGCATCTGCGACAACATTCTCCTTACCTTTTTTATACTTGATAACATAGGGAAATGTTTTGAGAAAAGAACTCCACTTGACATGTTTCTTATTCAACTTACCTTGCCCATGCAAGTACTTTAGAGACTCATGATCACTAAGAATGACAAATTCCTTGGATAGCAAGTAATGCTGCCATGTCTCTAAGCCACGAATGACTGCATAAAGCTCTTTGTCATAAGTTGGGTAATTAAGAGCAGCCCCATTCAATTTTTCAGAGAAATAAGCTAAGGGTTGGTCCTCTTGTTTCAAGACTGCATCAATACTTGTACTTGAAGCATCACATTCAAGCTCAAAAGTTTTGTTAAAATTAGGTAAAGCTAAAACAGGTGCAGTCGTAAGATCTTTCTTCAATTGATTAAATGCTTGCTTTTGACAGTCACCCCACACGAATTGAACATTTTTCTTAACAAGATCATTAAAGGGGGCAACTTTTGAAGAAAAATCTTTAACAAACCTCCTATAGAATGAAGTAAGACCATGGAAAGATTTTACCTCATGCACGGTTGTTGGTCTCGGCCAAGAGGTTATGGCCTCGACTTTTGCTTGATCAACCTGTACACCTTTGGAACTAACAAAAAATCCAAGAAATACTACACTTTCCACACAAAAGGTACACTTCCTGATATTAGCAAACAACCGATTTTCACACAAGACACTTAGAACAAATTTAATATGCTTAACATGTTTTTCCAAGTTCTTGCTATAAATGAGAATGTCATCAAAATACACAACAACAAAATTTCCTATAAACTGCCTAAGTACATGATTCATGAGCCGCATAATGTGCTAGGTGCATTAGTTAATCCAAAAGGCATGACTAACCATTCATACAAGCCAAACTTAGTTTTAAAAGTAGTTTTTCAATCATCTCCATCTTTAATGCATATTTGATGATATCCACTCTTAAGGTTAATTTTAGTATAAATTGTAGAACCATGCAACTCCTCAAACATGTCATCAAGGTAATGTATTGGATGTCTATACTTAATTGTAATCTTATTAACAGCTCTACAATCAGTATACATTCTCCACGTACCTTCCTTCTTTGGAACAAGGATGACTGGAACTGTGCATAGACTAAGACTTTCTCGTACATGACCTTTATTTAGCAAATCCTCAACTTACCGTTGGAGCTCTTTTGTCTCTTCAGGATTGGCTCGGTAGGCTGGCCAGTTGGGAATTATTAAGCCAGGAATGAAGTCAATTTGATGCTTAATTCCCCTTAAAGGTGGTCCTATGACTAAAAAAAAAAAACTGAACATATGCTCCAAGTTTCTACTCCAATTCTGCAAAGTTTTGTGTTGTATCTTTTCTTGTGAACATTGATTGATTAAACAGATTTTGAATTCATGAATTTTCAATCAAATTATACTGCAAAATTGTGAAGTCAACTGCTGAAAATTTTGAAAGAAAAACCATCCAGAATTCTACCCAGTTTTTGTTCTTTCCCTTCATCTGTTTCTTATGTTGCAATTGAATTCTGTGCTCGGTTTGTTGGAGTACACATTACCTAATTAAAATAGACCTTGGGTTATTGATTGTTGCTGCTGGAATCTGTTGAACATTGAAGAAACCATTACTGGAAAATCCTTGAAGTTTGTAGCTGAAATCTGTCTCCGAAAACCGAGTCCTACTAGGTTTTGTTTTCTTCCAATTCGGTTGTGGATCCTATTTGATTAAGGAAGAGTTCTTAATGTTGAATCTTGTTGCCAAAGGTGTGCTATAAATTGACAAACCAACTGCTGAAAATTTGGAAACCCTCACCTATCATATGATCACATGTTCCAGATTCTGCCCGTTTTGAGTTAGATCTGTTTTAGTGAATATTTCTTGACCAAAAAGGCTTCGATTTTTGTTATCTTGTACTGTCAAGATTGTGTTAAGGTTGTGGTTTTAGCTGCTAGAATTATTAGAAATTTTTTGAAGAAGATTCTCTTTGAAACCAGTAGCTGAAAGAATTAAAAAAAAAAACCAAGATTTCATACTCCAGTTTCTGCCCAGTTTTAGTTTATTCTATTCATGCAATTTTTCCTTGATTAAAAGGCTTTGGTTTGTTGATTTTTACTTCCAAGATTGTGTTCTAAGTTGTGAATTAGCTGTTGGAATTTTTTTGGAAACCCGTTGCTGAAGAATTGTTGCCAAAAACAGAAGACACATCCTAATTGGAATTGGTTTTGTCAAGAACTTGAGTTGCTGTCTGAATTTGGTTTGGTATATTGAGCAAGATACAATCATATTCACCAAGTTTTATTTCATCACAAGCACATAAAGAACCACCTTGCAAACATCTTTTCGGCCAGAAACCTGTTTTCTCTTCTTTGAAAACTTCAGCTGAAAATTATCTCTTGTTCAAGTTCTTTGTTTCTTCTTTGTTGCCCTCATATTTGTTTCTTGTTTTCAGAATTTGCTCTCATTTCTTTTCTTTCTTGACCTCGGCCCTGCATCATCAGCTCCATCTCGAAGATCTGGATCTTCGTCCACACTGCACATGCTCAGCTCCTCTAAGGTCATCGACGAGTCACGGGAGGCTATGTGCTCCAACAAGGCGAATGAGCCATCAAATGCCTTAACAGCATCCATATATACCTGGGTTGCCCTGACCTCAACCTCAGGGTCATACCCAGGCAATTCTTCCAACCTTAGAGAATGATGTCTTTTCTGAATATCTACCGCTACCTCATGACCCCCAACTTGTCCTATAGCTCTGCAGAATTTCACGACGAAATCGCCATAATCTTGGGTGTGAAACACCTTTTTCACATGCAACTTAAAGAATTCTCCTTGGGCTACGCTCAAGGTCTTCCGTAACTCAATTTTTTTCTCTCACAACTACTGTTGTAGAGATGACACTTCCTTCTCCTTTTCTTCTCGCTCCTTCACCATATCCGCAACCTCCTTTTCTAACCTTCTTCTTGCCTCAACAGCAACCTTCTCTGATTCTTTCAACTCTTCATTGATGGTTTTATAGGTTGCAACCACACCAACCTGATCATTCATCCTCAAAAAATATTCACTCTAAGTCGCAAGTGCCTGCACCACAACCCATCCTTAAAAAAAAAACACAAAATAATAAAAATAAGACAAAATTGCAAAACAACTCATATCTTAGTGGTCCATCCACAAGGAAACATTACCCGAGGAATAGTATGACAAAAATTGTCATTTAACTCAGTCAATGGCATTTCTGTCAACTTCCTCTAATGGTTTTCTAATCGCTCAAACTTCAACATTTCCTCTGCCCCTGGTTTGGCAAATAATACTGCAATTTCTACAGCAGTATCTTCCTCAAAACCAATCGCCTTCCTCATAGTTGGCACTTTCACTCTTTTCTTTTTGGCCAGAGCAACAAACTCCACATCTTCTTTCGCTTTTCTCTTTGAAGAATCCCCTGTCTCCACCTCCTTGGTCAATGGCACTTCTTTGGGAGCCTGCTCTGTCTCGGGTTGAGCCTCAGTTGTGAGTTCAACTTTGATCGAGCTGCCGAATTTCACTGCATAATTCCATAATGCATAACATCAATATTTATACAAACACAACAATTATAAAAACTCACACAAAATTCCTACCCTCGTCATCTTGGGCAGATTAGATTGTACTTAACCAGATCTTCCTCCGTAAAATTGTCAATCCTTTCTTCTTGAAGCTCAACATAGGCTCTCCTTCATAGGTTCTAGTTCTTCCGATTAGGGTACAGGTATGTTCTTTCCCCAAAGAACCAACCTGTTTTTAGACCCCACACATCGGATTTTACAAAAAAGAATCTCTTTTTTCACTCATGATGAGTGGAAGGCCTACCCCCCTTACTTTTATACCTTGGAAAAAAGGTAAAATATCCAATTGAATTTGCCGATTTTTTCATACAAAAAAAGTACCTAAACAGGTCCACACAACTCTTCAACTTTCCCTCTCTACACAACAATTCCACCCCTATTATTAGCCTTACCGCCTTGGGCGCTAATTGAGCCAAAAATATGTCATAGTATCTCAACACATCCACTAGAAGCTGGCAAACTAGAAACCTAAGGCCTACCGTCAGGTGTTCCTCGTATACTATGGTATATCCAGGTAGCGGATTACACGCCCTACCCTCACTCCCTGGAGCCCTAGCATCATATTCTTTGGGAATATGGTACTTCCTCTTTAACTCCCTCACATCGGCTTCACAAAAAACTGACTGTAAACCCTCTGCTGCGGGAGTAAATTTTGCTGGATACCCCACCGTCGGTGGGACCACAAACTCCTCCAATTCCTCCCCTGAGGAATTCAAATTCGCTGACACATTTTCTTCTCCCTCCAAACAAGAAAAAACTACTGCTCTCTTTCCTCTCGTCCTACATCTACTGGTTCTTATTATTCCTCGGCTTGATGACTCGGAGACATCCTCGCCGCCTCCTAGTGACATTGTCCTTCCCCCTTCCCCCCCCTCTCAATGGGAAGAACCCAACGACATTGAAGTGGAAGAAACTATATTTACCTTTTAGAGATGAGAAACTACTACTATTTGCTGGCGTTGGTTAAAGGTGTCTTCTTGCCTCTCCAAAATAAATATAGGCTGCTGATAATGACGGATGAATACCCTAGAATAGAAAAGTTGCTTTTATATCTTAAGAGTTCTAGCTTCCATGTGAACCCACACAATCTTTCTAGACCCCACGATCTCTCACGTCGCGCTCTTAAACAGCGGGATCATAACTCCTGTCTATACACGATGCGCTTCAGTTTCCTATATTTTCTCCTACTTTTTTTTTATTAAACCTTTGTCTAACATTATCTGACAAAGGTCTGGGGGGCTTATGATGTATATAGGTTCACCACACCAACAGATTTGGACCTGTGCATCCAATGCAAATCGGGACTCTAGCACTCAACATAGTTAGGTACCTGTGAGCTTTGGACTCAGGCCCAATGCGATTCGACTGCAGATGACATGCTTTGGGACTTGTGAGTCCCAAATAGATCTAGACAATTACAAACCCGGATCTTCAGGAGGCACTCTGTTCCAGACCTGTAAGCTAAAGGCCGAGACCTTTACATTATTTATAACTAAATGATTCTTACGTAACCGCAGAGTTACATTCCTATAATAAATTAATGGGTCTTAAAAGATCACGTGATAGTAGCAGAGCTATGTTTATCCATAAACACATAATCAAAGTCTCGAATCACGGGACGATAACAACGACGCTCCAAGAGGAGAAACATTCGCAATTAGCAATCTACAATCGTTACAGAATCCCATGATTAATGGTAAGAAGGGGATAAAAACCAGAGAAGACTAGCAAGTAAGGATAAGTGAAAACTGGCTAAGAAAAATACTATACTCCAACAGAAGTTCTGACTTTAGCATCGGAGAATTTTCCCCGAAGACCCCTCCAGGATTTGTTTTGCAGGAACCACCATTCTTGTTTACTTAGAAACTTTCGGGTCATGACAATAGGATCGGATCGCTGAAAGTATCGGATTACGGCTTCATCAGACTCAAACAGTTGAATGGTAAGTCTAAGATATGAACTTGATTTGTGATGTAGGTTGGTTTCTTCCTTCCATTAATCCACACAATTTCGGAAGTCCTGTCAGCTAATTTATTATAAAGGTACTGCACTGGCTTTATAGAAAAGAGATAACAAGAAGCAATCACAAATAACTTAAAAGGATATGTCGGAATTTATGCACAGAGATGTAAAAATCTGGCTTGCTCACTTTAGCAATCACAACTTCAAAAAGCTCCCTCCAGGAATCTTGTAGACCCAATGCCTCCTAAGAAACAAGTAAACCCAAACATTTAAGAACTTAAATGGACATCTATTAGAGAGAGAGACAGAGAGATAGGGAGGAAAATAAAGGGGGAAAAAACCAGAAGGCACTATACTTCATAGTACCTGGTGCGCCAGCAAATAAAGGAGATCAAAACTGTTAAAGAAAATTCTAGATTTTGAGTTAATCACTAATGGACATGAGTTCACCAGTAACAGATCTGGACCTGTGAGTTCAATACACAGTTCGGGACCTGTGCCTCCAACGTAGTTCGGGACCTGTGCATCCAATGCAGTTTGAGACCTATGCATCTAATGCAGTTCGAGACCTGAACATCCAATGAAGTTTGGGACCTGTGCATACAATGCAATTCGGGACTTGTATATCTAACACAGTTTGGGACCTGCGAGTCACAACTTCGGATCTTCAGGAAGGCGCCTAACTCCAGACTTGCAAGTCAAAGGCTGAGATATTTACAGTGGTGAATATCTCTCACTTTACTGTGGAATTCCACTTCCATAATAAACTCACGATAATAGTAGAATCTTGTTTATCTATAAGCACATAATTAAATCCTGCAATCACGGGAAGATAACAACGATGCTCCAAGAGAAGAAGCATCCGCGATTCATCAATCGGGAACCGTTATAGAATCCTATGATTAACGGTAAAAAGGAGATAAAAGCTGGAGGAGACCACCAGGTATGGAGAGGCAAAAACTGACTAAGAAAAATATTATACTCCAACAGAAGTTCTGACTTTAGCATCAGAGAGTCTTTCCCAGAGAACTCCTCCAGGATTTGTTTTGCAGGAATCACCATTCTTACTGGTGGAAAAAGCTTACGGGTTGTGACTGTGAGATCGGATTGTTGATAGTAGTGGATTACAGCTTCATCAATTGGCGCCATTTGTGGGGATCTTATTTTTTACTAAGAAGACGTATTCGTGCTGTTGGTTTCCGCTCTTTATCACCAACATGGTAGGAACCCGATCAGGAAGACGAAGAGCGGGTGAAGGAACTAGCCAAGGAGGAACACCACGAAGTCGCTCTGAGCCAAAGGCAGGTGACCCGCTACGTCTGGACGACATTCTTAAAAGATCGGAGCATCACTCCGAACATACCAATGGAACCTCTAGGCAAAAGTCTCAGAACCCAAAAGAGTTTTTTGCACATCAGTAAATAGAAGAAGATGAATGGGCTTTTGTTGAACTACACTGTGCTCAATTCCAAGAATTTTGCAGAAACAGACATCCCTCGTATCAACGAGAGAATAAATTCAATCAAAACAATCGTGAAGAGGCCCGTCATAAAAGGGAAAATGGAAGAAATGATGATAATATTTCTCGTGCAGGCAATAATTATGAAAATGGACATCCTAGGGTCAAGCCTAACCCTAAACGTCCACGACACGATGACTTTCCGCCGATCAACAATCGGGTGGCTGATGATATCTACGGCTTACTGGGATCTAACGACAAAGGAGATGTCCTTTCCCCGTTTACATCTCACATCATGCACTATCAACCTCCGGCAGGCTTCAAGATGCCGGATGGCATTCCATCCTATGAGGGGGATACGGACCCCCTGGATTTCTTGTCGCGCTTCAAATACGCGAAGGTCAGTCCCAGTTTGTAATCAAGGCTAGTGCAAGGAGGATTCCGCCCCAGAAGCCAGCCAATAAACGGTTCAAACCCTCCGAAGTCATCACGTTTTCAGAAGAGGATGTAGTTCCCACTGTAAGTCCACACAATGATGCATTGGTTATTAAAGCAATTGTTGCTAATAAGGAAATGTATAGAGTGTATGTCGATGATGGGAGTGTAGTCGACGTTCTATACATAGACTGCTTCCGCAAGCTAGGGATTGATTTTGTAACTTTAAAATCCTCCAGTATGCCGCTAGTAACTTTCGCTCATGAGGTATAATCACGCTTGCAGTCACGGTTGGGGAGTACCCTAAAGATAAAACCATCATGATAGACTTCTACGTAGTAGATGCCCATGCTCCGTCTTCATTTAATGCCATAATTGGCAGATCCTAGATGAATAAGGCTAAGGCAACTTGGTCCCCATGTCACATTGTCATGAAAATCCCAACTGAGCTCGGGATTGCGTCCATCCGTGGAGGCCAATATGCCGCACGTGAATGCATGCGTATTGCTCTCAAAGGCAAACATGCAGATGCCAAAGGTGTACACGTTATACAAGCTGCAGACTTGCCATCCACCAACCCCAAGGTAACACCTCGGGAAAGTAGGAGCAAAGATACCAAGATGCCAACTACAAAGCCAACACCTCACAGTTCTAACAATGCAGAACAGATGCCGGCTGAACTTGATGAAATCACCGATACGGTTGAAGAGGTCAACTTTGATTCCCAACATCTAGAAAGAACAATCAAGGTAGGAGCCACTTTGCCCTCAAAGATCAAGGAACAAATTATTCACCTCCTCCGCACATATAAAGAAGTTTTCGCTTGTGGACCAGAAGACATGCCAGAAATCTCACCATCATTGATGACGCATAAACTCAACATTGATCCAAGGATCAAGCTTGTGCAACAGAAGAAGAGATCTTTTGCACCAGACAGAAATGGAGTTGTCAATGAGGAGGTAAAGAAGCTACTTCAATCTGACATCATTAAAGAGGTATTCTATCCTACTTGGTTATCCAATCCTGTCTTAGTCAAGAAACCAGATGATAGCTGGAGAATGTATATTGATTATACTGATTTGAACAAGTACTGTCCAAAGGATTGTTATCCTCTACCTATGATTGATCAGAAAGTTGAGGTCATTTCAAGATATGAAGTACTGATGTTTCTTGACGCATATAAGGGTTATCACCAGATTTTAATGGATGAAGAAAATGCTGAGAAAACAGCGTTCATCACAGAAATAGGAATTTTTTGCTACACAAAAATGCCTTTTGGTCTGAAGAATGCAGAGGCTACCTACCAACGTTTGGTCAACTAGGTATTTTTTAACCAAATTGGAAGAAATTTGGAAGTGTATGTAGATGACATGGTAATCAAATCAAATAAGAGTAAGAGTGCACCCAGAGATCTGGAGAAAACCTTGCAAACAATGATCAAAGTGGGAATGCGTCTGAACCCCAAAAAATGTACTTTTAGGGTAGGATCAGGAAAATTCCTTGGTTTTATGGTCTCCAAACACGGGATAGAAGCCAACCCGGATAAGATCCGAGCTATTACAGAGATGGCACCACCCAAAACTCTGAAGCAAGTCCAGAAATTGACAAGATCACTCACCACTCTAAATAGATTTCTATCCCGTTCTGCCTATTGAAATCTCTCTTTCTTCCAAACTTTAAGGGAGGCCAAGAATTTTAAATTGACAGAAGACTATCAAAAAGCGTTTGAAGAACTCAAGAAGCATTTAGCTGAACTCCCTGCCCTTACAGTACTAGTATCAGAAGAGACCCTGCACCTGTATTTTGCATCTTATGACAAAGTAGTTAATGCGGTACTTGTGCGTGATGATAACGGCATCCAAAGGCTTATCTATTATGTTAGTCGTGCACTTTAGGGTGCAGAAACGAGATATCTGCTCATGGAAAAGATAGTGCTCGCACTGGTTCATGCTGCTAGGAGGTTGCGACTTTATTTCTGAGCTCATCCCATATGCGTGTTCATAGATCAGCCTATCAAGCAAATATTGTCAAAGCCGGAGGCTTCAGGACGACTTGCAAAGTGGGCTATTGAGTTAGGAGAGCATGATATTCAGTACCAGCCTCGAATTGCCATAAAAGCACAGGCTCTGGCGAATTTCATTGCTGAAATGCCCACCTCTATGCCTGATACTACTATCCTCACACACTTATAAAAGGTAGGGAAAGTGGGGAAGTTAGCCCAAATATGTGGATATTACACGTTGACAGAGCATCAAATGAAGATAAGAGCGGAGCTGGGCTACTGCTAAGAAGTCCTAAGAGAATAGAGGTCACATATGCCCTCCACTTTGGCTTTAAGGCAACCAACAACGAAGATGAATATGAAGCTCTCATCAGAGGTCTGAATTTGGCACAGAGAATGAAAGCAAAAGAAGTATGTGCTTACAGTGACTCCCAAACCAGGTGCAAGGGACTTACGAAGCTAAGGAACCCCAAATGAAAAAATACCTAGATAAGGTTCGAGCTCTCAGCCTGTCCTTTATGGCTTTTCAGATCGTGCAGATCCTGAGATTTAAAAATAAGAGGGCTGATGCCCTCAGCAAGTTGGCATCTTCCGCTTTCTCCCACCTCAACAAAAAAGTATTAGTGGAAGTGCTTCCCTGTAGGAGCACAGATGCGAAACCTATGATGGTTATTGAAAAAGCAGAAGAAAATTGGATGACGCCTATTTGGAAATATCTGGAAACTGGGGAACTGCCCACTGACAAAAATGAGGCTAGAAAACTCAGGCTAAAGGCCCCTCGCTATGTGATACAGGATGAGATCCTATACAAGCGGTCATATTTGTAGGCTTTGCTCAGATGTGTCGGGACACAGCAAGCAAACTACATACTTTAGGAAGTGCATCTCAAGTCTTGCGGAAGCCACATAGGTCCCAGAATGTTAGCCAAAAAAATTATTCGGTGGGGATACTACTGGCCAACACTATTCAGGGACGCTTGCGATTTTGTACATAAATGCCTCAACTGCCAACTCCATGCCCCTTTAGTCAGACAACCTCAGATGGAGATAGTTAGTATTCAAAGCTCATGGCCTTTTACTCAATGGGGAATTGACATACTGGGACCTTTCCTTGAAGCTCCAGGTCGGCTGAAGTTCCTGTTAGTCGCCATCGATTATTTCACTAAATGGGTAGAAGCTGAACTGTTAGCTATCATCTCTGGAAAGAACATTTTGAAATTTGTATGGAGCAATATTGTCTGCAGATTTGGGATCCCTCAGGTGATCATCTCAGACAATGGTAAACAGTTTGCAGATAATCCCTTCCGATCGTAGTGTGAAGAACTCCACGTCAAACAGAAGTTCACATCAGTTGCACATCCTCAGGCCAATGGACAAGTGGAGGTCACCAACCAGACTCTCTTATAAGGATTGAAAACTCGCTTGGATAAAGCAAAATGAGATTGGGTAGAAAATCTCCCAAATGTTCTGTGGGCCTATCGCACAACTCCGCGAACAGCAACTGATGAAACTCCTTACAACCTCACATACGGTTTAGAAGCTGTGATTTCAATAGAGATCGGGGTTCCTAGCCCCCGACTTATTGCCTTTAATAGCATAGTTAACGAGGAGGATATTTGCCTTAACCTGGATCTGCTGGAGGAACGCAAGAGACTTAGCTTCCATCAAAGAGGCTAGATACAAGCAAGACATGGCGAAATATTACAATGAAAGAGTGAAAATCAATGAGTTCGCTCTAGGGGAGTTGGTCCTACATAAGAACGAGGTGAGCAGAGCTCAGAAATTGGGCAAGCTGAAAGCCGATTGGGAAGGACCATACAAAATCATTGATGCGTCCAAATCAGGAAGTTATCGGTTAGCCACTATGGAGGGAAACTTAATACCCCGAGTTTGGCATGTTAGCAACCTAAAACGTTTCTATGTTTAATCGCCTTCTTTTTATCATTGAATAAAACAAGTATTGTTGAATAAATCGAGTGAAGATTTTATTACCTTCGTAAACTCAGTTCAAGGTGGTGAAACTGCCTCGTTAATTATTAAATCGAGAAACTAACGCGTAACCTCGATTCAGCTAAAATCAGTTGCTTATTCCATAACATCCCTAAGGGGTGAAGAAATCACATGAACTCGTAGTGAAAAGAAAATTTATTGCTCTTCGCAATTCCCTAACACATACATGTAGATGGGGAACTGTGAGCCACTTACAGATGGGGAATTGTGAGCCCACTCGCAAGTGGGGAACTATACTTCTATAAACAGATGGGGAATTGTAAACCCACATCAATAGCCAAACAGATTTCAAATCCTTAAAACAACTCATACTTTCTCTTTTCCTTTTTTTTTCACTTCCTCATATTTTGTCCTTTCTTGCAGATACTTGTTGAGCGAAGCCTCCTTACTCCTATATAAAGGAGTATCTGATTGACCTCGTTTGGCCATTAGATCTAACTCCTCTAGCATTATGTCCACAGGATCTTTATCTGCAGAAGCTATTTTCACACCAGCACCCCACAGCTGTGCTTCCATCTCAGTCACCTTGGACTTTCAAATCTTACATTCAAGCTGCAATTCTCAGATTTGTAGTTTGTGGGGATTCAAAGCCTCCTGGAGACCTCGAACCTCCCAGCGCTCTTTCTCCACATCACTAGTCAAGGTACTGATCGCTTCGTCTTTTCTTTTTAATTCCGCAGTAAGTCCTTCCACTTCTGCTACAAGTATAGCAACTGTTTCAGTAGCTTCCTCAGTACCCAAAACACTTAAATTCCCTAATATCGTTTGTTTCTGGGTCAAGTCTTCACTCAAGTAGTGATTCCGATATTGTAAATACAACACCTGCTCATGATACTCTTTGTTTTCTCTATTTAGGTGAGAGATGGTATCTTGGAAATCTGTAGTGGCGCTCTCAAGCGCTCTAATATGTTCGTGTAAATGGCTAACATGAACTCTTGTTCGGAATAAGAATGTCTGGCACACAGACCACAAAACACATACATAGAGAAAAATAGCCAATTAGTAATCCCAGAAACAAAAACCATCCCTCAAGTTTACAGACCAGTAATGTGTCTAAAAATATCATGAAAAAATCCAAAGTAAAGTCAGCCTAGGAGCTAGCCTCATAGTGAACTTCACTTTCATGCACTGATGTCCTCGCTGTTGCAAGGTCACTTGGCCTTGCATCAGCTTCATCCCAAAGATCTGGGTCTTTGTTCACATTGCACATGCTAAGTTTCTCTACGGTCATTGGAGAGTCACGGGAGGCTATATGCTCCAATAAGGCGAATAAGCCATCAAACGCCTTAACAGCGTCCATATACACCTGAGTTGCCCTCACCTTAGCTTCATGATCATACCCAGGCAATTCTTCAAGCCTCAGAGAAGGATGTCTTTTCTGAATATCTACCGCCACCTCATGGCCACTGACCTATCCAGTAGCTTTACAGAATTTTACAACAAAATCTCCATAATCTTGCATGTGAAAGACCTTCTTCACAAGCAACTTAGAGAATTCTCCTTGGGCTACACTCAGGGTCTTCCGCAACTCAATCTTTTTCTCTTGCAACTGCTGTTGCAAAGCTGACACCTCATTTTTCTTTTCTTTCCGTTCCTTCACCATCTTTGCAACCTCCCTCTCCAACTTTCTTCTTGCCTCAACAACAACCCTCTCCGATTCTTTCAACTCCTCATTCTTAGTTTTATAGGTTGCAACTGCCCCAGCTTCATCATTCATCCTCAAAAAATATTCACTCCAGGTCGCAAATGCCTGCACCATAACCCACATATATATATATATATATATATATATATATATATATATATATATATATATATATATATATAAAGAAGGAAGACGAAATGTAGTTCTGCACCCAAAAAGAAATATTACCTGGGGAATAGTATGACAAAAATTGTCATTCAACTCAGCCAATGGCATTTTTGCCAACTTCCTCTGAAAATTTTCCAATCCTTCAAACCTCAGCATTTCCTCTGCCCCAGGTTTGGCAAATAATACTGCAATCTCTGCAGCAGTATCTTCCTCAGAACTGACTGCCTTCTTTGTAGCTGGCACTTTCACTGTTTTCTTCTTGGCTGGAGCAACAATCTCCACCACACCTTCCTCTGCTTTTCTCTTTAAAGGGTTCTCTGTTTCCACTTCCTTGGCCAAAGAAACTTGATATGAATCCAACAAGCATTGAAGAGACTTCGAACCCGAAGCATGATGACAAGGGCTAGAACAAAGAAAATGAAGAAAGCCTTGAATGGACTCATCCAAACGGCCCAAAAGGATGGGGAGAAGACCAAGATTGACAAGGCCATGTTTATTAATGTACTAAATGTAATTGGGTCTTGTTAATGGGTTTGACTTTACTACTATTTTCCTTAGAACTACTTAGGATCATTGGGTTTAGTTTTAATTATATGGTAAATTGAGTCATGTAGCCCAAAGAGTCATGTAGCCCATTTGGCCCTAAAAGAAACCCTAGCTTGTGCAACCCTAATTTGTAAACCCTAGCTTGTATCCATATAGTGGCCGTCGGCCATCTTGAAGGGCAGATTTTTGATGAATGAAAATTTGGTTCTTGACATTACAAGCTTGAGAGAATTGCTCTCTAGTTTCTGTAATTACTTGCAAATTACACAAATTCGGAATTTGTGTGTTTGTTGTTCTTGATTTCCTAGATTTGTTCCCTAGGAAATTCGGATTCCATCCATTCATTTGATTCCAAAGTTTCTAGGTACAGGTTATCTAGGGGTTGAGGACCTATTCCACCTTCAAGGAACATACCATCTCCAAGGAAAGATTTCAGTTGGGTTGATCCAAGGGGCACAACTTGTGTAGTGAGTTTTTGGAACAAGTTATCCAAGGGTTCACGCCAAAACTTCTTTCGAAACCTCCTCTGCTTCCGGACGGGCCCCAGTTGTGGGTTTCACTTTGATTGAGCTGTCAAATTTTACTGCATAATTCCATAATGCATGACATTAATATTTGAACAAACATAACTTTTATAAAACTCACACAAAATTTCTACCCTCATCATCTTAGAAAGATTGGGTAACCAAAGATCCGGTATTAGCCACCGCAGGGCTTAGATTGTATTTAACCAGATCTTTCTCTATAAAATTGCCAATCCTTTCTTCTCGGAGCTCAACATATACTCTTTCTCGGGGGTTCTGTTTCTTTCGATTGGGGTACAGGTTTGTTCTTTTCCCAAAGAACCAACCCGTTCTCAACCCACACACATTGGATTTTACAAAAAAGAATCTCTTCTTCCACTCGTGGTGAGTGGAAGGCCTACCCCCCTTACTTTTATACCTGGGAAAAAAGGTAAAATACCCAACCGAATTTGCTGATTTTTTCATACAAAAAAAGAACCTAAACATGTCCACACAACTCTTAAATTTTCCCTCTCTACACAATAATTCTGCCCCTATTATCAACCTTACGGCCTTGGAGGCTAATTGGGCCACAGATATATCATAGTATCTCAAAACATCTACCAGAAGTTGGCAAACGGGAAACCTAAGGCCTGCCTTCAGATGTTCCTCATATACGGCGGTATATCCGGATGGCGGATTATACGCCCTACTCTCACTTCCCGGAGCCCTAGCACCATATTCTTTGGGAATATGATACTTCCTCCTTAACTCTCTCACGTCGACTTCGCTAAAAACCGACTCTAACCCCTCTGTCGTAGGGGTAAATTTTGCAGGATACCCCAATACCGGTGGGACGGCAAATTCTTCTAATTCCTCTTCCGAGGAATTCAAACTTGTTGACACATTCTCCTCTCCCTCCGAACTAGTCACAACCAAGCCTTTTTTCCTCTCATACTACGTCTACTGACTTCTATTAATCCATGACTGGATGACTCAGAGACGTCATCATCTCTTCCTGCCACTGACATTGTTCTTCCCCCTCGGGAAGATCCTGATGACATTGAAGAGGAAGAAGCCATACTTACTTTTTAAAGGTGAGAAACTATTGCTATTCGTCGGCATCGTTTGACTGTATCTGCTTGCCTCTCCAAAACAAATACAGGCTGCTGATAATGCTGAGTGAATACCCTAGAACCGAAAAGGTGCTGTTATACCATCAAACTTCTAGCTTCCGTGTGAACCCACACAATCTTTCTAGACCTCATGATCTCTCACGTCGCACTCTTTAAAAGCGGGATCATAACTCCTGTCTTTACACGATGCACTTTTTCTCCCACTATTTCTTTTTATTAGACCTTTGTCTAACATTATCCAACAAAGGTCTGGGGCGCTTGTGATGGACATGAGTTCACCAGTAACAGATCTGGACCTGTGAGTTCAATACGCAGTTTGGGACCTATGCCTCCAATGCAGTTCGGGACCTGTGCATACAATGTAATTTGGGACCTGTACATCTAACACAGTTTGGGACCTGCGAGTCGCAACTTCGGATCTTCAGGAAGGCGCCTAACTCTAGACTTGCAAGTCAAAGGCCGAGATATTTACAGTGGTGAATATCTCTCACTTTACTGTGGAATTCCACTTCCATAATAAACTCACGATAATAGCAGAATTGTGTTTATTCATAAGCACGTAATTAAATCCTGTAATCACGGGAAGATAACAACGACGCTCCAAGATGAGAAACATATGCGATTCATCAATCGAGAACCGTTCTAGAATTCCATGATTAACGGTAAGAAGGAGATAAAAGCCGGAGGAGACAACCAAGTATGGAGAGGCAAAAACTGACTAAAAAAAATATTATACTCCGACAGAAGTTCTGACTTTAGCATCCTAAAGCCTTCCTCAGAGAACTCCTCCAGGATTTGTTTTGCAGGAATCACTATTCTTACTGGTGGAAAAAGCTTATGGGTTGTGACTGTGAGATCGGATCGTTGACAGTAACGGATTACGGCTTCATGGACATGAGTTCACCAGTAATAGATCTAGACCTGTGAGTTCAATATGCAGTTCGGGACCTGTGCCTCCAATGCAATTCGGGACCTGTACATCCAATGCAGTTCGGGACCTGTGCATACGATGAAGTTCGGGACCTGTGCATCTAATGCAGTTCAGGACCTGCGCATCCAATGCAGTTCGGGACCTGTGGAGACAATGCAATTCAGGACCTGTACATCTAACACAGTTTAGGACCTGCATCCGTAAAGGCCAATATGGAGAGATAAATGGATAGTAGTATTATATGCTATTATTTTATATAATATAATATTGCAAGGTTAGTTGTAATATTTGTATCTCGCCTGTTGGTAATGAGTTTATGTAATATTTGATATCACTTGTGAATAGCTTGTGTGCTTATTGAATTGTGATTTTTCATGTGCAAAAAGGACCCAATGTATGTTTTGGCTAGTACTTTATGCAATTGAAATTATATTTGAAAATAATATGGTAAATTTGTAATTAATATATTCAGGTTATGGAGTCAGAAGACACAACATCTAGGTTTGCAAATTTAACTCCGGGTCTAAGGCAGCCGGATGTATTGACATTACATTCAAGTCATCATCGGAACTTGATTTGGGATGACCCCAAGATTGAGCCATTGAAAGTACATGGGTTAGATGTCGACATCTGCACAGCTACCCCACTCAATATTAGGGTACAAGATATACTTTTTCGAGTTGGCTTTTATGGTGTATACATGGCAAGATGTATACAAATAGATCATTCGTTCATCACAGCACTGGTTGAGATATGGTGACATGAGACGCACACATTCCACCTTCCAATCGGTGAAGCCACCATGACATTACAAGATGTCGCAGTACTTTGGGGTTTACCTTTCAATGGAGATACGGTAGTTAGTCCAGATCCGAGTCATACGATTGAGGAGTGGCAGAATATATGTCATGAGCTGTCGAGTTTCATGCCGACCCCCAATCAGTTTGATGGAGATCGATTGAAATTGAGGAGTATCTCCATGCATCTACAGGCACGTCCTCTACTGCTCGAGTCTATCGATGATGAGGTGTTACAACATGGCAAATATCGAATTATGCAAATTATAGGGTCTATTATGGGGAACAAGTCAGGTACAAAAATCAAATTTATGTACCCACTTATACTAAGAGATGTAATAACGGCATCGAGATATAGTTAAGATAGCACCATTCTAACTGTAGGAAACCAAATCAAAGAACGTAGCGGAAATTTAAAATTTTTTTGGTTTCCTCCAAGGATCCATACGAACTGAAATCAAATTGGTAGTAAAGATTGTTACCTTATCGGTAGTGTAGCCTTGTTGATTGTTAGAGATTGTTGATTGTCGAATCACAAGCAAAACCAATCTAGCCTTGCCTCTATGGTATCCACACGTTCGTCTCCAAATCTCAAGTTAATTGTCAAACAATTAACTAAAGAAAGAAGTAACAAAATCTCATAGTGCTAGCTAGGATTTTGTTACTCGGGTATTCTCTCAAGTTCTCAACTCAAGAATTGGTTTTCTTTCAATCTCTTCTTATAAATTCGTTTTTGGTTCTTATTTCTCAAATAAGGAGTGGTGTCTATATTGAACAAGAGAAGAAGAAAAGAAAGAAATTTCGTGCACCAAGAAAATCACACAATTTTCTTCAACAAAGAAAGCTTAAAAGGAAAACTCTCTCAATGAAAGTGTCCCTTCGGTTTCCTTGATCTGAATTCAATAATTCATCCATGTGAACAGCTGCCCTTTCACATTTCATATTCTAGAAATTGAATTGCAACATGTTGCACATGGTTGCCTTTCCATTTTCTAATGAATGGCTGCCTTTTCATTTTCATAAAATGAATTGCAATATATTGCCTTTTCATTTTCCAATGAATGGTTGTCTTTTCATTTTCCAATGAATGGTTGCCTTTTCATCTTCCAATAATAAAATCCATTTTGATTATTATTTAATTAATAAATCTAAAACTCATTTTGGATTTATTAATATTAATAGAACCAAAATCATTTCGCCTTAAATCCAAAACCGTTTTTAAAACGAAACCCGATAGATTCCTATTCTCAATAGGATTCTTAAATTAAACAAAATTTCATCACATGAATTTTGCACTTCTTTTGGATACGATCTAAGTGTGTGACCCAATAGGTTCTCAAAACGTTGGCATTGACATAAAATATATTTTATGCCAAAAGTAATGAACGATGTCTAGCAACACATCAATACTACCCAAGTCATGAGAATATTAATAATTCGACATTACTTTTCTTGTGATAGATATTACCATATAAATAAATCCCTTTGCCCTAGATATCATGATTGAACAGGAGCCATGGAGCGTGTCATGCTCGTATAGTTCAATCTTTGCATTTCTTGATTCCCGAGTAGACACATCTATACAAATGAGCCCGATATCACATATCGACTCATTTGAGCACGGCCATGCATTTTATGGTCTTACTCAATCAAGGGGCCCAAAGATATCACTCCGATTATATAGGAGGGGCAAATCATTTCTTGATCACTCAACATCCCACTACATGATTTATTACATATCCAATTACTACTTTTATAGTTCACCCTTTTACGGGTAACGTTTAGTAGTATCAAAATATGTAACTCCTCATGTTGGGATTTTTAAGGATCTCAAGTCCAAGGATTATTTACACCATCGTCACTATGAGAAATATTTATGACACTTCATATAATAATCCATATAATATTTCTCATGGCGGATCAATCCAGTACACTGTTCTCTAACATGTACCCATTTGTTGACTCAATATCTCATATCATAAACAATTTCACCAGTTACTACACATACTAGTCTTAATGCATTATCATTGTCCCATTTTATGATAATACTCGACTAGGGATAGTTTTAGAATAATTAAATTCTTGGGACATTATTATGTTTATTTCATAAAACGCAGATGTAAGATAAACATAATAATTAGTGCCATTAATTATGAACATTATGATACAATATATGCATATACCATCATCATATGATTGGTTCTTAGGGCATAATCCAACAAACTCCCACTTGAACTAAGACCAATCAGACATCTCTCTAATGCCTAATGATCTAGTATGAAGATCATGCTTCTGCTGTGCCAGAGTCTTTGTCAGTGGGTCAACTATATTATCATTGGTTGGTACTTTGCATATTTTCACATTCCCTCTCTCAATTATCTCATAGATAAAGGGGAGGTGCTGAAGTATATGTTTGAATCGTTGGTGAGATTTGGGTTTCCTAGCCAGTACAATGGCTTATTTGTCCTCACAATAAAGCTGAATTGGACCGTAAATGCTAGGTACAACCCTAAGTTCAGTTATGAACTTTTTTGATCCAAACGACCTCTTTTGTTGTGTCATAAGCAGCAATATACTTGGCTTCTATTGTAAAGTTGGCTACTGTCGGTTGCTTGGAACTCTTCTAGCTCATAGCACCACCATTTAGGCAAAACACATTACCCGATTGCGATCGATAGTCATCATTGTCGGTTTGGAAGTCAGCGTTAGTGTAACCAATTACATTGAGCTCTTCCTCACTTGATATCTAGAATGTATCCTAGTCCTTCTCAAGTACTTAAGGATATTTTAATAGCGATACAGTGACGTTCATTGGGATCTACTTGATATCTACTCGTTAAGCTCAAAGAATATGAGACATTGGGACGAGTACATAGCATGACGTACAGGATAGATCCAATAGCTGATGCATATGGAATCCTACTCATGCGTTGTCTTTCTCGAAGGACAATGTTCCTCTGAGAGAGTAATTTCATGCCCCATAGGTGAGAATCATTTCTTAGATTCTTTCATGCTAAACCACTTTAGCACTTTATCTATGTACGTACTTTGACTTAGGCCAATCAATCTCTTTGATCTATCTCTATAGATTTTGATACCTAATATATAGGTTGCCTCGCCTAAGTCTTTCATTGAAAAACAACTTCCCAGCCATTTATTTATAGACTGTAAAGAAGGATGTCATTCCCAATAAGTAGTATGTCATCTACATACAATACTAGGAAGAAAACAGTGCTCCCACTAACCTTCTTGTAGACACAAGGTTCATCTTCATTCTTGATGAAACCAAACTCTTTGATTGCATTATCAAACTGAAGATTCCAACTTCGACAAGCTTGTTTCAACCCATAAATTGATCATTGTAGCTTACAAACCTTTCTAGCATTTTTCGGATCGACAAAACCCTCAGGTTGTGTCATGTACACATCTTGAGAAGATTTCCATTAAGGAAAGCAGTTTTGACATCCATTTGCCAAATTTCATGATCATGGAATGCAGCTATTGCAAGCAAGATCCTGATGGATTTAAGAATTGCGACTGGTGAAAAAGTCTCATCATAGTCTATACTATGAACTTGTTTAAAACCTTTTGCAACCAATCGTCCCTTAAAGGTATGTACTTCACCATCCATGTCAGCCTTCCTTTTGAAGACCCATTTGCACCCTATGGGTTTTACTCATTCAGGTGGATCAACCAAAGTCCATACTTGGTTTGTATACATGGATTCCATCTCAGATCTCATGGCTTCAAGCCATTTCTCAAAGTCTGGCCCCCGATATAGCTTCTTGATAGGTTGTAGGTTCATCTTGATCTATTAGCAAGATGTCACCATTTTTAGTCACAAGAAATCCATATCTCTGTGGCTCATGATGAATCCTAGTAGACCTACGCGGGGCTTGTGTCTCTTGAACAACTTGTTCCATAACCTTTTGTGGTGTTTGCTCAATTTCCATCTCATTCAGTTCAGTAATATTTTGTGGTTCTCGAATTTCTTCAAGTTCTATTTGTCTCCCACTAGTTTTTCTAGAAATAAATTCCTTTTCTAGAAAAACACCAGTCTGAGCAACAAACACTTTGTTCTGATTGGGATAATAGAAATAGTATCCTTTTGTTTCTTTAGGATACCCCACAAAATAACATTTATCAGATTTGGGTCCAAGTTTTCCGGAGACTTGACATTTGACGTAAGCCTCACATCTCCAAATCTCCATAAAAGACATACTAGGTCGCTTCCTAGTCCATATCTCATATGGTGTCTTCTGAACCGATTTAGATAGAACTCAATTTAGTGTAAAATTGACTATAAGTAAAGCATGTCCTCAAAAAGAATTTGGAAGATCTGCATGACTCATCATGGACCGAACCATGTCTAACAAAGTTTGATTTCTCCTCTCAGACACACCATTCCATTGTGGTGTTCCAAGAGGAGTAAGTTGTGAGACTATCCCACACTTCTTTGAACTCTTGGCTTAAGTAGTCACCTCCTCGATCATATCGAAATATTTTATTACCCTTACCAAGTTGGTTTTGTACTTCCTTCATTCTTGAATTCTTTAAACTTTTCAAATGATTTCGACTTGTGTCTCATAAGATACACAGCCGTATTTACTACAGTCATTAGTAAATGTAATGAAGTATTTAAAACCACCTCTAGCTTGTGTATTTAATGGTTCACATACATCAGTATGTATTAGTTCCAATAAATCAATTGCCCCTTCACTATGTTTTAAAAGGGGATTTAGTCATCTTGCCCAATATACATGATTCACAATTCTCATATGATTCAAAATCAATTGAGTCCAATAATCCAAATTTATGGAGTTTGGAAATGCGATTTTTTTATTTATATGGCCCAGATGACAATGCCAGAGATAAGTCGGATTAAAATTATCTACTTTAATCCTTTTTTAAGATCCTCCAGGTAAACTTTATATTTTTCTCTTCCAATGTTCGGTCTTACGACAATGGAAAGAGTTTCTTTCTTTAGGTTCCTTAAGTAAGGGTTCCTCTGGGACATATCACTTTTTCTTTTACTTGAGGACTATCCTCAAGTTCCTTTACCCATCCAGGAAGTTTGTCCCATTTATCTTGTCCTTCTCAAGGACTGATCGCAATGATAACGTGTTGTTATGTTATTTGCCATGGTTATTAACAATAGAAATATGCAAATAAGTATCATGAACGTAAACATTTAATATGGTCTTTTATTAAATGTTACTCCCACTATTTTGTTCAAATTAATAACCCTCAATATTAATTTGGAAAGTTTAATTTAATTAACTTTCTAGTGGGCCAAGATCCATATTTGACCTAATTTTGAGTTAGCTTTGGCTAATCGCCCAAAACTCGGCTATTTAGGTAGACAACACCTATCAATTGTATCTTATACAACTCTTGGTTAGTTGGGTGAACAACTCTTTGTTCTAACTTATCTAATAAGCAGCCCAACTCTATACCTCTAGGTCTCAATCCTATTGAGGCTACCTAGTTAAGTCTAACCCAATGGTTAACAGTCGAATATTACTATTATCCTGTCGCGTCTCACTAAGATGGATCATAGCACCTTGCTTTGGCAAGCCTACACATGATCAATCGAAGCCTTGACGAGTGCTAGGCATTGGAAGGCATCTTAGACTTAATATTTGGTTTGAGGGATTTGTTTAAAATCTCACCATTTTGTTTGAATTGGTTATTGTAATTATTAGTCTAATTAATCGCATAATTTTCTAACTAATTATTACATACATGATCTCATCATATATTTAACCAATAACCATCCACAACATGCATCTCATACATGAACAAGAAAATAAACGTAACAGAGTTATAGCCCAAACTAAGTTGATTCTCTCAAGCCAATGAGAGAACCAAAAGGTCAACCTAAGGGTATTAGCATCTTCTCCAAGTGCCTCCTTTGGTCGTCTTCATATGGCCACGAACTTCTTGATTTCTAGACTAATCCTATCTCTAATCTAACTATTACATCTTTCGAGAAACCTCGATTTACATTCGAGGGGAGTTAGATGAGAAAAGAATGTACAACTAGAAATTTAGCAAGGCATGACACGCAGGTCATATTTAGTTACAACCATTACAAAACCATTTCCAATCACATTGGGTCAAGGGCTATAACTATGCACCATGCTCAAATATCACATAATTCGCATATCATATACAATTGTCATTCATAATGAACAATTAATTTTAAATCAAATATTAGGGTTTTGAATATATATTATGCATGGAAGGTTCGGGTTTAATTAGCAAATTTCGGCTAGACTAGTTTATTAGAAATTTATGAAAAATATATCTCATATATTTTTGGCCTTAACATGATACACATACCAAATTTCAGCCATCATAAAATTCCAAAGCTATGTTCAATTTGGCCAAGAATGAAACACATCATATGTATTCCTTTTATGGCCACACTTTGATTATGAGAAATTTGTGAAAAATATATCTTATATATTTTTTTTCAGCCACAACATGAAATATCACATATTCCATTCAGCCAACCTTTGATCATAATTAATTTGTGAAATTATATCATATACATATTTTTGGTCAAACCCTAAAACCCCAACACATGTATATAGCCAAAATAATTTTTCGTTCACAACGTCAAAATTTCGAAACCAATATATTTCACAAATATATTTTTGGCTCAATATGCTCAACATACACATGTTTCAGGTTCAACACAAATTAATTAAAATAAAACAGTACCAAAATTGGCAAAAATTAACTTTCGGTCTCAACTTGATAGATCATATACATCCAATTTCGGCTAAACATAATCATTGAAAATTTTGTAAATAATATATCAAATATTTTAGGCCTCAACTTAATATATCATATATATTAGATCTTGACCATTCACAAACTAGTTCCAATAATATGCAATTCAGCCAAATAGAAATTCAGAAATTTGAACCATTCAAAAATTTCAGAAATCCAAACCTTCTTAAGGTTTGGTAAACTTTTAAATTGGAATTATTATATATCACATTTATAATTTGGCCTTAATATTATATATATCACAAATATATATTTGACATATTAATTTCAGCCTCAAATTAAATTTGAAACCAAAATGGCCTCCCAAAATTGTAATAACCAAAATTAGGATTTTCTGTCCAACCGAAAATAGCACAAAGCACATAACCGAAGTTTATCAAATTTTCTAGGAAAAATCCGAAGCCAATATTATGTATCATATACATATTTGGACTAAGTATGATTCAAAATATCTTATTTTGAATTTTAGTAAATTTTATCAAAACCAAAATTCAAGGAAATTGAGGAAACCCGAAGCTCAACATTAAAATTCCAGAAAAGCTGAACTTTGTTTCTTCCATGCATATTCATATATATATCACATATATATATCTCATATTATTCATATCCAACAATAACACTTTAAAGCATACTCTAAACTTATTTAATAGACATAAACATATCATATATGTTTCATTAAAATCCAGATTTAATGAACATATTCATAAGATCCAAATTTCAGCATACTAGTTCATAAACAATTTAAACAAACAAGCATGCTTCTCACTTAAAACAAATTTGAGCCTTCGTAAGTGGCTCTGATACCACTGTAGGAAACCAAATCAAAGAACGCAGAGGAAATTTAAAATTTTTTTGGTTTCCTCCAAGGATCCATACGAAGTGAAATCAAATTGGTAGTAAAGATTGTTACCTTACCGGTAGTGTAGCCTTGTTGATTTTTGGAGATTGTTGATTGTCGAATGACAAGCAAAACCAATCTAGCCTTGCCTCTATGGTATCCACACGATCGTCTCCAAATCTCAAGTTAATTGTCAAACAATTAACTAAAGAAAGAAGTAACAAAATCTCATAGTGCTAGCTACGATTTTGTTACTCGGGTATTCTCTCAAGTTCTCAACTCAAGAATTGGTTTTCTTTCAATCTCTTCTTATAAATTCGTTTTTGGTTCTTATTTCTCAAATAAGGAGTGGTGTCTATATTGAACAAGAGAAGAAGAAAAGAAAGAAATTTCGTGCACCAAGAAAATCACACAATTTTCTTCAACAAAGAAAGCTTAAAAGAAAAACTCTCTCAATGAAAGTGTCCCTTCGGTTTCCTTGATCTGAATTCAATAATTCATCCATGTGAACAGCTGCCCTTTCACATTTCATATTCTAGAAATTGAATTGCAACATGTTGCACATGGTTGCCGTTCCATTTTCCAATGAATGGCTGCCTTTTCATTTTCATAAAATGAATTGCAATATATTGCCTTTTCATTTTCCAATGAATGGTTGCCTTTTCATCTTTCAATAATAAAATCCATTTTGATTATTATTTAATTAATAAATCTAAAACTCATTTTGGATTTATTAATATTAATAGAACCAAAATCTTTTCGCCTTAAATCCAAAACCCTTTTTTAAAACGAAACCCGATAGATTCCTATTCTCAATAGGATTCTTAAATTAAACAAAATTTCATCTCATGAATTTTGCACTTCTTTTGGATACGATCTAAGTGTGTGACCCAATAGGTTCTCATAATGTTGGCATTGACATAAAATATATTTTATGCCAAAAGTAATGAGCGGTGTCTAGCAACACATCAATACTACCCAAGTCATGAGAATATCAGTAATTCGACATTACTTTTCTTGTGATAGATATTACTGTGTAATTAAATCTCTTTGCCCTAGATATCATGATTGAACACGAGCCATGGAGCGTGTCATGCTCGTATAGTTCAATCTTTGCATTTCTTGATTCCCGAGTAGACACATCTATACAAATGAGCCCGATATCACATATCGACTCATTTGAGCACGGCCATGCATTTTATGGTCTTACTCAATCAAGGGGTCCAAAGATATCACTCCCATTATATAGGAGGGGCAAATCGTTTCCTGATCACTCAACATCCCACTACATGATTTATTACATATCCAATTACTACTTTATAGTTCACGCTTTTACGGGTAACATTTAGTAGTGTCAAAATATGTAACTCCTCATGTTGGGATCTCTGAGGATCTCAAGTCTAAGGATTATTTACACCATCATCACTATGAGAAATATTTATGACACTTCATATAATAATCCATGTAATATTTCTCATGGCGGGTCAATCCAGTACACTGATCTCTAACATGTACCCATGTGTTGACTTGATATCTCATATCATAAACAATTTCATCAGTCACTACACATACTAGTCTTAATGCATTATCATTGTCCCATTTTATGATAATACTCGACTAGGGATAGTTTTAGAAGAATTAAATTCTTGGGACATTATTATGTTTATTTCATAAAACGCAGATGTAAGATAAACATAATAATTAGTGCCATTAATTATGAAAATTATGATATAATATATGCATATACCATCATCATATGATTGGTTCTTAGGGCATAATCCAACACTAACATCGTTATATAAGGTATTATGTCGGGTGACAATGGGAGATATAGCCGGCATATGTGGACCACTAAGTTTATTGCAGGTGTGGGCGTGGGAAAAACTACCAAGAATTAGTCTGCAACACCAAAATGTGAGAGAAGAACCTATCTTGGGCTACCCCAACATACCTATCGGGCATTGAGCATATATGTACGTGTTTCTCACTTTTCTTTTCAATGGCACATTTGGTTTATTCTAAATTGTGTCTAATCTTCTATATTGCCGCATTATAATTATCGCAGGTGGAACACGAGTTTGAATGTTGCAGATGTCGGTTTTCATGTATTGTGTATGTATTGGGATCATTTGGATTATATGTCCGATAATGATGTAAGTAATACATAATTAATGTATAGTAATTTTTGGCTTGTTAAAACTAAGTTTAGTTCAAACACTAATGATTGTTAACTTTCTTTATTTCATAGTTTATCTAGCAACCATATGTAGCAGAAGATTTATACTATTTGCCAGATTATTGCTTATGAGACCATGATATTTGGTGTGCAGCCGTGCCTCTGCTCAACTTTGATGTTGTTGAACTACATTTACTTGAGTGAGTTATGCTGCAATTTGGCTATATTCAAACGATTCCTGCTACCGTTGACATGGATTTGAGTTTGCAGCGATTGGATCGGCGGGACAGGAATGGAGTAAATTGGATAACACAACATGCACCTTACGTTGACGGGTAGAACAACCGAAGGGATAGAATTGATAATAGCTTGCTTTCAAGTAGCCCTATGCAATATTTCTCAGAATACATAGTTTGGTATCGTTAGATTACTCGAATTCTAATAGGTAATCACACGCATCGTCCTGCCCAGGGTATCCACCCAATTGCATTGGTTGTCGAGTATTGGGTATGTATATGACTTTTAAATTTTCAATATTTATAATATAGAAAATTTAAAAGGTGAGCCTTTTTTTTATGCAGGGTGAATGTTGGGAGCAAGTGTATGATTTGACACGCGATGCTTTGACCAATTTAGAGATAGATCCGAGTGCTCGATTATCAAATGTACATGACATTTCTTCTCGTGCATTAATGATCGTTAGGAAGAGTCGTTGGATGCAGATGACACGTTCAAGTTTAGAAGACCAAGGTCACGTTCAACCATCGCATGGTCGTCCATCTACGTCTGGTCGTCCGTCTATATCCGGTCGTCCATCTACTTCCGGTTGTCCGTCTACTTCCCGTCATTGTAATGTTGATAATGATGATCAGATATTTAATAATGGTGTCTCTCTTCATCAATCCGGTGAGCCATGTGAGGAGACACCTGAGATGAAACATTTATCGCAAGGCCACACTAGTACGTCATCTCAAATGCCTTCGTATAATTTGGTCTATAAACGTTGAAGGCATTATCGCCCACAATCACGTATAGATCAATCCATTCCTTTTGATCTAGACTCATCGGAGACGCAAGGCCAATCCAATGAAAACCACAACCCCAACCCCAACCCCTTAGGCGACAGCCACGTAGGAATATTAGATAGTCTCGCTGTGGAACTTGATTTTATTTATTTATTTATTTTAACTTGTGCAAACTTAGAACTTTTTCCTCTTTCAGCTTGTTTTCCTACAACGTTTGCACATTTAATTTCTTATTTAATTATCGAAGTCGATTTCCTAAATATGGCAATTCAGATTAGATTATTTCACACTATCTTATACTTCTAACATGACGTTCTTTTACTACCTTAAAATTGTAACATGACGTTGTTTTAGTAACGTAGTATTATATTTTTACAAGAAAGTTAATAATAACTATACGATAATGAGAAAAAACTTTCTTTTTTATTGAACGGATTACATTTATCACATAAATAGCATCCTTCAAAATGAAAGAAAACTTAACTAGCTAGTTAGTTTTGTTAGGTATGATTCTATTACTAACAAAACTAAAAGAGACATTAATAAAAAATACTATCAATGTAATGGAAGATTTCAAATTTCTACTATAGCACTTGCAAAAATACGATCCAAGTTAAATGCAATCATATAATTCAATCAATATTTAGATATACATCTTTTGAAGTATCCTTCAACTTCTTCTTTTTTTTTTATCTCTCCTAAAAATGCCAAAACTGGGAAAATAGTGACATAATCTAATCTGAATTGCCATAAGGTGTCAATTTCCTAAATATGACCTTTCGAATGACTATGCATCAGAGTTAGGGAGAAGAGTGGATAGGCAACGCACGACACTTGTAAATCCTAAACCCTAAATAATGTTAAAGAACAAAATTATAAAAAGTATGTACGAAAAATTAATTTGTCTTATTACAAGATAAAAATATATAATTATATTTTTTGAATGTAAAATTTTCTTATGCATATCCATCCAAATATATAAATTCAAATCATCCATAATAATACACAACAAATTACTGCAAAAAAATATTGTTCAAAATATCATTACTTTTGAATTTTTTTTAATAAAAAATGGCACAAAAACTAATTAACAAGTCTTAAATCATATTACTTTTTTAAAAAAATTATATTAAAGTCAATGTCCTGAATATCGACTTCAAAGTTGATATCATGGATATCGTCTTCAGTATTATTGACACACCCCCAGAATTATCAATATTTATTTAATTCTTTAGAAAAAACAATATTCTGCAAAATAAATCTATATATGTCTGTGTGTGTATATATGTATTATTTTCATTTTTATTGTGATTACTTTTTTATTTAAAATTCCTTTTAAACAAGAAAATTCAATTTTATAATGCATTACAATTTTTTTTTCTATATCTGAATTAATGATATTTCATATATATCCATATAATATCCATACAATTAAGAATTTAATTGAATCATATATAAGTAGTATAAATTGCATATACAATAAGAAATTAGTAACGAGAAAAATCTTCATTAAAAGACATTCAAATTGGTGACGATAGAATCTTCGTCACCAACAAATAAATTTTAAGATTTTAGTGATGAGAGTAATTTTCGTCATTTATTTTCATCACTAATTGCGTCCAGTTGGAAGGAAACCTTCTTGCCATATTTTTTATTGACAAAACAGTGATGATTTTTGGTGACTTGTCACCAAAAATGGTGAGGTGATGCAAAATTAGTGACGAAGCGAGTTGTCGTCATCAAAGGTAGTATTTGGTCACGAAATTTTTGTCCATTACCTTATTTTTTGTCACTAAGTCATTTTTCTTGTAGTGATTTTTAGTGTTCCTTCAATAGCATTCATTGTGTTACCATTTTCACTTGCATGAATATGCACCTTTTGTGTTTATTTAATGGCTTTCATTATGTGATGAACCTGAAGTTGTTCTTGCAATGCTTCTTGCATGTCGTACTTGTGGCATCTCTAGCCACAATTTTGCGAGTGGTGTCCTTTGCCACAATTAGGCGGGAGAAGTAAAGAAATAGAATCCCATGAAATTGTATATGTAAAAAGGCACAAGATACTCTTCTATTTTTAACGTTCCCTGTTGGACCAGGTTCACTAGGTTAAAAATTGTCGAATGCTTAGACAGAAACTTCGGCCGCCATGCCGTGTTTTGCAAAAGATTGACGAAGGTTCAATGCAGTACATTCATCAAAAATAAGCAACAAAACAATAGAAGTCCCTTCTGCACACCAACACAGTTTCCTACCCACATCATACGGACGGGTTAGCTTCATATGCTCATTAGAACTCTAAGAAATCCAAGAAGCACTCGACTCAGCTGAAACATCATAACTCAACACCCTAATGTACGCCCACGGCTAAAATCTAAAAACATAATATCAAGCAGTAAGAGAAGATGAAGACGAAGTAACAAAGGAACGCACAAAAAGTAAGTTAACCTCCAATTATATTCACAGGGGATTGAAAATGTGAGCAACATTTATCAATACCACTCTGAGTTCACAAAAACAATGAACTGGATCCAATAAGCTTGTAGTAGGGGAAAGAAAGGACTCAAAAACATTCAATAAATAATTTTTATTTAGTAGACAATATATGACACACTCTACCAGTCTCCGGAATTCGGAGAAAACAGGCCGCAAGATCATCCTCAACTTTGCAAATGCAAGATCCTATAATTGTGCTTGAATATTCATCAATATCACAATTGGCCTAAATAAACATGAACCGCCTAAACATTTTTCACATAAAATCATAATCATCATAGGTATCATATGCATTCACAACAATATCTTCATCTTTATCAACATGGAGTTACTTCTTCTTTGCACCTGAGGATAAGAAAATAGCTTTCACAACCTTGCCATCAGATCAAATCTGAAAAAGTTAACAATCCAAATTCGTTAATTTAAAATATACCTCCTGTCTTTTTTTCCCAGCATTTGCTTCTTTTTCCGCTTTTATTTTTTCATTTGCAATTGCAGAGACATATGAAGCCGACTCTTTGGCATCTGCCCCCTTCAATGAAGTCACTGACAATCTCATCACAGCTTTGAGCAACCCAATATAATGGTAGCTTTTCTGTAACAAATAGATATTATTGCTGAGACAGCACAATTAATGAGGAGGATATTCGCCTTAATGTGGATTTGCTGGAGGAACGCAGATACAAGCAAGACATGGCAAAGTATTACAATGAAAGGGTGAAGGTCAATGAGTTCGCCCCAAGGGAGTTAGTCTTGCGTAAGAATGAGGTAAGCAGAGCTCAGAAGTTGGGCAAACTAGAAGCCAATTGGGAAGGACCGTACAAAGTCATTGATGCATCCAAATCAGGTAGTTATCAGTTAGCCACTATGGAGGGAAACTTAATACCCCGAGTTTGGCATGTTAGCAACCTAAAACGCTTTTATGTTTAATCATTTTTTATCATTGAATAAAACACGCATTGTTGAATAAATCGAGTGAAGAATCCATTGTCTTTGTAAACTCAGTTCAAGGTGGTGGAACTGTCTTGCTAACTATTAAATTGAGGAACTGACGTGTAACCTCGGTTCAGCTAAGATCAGCTGCTTATTCCATAACATCCCTAGTGGGTGAGGATATTACATGAACTAATAGCAAAAAGAAATTTTATTTCTCCTCGCAATTTCCTAACACCTACACACAGATGGGAACTATGAACCTACTCACAGATGGAGAACTTTGCTTCGCAATTCCCTAACACCTACACATAGGTGGGGAACTGTGATCCCACTAGCAGGTGGGGAACTGTAATTTCACCCACAGGTGGGGAATTGTAAACCCCTTCACAACAGCAACAACAAAAGAAACTCCAAATCCTTAAAACAGTTCATATTTTTTCTTTTCCTTTCTTCTTCGCTTCCTCATATTTTGTCCTCTCTTGCAGATACTTATTGAGCAAAGCTTCTTTACTCCTATATAAAGGGGTATTTGATTGACCTTTTTTGGCCATCAATTCTAACTCCTGTAGCATTATGTCCACAGGATCCTTATCTGCAGATGTTATTTTCAAACGAGCACCTCTCAGCTGTGTTTCCATCACAGTCACTTTGGTCTTCCAAATTTTACATTCAAGCTGCAATTCCCGGATCTACAGCTTGAGGGGTTTTAGAGCTTCCTGGAGACCTTGGACCCCTCGGCGATCTTTCTCCACATCATTGGTCAAGGTACCAATTGTTTCTTCTTTTCTTTTTAATTCTGCATCTGCTACAAGTTTGGTGATTGTTTCAATAGCTTCCTCATTACCCGAAACACTTAGATTCCCTGATATCATTTGTTTCTAGGTCAAATCCTCACTTAAGCAATGGTTCTGGTATTGCAAATACGCCACCTGTTCATGAAACTCCTTGTGTTCTCTCTTTAGACAAGAGATGGTATCTTGGAGATCCGTAGTAGCGCTCTCAAGCGCCCTAATCTGTTCATACAAATGGCTAAAACGGTCTTTTGTTTGTAATAAAAATGCCTGATATACAAATCACAAAACACAGGAACAAACAAAAATACCCAATTAGTAATCCCAAAAGTAGAAACCAATCCTCAATTTTACAAACCAATAATTTGTCTGAAAATATCATAAAATTTTCAAAATAAAGTCAGTCTAGGAGCTAGCCTCATGGTGAACTTGACTTCCTTGCGCTGATGTCTGTTCGGTGAATGGCAAGTGTACAATATCAACAAGTAATAAAGTGATAGGTAGAGTATCGTTCCCACGAGGATTGTTTTCAATTTAACCAATTACTTACCAATATGATTAATTCAACAACAAGCTAGCCAATTAAATTGTTTTATGGTAAATTAAACTAACGAAGGCAAAATTAATAACACTTGATAAAAACAACAAATAAGATGTTAGAGATTTCGACTTCACTTAATCAATCCTAATTAACTCTCTTAACTTGTCATGCAATTAAAGTAAATTCCAAATTATGATGGTAAAATTTCCCTAATGTAAATTAGTAGCCGACATCGGTCTAATAACCCTATTAAGATTAAAATCAACTCACACTTGGTCTAGGTGAATTTAGATTTCTAAATGCATTAAGAACTATGGAAATTCCCGGATTCAATCTAAGTAGCCACGACTTAGTTCTACTACCGAAACCACATGAACAACCTAGATTATTACCGTCTAAATTGAATTCACGGTTTAATATCACATGAGCACATGCATGTCATCTCCACACGGTATCAAACAAGCATCAAAAATCAATTAAGTGGTGATCAATCACCTAAAAGCATTAAGAACATGATATTAAACTCATAATTGAAATATAGATTGCATGAACAAGTCTTAAGAATTAATTATTCATGATTAAGATCCATCTAATCTCTAACAAAAGAAATTAGAACATAATGAAGCTTAAACTAACAACAAAAATAAAAGTAAACATAATTAAAATTGAAACAAATTCTGAAAATTAAACTAACTATTATTCAATAAACAAACACAAAACTATAAAATTAAAGACAAGAAAATAAAAATAAAATGGCTAAACTAAACTAACTAAAGAAAGACAAAAAAAAAAACAAAACCCAAGACTTGAAGTCAAACAACAAAATTCTGCATGGTTTGTTGCTTCTGCCCGTAGCTTCTAAAGAGAACAAAAAAAACAATTTGCTGCTTTCAACTCAAGTCAAGCTTGGCGGCTAAGCTTCTATCTGTGTTCTAAACTACGAAAGACAACCAAAAGAAGGACAAAGAATTGACAGGAAAAACAGGAGGAACAACAAGAAGACAACTAAAATTCTGCAGCAAACTAAACCGAGAAGAAAAATGGAACTGCTGCAGAAAACCTGAGAAGAAAAAGAGAAATCTGAAGAAGACCGAGCATAGGAAGCTACTGAAATTCTGAAGAAAACTGAAAACAAGAAAACAAAGTACATGCGGTTCCCAAAAGAAAGAAAACGGCTTCAGAAAATTCTGCTAACCCAAAGTTACACGGTTGCTTCTAAAATAATGAAAGAAAACAGAAAGAAGAAGAGCTTGGCTAAAACTAAATCTAAACTAAAAGAAGAAAAGAAAAACAGGATGGATGTGCTACTACTACTCCTAAACTAACGAGAAGAAAAGAAAAACAAAGGACCGAAGAGTGGTTTCCTTCCTTTCTTCCTCTCGGTTGTGTGCTTTATATAGAGCAAAAGACTGGTTGTTTATTTCTAAATTCTACAAATCCAAATCCTTCTTTGTTTTGCTCTTTGTCTTCAACTTGAAACCAATCTCTTTTGCTTCCAAATCTCAACCATAGGTTGTTTCCAAATTAATTTGCAACCCAGCTTGGTTCTTCTTGTCTTTGTTGCTGTTTTTCTGTTTTGTTGCTGCCCGAAGTGTTTCCTTTTTCCTTTGTTTCTTTGTTGTCCGAATTTTTGTTACCAAATTTCAGCTTGGTTTCCTCTTTTGTTTGTTGTGGTTACTCGACTGTTTCTTCCTTGCATCTTCTAGAAGTTTTCCTTCTTTGTATTCCACTTTGTTTCCTTTTCTTGTCTCTCTCTCTCGGCTGTGTTTCTTTGTTGCAGCCAACAAAAATCTTCTTTGTCTTTTTGTTAAAGTAATTTGGTCAAGTTTGGATAAGCTTTCTTTGCTATAAAGTAACAAAATAATTGGTTAGTCTTTGTTCTCAATTTGGAAGTAAAATTCAGGATTAAGCTCAAAAAGTTCTAGAAATATTAGAAAATTTAGAAATCATAAAATCAAAGGATAATTTGGCCAAAATATGTAAAAACAAATTAAAACACAAGCCAATTTCTAACCAAAATTAATAAGAAAACCCTATATAAAATAGAGTTATTAAATTACCCCCAACTTAGATCAAAGCTTGTCCTCAAGCTTGCACTAGAACAACACATTTCTTTTCATTCCATACCCTTTCTAACCCATCCATAAATAATTCAAAGTCATTACACATTAGAGATCCAGATTGGAATAATAATCCAAAGAACAAGTATTCGTAGCCCTTTTTTTTCTTAACAAAATACACATCTTATTAATTCCAACAATTTCGTCGAAATCAAATGCACAAAATTTGATAATCTATCATAGGTTGCACTCTAATCACTCAAAGTGTTTAGTGGTTTCATTCAGCACTCAAATCAAACATAGCATGTCATTACCATAGGCTTGCTTATATATCACATCTCCACCACTAATAAATATGAATCCATGCAATAATCAAAGGGTCTTTAGAAAGGTTGTAACGGGGCTTAGGTAAGGGTAGGTAAAAAGAAAGGAAAATCTAAGTTTTCACAAATCAAGTTATGAAGAAACTTCCTTGCATGACTAAAAAGCAACAAGTAGCATATTAGAACCACTTCTTTATTCCAAATAACATGTATCCCCTTTTTACAACTTCATCATATAATTGGATCATCTTTTACACAATGAAAACATTAACTTTGTCCAATCGTCGTAGGGAATATTGTTCACTTCTCTTCCTCTTTTTTTTTTCTTCTTTTCTTTTTTCTTCTTTTTTTTTCTTCACACTTCTTTTTTTCTTTTTTTTTTCCACACCTTTCATCATCATTTTTTTTTTCTATTTTCTCTTCTATTTTTTTCAGTGGTTCTTTTCTTTGGAATCAATAGAAATTTTATCATGCAATTCATTCCTACATACTCTTGATAAAGGGTTCAACGGTGGTAAACAAAAACAACGGTTTAAGGCTAAAGAATGTGGTATTATAACAAAGAGAAGTTAAGGCTCAAAATTGGTTGACTAGGGGTATATGTAATGGTTAAGCTTTTCAGAAAGTTAAAAATGGTTAATCCTAAGTGCCCTTATCATTTCAAAGCATGAATCCACAATGTGATCTCAACATGCATAACAAAGAAAGTTCTAGAATGAACATACCATATTTGACAACACTCAATCAAAGAAACATGTGAGCAAAGAAAAACAAATTGCTCTTAGGCTCAAATACTCACAATGGGTTCAATGTATCTCAAATCTTGCACATTCTCATTCAATTCAATCATTAAAATCAACAAGATGCTTTAAAATTTTCAAAACAAAGACTAATCATACTTGCCTCATTCATACATTCCAACCCAAATAACTAATGCATATAACTCAAAATTATTCTAAATGAGTATCAAAAGAGTTAGGAATTTCAAAGAAGATATCAATAAAATTGAAAACTTGGAAGGACTTTTCTTTTTAACCCAATAAAAGTGAAATCTTGCAAAAATTTGACAGAAATCCAGCACAAAATTTCATATTTCCCACCCCCAACTTAAAATTGAGCATTGTCCTCAATGCAACAAGGAGCAAGCAGAAATATAGCACTAAAGAGAACCTAAGAAAAACAAAAAGTGAGGAAACTGCCCTGTTTTGAACAACTGTTGAAGATGAATTTTGTTCAGGTACCAAAACAGCTCCAAAAATTCTGAAATTTGGTGGACAGAAATCGGGTGGAATCTTCTACCTGCCTGTAAAATTTCAACGCAAAATTCCAATGGAAAGGCCTTGAACCGAATTCTTCTTCAGACAATTGCTTGGACCACATCTGCATGTTCTTCATTGATTTTGCAGAAGCCACCATTGCATTCTCAATCACTTTTAAATGTGGATTAAGCCTCCTTTGTGGTTGGATGACTGGCTTGTATTGCTCCCTCCTCAATGACTGAACCATACACTTCTCAATTGAGTCATCGGTTATGGTATTGAATGCAACATTTTTAGCAATTTCGTCCACCACTTCAATTTGCAAGCAATCACTTCGATCAGAAGTAAATTTCATTGCTTTGAACACATTGAAAGTGACTTGCTCATTTTGAACTCTAAGAAGTAATTTTCCTTGTTGAACATCAATTAGAGCTCTTCCAGTGGCTAGGAATGGTCTGCCTAAAATAAGTGGTACTTCAAAATCTTCCTCCATTTCTAACACAATGAAATCTGCAGGAAAAATAAATTTGTCAACTTTGATCAACACATCCTCCACCACACCTCTTGGATATTTGATAGATCAATCTGCTAGTTGAAGAGACACAGTGGTGCCCTCGACTTCTCCTAGTCCAAGTTTCTTAAAAACAGAATAAGGCATTAGATTAACACTAGCACCAAGATCACATAAAGCTTTGTCAAAATAAGAATCACCAATTGTGCAAGGAATCGAAAAACTCCCTGGATCTTTAAGCTTCGGTGGTAGCTTATTTTGCAAAATAGCAAAGCATTCTTCAGTGAGGTGGACGGTTTCATAATCCTCCAACTTCCTCTTGTTTGCCAAGATTTCTTTTAAGAACTTTGCATAGCTCGGCATTTGAGCCAATGCATCTGCAAAAGGAATGTTAATGTGCAATTTTTTAAACACATCAAGAAATTTGGAGAATTGCTTATCTATTTTGTGCTGCATAAGTCGCTCCGGAAAAGGAATAGGAGGCACATATGGCTTAGGATTGTCGGGAAATAGCTTTCTTTGAGGTGGTTCTTCTTTCGGTTCGGCTTCATCCTTCAAATCGGCTTTGAACTCCTATTTTTCTCCTTTACCTTTTCCTTCATTTTTAAGCTCTTTTCCACTCCTTAAGATGATGGCATTTGCATTTTCGACTGGATTCGTTATAGTGGTGCTTGGAAGGCCACCATATGGTCCGTTGCCCAATTGGCTAGCAATTTGACCAACTTGCTTTTCCACATTTCGAATACTTACCTCCATATGTCGAATTTTTGCATCTTGACTGTTCATGCGACTTTCAAAGCGATTCACCACTTCTTGATTTGATTGAATAAGCTTTGCCACCATTTCTTCAAGGTTATTATTCGGCTTCTCTACTGGTGGGAATCTTTGGTCTAGGTGGGTTCATCATCACTTGATTTTGCCCTCCCAAGAAAGATTAGGTGATTCCTCCATCCAGGTTGGATGTATTTGAGTAAGGATTATTTTGAGGTCCCCTGTTGAAATTAGAAACAAAATTAGCATCTTCAGTAGTGTAAGAATTATGATTTACCTGACAAGCAGTTGACTCATGTCTTCCACCACAGAAGTCGCAAGTTGTCTCCTTTATCTTCAAAACCGAATCTATCTTTCTATTCAAAGTAGCAAATTGAGCAGCAATGGCAGTATTAACATCAATCTCATGCACTCCACTTGGTTTCTTGGCATTGAATCTTTCAGTTGGCCATTGATAGCTATTAGACGCCATTTGATCAATCAACTCAAAAGCTTTTTCAGGCGTTTTATTATTCAATGTACCACCAGCTGCGGCATCTATGGTACTTCTCATATTTGGACCAATTCCATTGTAAAAAGTTTGCACATGCATCCAAATTGGAATACCGTGGTGTGGACATCGCCTTAGTAGCTCCTTAAACCTTTCCCATGCCTCATATAGGGATTCTCCATCATTTTGTATGAATGTGGTGATATCATTCCTCATTTTTGCTGACTTGGCAGGTGGAAAATTCCGGCTTAAGAACTTTTGCGCCATATCCTCCCAAGTGATGATAGAGCCTGCAAGAAGAGAAGATAACCATGCCTTAGCTTTATCACGTAAAGAGAATGGAAATAGCCTAAGTCTAATAGCATAATTATGAACTCCATTATATTTAATGGTATCACAAATTTCAAGAAAAGCTTCAATGTGGAGATTAGGATCTTCATTCGGCAAGCCACTGAATTGAACAGCATTTTGAAGCATTTGGATCAAGGACGGCTTGAGTTCAAAATTGTTGGCTTTAATTGCTGGCCTTCTGATGCTTGAAGTGGAATCTTGAACCGTTGGAGCGGAATAGTCCAACAAAGTTCTCCTTTGAGGTTGAATTGGGAGATGTTCTTCTTCTGCCGCCATTGGATTTGTGTCAATGACTAACTCTTGCTCTTTCAATCCTCTTAGAATTGTTCTTTCGGGTTCAGGATCAAATTCTTCCAGTTCTCCTTTCCGACTTCTCAAATTCATGCAACTTTTGAATTCCCTTGACAAGAATCCAAGAAAAAGAAATAAAAATTAAATGGCTAGTCTCTACCAAGAATCAATCAATATCAATAGCAATTGGAAAAAATTAGCAAATTCAATCGCCGGCAACGGCGCCAAAAACTTATTCGGTGAATTGCAAGTGTACAATATCAACAAGTAATAAAGTGATAAGTAGAGTATCGTTCCCACGAGGATTGTTTTCAATTTAACCAATTACTTACCAATATGATTAATTCAACAACAAGCTAGCCAATTAAATTGTTTTATGGTAAATTAAACTAAAGAAGGCAAAATTAATAACACTTGATAAAAACAACAAATAAGATGTTAGAGATTTCGACTTCACTTAATCAATCCTAATTAACTCTCTTAACTTGTCATGCAATTAAAGTAAATTCCAAATTATGATGGTAAAATTTCCCTAATGTAAATTAGTAGCCGACATCGGTCTAATAACCCTATTAAGATTAAAATCAACTCACACTTGGTCTAGGTGAATTTAGATTTCTAAATGCATTAAGAACTATGGAAATTCCCGGATTCAATCTAAGTAGCCACGACTTAGTTCTACTACCGAAACCACATGAACAACCTAGATTATTACCGTCTAAATTAAATTCACGGTTTAATATCACATGAGCACATGCATGTCATCTCCACACGGTATCAAACAAGCATCAAAAATCAATTAAGTGGTGATCAATCACCTAAAAGCATTAAGAACATGATATTAAACTCATAATTGAAATATAGATTGCATGAACAAGTCTTAAGAATTAATTATTCATGATTAAGATCCATCTAATCTCTAACAAAAGAAATTAGAACATAATGAAGCTTAAACTAACAACAAAAATAAAAGTAAACATAATTAAAATTGAAACAAATTCTGAAAATTAAACTAACTATTATTCAATAAACAAACACAAAACTATAAAATTAAAGACAAGAAAAGAAAAATAAAATGGCTAAACTAAACTAACTAAAGAAAGACAAAAAAAAACAAAACCCAAGACTTGAAGTCAAACAACAAAATTCTGCATGGTTTGTTGCTTCTGCCCGTAGCTTCCAAAGAGAACAAAAAAAACAATCTGCTGCTTTCAACTCAAGTCAAGCTTGGTGGCTAAGCTTCTATCTGTGTTCTAAACTACTAAAGACAACCAAAAGAAGGACAAAGAATTGACAGGAAAAACAGGAAGAACAACAAGAAGACAACTAAAATTCTGCGGCAAACTAAACCGAGAAGAAAAATGGAACTGCTGCAGAAAACCCGAGAAGAAAAAGAGAAATCTGAAGAAGACCGAGCATAGGAAGCTACTGAAATTCTGAAGAGAACTGAAAACAAGAAAACAAAGTACGTGCGGTTCCCAAAAGAAAGAAAACGGCTTCAGAAAATTCTGCTAACCCAAAGTTACACGGTTGCTTCTAAAATAATGAAAGAAAACAGAAAGAAGAAGAGCTTGGCTAAAACTAAATCTAAACTAAAAGAAGAAAAGAAAAACAGGATGGAGGTGCTACTACTACTCCTAAACTAACGAGAAGAAAAGAAAAACAAAGGACCGAAGAGTGGTTTCCTTCCTTTCTTCCTCTCGGTTGTGTGCTTTATATAAAGCAAAAGACTGGTTGTTTATTTCTAAATTCTACAAATCCAAATCCTTCTTTGTTTTGCTCTTTGTCTTCAACTTGAAACCAATCTCTTTTGCTTCCAAATCTCAACCATAGGTTGTTTCCAAATTAATTTGCAACCCAGCTTGGTTTTTCTTGTCTTTGTTGTCGCTTTGTTTTTGTTCTTGCCCAAGTGTTTCCTTTTTCCTTTGTTTCTTTGTTGTCCAAATTTTTGTTACCAAATTTCAGCTTGGTTTCCTCTTTTTTTTGTTGTGGTTACTCGGCTGTTTCTTCCATGCATCTTCTAGAAGTTTTCCTTCTTTGTATTCCACTTTGTTTCCTTTTCTTGTCTCTCTCTCTTGGCTGTGTTTCTTTGTTGCAGCCAACAAAAATCTTCTTTGTCTTTTTGTTGAAGTAATTTGGTCAAGTTTTGATAAGGTTTCTTTGCTATAAAGTAACAAAATAATTGGTTAGTCTTTGTTCTCAATTTAGAAGTAAAATTCAGGATTAAGCTCAAAAAGTTCTAGAAATATTAGAAAATTTAGAAATCATAAAATCAAAGGATAATTTGGCCAAAATATGTAAAAACAAATTAAAACACAAGCCAATTTCTAACCAAAATTAATAAGAAAACCCTATATAAAATAGAGTTATCAATGTCCCCGTTATAGCATGTTCACTCGGCCCTGCATCATCAGCTCCATCTCGAAGATCTGGATATTCATTCACACTGCACATGCTCAGCTCCTCCAAGGTCATTGGCAAGTAACGGGAGGCTATGTGCTCCAACAAAGGCGAAGGAGCCACCAAACGTCTTAACAGCATCCATATATACCTGGGTTGCCCTGACCTCAACCTCAGGGCCATACCCAGGCAATTCTTCCAGCCTTGGAGAATGATGTCTTTTCTGAATATCTACCGCTACCTCATGACCCCCAACTTGTCTTGTAGCTCTGTAGAATTTCACGATGAAATCCCCATAATCTTGTGTGTGAAACACCTTTTTCACATGCAACTTAAAGAATTCTCCTTGGGCCACGCTCAAGGTCTTTCGTAACTCAATTTTTTTCTCTCACAACTGCTGTTGTAGAGATGACACTTCTTTCTCCTTTTCTTCCCGCTCCTTCACCATATCCGCAACCTCCTTTTCCAACCTTCTTCTTGCCTCAACAGCAACCTTCTCTGATTCTTTCAACTCTTCATTGATGGTTTTATAGGTTGCAACCGCACCAACCTGATCATTCATCCTAAAAAAATATTCACTCCAGGTCGCAAGTGCCTACACCACAACCCATCCATAAAAAAAACAAAAAATAATAAAAATAAGACAAAATTGCAAAAGAACTCATATCTCAGTGGTCCATCCACAAGGAAACATTACTTGGGGAATAGTATGACAAAAATTGTCATTTAACTCAGTCAATGGCATTTCTGCCAACTTCCTCTGATGGTTCTCTAATCCCTCAAAATTTAGCATTTCCTTTGCCCTTGGTTTGGCAAATAATACTGCAATTTCTAGAGCAATATCTTCCTCAGAACCAATCGCCTTCCTCATAGCTGGCACTTTCACTCTTTTCTTTTTGGCTAGAGCAACAAACTCCACCACATCTCCCTTCGCTTTTCTCTTTGAAGAATCCCCTGTCTCCACCTCCTTGGTCAAGGGCACTTTTTTGGGAGCCTCCTCTGTCTTGGGATCAGCCTTAGTTGTGGGTTCAACTTTAATCGAGCTACCGAATTTCACTGCATAATCCCATAATGCATAACATCAATATTTATACAAACACAACAATTATAAAAACTCACACAAAATTCCTACCCTCGTCATCTTGGGCAGATTGGATAACTAAAGATCCGGTATGAGCCACCGCAGAGCTTAGATTGTACTTAACCAGATCTTCCTTTGTAAAATTGCCAATCCTTTCTTCTTGAAGTTCAACATAGGCTCTCCTTCGGGGGTTCTAGTACTTCCGATTAGGATACAGGTCTATTCTTTCCCCAAAGAACCAACCCGTTTTTAGACCACACACATCGAATTTTACAAAAAAAAAATCTCTTTTTCCACTCATGATGAGTGGAAGGCCTACCCCCCTTACTTTTATACCTTGAAAAAAAGGAAAAATATCCAATTCAATTTGCCGATTTTTTCATACAAAAAAAGTACCTAAATAGGTCCACACAACTCTTCAACTTTCCCTCTCTACACAATAGTTCCACCCCTATTATCAGCCTTACGGCCTTGGGCGCTAATTAAGCCAAAAATATGTCATAGTATCTCAACACATCCACTAGAAGTTGGCAAACTAGAAACCTAAAGCCTGCCATTAGGTGTTCCTCGTATACTGTGGTATATTTGGGTAGCGGATTATACGCCCTACCCTCACTCCCTGGAGCCCTAGCATCATATTCTTTGGGAATATGGTACTTCTTCTTTAACTCCCTTACATCGGCTTCACAAAAAACTGACTCTAAACCCTCTGTTGTGGGAGTAAATTTTGCTGGATACCCCACAGTCGGTGGGACCACAAACTCCTCAAATTCGCTGACACATTCTCTTCTCCCTTCGAACTAGTAAAAACTACTGCTCTCTTTCCTTTTGTCCTACATCTACTGGTTCCTAGTATTCAGCGGCTTGATGACTCGGAGACATCCTCGCCGCCTCCTAGTGACATCGTCCTTCCCCCTCCCCCCCCCCCCCAATGGGAATAACCCAACGACATTGAAGCGGAAGAAACTATTATTACTTTTTAGAGATGAGAAACTACTGCTATTTGTCGGCATTGGTTGAAGGTGTCTTCTTGCCTCTCCAAAACAAATACAAGCTACTGATAATGATGGATGAATACCCTAGAATCGAAAAGTTGCTTTTATATCTCAAGAGTTCTAGCTTCCATGTGAACCCACACAATCTTTCTAGACCTCACGATCTCTCACGTCACACTCTTAAAAAGCGGGATCATAACCCCTGTCTATACATGATGCGCTTCAGTTTCCTATATTTTCTCCTACTATTTTTTTTATTAAACCTTTGTCTGAAATTATCTGACAAAGGTCTGGGGGGCTTATGATGTATATAGGTTCACCACACTAACAGATTTGGACCTGTGTGTCCAATGCAGATCGAGACTCTAACACTCAACATAGTTAGGGACCTGTGAGCTTTGAACCTGCGCGTCCAATGCAGTTCGGGACCTGTGCATTTAATACAGTTTGGGATTTGTGAGTCCCAAGCAGATCCAAACAATTGCAAACCTGGATCTTCAAGAGGCACTCTGTTCCAGACCTGTAAGCCAAAGGCCGAGACCTTTACATTATTTATAACTGAATGATTCTTACTTAACCGCAGAGTTACATTCTTATAACAAATTAATGGGTTTTAAAAGATCACGTGATAGTAGCAGAGCTGTGTTTATTCATAAACACGTAATCAAAGTTTGGAATCATGAGACAATAACAACAACGCTATAAAGGAGAAACATTCGCAATTCAGCAATCTACAACCGTTACAAAATCCCATGATTAATGGTAAGAAGTAGATAAAAACCGGAGAAGACTACCAGGTAGGGATAAGTGAAAACTGGCAAAAAAAAATACTATACTCCAACAGAAGTTCTGACTTTAGCATCAGAGAATCTTCCCCGGAGACCCCTCCAGGATTTGTTTTATAGGAACCACCATTCTTGTTTACTCAGAAACTTTCGGGTCATGACAACAGGATCGAATCGCTGAAAGTATCGGATTATGGCTTCATCAGACTCAAACAGTTGAATGGTAAGTCTAAGATATGAACTTGATTTGTGATGTAGGTTGGTTTCTTCCTTCCATTAATCCACACAATTTCGGGAGTCCTGTCAGCTAATTTATTACAAAGGTACTGCACTGGGCTTTACAGAAAAGAGATAACAAGAAGCAATCACAAATAACTTAGAAGGATATGTACCAGAATTTATGCTTAGAGATGTAAAAATCTGGCTTGCTCGCTTTAGGAATCACAACTTCAAAAAGCTCCCTCCAGGAATCTTGTGGACCCAATGCCTCCTAAGAAACAAGTAAACCCAAACATTTAAGAACTTAAATAGACATCGATTAGAGAGAGAAACAAAGAGATAGGGAGGAAAATAAAGGGGGGAAAAACCAAGAGGCACTATACTTCACAGTACCTGGTGCGCCAGCAAATAAAGGAGATCAAAACTGTTAAAGAAAATTCTAGATTTTGAGTTAATCACTCATGGACATGAGTTCACCAGTAACAGATCTGGACCTATGAGTTCAATACGCAGTTCGAGACCTGTGCCTCCAATGTAGTTCGGGACCTATGCATCCAATGCAGTTCGGGATCTGTGCATACAATGCAGTTCGGGACCTGTACATCTAACACAGTTTGGAACCTGCGAGTCGTAACTTCGGATCTTCAGAAAGGCGCCTAACTCCAGACTTGCAAGTCAAAGGCTGAGATATTTACAGTGGTTGAATATCTCTCACTTTATTGAGGAATTCAACTTCCATAATAAACTCACGATAATAGCAGAATCTTGTTTATCCATAAGCATGTAATTAAATCCTGCAATCACGGGAAGATAACAACGATGCTCCAAGAGGAGAAACATCTGCGATTCATCAACCGGGAACTGTTATAGAATCCCATGATTATCGGTAAGAAAGAGATAAAAGCTGGAAGAGACCACCAGGTATGGAGAGGCAAAAACTGACTAAGAAAAATATTATACTCCGACAGAAGTTCTGACTTTAGCATCGGAGAGTCTTCCCCGGAGAACTCCTGCGGGATTTGTTTTGCAGGAATCACCATTCTTACTGGTGGAAAAAGCTTACGGGTTGTGACTGTGAGATCGGATCGTTGACAGTAACAGATTACGGCTTCATCAATTGGCGCCGTCTGTGGGGATCTTATTTTTTACTAAGAAGACGTATTCGTGCTCTTGCTTTCCGCTCTTTATCACCAACATGGTAGGAACCTGATCAGGAGGACGAAGAGCTGGTGAAGGAACTAGCCAAGGAGGAGCACCACGAAGTCGCTCTGAGCCGAAGGCAGGTGACCCGTTACGTTTGGACGACATTCCTAAAAGATCAGAGCATCACTCCGAACATACCAATGGAACCTATAGGCAAAAGTCTCAGAACCCATAAAAGTCTTTTGCACATCAGTAGATAGAAGAAGATGAACGGGCTTTTGTTGAACTACACTGTGCAGAATTTGAAGAATTTTGCAGAAACAGACATCCCTCGTATCAACGAGAGAATAAATCCAATCAAAACAATCGTGAAAAGGCCCGTCGTAAAAGGGAAGATGGAAGAAATGATGATAATATTTCTCGTGCCGGCAATAATTATGAAAATGGACATCCTAGGGTCAAGCCTAACCCTAAACGTCCGCGACATAATGACTTTCCGCCGATCAGCAATCGGGTGGCTGACGATATCTACCTCTTACTAAGATCTGACGACGAAGGAGACGTCCTTTCCCCGTTTACATCTCACATCATGCACTATCCAACTCCGGCAGGCTTCAAGATGCCGGATGACATTCCATCCTATGAGGGGGACACAAACCCCCTGGATTTCTTATCGCGCTTCAAATACGTGATGAATTTCAAAAATGCCCTAATGGAGGTGATGTACAAAGCCTTTCCCATATATCTGAGTGGAAAAGTGCGTGTATGGATTGATGGACTCCCTCATAATAGCATTTCATCGTTCAGGAGGTTAACCCAACTCTTTCATACCCGCTTTTTCCATAGAAAGAAATTTCATAAGTTAGCAATGGACTTGATGAATCTCAAGCAAGCCACAGACGAGTCTTTGAAATCTTATGTAGAAAGATTCAATGATGAAAGCCTGCAAGTGGCTGACAGAACGGATCAACTAGTAATCTCAACCTTCATGAGTTGTCTGAATCCAGGACCATTCTCTACCAAACTGGCTAGGGACACCCCAGGAGATACCCAAACCCTTTGGCAAATGGTAGAAAGTTACACCAAAGGAGAAGAAGCCAACAGAAAGAAGAGGGAAAATGAAAAGCATGACAAGAAAGATTATGCCAAAGGGAAAAACCCCCAAAAGAGTGCTTTGGACAGGTTAAACTACAACAAAGGGCGGCTAGAGCCTCGGCTTCAGGAAAAAAGTTTAACACCACTCACCAAAAGTCACACTAAAATCTTGGCCATACATAAAGAACTTTTCCGGCCACCTGTACCGTTAATAGCTGCACCACACAAAAGGCAACGACACCTTTGGTGTGCCTTTCACAATGATCATGGCCATGATACTGAAGAATGTAAAGATCTCAAAAGAGAAATCGAAGACTGCATCCGCAACGGCATGTTGGGCCAATACGTCCAGCGATGGCATTCTGGAACCCAACCTCGGTCTGGAGGCACGGAAAACGGTAACCATGCCAGAAGGTGTGGAGGAAGACAAGGAGGTCGGGGCCAACCCACACAGCAACATGATTATAGACAAAGATAGGATCATCACTCCAATCCACCGTATCAACCAAATCCAAATCCTCCGCCTCAGCAAGTGGCACCTCCGCCACCACCAAATGACAATCGGAATGTTACTGGCGTAATCCATGTCATATTCGGAGAATATCCAAAAGGTCAGTCCTAGTCTGCAATCAAGGCTAGTGCAAGGAGGATTCCGTCCCAGAAGCCAGCCAATAAGCGGTTCAAACCCTCCAAAGAGGATGCAGTTTCCACTGTAAGTCCACACAATGATGCCTTGGTTATTAAAGCAATTGTTGCTAATAAGGAAATGTATAGAGTGTATATCGATGATAGGAGTGTAGTCAATGTCCTATACATAGACTGCTTTCGCAAACTAGGGATTGATTTTGCAACTTTAAAATCCTCCAGCATGTCGCTATAACTTTCGCTCATGAGGTAGTTCATCCAGTGGGAATAATCACGCTCGTAATCACGGTTGGGGAGTACCCTAGAGATAAAACCATCATGACAAACTTCTACGTAGTAGATGCCCCGTCTCCATTTAATGCCATAATTAGGAGATCCTAGATGAATAAGGCTAAGGCAATTTGGTCCCCAAATCACATTGTCACGAAATTCCCAATTGAGCTCGGGATTGCATCCATCTGTGGAGACCAATATGCCGCACGTGAATGCATGCGTATTGCTCTCAAAGGCAAGCATGCAGATTCCAAAGGTGTACACGCTATACAAGCTGCAGACTTGCCGTCCACCAACCCCAAGGTAACACCTCGGGAAAGTAGGAGCAAAGATACCGAGATGCCAATTGCAAAGCCAACACCTCACAGTTCTGACAATGCAGAACAGATGTCGGCTGAACTTGATGAAATCACCGATGCGGTTGAAGAGGTCAACTTTGATCCCCAATATCCAGAAAGAACAATCAAGGTAGGAGCCACTTTGCCCTCAAAGATCAAAGAACAAATTATTCACCTCCTCCGCATGTATAAGGAAGCCTTCGCTTGTGGACCGGAAGACATGCCAGAAATCTCACCATCATTGATGACGTATAAACTCAACATTGATCCAAGGATCAAGCCTATACAACAGAAGAAGAGATCTTTTGCACCAGACAGAAATGCAGTTGTCAATGAGGAGGTAAAGAAGCTATTTCAATCTGACATCATTAAAGAGGTATTCTATCCTACCTGGTTATCCAATCCTGTCCTGGTCAAGAAACCAGATGATAGCTGGAGAATGTGTATTGATTATATTGATTTGAACAAGTACTGTCCAAAGGATTGTTATCCTTTACCTATGATTGATTAGAAAGTTGAGGCCATTTCAGGATATGAAGTACTGATGTTTCTTAACGCATACAAGGGTTATCACCAGATTTTAATGGATGAAGAAGGCGCTGAGAAAACAGCGTTCATCACAGAAATAGGAATTTTTTGCTACACAAAAATGCCTTTTGGTCTGAACAATGCAAGGGCCACCTACCAACGTTTGGTCAACCAAGTATTTTCTAACCAAGTTGGAAGAAATTTGGAAGTGCATGTAGATGACATGGTAATCAAATCAAAGAAGAGTAAGAGTGCACCCGGAGATCTGGAGAAAACCTTGCAAACAATGATCAAAGTGGGAATGCGTCTGAACCCCAAAAAATGTACTTTTGGGGTAGGATTAGGAAAATTCCTAGGTTTTATAGTCTCCAAACACGGGATAGAAGCTAACCTGGATAAGATCCGAACTATTACAGAGATGGCACCACCCAGAACTCTGAAGCAAGTCCAGAAATTGACAAGATCACTCACCGCTCTAAACAGATTTTTGTCGCGTTCTGCCGATCGAAATCTCCCTTTCTTCCAAACTTTAAGGGAGGCCAAGAATTTTAAATTGACAGAAGACTATCAAAAAGCGTTTGAAGAACTAAAGAAGTATTTAGCTGAACTCCCTACCCTTACAGTACCAGTACCAGAAGAGACCCTACACCTGTATTTGGCATCTTCTAACAACGCGGTTAGTGCAGTACTTGTGCGTGATGATAACGGCATCCAAAGGCCTATCTATTATGTTAGTCGCGCACTTCAGGGTGCAGAAATGAGATATCTGCTCATGGAAAAGATAGTGCTCGCACTGGTTCATGCTGCTAGAAGGTTGCGACTTTATTTCCCGGCTCATCCCATACGTGTGCTCACAGATCAGCCTATCAAGCAAATATTGTCAAAGCCGGAGGCTTTAGGACGACTTGCAAAATGGGCTATTGAGTTAGGAGAGCATGATATTCAGTATCACCCTCGAACTGCCATAAAAGCACAGGCCCTAGCGGATTTCATTGCTGAAATGCCCACCTCTATGCCTGATACCGCTATCCCCACACAGCTTATAAAAGGTAGGGAAAGCGGGGAAGTTAGCCCAAATACGTGGATATTACACGTTGACAGAGCATCAAATGAAGATGAGAGCGGAGCTGGGCTACTGCTAAGAAGTCTTGAGGGAATAGAGGTCACATATGCCCTCCGCTTTGGCTTTAAGGCAACCAACAACGAAGCTAAATATGAAACTCTCATCACAGGTCTGAATTTGGCACAGAGAATGAAAGTAAAAGAAGTATGTGCTTACAGCGACTCCCAAATTGTGGTTAACCAGGTGCAAGGGACTTACGAGGCTAAGCAACCCCAAATGAAAAAATACCTAGAAAAGGTTCGGGCTCTCAGCCTGTCCTTTAAGGCTTTTCAGATCGTGTAGATCCCGAGGTTTAAAAATAAGAGGGTTGATGCCCTCAGCAAGTTGGCATCTTCCGCTTTCTCCCACCTCAACAAAAAAGTATTAGTGGAAGTGCTTCCCTGTAGGAGCACAGATGCGAAGCCTATGATGGTTATTGAAAAAGCAGAAGAAAATTGGATGACGCCTATTTGAAAATATCTTGAAACTGGGGAACTGCCCACTGACGAAAATGAAGCCAGAAAACTCAGGCTAAAGGCCCCTTGCTATGTGATACAGGATGGGATCCTATACAAGCGGTCCTATTTGCAACCTTTGCTCAGATATGTCGGGACACAGCAAGCAAACTACATACTTTAGGAAGTGCATCTCGGGTCTTGCGGAAGCGACACAGGTCCCAGAATGTTAGCCAAAAAAATTATCCGGTGGGGATACTACTGGCCAACGCTATTCAGGAACGCTTGCGATTTTGTACATAAATGCCTCAAGTGCCAACTCTATACCCCTTTAGTCAGACAACCTCAGATGAAAATGGTTAGTATTCAAAGCTCATGGCCTTTTACTCAATGGGGAATTGACATACTGGGACCTTTCCCTTAAGCTCTAGGTCAGTTGAAGTTCCTGTTAGTCGTCATCGATTATTTCACTAAATGGGTAGAAGCTGAACCATTAGCTACCATCTCTGGAAAGAGCATTCTGAAATTTGTATGGAACAATATTGTCTGCAGATTTGGGATCCCTCAGGTGATCATCTCAGACAATGGTAAACAGTTTGCAGACAATCCTTTCCGATCGTGGTGTGAAGAACTCCACATCAAACAGAAGTTCACATCAGTTGCACATCCTCAGGCCAATGGACAAGTGGAGGTCACTAACCGGACTCTCTTATAAGGATTGAAAACTCTCTTGGATAAAGCAAAATGAGATTGGGTAGAAAATCTCTCAAACGTTCTATGGGCCTATCGCACAACTCCGCGAACAGCAACTGATGAAACTCCTTACAACCTCACATACGGTTCAGAAGCTGTGATCCCAGCAGAGATCGGGGTTCCTAGCCCCCGACTTATTGCCTTTAATAACATAGCTAACGATGAGGATATTCGCCTTAACCTAGATCTGCTGGAGGAACGCAGAGACTTAGCTTCCATCAAAGAGGCTAGATACAAGCAAGACATGGCGAAATATTACAATAAAAGAGTGAAAATCAATGAGTTCACTCCAAGGGAGTTGGTCCTGCATAAAAATGAGGTGAGCAGAGCTCAGAAATTGGGCAAGCTAGAAGCCAATTGGGAAGGACCATACAAAATCATTGATGCATCCAAATCAGGAAGTTATCGGTTAGCCATTATGGAGGGAAACTTAATACCTCGAGTTTGGCATGTTAGCAACCTAAAACGTTTCTATGTTTAATCGCCTTCTTTTTATCATTGAATAAAACAAGTATTGTTCAATAAATCGAGTGAAGAGTTTATTACCTTCGTAAACTTAGTTCAATGTGGTGAAACTGCCTTGTTAATTATTAAATCGAGAAACTAACGCGTAACCTCGCTTCAGCTAGGATCAGTTGCTTATTCCGTAACATCCCTAAGGGGTGAAGAAATCACATGAACTCATAGTGAAAAGAAAATTTATTGCTCCTCAGAATTCCCTAACACATACACGCAGATGGGGAACTGTGAGCCACTCACAGATGCGGAATTGTGAGCCCACTCGCAAGTGGGGAACTGTACTTCTATAAACAGATAGGGAATTGTAAACCCACATCAATAACCAAACGGATTTCAAATCCTTAAAACAACTCATACTTTCTCTTTTCCTTTTTTCTTTGCTTCCTCATATTTTGTCCTTTCTTGCAGGTTTTTTTCCTCTTTAATAGATCACTTGTTGCCTTGCCTTTACGCAGTTCAAGTTTTTCTTTTGTCCCTTTTTTGGCATGTCTACATCCAGAGTAATACACAGGAGCTGCTATAAGTTTGGCATTTAGTACTAGGGCATTTAATAAAGGTGGTGCTAAATTGTAAGTACTTAATGGACGAATTATTAGACCTTGAATGAGTTGTAGAAATAACCCATGTGATGAGCACATTTGGAGCTGGAGATGACTGCGTGTTTTCTTTGGGATACATTCTTTTCTTGCTTGAATGTTAGGACAGGATGGAAGGTTTGATGAACATTTTTAACTGGATTCCCTCCCACATGGTTTGCATGATTCTTCAGAAAATGTGTTTTTATAGAAGTATCTATCCTTTTCCACCTCTTTGTTATTTAAATTTTTTTTTATTTTTTAATAACTATCTAGACAAATATACGATTGAAAAATCTCGTTTCCATTACCTTGGTTTTCTTGGAAATGGCTCCTTAGTATGAACTTCCTGTTTATTGAAAGAATTTTGTAATGAGAATTTGCACTCAAATAAAAAGAATATGATCATTGCGGGAATATCACTGTTTGTGACTCGAGCAATCCATTGACAGTGTAATTCTACCCTCACAGTTACTTATGTAATTGCAAGAGTTGTAGGTGAACCTTTTGTGTTTAGTTTGTTATTATAATTTATTTAAATGTATTACAGGCTTGTAGAAGAAGCAGATTATAAGTCCACTGCTGAGTTATTTGGTAAGAGAGGTGATGAGAGGAATCTTGACAATTTCATTCCTAAATCGGAAAGCGACTTTTTAGAATATGCAGAACTCATTTCCCACAAGGTGCGGCATTTTTGAGGTTTGTTGAACTTGAATTTTCTTTATTTGTAATTTCATTGTATTGAATTACATCCTGAAGTCTGTCTCAGAAGTAATATCTATTTGTTACAGAAAAACTACCATTATATTGGGTTGCTCAAAGCTGTGATGAGATTGTCAATGACTTCATTGAAGGGGGCAGATGCCAAAGAGTTAGCTTCATCTGTCTCTGCAATTGCAAATGAAAAAATAAAAGCGGAAAAAGAAGCAAATGCTGGGAAAAAGAAGACAGGAGATATGTTTTAAATTAACGAATTTGGATTGTTAACTTTTTCAGACTTGATCTGATGGCAAGGTTGTGAGAGCTATTTTCTTATCCTCAGGTGCAAAGAAGAAGCAACTCCATGTTGATAAAGATGAAGATATTGTTGTGAATGCATATGATACCTATGATGATTATGATTTTATATGAAAAATGTTTAGGCGGTCCACGTTTATTTAGGCCAATTGTGATATTGATGAATATTTAAGCACAATTATAGGATCTTGCATTTGCAAAGTTGAGGATGATCTTGCGGCCTGTTTTTCTCCAAATTCCGGAGACTGGTAGAGTGTGTCATATGTTGTCTACTGAATAAAAATTATTTATTGAATGTTTTTGAGTCCTTTCTTTCCCCTACTACTGGCTTATTGGATCCAGTTCATTGTTTTTGTGAACTCAGAGTGGTATTGATAAATGTTGCTCACATTTTCAATCCCCTGTGAATATAATTGGAGGTTAACTTACTGTTTGTGCATTCCTTTGTTACTTCGTCTTCATCTTCTCTTACTGCTTGATATTATGTTTTTAGATTTTAGCCGTGGACGTACATTAGGGTGTTGAGTTATGATGTTTCAGCTGAGTCGAGTGCTTCTTGGATTTCTTAGAGTTCTAATGAGCATATGAAGCTAACCCGTCCGTATGATGTGGGTAGGAAACTGTGTTGGTGTGCAGAAGAGACTTCTATTGTTTGGTTGCTTATTTTTTGATGAATGTACTGCATTGAACCTTCATCAATCTTTTGCAAAACACGGCATGGTGGCCGAAGTTTCTGTCTAAGCATTCGACAATTTTTAACCTAGTGAACCTGGTCAAACAGGGAACGTTAAAAATAGAAGAGTATCTTGTGCCTTTTTACATATACAATTTCATGGGATTCCATTTCTTTACTTCTCCCGCCTAATTGTGGCAAAGGATACCACTCGCAAAATTATGGCTAGAGATGCCACAAGTACGACATGCAAAAAGCATTGCAAGAACAACTTCGGGTTCATCACATAATGAAAGCAATTAAATAAACACAAAAGGTGCATATTCATGCAAGTGAAAATGGTAACACAATGAATGCTATTGAAGGAACACAAAAAATCACTACAAGAAAAATGACTTAGTGACAAAAAAATAAGGTAATGGACAAAAATTTCGTGACCAAATACTACCTTTGATGACGACAACTCGATTCGTCACTAATTTTGCATCACCTCACCATTTTTGGTGAAAAGTCACCAAAACTCATCACTATTTTGTCAATAAAAAATATGGCAAGAAGGTTTCCTTCCAATTGGGCGCAATTAGTGATGAAAATAAATGACGAAAATTACTCTCGTCACTAAAATCTTAAAATTTATTCGTTGGTGACAAAGTTTCTATCGTCACCAATTTGAATGTCTTTTAATGAAGATTTTTCTCGTCACTAATTTCTTATTGTATATGCAATTTATACTACTTATATATGATTCAATTAAATTCTTAATTGTATGGATATTATATGGATATATATGAAATATCATTAATTCAGATATAGAAAAAAAAAATTGTTAATGCATTATTTATTTGAATTTTCTTGTTTAAAAGGAATTTTAAATAAAAAAGTAATCACAATAAAAATGAAAATAATACATATATACACACACAGACATATATAGAGTTATTTTGCAGAATATTGTTTTTTTTAAAGAATTAAATAAATATTGATAATTCTGGGGGTGTGTCAATAATACTGAAGACGATTCCATGATATCGACTTTGAAGTCGATATTTAGGACATTGACTTTAATATAATTTTTTTAAAAAAAGTAATATGATTTAAGACTTGTTAATTAGTTTTTGTGCCATTTTTTATTAAAAAAAATTCAAAAATAATGATATTTTGAACAATATTTTTTGCAGTAATTTGTTGTGTATTATTATGGATGATTTGAATTTATATATTTGAATGGATACATGTAAGAAAATTTTACATTCAAAAAATATAATTATATATTTTTATTTCGTAATAAGACAAATTAATTTTTCGTACATACTTTTTATAATTTTGTTCTTTAACATTATTTAGGGTTCAGGATTTACGAGTGTCATGCGTTGCCTATCCACTCTTCTCCCTAACTCTGATGCATAGTCATTCGAAAGGTCATATTTAGGAAATTGACACCTTATGGCAATTCAGATTAGATTATGTCACTATTTTCCCGGTTTTGGCATTTTTAGGAGAGATAGAAAAAAGAAGAAGTTGAAGGATACTTCAAAAGATGTATATCTGAATATTGATTGAATTATATGATTGCATTTAACTTGGATCGTATTTTTGCAAGTGCTATAGTAGAAATTTGAAATCTTCCATTGGATTGATAGTATTTATTATTAATATCTCTTTTAGTTTTGTTAGTAATAGAATCATACCTAATAAAACTAGCTAGCTAGTTAAGTTTTCTTTCATTTTGAAGGATGCTATTTATGTGATAAATGTAATCCGTTCAATAAAAAAGAAAGTTTTTTTCTCATTATCGTATAGTTATTATTAACTTTCTTGTAAAAATATAATACTACGTTACTAAAACAACGTTATGTTACAATTTTAAGGTAGTAAAACAACGTCATATTAGAAGTATAAGATAATGTGAAATAATCTAATCTGAATTGCCATATTTAGGAAATCGACTTCGATAATTAAATAAGAAATTAAATGTACAAACGTTGTAGGAAAACAAGCTGAAAGAGGAAAAAGTTCTAAGTTTTCACAAGTTAAAATAAATAAATAAATAAAATCAAATTCCACAGCGAGACTATCTAATATTCCCACGTGGCTGTCGCTAACGGGTTGGGGTTGGGGCTGTGGGTTTTCATTGGATTGGCCTTGCGTCTCCGATGAGTCTAGATCAAAAGGAATGGATTGATCTATACGTGATTGTGGGCGAGGACGCCTTCAACATTTATAGACCAAATTATACGAAGGCATTTGAGATGACGTACTAGTGTGGCCTTGCGATAAATGTTTCATCTCAGGTGTCTCCTCATATGGCTCACCGGATTGATGAAGAGACACACCATTATTAAATATCTGATCATCATTATCAACATTACAATGACGGGAAGTAGATGGACAACCGGAAGTAGACGAACGACCGGATGTAGACGGACGACCGGACGTAGATAGACGACCATGCGATGGTTGAACGTGACCTTGGCCTTCAAAACTTGAACGTGTCATCTGCATCCGACGACTCTCCCCAACCATCGTTAATGCACGAGAAGAAATGTCATGTACATTTGATAATCGAGCTCTCGGATCTATCTCTAAATTGGTCAAAGCATCGCGTGTCAAATCATACATTTGCTCCCAACATTCACCCTACATAAAAAAAAAAGGCTCACCCTTTAAATTTTCTATATTATAAATATTGAAAATTTAAAAGTCATATACATACCCAATACTCGACAACCGATGCAGTTGGGCGAATAACCTAGGCAGGACGATGCGTGAGATTACCTATCAGAATTCGAGTAATCTGACGATACCAAACTATGTATTCTGAGAAATACTGCATAGGGCCACTTGAAAGCAAGCTATTATCAATTCTATCCCTTCGGTTGTTCTACCCGTCAACATAAGGTGCATGCCGTGTTATCCAATTTACTCCCTTCCTATCCTGCCGATCCAATCGATGCAACCTTAAATCCATGTCAATGGCAGCAGAAATCATTTGAATATAGCCAAATTGCCACATAACTTACTCAGGTAAATGTAGTTCAACAACATCAAAGTTGAGCAGAGGCACGGCTGCACACCAAATATCATAGTCTCGTAAGCAATAATCTGGCAAATAGTATAAATCTTCTGCTACATATGGTTGCTAGATAAATTGTGAAATAAAGAAAGTTAACAATCATTAGTGTTTGAACTAAACTTAGTTTTAACAAGCCAAAAATTACTATACATTAATTATGTATTACTTACATCATCATCGGACATATAATCCAAACATCCCAACACATATGCAACACATGACAACTGACATCTGCAAAATTCAAACTCGTGTTCCACCTGCGATAATTATAATACGGCAATATAGAAGATTAGACACAATTTAGGATAAACCAAATGTGCCATTGAAAAGAAAAGTGAGAAACACGTACATATATGCTCAATGCCCGATAGGTATGTCGGGGTAGCCCAAGATAGGTTCTTCTCTCACGTTATGGTGTTGCAGACTAATTCTTGGTAGTTTCTCCCACGCCCACACCTGCAATAAGCTCAGTGGTCCACATATGCCGGCTATATCTCCCATTGTCACCCGACATAGTACCTTATATAACGATGTTAGAATGGTGCTACCTCAACTATATCTCAATGCCGTTACTACATCCCTTAGTATAAATAGGTACATAAATTTGATTTTTGTACCTGACTTGTTCCCCATAATAGACCCTATAATTTGCATAATCCGATATCTACCATGTTGTAACACCTCATCATCGATAGACTCGAGCAGTAGAAGACGTGCCTGTAGATGCATGTAGATACTCCTCAATTTCAATCAATCTCCATCAAACTGATTGGGGGTTGGCATGAAACTTGACAGCTCATGACATATATTCTGCCACTCCTCAACCGTATGACTCGAATCTGGACTATCTACCGTATCTCCGTTGACAAGTAAACCCCAAAGTACTGCGACATCTTGTAATGTCATGGTGGCTTCACCGATTGGAGGTGGAATGTGTGCGTCTCATATCACCATCTCTCAACCACTGCCGTGATCAACGAATGATCTATTTGTATACATCTTGCCATGTATACACCATAAAAGCCCACTCGAAAAAGTATATCTTGTACCCTAATATCGAGTGGGGTAGCTGTGCAAATGTCGACATCTAACCTATGTACTTTCAATGGCTCGATCTTGGGGTCATCCTAAATCAAGTTCCGATGATGACTTGACTGTAATGTCAGTACATCCGGCTGCCTTAGACCTAGAGTTAAATTTGCAAACCTAGATGTTGTGTCTTCTGACTCCATAACCTGAATATATTAATTACAAATTTATCATATTATTTTCAAATACAATTTCAATTGCATAAAGTACTAGCCAAAACATATGTTGGATTCTTTTTGCCCATGAAAAATCACAATTCAATAAGCACACAAGCTATTCACACGTGATATCTAATATTACATAAACAAATTACCAACAGGCGAGATACAAATATTACAACTAACCTTGCTATGTTATATTACATAAAATAATAGCATATAATACTACTATCCATTTATCTCTCCATATTGGCCTTTACGGATGCATGGCTACACTATCTCTAAGTCTCTCCATGTTAGGGCATGATTTTCTATTGTGTTCAATTGCTCCACATGCCTTGCACCTCTGCCGTTGTGCTCGATCCATTTCATTCCTTATACGAGTAGATCTTGGACGGCCTAGCCGATCATTGACCCTCACACTATTGGCACTAGGTGAAAAGATGCAGGAGGCCAATAGTCCTCGTGGTGCATGGAGTAAAAATGGTTTGAATATGTTTCTACTATTTTTTTTTTCACATTGTGCACTCCATCTATTAGGGCCAAAGCGACCCGTCCCATTTGTGCACAAACCTTTTGAGCATGGGAGTAAGGAATTTTGTAAATTTCAAACTTTCCACAAGTGCATGTATGGTTGTTAAGATGTACGGTATGCACGTTGCTTTCTTTGTCATCATGGACCCTTGTGGTAACTTAATATAATCTTTCTTCCCGCACAAAGGCTGTGACCTGGTAATATTTAGACTTGTACTGATTCCTAAGGAAATTTTCAAGAACATTTGGCGGCCATGGATTTTGATTAGCAACATGTTTGTGGGCTTCGGTGAGGTGCGAATCAAAGTATTTCACCAGTCGATAAAAAGTTGCATGTACACAAGCTGTTATCAGCAACTTCCTCGCACCTTTCAACACCCCATTGAATGATTCGTTGTCATTATGCCATATCAGACCCCACCATCAAAGCACAATGCTTATTTTTCCAAAGGGATATCTGTCAACCATTTATGGACGTCTTCATCCATTTCTCAAATTTTTTCCATTATTTGAGCAAATTTATGCTGCTGATATAAGCGAGCAGCGTTGTGCATTAATTCCGTCAATACATTATTTTTTAAGCACCAATTAAAATTAGTTTTGACATGGCACACGCAATATCTGTGGTGAGCAATCGGTGGTTGTAATGCAGGGTTGTTTTCAACCACTCACAATATTCCCCTCGCTTGATCAGAAATCAATCAAATGCCTTGTTGGCCACAAATCACATGACGAGATAAGTTATACAAAAACTATGACCAATTAGCCAAACTTTCCTCGTCAACAATGTCAAAAGCCAGGAGAAGAATATACCCAACTGCATCAGCACCGACTGCAATAAGGATTTTTTTCTTTGTATTTCCCGTATTGAAACATTTCATCGATACTAATTAGGGGATGACAGTGTTGAAAACCATCAATACAAGACCTAAGTACCAAGAATACGGAATTGAAGATGTAATCTCCAATACTATTTCGGTGTGAGTGCTGGGATTACAAGATTAAAAAGCAAGTAAGAACTTTGGTAATATAGTGCACAATCACTCTCAATTACCATACACAATTTCAATAGTTGTTTTTTTTTTTAGCCCAACCATGCCTTCTTGTGTGATATATTCATCTCAAAAGAGTGGGCATCTTCCTTTGTATGAAGCATTTTCCGTAATATTGTTTTGAACCATTTGTCCAACCATCCCATGATCTAAATTCGGGTGGTCATCTGGTTGTATCTTAGGGAAACATGTGTGTTTCAGATGCATTTTTGTGATCTCCCAAAAGTTATCTTTCTTTCTCAACCTCGCTCAAACCCTCCATAAACAATTCTTGTCCGCATAATAAAGACAGCGGACAAACCGGCTAGTAGGAGTACTTTCATGCACTTTGAAGTACTTGTGCACACAAATGGACCAATATTTAACTGTATGTTGCACCCCTTCTTTGGTCCGAAATACCATTCCAACCTCGAACTCCAAAGTTCGATCATCAACCCAAACGGGTCATCTATAGTCATCGAACTTGTCTATCATAAAAAAACTTTGCATTACCAATGTCCGAATAAAAAGGAATATTAGCGACAACGTTATCCATAGTAGCATCAATCGGTGGATTCGAAGTCTCTCCCACATGTTGGCCACCACCCATGTCCTCTTCCTCTTCATTGCTCTCAGATGATTCACCACCATTGTCCACCAAATAATCTATGGGATCACCATGAATGCTTATATCTTGACTTGTGCTCCCAAGTGTCAACCTATTTACTGCTTGGCCCATTGGCTCGGGAGTAAGAAGTTCTTCGTCTAGGGTTGCATGACTTGGCCCTTCATTAAAATTGCCACCACTTGGTCCCTCATTAAAAGCGCCATGACTTGGCCTTTAATTAAAATTGTCAGCATTTGGTCCCTCATTAAAAGGGCCACGACTTTGCCCTTCATTAAAATAGCCACCACTTGGTCCCTCATTAAAAGAGCCACGACATGGATTCTCGTGGACAAACCTAGGGTCCAATACTACCATAGGTCGTTGCAAAGACACATCATTCAATATGAAAAGCACAATAAGAAAACCACTGATCATTAAGAAGCCTCTCTCCCTCTCTACTATGTAGAAGTTGTGTGAATGACCAAACACTTGTTTGAGGAACAAATGACATATTGTCCTCAAAACGAAAGTAATCTGAAACGGATTCTTAACTTATGTACAATTCAACAGCATTAAGAGAAGGACATGTCGTTAGAATGCACAACATCACCCTCACCGTAGCATCATCATCTACTGGAACATGTATGTATGTGATTGAATTACTGGCAATGCTAATAGGATAACGGCACATTAGTTTTATACTAACTTAACTTCCATCCATTCCAGTCACTCGATGCAAAATTCCCAAAAGTTCAACCAAGATAATATTATGGTCAACAACAATAAACCATTTTAGACTATTACTATATTGGGAGCCATTCAAACCACTAATTATTTGGCGTGAAATTCCCTTGGATCTACCCAACTGAAAATTCTTCCCTTGGAGTTGGTATGTTCCTTGAAGATGGAATAGGTCCTCAACCCCTTGATAACCCGTATCAAGAAACCTTGGAATCAATTGAAGGATGGAATCCGAATTTCCTAGGGAACAAATCTAGGAAATCAAGGACAACAAACACACAAATTCCGAATTTGTGTAATTTGCAAGTAATTACAGAAACTAGAGAGCAATTCTCTCAAGCTTGTAATGTCAAGAACCAAATTTTCATTTCATCAAATCTGCCCTTCAAGATGGCCGACGGCCACTATATGGACACAAGCTAGGGTTTACAAATTAGGGTTGCACAAGCTAGGGTTTCTTTTAGGGCCAAATGGGCTACATGACTCTTTGGGCTACATGACTCAATTTACCATATAATTAAAACTAAACCCAATGATCCTAAGTAGTTCTAAGGAAAATAGTAGTAAAGCCAAACCCATTAACAAGACCCAATTACACTTAGTACATTAATAAACATGGCCTTGTCAATCTTGGTCTTCTCCCCATCCTTTTGGGCCGCTTTGAATGAGTCCATTCAAGGCTTCCTTCATTTTCTTTGTTCTAGCCCTTGTCATCGGTCCATCAAGACCTTGAAGTGGATCAAGCTTGTTCTCGAGACCTTGCTATTGTCATCATTCTTCGGGTTCAAGTCTCTTCAATGCTTGTTGAATTCATATCCCCCCTTCTTCGAGAGGATTCGCCCTCGAATCCAGGATCATCATAATCAGAATGTCAAAAGAAGACAAATCAAGAACATTGAATGTAGTACTTACATTGTACTTACCAGAAGGTCGATCTTGTAAGCGTTGTCATTGATTTTCGCGACAACTTGGAAAGGTCCATCTCCACGTGGATGCAATTTTGTCGATCTTTGTACTGGAAACCTTTCCTTGCGCATACGAACCCACACCCAATCTCCGGTTCAAAAGTGACTTTCTTTCGACCCTTGTTTGCATTTCGAGCATATGATTCATTCCTCTTCTCAATATTCAGCCGAACTCGCTCATGTAACTTCGACAAAGTCACTTGCGCTTGCCATCTAAATTAAGTTCCTTGATTGCCAAAGGTGAAAGATCTAAAGGTGTCAAAGGATTAAAGCCATATACAACTTCAAAGGGAGAATGGTTAGTAGCAGTGTGAAGAGTTCTATTGTAAGCAAACTCACAAATAGGTAAACATTCCTCCCAATTTTTAAGATTCTTTTGCACAATGGCCCGAAGTAAAGTCCCAAGGGTACGATTAGTTACCTCAGTTTGGCCATCCGTTTGTGGATGACTCGTGGTAGAAAACAACAATTTAGTTCCTAACTTACCCCATAAAGTTTTCCAAAAATAACTAAGGAACTTTACATCACGATCACTGACAATACTTCTCGGTATTCCATGTAGTCGAACTATCTCTTTAAGGAACAGCGACATGCTTTGCGTCATCAGATTTCCTGCAAGGTATGAAATGCGACATCTTAGAAAACCGATCAACAACCACAAAAATGGAGTCATTACCTCGCTGACTCCTTGGAAGTCCAAGGATAAAATCCATGGAAATTTCCGTCCAAGGTGAAGTCGGAACCGGTAATGGATGATACAATCCGTGTGGCTTGACTGTAGACTTAGCTTGCCTGCAAGCAACGCAATTAGCACAAATTCTTTCAACTTCTACTTTCATCTTGGGCCAATAAAAATGCTCACGCAGAATCTCGTAAGTCTTTAAAACACCAAAGTGTCCTATTAAACCGCCGCTATGAGCATCGCGAACCAACAGCTTCACGATGGAACTCCTCGGAACACACAACCTGCTTTCTTTGAACAAGAAACCTTCAAATCGGAAAAACTTGTTGAAAGCACCGTGTTCACAAGCAAAATAGACACTAGAAAACTGGATCGTTGCATATAATTCCTTCAACAATTCAAAACCCAAAATCTTAGTGCCTAAAGTAGTAAGAAGTGCAAACCTTCTAGACAAGGCATCAGCAACAACATTGTCTTTGCCTTTCTTATATTTGATAACATAGGGAAAAGTGTCAATAAAAGAAACCCACTTAGCATGACGCTTACCTAAGTTAACTTGTCCCTTCAAGTGCTTGAGGGATTCATGATCGGTATGGATGATGAACTCCTTGGGATAAAGATAATGCTGCCAAGTCTCTAGAGCTCTTACCACCGCATACATCTCTTTATCATATGTAGGATAGTTCAAGGCAGCCCCACTTAGCTTCTCACTAAAGTACGCACCCAAGGCCCTCTTGTTGAAGCACTGCTCCAATAGATTTCCGTGAAGCATCACACTCAATTTCAATCATTAGATCAAAGTTAGGTAATGCTAAAACAGGTGAATGTGTTAACTCATGCTTAAGTAAATCACACGCCTCTTGCTGCTTTTCACCCCATTCAAATTTTACATCTTTCTTAACTAACTCATTCAGGGGTGCGGCCTTTGTGGAAAAATCCTTCACAAACCTCCTATAGAAGCTTGTAAGGCCGTGAAAACTTCAACCTCGATGAAGTAGGAATTGGCCAAGACCGAATGGCCTCCACTTTTTGCTCATCAACTTTAATTCCCTGTGCACTAACAACAAAACCAAGAAAAACAACTTCTTCTACACAGAATGAGCACTTAGCTAAATTAGCAAAAAGTTTTTCTTTCCGCAAAGTCATCAAAACAAGTTTCAAATGTTCAGCATGCTCATTAATGTCTTTGCTATACACCAATATGTCATCAAAGTATACCACAACAAATTTATTGATAAAAGAACGCAGGACATGATTCATAAGACGCATAAAGGTACTAGGAGCATTTGTCAAACCAAAAGGCATAACAAGCCACTCATACAAACCGAACTTGGTCAAAAAATAACGCTAAGACCACCTACTGTCCGCCTCAAATTTTCTGCTCAAGTTCCAACAAAGAACTCGATTTTTGCCCAACAATTTCTTCTTCTCTTTTTTTTTTTTTTTTTATCTATCCTTTCTTTTTTCTTCAACTTCAGCAAGGCATAAACAACAATAATATATGGAAATAATGTATAAGGCCGCAAGGGTATGGATTTATCAAGAGAGCAAAGATACGGATTTATCAAGAGAGCAAAGATACGGATTTATCAAAAAAAGCCGAAACCAACACACGAATAAGAACAGAATTTCAGCAAGGAATAAACAACAATTGGATAAGCAAAGGTACGGATTTGTCTAAGATGGAAGCAAGCCGAAACCAACACATCAATACAAGAATGTAATTTGCTTCATCAAGACAAGAACATACCAATGATGATGATATTCAAAACAACAAGAAGATTGAGGAGATAAAGAACATACCAATGATGATGATTTTTTTTGTACGGTAAAAGAAAAGATATGAACGACTTGGGAACCAAGATCGCTTCGATACCAATCGGCGTGAAATTCCTTGGATCTACCCAATCAAAATTCTTCCCTTGGAGTTGGTATGTTCCTTGAAGATGGAATAGGTCCTCAACCCTTGATAACCCGTATCAAGAAACCTTGGAATCAATTGAAGGATGGAATCCGAATTTCCTAGGAACAAATCTAGGAAATCAAGAACAACAAACACACAAATTCGAATTTGTGTAATTTGCAAGTAATTACGTAAACTAGAGAGCAATTCTCTCAAGCTTGTAATGTCAAGAACCAAATTTTCATTTCATCAAATCCGCTTCAAGATGGCCGACGGCCACTATATGGACACAAGCTAGGGTTTACAAATTAGGGTTGCACAAGCTAGGGTTTCTTTTAGGGCCAAATGGGCTACATGACTCTTTGGGCTACATGACTCAATTTACCATATAATTAAAACTAAACCCAATGATCCTAAGTAGTTCTAAGGAAAATAGTAGTAAAGCCAAACCCATTAACAAGACCCAATTACACTTAGTACATTAATAAACATGGCCTTGTCAATCTTGGTCTTCTCCCCATCCTTTTGGGCCGTTTGAATGAGTCCATTCAAGGCTTCCTTCATTTTCTTTGTTCTAGCCCTTGTCATCGGTCCATCAAGACCTTGAAGTGGATCGAAGCTTGTTCTCGAGACCTTGCTATTGTCATCATTCTTCGGGTTCGAAGTCTCTTCAATGCTTGTTGAATTCATATCATTATTTCTCCATCCCAGTATAACACAAGCCTCACTTGATCCTTCCCCATTTCTATATTATATATGACATCAATAATAACATAAAGTATACATTAATATCGACATCAAAGTTATTAAAGTAATGGGGATTTCAGAGTTTATGGAATCAATCTTTCTAATAACAAAAAGAATTAAATTAATATTAAAAATGCATTTAAGTAAACAATTAACATTTTCCCATATATTTATAACCAAACATTTTCCCAACAACATTTACAATTATATTCATCAAATCTAGTCAAAATTCTTTAATCATCATCAGCAGCACCACTATTCACAGCTTATTATTCTAATAATACCAAACTAAGTGAATAAAATTAGTAATCAATCCAATCAGTATACTTTATTCACAACAAAATGCCCAACATCAATTCAAATTATTCTATCAATAACATAATATTCACAACGTATTTTCAAATTATAATAACATCAATTCACAAATCAAATTATATAAATTATTTACCTTTACCTCTGTCAATTATTTTAGCTCCTCCAAAATATATATTTTTTTCACTCAACGATTTCCCTTTTCGCTGCAAAATTATTTTTTTTTATCAATATAGGATAACTAATTAACAAATTTTAATAAATAAAAATTAACAAACAAATTTTATCAGTATAAAATTTAATAAACAAATGTTATCAATATAAAAATTAACAAATTAAAAAATTTCATGAATTAAAAATTAATTCACCTTTGAAAACAAAAAAAAAATCTACACTCAATGGGGGTTTGGTTAATTCATGAAATTTACACACGCAAAAAACAAATCACCTTTGAAAACTACTTCACCTAAGCGACAAAAATTTTTTGTGGGGGGAGGCGCAACAAAGGGGGGTTGCTTATACAAAAAAAAATCAAAAATTTTTTTTTTGGTATAGGGCGGCATAAATGGGGGCAGCAAAGGGGAGAGGAGGGGGGGAAGGGGTGTGCAGGAAGGGGAGGGGGGCAGCCGTGGTGGGGTGAGGGTGGTTAGGAGGAGGGAATTGGGGCTGGAAATAGGGGTAGAAAGGGTGGAGACGAGAGGGAGGAGGACAGCGGCAGTAAGGTGGGGAAGAGAGGGAGAATGGCACTGGGAGAGGGAAAAAAAAGTGAAGGTTGTGGTTGGCAAAGGAAATTTGCTGAAATGGATTGGAAAGAAGAAAAAATGGGACAAAAACGAGTGAAGTTTTATTTTATTTTTTATTTTTACAGTTGAACTAAGTTGATATCTGTGATATCAACTTCCATAAAAATATAACAAAAATTTTAATATCAATATTTATTTAAATTCTTTTATTTTTTAACAATTTTTGTGGAAAAAACTCCACATACATACATACATACATACTGATGAGAATCAAATATTCATAAACTTAGATATGTGTTTTTCATGCTTTAGCATAGATTTCATTGAGATATGCCATGTTTATTAGATAAATCACATTATATTTGTGATTCTCATCTTTTATTGGTTTTGTAGGAAAAAAGGGGTGAAAAACCAGTTATCTTCGGGAGTTCATAAAGTTTGATGAGAATGTCCAAATGAGGTGATTAAAGATGCTATGGAAATATGAGAAAGAGAGCTAAAACTTTCATGAACAAAGTTTTCTCAAATTCTGGAAGCAAATGGACCAAAACTGGACAAAAGCAGAAGAAGGCATGAACCAAAGAAGAGGCAAACAGGGATAAAAATCAGCCATCTTCCAGAGCTCATAACTCTTGATGAAGACATCCAAATGAGATGATTCAAAATGCTATGGAAATATGAGAAAGATAGGAAAAACTTTTATGAAGAAAGTTTTTTCAAATTCGGGACGGAAAGGGACCAAAATTGGAACAACGCGCGATAGAAGAAATTCTGGACAGAAAGTTGAGACCACCGCGGCGGTTGGGGAGACCGCCGCGGCGGTTAACCTCCGCCTGCAATTTTTCATTTTGCATTTTGAGTCCCACAAGTTTTTTAAGCTTCACAATGGTTCCCCAACATCCCTACTTGTATAAATACCCCATTTTCTGCAGAAACAAGAGAAGTAGGAGGTAGTTAGGGTTAGTTTTAGGTTATTTACATATTTTCCCCAATCTTGAGGGGATTTTCCTAGAGGCTAGGGTTTGGCATTTTGTGGCTTGAAGACTTCCATCTTTGGAGTTGATTTGGATTGCTAAAGTGTTGGAATTTGTTGGATTCACCAATCTTTTGATTAAGAGAAGTTTTTCTTACGAATTTCATATGCTTACAATTGTTAATTGTCCTTGTGATTGTTGGTTATTTGAAGCCATGAAAGGCTAAACTATCTTGGGTGATTCTTGGTGTTTGATGTATGGGTTAGGTTTATTTTGATTTCTTATGGGTTGTAGAGTGATGGGCTTGCATTAATTGAAGTTTTTCTACTTGTATTTAATGAATTGACATGCATTGAATGGTGGCCACATTTAGTGTGTGTTCTTGGTGTTCGTGTGTGTTTTAGAATATACATGAATTTAGACCAAAAGTAGGAAGAACTACCTAGCATTCTCTAGATTTAGGTGTTTGAGACAAGAAACAACCACCATATGAATTTAATTGTGCACTAAAATTGTGTGGAAGCCATAGGTTTTAGTGTGCAAAGGTAGAAGTGAGACCGAAAGGAGATCTTCTATTCTTTAATTCCATTGAGACCGAAAGGAGATGTGGAGTGAAAAATAGGTGATTTTCTTAGATTAAACACTTGAACTAGGGAGTGTGAAGTGGTTGGCTAAAACATCTAGGGCTAGAATTGTGCATTAGAGTTTTGTGGAAGCCATAGGCGCTAATGTGCTCTAGGTGGGGATGAGACCGAAAGGAGATTCCTCATTCTATAATTTCGATGAGACCGAAAGGAGATTCGGAGTGAATGGATGTAGTCACTTAGTTAAGATGCCTTACACTCGGTTGCCCTTGAAAGTCAAAGTAGCCGACCTTTGCATTGAACCCAAGGATCACCCTCCTTCATCATTTGTGTGTTTTTCTCTTTGTTTCAATGGTGTTGTTTTAGTTATTTAAATTTCACTTTCTAAATCATTGCTTTAAGACACATAGATGGCAAATAATTAGTTGCACTTAAATTTTGGTTTTGTCCCCTTCCCTGTGGAAAATGATCCCTATGCTTTACTACGATTGATTAAGTGAGGTTTAGGTGTATATTTGTGTGAGTTTGAGCTTTATTTTGGCGCACTTTTGCACACACCGATTCTGCTCACCAAAAAACTCCACATACATACATACACATACATACATACATACATACATACATACATACATACATACATATATATATATATATATATATAGCACTCCTATAAAAACCCTTGCAAATATAACACTTTTGAAGGCGAAAAGACTCAAATGACTTTTTTCTTCACTTTATCGTTTCACTTCACTCTACTGTTGTTCAAATTTTCTTATTTTTCTTCATCTTTCATCGATTTAACATTCTGTTTCACATAATCCGTAATCGTTTGCATCAATAGCAAAGGGAAAAATCTAATTCTTGAGCACATAAGGTGCAGAGGATCAGTATGGAATTGGGGTAGGAAAAGGCAAATTAATCACCAAAAGACCTAAATTCATGATGAAGGAATTTATGGGTAATTTTTTTGCAGATGAATTGGTACTTCCCTAGTTCAAGAACTTAAAAAAAAATTAGATTGAAAAAGAAGTGATGAGAAAAGGATCAAGTACATGTCGAACACCCAAGTTATCTATGTTTTGGACAGTTTTTTGACATATTTCAATATTTTTTTGACATTTTTCCGATATTTTTTCACATTTATTTGACATTGAATATGTTGACATGGATATCAACGTCGACAAAAATAATTCGACATAAACCCAAAAATTTCAGAAATCCACCCGCTGCAATCCGCAGTCAAATCAGAATCGGCATTGACCGAATAAATCCTAGCCTTGGAGAAACAACAAAATGCGTTAATCAAATTGCCTGTGCTTTTTGTTTTTCTCTCGTGCTCAGCATTATTATTGTACGTATTTAAATTTTCCTCTAACAATAAAAAATTCCCCTTTTTGGGGCTTCTGTCAAATCAACACCATTTAGAAAATGCGTTAATCAGTTTGCCTGCGCTTCGGGTTTTTTTTTTCGCGCTTATTATTATTATATGTATTTAAATTTTCCTCTAGGAATAAAAATTTCCTTTTTTGGGGGCTTCTGTCAAAATGACGTGTCCAAATAACTGGAACGACAACGTTTCCGACGTGCTCCTTCTCCCTGCTACTGCACCAAGAAACGACGCAGTTCCAATAATTGCAACGACGCCATCCCAATAGGCTCCACTCACAATTTGTTTCCCTTCAGAACGGTATCTTCTCCAAACGATTTCCAACCGTTTCTTCCTTACCCTTTTTTGCCGCCTCTGTCTTTTTTCCAACTTATGCCTGTCAATGCTTCGCAAACAGTTGCCTCTCATGCCGTTTGCAGTAAGTGTAATTACCCCTTTGTTCTTGTAATAATTATTTCACGTTCTATGTGCTTTCATTTAAGCCTTTACTGATAGTTCATTGGAGAATTTTCGATACGAGCTTTTTGGATTTCTGCGGTTGAGTTGAGCATACAAGGTACTTCATATTTAAAATCTTCTCTTCTCAGCACATTTTCTAAGTGATTTTCTGCTTTTGGAGTTTGGGTTAATCATTTTTCAAGGGGGGTTTGGGACATGGATTTTGGCAGTGGAGGTTTTAATAAATCTTTTGAAGTCCTGTATATTTTGTTCTATTTGTATTTTATTCGTTGCATTCAAGCCCCAAAAATGTTCTCCCACGGGAATTGAAGGCTCATATTGTTGGCTTTTCTTGTTTTCCATGTTGTTTCCATCATTCTATTGTCCTTCACTTACTACAAGAACTCAAATGAATTAGAGCATCGAACACAATGAAAAGTATAGTATTTACTCAAAAAAATCAATAGGATTTTTCCCCATCACACAGTTGGTATTTTCTTTTTCATGATTGATGAAGCCGTAATCCGCTACTATCAACGATTCGATCTCACAGTCACAACCCGTAAGCTTTTTCCACCAGTAAGAATGGTGATTCCTGCAAAACAAATCCCGGAGAAGTTCTCCGGGGAAGACTCTTCGATGCTAAAGTCAGAACTTTTGTCGGAGTATAATATTTTTCTTAGTCAGTTTTTGCCTCTCCATACCTAGTGGTCTCTTCCTGCTTTTATCTCCTTCTTACCATTAATCATGGGATTCTATAACGGTTCCCAATTGATGAATCGCGGATGTTTCTCCTCTTGGAGCATTGTTGTTATCTTCCCATGATTACAGGATTTAATTACGTGCTTATGGATAAATACGATTCTGCTATTATCGTGAGTTTATTATGGAAGTGGAATTCCACAGTAAAGTGAGAGATATTCACCACTGTAAATATCTCGGCCTTTGACTTGTAAGTCTGGAGTTAGGGGCCTTCCTAAAGATCCGAAGTTGCGACTCGCAGGTCCCGAACTGCATTGTATGCACAGGTCCCGAACTGCATTGGATGCGCAGGTCCCGAACTGCATTAGATGCACAGATCCCGAACTTCATTGTATGCACAGGTCCCGAACTCCATTGGATACACATGTTTCCCGTTTGCCAACTTCTGGTAGATGTTTTGAGATACTATGATATATCTGTAATTAGCCTCCAAGGCCGTAAGGTTGATAATAGGGGCAGAATTGTTGTGTAGAGAGGGAAAATTTAAGAGTTGTGTGTACCTGTTTAGGTTCTTTTTTTGTATGAAAAACTCAGCAAATTCGGTTGGGTATTTTACCTTTTTTCCCAGGTATAAAAGTAAGGGGGGTAGGCCTTCCACTCACCACGAGTGGAAGAAGAGATTTTTTTTTGTAAAATCCAATGTGTGTGAGTTGAGAATGGGTTGGTTCTTTGGGGAAAGAACAGACCTGTACCCCAATCGGAAGAAACAGAACCCCCAAGGAAAAGCATATGTTGTGCTCCGAGAAGAAAGAATTGGCAATTTTACGGAGGAAGATCTGGTTAAATACAATCTAAGCCTTGCGATGGCTGATACCGGATCTTTGGTTGCCCAATCTTTCCAAGATGATGAGGGTAGAAATTTTGTGTGAGTTTTATAAAAGTTATGTTTGTTCAAATATTAATGTCATGCATTATGGAATTATGCAATGAAATTTGACAGCTCAATCAAAGTGAAACCCACAACTGGGGCCCGTCCGGAAGCAGAGGAGGTTTCCAAAGAAGTTCCTTTGGCCAAGGAAGTGGAAACAGAGAACCCTTCAAAGAGAAAAGCAGAGGAAGATGTGGTGGAGATTGTTGCTCCAGCCAAGAAGAAAAGAGTGAAAGTGCCAGCTACAAAGAAGGCAGTCAGTTCTGAGGAAGATACTACTGCAGAGATTGCAGTATTATTTGCCAAACCTGAGGCAAAGGAAATGCTAAGGTTTGAAGGATTGGAAAATTATCAGAGGAAGTTAGCATAAATGCCATTGACTGAGTTGAATGACATTTTTTGTCTTACTATTCCCCGAGTAATATTTCCTTTTGGGTGCAGAACTGCATTTCATCTTCCTTCTTTTGTTTATATATATATATATATATATATATATATATATATATATATATATATATATATATATATATATATTTGGGTTATGGTGTAGGCACTTGCGACATGGAGTGAATTTTTTTGAGGATGAATGATGAAGTTGGGGCAGTTGCAGCCTATAAAACTAAGAATGAGGAGTTGAAAAAATCGGAGAGGGTTGCTGTTGAGGCAAGAAGAAAGTTGGAGAGGGAGGTTGCAGAGATGGTGAAGGAACGGAAAGAAAAGGAAAATGAGGTGTCAACTTTGAACCAGCAGTTGCAAGAGAAAGAGATTGAGTTGCGAAAGACCCTGAGTATAGCCCAAAGGGAATTCTCTAAGTTGCTTGTCAAAAAGGTCTTTCACACGCAAGATTATGGAGATTTTGTTGTAAAATTCTGCAGAGCTGCTGGACAGATCGGTGGCCATGAGGTGACGGTAGATATTCTAAAAAGACATCCTTCTCTGAGCCTTAAAGAATTGGTTGGGTATGATCATGAAGCTGAGGTGAGGGCAACTCAGGTGTATATGGACGCTGTTAAGGCGTTTGATGGCTTATTCACCTTATTGGAGCATATAGCCTCCCGTGACTCTCCAATGACCCTAGAGAAATTGAGCATGTGCAATGTGGACGAAGACTCAGGTCTTCGGGATGAAGCTGATGCAGGGCCAAGTGACCTTGCGACAGCGGGGAAATCAGCGCACGGAAGTGAAGTTCACAATGAGGCTAGCTCCTAGGCTGACTTTACTTTGGATTTTTTCATGATATTTTTAGACACATTACTGGTCTGTAAACTTGAGGGATGGTTTTTGTTTCTGGGATTACTAATTGGCTATTTTTCTCTGTACATGTGTTTTGTGGTCTGTGTGCCAGGCATTCTTATTCCGAACAAGAGTTTATGTTAGCCATTTACACGAACAGATTAGGGCGCTTGAGAGCGCCACTACAGATCTCCAAGATACCATCTCTCGCCTCAAGAAAGAAAACAAAGAATATCACGAGCAGGTGTTGTATTTACAATATCAGAATCACTGCTTGAGTGATGACTTGACCCAGAAACAAAGGATATTAGGGAATTCACCTTGGGCCACGCTCAAGGTCATTCGTAACTTAGTTTCTTTTTCTCATCACTATTGTTGTAGAGATGACACTTCCTTTTCCTTTTCTTCCCACTCCTTCACCATATTCGCAACCTCCTTTTCTAACCTTCTTCTTGCCTCAACAGCAATCTTCTCTGATTCCATCAACTCTTCATTGATGGTTTTATAGGCTACACCTGCACCAGCCTGATCATTCATCCTTAAAAAATATTCATTCTAGGTCACAAGTGCTGCACAACAACCCATCCATAAAAAAACACACACAAAATAATAAAATAAGACAAAATTGCAGAACAACTCATATCTCAATGGCCCATCCACAACGAAACATTACCCGAGGAATAGTATAACAAAAATTGTCATTTAACTCAGTCAATGGCATTTCTGCCAACTTCATCTGATGGTTTTCTAATCCCTCAAACCTCAGCATTTCCTCTGCCCCTGGTTTGGCAAATAATACTACAATTTCTACAGCAATATCTTCCTCGGAACCAATCGTCTTCCTCGTAGCTGGCACTTTCACTTTTTTCTTTTTTCCACCACATCTTCCTCCACTTTTCTCTTTGAAGAATCCCCTGTCTCCACCTCCTTGGTCAAGGGCACTTCTTTGGGAGCCTCCTCTATCTCGAGTTGAGCCCCAGTTGTGGGTTCAACTTTGATCGAGCTGCCGAATTTCATTACATAATCCCATAATGCATAACATCAATATTTATACAAAGACAACAATTATAAAAAGTCACACAAAATTCCTACCCTCGTCATCTTGGGCAGATTAGATAACCAAAGATCCAGTATCAGTCACCGCAGGGCTTAATTTGTACTTAACCAGATCTTCCTCCATAAAATTGCCAATCCTTTCTTCTCGAAGCTCAACATAGGCTCTCCCTCGGGGGTTCTGTTTCTTCTGATTGGGGTACGGGTCTGTTCTTTCTTCAAAGAACCAATCCGTTTTCAGACCATACACATTGAATTTTACAAAAAAGAATCTCTTTTTTCCACTCATGATGAGTGGAAGGCCTACCCCCCTTACTTTTATACCTTGGAAAAAAGGTAAAATCTCCAACTGAATTTGCCAATTTTTTCATACAAAAAAAGTACCTAAACAGGTATACACAACTCTTCAACTTTCCTTCTCTACACAACAATTCCACCCCTATTATCAACCTTATGGCCTTGGGGGCTAATTGAGCCAAAGATATGTCATAGTATCTCAACACATCCACTAGAAGCTGGAAAATTGGAAACCTAAGGCCTACCTTCAGGTGTTTCTCATATACTGCGGTATATCCGGGTAGCGGATTACCTCACTCCCTAGAGCCTAAGCATCATATTCTTTGGATATATGGTAATTCCTCCTTAACTCCCTTACATCGGCTTTACAAAAAAACCGACTCTAAACCCTCCGCCGTGGGAGTAAATTTTGTTGAATACCCCACCATCGGTGGGACCACAAACTCCTCCAATTCCTCTTCTGAGGAATTCAAATTCGCTGACACATTCTCTTCTACCTCCGAACTAGACAAAACTACTGTTTTCTCTCCTTTCGTCCTCGTCTACTGGTTCCTATTATTCCGCAACTTGATGACTCGGAGCATCCTCACCGCCTCCTAGTGACATTGTCCTTCCCCCCCCCCCCCCCATGGGAAGAACCCGACGACATTGAAATGGAAGAAATCATACTTACTTTTTAGAGATGAGAAATTACTGCTATTTGCCAGCGTTGGTTGAAGGTGTCTTCTTGCCGGTCCAAAACAAATACGAGCTGCTGATAATGATGGATGAATACCCCGAACCAAAAAGTTGTTTTTATATCTTAAGAGTTCTAGCTTACGTGTGAACCCACACAATCTTTCTAGATCCCACGATCTCTCACGTCGCGCTCTTAAAAAGCGGGATCATAACTCCTGTCTATACACGATGCGCTTCGGTTTCCTATATTTTCACCTACTATTTCTTTTGATTAAACCTTTGTCTGACACTATCCGACAAAGGTCTGGGGGACTTGTGATGTATATGGATTCACCACACCAACAGATCTGGACTTGTGCATCCAATGCAGATTGAGACTCATGCACTCAACACAGTTAAGGACCTGTGAGCTTTGAACCTGTGCGTCCAATGTAGTTCGGGACCTGTGCATTCAATACAGTTCTGGACCTGTGAGTCCCAAACAGATCCAGATAGTTGTAAACCCGAATCTTCGGGAGGCACTCTGTTCTAGACCTATAAGCCAAAGGCTGAGACCTTTACATTGTTTATAACTGAATGATTCTTACTTAACCGCAGAGTTACATTCCTATAATAAATTAATGGGTCTTAAAAGATCACGTGATAGTTGTAGAGCTGTGTTTATCCATAAACACGTAATCAAAGCCTGTAATCAAGGACGATAACAACGACGCTCCAAAAGGAAAAACATTCGCAATTCAGCATTCTACAACCATTACAGAATCCCATGATTAACTGTAAGAAGGGAATAAAAACTGGAGAAGAGTACCAGATAGGGATAAGTGAAAACCGGCTAAGAAAAATACTATACTTCAACAGAAGTTCTGACTTTAGCATCAGAGAATCTTCCTTGGAGAACCCCTCCGGGATTTGTTTTGTAAGAACCACCATTCTTGTTTACTCAGAAGCTTTCGAGTCACGACAACAGGATCGGATCGCTGACAGTATCGGATTACAGCTTCATCAATTGGCGCCATCTGTGGGAACTTTTATTCTTAGAAAACGTAGTCATTCTGTTGTTTTTCGTTCTTTATCATCAATATGGTAGGAACCCGATCAGGGGACGAAGAGTTGGTGAAGGAACTAGTCAAGGAGGAGCCCCACGTAGTTGCTCTAGGCCAAAGGCAGATGACCCTTTACGATTAGACAATATTCCTGAACAATCGGAACACCACTCCAAACATACCAATGGAACATCTAGACAAAAGTCTCAAAACCCAAGTCTGTTGCACATCAGCAGATGGAAGAAGATGAACGAGCCTTTGTTGAGCTGCACCATGCTAAGTTCGAAGAATTTCTTAGGAATAGACATCCATCACGTCAACGGAAGAATAGGTCCAATCCAAATAATCATGAGGAAGTCCGTCGTAAAAGGGAATAAGAAAGAAATGATGATAATATCTCTCATGCAGGCAATAATTATTAGAATGAACATCCCAGGATAAGGCCTAACCCTAAACGCCCCCGACACGATGACTTTCCTCTTATCAGCAATCATGTGGCCGACGACATATACGACTTGTTGGGATCCGATGACGAAGGAGACGTTCCTTCCCCGTTTACATCTCATATCATGCAATATCCTACTCCGACAGGCTTCAAGATGCCGGATGGCATTCCATTTTATGAGCGGGATACTAATCCCCTGGATTGCCTATCGTGCTTTAAATATGCGATGAATTTCAAAAATGTCCCGATGGAGGTGATGTGCAAAGCCTTCCCCATCTATTTAAGTGAAAAAGCGCGTGTATAGATTGATGGTCTCCCCCCGTAACAACATTTCATCATTTAAGAGGTTAACCCAACTCTTTCATACCCGCTTTTTCCAGATAAAGAAATTTCATTAGTCTACAGCAGACTTGATGAACCTCAAGCAAGCAAAAGACGAATCTCTGAAATCCTATGTGGAAAGATTCAATAATGAAAACCTGCAAGTAGCCGACAAAACGGATCAACTAGTAATCTCAGCCTTCATGAATGACTTGAATCTAGGTCCATTCTATACAAAACTGGTTAGGGACACCCCAAGGGATACCCAAACCCTTTGACCAATGGTGGAAAGTTACACCAAAGGAGAAGAAGCTAACAAAAAGAAGAGGGAGAATGAAAAGCATGAAAAGAAAGATGATGCCAAAGAGAAAAACCCTCAGAAGAGTGCCTTCGACAGATTAAATTACAACAAAGGGCGGTTAGAGCCTCGGCTTCAGGAAAAAAGCTTAACACCGCTCACCAAAAGCCACACTGAAATTCTGGCCATATATAAAGAACTTCTCCGACCACCTATACCATTAACAGCCACACCACACAAAAGACCACGGCATCTTTGGTGTGCCTTTCATAATGACCATGGACACGATACTAAAGAATGTAAAGATCTCAAAAAGGAGATCGAAGATTGCATCCGCAACGGTATGTTAAGCCAATATGTCCAACGATGGCATTCTGGAACCCAACCTCAGTCTGGAGGCAGGGGAAACGGTGACCATGCAAGAGGGCGTGGAGGAAGACAAGGAGGTCGGGGCTAACCCATACAACAACATGATTATAGGCAAAGATGGGATCATCCTTCTAATCCACCATATCAACCATATCCAAACAATCCACCTCTGCAGGTGGCGCCTCCACCTCCACCCAATGACAATCGGAATGTTACTAGCATGATCTATGCAGTCACAGTTGGGGATTATCCTAGAGATAAAACTATCATGATAGACTTCTACGTAGTAGATGCCCTGTCCCCGTTTAATGCCACAATTGGGAGATCTTGGATGAATAAGGCTAAGGCAATTTGGTCACTACATCACCTTGTCATGAAGTTCCCAACTGAACACAGGTTTGCCTCCATTCGTGGAGATCAGCACACAGCATGTGAATGCATGCGTATTGCCGTTAAAGGCAAACATGCAGATGCCAAAGGAGTACACGCCATACAAGCTACAAACTTACCATCCACTCACCCCAAGGTAACACCTCAGGGAAGTGGGAGCAATGATACCGAGGTGCCTGCTGAAAATCCCACACCTCACAGTTCTGATAATGCCGAATTGATGCTAACTGAACCTTGCGAAATCACGGATGCGGTTGAAGAGATCAACTTAGATCCCAGACATCTAGAGAGAATGATAAAGGTAGGAGCCACTTTGCCCGCAAAGATCAAGGAACAAATTATTCACCTCCTCCGTATGTATAAAGAAGTCTTTGCTTGGGGACCGGAAGAGATGCTAGGAATTTCACCCTCGTTGATGATGCATAGGCTCAACATCGATCCAAAGATCAAACCTGTGCAGCAAAAAAAGATATCCTTAGCACCAGACAGAAATGCAGTTGTCAATGAGGTAGAAAAAGAGATCCTTAGCACCAATCGCTTTCCTCGTAGCTGGCACTTTCACTTTTTTCTTTTTGGCTAGAGCAACAAACTCCACCACATCTTCCTTTGCTTTTCTCTTTGAAGAATCCCCTATCTCCACCTCCTTGGTCAAGGGCACTTCTTTGGGAGCCTCCTCTGTCTCGAGTTGAGCCTCAGTTGTGGGTTCAACTTTGATCGAGCTGCCGAATTTCACTGCATAATCCCATAATGCATAACATCAATATTTATACAAACACAACAATTATAAAAACTCACACAAAATTCCTACCCTCGTCATCTTGAGCAGATTGGATAACTAAAGATCCAGTATGAGCCACCGCAGGGCTTAGATTGTACTTAACCAGATCTTCCTCTGTAAAATTGCCAATCCTTTCTTCTTGAAGCTCAACATAGGCTCTCCTTTGGGGGTTCTGGTTCTTCCGATTAGGGTGCAGGTCTGTTCTTTCCCCAAAGAACCAACCCGTTTTTAGACCACACACATTGGATTTTACAAAAAAGAATCTTTTTTTCACTCATGATGAGTGGAATGCCTACCCCCCTTACTTTTATACCTTGGAAAAAAGGTAAAATTTCCAATTGAATTTGCCGATATTTTCATACAAAAAAAGTACCTAAACAGGTTCACACAACTCTTCAACTTTCCCTCTCTACACAACAATTCCACCCTTATTATTAGCCTTACGGCCTTGGGCTCTAATTGAGCCAAAAATATGTCATAGTATCTCAACACATCCACTAGAAACTAGCAAACTAGAAACCTAAGGCCTACCGTCAGGTATTCCTCGTATACTGTGGTATATCCGGGTAGCGGATTACACACCCTACCCTCACTCCCTGGAGCCCTAGCCTCATATTCTTTGGGAATATGGTACTTCCTCTTTAACTCCCTCTCATCGGCTTCACAAAAAACTGACTCTAAACCCTCTGCTGTGGGAGTAAATTTCGCTGGATACCCCACCGTCGGTGGAACCACAAACTCCTCCAATTCCTCCCCTGAGGAATTCAAATTCACTAACACATTCTCTTCTCCCTCCGAACTAGAAAAAACTACTGCTCTCTTTCCTCTCGTCCTACATCTACTGGTTCCTATTATTCCGCGGCTTGATGACTCAGAGACATCCTCGCCGCCTCCTAGTGACATTGTCCTTCCCCCTCCCTCCCCCTCCCCCCCCCCCCAATGGGAAGAACCCAACGACATTGAAGTGGAAGAAACTATATTTACTTTTTAGAGATGAGAAACTACTGCTATTTGCTGGCGTCGGTTGAAGGTGTCTTCTTACCTCTCCAAAACAAATACAGGCTGCTGATAATGACGGATGAATACGCTAGAACTGAAAAGTTGCTTTTATATTTTAAGAGTTCTAGCTTCCATGTGAACCCACACAATCTTTCTAGACCCCACGATCTCTCACGTCGCGCTCTTAAAAAGCGGGATCATAACTCCTGTCTATACACGATGCGCTTCAGTTTCCTATATTTTCTTCTACTATTTTTTTTTATTAAACCTTTGTCTGACATTATCTGACAAAGGTCTGGGGGGCTTATGGTGTATATAGGTTCACCACACCAACAGATTTGGACCTGTGCCTTCAATGCAGATCGGGACTCTAGCACTCAACATAGTTAGGGACCTGTGAGCTTTGGACCTGTGCGTCCAATGCAGTTTAGGACCTGTGCATTTAATACAGTTTGGGAGTTGTGAGTCTCGAACAGATCCAGACAATTGCAAACCCGGATCTTCAGGAGGCACTCTGTTCCAGACCTGTAAGCCAAAGGCCGAGACCTTTACATTATTTATAACTGAATGATTCTTACTTAACAGCAGAGTTACATTCTTATAATAAATTAATGGGTCTTAAAAGATCACGTGATAGTAGCAGAGCTGTGTTTATCCATAACACGTAATCAAAGTCTGGAATCACGGGACGATAACAACGACGCTCCAAGAGCAGAAACATTTGCAATTCAGCAATCTACAACCGTTACAGAATCCCATGATTAATGGTAAGAAGGGGATAAAAACCAGAGAAGACTACCAGGTAGGGATAAATGAAAACTGGCTATGAAAAATACTATACTCCAACAAAAGTTCTGACTTTAGCATCGGAGAATCTTCCTCGGAGCCCCCTCCAGGATTTGTTTTGCAGGAACCACCATTCTTGTTTACTTAGAAACTTTCGGGTCATGACAACGGGATCGGATCACTAAAAGTATCGGATTACGACTTCATCAGACTCAAACTGTTGAATGGTAAGTCTAAGATATGAACTTGATTTGTGATGTAGGTTGGTTTCTTCCTTCCATTAATCCACACAATTTCGAGAGTCCTGTCAGCTAATTTATTATAAAGGTACTGCACTGGGCTTTATAGAAAAGAGATAACAAGAAGCAATCACAAATAACTTAAAAGGATATGTACCGGAATTTATGCGTAGAGATGTAAAAATCTGGCTTGCTTGCTTTAGCAATCACAACTTCAAAAAGCTCCCTCTAGGAATCTTGAAGACCCAATGCCTCCTAAGAAACAAGTAAACCCAAACATTTAAGAACTTAAATGGACATCTATTAGAAAGAGAGACAGAGAGATAGGGAGGAAAATAAAGGGGGGAAAAACCAAGAGGCACTATACTTCACAGTACCTGGTGTGCCAGCAAATAGAGGAGGTCAAAACTGTTAAAGAAAATTCTAGATTTTGAGTTAATCACTGATGGACATGAGTTCACTAGTAACAGATCTGAACTTGTGAGTTCAATACGCAGTTCGGGACCTGTGCCTCCAACGTAATTCGAGACCTGTGTATCTAATGCAGTTCGGGACCTGAACATCCAATGAAGTTCGGGACCTGTGCATACAATGCAGTTCAGGACCTATATATCTAACACAGTTTGGGACTTGCGAGTCGCAACTTCAGATCTTCAGGAAGGCGCCTAACTCCAAACTTGCAAGTCAAAAGCTGAGATATTTACAGTGGTGAATATCTCTCACTTTACTGTGGAATTCCACTTCCATAATAAACTTACGATAATAGTAGAATCTTGTTTATCCATAAGCACGTAATTAAATCCTGCAATCACAGGAAGATACAATGATGCTCCAAGAGAAGAAACATCCACGATTCATCAATCGAGAATCGTTATAGAATCCCATGATTAACGGTAAAAGGGAGATAAAAGCTGGAGGAGACCACCAGGTATGGAGAGGCAAAAACTGACTAAGAAAAATATTATACTCCGACAGAAGTTCTGACTTTAGCATCGGAGAGTCTTCTCCGGAGAACACCTCTGGGATTTGTTTTGCAGGAATCACCATTCTTACTGGTGGAAAAAGCTTACGGGTTTTGACTGTGAGATCGGATCGTTGACAGTAGCGGATTATAGCTTCATCAATTGGCGCCATCTATGGGGATTTTATTTTTTACTAAGAAGACGTATTCATGATGTTGCTTTCCACTCTTTATCACCAGCATGGTAAGAACCCGATCAGGAAGACGAAGAGCTGGTGAAGGAACTAGCCAAGGAGGAGCACCACGAAGTCGCTCTAAGCCGAAGGTAGGTGACCCGCTACGTCTAGACGACATTTCTAAAAGATTGGAGCATCACTCCGAACATACCAATGGAACCTCTAGGCAAAAGTCTCAGAACCCAGAAGAGTCTTTTGCACATCAGTAGATAGAAGAAAATGAATGGGCTTTTGTTGAACTACACTGTGCTCAATTCCAAGAATTTTGCAGAAATAGACATCCCTCGTATCAACGAGAGAATAAATCCAATCAAAACAATCGTGAAGAGGCTCGTCATAAAAGGGAAGACAGAAGAAATGATGATAATATTTCTCGTGCAAGCAATAATTATGAAAATGGACATCCTAGGGTCAAGCCTAACCCTAAACGTCCACGACACGATGACTTTCCGCCGATCAGCAATCAGGTGGCTGATGATATCTACGGCTTACTGGGATCTGACGACGAAGGAGACGTCCTTTCCTCGTTTACATCTCACATCATACACTATCCAACTCCGGCAGGCTTCAAGATGCCGGATGGCATTCCATCCTATGAGGGGGACACGGACCCCCTGGATTTCTTGTCGCACTTCAAATACGCGATTAATTTCAAAAACGCCCCGATAGAGGTGATGTACAAAGCCTTTCCCATATATCTGAGTAGAAAAGTGCGTGTATGGATTGATGGACTCCCCCATAACAGCATTTCATCATTCAGGAGGTTAGCCCAACTCTTTCATACCCACTTTTTCCAGAGAAAGAAATTTCATAGGTCAGCAGCGGACTTGATGAATCTCAAGCAAGCCACAGACGAGTCTTTGAAATCTTATGTAGAAAGATTTAATGATGAAAGCCTGCAAGTGGCCGACAGAACGAATCAACTGGTAATCTCAGCCTTCATAAGTTGTCTGAATCCAAGACCATTCTATACCAAACTGGTTAGGGACACCCTAGGAGATACACAAACTCTTTGGCAAATGGTAGAAAGTTACACCAAAGGAGAAGAAGCCAACAGAAAGAAGAGGGAAATGAAAAGCATGAAAAGAAAGATTATGCCAAAGGGAAAAACCCCCAGAAGAGTGCTTTTGACAAGTTAAACTACAACAAAGAGTGGCTGGAGCCTCGACTTCATGAAAAAAGTTTAACACCACTCACCAAAGTCACACTAAAATCTTGGCCATACATAAAAAACTTCTCCGGCCACCTGTACCGTTAACAGCTGCACTACACAAAAGGTCACGGCACCTTTGGTGTGCCTTTCACAATGATCATGGCCATGATACTGAAGAATTAAAGATCTCAAAAAAGAAATCAAAGATTGCATCCGCAATGACATGTTGGGCCAATACATCCAGTGATGGCATTCTGGAACCCAACCTCGGTCTGGAAGCCGGAAAAATGGTAACCATACCGGAGGGCGCGGAGGAAGACAAGGAGGTCGAGGCCAACCCACACAGCAATATGATTATAGATAAAGATAGGATCATCACTCCTATCCAAATCCTCCGCCTTAGCAAGTGGCGCCTCTACCACCACCAAATGACAATCGGAATGTTATTGAAGTAATCCATGCCATATTCGAAAGATATCCAAAAGGTCAGTCCTAGTCTGCAATCAAGGCTAGTGTAAGAAGGATTCCGCCCCAGAAGCCAGCCAATAAGCGGTTCAAACCCTCCGAAGTCATCACGTTTTCAAAAGAGCATGCAATTCCCACTGTAAGTCCACACAATGATGCCTTGGTTATTAAAGCAAATGTTGCTAATAAGGAAATGTATAGAGTGTATGTCGATGATGGGAGTGTAGTCGATGTCCTATACATAGACTGCTTCTGCAAGCTAGGGATTGATTTTGCAACTTTAAAATCCTCCAGCATGCCGCTGGTAACTTTCGCTCATGAGGTAGTTCATCCAGTGGGAATAATCACGCTGGCAGTCATGGTTGGGGAGTACCCTAGAGATAAAACCATCATGACAGACTTCTACGTAGTAGATGCCCCGTCTCCATTTAATGCCATAATTGGGAGATCCTGGATGAATAAGACTAAAGCAATTTGGTCCCCATATCACATTGTCATGAAATTCCCAACTGAGCTCGGGATTGCGTCCATCTGTGGAGACCAATATGCCGCACATGAATGCATGCGTATTATTCTCAAAGGCAAGCATGCAGATGCCAAAGGTGTACACGCTATACAAGCTGCAGACTTGCCATCCACCAACCCCAAGGTAACACCTCAGGAAAGTAGGAGCAAAGATATCAAGATGCCAACTGCAAAGCCAACACCTCACAGTTTTGACAATGCAGAACAGATGCCGGCTGAACTTGATGAAATCACCGATACAGTTGAAAAAGTCAACTTAGATCCCCAACATCCAAAAAGAACAATCAAGATAGGAGCCACTTTGCCCTCAAAGATCAAGAAACAAATTATTCACCGCCTCCTCATTTATAAGGAAGTCTTCGCTTGTGAACTGGAAGACATGCCAGAAATCTCACCATCATTGATGACGCATAAACTCAACATTGATCCAAGGATTAAGCCTGTGTAACAGAAGAAGAGATCTTTTGCACCGGACAGAAATGCAGTATCAATGAAGAGGTAAAGAAGCTACTTCAATCTGACATCATTAAAGAGGTATTCTATCCTACCTGGTTATCCAATCCTGTCCTGGTCAAAAAACCAGATGATAGCTGGAGAATGTGTATTGATTATATTGATTTGAACAAGTACTGTCCAAAGGATTGTTATCCTCTACCTATGATTGATTAGAAAGTTGAGGCCATTTCAGGATATGAAGTACTGATGTTTCTTAACGCATACAAGGGTTATCACCAGATTTTAATAGATGAAGAAGACGCTGAGAAGACAGCGTTCATCACAGAAATAGGAATTTTTTGCTACACAAAAATGCCTTTTGGTCTGAAGAATGCAGGGGCCACCTACCAGCGTTTGGTCAACTAGGTATTTTCTAACCAAATTGGAAGAAATTTGGAAGTGTATGTAGATGATATGGTAATCAAATCAAAGAAGAGTAAGAGTACACCCAGAGATCTGGAGAAAACCTTGCAAATAATGATCAAAGTAGGAATGCGTCTGAACCCCAAAAAATGTACTTTTAGGGTAGGATCAGGAAAATTCCTAGGTTTTATGGTCTCCAAACACGGGATAGAAGCCAACCTAGATAAGATCCGAGCTATTACAGAGATGGCACCACCCAGAACTCTGAAACAAGTCCAGAAATTGACAAGATCACTCACCACTCTAAATAGATTTCTGTCACGTTCTGCCGATCGAAATCTCCCTTTCTTCCAAACTTTGGGGGAGGCCAAGAATTTTAAATTGACAGAAGACTATCAAAAAGCGTTTGAAGAACTGAAGAAGCATTTAGCTGAACTCCCTGCCCTTACAGTACCAGTATCAGAAGAGACCATGCACCTGTATTTGGCATCTTCTGACAGCGCGGTTAGTACGGTACTTGTGCGTGATGATAACGGCATCCAAAGGCCTATCTATTATGTTAGTCGCGCACTTCAGGGTGCAGAAACGAGATATCTGCTCATGGAAAAGATAGTGCTCGCATTGGTTCATGCTGCTAGGAGGTTGCGACTTTATTTCCAAGTTCATCCCATATGCGTGCTCAAAGATCAGCCTATCAAGCAAATATTGTCAAAGCCGGAGGCTTCAGGACGACTTGCAAAATAGGCTATTAAGTTAGGAGAGCATGATATTCAGTACCAACGTCGAACTGCCATAAAAGCACAGGTCCTGGCGGATTTCATTGCTGAAATACCCACCTTTATGCCTGATACCCCTATCCCCACACAGCTTATAAAAGGTACGAAAAGCTGGGAAGTTAGCCCAAATACGTGGATATTACACGTTGACAGAGCATCAAATGAAGATAGGAGCGGAGCTGGGCTACTGCTAAGAAGTCCTAAAGGAATAGAGGTCACATATGCCCTCCGCTTTGGCTTTAAGGCAACCAACAACGAAGCTGAATATGAAGCTCTCATTAGAGGTATGAATTTGGCACAGAGAATGAAAGCAAAAGAAGTATGTGCTTACAGCGACTCCTAAATTGTGGTTAACCAGGTGCAAGGGACTCACGAAGCTAAAGAACCCCAAATGAAAAAAATACCTAAATAAGGTTCGGGCTCTCAGCCTGTCCTTTAAGGCTTTTCAGATCGTGCAGATCCCAAGGTTTAAAAATAGGAGGGCTGATGCCCTCAGCAAGTTGGCATCTTCCGCTTTCTCCCACCTCAACAAAAAAGTATTAGTGGAAGTGCTTCCCTGTAGGAGCACAGATGCGAAGCCTATGATGGTTATTGAAGAAGCAGAAGAAAATTGGATGACACCTATTTGGAAATATTTCGAAACTGGGGAACTGCCCACTGACAAAAATGAGGATAGAAAACTCAGGCTAAAGGCCCCTCGCTATGTGATACAGGATGGGATCCTATACAAGTGGTCATATTTGCAGCCTTTGCTCAAATGTGTCGGGACACAGCAAGCAAACTACATACTTTAGGAAGTGCATCTCGGGTCTTGCGGAAGCCACACAGGTCCCAGAATGTTAGCCAAAAAAATTATCCGGTGGGGATACTACTGGCCAACGCTATTCAGGGACGCTTGCAATTTTGTACATAAATGCCTCAAGTGCCAACTCCATGCCCCTTTAGTCAGACAACCTCAGATGGAGATGGTTAGTATTCAAAGCTCATGGCCTTTTACTCAATGGGGAATTGACATACTGGGACTTTTCCCTGAAGCTCCAGGTCGGCTGAAGTTCCTATTAGTCACCATCGATTATTTCACTAAATGGGTAGAAGTTGAACTGTTAGCTACCATCTCTGGAAAGAACATTCTAAAATTTGTATGGAGCAATATTTTTGCAGATTTGGGATCCCTCAGGTGATCATCTCAAACAATGGTAAACAGTTTACAGACAATCCCTTCCGATCGTGGTGTGAAGAACTCCACATCAAACAGAAGTTCACATCAGTTGCACATCCTCAGGCCAATGGACAAGTGGAGGTCACTAACCAGACTCTCTTATAAGGATTGAAAACTCGCTTGGATAAAGCAAAATGAGATTGGGTAGAAAATCTCCCAAACGTTCTGTGGGCCTATCGCACAACTCCGCAAACAACAACTAATGAAACTCCTTACAACCTCACATACGGTTTAGAAGCTGTGATCCTAGCAGAGATCGGGGTTCCTAGCCCCCGACTTATTACCTTTAATAGCATAGCTAACGAGGAGGATATTCGCCTTAACCTGGATCTGCTGGAGGAACGCAGAGACTTAGCTTCCATCAAAGAGGCTAGATACAAGCAAGACATGGCGAAATATTACAATGAAAGAGTGAAAATCAATGAGTTCGCTCCATGGGAGTTGGTCCTGCGTAAGAATAAGGTGAGCAGAGCTCATAAATTGGGCAAGCTAAAAGCCAGTTGGGAAGAACCATACAAAATCATTGATGCGTCCAAATCAGCAAGTTATCGGTTAAAGACTATGGAGGGAAACTTAATACCCCGAGTTTGGCATGTTAGCAACCTAAAACGTTTCTATGTTTAATCGCCTTCTTTTTATCATTGAATAAAACAAGTATTGTTGAATAAATCAAGTGAAGAGTTTATTACCTTCGTAAACTCAGTTCAAGGTGGTGAAACTGCCTTGTTAATTATTAAATCAAGAAACTAACGCGTAACCTCGATTCAGCTAAGATCAGTTGCTTATTCCGTAACATCCCTAAGAGGTGAAGAAATCACATGAACTCATAGTAAAAAGAAAATTTATTGCTCCTCGCAATTCCCTAACACATACACGCATATGGGGAACTATGAGCCACTCACAATTCCGCATAGTTCCCCACTCACAGATGTGGAATTGTGAGCCCACTCGCAAGTGGGGAACTGTACTTCTATAAACAGATGGGGAATTGTAAACCCACATCAATAGCCAAACGGATTTCAAATCCTTAAAACAACTCATACTTTCTCTTTTCCTTTTTTCTTCGCTTTCTCATATTTTGTCCTTTCTTGTAGATATTTGTTGAGCGAAGCCTCCTTACTCTTATATAAAGGAGTATCTGATTGACCTCGTTTGGCCATTAGATCTAACTCCTCTAGCATTATGTCCACAGGATCTTTATCTGCAGAAGCTATTTTCACACCAGCACCCGACAACTGTGCTTCCATCTCAGTCACCTTGGACTTCCAAATCTTACATTCAAGCTACAATTCTCAGATTTGTAGCTTGTGGGGATTCAAAGCCTCCTGGAGACCTCGAACCTCCCGGCGCTCTTTCTCTACATCACTAGTCAAGGTACTGATCGCTTCGTCCTTTCTTTTTAATTTCGCAGTAAGTCCTTCCACTTCTGCTACAAGTTTAGCAACTGTTTCAGTAGCTTCCTCAGTACCCAAAACAATTAAATTCCCTAATATCCTTTGTTTCTGCGTCAAGTCTTCACTCAAACAGTGATTCCGATATTGTAAATACAACACCTGCTCGTGATACTCTTTGTTTTCTCTCTTTAGGTGAGAGATGGTATTTTGGAGATCTGTAGTGACTCTCTCAAGCGCCCTAATCTATTCGTGTAAATGGCTGACATGAACTCTTGTTCGGAATAAGAATGCCTGGCACACAGACCACAAAACACATGCACAGAGAAAAATAGCCAATTAGTAATCCCAGAAACAAAAACCATCCCTCATGTTTACAAACCAGTACTGTGTCTAAAAATATCATGAAAAAATCCAAAGTAAAGTCAGCCTAGGAGCTAGCCTCATGGTGAACTTCACTTTCATGTGCTGATGTCCTCGCTGTCACAAGGTCACTTGGCCCTGCATCAGCTTCATCCCGAAGATCTGGGTCTTCGTCCACATTGCACATGCTAAGTTCCTCTAGGGTCATTGGAGAGCCACGGGAGGCTATATGCTCCAAAAAGGCGAATAAGCCATCAAACGCCTTAACAGCGTCCATATACACCTAAGTTGCCCTCACCTCAGCTTCATGATCATACCCAGGCAATTCTTCAAACCTCAGAGAAGGATGTCTTTTCTGAATATCTACCGCCACCTCATGGCCACCGACTTGTCCAGCAGTTCTGCAGAATTTTACAACAAAATCTCCATAATCTTGCCTGTGCAAGACCTTCTTCACAAGCAACTTAGAGAATTCTCCTTGGGCTATGCTCAGAGTCTTCCGCAACTCAATCTCTTTCTTTTGCAACTGCTGTTGCAAAGCTGACACCTCCTTTTCCTTTTCTTTCCATTCCTTCACCATCTCTGCAACCTCCCTCTCCCACTTTCTTCTTGCCTCAACAGCAACCCTCTCCGATTCTTTCAACTCCTCATTCTTAGTTTTATAGGTTGCAACTGCCCCAGCTTCATCATTCATCCTCAAAAAATATTCACTCCAGGTCGCAAGTGCCTGCACCATAACCCACACACACACATATATATATATAAAACAAAAGAAGGAAGACGAAATGCAGTTCTGCAACCAAAAGGAAATATTACCCGGGGAATAGTATGACAAAAATTGTCATTCAACTCAGTCAATGGCATTTCTGCCAACTTCCTCTGATAATTTTCCAATCCTTCAAACCTCAGCATTTCCTCTGTCCCAGGTTTGGCAAATAATACTGCAATCTCTGCAGCAGTATCTTCCTCAGAACTGACTGCCTTCTTTGTAGCTGGCACTTTCACTCTTTTCTTCTTGGCTGGAGCAACAATCTCCACCACGTTTTCCTCTGCTTTTCTCTTTGAAGGGTTCTCTGTTTCCACTTCCTTGGCCAAAGGAACTTCTTTGGAAACCTCCTCTGCTTCCAGACGGGCCCCAGTTGTGGGTTTCACTTTGATTGAGCTGTCAAATTTCACTGCATAATTCCTTAATGCATGACATTAATATTTGAACAAACATAACTTTTATAAAACTCACACAAAATTTCTACCCTCATCATCTTGGAAAGATTGGGCAACCAAAGATCCGGTATCAGCCACCGCAGGGCTTAGATTGTATTTAACCAGATCTTCCTCCGTAAAATTGCCAATCCTTTCTTCTCAAAGCTCAACATATGCTTTTCCCCAGGGGTTCTGTTTCTTCCGATTGGGGTACAGGTTTGTTCTTTCCCTAAAGAACCAACCCGTTCTCAACCCCACACACATTAGATTTTACAAAAAAGAATCTCTTCTTCCACTCGTAGTGAGTGGAAGGCCTACCCCCCTTACTTTTATACCTGGGAAAAAAGGTAAAACACCCAACCGAATTTGCTGATTTTTTCATACAAAAAAAAGAACCTAAACAGGTCCACACAACTCTTAAATTTTCCCTCTCTACATAACAATTCTGCCCCTATTATCAACCTTACGGCCTTGGAAACTAATTGGGCCACAGATATATCATAGTATCTCAAAACATCTACCAGAAGTTGGCAAACGGGAAACCTAAGGCCTGCCTTCAGGTGTTCCTTATACACGGCGGTATATCCGGATGGCGGATTACACGCCCTACTCTCACTCCACGGAGCCCTAGCACCATATTCTTTGGGAATATGATACTTCCTCCTTAACTCTCTCACGTCGACTTCGCTAAAAACCGACTCTAACCCCTCTGCCGTAGGGGTAAATTTTGCAGGATACCCCAATACCAGTGGGATGGCAAATTCTTCTAATTCCTCTTCCGAAGAATTCAAACTTGTTGACACATTCTCCTCTCCCTCCGAACTAGTCACAACCACAACCTATTTTCCTCTCATATTACGTCTACTGACTCCTATTAATCCATGACTGGATGACTCAGAGACGTCATCATCTCTTCCTGCCACTGACATTGTTCTTCCCCTCGGGAAGATCCTGATGACATTGAAGAGGAAGAAGCCATACTTACTTTTTAAAGGTGAGAAACTATTGCTATTCATCGGTATCGTTTGACTGTATCTACTTGCCTCTCCAAAACAAATACAGGCTGCTGATAATGCTGGGTGAATACCCTAGAACCGAAAAGGTGCTTTTATACCATCAAAATTCTAGCTTCCGTGTGAACCCACACAATCTTTCTAGACCCCACGATCTCTCACGTCGCACTCTTAAAAAGCAGGATCATAACTCCTGTCTTTACACGATGCGCTTCGGTTTCCTATATTTTCTCCCACTATTTCTTTTTATTAGACCTTTGTCTGACATTATCCGACAAAGGTCTGGAGGGCTTGTGATGGACATGAGTTCACCAGTAAGAGATCTGGACCTGTGAGTTCAATACGCAGTTCAGGACTTATGCCTCCAACGCAGTTCGGGACCTGTGCATCTAATGCAGTTCGGGACCTGTACATCTAACACAGTTTGGGACCTGCGAGTCGCAACTTCGGATATTCAGAAAGGCGCCTAACTCCAGACTTGCAAGTCAAAGGCCGAGATATTTACAGTGGTGAATATCTCTCACTTTACTGTGGAATTCCACTTCCATAATAAACTCACGATAATAGCAAAATCATGTTTATCCATAAGCACGTAATTAAATCCTGCAATCACGGGAAGATAACAACGACGCTCCAAGAGGAGAAACATCTGCAATTCATCAATCAGGAACCGTTATAGAATTCCATGATTAACGGTAAGAAGGAGATAAAAGCCGGAGAAGACCACCAAGTATGGAGAGGCAAAAACTGACTAAGAAAAATATTATACTCCGACAGAAGTTCTGACTTTAACATCTGAGAGTCTTCCTCGGAGAACTCTTCTGGGATTTGTTTTGCAGGAATCACTATTCTTACTGGTGAAAAAAGCTTATGGGTTGTGACTGTGAGATCGGATCGTTGACAGTAGTGGATTACGGCTTCATGGACATGAGTTCACCAGTAACAGATCTAGACCTATGAGTTCAATACGCAGTTCGGGACCTGTGCCTCCAATGCAGTTCGGGACCTGTGCATCCAATGCAGTTTGGGACCTGTGCATACAATGAAGTTCGGGATCTGTGCATCTAATGCAGTTCGGGACCTGCGCATCCAATGCAGTTCGGGACCTGTGCATACAATGCAGTTCGGGACCTGTACATCTAACACAGTTTAGGACCTGCGAGTCACAACTTCGGATCTTCAGGAATGCGCCTAACTCCAGACTTACAAGTCAAAGGCCGAGATATTTACAGTGGTGAATATCTCTCACTTTATTGTGGAATTCCACTTCCATAATAAACTCATGATAATAGCAGAATCGTATTTATCCATAAGCATGTAATTAAATCCTGCAATCATGGGAAGATAACAACGATGCTCCAAGAGGAGAAATATCCGCGATTCATCAATCGGGAACAGTTACAGAATCCCATGATTAATGGTAAGAAGGAGATAAAACCCGGAGGAGACCACCAAGTATGAAGAGGCAAAAACTGACTAAGAAAAATATTATACTCCGACAGAAGTTCTGACTTTAGCATCGGAGAGTCTTCCCCGGAGAACTCCTCCGGGATTTGTTTTGCAGGAATCACTATTCTTACCGTTAGAAAAAGCTTACGGGTTGTGACTGTGAGATCGAATCGTTGATAGTAGCAGATTACGGCTTCATTAATCACGAAAAAGAAAATACCAACTGTGTGAGGGGGAAAAAATCCTACTGATTTTTTTGAGTAAATACTATACTTTTCATTGTGTTCGCTGCTCTAATTCATTTGAGTTCTTGTAGTAAGTGAAGGACAATAGAATGATGGAAACAACATGGAAAACAAGCACAGCCAACAATATGAGCCTTCAATTCCCGTGGGAGAACATTTTTGGGACTTGAATGCAACGAATAAAATACAAATAGAACAAAATATACAGGACTTCAAAAGACTTATTAGAACCTCCACTGCCAAAATCCATGTCCCAAACCCCCCTTGAAAAATGATTAACCCAAACTCCAAAAGCAGAAAATCACTTCAAAAATGTGCTGAGAAGAGAAGATTTTAAATATGAAGTACCTTGTATGTTCAACTCAACTGCAGAAATCCAAAAAGCTCGTATCGAAAATTCTCCAATGAACTATCAGTAAAGGCTTAAATGAAAGCACATAGAACGTGAAATAATTATTACAAGAACAAAGGGGTAATTACATTTACTACAAACGGCATGAGAGGCAACTGTTTGCAAAGCATTGACAGGCATAATTGGAAAAGAGACAGAATGCGGTAAAAACGGGTAAGGAAGAAACGGTTGGAAACTGTTCGGAGAAGATACCGTTCTGAAGGGAAACAAATTGTGAGTGGAGCCTATTGGGATGGCATCGTTGCAATTATTGGAACGGCATCGTTTCTTGGTGCAGTAGCAGGGAGAGGGAGCACGTCGGAAATGTTGTCATTCCAGTTATTGGGACAGCGTCATTTTGACAGAAGCCCTAAAAAAAGGAAATTTTTATTCCTAGAGGAAAATTTAAATACATATAATAATAATAAGCGCGAAAAAAAAACCCGAAGCGCAGGCAATTTGATTAACGCATTTTTTGAATGGCATTGTTTTGACAGAAACCCCAAAAAGGGGAATTTTTTATTGTTAGAGGAAAATTTAAATACGTACAATAATAATGCTAAGCATGAGGAAAAAACAAAAAGCACAGGCAATTTGATTAACGCATTTTCTTGTTTCTCCAAGGCTAGGATTTATTCGGTCAATGCCGATTCTGATTTGACTGCGGATTGCAGCGGGTGGATTTCTGAAATTTTTGGGTTTATGTCGAATTATTTTTGTCGACGTTGATATCCATGTCAACATATTCAATGTCAAATAAATGTGAAAAAATATCGGAAAAATGTCAAAAAAAATATCGAAATATGTCAAAAAAAATGTCCAAAACATAGATAACTTGGGTGTTTGACATGTACTTGATCCTTTTCTCATCACTTCTTTTTCAATCTAATTTTTTTTTAAGTTCTTGAACTGGGGAAGTACCAATTCATCTGCAAAAAAAATTACCCATAAATTCCTTCATCATGAATTTAGGTCTTTTGGTGATTAATTTGCCTTTTCCTACCCCAATTCCATACTGATCCTCTGTACCTTATGTGCTCAAGGGTGAATTTTTTTTTTTTTTTTGTTTTCAAAGGTGAATTAATTTTTAATTCGTGAAATTTTTAAATTTGTTAATTTTTATATTGATAACATTTGTTTGTTAATTTTTATATTGATAACATTTGCTTGTTAATTTTTATTTATTAAAATTTGTTAATTAGTTATCCTATATTGATAAAAAAAAAATTAATTTTGCAGCGAAAAGGGAAATACGTTGAGCGAAAAAAATCTATATTTTGGAGGAGCTAAAATAATTAAAAGAGGTAAAGGTAAATAATTTATATAATTTGATTTGTGAATTGACGTTATTTTAATTTGAAAATACGTTGTGAATATTATATTATTGATAGAATAATTTGAATTGATGTTGGGCATTTTGTTGTGAATAAAGTATGCTGATTGGATTGATTACTAATTTTATTCACTTAATTTGCTATTATTAGAATAATAAGCTGTGAATAGTGGTGTTGATGATGATGATTAAAGAATTTTGGCTGGATTTGATGAATATAATTGTAAATGTTGTTGGGAAAATGTTTGGTTATAAATATATGGGAAAATGTTAATTGTTTACTTAAATGCATTTTTAATATTAATTTAATTCTTTTTGTTATTTGAAAGATTGATTCCATAAACTTTGAAATCCCCATTACTTTAATAACTTTGATGTCGATATTAATGTATACTTTATGTTATTATTGATGTCATGTATAATACAAAAATGGGGAAGGATCAAGTGAGGCTTGTGTTATACTGGGATGGAGAAATAATTAGTGGTTTGAATGGCTCCCAATAGAGTAATAGTCGAAAATGGTTTATTGTTGTTGACCATAATATTATCTTGGTTGAACTTTTGGGAATTTTGCATCGGGTGACTGGAATGGATGGAAGTCAAGTTAGTATAAAACTAATGTGCCGTTATCCTATTAGCATTGCCGGTAATTCAATCACATACATACATGTTCCAGTAGATGATGATGCTACGGTGAGGGTGATGTTGTGCATTCTAACGACATGTCCTTCTCTTAATGCGGTTGAATTATACATAAGTTAAGAATCCGTTTTAGATTACTTTCGTTTTGAGGACAATATGTCATTTGTTCCTCAAACAAGTGTTGGGTTATTCACACAACTTCTACATAGTAGAGAGAGAGAGAGGCTTCTTAATGATCAGTGGTTTTCTTATAGTGCTTTCATATTGAATGATGTGTCTTTGCACCGACCTATGGTAGTATTGGACCCTAGGTTTGTCCACGAGAATCCAAGTCGTGGCCCTTTTAATGAGGGACAAAGTGGTGGCTATTTTAATGAAGGGCCAAGTCGTGGCCCTTTTAATGAGGGACCAAATGCTGACAATTTTAATTAAAGGCCAAGTCATGGCGCTTTTAATGGGGGACCAAGTGGTGGCAATTTTAATGAAGGGCCAAGTCGGCAACCCTAGACGAAGAACTTCTTACTCCCGAGCCAATGGGCCAAGCAGTAAATAGGTTGACACTTAGGAGCACAAGTCAAGATATAAGCATTCATGGTGATCCCATAGATTATTGGGTAGACAATGGTGGTGAATCATCTGAGAACAGTGAAGAGGAGGAGGACGTGGGTGGTGGCCAACATGTGAGAGAGACTTCGAATCCACCGATTGATACTACTATGGATAACGTTGTCGTTGATATTCCTTTTTATTCGGACATTGGTGATGCAAAGTTTTTTTATGATAGACAAGTTCGATGACTATAGATGACCCGTGTGGGTTGATGATCGAACTTTGGAGTTCAAGGTTGGAATGGTATTTCGGACCGAAGAAGGGGTGCAACATGCAGTTAAACATTGGTCCATTCGTGTGCACAAGTACTTCAAAGTGCATGAAAATACTCCTACTAGCTGGTTTGTCCGCTGTCTTTATTATGAGGACAAGAATTGTTTATTGAGGGTTTGAGTGAAATTGAGAAAGAAAGATAACTTTTGGGAGATCACAAAAATGCATCTGAAACACACATGTTTCCCTGAGATACAGCCAGGACCACCCGAATTTAGATCATGGGATGGTTGGACAAATGGGTCAAAACAATATTAAGGAAAATGCTTCATACAAAGTTCTCAATATAATTGAAGATGCCCGCTCTTTTGAGGTGAATATATCATACAAGAAAGCATGGTTGGGCAAAAAAAAACTATTGAAATTGTGTATGGTAATTAAGAGTCATCGTACACTATATTACCAAAGTTTTTACTTGCTTTTTAATCTTGTAATCCCAGCACAATTGTTGAATGGCGTCACACCGAATAGTATTGGAGATTACATCTTCAATTCCGTATTCTGGACATTTAGGCCTTGTATTGATGGTTTTCAACACTGTCGTCCCCTAATTAGTATTGATGGAACGTTTCAATACGGGAAATACAAAGAAAAAAATCCTTATTGCAGTCGGTGCTGATGCAGTTGGGTATATTCTTCTCCTGGCTTTTGCCTTTGTTGACGAGGAAAGTTTGACTAATTGGTCCTAGTTTTTGTATAACTTATCTCGTCATGTGATTTGTGGCCAGCAAGGCATTTGTTTGATTTCTGATAAAGCGAGGGAAATATTGTGAGTGGTTGAGAACAACCCTGCATTACAACCACCGATTGCTTACCACAGATATTGCATGTGCCATGACAAAACTAATTTTAATGGGTGCTTAAAAAATAATGTCTTGACGGAATTAATGCACAACGCTGCTTGCTCATATCAGCAGCATAAATTTGCTCAAATAATGGAAAAAATTCGAGAAATGGATGAAGACGTCCATAAATGGTTGACGGATATCCCTTTGGAAAAATAGGCATTGTGCTTTGATGGTGGGGTCTAATATGGCATAATGACAACGAATCATTCAATGGGGTGTTGAAAGGTGCGAGGAAGTTGCTGATAATAACTTGTGTACATGCGACTTTTTATCGACTGGTGAAATACTTTGATTCGCACCTCACCGAAGCCCACAAACATGTTGCTAATCAAAATCCATGGCCGCCAAATGTTCTTGAAAATTTCCTTAGGAATGAGTACAAGTCTAAATATTACTAGGTCACAGCCTTTGTGCGGGAAAAAAGATTATATTAAGTTACCACAAGGGTCCATGATGACAAAGAAAGCAACGTGCATACCGTACATCTTAACAACCATACATGCACTTGTGGAAAGTTTGAAATTTACAAAATTCCTTACTCCCATGCTCAAAAGGTTTGCGCACAAATGGGACGGGTCGCTTTGGCCCTAATAGATGGGATGTACAATGTGAAAAAAAATAGTAGAAACATACTCAAACCATTTTTACCCCATGCACCACGAGGACTATTGGCCTCTTACACCTTTTCACCTAGTGCCCAATAGTGTGAGGGTCAATGATCGGCTAGGCCGTCCAAGATCTACTCGTATAAGAACTGAAATAGATCGAGCACAACGGCAGAGGTGCAAGGCATGTGAAGCAATTGAACACAATAGAAAATCATGCCCTAACATGGAGAGACTTAGAAATAGTGTAGCCATGCATCCGTAAAGGCCAATATGGAGAGATAAATGGATAGTAGTATTATATGCTATTATTTTATGTAATATAACATTGCAAGGTTAGTTGTAATATTTGTATCTCGCCTGTTGGTAATTAGTTTATGTAATATTTGATATCACGTGTGAATAGCTTGTGTGCTTGTTGAATTGTGATTTTTCATGTGCAAAAAGGACCCAACGTATGTTTTGGCTAGTACTTTATGCAATTGAAATTGTATTTGAAAATAATATGGTAAATTTGTAATTAATATATTCAGGTTATAGAGTTAGAAGACACAACATCTAGGTTTGCAAATTTAACTTCAGGTCTAAGGCAGCCGGATGTACTGACATTACAGTCAAGTCATCATCGGAACTTGATTTGGGATGACCCCAAGATTGAGCCATTGAAAGTACATGGGTCAGATGTCGACATCTGCATAGCTACCCCACTCAATATTAGGGTACAAGATATACTTTTTCGAGTGGGCTTTTATGGTGTATACATGGCAAGATGTATACAAATAGATCATTCGTTGATCACAACACTGGTTGAGAGATGGTGACATGAGACGCACACATTCCACCTTCCAATCGGTGAAGCTACCATGACATTACAAGATATCGCAGTACTTTGAGGTTTACCTGTCGACGGAAATACGGTAGTTAGTCCAGATCTGAGTCATACGGTTGAGGAATGGCAGAATATATGTCATGAGCTGTCAAGTTTCATGCCGACCCCCAATCAGTTTGATGGAGATCGATTGAAATTGAAGAGTATCTCCATGCATCTACAGGCATCTACAGGCACGTCCTCTACTGCTCGTGTCTATCGATGATGAGGTGTTACAACATGGCAGATATCGGATTATGCAAATTATAGGGTCTATTATGGGGAACAAGTCAGGTACAAAAATCAAATTTATGTACCTACTTATACTAAGGGATGTAGTAACAGCATCGAGATATAGTTGAGGTAGAACCATTCTAACATCGTTATATAAGGTAATACGTCGGGTGACAATGGGAGATATAGCCGGCATATGTGGACCACTGAGCTTATTGCAGGTGTGGGCGTGGAAGAAACTACCAAGAATTAGTCTACAACACCATAATGTGAGAGAAGAACCTATTTTGGGCTACCCCGACATACCTATTGAGCATTGAGCATATATGTACGTGTTTCTCACTTTTTTTGTCAATGGCACATTTGGTTTATCCTAAATTGTGTCTAATCTTCTATATTGCCGTATTATAATTATCGCAGGTGGAACACGAGTTTGAATTTTGCAGATGTCGGTTGTCATGTGTTGCGTATGTATTGGGATCGTTTGCATTATATGTCCGATGATGATGTAAGTAATACATAATTAATGTATAGTAATTTTTGGCTTGTTAAAACTAAGTTTAGTTCAAACACTAATGATTGTTAACTTTCTTTATTTCACAGTTTATCTAGCAACCATATGTAGCAGAAGATTTATACTATTTGCCAGATTATTGCTTACGAGACCATGATATTTGGTATGCAGTCGTGCCTCTGCTCAACTTTGATGTTGTTGAACTACATTTACTTGAGTGAGTTATGCTGCAATTTGGGTACATAAAAACGATTCCTGCTACCGTTGACATGGATTTGAGTTTGCATCGATTAGATTGGCAGGACAAGAAGGGAGTAAATTGGATAACACGGCATGCATCTTACGTTGACGAGTAGAACAACTGAAGGGATAGAATTGATAATAGCTTGCTTTCAAGTGGCCCTATGCAGTATTTCTTAGAATACATAGTTTGGTATCGTCAGATTACTAGAATTCTGATAGGTAATCTCGCGCATCGTCCTGCCCAGGGTATCCGCCCAACTGCATCGGTTGTCGAGTATTGGGTATGTATATGACTTTTAAATTTTCAATATTTATAATATAGAAAATTTAAAGGGTGAGCCTTTTTTTTTTTTATGCAAGGTGAGTGTTGGGAGCAAGTGTATGATTTGACAAGCGATGCTTTGACCAATTTAGAGATAGATCTGAGAGCTCGATTATCAAATGTACATGACATTTCTTCTCGTGCATTAATGATGGTTGGGGAGAGTCGTCGGATGCAAATGACACGTTCAAGTTTTGAAGACCAAGGTCACGTTCAACCATCGCATGGCCGTCCATCTACGTCCGGTCGTCCGTCTACATCCGGTCGTCCATCTACTTCCGGTTGTCCGTCTACTTCCCGTCATTGTAATGTTGATAATGATGATCAGATATTTAATAATGGTGTGTTTCTTCATCAATCCGGTGAGCCATATGAGGAGACACCTGAGATGAAACATTTATCGTAAGGCCACACTAGTACGTCATCTTAAATGCCTTCGTATAATTTGGTCAATAAACGTTGAAGGAGTTCTCGCCCACAATCACGTATAGATCAATCCATTCCTTTTGATCTAGACTCATCGGTGACGCAAGGCCAATCCAATGAAAACCCACAGCCCCAGCCCCAACCCCAACCCCTTAAGCGACAGCCACGTAGGAATATTAGATAGTCTCGCTGTGGAATTTGATTTTATTTTTTTTTTTTTTTTCGAAACGATAGATAGATAGTATATTAATAGAGTGGCACAAAGGCCAATTTACAAAGCCACAAGGGCTTAGAGTTTCGTGGCGTCAATCAAACAAAGGCTATAACCCACGAAAACAAAGGCCCGCAAAGGGGCAAAAAGCCCACGAGGGGCAAGAAAAAGCAAAATAAAATAAACCCGCACATGACGGGAAGCTAAACCCGCACTAGACGGGAAGGGAGACAACCTATTTATTTATTTATTTTAACTTGTGCAAACTTAGAACTTTTTTCTCTTTCAGCTTGTTTTCCTACAACGTTTGCACATTTAATTTCTTATTTAATTATCGAAGTCGATTTCCTAAATATGTCAATTCAGATTAGATTATTTCACACTATCTTATACTTCTAACATGACGTTGTTTTACTACCTTAAAATTGTAACATGACGTTGTTTTAGTAACGGAGTATTATATTTTTACAAGAAAATTAATAATAACTATACGATAATGAGAAAAAACTTTCTTTTTTATTGAACGGATTACATTTATCACATAAATAGCATCCTTCAAAATGAAAGAAAACTTAACTAGCTAGCTGGTTTTGTTAGGTATGATTCTATCACTAACAAAACTAAAAGAGATATTAATAATTAATACTATCAATGCAATGGAAGATTTCAAATTTCTACTATAGCACTTGCAAAAATACAATCCAAGTTAAATGCAATCATATAATTCAATCAATATTCAGATATAAATCTTTTGAAGTATCTTTCAACTTCTTCTTTTTTCGATCTCTCCTAAAAATGCCAAAACCGGGAAAATAGTGACATAATCTAATCTGAATTGCCATAATGTGTCAATTTCCTAAATATGACCTTTCGAATGACTATGCATCAGAGTTAGGGAGAAGAGTGGATAGGCAACGCATGACACTCGTAAATCCTAAACCCTAAATAATGTTAAAGAACAAAATTATAAAAAGTACGTACAAAAAATTAATTTGTCTTATTACGAAATAAAAATATATAATTATATTTTTTGAATGTAAAATTTTCTTACGCATATCCATCCAAATATATAAATTCAAATCATCCATAATAATACACAACAAATTACTGCAAAAAAATATTGTTCAAAATATCATTATTTTTGAATTTTTTTTAATAAAAAATGGCACAAAAACTAATTAACAAGTCTTAAATCATATTACTTTTTTTAAAAAAATTATATTAAAGTCGATGTCCCGAATATCAACTTCAAAGTCGATATCATGGATATCGTCTTCAGTATTATTGACACACCCCCAGAATTATCAATTTTTATTTAATTCTTTAAAAAAAACAATATTCTGCAAAATAACTCTATATATGTCTGTGTGTGTATATATGTATTATTTTCATTTTTATTGTGATTACTTTTTTATTTAAAATTCCTTTTAAACAAGAAAATTCAATTTTATAATGCATTAACAAATTTTTTTTTCTATATCTGAATTAATGATATTTCATATATATCCATATAATATCCATACAATTAAGAATTTAATTGAATCATATATAAGTAGTATAAATTGCATATACAATAAGAAATTAGTGACGAGAAAAATCTTCATTAAAAGACATTCAAATTGGTGACGATAGAAACTTCGTCACCAACGAATAAATTTTAAGATTTTAGTGACGAGAGTAATTTTCGTCATTTATTTTCATCACTAATTGCGTCCAGTTGGAAAGAAACCTTCTTGCCATATTTTTTATTGGCAAAATAGTGATGATTTTTGGTGACTTGTCACCAAAAATGGTGAGGTGATGCAAAATTAGTGACGAATCAAGTTGTCATCAAAGGTAGTATTTGGTCACAAAATTTTTGTCCATTACCTTATTTTTTGTCACTAAGTCATTTTTCTTGTGGCGATTTTTTGTGTTCCTTCAATAGCATTCATTGTGTTACCATTTTCACTTGCATGAATATGCACCTTTTGTGTTTATTTAATGGCTTTCATTATGTGATGAACCCGAAGTTGTTCTTGCAATGCTTCTTGCATGTCGTACTTGTGGCATCTCTAGCCACAATTTTGCGAGTGGTATCCTTTGCCACAATTAGGCGGGAGAAGTAAAGAAATAGAATCCCATGAAATTGTATATGTAAAAAGGCACAAGATACTCTTCTATTTTTAACGTTCCCTGTTGGACCAGGTTCACTAGGTTAAAAATTGTCGAATGCTTAGACAGACTTCGGCCGCCATGCCGTGTTTTGCAAAAGATTGACGAAGGTTCAATGCAGTACATTCATCAAAAATAAGCAACAAAACAATAAAAGTCTCTTCTGCACACCAACACAGTTTCCTACCCACATCATACAGACGGGTTAGCTTCATATGCTCATTAGAACTCTAAGAAATCCAAGAAGCACTCGACTCAGCTGAAACATCATAACTCAACACCCTAATGTACGTCCACGGCTAAAATCTAAAAACATAATATCAAGCAGTAAGAGAAGATGAAGACGAAGTAACAAAGGAACGCACAAACAGTAAGTTAACCTCCAATTATATTCACAGGGGATTGAAAATGTGAGCAACATTTATCAATACCACTCTGAGTTCACAAAAACAATGAACTGGATCCAATAAGCCAGTAGTAGGGGAAAGAAAGGACTCAAAAACATTCAATAAATAATTTTTATTCAGTAGACAACATATGACACACTCTACCAGTCTCCGGAATTTGGAGAAAAACAGGCCGCAAGATCATCCTCAACTTTGCAAATGCAAGATCCTATAATTGTGCTTAAATATTCATCAATATCACAATTGGCCTAAATAAACATGGACCACCTAAACATTTTTCACATAAAATCATAATCATCATAGGTATCATAAGCATTCACAACAATATCTTCATCTTTATCAACATGGAGTTGCTTCTTCTTTGCACCTGAGGATAAGAAAATAGCTCTCACAACCTTGCCATCAGATCAAGTCTGAAAAAGTTAACAATCCAAATTCGTTAATTTAAAACATACCTCCTGTCTTCTTTTTCCCAGCATTTGCTTCTTTTTCCGCTTTTATTTTTTCATTTGCAATTGCAGAGACAGATGAAGCCAACTCTTTGGCATCTGCCCCCTTCAATGAAGTCATTGACAATCTCATCACAGCTTTGAGCAACCCAATATAATGGTAGCTTTTCTGTAACAAATAGATATTACTTCTGAGACAGACTTCAGGATGTAATTCAATAAAATGAAATTACAAATAAAGCAAATTCAAGTTCAACAAACCTCAAAAGGCCGCAGCTTGTGGGAAATGAGTTCTGCATATTCTAAAAAGTCGTTTTCCGATTTAGGAATGAAATTGTCAAGATTCCTCTCATCACCTCTCTTACCAAATAACTCAGCAGTGGACTTATAATCTGCTTCTTCTACAAGCCTGTAATACATTTAAATAAATTATAATAACAAACTAAACACAAAAGGTTCACCTACAACTCTTGCAATTACATAAGTAACCGTGAGGGTAGAATTACACTGTCAATGGATTGCTCGAGTCACAAAGAGTGATATTCCCGCAATGATCATATTCTTTTTATTTGAGTGCAAATTCTCATTACAAGATTCTTTCAATAAACAGGAAGTTCATACTAAGGAGCCATTTCCAAGAAAACCAAGGTAATGGAAACGAGATTTTGCAATCGTATATTTGTCTAGATAGTTATTAAAAAATAATAAAAAAATTTAAATAACAAAGAGGTGGAAAAGGATAGATGCTTCTATAAAAACACATTTTCTGAAGAATCATGCAAACCATGTGGGAGGGAATCCAGTTAAAAATGTTCATCAAAGCTTCCATCCTGTCCTAACATTCATGCAAGAAAAGAATGTATCCCAAAGAAAACACGCAGTCATCTCCAGCTCCAAATGTGCTCATCACATGGGTTATTTCTACAACTCATTCAAGGTCTAATCATTCGTCCATTAAGTACTTACAATTTAGCACCACCTTTATTAAATGCCCTAGTACTAAATGCCAAACTTATAGCAGCTCCTGTGTATTACTCCAGATGTAGACATGCCAAAAAAGGGACAAAAGAAAAACTTGAACTGTGTAAAGGCAAGGCAACAAGTGATCTGTTAAAGAGGAAAAAGACCTGCCTTGGTTTTTATTGAATCAATAAAAGTGGCTTCGCACACTATTTCCCCCATCACTGGATTACAATCCAAAATCTATCACTTTCTATATATCAAAGAAAAAATCGCTAAAGTTAGGTATGGGGATTGGTGACAGACAATATATGACAATTTCTTATTCAGTAGTTTAAAAGCTAAAACAACACATATATTAATAGATGAAACTTATAGTTGTAAAGGGTACACACAGAAGAAGACTTGAAAATCAAAACAGGCAATGTAAATTATAAATATTATTTAAAAAACCATTTAACCACATTTTTAGTCACTTTCCAGGTCTTGCTACCATAAGATTCACTATTTCCAAGTACAGTATGCATATCTTCCACTGTATCCAAGCAGCAAGAGTAGTTTAAAACAAGTAGCTGAAACTACATACAAGTTTGAACTACAATCAACTTAAACAGCTTCAACATTCATTGACCACAGCCTAGAAAAATAAGCATATATCACCATTCTACCATTAAACTAAAGAGACAATTGTAACTGCAACCATTACTCAATCCCTAAGCCCTGTTTATAATTATCTAATTGAATCAGACACAAGGGCAAAGCAGAGTAGATCTTAAAATCTTACCTTTGCTGGCGAAGTTTTTCTGCTAATGGATCTAGTTTCTCCTCCTTTGCAACTTCAACTGCTTTCCCTTTCTTTTCTTTCTCACTTGGTTTTGTTGTTGATTTCTTTGGGGCCATTATGGCAGGAGGTTCTTCTTTCGGTGCCTGATGACAGAACAAATAAAATTACAAAATATTTTGCCCAAAAAAAATAATAATAATAATTGGCTCTGACTATTGTTTGAGGCATAAAAGATATGATATCACATCCCAATATATACATAGAAAGTACCAAGTGTAGCAGCAAATATGAGTTAGACGCCTAAAGAAAGACTGGTAACAAAGTCTGCATACGAAGTCATAATTTGCAAGTCCAGCTTTCAGGACATAATATTGATAATCTATACTAGCCTTCCGCGAGTAAATCATGATTCTGCTTTCAGCATAACTAATGTCTACTAATTTCAAAGTAACAACAATTTATCATGGTAGGCAAGCTATATATTAAAGACCACTATGCAATCAAGTCTTCAGGCAGTAAGATTTGCAAAGGCATAACCAGTTTTTGCTATCGTGATTTTCCAGCTACAGTGTGCAGTGCATATGCCAAGTAAGATTGAAAAACAATTTTGTAACAACTTAATAAGCAAATATATGTACCGCAGCAGAAAGAAAAATTATATGCAGAAAAAGGAAACCAGTAATTCATCCTCAATAAGCTAATAAACATTCATTTATGAGAAATACATCCCATCTTTTGGTCCATCAAATAAAAAATTTCTAAATTTAATTGAACAAAACAGAGAAAATAAAAGAGAGATACCGCAGCAGGCTCATCTTCATCTTCCCAAGATTCTTTCACATCATTTTCATCCACATCTTCATCATCCCACATGCTTTTAGTTTTAGGTGGCTCCTTTTTCAGAAGATCTGGAATAGGTTCGTCCTCTGAAATCACAAAGGCTATGTTTGGTTTGTGTTTTTATTTGCAAAAAATTAACTTTTTTCAACAACAAAAATAAAACATTCAAACAACTTTTTATTTCAAAAATTAAAATTTAAAATTTAAATTCCCCCTAAATTCTTCTCACATTATTTCAAAAAACAAATTTCTTCCAATCTACTTTTTCATATCACTTTTTCTTACAAAAAATTCCTACCAAAACTTTCATACATTCCAATACAAAATTCTCAAATACAACAGAATCCAAACATAGCCAAAATATTTCCAACAATATTTTAGCCAAATAGAGCACTATCCGAGAAGGTGCATGATATCCAACTGCTCATTAATGCTGAAAAACCAAAAAATATATATATGTATATATGCATATATATACACATATATATATAGATATATAGATATAGATATAGATATATATAATGCCCTCTATTTTATGGGACAGTAATGAACCCCCAATGGAACATTAAAGACTAAAACTGCAACTAAAATAAACACAAATCACTCTCTAAACATAAAGAAGGTAATCATAAAAGTACCCCAATCCTCCATTTGCTTTCGCTTCTTCTGACTTTGCCTAGATTTGCAATTTCAGAAACTTGTCCTGTTTTAATCACAGAACAAAACCATCATTAACTATGAAAAAGGAAATAAAGATAATTGTTTCGTCAGAAAGTTACAGAAATGTTGGGAATGTAATGTAATTTACAGAAAATTAACCAAGACTTCCCAAAACTAGAACAAGTTTGTTTTAGGCTTGAGGCAGTATAAATGCATTGCACACCACAAATTCTAAAACAGCAAAGGAGTACAAACTATTGATGGATTGCAAACTTCTGCAGGATGACTAAAGTTGCAAAATTTCAAGAACAATTAAAAATTTTCTTCGTCCAATATGAATAATCTGTTTGAGGCAATATATTTATCCCAAACTTACACAAAAGGAAAGGCAAAAAGAGAATGTGACCCAGATCAAATAAACCAGAAACAAATGTCTGGCATAAAATCCGATAGTCGTGGCTATTATTTGCAAACGACCCAGAATTAAATGAACTAGAAACAAATGCAACCCAGACCTCAATTTTGGATGACAAACCCTTATTTTTAAACGAAAACAAGTATAGTATAGAATCCCAGGTAACAGAAACAATTTAAACCTAAAGACAGAAGCTAAACACTGAATAATGAAAGAAAAACATCATCACCTTGAATTGACAGTGGACAGCGCCGCGGCGGCAAAAGAAGCAATTCGGGACTTAGGTTTCGGGGAATCGGGGGTTTGGGGCTTCGGGCCGTCGAGTCGGAGTTAAAATCCGATTACCGTGGCGTAAATTTACTTAGGCCGTGGGCGACCGAATGCTGTGATGATCGAGCGGTGGTCGCCGCCGTGGCCGCAGGTCGGACAACTAGGGTTACGCTTGGGGGGGTCGTCGGGGTTGGAAATAAAGGGAATGATGAGGGAAAAAACGTCGGCCGTGCAGGATCGAGGGGCGGGCGGCGGCAAGACAATGAACTAGGGTTTCAGTCGGGCGACGGACCGAGAGTGGGTTTAATTTTCTGCAAATTGCAAATTTGCGACTATGATTTATATTCTGTAAATTTTGGTAATTATTATTTCCCAATAATTATAGTTAATATCATATACATTCCACAAGTTATTTGTTTTGTGCTTTTATCTAAAAAAAAATTAACTTTAAAAGTGACTCACCACTATAAATTCACAATTATATAGAATACTAGTGCAGGATTCCTGTAAGACACGGAAATGTCTAATAATTTTTTTAATGATTTGTTAAATATATATATTACTAAATGTTTGGAAAAAAATATAAAAATATAAAATATTAAATTGAAATTATTTAATAATTAAAATTAATAAAAGTGTCAAATAATATTTGTTAAATAAAAGCATCAAATAATGAATTTATAGATTAGAATAGGAATAATATTTTAAAATAAAATTATCAAATAATGATTATAATTGGGAAATTTACAAATATAACACATTTGACCGTTGACTTTACAAAAATAACATCCTCCTTTTTTTGTTCTCTGTTATAGCACTTCCATATAAAAAAAACTACAACACCCATCAGGCAGAAACAAAGCACTTCACTCCATCTTTTTCTTCTGTTTTCTCAAAACCCATTTGATCGATAAAGAACAATTGTAGAGAAGAAGGCCGCAAGCAAGAGAAGAAATTGTAGAAAAGAAGGCCGCAATCGTATTGAAGAAATCGCATAAATTTGATGTTAGTTGAAATTTGCAGTAATTGAATTGGGTTTCTGAATTTAAAGGAGCGAATGGTCGAGCTCTAAGTCAGTTTTAGGTCGAGACGGTTAATGTTCTTAGCAGTCAACTTTTAGGTCGAGCACTAAATTTGGTCGAGTTTTAGGTCGAATAGGTCAAATTTAGGTCGAGCTCGACCTAATACTCGACCAAATTTAGGTCGAGTGAAAAAAAAATTTTAAAATTTTTTTTTTTTATAAAAAAAATTCACTTGACCTAATGCTAGGTCGAGCTCGACCTAATGCTCGACTTAATGCTCGACCTAGTATTAGGTCGAGTGAATTTTTTTTATAAAAAAAAAAATTTAAAAATTTCACTCGACCTAAATTTGGTTAAGCATTAGGTCGAGCTCGACCTAAATTTGACCTATTCAACCTAAAACTTGACCAAATTTAGTGCTCGACCTAAAAGTTGACCTAACAACATTGACCTAACCTTGTGCTCGACCTAAAACTTGACCTAGAGCTCGACCATTCGCTCCTTTAAATTCAGAAACCCAGTTCAATTACTGCAAATTTCAACTAACATCAAATTTATGTGATTTCTTCTCTACAATTGCGGCTTTCTTCTCTACGATTTCTTCTCTTGCTTGCGGCCTTCTTCTCTACGATTGTTTTTATCGATCAAATGAGTTTTGAGAAAAAAGAAGAAGAAGATGGAGTGAAGTGCTTTGTTTCTGCCTGATGGGTATTGTAGTCTTTTTTCATATAGAAGTGCTATAACAGAGAATAAAAAAAGGAGGGTGTTATTTTTGTAAAGTCAACGGTCAAAGATGTTATGTTTGTAAATTTCCCATTATAATTTTTTAAAAATAGTATAAAATGTAAAACTCTAAATCATAAATATTTAGTTTATCAATCATAAAACTTCTTCCTTTTTTTGCTTTTTTCTTCTTCTTGTTCTTGTTCTTCTTCTTCTTCTTCTTCTTCTTCTTCTTCTTCTTCTTCTTCTTCTTCTTCTTCTTCTTCTTCTTCTTCTTCTTCTTCTTCTTTTTGCATTTAGAGTTTACACAATTCAAAAAGTTTGAAAACAAAAAACTTTACACAATAAAAAATTCACATTATAAATCTGTCTTATAATGCATGTGTTTTCATAGCAATTAATTAAGGGCATATTTTAAATTCACAATTTAATGAAACTCTTACATTATTAATTTCCATAGAAATTAATTAAATGTATATTTTAAATTCACAATTTAATGAAACTCTTCCATTATTAATTTTCATAGAAATTAATTAAATGTGATTTTAAATTATTTTCATATTTCTAATGTGAATTTTTTTATTGTGTAAAGTTTTTTGTTTTCAAACGTTTTAAATTGTGTACTTCTTTAGGTTATATAATTATTGAAATAAATAATTAAAATTTAAATTTAAATTGTTAAAATCTATAAATTAAAATAAAAATTAGTTCTTAAAAGCTAAGTCAATTTAATTATTAGAATATATTAAAATATATATAACATGAAAAATCAAATTAAATTTTATAGTACCTAAACCAAATCTAATAAAGTAATTAATATTTTATGACAATAAAATATTAGAATCATAATAAGATTCTAAGTTAATAGTAATTACTGATTAAATTTCTTCATTTAATTAAATAAACACACAAAAAAAAAACAGTTACATCGAGGTTAAATTGTTAAAATGGAATTATATCAGTTATTTATTTATTTTTTGTTTTGAAGCAAACCAGCATAAAACGTTGTTACACCTAGCTGGGATAGTCAACTAATAAATCTAGTACAAGGTACAAAGGAGGAGAGATCCAAATTTGGTGAGTAGATAGAAATCTTGCTTGTCTAACTAGGGACTAGCGACTAGGCAACACCATTACTACATCTTCTAGACCACTTGAACTCTCTCTATCAACAGGCTGCAAGATTACCTTAACATCACTCAAAACATCACCCAACTCGGAGATATTCTTATCATCGCCCTTTAGTCTATTGATGATGGCAGCCGAATCACCCTCCAAAAAGAGTGAAGGGTGATGTAATGAGATTCCAACACTAGTAGCTTCATGACAAGCAAGACTCTCAGCCAAGTCCACACTAGCGATGCCCTCCACTTTTTGTAATAACGCAAGTAGACAAACCCTAGTATGATTGCGACAAATAATTCCCACACCACAAGAAAAATCCTCATCAGAGAACAAAGTAGCATCGAAGTTAATTTTGATAACACTCTTCGACGACAGCTACCACCTTGGTGCAGAAGTAGCCTCAACTAGCTCTACCACTAAGTCCCCCTCTAGCACACTTTTGTACTTTTTTAGGAACACTAGGGTATTCTGGACAATGAAATGTGGCTCAATTGGCACATGCTCATGTGCCTTGTTATTTCTTGACGTCTAGAGCTTCCAAGCCAAGGTGTAAACTAGCTCTAAATGCTCCCCTTCCAATCGAAGAAGGTGTAGGAAACCAAATCAGAGTTTGCAGCGGAAATTTTTTTAAAAATGGTTTCCTCCAAGGATCCAAACGAAGTGAAATCAAATTGGTTGTCAAGAAAGTTTACCTTCAAACCGGTGGAACCTCCTTGTGAAGTTTTTCTTTGTTGAATTACCAGCAAAAACCAAAAGATCCTTGCTTCTATGGTATCCACACAGTCGCCTCCAAGTCTCTTAGTTAATTGTCAAACAATTAACCAAAAGGAGATTAACAAAATTCGTTGGTGCTAGCCAAGAAATTTGTTCTTTGGGTTCTTCCTCAAGTTCTCAACTTGAGGACTGTTTTCTTTTCTTTTGTTACTCTAACAAGAAATATGTGGTCGCTGTTTTTGGATAGAAGAAAGCTAAGAAGAAAGACCAAAAACCTTGGCTCTCAAGGAGAAAAATTCATTGGTGCTAGCAAGCATGCAAGAACAAAATTCAAAGTGCAGTATTTTCTTCAAGTCCAAATTTGGCCAACACAAGGTGCCATTTTTCTTTGATAAAATCAATTGCCATGTGTTGTACATGCATTGGACCAACACTCTTCCTTTTTACAGAAAATAAAGCCATGTGTTGTACATGCATTGGGCCAACACTCTTTTCTTGCCATGTGTTGAACATGCATTAGACCAACACTCTTTCCTTTGCATGCCATGTGTTGTACATGCATTGGACCAACACTCTTTCTTCCTTTTATTTATTAATTAATAAATCTAAAACCATTTTGGATTTATTAAAACAATAGAACCAAAATCTTTTAGCCTTCAATCCAAAAACGCTTTAAAACAAAACCCCGATAGATTTTTATTCTCAGTAAGATTCTTAAATTAACCAAAATTTATCGCATGAATTTTTGCACTTCTTTTGGATACGATTTAAGTGTGTAACCCAATAGGTTCTCATAACGTTGACATTGAAATAAAATACATCTTATGCCAAAAGTAATGAGCGGTGTCTAGTAACACATCATTAATACCCAAGTTATGAGAATATTAGTAATTCAACCTTACTTTCTTGTGAGAGAAGTTATCGTGTAATTAAATTCTTTTGCCCTAGATATCTTGATTGAACACGAGCCATAGAGCGTGTCATGCTCGCATAGTTCAATCTTTGTATTTCTTGATTCCCGAGAAGACACATCTATACAAATGAGCCCGATATCACATATCGATTCATTTGAGCACGGCCATGCATTTTATGGTCTCACTCAATCAACAGGCCCTAAGATATAACTCCCATTATATAGGAGAGGCAAATCCTATCTTGATCACTCAACATCCCACTACATAATTCATTGCATATACAATTACTATTTTTATAGTTCACCCTGTTACGGGTAACGTTTGGTAGTATCAAAATATGCAACTCCTCATGTTGGGATCTCTGAAGATCTTAAGTCTAAGGATTATTTACACCATCATCACTATGAGAAATATTTATAACACTTCACATAATAATCCATGTGATATTTCTCATGGCGGGTCAATCCAGTACATTGTTCTCCAACATATACCTATGTGTTGACTTAATATCTCATATCATGAACTATTTCATCAGTTACAACACATACTAGTCTTAATCCATTATCATTGTCCCATTTAATGATAATACTCAACTAGGGATAATTCTAGAATAATTAAATTTTTGGGACATTATTATATTTATTTTATAAAACGCAGATATAAGAATAAACATAATAATCATTATCATTCATTATAAATATTATGATAAAATACATGCCTAAACCGTCATCATATGATTGGTCCTTAGGGCATAATCCAACAAACTCCCACTTGAACTAAGACCAATCAAACATCTCTCTAATGCCTAATGATCTAGTATGATGATCATGCTTCTGCTGTGCTAGAGGCTTTGTCAGTGGGTCAGCTATATTATCATCAGTTGGTACTTTGCATATTTTCACATCCCCTCTCTCAATTATCTCTCGGATAAGATGGAAGCACCGAAGTATATGTTTGGATCGTTGGTGAGATCTGGGTTCTTTAGCCTGCGCAATGGCTCCATTGTTGTCACAATAGAGCTCAATTGAATCAACAATGCTAAGTACAATCCCAAGTTCTATAATGAACTTCTTGATCTAAACCGCCTCTTTTGCTGCGTTGGAAACAGCAATAAACTCAACCTCTCTTGTAGAGTCGGCTACTGTCACTTGCTTTGAACTCTTCTAGCTCATAGCACCACCATTTAGGCAAAACACATAACCTGACTGTGATTGAGTCATCCTTGTCAGTTTGGAAGCTGGCGTCAGTGTAACTAGTTACATTGAGTTCTTCCTCACCTCCATATATCAAGAATGTATCCTTAGTCCTTCTCAAGTATTTAAGGATATTCTTGACATCGATCTAGTGATGTTCATCGGGATCTACTTGATATCTACTCGTTAAGTTCAAAGCATACGAAACATCGGGACGAGTACATAACATGGCGTGCATGATAGATCCAATAGCTGATTGATGAGAATCAAATATTCATAAATTTAGATATGTGTTTTTCACGCTTTTGCATAGATTTCATTGAGATATGCCATGTTTATTAGAGAAATCACATTATATTTGTGATTCTCATCTTTTATTGGTTTTGTAGGAAAAAAGGGGTGAAAAACCAGTTATCTTCGGGAGTTCATAAAGTTTGATGAGAATGTCCAAATGAGGTGATTAAAGATGCTATGGAAAGATGAGAAAGAGAGCTAAAACTTTCATGAACAAAGTTTTCTCAAATTCTGGAAGCAAATAGACCAAAACTGGACAAAAGCAGAAGAAGGCATGAACCAAAGAAGAGGCAAACAGGGATAAAAATCAGCCATCTTCCAGAGCTCATAACTCTTGATGCAGAAATCCAAATGAGATGATTCAAAATGCTATGGAAAGATGAGAAAGAGAGGAAAAACTTTCATGAAGAAAGTTTTTTCAAATTCGGGACGGAAAGGGACCAAAATTGGACAAAATCGGAACAACGCGCGAGAAAAGAGATGTTGGGCAGAAACTTTTGAGCGCCGCGGCGGGCTTTCTGGCCACCCCGGCGGGCCAAAGGAAACCAGTAGCCCGCCGCGGGGGTCTGCAATGACCGCTGCGGCGGTCTACTGTTCATCCAAAAGCTGAAATTTGCATTTTGCGTCCCTAATGTTTTGGAAGCTTCACAATTGTTCCCCAACGTCCCTATGTCTATAAATACCCCATTTTCTGCAGAAACAAAACAAGGAGGATAGGGTTAGGGTTAGTTTTAGATTATTTACATATTTTCCCCAATCTTGAGGGGATTTTCCAAGAGGCTAGGGTTTGGCTTTTTGTGGCTCTTCAACACTTCAATCTTTGAATTTGTTTTGGCTTGCTAAGTGTGGAGTTTGTTGGATTCACCAATCTTTTAATTAAGGGAAGTATTTCTTACAAATTTCTTATGCTTTCAATGGTTAATTCTCTTTTTGATTGTTGGTTGTTTGAAGCCATGAGAGGCTAAATTATCTTGGGTGATTCTTGGTGTTTGATGTATGGATTAGGTTTATTTTGATTCCTTGTGGGTTGTAGAGTGATGGGCTTGCCTTAATTGAAGTTTTTCTACTTGTATTTAATGATTAGCATGCATTGAATTGTGGCCACATTTAGTGTGTGTTCTTGGTGTTCGTGTGTGTTTTAGAATATACATGAATTTGGACCAAAAGTAGGAAGAACTACCTAGCATTATCTAGATTTAGGTGTTTGAGACAAGGAATAACTACCAAATGAGATTAATTGTGCACTAAAATTGTGTGGAAGCCATAGGTTTTAGTGTGCAAAGGTAGAAGTGAGACCGAAAGGAGATCTTCTATTCTTTAATTCCATTGAGACCGAAAGGAGATGTGGAGTGAAAAATAGGTGGTTTTCTTAGATTAAACACTTGAACTAGGGAATGTGAAGTAGTTGGCTAAAACATCTAGGGCTAGAATTGTGCATTAGAGTTGTGTGGAAGCCATAGGCGCTAATGTGCTCTAGGTGGGGATGAGACCGAAAGGAGATTCCTAATTCATTAATCCGGATGAGACCGAAAGGAGATTTGGAGTGAATGGATGTAGTCACTTAGTTAAGATGCCTTACACTCGGTAGCCTTTAAGAGTCAAAGTAGCCGACTTTGCATTGAACCCAAGGATCACCCTCCTTCCTCAATTTTGTGTTTCTCACATTTATGTGCATACTTTTATTCATGCGTCTTAGTTAAATATTACTCTTTACATCACTCTTTAGCAAATAATTAATTGCACTTAAATTCTTGTTTTGTCCCCTTCCCTGTGGAAAATGATCCCTATACTTTACTACAATTGATTAAGTGAGGTTTAGGTGTAATTTGTGTGAGTTTAAGCTATATTTTGATGCACTTTTGCACACACCGATCCCGCTCACCAAATTTTGGCGCCGTTGCCGGGGAAGGGCAACGAAACTGAGTTTTTAAAGTGTTCTAATTGTTTGTTAGTTTTATGTTTTTGTATATATTTAGAAAGAGTTGTTTGTGTTGTATATATTTTCATTTTTAACGTTCAATGGCCGAACAGGGAAAACAAAGAGAACGGTTGTTTGGGGAATTCTTAGAGCCTAATTTCAATGCTTGTGCATTAGAGCCATGGTTCAACAACCGTATAAGTGCTTACCCAGTTGAAGCTGAGAGCTACCAATTTCAACAAGGGGGATTCCTAGAGTTTGATATCGGCACAAACATTAGTGCTCAATTGGCGGCATTAACCGATAGGATGAATTCATTGGAGGCGAGGATGAACTGGAATCCGGTCTTAATATGTGGACTTTGCCAAGGAGACCACCATACGGATCAATGTGACTGGGCCAGGGTTGAACCCCTCAACTTCATGAATAATTTTGGGCAGCAAGAAAATTTCAACCAAAACTGGGGCAACAATGGCAGCTACCAAGCAGAAAATCAAGGTTGGAACAACCAAGGAGGTGGTCAAAATTGGAATAATCAAAGCAATCAAAGTTGGGACAATTTGGGGCCATCGTTTTCTAACACATCATGGCAAACTTCAGGATTTGGGAATCAAATGAATAATCCCATGGATGAAACCCAAATTTTGAAGAACTCTTGATGAAAAGATGGAAGAAATGCGACTTAAGATGGGAGAAATCCAGCTTGAGATGAGAAGTTCCACAAAGCTTTTAGAAGACCATTCCATGAGGTTGAACTTGCACGAGACCATGATGAATGATGTGAATGATGCCATGAATTATCCAAGAGAGAATCTAGACTACTTCCGAGAAGATATGGTAGATGAATGTATTGGTGAAACTGTGAAGGAGGAGTGGTATCTTGAATCTCAAACAATGAAGGCAATTATTCCATCCAAAGTTCCCCTTGAGTTTGATGAAGAAGATAAAAGAATAGATGGACAACTTAGTGAGATGGTTAAGAATTGGTTTGTAGATGAGTCCATTTATGAAATAATAGGGGAAGATTTTGAAGTGGTTGAAATCAACCAAGAGTTGCTCGTGGCCAGTGGTGAAGATAAGCTAAAACAGTCCGTCGATGAGCCAGCCAAACTTGAGTTGAAGCCCTTACTCCCTCGGTTGGAACATGCATTTTTGGAAGAGCATGAAATGTTGCTTGTGTTAATATCATCTCCTTTGGAATCCAAACAGGAAGAAAAGCTTTTGGGGTTAAGCACTCTTAAAGAGGCCATTGGGTTTACCCTTGAGGATGGTAAGGGTATTAGGCCATCAACTTGCATGAAAAAAATGTTGTTGGAAGAGGAGGTTAAACATGCAAGGAAAAGACTAAAGGAAGGAATAGGATGAAATGCATTGAGTCGAGCCGGCGACGTTAAAACCAAGCGCTTCTTGGGAGGCAACCCAAGCGTATCCTTTTGTTTTAGTTTAGTCCATTTTGTTTCATTTTGTTTTGTGTTGGTTTGTTTTGGTTTTGGTTTTGGTTTTGTTTTGTGTTGTTTTGTTTCTTGTTTTTGTTTTGTTTGTTTTGTTTGTTTTGTTTGTTTTGTTTCTTGTGGATTAAGAGGTTGATGCATGTAGTTTGCATGTTTGCTAAGACAAGGGATGAAATGTAGAAAAAAAAAAAAAAAAAAAAAAAATTTAGGCGGACCGAACTTTTAATGTGGCTGTCTTTTAACTGCATGTCCTCATGACAGTACACCGCATGGCGGTCTTTTTAATCGCCCAGTCTCTTTGGCGCAGAGGCGGTCTTTTTGGCGCATTTTTATACCGGGCGGCCTTTTTGGCGCATTTTTCATTTCTTACCTTTGTTTTTGCAATTTTCTCTCAAAACCTTTCATCCACATTTTGCATTTTACATTCTTCTTCAAGTCCAATCCATCTTAAGTGATCCAAACACCTTTGTAAACACATTTCCACCATCAAATTCATCCAAGAATCCAAGGTATGTATGGTTGAACCTTTCAAATTTCATTACAATGATGATTTTGAATTTCTTTAAATATGATTTCTATGGATGATATTTGATGAAATATTTTGTAATTGGGATTGTTTGGGCTGTTTGTTAAATTTTTAGGCTAGAGTGCTTGCTAATTTTGTGAAATTTCAAGTTTTTCACCATGCACATCATGTGTTTGACAAAATGCCTCAATGAGTTATTTTGGTTGAATTGTCAACTTTTTTGTATTCATTTGAAATCCTAGAAATTCATTGATGAATCTTAACATGATGTTGCATATAAAACTGAGTTTTAAGTGAAAAAAAAAAAAAAAAAAAACTTGATGAGTTTTTGAAGCCTAGCATCATGCACACATTGAGTAATCAAATGTCAATGCCTAAACCATTGTGTGCAATTTTCTCATGTGGCATTATCTTCTTAAGTGCAATCCTTAGTTTAGATGTTTTGACACTTGAGTTGAGTTTGGACGACGTGAAGTTTGTAAATATTCTCTTTTCTATTTTATGTTATTGCATTTAGGTTTAAAGTTTATTTTTCTGCATTTTGTTAATTTATTTTCTTTAATTTGTTTTGGTAAATTATTCCTATCACACACTTGCACCCCCTAGCTCTAGTGCTTAACATGCAACATATCTTAAGTTTGGGGGTGGTGTGAATAAGCAATCATGCAACATGCTTTAAGTCATTTCACAATTTTGCAACCGAAAACATGTATTTCTTCTTTCCCACCCGCCGCACCCTTCATGCATGCATTCTTGAAGCATTGAGGGCAATGCTCATCTTAAGTTTGGGGGTGGAAGCTTAAAGCTTTTGATATAACCTAAGTTTGGGGGTGTTTATAGGAAGAAAATACATGAAATTCCATGGGTGAATTGGCTTAAATTGAGGCTTTTATTGAAATATTCAAGATGTTGCTTGTTTTGTTTTTGGAAACTCTTGAATGGTTGGCAAGTAATGGCTGAAATATGCACCACTTAAGAAACATATTACCGACTAAATGCATGCGAGAAGTAAAGAAATGAAAACATTAGTCAATGAAGAAAAATGTTGGACTGAATAGGCATGGAATTTGTAATGCATGTCTTTTGATTCCTTGTATTTGGAGGAAAGTTTTGCATATTAAATGGTGTTGTTACAGTGCACGTCAATGAGGAGTGTTTGTGAGATGTAGTGTATTGATTATGATGCGGTTGCGAGTAAATGTAGTGCCCCTAGTCCACCCTAAAGTTATAGCATTTCACTTCACAAACTTGGAAGATGACTTAGGCTTGTTATTAGTTTTGCTTATGAGATTTACAGTTTTGTTGAATAATTGCCACTCCGCTATGAGATTGCTCTTAGGGGATGTCCCTTAAGTGAACTCGTATGAGTGGTAGAAGTATAAAAAGCCGAAAAAACTCTTTGCAAAAAAAAAAAAAACGAAAAAAAAAAAAAATAAATTTGTAAATGAGTGAGGAAGTACCCTAAGTATAATGTCATGATGGTTGCTTAAATGTGATGAAAATTGCCTAGATGGTAGCATGACAACTTAGGGGAAAGAGGGAATAAAAAGTCTTCAGGATTTCAAGGAAGTGAAATTTTTCTATGCAACTTTAGGGCACACTAGTGGCATGATTTCGTGACCTCTACTCAGTTCTTGCACTGCATTGTTCATGAACATTTACCTCTATCACACACACACACACATCATTTAATGTGTGAAGATTAGTACAGAAAAACAAGAAAGAAAAGGGTCATGCATTGCATTAGTACATGCCGAAATTGTCTAACTCGGAGACGTTAAGATGTTTTCATTTCTTAAAACTCTCAATATGCATTGTTCGGTAGAATGGAGCGACGAGTGGTTGCCTAATTAAACTAGTATTTGCCACTATCAAAAAAAAAATAAAAAAAATAAAAATAAAAATAAAATAAAAAAATAATAAAAAAAAAAATTAGATGAGAATCTGAATATGCATGTCTCAATGAATACATTCCACATATTATTACTATGCGTAGAAAATTGCTTGGGGACAAGCAATGGTTCAAGTTTGGGGGTATTTGATGAGAATCAAATATTCATAAACTTAGATATGTGTTTTTCACGCTTTTGCATAGATTTCATTGAGATATGCCATGTTTATTAGAGAAATCACATTATATTTGTGATTCTCATCTTTTATTGGTTTTGTAGGAAAAAAGGGGTGAAAAACCAGTTATCTTCGGGAGTTCATAAAGTTTGATGAGAATGTCCAAATGAGGTGATTAAAGATGCTATGGAAATATGAGAAAGAGAGCTAAAACTTTCATGAACAAAGTTTTCTCAAATTCTGGAAGCAAATAGACCAAAACTGGACAAAAGCAGAAGAAGGCATGAACCAAAGAAGAGGCAAACAGGGATAAAAATCAGCCATCTTCCAGAGCTCATAACTCTTGATGCAGAAATCCAAATGAGATGATTCAAAATGCTATGGAAAGATGAGAAAGAGAGGAAAAACTTTCATGAAGAAAGTTTTTCCAATTCAGGACGGAAAGGGACCAAAATTGGACAAAATCGGAACAACGCGCGAGAAAAGAGATGTTGGGCAGAAACTTTTGAGCGCCGCGGCGGTCTTTCTGACCACCGCGGCGGTCCAAAGGAAACAGTAGACCGCCGCGGCGGTCTGCAATGACCGCTGCGGCGGTCTACTGTTCATCCAAAAGCTGAAATTTGCATTTTGCGTCCCTAATGTTTTGGAAGCTTCACAATTGTTCCCCAACGTCCCTATGTCTATAAATACCCCATTTTCTGCAGAAACAAAACAAGGAGGATAGGGTTAGGGTTAGTTTTAGATTATTTACATATTTTCCCCAATCTTGAGGGGATTTTCCAAGAGGCTAGGGTTTGGCTTTTTGTGGCTCTTCAACACTTCAATCTTTGAATTTGTTTTGGCTTGCTAAGTGTGGAGTTTGTTGGATTCACCAATCTTTTAATTAAGGGAAGTATTTCTTACAAATTTCTTATGCTTTCAATGGTTAATTCTCTTTTTGATTGTTGGTTGTTTGAAGCCATGAGAGGCTAAATTATCTTGGGTGATTCTTGGTGTTTGATGTATGGATTAGGTTTATTTTGATTCCTTGTGGGTTGTAGAGTGATGGGCTTGCCTTAATTGAAGTTTTTTATCTTGTATCTAGTGATTAGCATGCATTGAATTGTGGCCACATTTAGTGTGTGTTCTTGGTGTTCGTGTGTGTTTTAGAATATACATGAATTTGGACCAAAAGTAGGAAGAACTACCTAGCATTATCTAGATTTAGGTGTTTGAGACAAGGAATAACTACCAAATGAGATTAATTGTGCACTAAAATTGTGTGGAAGCCATAGGTTTTAGTGTGCAAAGGTAGAAGTGAGACCGAAAGGAGATCTTCTATTCTTTAATTCCATTGAGACCGAAAGGAGATGTGGAGTGAAAAATAGGTGGTTTTCTTAGATTAAACACTTGAACTAGGGAATGTGAAGTAGTTGGCTAAAACATCTAGGGCTAGAATTGTGCATTAGAGTTGTGTGGAAGCCATAGGCGCTAATGTGCTCTAGGTGGGGATGAGACCGAAAGGAGATTCCTCATTCTATAATTCCGATGAGACCGAAAGGAGATTTGGAGTGAATGGATGTAGTCACTTAGTTAAGATGCCTTACACTCGGTAGCCTTTAAGAGTCAAAGTAGCCGACTTTGCATTGAACCCAAGGATCACCCTCCTTCCTCAATTTTGTGTTTCTCACATTTATGTGCATACTTTTATTCATGCGTCTTAGTTAAATATTACTCTTTACATCACTCTTTAGCAAATAATTAATTGCACTTAAATTCTTGTTTTGTCCCCTTCCCTGTGGAAAATGATCCCTATACTTTACTACAATTGATTAAGTGAGGTTTAGGTGTAATTTGTGTGAGTTTAAGCTATATTTTGATGCACTTTTGCACACACCGATCCCGCTCACCACTGATGCATATGGAACTCTACTCATGTGTTGTCTCTCTTCTTGTGTCAAAGGACAATGTTCCTTCGAGAGAGTGATTCCATGCCCCATAGGTAAGTATCCTTTATTAGATTCTTGCATGCTAAATCACTTTAGCACTTTATCTTTGTATGTACTTTGACTTAGGCCAATCAATCTCTTTGATCTATCTCTATAGATCTTGACACCTAATATGTAGGTTGCCTCACCTAAGTCTTTCATTGAAAAACAACTTCCTAGCCTAATCTTTACAGACTGTAAAGATGGGATGTCATTCCCAATAAGTAGTATGTCATTTACATACAATACTAGGAAGACAATAGTACTCCCACTAACCCTTTTGTAGACACAAGGTTCATCTTCATTCTTGATGAAACCAAACTCTTTGATTGCATCATTGAATCGAAGATTCCAACTTCGAGAAGCTTGTTTCAATCCATAAATGGATCGCTGTAGCTTACAAACCTTTCCAGCATTTTTTGAATCGACAAAACCCGCAGGCTATGTCATGTACACATCCCCGAGAAGATTTCCATTAAGGAAATCAGTTTTGACATCCATTTGCCAGATTTCATAATCATGGAATACAGTTATTGCAAGCAAGATCCTGATGGATTTAAGCATAGCGACTGGTGAAAAGGTTTCATCATAGTCTATACTATGAATTTGTTTGAAACCTTTTGCAACCAATCATCCCTTAAAGGTATGTACTTCACCATCCATGTTAGTCTTCCTTTTGAAGACCCATTTGCACCCTATGGGTTTTTCTCCTTCAGGTGGATCAACCAAAGTCCATACTTGGTTTGTATACATGGATTCCATCTCAGATTTCATGGCTTCAAGCCATTTCTCGGAGTCTGGCCCCGATATAGCTTCCTGATAGGTCATTGGTTCATCTTGATCTATTAGCAAGATGTCACCACTTTGAGTCACCGGAAATCCATATCTCTGTGTCTCACGATGAACATTAGTAGACTTACGTGGGGCTTGTGTTTCTTGAGCAGGTACTTGTTCCACAACCCTTTGTGGTGTTTGCTCAATTTCCATCCTATCATGTTCAACAATATTTGTGGTTCTTGAACTTCTTTAAGTTCTATTTGTCTCCCACTGGATTTTCTTGAAATAAATTCCTTTTTCTAGAAAAACACAAGTTCGAGCAACAAACACTTTGTTCTCATTGGAATTATAGAAATAGTACCCTTTTGTTTCTTTAAGATACCCCCACAAAATTGCATTTATCAGATTTGGGTCCAAGTTTATCGGAGACTTGACGTTTGACGTAAGTCTCACATTCCCAAATCTTCATAAAAGACATACTAGGACGTTTCTCTGTCCATATCTCATATGGTGTCTTTTGAACCGATTTAGATGGAACTCGATTTAGTGTGAAAATGGCTATAAGTATAGCATGTCCCCAAAAGGAATTTGGAAGATCTGCATGACTCATCAAGGACCGAATCATGTCTAACAGAGTTCGATTTCTCCTCTCGGACACACCATTCTACTGTAGTGTTCCAGGAGGAGTGAGTTGTGAGATTATCCCACACTTCTTTAGATAGTCATCAAACTCTTGGCTTAAGTATTCACCTCCTCGATCATATCGAAGTATTTTAATACTCTTGCCAAGTTGGTTTTGTACTTTATTCTTGAATTCTTTGAACCTTTCAAATGATTCCGACTTGTTTTTCATGAGATACACATAGCCGTACCTACTGCAATCGTCAATAAAAGTAATGAAATACTAAAAGCTACCTTTAGCTTGCGTATTGAGTGGTCCACATACATCAGTATGTATTAGTTCTAATACATTGTTTGCCCTTTCACTATGCTTTGTAAAGAGAGCTTTGGTCATCTTGCCAAATAAACATGATTCACATGTCTCATACGATTCAAAATCGAATGAGTCCAAAAGTCCATCTTTATGGAGTTTCGAAATGCGGTTTTCATTTATATGGCCCAGATGACAATGCTAGAGATAAGTCAAATTAAAATTATCTAATTTAATCCTTTTAGTATCCACGTTATAGATAGGCATGTCAAGATTTAGAACATAGAAGCCATTAGCCATTTGTGCACTTTCATAGAAGATATCATTTAAATAAAAGGAACAACATTTGTTTTTTATTATAAATGTAAATCCACTCTTGTCTAAACAATAAATCGAAATAAGATTCTTCATTATGGAAGGCACATAATAACAGTTATTCAATTCTAAAACAAGCCCTGAGGGCAAATTCAAGACATAAGTCCCTACAGCTAATGCAGCAACCCTTGCTCTATTTCCCACTCGTAGGTCGACTTCGCCTTTAGCCAAAGTTCTACTTCTTCTTAGTTCCTGCACATTTACACAAATGTGAGAACCACATCCGGTATCTAATACCCATGAAGAATAAGTAGATAAATTAACTTCTATAACATGAATACCTGAAGTGGAACTTTCATTCCTCTATTTTTTTTAAGATCTTCCAGGTAAACCTTGCAGTTTCTCTTCCAATGTCCGATCTCACCGCAATGGAAGCAGTTCCCTTCCTTGGCAACCTTTCCTTTAGGTTTTAGTGCAGTTGCAAAGGACTTGGACTTGACTTTCTTGCCCTTTCCTTTTGCTTTGGTCTTACCCTTCTTATTGCCCTTGTTAATCATGAGGACATTATAGGGTTTAGACTTTTTCATGTTAGCTTCGGCAATTCTCAACATGCCCAATAACTATGGCAGAGTTTTGTCAATTTCATTCATATTGTAATTAAGAATGAATTGACCATAGCTATCCAGCAACGATTGCAAGATAACGTCAGTGACCAACTTTCGGCCTAATCGAAAACCTAATCTTTTAAGGCTTTCTATGTACCCAATCATTTTGAGTACATGAGCTCCAACAGGAGCTCCCTCTGCCATTTTGCACCGAAACAACGCCTTAGAGATATCAAATCTCTCTTGAAGAGCTTGCTCCTCATATAGTTGCTTGAGGTGTTGGATCATATCATACGCCTCAATGTTCTCATGTTGCTTCTGAAGCTCAAAGTTCATGGTAGCAAGCATGAGGCATGCGACATCTAGAGCATCATTTTGATGCTTTCTATAAGCATCTCTTTCACTCTCAAAGTGCCATCCTTTGATTCTTGAGGTAAGGGTTTTTCTAGGACATATAGCTTTTTCTCATGCTTGAGAACTATCCTCAAGTTCTTGTACCAATCTAGGAAATTTGTCCCATTTAATTTGTCCTTCTGAAGGACAGATCGCAGTGATAGCATGTTGTTATTAGTGTTATTTGCCATGGTTATCTACAATAGAAATATGCAAAATAAGTATCATGAATGCGAACATTTAATATGGACTTCTATTAAATGTTACTCCCACTATTTTTGTTCAAATTAATAACCCTCAATATTAATTTGGAAAGTTTAATTTAATTAACTTTCTAGTGGGTCAAGATCCATATTTGACCTAATTTTGAGTTAGCTTTGGCTAATCGCCCAAAACTCGGCTATTTAGGTAGTACTATTATCCCATCGCATCTCACTAAGATAGACCATGGCACCTTACTTTGGCAAGCGTACACATGATCAATCGAAGCCTTGATGAGTGCTAGGCATTGGAAGGCATCTTAGACTTAATATTTGTTCGAGGGATTTGTTAAGGTCTCACCATTTTGTTTGTATTGGTTATTGTAATTATTAGTCCAATTAATCGCATGATTTTCTAACTAATTATTACGTACATGATCTCATCATATATTTAACCAATAACTATACACAGCTGCATCTCATACATGAACAAGAAAATAAACATGACATAGTTATAGCCCAAACTAAGTTGATTCTTTCAAGCCAATGAGAGAACCAAAAGGTCAACCTAAGGGTATTAGCATCTTCTCCAAGTGCCTCCTTTGGTCGTCTTCATATGGTCACGAACTCCTTGATTTCTAGTCTAATTCTATTTCTAATCTAACTATTACATCTTTAGAGAAACCTCAATTTACGTTCGAGGGGAGTTAGATGAGAAAAGAATGTACAACCAGAAATTTAGCAAGGCATAACACACAGGTCATATTTAGTTACAACCATCACAAAACCATTTCCAATCACATTGGACGAAGGGCTATAACTATGCACCATGTTCAAATATCACATAAATCACATGTCATATACAGTTTTCGTTCATAATGAACAATTAAATACATTAATACAATTAATTAGTAGCAATTAACATTAAATCAAATATTAGGGTTTCGAATAATATATTATGCATGGAAGGTTCGGGTTTAATATGCAAATTTATACTATTCTAGCTCATTAGAAATTTATGAAAAATATATCTCATATATTTATGGCCTTTAAACGATACATATATCAAATTTCAGCTATAATAAAATTTTGAAGCTATGTTCAATTCGCCTAAGAATGAAACACATCATATGTATTTCCTTTTCCGGCCAAACATGATCATTGAAAGTTTTGTGAATAATATATCGAATATTTTAGGCCTCAACTTAATATATCATATATATTAGATCTTGACCAGTCACAAACTAGTTCCAATAATATGCAATTCAGCCAAACAGAAATTCAGAAAATTGAACCATTCAAAATTTCAGAATCCAAACCTTCTAAAGTTTTTGGTAAACTTTTAAATTGGAATTATTATATATCACACATATAATTTGGCCTTAATATCATATATATATATATATCACAAATATATATCCCACATATTAGTTTCAGCCTCAAAATTAAAATTGAAACCGAAATGGCCTCCCAAAGTTGCAACAACCAAAACTAGGATTTTCTGTCCAACCGAAAAAGGCACGAAGCACATAACTGAAGTTTATCAAGTTTTCTAGGAAAAATCCGAAGCCAATATTATGCATCATATACATATTTGGACTCATTATGATTCAAAATATATTATTCTGAATTTTAATAAATTTTATCAAAACCAAAACTCAAGAAAATTGAGGAAACCCGAAGCTCAACATTAAAATTCTAGAAAAGCTGAACTTTGTTTCTTCCATGCATATTCACATATATATCACATATATATATCTCATATTATTCAAATCCAGAAATAACACTTAAAATCATACCCTAAATTGATTCAATAGACATAAACATATCATATATGTTAAGTGAAAAGCTTCACAAAAACAGATTTAATGAACAACTTCATATAACCAGAATTTTCAGCATGCTTATTCATAAACATTTTAAGAAAATAAACATGTTTTCACATAAAACCAATTTGAGCCTTTGTAAGTGGCTCTGATACCACTGTAGGAAACCAAATCAGAGTTTGCAGCGGAAATTTTTAAAAGAATGGTTTCCTCCAAGGATCCAAACGAAGTGAAATCAAATTTGTTGTCAAGAAAGTTTACCTTCAAACCGGTGGAACCTCCTTGTGAAGTTTTTCTTTGTTGAATTACCAGCAAAAACCAAAAGATCCTTGCCTCTATGGTATCCACACAATCGCCTCCAAGTCTCTTAGTTAATTGTCAAACAATTAACCAAAAGGAAATTAACAAAATTCGTTGGTGCTAGCCAAGAAATTTGTTCTTTGGGTTCTTCCTCAAGTTCTCAACTTGAGGACTGTTTTCTTTTCTTTTCTTTTGTTACTCTAACAAGAAATATGTGGTGGCTGTTTTTGGATAGAAGAAAGCTAAGAAGAAAGACCAAAAACCTTGGCTCTCAAGGAGAAAAATTCGTTGGTGCTAGCAAGCATGCAAGAACAAAATTCAAAGTGCAGTATTTTCTTCAAGTCCAAATTCGGCCAACACAAGGTGCCATTTTTCTTTGATAAAATCAATTGCCATGTGTTGTACATGCATTGGACCAACACTCTTCCTTTTTGCAGAAAATAAAGCCATGTGTTGTACATGCATTGGGCCAACACTCTTTTCTTGCCATGTGTTGAACATGCATTAGACCAACACTCTTTTCTTTGCATGCCATGTGTTGTACATGTATTGGACCAACACTCTTTCTTCCTTTTATTTATTAATTAATAAATCTAAAACCATTTTGGATTTATTAAAACAATAGAACCAAAATCTTTTAGCCTTAAATCCAAAAACACCTAAAACAAAACCCCGATAGATTCTTATTCTCAATAAGATTCTTAAATTAACCAAAATTCATCGCATGAATTTTTGCATTTCTTTTGGATTCGATTTAAGTGTGTGACCCAATAGGTTCTCATAACGTTGGCATTGACATAAAATACATCTTATGCCAAAAGTAATGAGCAGTGTCTAGCAACACATCATTATTACCCAAGTTATGAGAATATTAGTATTTCAACCTTCCTTTTCTTGTGATAGAAGTTACCGTGTAATTAAATCCTTTTGCCTTAGATATCTTGATTGAACACGAGCCGTGGAGTGTTTCATGCTTGCATAGTTCAATCTTTGCGTTTCTTGATTCCCGAAAAGACACATCTATACAAATGAGCCCGATATCACATATCGACTCATTTGAGCACAGCCATGCATTTTATGATCTCACTTAATCAAGGGGCCCTAAGATATGACTCCCATTATGTAGGAGAGGCAAATCTTATCTTAATCACTCAACATCCCACTATATAATTCATTGCATATCCAATTACTGCTTTTATAGTTCACCCTGTTACGGGTAACGTTTGGTAGTATCAAAATATGCAACTCCTCATGTTGGGATCTCTGAAGATCTCAAGTCTAAGGATTATTTACACCATCATCACTATGAGAAATATTTATGACACTTCACATAATAATCCATGTGATATTTCTCATGGCGGGTCAATCCAGTATATTGTTCTCCTACATGTACCTATGTGTTGACTTGATATCTCATATCATGAACTATTTTATCAGTTACAACACATACTAGTCTTAATCCATTATCATTGTCCCATTTAATGATAATACTCGACTAGGGATAATTCTAGAATAATTAAATTCTTGGGACATTATGATATTTATTTTATAAAACGTAGATATAAGAATAAACATAATAATCATTACCATTCATTATAAATATTATGATACAATACATGTTTAACCATCATCATATGATTGGTCCTTAGGGCATAATCCAATAGAAAGATCTCACAAAACGCCGTTTTCATGTCCGGCTGCACCAAACTCAACAATTTGGCATATAAAAATGATAATGCCCACACTTGAATAGCCACTAGACATGAGAAGATAAGGTGATGGAGGTTCTCTACTGCTATACTACACAGTTCACCATTTTCTAACTGTTGGTATATCCTTCCTAGCCAAATTCGAATGATGCAGCAACACATCATAAACCATGCTCTACATACAATGCTTTATTCTAGGCAGAAGCTTCATATTCCATACCTTTTTCCAGACCAGATTCAAGCCCATGCTAGTCTGGGACAACTCTTTACTTGTCTGCAGCCCCAACCTCAACTGCATAGCCAAATGATATGCAGACTTGACCTCAAAGATACCCTTGGAAGAATAGTGCCAAATAATTTAGTCTTCTGTATTACTGCAACTCAACAGGATAGCTTTGATGAGAGCAGCTTCTTCTAGGTTGAAAATCATATCCATGAGCTCTGCTTTCCATGATCTCGCTTCCCCATTAATAAGTGTTGAGACAGTAGCCTCCCTAAGTAAAATGTCCCTATGAGACCATGGCTAGAAAAAAAAAAGGGTCTAGGTAGCCATGAGCTATACCAGATCAAGATTTTCTCTCCCAAACCAACCCTCCACCTGCATCCATGCCCAAATAGCTCCCTCGATGCCATTATGCTTCTTCATGTCATTGATAGCCTATGACCCATCGCAATTTCCCAAAAGGACTTGCCAGAATGGTCTCTACTTTTCATTATGCTCCAACCTTGTTTTGTTACTAATACCTAATTGAACGCTCTGAGGTCCCTAAACCCCTAACCACCATCCCACTTAGAAGAGCTAAGTATATCCCATCTTTTCCAAAAGATCCCCTTCCCTTGTTTTTCTTGCTTTCCATCAAAATCTTGTCATCAAAGCCTGGATGTCTCTTAACACCTACAATGGCAATAAAAAGCATGACATAGCATAAGACGTTACAACTTGAAGCACTACCTTTATCAACACCTCCCTCCTCGCCCTAGAAAGAAGCTTCTCACACTATCCATTCACTCACTCAGTCGACTATCAATGCAAAGATCTACACTTTAGACCGGCTTAATATCACTGGTAGGCCCAAGTATTTGTCATGCATATCAACTTGTTGGAATTTTAGAAGAGAAGTAATATCATCTCTCACTACTGGAGCGACATTCTTCCCAAATGCTATAGAAGATTTTTCTAGACTCACACTCTACCCCGAAGCCCTCTTATACATTTGGAGCAACTCAAGGAAAAGAGTGGCCTTCCATCTCATGGCCTTGCCAAACAACAAGGTATTGTCTGCGAAAAATAGATAAGAAATAACTAGGGAGCAGTTACTTACTCGATATCCTTGAAGGCTACCACATGACTACGCCTCCTGAAACAATGCAGACAAAGCCTTGATACACATGAGAAAAAGATAAGGGGAGAGGAGATCCCCTTGTCAAAACCCCCTAGACGGAAGAACTCACCCGCATTCTACTCCATTGACAAAAAATGAATAGCTAACTAAGGAAACACAAGACATGACAAGAGAAATAAATTTTTCCTCAAAACCCAATCTAGCCATCGTATGACTCAAGAATTCACATATCACCCGATCATACCCCTTTTTCATATCTAACTTAATAGACGTAAACTTAACTTTTAGAGAATGATTCAGTTCATAGGCTACCAAAACATTGTCACTAATGAGTCTACCCAATAAAGATAGACTGATACTCTGAAATGAGACAATGCATAAAGGCTAGAGATGGTTAACTATAACCTTTGATCTAGTTTGTACACCACATTACATAAGCTAATTAGCTGAAATTGGCTAACTAACTTAGGCCACTCACATTTAGGAATCAATACAATATGAGTTTTATGAAAATCGGGAGGGAAGATATTATGATTCAAGAATTGAAGCACTATTCTACTAACATCTGGACCAACAATAGACCAATACTTCTGGAAAAAAAAAATAGGGCTCATACCGTTAGGTCCTGGAGATTTGTACGGGAATAGTGATGTTAAAGCTTTGCACACCTCCCAATCCTCATAGGGTTTCCTTAGTTAGCTATTCATACAAAAAGTCACAATTGGCTTCACTCTTTCTAGTACAATCCGAATGGCTTCCTCCGAAGGTCTGTCATTCCTGAATAATGCTGAGTAAAAGGAGATGACCAGCTTCTCAATCTATTTGCCTCTTTGGACCAATTTCCTTGTTCATCTCACAACCCTTGGATTTGATTCTGTCTCTTTCGCTCTGTGGCCTTTGTATGGAAGAATTTTGTGTTATAGTCTCCCTCTCGAAGCCAACGGGCCTTAAATCGCTATCTCCACTGCTTGTCCTCCCTATCTAATACATCCAACTCTTTCTCTTTACTATAAAGTATAGCCCGTATGGATGACCCTTGTTGCCATATACCCTTCAGCTCATCTTAAGGGACTCTATTTTTATCTTTTATAAGGTTAAACTTCACCCTACTTCATTCAAACAAAGTAGAAAGCACCCTCGTCATTTTCCAAGAAAAAAGTGAAGAATCACATACAGACGCTTGGCTCCAACTCCCTCAAACAACCGCCTCACACTCATTCTCCTTAGCCCACATAGTGTCGAACCGCCACAACCTTCTCTGATTCCCTCGTCGGGGAGCATTATCCCTAGAGCATAGCTCCAACAAGATCGGGCAATGGTCAGACTTATACAAGAATAAGTGAGAGACTTTCGCCCTAGCAAAAGCAGAGCATCACTCAGCATTTCTGCAAGCATGGTCCAAGCTCCCTTTAATAAGATCACGTCCAGTGCTAGCGCCAAACCATGTGAATAGACCACCCAAATAACCCAGATCAGAGAGCCCACAGAAGTCCAAAGCATCCTAAAAATAGTGCATCTATGCTGCTTGTTGCATACTCTTCCCAACAAACTCCTGAGCCAAAAGAACTTCATTAAGATCCCTCATATAGACCCACGGACATGGTTGTGGCCGGACAAACCTCTTGAAACTCTCCCATGCATCTCTTCGTAATCCAATATTAGGTTCCCCTTAATAACTTGTGAATCACCAACCATGTGCCAGATCTAGGTACAACACCTTGACATCAATAAACTGTGAACTAAAATTTAGAAGCTCAACATAAATGTCCTTCTGCCACAAGAGCACAAGGCTACTTGACAATTCATCGCTAGACACTGCTACACCATGAAAATTCAGTAACTGCTTAATTCAATCAACTTTAGTACTATGACACTTTGTTTCACACAAAAACACTAAAAAGGGATCTTTACTCCAGACCAAGCTCTAAAACTCACGAACTGTCAATCGGTTCCCAAGCCCCGACAGTTTCCACTAATGATACTCATTGTTCCCAACGGGGGTAAGTATCCTCAACCTCCGCCGCTAAAACTATGTGCAAGTCAACACTAACTTTTGTATCCACAGACTTTGCTTTCTTTTGTAATTCATCATCACAATCGTGTTCATCCATTAGATAGAAAGACCTTTTATGACCACCCATGCTCCCTTGCCCCATGATTGCCTCCGCATTTACCAATCTTCCCCCTTTGGTCCTCCTCAACTTCTTTGTAGCATACCCAAGCAACTGAGATTCAACTCCTATCTCACCTTGTTGGATTACTAGCGCATCAACCAAAAAGATTGATTTGGGGAACTACGGAAGTTAAGGGAGCAACAACTTGTTGGGCCAATCCCGCATGGATGTCCCCAAAGGTTTACTCAAGCCAGCTTACTCCCCAGTAGACGAGTAACTCACAGCAAGAGAATTTCCACTCACATGACTCATAACGGCTGGACTTTTCAAGTGGTCTTGCGCCAAATATAACCTTGGTCGGTTGCTCACGTTTTGCGGTTTCATCACTTGAGTTCCAGGCTGCACCCGATCCAAGTCATTATTAGAAGAATTCTGCACCAACTTCATAGTATTCGGCTGCTCCAATCCTTGAGAGCCGGAACTGAAAGATGTTTGATTGCGGCTATTACAATGCTGACTCGGGTGCTTTAAATTTTGCAATTCCAACACTGCAAAATTGTGGCCCACCTGATCATCATGTTGGAGCATATATATGGTGCTGCACTTGGGGCTCTTCACCTGGCTGCTCCAGCGCTTGATCATCATGACCGCTATGCTTCAAGCCAAGACAAAATCCGTGTTGAATGAGCTGGCGATCCACCGATTGCTCCAGCGCACTAGACCCGTGGCTCACCTTCTGCAAACCGAGTCCCACTGCACCGGCCTTCGTCCCAACTCGATCCTGATCAACAACCTGCAAATTGTTCTTATGCATAGGCGAATGATTAAATGAAATCAATTATAAAATAATTAATTTAAGAAATCAAATTGTGATGTGAGAAATTTTGATTCTTAAAAGATAAATGTATCATGCAAAATAAAATTATATTTGTATTAAGATGAGATATTAAACTCTATTAGAACTTTAATACTATAATCACTCATCTAATACGGTTTTAATTGACTTTAGGACTTTTTAAGATTATAAAATTAGTGAAAATATAAAATTTCTCAAATGACAATTTAAGTAACATTAATCATTATAATTATGTTAAAAATAATTAACAAACTTTTTTCTTTTATATAACTACTTTTTGATGACCCACACTAAACGTGATGCCTTCGTGTGTTTGTGTGTCTATCTATCTAACTATCTATATATATATATATATATATATATATATATATATATATAAACATAATGTGTTATTTCTTATTTTATATAAATAAAGAAAGAATTAGATCACGAAAGAAATAAGTTTCATTCTTTTGAAAATGTGAATTCTAATTTAATATAATTTAAGATACACTGTTAAATATACAACTACAATTCTAAAAATATTAATTAAAGTTATTATTGAAGCCATAGAATTATTATTTTTTTGTTGCTGCAATTAGTTTTAAAAATTACCTTAATTTCCATCAACAAATTAAAATTGAAAAACTAAGTAAATAAAAACTTACACAACTGAAGTGAGAGTAAGAAATTATTAATTTTTTAGTCTGAATTTAAATGAATTCTCTTCAAATTATTTTTTAAAATAAAAGAGATAAAATATTCAAATCCATTCAAAATATTCACAAGACCAAATGGAAGCAACCTCAAAATTTTAGTCCACAAAAATATAAGTAAAATATTAAAAAATATAAGAAAATTCATAAAAAAAACTATAGTGCATTATTAGGATTCTTTTCTCAAAGCAAAAGTTGATTTGTTACCTACACCTATCAAAGACTTTTGCACAATTAGTAATCCAAACAAGATTAATTTTGAAAGTTAAGGTAAAATTTGATAGAATAATTAATATTTTTATAAAAAAATTAGAACTATATTAGGATTATATGTTAATAGATAACTATCCATTTTAAATAGAGATAATAACTATAAAATATTTATATATGAATTGAAATTGGACAAAGGTTTAATGGAAATCTTATATTATTATTAATGTTTAATAAAACTTTTATATTATTAATTTTTATAGCAATTAATTTTCACACCACTCTTGTATTAATAATATTTTTAATTAATTAAAATTTTTAAAAAGATAATTATATTCTTAAAATATTAGAACTCTAATATTTTAATAGAGATACTTTAGAAAGTATGTTTATTCCTATTAGAATTTCCTTTTCTAATGTAATTTGGTTTGATATAAAATTTTCTTCTTTTTTTTTTACGGTTTTCTATGAGTTATAAAATTAGTAAAAAGACAATTTAAATCACATTAATCATTACAATTACATTAAAACTAACTGATAAAATTTTCTCTTTTATATAATAGAGATATATTATTTTATATTAAGAAACTAAATTAACCTTTATTTATAATAATTTTGATTTGAGTTTATATAATTTTATTATTTTTAGGTGATTTTTATACATTTTGATATACATACATTTTAATATGTTTAAAGGAAAATTTACAAAAATTTCAAAAGAGAGGTATTATATTTTACGAAAATTTCTCATATTTTAAATCTTTTAAAAACGGATACTAGTAATTTAATGGCCATGTATTTAGTGCAATTGATTCATTTTACACGATGCTATATGTTCAATTATTTCAGTATATTTGAGTACTTTTTAAATTAAATTGCCATTCATAATAGGTATTTAGAAAATTATTGTTATATATTACAATATAAGTATAAAAAGCAAATATTAAATACAAGTTAAACATAAACCATGTTTTGCATTCATACTAAATTTTTTGTAAACAAGTACTTAAAATAATGAGATTATAAGAAATTAAATGCAAATATTAATTTTGATTCAAAATATGTAAAAATTATGATTATAAATTATAATACGTTTAACATTGTATAAAAGTAGCTACGTAAGGTGTAACATTAAGTTATATGTTAGTATTTAGTAATGTTACAAGTGATGACATTGTAATTTATAAAACATATTGGCTAATAAATCTTAAATTCTTAATTACTATATAACTGTTAATAGCTTAATATTAATATTAATTTTTTATTTATATTATATTATATATTTATAATATAAATATGTAGTAACTAGTAAGTTAGGTATTTAAAAGGAAAATGGAAAAAATTAAGATTATTATCACTTTCTTTATAATATTAAGATAAATTTATAATATTGATATTAGTTGTATAATTATTGCTTTCTTTAGGGGGCAAAAATTGAAGGAAATCAAATATAGCACGCAGCGAAATTTTAAAATTTTTGATTTCCTCCAAGGATCCTTACGAAGTAATTTCAAATCGATCGTAAAGAAATTTACCTTTACCAGTAGCGGTTGTTCTTTCTTATGAAGACTTTGTTCGTCGAATCACAGCAAAACCCAGCGGAGCTTTGCCTCTATAGTATCCACATGATCATCTCTACGTCCAAAATTAATTGTCACACAATTAATCAAGGAAGATGCAGCAAAAAAAACCTTTGGTGCTAGCTTGGAACTTTGCTTTCAGTTTCCAGCTTTTTGAAGCTTCTCCAAGCATCGGTTTTTCTTGCTTTTTCCACACAAGAAGCTGCTAGTTTTTCTTCTAAAGAACAGCAGAAAGTCTCCTTATGTTGTTGTAAATTTGGTTGTTTGTTCTTCTCAAGAAAAAGGGCTGAAAAGATTTGTTGAAAAGCAAGAAGATAGGTTTGGTTTTGGTTAGAAAATTTTCTGCAAAATTTTTCTTTCTCAAAGAAAAATTAGCTTCAGTTTTCATGCAGAAAAAATGTGAATTCTAAATCACACGTTGGGTTGGAGGCTACTGAAAGTTTATGTCCAAATATATAGAAAAAGATTAAGGCAAAACTTCTTCTAGAGAGTTTTACTTGAACCCCAAGTTCTAATCTATTTTGGAACTTTCGAAATTTTAGCTTTCCAAATTTCAATAGTTGCTAAAACAAGAATCCCATTCTTATTTTGCTTCTAATTTTCAGCCATTGCATGAATTAATAAATCTAAAACTGTTTCGAATTTGTTAACACAAAACAAAACCATTTAGAAATCAAAACCAAATACCGATTTATACCGGAAACCATATACAGTCCTATTCGTAATAGGATTATTAAATTAACCAAAATTCATCATATGCATTTTACACTTCTTTTAGATATGATCTAAGTGTGTGACACAATAGGTTCTTATAACATTGGCAATGACATAAAATCTATTTTATGCCATAAACATTGAACGGTGTCTAGCAACGCATCAATGCTACCCAAGTTATAAGAATATTAGTAATTCGACATTACTTTTCTTGTGATAGATGTTATTATGTAATTAAATCCCTTTGCCCTAGATATTTTGATTAAACATGAGGCATAGAGTGTGTCATACTCGTATAGTTCAATCTTTGCATTTCTTGATTCTTAAGTAGACACAATTAAGCAAATGAGCTTGATTTCACATATCGACTCATTTAAGCATGGCCATGTATTTTATGGTCTCACTTGATCAAGAGGTCCAAAGATTTCACTCCCATTATATGGGAAGGGCAAATTCTATCTTGATCACTCAACATCCCACTATATGATTCATTACATGTTCAATTGCCACTTTTATAGTTCACCTTGTTACGAGTAACGTTTAGTATCATCAAAACATGCAACTACTCATGTTGAAATCTTTGGTGACCTCAAGTCTAAGGATCACTCACATCATCATCACTATCAGAAATGCTTAGGACATTTCTTATGATAACCCATGTAGCATTTCTCACGGCGGGTCGATCCAATACATAGTTTTCTAACATATACCTATGTGTTGACTTGATATCTCATATAATGACACATTTAATCAGTCACTACACATACTAGTTTTAATGCATTATCATTGTCTCATTTAATGATAATACTTGACTAGAGATAATTTAAGAATAATTAAATTCTTGGGACATTATTCTATTTATTCATAAAACGCAGATTTGGAAATAAACATAATAATTATTGTTATTAATTATAAACATTATGATACAATATATACCTAAACCATCATCACATGATTGGTCCTTAGGGCATAATCCAACAAACTCCTACTTGAACTAAGACAAATCAGTCATTTCTCTAATGCCTAATGATCTAGTATGATGTTCATGTCTTTGTTGCGTCAAAGGTTTCGTCAGTGAGTCAGCGATGTTATCATCGGTTAGTACGTTGCATATCTTCACTTTTCCTTTCTCAATGATCACTCAGATCAAATGGAAGTGCCTAAATATATGTTGGCATTGTTGGTGAGATCAAGGTTCTTTAGCTTGCACAATTGCTCCATTGTTTTCACAATAGAGCTCAATTGGATCAACAATGCTAGGTACAACCCAAGTTTAGTAATGAACTTCTTGATCCAAACTGCCTCTTTTGCCACATCGGAAGTAGCAATATACTTGGTCTTTGTTGTATAGTTAGCTATTGTCGCCTGCTTTGAACTTTTCCAACTCATAGTGCCACCCTTTAGGCAAGATACATAACCCGATTGCGATTGATAGTTATCTTTGTCGCTTTGGAAGCTTGCGTTAGTGTAACTCGTTACATTGAGCTCTTCCTCACCTCCATATATCAAGAATGTATCCTTAGTCCTTCTCAAGTATTTAAGGATATTTTTGACAACAATCTAGTGACGTTTACCAGGATCTGCTTGATATCTGCTCGTTATGCTCAAAGCATACGAGACATCAGAACTAGTACATAGTATGGCATACATGATACATCCAATAGCTAATGCATATGGAACTTTACTCATGCGTTGTCTTTCTTCTTGCGTCAAAGGATACTATTCCTTCGAGAGAGAAATACCATGCCCTAAAGGTAAGAAACCTTTATTGGATTCTTGCATGCCAAACCTCTTTAGCACCTTATCTATGTATGTACTTTGACTTAGGCCTATCAATCTCTTTGATCTATCTTCATAGATCTTGACACGTAATATATAGTTTGCCTTACCTAAGTCTTTCATTGAAAAACAACTTCCCAACCAAGTCTTTACTAATTGTAAATAAGAGATGTCATTCCCAATAAGCAGTATGTCATTCCCAATAAGCAGTATGTCATTCATAAACTATACTAGGAAGACAACAATGCTCTAACTAACCTTCTTGTAGACACAAGGTTCATCTTCTTCTTGATGAAACCAAACTCTTTGATTGCATCATCGAATCGTAGATTCCAACTTCGAGAAGCTTGCTTTCAATCCATAAATGGATTGTTGTAGCTTACAAACCTTTCTAGCATGTTCTGGATCGACAAAACCCTCAGGTTGTGTCATGTACACATCCTCAAGAAGATTTCTATTAAAAAAAGTTGATATGAATCCAACAAGCATTGAAGAGACTTCGAACCCGAAGCATGATGTCAATAGCAATGTCTCCAGAACAAGCTCGGATCCACTTGACAAGGGCTAGAACAAAGAAAATGAAGGAAGCCTTGAATGGACTCATCCAAACAGCCCGAAAGGATACGAAGAAGACCACGATTGATAAAACCGTATTTATTAATGTACTAAGTGTAATTAGATCTTGTTAATTAGAATTTGTAGCCAAATTCCAATTTGTGGCCATAATGGGTTTGGCTTGACTACTATTTTTTCCTTAGGACCATTAAGGTCATTGGGCTTAGTCATTAGAAGGTGATATAGACCCGTAAGGTTAACCCAAGAGTCATGTGAGCCCATTTGACTCTAAAGAAACCCTAGACACCCTAGAAACCCTAGCACTTGTGAAGGAAACCTTGTAACCTTAAAGTGGCCGTCGGCCTCCCTTGGAGGGCAGATTTGATGAAATGAAAATTTGGTTCTTGACATTACAAGCTTGAGAGAATTGCTCTCTAGTTTCTGTAATTACTTGCAAATTACACAAATTCGGAATTTGTGTGTTTGTTGTTCTTGATTTCCTAGATTTGTTCCCTAGGAAATTCGGATTCCATCCTTCAATTGATTCCAAGGTTTCTTGATACGGGTTATCAAGGGGTTGAGGACCTATTCCATCTTCAAGGAACATACCAACTCCAAGAGAAGAATTTTCAGTTGGGTAGATCCAAGGGAATTTCACGCTTGATTGGTATCGAGAGCGATCTTGGTTCCCAAGCTGTTCATATCTTTTCTTTTACCGTACAAAAAAAAAATCATCATCATTGGTATGTTCTTTACCTTCTCAATCTTCTTGTTGTTTTGAATATCATCATCATTGGTATGCTCTTTATATCCTCAATCTTTTTGTTGTACTGAATATCATCATCATTGGTATGTTCTTGTATTGATGAAGCAAATTCTGTTTTTGTATTGATGTGTTGGTTTCGGTCTCCTTCCAAAACATTAGACAAAACCGTACCTTTGCTTTCTTGATGAATCCATACCTTAATTTGAAATTGTTGTTTATGCCTTGCTGAAATTAAAAAAAAAAAAAAAATTGCTGTGCTGATCCAATTGTTGTTTATGCCTTGATAAGATTAAAAAAAAAAAGGAGATTAAAAAAAAAAAAGGAGAGAATCGGACAGTAAGTAGTTGTGGCAAAAATCAAGTTCTTTGTTAGAACTTGAGCAGAAAATTTGAGGCGGACAGTAGGTGGTCTTAGCGTTATTTTTTGACCCCCAAAGTCCCAACGGACGGCCTTTGGCCGTCTGCTTGTAGATCTCTCCGAGAGCTTCGATTTGAGTACTTACGGAGCAAAATCCGATATCGGAGTAGAAAGTTATGACCTTTTGAAGTTACCATGCCAAACTAAGAAAAATTTCTGATTTCGGAAAAACAGATTTGCCTTTCCGATTGTACTTTGGATTGTTTGCAGTTTGTGATTAGCCTTCTATTTATCCATATACAACCTTTCCACCACATTTTGAACCCAGAAACATCCTTGACCATTCCAGAATTTGGAAGGGCTGAAACCGACCACCAATATACAAGCTGCTTTGTCCAAATTTCTTGTTCTTCAAGTGCTTGAGTTCTTCAAGTGTCTTGAATTGTGATCCAAAAATTCTGAAATTTTGTGTGTCTCACTGATTTTTCGTGTAGATTCTGATATTGCATTCAGTTTGTTCGAATTCCTTACCAAAAAAATTCGAATTCTTGTGTTTTTGGTACTGTTTTCATTGAATTCCTTACATTCATTCTAATCTCATTGTCCACTTGCATTACCTTGTTGTAAATTCCTTTGTGTAATATTGAGTTGTGGTCCGGAAATTCTGAACTTTTGTGTGTCTCACTGATTTTTTGTGTACATTCTGATTTTGCATTCAGTTTGTCCAAATTCCTTACCAAAAAAAAAAAAATTGAATTCTTGTATTTTTGGTACTGTTTTCATTGATTCCTTGAATTCATTCTTCCTTGCCAAAAATTTTCGAATTCTTGTGATTTTTGGTACTGTTTTCTTTGGTTCCTTAGTGGTGATTCTAACCTCATTGTCCAGCTGCATTAACTTGTTGAAAATTCCTTTGTGTAACATTGTTTGAGTAAGAATAGAAACGGAAGAGCAAATTGAGTGGTGTGAATCCGTCCCTTCACTTATATAAGCCGAGAGTACTCAAACTCAAACACTTGGTGAGTGAATTTGGGGAATTGAGAAGGGAAGTGAGGACTTATAAACTGTTTTATTTCCTTTGCTAACCTTTGCAGCTATAATGGAGAGACAACCACCACCACAATATATATAATAATATTGTTTGTTAATAGCTATGTATATAATAATATTGAGAAGGGAAGTGAGGACTTATAAACTGTTTTATTTCCTTTACTCATGTTTTATACTTATTTTACTTTTTATTATATTATTGTATTTTTTTTTATTGTCAATAGCTATGTATATACCCGTGTGCTATTTCTCCTAGAGCTGGCAATTTGTGATATGACATGTAAACACGACACAAACCTAACACATAATTAATAGGTACAGGTACACCCTTTAACAAGTTCAGATCGAAATTAGGTTGGACACAAATGACACAAGAACTAAATGGGTCATGTTTAGGTCGACCTGTTCAATCTGTGGGTTGACCTGATTGACCTGTTTATTATATATATAATAATATTGTTTGTTAATTACTTATAAACAAATTCATTGTAACTTAGTGGCAAGCACATTTGCTCATTTACTTAAGGTTTTGTGCTCGAACTCCTTAGCGCTAGTTGTGTGTTAAAATGAAGAGGCTACATGATTGTTTGCGGCTTTCTTGAACATTGTTTTTACGTTTTAGATGTTGCATTGTTCTTTTATTATTAGTCTAAAAATTATTTATTTATTATTAATTTAAATTTAATTTATTATTTTGTAAAAAAATTTCGTGTTAAATAGGTTTTTTCATATCGTGTCGTGTTATCTGAAATATAAACAGGTTATGTTCAAGTTGCGTTTTCTGACACGAATAATTAAATAGGTTATGTTCGGATTCATGTAAAACCTATAATACATGTATCAAAACACGACCCATGAACCCGAAACACGATCTGATTGTCACCTCTAATTTCTCCCAACTATGTGTTCCTTCTTTTGCCAATTTGCTATGATCAATTTTTGGGATTGGATTTTTCCGTCAACTTTCTACTCACGCACCAGAAAAATCTATTGCATGGCTTCTTTTTTTTTATTTCTCTGAAGTTCTCTTATAGAAGAAACGTTGTAGGATTTTTATTTTTCTTAATCAAAAATATATTTCTCTTCTTCTTTGTTTGTTCATATTAATAGTGTTTAGGATTAAAGGGCAGACTCAGCTAACAACTGTTGAAGGTATTTTATTTTCGTTCTTTTTTGGAATTTTTACTTTTGGTGAGACACAATAAATAGTTATAAAAAATATATATGGTACAATCCAATGGCAAATAGACAAAAAAATAAAATTAAAAAATTAAAAAAAATGAAACATGGGATGAGCTCGGGGCAGGATGATATATGGATATTTATAATTTTTTTTGCCCGAAGTTGGACACAATATGAATAAATGCCGGCAACTTTCTACAGTGATATGCTATGTAGGATGTACCAATCATAGTTTTCAAAATGTCGATTTGATTTTATAAATTTTACGATTTTATAATTCATATTTATTAAAATAATTCTAATTTTGACTATGATCCAACCTTATTATGTGAATAAAATATAATTAAAGTTACTTAAAAAAAAATTTTTATATCTAAGTAAAATTAAAATTTATCATTATATAAATAATTTAATTAGTTTAATCATATTTTTATTAGCTTTTAAAAATAAATAAGTTAATTAAATATAAACACCCTTCAACCATGAGAGCAACTAAAATATTGAGAAAATCATATAAAATATTATAAGAAATAAAAATTGAAATAAGATTTTTTAATTATAAATTATATATGAATTTTTTACATATCTATTCAAATGCTGATTAATAATTTGTTTAAAAATAATTTGCAAATTATATATTTTATTTTTTTTAAAAATCTTATGATTTTAACATCCAATTTTGCCGATCCGTTTCTTACTATGCTAAATCAATTCTGTTTAGAATCTCGATTTTATAAACTATGGTACCAACAAAATGGATATTCAATCATAATGCACAAGTTTGAGTTTTTATTGAGGAATTTTGTTTAGCTTACAATAACAATACTCTCCAAATTTTTTGGTCTTGTATTTTGAAGGGTTCTCTTTGGTTACGAGCTGTTGATGTGGCCCTACTTCATGATCCGGGGCTGGCTCTATAAATACTGGCCAGGACATTCTTGTCTTGTCTTTGTTAACCGTTGATCTATGAAGCACGCTCTTGCATCTTCCATTGCTCAGAATCTGACGAAAGAATAAGAACTGTTAGCTTCTTTCCTTTAAATCATCTTTTTATTATTCGATGTTGAAACCAAATAATGGAAAGTGCCAAATTGAACCCAAAATATAGGAAGAGAGGAAAGATTGTGTTTCAAAATCCAAATTGAAACCCTTATTTGTAAAGTTTTAGAACCAATTTAAAAAAGTAAAGGCATAAAGTGAAGGACCATATAATTAAGTAATCAGTGCTGCTATCACTCCAAACATACGCCTTCCACTAAAATTTTAGAAACCATTATGGATAACAAAACTTAGAACTTACAAGGGAAAGAATGAATCTAAATTTTGGAGAAATGATTTTAGAGTTTATTCCAAAATAATCCAAGACGTTTCTTTCTGACGGCTCAATCAGCTTAACTTTTGGAAGTAATTGTTTAAACAATCAAGAGTTGGACCAAATAATGATGCGATTACAAATAAATATTTGTGCTCCGGCTAATGCTTCAAATCAGCATGGCATTGAACCCATCGGCGGCGAAAGGAATTAATTTAATAACTTTAATTGTAAAAAAATTTGGTAAAAATTTAAAATAATTAATAAAGTATGTTTAAAAAAGTAAATTTTCTTTTTTTTATTTAATATTTTTTTAAAAAAATATGAAAAATAATTTTATTTTTTTTAATAATTACATTAATCATTATAATTTTTCATTATAAAATATTATTAAAAATATCATTACTTTTAGAAAAAATGACACCAATCAAAATATCGACTCGGTTGAATCAGTCATGAATAATTTTTTTGTTTTTGTAAAAAAAATTTCGTTTTATATATCATTCCAATTAAGGATTTGCATTCCATTTGAGTTTTCTTAAATTATGATAAATGTACAGCTGGAGGGGGCCGGGATGGGGAGAGAAAAACTCCCCCGCTTCTAAACGGGGTGGGCAGGATTACTCCATCCCACCAAACACCCTGTTTACTCATTTGTTTTTTAAAATATATATTATATTTAAAATTTAATAAATATATTATTTATATATATTACTAAATATATTATTCATATAATTATATATAAATATTATGTTATTAATATTAATTAAAATATTAATTTATTATTAATATTTTTTAATTGTTTTGTTAGTATATTATGTTTATATTAAGATTATATTAATTAAAATTTTAAATGTCATACTTTAGTATCAGTTACAATTTATTATTATTTTATTATTATTTATCTTTTAGTTATGAATTATTAAATATTGACTCTCATATTTTTCATTACAACATATTATTAGTACTACTAGTTTATTGCTTAGTATTTATATTTATAAATTAGTTTTAATTTGATATATATATATAGTATCCTATTATTTTTAATTTTAATGTGCAAAAATAAATAATAAGGAAGTAAAAGAACTTTCATCTTACTTCTATAATTGAATTAAACAAAATTACAATTAAAAAAGTATAAAAACATTTTCATTATTGTAGATTTTTAGTTAGTAATAATCAACATTTTTCCACTTACTAATTACTATTAATAAATTGATATTATATATTATATTTTGAGTTTTATTGTGTAAAATAATAAAAATTAAAATAATGAAGTAAAATGTTTATAATATTTTGAAATTTGTATTTTCAAAATAATAAAATAAAATAAATTATTAAATTGACAAAATAAACTAATAAATTAATAATGTGTGCAACAATGCTCGTAGAAGAAAATGATTTTGATGAATGTGATGCATTGTACAGTTTTAAAAAAAAATAATGATTTTGATTTTTTATTTTATTCTAAATTACATTTGACATTTGTATATTGTAATGTTTTAAAATTTTTTATTATATTTTATTTGTATGCTTAATTTGGACTTCATAATTTATTAATTGTTATATTAAAATTATGTATAATTTGTTAGTTGTTATATTTGTATGTTATAATGTTTTAAAATTGATTTTAATTATTATTATATAATTAAAAATATTAAAATTATTATTATTATTATTATTTTTTATATGAGACTCCATTAGAGTACCCGCAGTGGAGAGAGCCAAGGGAAATGAACCAAGGTGGTTGGTGGGGGTGTTTGGGGGGGAGACTTCCCCGCCTCCATACCAACCCCGTTGCCATCACTAGGTGGCAAGGGCGTCCATGCCTGTGCTTTGCCTGGGGGCATGTGTTGGCTGTTATACATAAAATTACAAGTGTTTTTTTTTTTAAATAAATCATAAAAAAATCCTCAAATATCACAATAGTTTTTTTAGTCCATTAAATTTAAAATGAGTTAAATAATTTCCTAGATTTTGAGAGTATGATTTTTCAATCTTTATTATACTCTCCGTCTTACCAAATGGTGAAAATACCAATAAAACAATTATACGTTTTGTATGCTCTTCTCTTTCCTATTTATGCATTTATTTTAAGTTTATTTAGTGAAAACTTCTTAAACAGTAGCTTTGTATTTTATCATACAAAAGCACAATTTTAAGTGATTATTAATAGTATGATCTAAATCTATTAGTTTTTAGTACTAAATGTACAATTTTTTATGCTAAAAATTTAAAATAAATATTACTTAATAACAAAAAAGTAAATCTTTAGTATTAAAATATATTAAAATAAAAATAAATATTAATAGTATAAATATTAATATAATTAAGAGATTTACACCAATCTATTAGAATATATAATATAAAGTCACACATAAAATGTATACTAGGAGATTTTTTTGTGTTCTAACAATGCATGCAGGTATCCCTACATAAGAATTCATTCAAAATTGTGCACTTTTTTAATGAGGTTCCAATAGCGTCCCTTAACCAAAACTTTCCATTTCTTTACGGGACATATATAATGACAAGAATTGGCTTCCATCAAATATTATTATGATTATGCAACAAAGATAATTAGCTAAAAGAAAGAATAAGAAATCATACTACTGTAGTATACAAAATAAATTAAGAGTCATCAAGTGTGACTGTGTAAGTACCTCAATTTGATCTCCGATATGGATGACTAAGGCGTTTGGGACGTACTCCACATCTACCCAGTGTCCATTTTGGAAAGCCTGAAGGCCTTGAACATCATTTGGCACAAGAATGGTAATAGCAGACATATCCGTGTGGGGTGGTACCCCAAGAGCAAAATCAGGACATGGACATGGTGGGTAATAATTAATCTTGAGATTATATACTAATTTATCCCCACCCAAGGATTCCTTCACCTCGTGCTCCTCAAGTCCCAGACCCAATGATATGCTTCTTAGTAATTTGTTCACTACCTCTTGCAAGTGCTTGGCATAATCTTCGGTAGCTTCCCTTTTAATTGCAAGAGATACATGCTGGTAAATCATGTGAAAATAGATTGAAAATTATTTGGATTATTTGTTAGAGTTTCATTCTGTCTTGTGTTTTATTGTTGCCTCAAACCTAAGAACGACATGCAAGGAAGTTTTCCAACTAAAAGAAAATGGAATTGTAGATAAGCTAGCAAGGCGGCCTAAGTGGATCTAGTCTGAAAACTTCGCAACAAAGGAATGTTGAATTGAGTAAAGTTCGGCCTCTTCTGTCACAATAATCATTACGAGGAATACTCAAATGTCTTGGAAAATTTTGTGCGTTACGTAGAACCCAATTTTATTTAAACATCAAATTTCATAATACTAATAATTCTACTTCTTTTCAAAACAAAATTTTTGGGCAGTAGTTATTTTGGCTCTTTTCAAAACAAAATTTCTTGGCAGTAGTTATTTTGACTCTAAGTTTTTGCCAGTCTAAATTATCTCTTAACAATTTGCAGAATGCCAAAGTTAGCTGTGATAGAAATAATTAGAAACGTAAGTTGAATAAAATATTTAATAATATAAAACTTAATTTAAAAGCATTTCAAAAATAAAATATTATTTTTATTACTTTAATGCAATATTTTTATTTTTAAATACATATAAAATATGTTTTATGTTAAATATTTATAAATATTTTATTTGAATTTTAATTTTAGGAGGGCATGGACACCGAGACTTAAGGTGTATATATAAACAGTATTTTTCAATTTAAATAGTGAAGGGATAGTTTTGTTCATTTATTATATATTTTTAATAAAAAATAAGCAAATTATGAAAATTATAAAGTTGGAGGTAATGAAATATGAAACTGAACTTTTAGGAAGCTTTTTTTTTTTTTTTTAAAGAGGTGGGTGATTATTTACAATTTACTTTTTTTTTTTTAAAAAAAAAAATTAATTTCCATCCATTACCCGTTATCTAAGCACGTACAAGTCATGAAATTGAACATATTAAATTCTATTTCACTTGATTCTATTAGAAGGACCATTAGAATCAAAATTGCAAGTTGAAAGATCGAATTGAAGCCTTTTTAATATGAAGGACGAAACCAAGTCGAAAAGTAAATGATACTATTTACTAAAATCTTTGCCAATTTCCAATCTCCATCATGACATAGCAATAGTCTTCCAAAAACGGTCAATTTGAACGACTCCTGAATCCTAAAAGTAGACTCATTCTTCTTTCAATCTCAGTAATTTCGTGATAAATCCATGAGTTTTATCAACAACTATTTGTAGAATATTTAACGGTCAATGATTGTTTTACTTGTGAGATAACTTTAGCTATTGTGACAAACACTTTTCTATTTCTGAGTTTAATTAAGTTAATGTGCCACTATATTATAGGTGATCATTAATTGAATTTTAGTAGGCAACTAAAGTTGTTCTAAATTTACTTTTCTACCGAATAACTCTACCAGGTCAACAAAGGACCTCTACCAGGTGGTCGTTAAGTAAATTAATGATCAATAATAACGACTCTACCAGGTGATCATTAAATAAATTAAACAAAACCATATAATCTGTATAAGGATCAAGAAAAAAAATACCTGTATTCTGGTGGATTTTTAGGCCAAAATCTGTAATCAATGGCGCTACGAGGCCATACCTTATTAAACAAATGGTCAACCCAACCTCTCTTGCCTTGAACTTCTTTTTGTAGCTTTGTTCCATAGCCTTCCACGCCCTTATTATTATCCCCAAGAGGCTTTGCATAAAGTTCTTTTTCCTGTTGTGGCAGCTCAAAGAAATGCTTCCCAGCCTTTTGCATTCTGCTTATAACTTCAAATGGTATTCCATGATTGACAATCTGGAAAATACCCCATCTGGAACTCGCGTCAAGAATTAATTCCACTATCTTTTCTTTATTTTCATCCTCGAAATCGATCACGGGTACCTCGGCATGCTTGCCTTTGAATGTTGTGATCCCGGGTTGCTCATTTTCTTGCTGGATGAACTCCAGGGGCATGGTTCCGGTAGACAAGGAAGCAAACGCTATTTCTTGAACCCTGGTCACATCCATCGTGTACCCTTCGACAAAATTTCCTTATTTGTAGGTGGAATAGTATTTATTAATCTCTTGAAAGTGGAAAGATGTTTTTATATTCGAGAAATTCTCACAACTTGTGGATAGGAGCAAAGGAAGGATTGAAAAGCAGGACATTAACTAAATATTCTGGAAGGTCATGCATAATTTATGAGTGGACATAGTTGAGGTCAACTTCTGTGGGCTCATCTTTCTTGCATATTTTGGAATCATAAATCATACATAAAAAAATTCTGAAGAACACATGATTCATCAGCCTCAACCGTTTTGAAGGTGAGCATAGCAAATACGGTGTCCTCATCCCACCCTTTTTGGTACCCTAGCTATTAGTGTAAATTACATTAACCTTGCGGAGGTTTGGCATACTTACCAATCAATTCTCGTGGCTCATAATAGTTACGGTCTCGTTATTAAACTTTCCATACATTTAACGTTAATTACATTCTATTATTAATTGATTTTTGCCCTTTGTGAATATCATAATCACCCCTCCCCCTCAAGCAATGCAAATACTTTAGCAAATAACTACCTATCACCTCACAGTTTTATTACGTTTGCTGACGTTAGTATAAATTATTTGTGAATATCCTAATATATTCTTCTATAGATTATATTTACCCTTTGAAACATATTTAAATTACTGAATGACCTCTATATATTCTAGATTGTCATTTTATTTATTCTTCTTCTTTTATCTTTTATTTTTTTGTTTTTAATTTTTTTCCTCATTATTATATATTATTCAAAATTATGCAAAATTATATACGAAATTTTCTTTTTGGCTATTTGTTCTGTTTTGGTATCTCTTGTCTTTCAGGTCTTCCTCTACTAGAAATTTTTTACCAATAAAAACTCTTTAATACATGATTCATTATTCTCATGAATGTACTAAATGCATTAATTAAGCCAAAAGGCATTACCAACTACTCATATATATATATAACCCAAATTTCATTTTAAAGGGAGTTTTCCATTCATTGCCTTTTTTCATGCGGATTTGATTATAACTAGATTTCAATTCAATTGTCATGAAAAAAAATTGACTGTGCAGTTTTTCTAGCATATCATTTAACTTAGGAATTGGATGATGATATTTAATAGTTATCTTGCTAATTGCACAACAGTCAACAAATATATGCCATGAACCATCATTTTTAGGTACAAGAATTATAGAAACAACACATGGGCTAAGTGATTCCTACACGTGACCATTCAGTAGGAGTTCATCTACTTGTTTTTGCAACTCTTTTGTCTCCTTAGGGTTTGCTCGATAAGTAAGATGATTCAGGATCATAGCTCCATGTACAAAATCAATCCCTTGGATAGGTGCCAAACCGTTTGGAATCTTGTTAGGAAAGACATCTTCAAATTCTTGCAAGAGAAACAATCTTACCAGGCAAATCGAGGGTTAGTTTGTTATTAGGAAAACAAACTTCTATAAGCACCATAAGAAGCAATTTGGAACATAAAGTCCTATCTGCCTCACGAACACTAGTATAAAAGCTGTATTTTTTTTCTCTCGTATTAAAGACTCTTCTCTTAAAAATTTTTCCATTCGATTTTCAACATTTACAAATTTTCTTTTCCCTCGGGTTTTATCTCACTTTTACCCTAAGCTTTTTCATCTATCTCTCTAAGCTCAAATTCCACTCTTTTCTGTTCACTATCTTTTGGCTTTTTTGAACTCTCAATCTCCTTTTGCCTTTTCTCTCTCTTATTTTTCATTTTAATTTGTTCATTATACATTTACTATAGAGTTAAAGGTAGAAGAGTTACATGCATTACAAAATGATATTTGTTAGAGAAACCATCATGCGTAGCCTTTTTATCAAATTCCCAAGGATAGCCAAGTAGGATATGGCTTTCTTGCATTCGAACTACATGTATTACCAAATGATTTTTGTTAGAGAAATCATCATGTGTAGCCTTTCTATCAAACTCCCAAGGATAGTCAAGCAGGATATGGCTTGCTTGCATTCGAGCCACTTGCAAATGACTTCATTATTGTATCTTTCAACTGAGAAAGCTACTAGCACTTGCTTTTTCACCTTAACTTCACCACAATCACTGATCCATTGAAGCTTATAATGTTTTAGGTGTTTAGTTGTTGGCAATTTAAACTTCTTTACAAGATAATTACTATAGCACAATTAGTGCAACTACCACTATCAATAATCATCACACATACATCATTTTGCACATAGTAGCGAGTACAGAAGATATTGGTGTGTTGCTCATCAAAGTCATATTCCTTGACTTATGTGTTCAATGTCATCATGGTCACCAAAGCCTCTTATTCAACAAAATACTCCTCAAACTCTTCATCCTCTATTAAGGTAGACATTCCTTCATACTTATCTTCTCTATCAATATCATTTAGATAAGTCCCATTATCATGAATAACTATAGCTTTCTCCTTTCTAGGCCAAGGATTGCTTTTCCATATGGTAGATGGTGTAGTCGACCATAATACTAATCGAACCCTTTCATTTGAGTTGCTTTTACACTTTTTATGCCATGTGGACCATCTTTTCAAACTCCACATAATAATGCAACTATACTTTGTTTGCTATCTCATGGTTCAAACCTCCAAGGAATTGATGGTAACTTCAGGATCTTCCTAAAAATTAGCTTTGATCATTGCGATCTCCATCTCCATATAGTACTATTAGATTATGCCCTAAGGACCAATCATGTGATGATGGTTTAGGCATATATTGTATCATAATGTTTATAATTAATAATAATGATTATTATGTTTATTTCCATATCTGCGTTTTATGAATAAATATAATAATGTCCCAAGAACTTAATTATTCATAAATTATCCCTAGTTAAGTATTATCATTAAATAGGACAATGATAATGTATTAAGACTAGTATGTGTAGTGACTGATGACATGTGTCATGATATGAGATACCAAGTCAACATATAGGTACATGTTAGAGAACCATGTACTGGATCGATCCGCTACGAGAAATGCTACATGGTTGTTCATATGAAGTGTTACAAGCATTTCTCATAGTGATGATGATGTAAGTGATCCTTAGATTTGAGGTCATCAGATATCCCAACATGAGCAGTTGCATATTTTGATGCTATTAAACGTTATCCGTAACAGGGTGAACTATAAAATTGGCAATTGGATATGTAATGAATCATGTAGTGGGATATTGAGTGATCAAGATAGAATTTGCCCCTCCTATATAATGGGAGTGATATCTTTGGCCCCCTTGATCAAGTGAGACCATAAAATGCATGGTTGTGCTCAAATGAGTCAATATGTGATATTGAGGTCATTTGCTTAGATGTGTCTACTTGGGAATCAAGAAATGCAAAGATTGAACTATGTGAGTGTGACATGCTCCATGGCTCGTGTTCAATCAAGATATCTAGGGAAAAGGGATTGAATTACATGGTAACATTTATCACATGAAAAGTAATGTCGAATTACTAATATTCTTATAACTTGGGTAGTATTGATGTGTTGTTAGACTTCGCTCAATATTTATGGCATAAAATAGATTTTATGTCATTGGCAATGTTATGAAAACCTATTGGATAACACACTTAGATCATATCCAAAAGAAGTGTAAAATTCAAGTGATGAATTTTGGTTAATTTAAGAATCCTATTACAAATAGGACTCTATATGGTTTCTAGTTTAAATCGGTATTTGGTTTTGGTTTGTAAATGGTTTTATTTTGTGTTAATAGATTCAAAATAGTTTTGAATCTATTAATTCATGTAATGACTAAAAATTAGAAGAAAAATAAGAATGGGATTCATGTTTTAGCAACTAATGAAATTTGGAAAGTTGAAATTTAGAAAGTTCCAAAATTAGATTAGAACTTGGGGTTGAAGTAAAACACTTTAGAAGAAGTTTTGCCCTAATAATTTTTTATATATTTGGACATAAACTTTCATCAGCCTCTAACCCAATGTGAGCAAAAATAAATAGGTTATTTCTTGTTGCTTGAGACTGAAAATAGAATTCTTCTTGGAGAAGAAAAATTCTGCAGCAATCCAAACCAGGAAACCCAACCTCTTGTTCTTGTTTGAGCAGATCTTTGCGGCCCCTTTTTCTTGAGAAGAATAACAGCTGAATTTACAAAAACATAAGGAGACTTTCTGGTGTTCTTTAGAAGAAAAACAGCAGTTTCTTGTGTGGGGAAAAAACAAGAAAACCGTAGCTTGGAGAAGCTTCAAAAAACCTAAAAACTAAAAGCAAAGTTCCAGGCTAGCACCAACAGTTCTTTTGCTACTTCTTACTTGATTAATTGTGAGAAAATTAATTTGGGACTTGGAGAGAATTGTGTGGATACCACAGAAGCAAAGCTCTAATTGGTTTTGCTCTGATTCGATGAGCAAAGTCTTCACAAGAAAGAACAACCGTTACCGGTAAAGGTAAATTTCTCCACGACAGGTTTGAAATCACTTTGTAAGGATCCTTGGAGGAAATAAAAATTTTTCAAATTCAACTGCATGTTGCATTTGATTTCTAAAATGGTATCAGAGCCACTTACGAAGGCTCAAATTGGTTTTATGTGAAAACATGTTTATTTTCTTAAATTGTTTATGAATGTTTGATTATGTGAAGTTGTTCATCAAATCAGAATTTGTGAAGTTGTTCATTAAACATATATGATATGTTTATGTTTATTAAATAAATTTAGGGTTTTCTTTAATGTGTTATTGTTGGATTTGAATAATACAAGTTATATATATGTGATATATATATATATATATATATATATATATAAATATGCATGGAAGAACCAAAGTTCAGGTTTTTTGAATTTTCTAGCTTGGGTTCGGGTTTCTCAATTTTCTTTGATTTTCGGTTTTGATAAAATTTATTAAAATTAAAAATAATATGTGATGAATGATATTGGGGCCAAATATGTATATGATTCATAAAATTGGCTTCGGAGTTTTCCTAGAAAATTTGATCAATTTTGGTTTTGTGCTTTGTGCTAGTTTCGGTTGGACAGAAAATCCAGGCTTCGGCTGTTGCAATTTTGGGAAGCCAATTTGGTTTCAATTTTATTTTTGAGGTTGAAATTAATATTTTAGATATATATATGTGATATATATAATATTAAGTCCAAATTATATATGTGATATATAATAGTTCCAATTTAAAAGTTTACCAAAACTTTGAAAGGGTTGAATTCTTGAATTTTAAATGGTTTAATTTTCTGAATTCTTTTTGCCCAAATTGCACATGCTTTTGAATTTTTTGTGACTGGCCGAAGTTTAATTTATATGATATATTAAGTGGAGGTCTAAAATATTTGATATATTATTCACAAAATTTTCAATAATCAAGTTTGGCCGGAAAAGGAATACATATGATGTGTTTCATCCGTGGCCGAATTGAACATAGTTTTGGAATTTTATTATGGCTGAAATTTGATATATGTATCATGTTAAAGCCAAAAATATATGAGATATATTTTTCATAAATTTCTAATGAGCTAAAATACTTGAAATTTGCATTTTAAACCCAAACCTTCCATGCATAATATATTATTCAAAACCCTAATGTTTGATTTAATGTTAATTGTCATAAACTAATTAGATTAATGTATTTAATTGTTAAATGTGAATGAAAATTGTACAGAACATGCACATTATGTGATATTTGAGCATGGTGCATAGTTATAGCCCTAAGCCCAGTAGGATTGGATAAATTTGAATTGGCTTTTAAATATGACTTGTGTGTCATGCTTTGCTCTATTTCTGGTTGTAAATTCTTTTCTCATCTAACTCCCCTCGAATGTAACTCGAGGTTTCTCTAAAAGATGTAATAGTTAGACTAGAGATAAGACTAGATTAGAAATCAAGGAGGCAAGGTGTTGGTGACCATACAAGAAGAACCAAGGAGGCACTTGGAGAAGATACCTATACCCATAGGTTGACTTTATAGTTCTCTTATTGGCTTGAGAGAACTTTTAGGTTGGGCTATGACTATGTCATGTTTAATTTTATTGTTCATGTATGAGATGCATGCAATGTACGTTTATTGGTTAAATGCATAATGTGATTATGACTATAATAATTAATTAGAAAATTATGTGTTTAATTAGACTAATAATTACAATAACCAATTTACATAAAATGGTGAGATTTTAACAAGTCCCTCAAACGAATATTAAGTCTTAGATGCCTTCAAATGCTTAGCACTCATCAAGGCTTTGATTCATCATGTGTAGGCTTACCAAAGCAAGATGCTGTGGTTAATCTTAGTGAGACGCGACAGGATAATAGTAATATCCAACTACTAATCATTGGGTTTGACTTAACTAGGTGGACTTAATAAAATTGAGACCTAGAGGCATAGAGTTGGGCTTTGGCTTATTAGATAAGTTAGAAAAAAGAATTGTTCACCCAACTATCTAAGAGTTGTATAAGATACAATTGACAAAGTGTTCTACCTAAATAGCTGAATTTTGGGCGATTAGCCAAATCAACTTCAAAATTAGGTCAAATATGGTCTTGGCCCACTACAAAGTTAATTAGATCAATTTTTCCAAATTAATATTGAGGGTGATTAATTTGAGTAAAATAGTGGGAGTAACATTAAATAAAAGATAATATTAAATGTTTTGTATTTATAATACTTATTTTTTTTACATATTTCTGTTGTAGATAACCATGGAAAATAACTCTAATAACAACACGCTATCATTGCGATCTATCCTTGAGAAGGACAAGTTGAATGGGACAAATTTCCTGAACTGGTACAGGAACATGAGGATAGTCCTCAAGCATGAAAAGAAAATGTATGTCTTAGAGGAACCTTTACCTGAGGAACCTGAGGATGGCACTTCAAGAGTTGAAAGAGATGCTTATAGGAAGCATCAAAATGACGCTCTAGATTTCACATGCCTCATACTTGCTACCATGAATAATGTTCATTCTTCTTGAGGATTTGAAGGCGTACTTTCTCATGCAAGTCTTGAACAAACTTAGCTTTTGGTCTACAATCAAGATTTACTTGCTCATTGCTTGGCAATGGCACTAAGTCAATAGGGGTTAGTGGATTAAAACCATAAACAACCTCAAACAGGGAATAACCGGTGGCAAAATGGACCGTTCTATTATAAGAAAATTTGGCACTTGGAATGCATGCTTCCCAATCTTTAAGATTCTTTTTAATTAATGCATGCAATAAGGTACCAAGGGTACGATTTGTTACCTCTGTTTGGCCATCAGTTTGTGAATGCCTAGTGGTTGAAAATAGCAACTTTGTGCCAAACTTTTCCCAAAGAATTTTCCAAAAATAACTCAAGAATTTGACATCTCGGTCTGAAACAATGGTTCATGGAACCCCATGGAGCCGAATGACTTCTTCAAAGAATAAGTTAGCTACATGTTTCGCATCATCTGATTTCCTGCAAGGTATAAAATGAGCCATCTTAGAAAATTTGTCAACGACTACAAAAATGGAGTCCTTACCCCTTTGTGACCCTGCAATTCTAAGATGAAATCCATAGAAATATCAGTGTAGGGAGTAGAAGGAAAAGGTAAAAAGAGTATATAAACCTTAAGGGTTAGAAGTAAATTTAGCCATACGACATTGAATGCATGAACTACACAGCTTTTCTACATTTCTTTTCATATTAGGCCAATAAAAATGCTCAATTAAAATGTCATATGTCTTTAAAATACCAAAATGACCCATGAGACCTCCTAAATGTGATTCTCTAACTAGTAGCTCTCGAAGTGAACAATTTGGCACACATAATCTCTTTTCATGGAACAAGAACCCATTGTGCCTATAAAATTTATTAAAGACTCCTTGTTTAGTAGCTGCATAAATACAAGAAAATCAGGATCAGTAGAATAAATATTTTTAATATACTCAAATCCCAAAATTTTAGTATCTAAAGAGCTTAAGAGAGCAAACCTTCTTGAGAGCGCATTTGCAACAATATTCTCCTCACCTTTTTTATACGTGATTACATAGGGAAATGTTTCGAGAAATGAACTCCACTTGGCATGTCTCTTATTCAACTTACCTTGGTCATGCTAGTACTTTAGAGTCTCATGATCAGTGTGAATGACAAATTCCTTGGACAGCAAGTAATGTTGCCATGTCTCTAAGGCACGAATGACTGTATAAAGCACTTTGTCATAAGTTGGGTAATTGAGAGTAGCCTTATTCAATTTTTCAGAGAAATAAGCTAAGGGTCGGCCCTCTTGTTTCAAGACTACGCCAATACTTGTACTTGAAGCATCACATTCAAGCTCAAAGGTTTTGTTAAAATCAGGTAAAGTTAAAACAGGTGCAGTCATAAGATCTTTCTTCAAGTGATTAAATGCTTGCTCTTGACGGTCACCCCACAAGAATTGAACATTTTTATTAACAAGATCATTAAGGGGGGTAGCTTTTGAAGAAAAATCTTTAACAAACCTCTTATAGAATGAAGTAAGACTATGGAAAGATCTTACCTCATGCACGGTTATAGGTCTCGACCAAGAGGTTATAGCCTCGACTTTTGCTTGATCAACCTGTATAGCTTTGGAACTAACAACAAATCCAAGAAATATTACACTTTTCACACAAAACGTACACTTCTTGATATTAGCAAACAACCGATTTTTACGCAAGACACTTAGAACAAATTTAATAAGCTTAACATGTTCTTCCAAGTTCTTGCCATAAATGAGAATGTCATCAAAATACACAACAACTAACTTTTCTATAAACTGCCTAAGTACATGATTCATGAGCTGCATGAATGTGCTAGGTGCATTAGTTAATCCAAAAGGCATCACTAACCATTCATACAAGCCAAACTTAGTTTTAAAAGCAGTTTTCCATTCATCTCCATCTTTAATACTTATTTGATGATATCCACTCTTAAAGTCAATTTTAGTATAAATTTTAGAGCCATGCAACTCCTCAAACATATCATCAATGTGAGGTATTGGATGTCTATACTTAATTGTAATCTTATTAACAGCTCTGCAATTAGTACACATTCTCCACGTACCTTCCTTTTTTGGAACAAGGATGACTGGAACTGCGCAAGGACTAAGACTCTCTCATATATGACCTTTATCTAGCAATTCCTCAACTTGCCATTGGAGCTCTTTGGTCTCTTTAGGGTTGGCTCGGTAGGATGGCTGGTTGGGAATTATTGTGCCAGGAATGAAGTCAATTTGATGCTCAATTCCCATTAAAGGTGGTAGTCCTTTAGGGAGATCTTTTGAAAAAACATCTTCATATTCCTGCAAAACAACTTTGACTTGTGAAGGCAAGTCACTTGGTAGGTCTTCATTAGTAAATAATGATTCTTGAAAAATAATTAGCACAAAATCTTTACTTGCATTTAAAGCTTTATCAACATCCCTCATGCAAGCATAGAAGCTACCTTTTAAATCTTCAATTGATGGTTGTATACCTTCTGCTTCACTTATGAGAACCGAAGTCTTACCTTAGAAGTTGAAGGAAATGTTTACTCACGGTTTGAGCAGATTCGAACCTTCTTCAATCTTCTTTTGCTCTCTTATCCACTCCATTTGCTTCACCCTTTGTTGTTGCTGAAATTTACTAATTTCGGAAGGTGGTAATGGTGCTAGTGTGAGGGCTTTTCCATCCTTGTTGAGGTGATACTTATTAGTCCTCCTGGAATGATTTGCATGACAAACATACTCCCAAGGTCGTCCCAAGAGAAGGTGAGTAGCCTGCATAGGAACAACACCACGAAGAACTTGGTCAGTATAATTTTTAATTCGAAAATTTACCAATGTTTGCTTTGTAACTTGGAGTGATCCACTTTGATTCATCCGTTGCAATTTGTATGGTTTCGGATGCAAGGAGCATTTAAGTTTCAATTTATCTACAAGATAAGTAGAAGCTAGGTTAGTACAAGATCCTTCATTAATAATTAACATACAAATTTGATCTTTAATAAAACATTTAGAATGGAAAATATTGGTCCTTTGATCCTCGGTGTCATCCTTAGGTTGAGCACTCAAAGCTCTTATTGTAACCAAACAATCTCCAATTGGTTGATCATTTTCATAACTTGTGACTATGTTTTCATCTTGATTACTTTACTTCTCTTCACTCTCACTTTGATAGGTTTCATCATCTAAGATGGTCATGGTTCATGAGTTTGGGCACTGAGAAGCTATATGTCCTCGCCTAAGCACCTAGTGTTAGTATTATTTGAGCTAGAAGAGGGCTTAGGATTACTTACTTTTGAAGAATTTTGTGGTGCAAATTTCTTCCCATTTGATGGATAGGAAGCCGAACCTCTTCTCCATGGAGCACTCCCGGAACTTGAAGAATTAAACCTACCACCTTGGCGATTATTGTTATTGTTGCGCCACTCATTGTTCGGGTTTGAGCTCCTCAAATTTTGTGGCACCTTTTTAAGTTACTTCTCAACCTTTTCAGCCATTTGTAATAGCTGCTCAAAACTATTATAATGATGCAACTCAACTAGATGAGCAATGTTTATATTAAGTCCATTCATGAACCTTGCCATTGTAGTTTCTTCATCTTCTTCTACATTAGCATGTAGCATGGCAAGATCCATCTCTTTGAAGTAGTCATCTACTCTTTTGTTTCCTTGAGTCAAGCTTTGAAGCTTTTGCAACAACTCTCTTTTGTGATAAGGGGGAACATATTTCTACCTCATAATCTTTTTGATTGATATCCAAGATGAAATCGGCCGTTTAAACTTCTCATCTCTTTGGCAACAAGTTTTTCGCCACCAAGTAGATGCATGTCCAGAAAACTCTACCACTACCAATTTAACTTTCTTTCTTTTAGAAAATTCATGGATGTCAAAAATTTTATCAACTTTCTTCTCCAATTCCATGTAGGCTTCTAGATTATTCTTGCTTTCAAATTCTGGAATTTGCAACTTAATGTTAGCAAGATTATCATCCTTCTTGGATTTTATTTTACTCTTTGTAGAATAAGGATCATCATCCGAACTTGAAGTTCAGATTCCTTCTCCTTGGATGACCTACTTGTTTCATTCTTTTTGGATTTATTCTTTTCCTCCCTAGCGTTTGTTTGAGTAAGTTGTTGAGGCTCCTCGGCCTTGGTTGCTTTCGAATTGGATGCAACTTGAGCCATTGTAGTTTCCATTTGATCAATTTTCCTATGGACTAACTCTAGAGCTGAAGCTAAACCCTTAAGGTACTCTTTCATGTCTTTTTCTTGTTCTTTTGGATTTTCGGCCATCTCTGCACAAGTAAGGTTAGTAATAAAACTTTGCTACCTCACTTCCCTCTAACCAATTGCCCAATGTATGAATCTCTCACCGATGTAAGATTGAACTCTCTTTTTATAGTAATGGGGTTGTTGAGTAGGTTCACTCACACTGAATTACTTTTCTAAAAGTTCTAACCTAAACAAGCTTCAAGAATCTCAAAGAATAGGCAATCAAAATTCAAATTAAGCAAGACAAAATTTAGAGGTCAAGAAAGAACAAGAAAATGAGAACAAAGTTCTTAGAACAAGAAAACACATAAGGTTGAAAGGTTTCAAGAGATGAAAATAATTATGCAAAGTGGTTTTTTATTTACTTGTGATAAAGTAAACTTGGTGAATATGAATTTATTTTATTCAATAGATCAAAACCAAAATTAGACTTCACAGCAACTTAAGTTCTTGATCAATTACAATTTCCAACAGGATTTGGTTTTCAATTTGTGAAAGTTTCCTTCGAGCAAGTTTCTAAATTTCCAGCCATCAGTTTTCACAAGTTGCAACACACTCTTGACAGTAAAATTTCAACAAGCCAAAGTTCTTTAATCAATTAATACTCACAACAGAATAGTTACAACACAAATCAGGCAGAATTGAAGCATAAAATCATAGATATAGTTGGGTTTTCTACAAGAATTCTGTCGCGACAATCTTATAGATTTTTTAGCAGTTGGTTCCTCCGTTGAGAACTCACTTTTGGCAGCAACAATCAGTAAACCAAAGTCTCTTTTAATCAGATAATATGTACTCCAAAAAACCAAGCATAGAAACAAGATTTACATAAGAAACAAGCAACGAAAAACTGGGCAAAATTCAGACAGCAGTTCAAGTGGATGGAAAATTTTCTTTTCATTTTCAAGCACGAAAAATAAGAAGAGAAACTAAGAAAATTCACGGGGCAGAACAATACTTACAGCACTCAAGATTAGTAAGTTGGAAACAAAGTAAATATCACAAAAAGATATGAACAACAAAAGAAGCAACCCAAAGGCAGCTCCGATACCAAACTAATACGAATTCTAAACTTAAGAATAAAATTTGAAACAAATACCAGAGTGTAAGTCTTAGTATCATCCTCTAAGTTGAACTAGTTCTTTCTTTAGCAAGAAATCAACTCGAAGATTGAAGAAGGACCTTGCTTTTGTGCACTTGACACCAGAAGGATTAATCCAAACTCAAAGTTGCGATTGGACTGTTTTCTTGGAACCAAGAAGCATGCTCAAATTGTCGAGGAAAAGAGACTCAACAAGATAGCTTAAATTAAATCTAAGAGACTATTCTCAAAGACTCAAAACAAGTTCTGAAATTACAACTCAAAGAAAAGCAAAAAGTTCTCAAGTTTTTATTAAATAAAGTTGTGTCCTTTTCGTGCGGTCGATGGCCTTATTTATAGATGCTAACAAGGTTCGGCCAAGGAGAAATCCATTCTCTAGAAGGATTAGAACTCCTTGCCTTTTAGGAAACTAACTACCTAACGAAACAATTACTAAAAGAGCTATTATTCTAAGAAAAGGAACTACTTCCTAAAGTATAATTTAAATGCGGATTGGATTTGTTTGTGTTTGGTTGAATGGAGCTTTCCACTCTTGAATTGGAGTTGGAAGCTTCTTTAATCATCATGGCTTTGGATTTGGAAGCTTCTCTAATCACCTTGGCTGTCCTATTGATCATGAAGAAGTATTAGAAATACTTGGCTCATTATTTACAACACTAATCATAATGATCATAGTGACATATTGAGAGCCAGTCTTCATTGCCACATCCTTCATTGTTTCCTTAGCTTGAAATTTGGTTATAAGAGTTGCTGAGGTAGTTTACATTCTCTTAGTTCTTGATCTAGTCATAGGACCTCCAATGCCTTGCAAGAGATCAAATTGTGAACGCTTTGTAGATGAAGTTTTGGCAGCTTCATGTTCGGTAGCTTTAAGTTGTGGAGTTGTCTTGGCTTGTGTAGTCGTCTAGGCCCTTAGGATTCCATCATCAACGGACATCTACATTTTTTGACTAAGGCCAGGCGGCAATGGAATGCTCAGGTTTGCAAACTGAATATCTTGCCCGTTAAGTATGTTCATATTCCCACTATAGAGGTATTAGGTTTAAAGAATGTTTTTGTTGATCTGATAGATAATATCGATTGGTGTGCTTTTATTTCTATTTGTTGCCTTGTTTTTATTGAATTAACTCAGGAGTTTTATGCTACTTTTATGTTTAATAAACTGAACCCTTTCACTTTAGATAGTCCCAATGTAGTACAATTTTGATTACTGAGGCTAGAGTTTCACATCTCAATTACAGAATTTAATCTTGCCTTGGTTTTATCACTTCTGAGTATGCCCTCACGTCTGAATACAAGGCTTCTAGGGTTGATTTTGATGATGCATTTGAGCCTTTTTCTTTATGGCGAGAAATTTCTATTGATTGTAGTTTATCTGATCCAAGCCAGTCAAAGGATATTTATGTTCGGGATTCGGTTTGGAAATATGTTCACCATTTTTTGGCTTTTTCCTTTTCAAGCAGAAAGGATAGTTCGGTGACTTTAACTAAAACTAAGTTTTTCTTTGTTTGGGAAATGCGTAATAGTATTGAAGTGAATTTAGGGTGTTGGGTAGCTTTGCAAATCCATGCAATTATAACGAAGCAACGTGCTTTAAATTTTGGTTCTTTGATTACTCATTTGGCCGTTAATCTTGGATTACTTAATTTGGATCATACTAACCTCTATGTGGATTGTGAGATAGAACCTTTAAATATGCATTGTCTTCTTCATATGAGACTCGTGGAATCCCATGGCTACAGTTATTGTTTTGTTCCTCCAGGCAGCCTGCAGCATAGCTTCAAGTGTTCACATATTCATCATGACTCCACTCCACTATAGGATGCACCTAGTTTCTCTGCACATCCGCAGGAACCCTCATCCTCCAACCCAGATCTGGATCGACGTATTAAGAGATTGGAGACAAATCTGGATGCTTTCTTCTGCCATTTTGGGTTCGTGTTGCCTTGCCCACCCTCACCGTAACGTCCATTGCTTGTGCTATATTTCAGGGGAGTTTCGTTTACCCTTGCCTTTCTTTTTACTCTTTCCTTTCTGAATTGTGTGCGAATTTTTCATACATTGGGGACAATGTATGATTTAGGTGTGGGTGGGGGGGGGGTATTCTTGTTCATTAAGGATTGGTCATTTTGATATATATATAACATCTTTGAACATAACCTAACTCTTTCATACCTGTTTAGCGTAACTCTTGGTCAGCATGAATTAGTGGTTGAGTTGGAAAGCATGAAAAGGGGCGAGTATGATTAGCCTTTGTTTTGAGAATTTTTTTTAAGTATCTCATTGGTTTTTTTGATTGAATTGAATAAGAATGTGCAATGTTTGATCCATTGAACCTATTGTGTGAATATTTGAGCCTAAGAGCATTTTCTTTTCCTTGCTCACATTTTTTTCGGCTGAGTATTGTCAAATATGGTTTGTTCATTCTAGAACTTGCTTTATTATACATGTTGAGATCACATTGTGGATTCATGCTTTGAAATGATAAGGGCATTTAGGATTAGCCGTTTTAAACTTTTGAAGTAGCTTACCCATTATGTATACCCTTACTTTGCCAATTTTGAGCCTTAACCTTTCTTTGTTATAACACCACATCGTTAGCCTACCCATTGCTTTTTTTATTTTTTAGCATTTTAGTAGTATGTGGGAATCAATTGCATGATAAAATTTCTATTGACTCTGTAGAAAAGGACCACTAAAAAAAAAGAGAGAGGAAAAGTGAAAAAGTATCCTTTACAAAGATTGGCCAAATTAAATGTCTTTCATTGTATACCGAATGGTCCAACTATATAATGAAGTTGCAAAGAGGGGAATACATGTTATTTGGAATAATAAAGTGGTTTTAATGTGGTGCTACTATTACTTTTGAGTAATGCAAGGAAGTTCCTATATATTTTGATGTGTGAAAAAAAAAACTAAAATTTTCTTTCTTTTTTACCCATATTTACCTAAGCCCCATTACATTCCTTTTTAAGTCCCTTTGATTTTTGCATAGATTCATACTCATTAGTGATGGAGATGTGATATATAAGCAAAAGCCTATGGTAATGACATGCTATTTTTTATTTGAGTGTTGAATGAACCCCTAAACACTTTAAGTGATTAGAGTGCAACTTGTGAGAGGGTATCAAATTTTGTGCATTTGATTTTGATGAAATTGTTGGGATTAATAAGATGCGTATGTTGTATTAAGAAAATAGGGCTATGAGTACTTGTTCTTTGGATTCTCATTCCAATCGTGGCGGGGGATTATGTATCAAAATGGGTTGAAACGATTGCCTTACCAACCAATGATGCGAGAGTGGTAGTAAAATTCTTGCGGAAAAATATTTTCACTTGCTTTGGGGCTCCTAGAGCAATCATTAATGATGAGGGAACTCATTTTTGCAATAAATTGTTAGCTACTTTTTTGGTCAAGTATGGGGTGAAACATAAAATCGCTACTGCTTATCATCCCCACACTAGTGGCCAAGTGGAGATATCCAATAGAGAGTTGAAGCAAATTTTGGAGAAGATAGTGAGTTCTAACAGGAAAGATTGGTCTCAGAAGCTTGATGATGCATTGTGGGCATATAAAATAGCTTTTAAAACATCTATTGGTATGTCCCCATATCAATTGGTGTATGGTAAAGCTTATCACTAACCTGTGGAGTTGGAACACTATGCTTATTGGGCCATCAAGCATCTTAAATTTGACTTGAAAGCCTCAGGTGAGAAAAGACTACTCTAATGAAATGAGATGGATGAATATCGTGAAGGGGCTTATGAGAATGCTAAGATGTATAAGAAGAAAACAAAGGCTTGGCATGACAAGTACATTTTCCATCGAGAATTTCATCCAGGCCAGAAGGTATTTTTATACAACTCATGGTTGAAATTATTTCCTAGGAAAGTTCGATCGAGGTGGTTTGAACCCTTTACAGTGGTGTAAGGTTTCTCACACGGCGCTGTTGAACTTCAAAGTGAAGATAGAAGGTTCAAACTAAATGGTCAGAGACTCAAAGCTTATATCGAAGGTGGAGTAGACTCTCAAAAGTGTACTATCAACCTGGTGGATACAAATTGAGGCAAACAGAGATAGTCAGGCTGAAGACTATAAAACAAGCATTTCCTGAGAGGCAACCTTAACTTAGAGTTTGCATTTGTTTTATTTTTATTTTTATTTTCTCTTATGGTCCTAGTCAATTGTCATTTAATTTTTCCCAATTTATATTCTAACTGTTGAGTAATGACTTAAACGACTCTTTCTATCATGCAGGGTGGTGCGAAGAAACTTGGACAAAGCATTCTAAAAGTTCGCGCCTAGCGTGATGACGAAATCCTAAGGGCCGAGACAACTACAACTCCACATGAAGCTGACCATGAAGTTAGGCATCCACACTTAGATTCTTTGCAAGGGATTGGTGGTCCTATTACAAGGTCAAGGACTAAGAGAATGTAAGCTGCCTCAATCTCTTTCATAAATGAACCCATGGAATCCGAAACTAAGGTAGCAAGGAAGACTTCCGAACTTAGCTCATCATTTGTCATTCTGGTCATCCATGAAAAATCAAGAATGAAGGATCAAATGTGGTTGATTTTCACTTGTGTAATTAAGATCCTTAGACCACTTCTCATCACAATCCAAGTTCGAATTTGGAAGGTTGGCCATTCTAGTTCAACACTTGTCATTTTACTTAGTATTGTAAATGATGAGCCAAGTGTTGTTCATTCTTCATCATCAAGTTAAAGAAGCTTCCAAATTGGAGTAAAGAAGCTCCAAATTTGGCCAAGGCCATGGTGATTAAAAGAATTACCAAATCCAGAAAGCTGAATATGAAATTCTGCTCAAGCAGAATTCAGTCAACACATTGGATTAGTTTTAGGCAACTACTTGTTGTTTTATTTCCTTTTCTTATATTAATTGTTTCTTTTAAGTAATAGTTTCTTTAGTTAGTTTCCTAAAAAGCTAATCCAACTAGGGAATGGCTTTCTTAATTCTTACAACTTGTAAACTATAAATAGAGGCATTCAGCCACAATGAAAGGGAAGAATTTTGACAATACAAACTTGAGAGCTTTGTAGTTTTTCTTTGAGTTCTAGTCTAGAACTTGCTTTGAGTCTTGGAGGATAGCCTCTTAGGTTCATGTTTAAGCTATCTTGTTGAGTTTCTTTCCCTCAACAATTTGAGTGTGCTTCTTGGTTCCAAGGATAGTCAAAGTTCTCATCTTGGGTCTTTGATAATTTCTTCGGTTGTCAAGTGGACAAAAGCAAGGTCCTTCTTCACAAGTTGGAGATGGTGTCTTGCTAAAGGAAGACTTAGTTCAGCCTAGAGGACGATACTAGGACCAACACTCTGATATAGGTTCGGTTTCTTATCCTTTGGTGTAAGAATTTGTATCAATTTGGCATCAGAGCTGCCTTTGGGTTGCTCGTTGAAGTTGTTCACATCTTTTTATATATATTTTTTTTCTTTCCAACTTACTACTCTTGTGTGCTGTAAGTATTGTCTTGTTCTTGTTAATACTTATTCAAATTCTTCTTAATTCCATGCTTAAAAACCAAAAGAAAAAGTTCCACCCGATTGTAAAAATTCTGCCCACTTTTCTTCCATTATGTTTTCCAGTTTTGTCTCTATTTCTCTTGCGTAAAAACCTTGGTTCTGTGCTCCAAATTGCTTTGTGAATATTGCTTGATAAAGAGGAAACCTTGGTTGTTGAATTGCTGCTGCAAAAGTGTGTGGGAAGTTCCAAAACCCGTAGCTACAAGAAACCCTCACTGAAACCTGACTTTTGTTTCAGTTCTGCCCAGATTTTTGTGTTGTATCTTCGTGGGGTTATTACCTGTGTAAGAAGGCATCTTCTTCTTTCAATTTACTATCAATTTGTGCTACAAAAGCGAAGCAAACTACTGCAATAAACCCAAACCCGTAGCTGAAGAAAAAAAATTCAGAAACCTGAATCCAATTTTCTGAATTCTGTCCGCCCTTATTTTGATCTTGATCCGACTGTTTTTGTGATTATTTTATGATAAAAAAGGCTTCAATTTGTTGCCAAAGGTGTGTTTCAAAGTCACAAAACCCCATTCGAAATTTAGCAACTCCTTGAGAAAGAAAAAACAGTCCAGAAAAGAAGGAAAACCTGAAAATCCTGAAACTGAATTTCCTGATTTGTTCTAGCTTCGGTTTTGCATCAAATTTTGGAGTAAAAGGCTGCAAATTGTTGTTGAATTGTGTTGCCAATAATGTGTTCTAAGTTGTGAATTAGTTGCTGGAATTTTTGGATCCTTCTTGTACAAGATTTCTGCCAGAAACTTGAGGATAAATCCTGTTTGGAATTGGATTGATCCAGAATTGGAAGTTGCTGTATTGTTGCATATGGTTTGATATACTGAGCAAAGCAAATTCATATTCACAAATTCCACTCATCTACAAGCACATAAAGAACCATCTTGTGTCGATTTTTCCTTTTGGCCAAAGTTCCTATTTTTCGGTTTTAGAGAAAATTCAGCCAAAGTGTCCTCTTTTGTCAAAGTCCTTTGCTTGCTTTGTTGTCGTCACGTTTGTTTCTTGTTTTCAGAATTTGTTCTCATTACTTGTCTCTCTTTGACCTCTAAAGCTTTTATTTTGGCTTTAACTTGAATCTAATTGTCTATTTTTGTGAGACTTTTGAAGCTTGTTTTGATTTGAACTCTTAGAAAAGTGATTGAGTGTGAGTGAACCTACTCATCAACCCCATTACTATAAAAGGAGAGTTCAGCCTTACATTGGTGAGAGTTTCGTACATTGGGCAATTGGTTAGAGGGAAGTGAGGTAGGAAAGCTTTTACTAACATTGCTTGTGCAGAGATGGCTGGAAATCCAAGAGAACAAGACAATGACTTGAAAGAGTACCTTAAGGGTGTATCTCCAGCTCTAGAATTAGTTCATAGAAGAATGGATCAAATACAAAGCACAATGGCTCAAGTTGCATCCAATTCAGAGGCAGCTAAGGCCGAAGAGTCTCAAGAAGTTACTCAAACAAACCTTAGGAAGAAAAAGAAGAAGTCAACAAAGGATGATACAGGTAGCTCATCCGAAGAGAAGGAATCCGAAGCTTCGAGCTCGGATGATGACCATTTTTCAACAAGAAGTAAAAGGAGATCCAAGAAGGATGATAATCTTGCTAGTATTAAATTACAAATTCCAGAATTTGAAGGCAAGAATGATCCAGAAGCATACGTGGAATGGGAAGAAAAAGTTGATAAAATTTTTGATATCCATGAATTTTCGGAAAGAAAGAAAGTTAAGTTGGCTGTAGTTGAGTTTTCTAGACATGCATTTACTTGGTGGCGAAGAACTTGTCGCCAAAGAGAGGAGAAGATAAAGCGGCTGATTTCAACTTGGAAAGCCGTGAAAAAGGTTATGAGAAAGAGATATGTTCCCCCGCACCACAAAAGAGAGTTACTACAAAAGCTTCAAAGCTTGACTCAAGGGAACAAGAGTGTAGATAAGTACTACAAAGAGATGGATCTAGCCATGCTACGTGCTAATATAGAAGAAGATGAAGAATCTACAATGGCAAGGTTCATGAATGGACTTAATAGGAATATTGCTCATCTAGTTGAGTTGCATTACTATAATAATTTGGAGCAGCTATTACAAATGGCCGAGAAGGTTGAAAAGCAACTCAAGAAGGTGCCACAAAATGTATGGAGCTCAAACACGAGCAATGATTGGCAAAACAACAACAATAATCGCCAAGGTGGAAGGTTTAATTCTTCAAGTTCCGGAAGCACTCAATGAAGAGGAGGTTCGGCTCCTAATCCAACCAATGCAAAGAAGTTCGCACCACAAGGTGCTCCAAAGGTAAGTAATTCTAAACCCCCTTCTAGTTCCAACAATACTAACACTAGTTCCTCTATTCAATGTTTTAAGTGTTTAGGCCAAGGACATATAGCATCTTAATGCCCAAACTCACGAAACATGACCATCCTAGATGGTGGAACCTATCAAAGTGAGAGTGAAGAGGAGTTAAGTATTCCAGATGAAGACATGGCCACAAGTCATGCTAATGAACAGTGGGGGTATGAAATGGATCCACTGAATGGAGATTGTTTGGTGACAATACGAGCTTTGAGTGCCCAACCTGAAGAAGACACCGAGGATCAAAGGGCCAATATTTTCCATTCTAAGTGTCTTATTAAAGATCAAATTTGCATGTTAATTATTGATGGAGGATCTTGTACTAATCTTGCTTCTACTTATCTTGTAGATAAATTGAAGCTCAAATGTTCCTTGCATCCAAAGCCATACAAATTGCAATGGATGAATCAAAGTGGATCACTCCGAGTCACAAAGCAAACTTTGGTAAGTTTTTCAATTGGAAATTTTACTGACAAAGTTCTCTGTGATGTTATTCCCATGTAGGCCGCTCATCTACTACTAGGACGACCTTGGGAATATGATAGTCATGCAAATCATTCCGGGAGAACTAATAAGTACCACCTCAATAAGGATGGAAAAGCCCTTATACTAGCACCATTGCCACCCTCGGAGATTAGTAAGTTTCAGCAACAACAAAGGGTGAAGCACATGGAGTGGATAAAACAAAAGAAGGTTGAAGATGGTCAAAATTATACTCAACTCGGGAGTACACAACTTTCTTCAACTTCTAAAGGTAAGACTTCGGTTCTCATGAATGAAACCGAAGGAGCACAGCCATCAATTGAAAATTTTAAAGGTAATTTCTATGCTTGCATGAGAGATGTTGATAAAGCCTTAAAAGCAAGTAAGGATTTCGTGCTAATTATTTTTCAAGAAACATTATTTTCTAATGATGAGTTGCCAAGTGACTTGCCTTTCCAAGTCAAAGCTATTTTGCAGGAATACGAAGATGTCTTTCCAGAAGATCTCCTTAAAGGACTACCACCTTTAAGGGGAATTGAGCATCAAATTGACTTCGTTTCTGGAGCCATAATTCCCAACCGACCAGCCTACCGAGCCAACCCTGAAGAGACCAAAGAGCTCCAACGGCAAGTTGAGGAATTGCTAGACAAAGGTCATGTACGGGAAAGTCTTAGTCCATGCGCAGTTCCAGTCATCCTTGTTCCAAAAAAGGAAGGTACATGGAGAATGTGTACTGATTGTAGAGCTGTTAATAAGATTACAATTAAGTATAGACATCCAATACCTCGCCTTGATGACATGTTTGAAGAATTGTATGGGTCTAAAATTTATACTAAAATTGACCTTAAGAGTGGATATCATCAAATACGCATTAAAGATGGAGATGAATGGAAAATTGCTTTTAAGACTAAATTTGGTTTGTATAAATGGTTAGTCATGCCTTTTGGATTAACTAATGCACCTAACATATTCATGCGACTTATGAATCATGTATTTAGGCAGTTTATAAGAAAATTTGTTGTGTATTTTGATGACATTCTCATTTACAGCAAGAGCTTAGAAGAGCATGTGAAGCATATTAAAATTTTTCTAAGTGTCTTGTGTGAAATTAGGATGATTGGTTTTAAACTACTAACCCCTCTTGACTTAGTGCCATTGCCTAGTAATGAGCAAATGAATCTTAATGGTGGAGCAAAGGCTAAGTTTGTTCAAGACTCGCATGAGAAAGTACACCTTTACATCCTCAAAAAGAATAAACATTATGCTCAAGTTGCCAATAGAGGGAGAAAGCCAGTAAGGACTAAGCTTCATCCTCGAGGAAATGGTCCTTTCCAAGTTATTGCTCACATGGGCAAGAATGCATACCAACTTGTCCTTCCAAATGATTATGGAGGTAATGCTGCATTTAATGTTTATGATCTTTCTTTATTTGAAATGGATGACAAGTTTATGGACTCGAGGGCGAGTCCTTTCAAAGAAGGAAGGACTGATGAAATCCTAAGGGCCGAGACAACTACAACTCCACATGAAGCTGACCATGAAGCTAGACATCCACACTTAGATTCTTTACAAGGGATTGGTGGTCCTATTACAAGGTCAAGGACTAAGAGAATGCAAGCTGCCTCAATCTCTTTCATAAATGAACCCATGGAATCCAAAACTAAGGTAGCAAGGAAGACTTCCGAACTTAGCTCATCATTTGTCATTCTAGTCATCCATAAAAAATCAAGAATGAAGGATCAAATGTGGTTGATTTTCACTTGTGTAATTAAGATCCTTAGACCACTTCTCATCACAATCCAAGTTCGAATTTGGAAGGTTGGCCATTCTAGTTCAACACTTGTCATTTTACTTAGTATTGTAAATGATGAGCCAAGTGTTGTTCATTCTTCATGATCAAGTTAAAGAAGCTTCCAAATTGGAGTAAAGAAGCTCCAAATTCGGCCAAGGCCATGGTGATTAAAAGAATTACCAAATCCACAAAGCTGAATAGGAAATTGCTCAAGCGTAATCTACCAACACACTTGGATTAGTTTTAGGCAACTACTTGTTGTTTCATTTCCTTTTCTTATATTAATTGTTTCTTTTAAGTAATAGTTTCTTTAGTTAGTTTCCTAAAAATCTAATCCAACTAGGGAATGGCTTTCTTAATTCTTACAACTTGTAAACTATAAATAGAGGCATTCAGCCACAATGATAGGGAAGAATTTTGACAATACAAACTTGAGAGCTTTGTAGCTTTTCTTTGAGTTCTAGTCTAGAACGTGCTTTGAGTCTTTGAGGATAGCCTCTTAGGTTCATGTTTAAGCTATCTTGTTGAGTTTCTTTCCCTCAACAATTTGAGTGTGCTTCTTGGTTCCAAGGATAGTCAAAGTTCACATCTTGGGTCTTTGATAATTTCTTCGGTTGTCAAGTGGACAAAAGCAAGGTCCTTCTTCACAAGTTGGAGATGGTGTCTTGCTAAAGGAAGACTTAGTTCAGCCTAAAGGACAATACTAGGACCAACACTCTGATATAGGTTTGGTTTCTTATCCTTTGGTGTAAGAATTCGTATCACGTGATTTCGAACTACCATTGCAGATGATTTATGCCTCGATAGCAAATTCTTATAAGTCTTGCTGTGGTGAGGACGAAGCTGGAGTGCTAGAGGGAAACTTTGTTTTCATAGACGTGCTCATGTTAAAAAAAAAAAACCAATATATATATACATATATACATATATATATATATATATATATATATATATATATATATATATACATATATATTATAACCAGTTAACAATAAGGGTTTAACAAACCCAATTGTCTTCTTCGAATTTCTTCCATCGCCGGCCAATTTTCTTTCTCTTGGTGCTCCCTTAACTTCACCTATCACTCCACTGCCGCCTTATTCTCACCTCTGGCATGCTACGTGCTGCCTCTACATCAACCCTTCGATCTTCTCTTTTTGCTCATTGCAGTCACTGCTCTGCCACTGTGCCACAACTCCCACATACAAAACTCCACTCTGCCACCTTCTGGTTCTTGCTTTCACCAGCCGCAACATCCTGTAGGTTCCATTGCTCGTGTTTTTTGTTAGTCATCGGACCTACTGTGCTCCTCTGCAGTTCTGCCATCTCTTGCCACTACCGATTGTCCTTCTTGGCTAGATTTCTTCTCTCTGTGGTTTCAATTTTTTCTATTTTCTTTATATTTTCATTTCCGTTTATTCTTTATCTCTTACTTCCCTAAAGTATTAAGGACTGGTCATTTTTTTTTCATTTTTCTGAATTTTGTTTGTTTCCATTTGTGGTTGTTGTACTTTTACCCTTGGGGTGCACTATTGCTTTCTTAAGATTGCAATTTTTATTTACTCACCATGCCATGAATCATGATGGCTGCCCGCAAACGTGTTTCCTCAACAACGCGTCACCCTTCGCCCATGAGCAGCTTGTCGCCATCTCGCAATCCTTTCCCTCTACGTAAGTATTTCCACTTATATTCCTTTTCACCGATTCAGCCATCCCTTATTGCTGCCCTAACCATAAAACCGACACTCTTATCAATACATCGAATGAAGGTAGGAAAGGCTGTACTTCCATCATCGGAAGAGCAAGTCAACGGACATTTACATTTTTTGACTAAGGCCAGGCGGCAATGGCATGCTGAAGGTTGCAAACTGAATATCTTGCCCGGTAAGTATGTTCATATTCCCACTCTAGAGGCATTAGGTGTAAAGGATGTTTTTGATGATCTGATAGATAATATCGATTGGCATGCTTTTATTTCTATCCATTGCCCTATTTTTATTGAATTAACTCGTGACTTTTATGCTCCTTTCGTTCTTAATAAATTGAACCCTTTCATTTTAGATAGTTGTAGTACAATTTTGATTGCTGAGGCGAGAGTTTCACATGTCAATTACTGAATTTAATCTTGCTTTGGGTTTTATCACTTCTGAGTATGCCCTCACGTCTGAATATAAGGCATCTAGGGTTGATTTTGAAGATGCATTGGAGCCTTGTTCTTTATGGAGAGAAATGTCCATCGATCGTAGTCCATATGATCCAAGCCAATCAAAGGATATTTATCTTCGGTATCCGGTTTGGAAATATGTTCGCCATTTTTTGACTTCTTTCTTTTTGGACAGAAAGGATAGTTCGGTGACTTTAAGTAAAACTAAGTTTTTGTTTGTTTGGGCAATGCGTAATAGTATTGAAGTGAATTTAGGGTGTTGGGTAGCTTCGCAAATCCATGCCATTATAACGAAGTAGCGTGCTTTAAATTTTGGTCCTTTGATTACTCATTTGGTCGTTGATCTTGGATTACTTGATTTGGATCATACTAACCTCCATGTGGCTTGTGAGAAAGAACCCTTAAATATGCATTATCTCTTTTGTATGGGACTTGTTGAATCCTAGGGCGACAGTTATCACTTTGTTCTTCCAAGCAGGCTGCAGCATAGCTTTAAGTGTCCACACATTCATTGTGACTCCACTCCACTGCAGGTTGCACCTGGTTCCTCTACACATCCGCCAGGACTCTCATCTTCCAACCTAGATCTAGATCGACATATCAAGAGATTGGAGACAAATCTGGATGTTTTCTTCTGACATTTTCTATTCGTGCTACCTTGCCCACCCTCACCAAATTGTCCATTGCTTGTGCCACAATTCAGGGGAGTTTTGTTTACCCTTTCCTTTCTTTTTCCTCTTTCTTTTGTTCATTGTGTGCGTATTTTTCATACATTGAGGACAATGTATGATTTAGGTGTGTGTGGGGGGGGAGGGGAGGGGGTGTAATTCTTGTGCTTTAAGGATTGGTCATTTTGATATGTATAATATCTCTGAGCATAACTGATGTGATTTCGACCCCGAAATTGTGACTCACAATTGGAAGGATCGGGAACACTTGTAATTGCTCGGGATATGTCTAAGGGAAGCTTAGACTAGATGGTGTAAACCACAACCCACTACCTATGAAATAGATAGGAACCTTGGTATAAAAACGCCACAACCAATTATACAAAAAATTGGTTGATAAGTTTGTACGAACGCTACAAGTCTCCAAGGAGAACTTGATAAGTTCTAAGTTCTTAAAGATCCAAATGAGATAAACTCACAATTTCTATTAATCAAATCTTGTTTTCAAAGTTGTACAAAGATGCCTATTTATAGGCTAAAATAAGTAGTAAAAAGAAATAAATAAATCCTAATCTAGAAGAAATAAATAATAATTTGACTTTCTAACTTCTAGACAAAACTAATAAAATTCTGCATTTTAATCCAAGAATTATGCATATTTCTAGATGATATGTTGATTGAAATCAAGATACATTGGATTGGTACTTTGACCAAGTGTTGGGGTGAGAAGGTTCATGCATCTTGATTTAGCTTCCAAGACTTCTTTATTACTTCTTTGACTGAATTTTCCAAGGCAGAATTTCATCCTTCAAGGCCTCAAAATAGATGCTTGACCATTGAATTTGTAGTCTTCAACACTTGACTACGTAAATAATTGTTGGCTGGAATTTAGACCAACTTTAGACTAAAATTGATCTTTGACTTGGATAAGATGCACACTTGAACTTGGACTTTTGCTCCATGGAATTGGATGGACAGTTGGGGCCAAGTTCGCAACTCTGGTTGAAGAGTTCGCAATTCTGGTCGCAGTGTTCCCCTCTTCGCTCGCAGGTCGGGAAGTGTGAGCCGAAGGTCGGGAAGTGTGTGTCGCAGAGTTCCCATTTTCGTTCGCAGTTCAGGAAGTGTGAACCGAAGGTTGGGAAGTGTGTGTCTCAGAGTTCCCATCTTCGTTCGCAGGTCGGGAAGTGTGCTCTGTGCATCTTTGAGCTACAGGTCCAGAAGTGTGAGTCGAGTTCACATCAATAACCTAACTCTTTGATACTTGTTTAGCGTAACTCTAGGTTAGCATGCATTAGTGGTTGAGTTGGAAAGCATGAAAAGGGGCAAGTATGATTAGCCTTCTTTTTGAAAATTTTGTTTAAGCATCTCATTGGTTTTGATGATGGAATTGAATAAGAATGTGCAAGTTTTGATCCATTGAACCTATTGTGTGAGTATTTGAGCCGAAGAGCATTTTCTTTTACTTGCTCACATTTTTCTTTGTTGGGTGTTGTCAAATATGGTATGTTTATTCTAGAACTTGCTTTGTTATACACGTCAGGATCACATTGTGGATTCATTCTTTGAAATGATAAGGGCAATTAGGATTAGCCATTTTAAACTTTCTAAACAGCTTACCCATTATGTATACCTTTAGTTTGCCAATTTTGAGCCTTAACCTTTCTTTGTTATAACATCACATCGTTAGCCTACCCATTGTTTTTATTGATTTTTTTTTACCATTTTCAAGAGTATGTGGGAATAAATTACATGATAAAATTTCTATTGATTCTAAAGAAAAGGACCACTGAAAAAAAAGAAGAAGAGGAAAAGTGAAAAAGCATCCCTTACAAAGATTGGGCAAAGTAAATGTTTTCGTTGTATACCAAACGGTCCAACTATATGATGAAGTTGAAAAGAGGGTAATTCATGTTATTTGAAATTAAAAAGTGGTTCTAATGTGCTGCTATTGTTACTTTTGAGTCATGCAAAGAAGTTCCTATATATCTTGATGTGTGAAAAAAAAAATTTCCTTCCTTTTTAACCACCTTTACCTAAGCCCCGTTACAACCCTTTTTAAGTCCCTTTGATTTTTGCATGGATTCATACTCATTAGTGGGGAGATGTGATAAATGAGCAAGCCTATAGTAATGAAATTTTTGATTTGAGTGCTGAATGAACCCCTAAACACTTTAAATGATCAGAGTGCGACCTATGAGTGGTTATCAAATTTTGTGCATTTGATTTCGATGAAATTGTTGGGATTAATGGGATGCATATGTTGCGTTAAGAAAATAGGGCTATGAGTACTTTTTGTTTTGGATTGTCATTCTAATCTTGATTTCTAATGTGTGATGAATTTGGGTTATTTGTGAATGGTTGAAAAAGAGAAAGGAATAGAGGGGAAGATATTGATCTAATGTTTGTTCGAGAACTAGCAACATACTGAGTTTGAGGGTATTTGATGCGTGGATTTTATACTCATAAATTCAATACAAATTATGCTTAGAATGAGCTAAATTCTTGAGCTTTTAAATGCTTAATTAGATTTTAATGTTATGTTTGTAGAAAAAAAAAAGACAAAAGAAAGAAAATGTGAGGATTTCAACATAATTGGAGCAAAGAAGGCAGCTAAAAGGAGCAAAGGAAAAATTCTGTTGAATTAGGCCTAGAACAGTCCAAAAAACTTGCGTGTCTTCTCCATTAAGGATGGCCCAATTTTACTATTTGACTTAAGAATTTTAATTAGGTTTTACTTTCCTTTTGGGCCCAAGTTGCCTTAGCTATAAATATGCTATTTTTAGGCTAGGATTTGGGGACTTTTCTTTTGGGGGGCAAGAGTGGAGAGGCGGCTACAAAGAGCAAGAAGTGAAGAAGAAGAGATTCGACTTCAACTTTCTCTTTTATCTTTCTCTTTGAATCATGTTTAAGGCTTTGGTGATGTTTTTCTATATTAGCATGAAATAATTTATTTTTCTAGGGCTACGATGTAGCCTAACTATGAAGTTTTTTTTAATTTTTCTATTAATATAGTTTGAATTAATTTTCTATGGTTCAGTGTTTATTTCAGTGCTTATTTCTTCTAATTACCCAAAAGAAAAGTCCCAAAACCTAACCTAAAAATAACATATTTATAGCTAATGCAACTTGGGCCCAAAAGGAAAATAAAACCTAATTAAAAGTCCTAAGTCAAATAGTCAAATTAGGCCATCCTTAATGGAGAAGACATGAAAGTTTTTTGGACTGTTCTAGGCCTAATTCAACAGAATTTTTCCTTTGCTCCTTTTTGCTGCCTTCTTTGCTCCAATTATGTTGAAATCCTCACATTTTCTTTCTTTTTTCTTTTTTTTTTCTACAAACATAACATTAAAATCTAATTAAGCATTTAAAAGCTCAAGAATTTAGCTCATTCTAAGCATAATTTGTATTCAATTTATGAGTATAAAATCCCCGCATCAAATACCCTCAAACTTAGTATGTTGCTAGTCCTCGAGCATACATTAGATTAATATCTTCCCCTCCATTCCTTTCCCTTTTTCAACCTGTTCACAAATAACCCACAGTCATCACACATTAGAAATCAAGATTGGAATGACAATTTAAAGAAAAAGTACTCATAGCCCTATTTTCTTAACACAACATACGCATCTCATTAATCCCAACAATTTCATCGAAATCAAATGCACAAAATTTGATAACCTCTCACAAGTTGCACTCTAATAACTTAAAGTGTTTAGGGGTTCATTTAGCACTCAAATAAAAAATAGTATGTCATTACCATAGGCTTGCTTATATATCACATCTCCACCACTAATGAGTATGAATTCATGCAAAAATCGAAGGGACTTAAAAAGAGTTGTAACGGGGCTTAGGTAAAGGTGGGTAAAAAGCAAGGAAAATTTTAGTTTTTTTTTGTCACACAGCAAGATATATAGGAACTTCCTTGCATGACTCAAAAGTAACAATAGCAGCACATTAGAACCACTTTCTTATTTCAAATAAAATGTATTCCCCTCTTTGCAACTTCGTCATATAGTTGGACCGTTGGGTATACAACGAAGAACATTTACTTTCTCCAATCTTTGTAGGGGATACTTTTTCACTTTTTCTCTTCTTCTTTTTTTAGTGGTGCTTTTCTTTAGAGTCAATAGAAATTTTATCATACAATTCATTCCCACATACTCTTGACAATGGTAAAAAAATTAAAAAAGGAAAACAATGGGTAGGCTAATGATGTGGTGTTATACTGAAGAAAGGTTAAGGCTCAAAATTGGCAAACTAAGGGTATACGTAATGGGTAAGATGTTTAGAAAGTTTAAAATGGCTAATCCAAAATGCACTTATCATTTCAAAGCATGAATCCACAATGTGATATCGACATGTATAACGAAGCAAGTTTCAGAATGAACTAGAAACAGAAAATGCTCTTAGGCTCAAATACTCACACAATGGGTTCAATGGATTAAACGTTTCACATTCTTATTCAATTCCATCATCAAAATCAATGAGATGCTTAAAAAAAAATTCAAAACAAAGGCTAATCATGCTCGCCCCTTTTCACGCTTTCCAACTCAACCACTAATGCATGCAACCAAGAGTTACACTAAACAAGAATCAAAGAGTTAGGTTATGTTCAAAGATATTATACATATCAAAATGACCAATCCTTAAAGCAAAAGAATACCCCACACCTGAATCATACATTGTCCCCAGTGTATGAAAAATACACACATAATGCAAAAAAGAAAGAGGAAAAAGAAAGGCATGGGTAAACGAAACTCCCCTGAATTGTGGCACAAGCAATGGACGCTATGGTAAGGGTGGGCAAGGCGGCATGAACCCAAAAGGCTAGAAGAAAGCATCCAGATTTGTCTCCAATCTCTTAATACGTCAATTTAGACATGGGTTCAGAGATGAAGGTTCCGACGGATGTGCAGAGGAACCAGGTGCCTCCTGTAGTGGAGTGGAGTCACGATGAATGTGTGGACACTTGAAGCTATGCCGTAGGCTGCCTGGAGGAACGGAGCAATAACTGTCGCCATGGGATTCCACAAGTCCCATATGAAGGATACAATGCATATTTAAGGGTTCTATCTCACAAGCCACATGGAGGTTAGTATGATACAAATCAAGTAATCCAAGATTAATGGCCAGATGAGTAATCAAATAACCAAAATTAAAAGCACATTGCTTCGTTATAATTGCATGGATCTGCAAAGCTACCCAACACCCTAAATTCAAACCAATACTATTACGCATTGCCCAAATAAAGAAAAACTCATTTTTAGTTAAAGTCACAGAACTATCCTTTCTGCCCGAAAAAGAAAAAGCCAAAAAATGGTGTACCCATTTCCCTAAGGTAAATATCCTTTGATTGGCTTGGATCATATGGACTACGATCAATGAACATTTCTCTCCATAAAGAACAAGGCTCAAATGCATCATCAAAATCAACCCTAGAAGCCTTATATTTAGACATGAGGGCATACTCAGAAGTGACAAAACCCAAGGCAAGATTAAATTCCATAACTGACATTAGACTATCTAAAGTGAAAGGGTGTAGTATATTAAACATGAAAGTAGCATAAAACTCACGAGTTAATTCAATAAAAATAGGGCAACGAATAGAAATAAAACCACGCCAATCAATATTATCTATCAGATCATCAAAAATATCCTTTAAACTTATTGCCTCCAAAGTGGGAATATGAACATACTTACTGGGAAAGATATTCAATTTGCAAACTTGAGCATATCATTGCCGCCTGGCCTTAGTCGAAAAATGTAGATGTCCGTTGAGCTGTTGTTTCGAAAGTTGAAGTATGGCTTTTCCTCCGTTCATTCGATGTCTCGATGAGTGTGCCGGTTCTGTGGTTGGTGTAGCAACAAGGGGGTGGCTGAATTAGTGAAAAGGGACATGAGGAGAAATACTTATGTAGAGAGGAAGGACTATGAGATGGCAATGAGCTGCTCATAGGCAAAGGGTTACACGTTGTTGAGGAGACACGTTTGCGGGCAGCCATCTTGATTCGCGACATGGTGGAATAATGAAAACTGCAATCTTAAGAAAGCAATAGAACAACCCTAAGGGTAAAAGTACAACAACCACGAATGGAAACAAAAATAAATAAATTCAAAAAAATGAAAAGAAAAATGACAAAAAATAGATGACCAGTTCGTAATACTTTCAGGAAGTAAGAGATGCGAATAGAAGGAAAACTAGAATATAAAGAAAACAGAAAAAGTTGAAACCACGAAGGGAAGAAATCTGGTCAAGAAGGACAACTGGCAGCCGCAAATGTGGCGAAACGGTAGAGGAGCACATCAGGTTCAATGGCCGATGGAAAACACGAGCAATGAAACTAACAAAATGTCACGGCTAGTGAAAGCAAGAACCAGGAGGTGACAGAGTAGTGCTTTGTTTGTGGGACCTGCGACTCGGCGGCTGAGCGGTACTGCAATGAGGAAAGAGGAGACCGAAGAGTTGATGTCGAGGTGGCATGCAGTATGGCAAATGCGAGAATAAGGTGGCGGTGGAGTGATGGGAGAAGTTAAGGCAGTAGCAAGAGAAACAAAATGGGCAGTGATGGATGAAATTGGAAGAAGACAATTGGGTTTGTTAAACCCTTTTTTTTTAATTGGTTCGAATATTTATTATTTATTTTTGTTTTTTTCTTCAATTCATGAAATCAAAAACAGAAGACGAGATAGAGTAACGCGTGGGCACGCCTAATAAAATGGAGTCTTCGACTATACATATGGAAGAAAATCCTAAAGACCATTGAAGTTAAGGCATGGGAAAGCTTAAGGAGTTAAGGTCTTTTGGAAAATTTTTAGAAAACAATCCTTCTTAAGGCCCGGGCACACCTAAGAAGGTGAAGTCTTATGGTTTTCTTTTTTCTTTTTTTTTTTCAAAAAACATGAGCACGCCTATGAAAACAAAGTTTCTCTCTAGCACTCTAGCTTCGTCCTCACCATAGCAAGAATTATAAGATTTTACTACCGAGGCATAAATCATTTGCAATGGTAATTCGAAATCACACCTAGGCGCGAAATTTTAGAATGTAGTGTCCATGTTTCTTCGCACCACCCTGCATGATAGAAAGAGTCATTTAGATCATTACTCAACACTTAGAATATAAATTGGGAAACATTAAATGACAATTGACTAGGACTATAAGAGAAAATAAAAATAAAAATAAAACAAACGTTAAGTCTAAGTTAAACCCTTGGGTTGTCTCCCAAGAAACGCTTTTTCTATAATTGTCAGCCTGACTATCTCTGTTCGCCTCAATTTGCAACCACCAGGGTGATAGTGCACTTTTGAAAGTCTACTCCACCTTCGATATAAGTGGTGAGCAGATTCGGTGTGTGCAAAAGTGCGTCAAAATATAGCTTAAACTCACACAAATTTACACCTAAACCTCACTTAATCAATTGTAGTAAAGCATAGGGATCATTTTCCACAGGGAAGGGGACAAAACAAGAATTTAAGTGCAATTAATTATTTGCTAAAGTGTGACATAAAGAGTGATGTTTAACTAACAAGCATGAAGAAAAGTATGCACATAAATGAGAATACTAAAATCTAAATGCTAAGCTAAACAACACCTTTGAAACAAGTAGAAAAACACACAATTGAGGAAGGAGGGTGATCCTTGGGTTCAATGCAAGGTAGGCTATTTTGACTCCGAAGGGCAACCGAGTGTAAGGCATCTTAACTAAGTGACTACATCCATTCGCTCCGAATCTCCTTTCGGTCTCATCGGAATTATAGAATGAGGAATCTCCTTTCGGTCTCATCCCCACCTAGAGCACATTAGCGCCTATGGCTTCCACACAACTCTAATGCACAATTCTAGCCCTAGATGTTTTAGCCAACCACTTCACACTCCTTAGTTCAAGTGTTTAATCTAAGAAACCACCTATTTTTCACTCCACATCTCCTTTCGGTCTCAATGGAATTAAAGAATAGAAGATCTCCTTTCGGTCTCACTTCTACCTTGTGCACACTAAAACCTATGGCTTCCACACAATTTTAGTGCACAATTAAATTCATATGGTAGTTGTTTCTTGTCTCAAACACCTAAATCTAGAGATTACTAGGTAGTTCTTCCTACTTTTGGTCTAAGTTCATGTATATTCTAAAACACACACGAACACCAAGAACACACACTAAATGTGGCCACCATTCAATGCATATCAATTCATTAAATACAAATAGGAAGACTTCAATTAATGCAAGCCCATCACCCTACAACCCACAAGGAATCAAAATAAACCTAACCCATACATCAAACAACAAGAATCACCCACGACAATTTAGCCACTCATGGCTTCAAGCAAAACAACAACCACAAGGAGATATAGCCATTAAAAGCACAAGGAATTGAAAGAAAATACTCCCCTTAATCAAAAGAGTGATGATTCCAACCAAATCCAAACACCTTACAAGCCAAAACAACTCCAAAGATGGAAGTTTTCCAAAGCCAAAAGAGCCAAACCCTAGCCCCCAAGAGAAACTCACGGGTGTGAGTTGGGAAAAAAAATATGAAAATAACTCAAAAACTAACCCTAACCTATCTACTCTCTACTCTACCCTATTCTATGTCTCCATGTGTGTTTTCTGCAGAAAATGGGGTCTTAATACACGTAGGGGCGTTGGGGAGAAAATGTAAAGCTTCCAAAGCATTAGGGACGCGATTTGCAAATTCCAGGATTTCAGGCGAAGGCTGACTGCCTTGTTCTGATCTTGTCCATTTTTAGTCCCTTTGCGTCCATAATTTGAGAAAACTTTCTGCATGAAAGTTTTTTCTCTCTTTCTCAGATTTCCATAGCATCTTGAATCATCTCATTTGGACGTTTGAATCAAGAGTTATGGACTCCCGAAGATGACTGCTTTTTCTCCCTTTTTTTCCTACAAAACAAATAAAAGATGAGAATCACAAATATAATGTGATTTCTCTAATAAACATGGCATATCTCAATGAAATCTATGCAAAAGCGTGAAAAAAACATATCTAAGTTTATGAATATTTGATTCTCATCAAATACCCCCAAACTTGAACCATTGCTTGCCCCCAAGCAATTTTCTACGCATAGCAATAATATGTGGAATGTATTCATTGAGAACATGCATATTCAGATTAGCACTTTTTTTTTTTTGAAAATGGCAAGTACTAGCTTAATTAGGCAACCACTCGTCGCCCCATTCTACCGAATAATGCATATTGAGAGTTCTAAGGAATGGAAACATCTTAATGTCTCTGGGTTAGACAATTTCGGCACGTACTAATGCAATGCATGACTCTTTTCTTTCTTGTTTTTCTATACTAATCTTCACACATTAAATAATGTGTGTGTGTGTGACGGAGGCTGATGTTCATGAACAATGCAATGCAAGAACTGAATAGAAGTCACGACATAGTGCCACTAGTATGCCCTAAAGTTCATAGAAAAGTTTACTTCCTTGAAATCCTTAAGACTCTTTATTCCCTCTTTCCCCTAAGTTGTCATGCTACCATCTAGGCAATCTTCATCACATTTAAGCAACCATCATGACATTATACTTAGGGTACTTCCTCACTCATTTACATCTTTTTTTTTTGTTTTTTTTATGCCAAGAGTTTTTCGGCTTTTTATACTTCTACCACTCATACGAGTTCACTTAAGGGACATCCCCTAAGAGCATTCTCATAGCGGAGTAGCCATTATTTAACAAACTGTAAATTTCATAAACAAGACTAACAACAAGCCTAAGTCATCTTCCAAGTTTGTGAAGTGAAATGCTATGAACTTAGAGTGGGCTAGGAGCACTACATTTACTCGCAACCGCATCATAATCAATACACTACATCTCACAAACACTCCTCATTGACGTGCACTGTAACAACACCATTTAATATGCAAAACTTTCCTGAAAATACAAGGAATCAAAAGACATGCATTACAAATTCCATGCTTACTCAGTTCAACATTTTTCATCATCGACTAATGCCTTCATTTCTTTACTTCTACATGCATTTGGTCGGTAATATGTTTCTTAAGTGGTGCATATTTCAGCCATTACTTGCCAACCATTCAAAAGTTCCCAAAAACAAAACAAGCAACATCTTGAATATTTCAATGAAAGCCTCAATTTAAGCCAATTTCACCCATGGAATCTCATGTATTTTCTTCCTATAAACACCCCCAAACTTAGGTTATGTCAAAAGCTTTAAGCTTCCACCCCCAAACTTAAGATGAGCATTGCCCTCAATGCGTCAAGAAAGCATGCATGAAGGGTGGGGCGGGTGGGAAAGAAGAAATACATGTTTTCGGTTGCAAAATTGTGAAATGACTTAAAGTATGTTGCATGATTGCTTATTCACACCTCCCCCAAACTTAAGATATGTTGCATGTTAAGCACTAAAACTAGGGGGTGCAAGTGTGTGATAGGCATAATTTACCAAAACAGATTAAAGAAAATAAATTAACAAAATGCAGAAAAATAAATTTTAAACTGAAATGCAATAACAGAAAACCGAAAGGAAGATATTCACAAACTTCACATCCAACTCAACTCAAGTGTCAAATCCTCTAAACTTAACATTTTAACAGCACAAGTGGTTTAAAGTAGTTAAAGACATGACTATGCTAGGTTTCAAGAACTCATCAAGTTTTTTCACTTAAAATTCAATTTTATATGCAACATCATGTTAAAGTTCATCAATGAATTTCTAGGATTTCAAATGAATACAAAAAAAATTGACAATTCATCCAAAATAACTCATTGAGGCATATTGTCAAACACATGATGAGCATAGTGAAAAACTTGAAATTTCACAAAATTAGTAAGCACCCTAGCCTTAACAATTAAGAATCAGCCCAAACAAACCCAATTACACAATATCTCATCAATATCCATCACTAGGAATCATATTTAGAGCAATTCAAAATCACCATTGTAAGGAAATATGAAAAGTTCAACAATACATACCTTGAATTCTTGTATGGATTTGCTGATGAAAGTTTGTTGATTTTATGTTTAGAGAAGTATTTGGATCACTTAAGATGGATTAGACTTGAAGAAGATTGTAAAGTGCAAAATGTGGATGAAATGTTTTTAGGGAAAATTGAAAGACAAAGGAAAGAGATGAAAGAAAATGTGGGTGTTTGAGAGGAAGCCAACGGGTTTATACCCGTTGGCAGTTAACCGCCGCGGCGGTCAAAACCTTCGGGTTTTGCATCATTTTTCATTTTTTTCCTACTTTTTCCTAGCACACATGCAAACTACATGCATCAATCTCTACATCTACATGAACATATAACACTCAATTAATCAATAAAACAAAACAAAACAAAACAAAACTAAATGGACTAAACTAAAACTAAAGGATACGCTTGGGTTGCCTCCCAAGAAGCGCTTGGTTTTAACCTCGCCGGCTAAACTCAATGCATTTCATCCTCTTCCTCAAACTCAAGAGGAACGTTGGCAGGAATATTTACCCCCATTTCTTGAGAGTCAAGATACCACCCCTCCTTTAGAGTTTCACCCACACATTCATCAACCATATCTACCCGGAAGCAGTCCAGATTACCCCTTTGGTTTTTCACGGCATGATTTGCATCAAACACAACTTCTTCTCCATTGACCCGGAAAGTAATGGTTTTGTCCTTCACCCCAATGATTGCATCTCCGGTTGCTAGGAATGGTCGTCCAAAGATTAGGGGCACCTCTTCATCTTCCTCTATATCTAACACTATGAAGTCCACTGGAAAAATGAATTTCTCCACTTTCACCAAAACATTTTCAAGAATCCCATTTGGCTTCACCAAAGATTTATCCGCTAATTGAAGGGTGGTGAGCGGAATCGGTGTGTGCAAAAGTGCGTTAAAATAAAGCTTAAGCTCAAACAAATTTACACATAAACCTCACTTAATCTATTGTAGTAAAGAATAGGGATCAATTTCCACAGGGAAGGGGACAATACATGAATTTAAGTGCAATTAATTATTTGCTAAGGAAATGATGTAAGAGTGATATTTAGCTAAGAAACATGCATAAAAGTATGCAAATAGAAGAGAATATTAAAATCTAAATATTAAGTTGAAGAGTTCAACTTAACCAAAGAGAGAAATAAACAAATGAGGAAGGAGGGTGATCCTTGGTTTCAATGCAAGGGGTCGGTTACTTTGACTCCTTAGGGCAACCGAGTGTAGGGCATCTTAACTAAGTGGCTACATCCATTCACTCCAAATCTCCTTTCGGTCTCATTGGAATTATAGAATGAGGAATCTCCTTTCGGTCTCATCCCCACCTAGAATACATTAGTGCCTATGGCTTCCACACAACTCTAATGCACCATTCTAGCCCTAGATGTTTTAGCCAACTACTTCACATTCCCTAATTCAAGTGTTTAATCTAAGAAAGCCACCTGTTTTTCACTCCACATCTCCTTTCGGTCTCAATGGAATTAAAGAATAGAAGATCTCCTTTCGGTCTCACTTCTACCTTTGCACACTAAAACCTATGGCTTCCACACAATTTTAGTGCACAATTAATCTCATTTGGTAGTTGTTACTTGTCTCAAACACCTCAAGCTAAAGAATGTTAGGTAGTTTTTCCCACTTTTTGGTCTAAATTCATATATATTCTAAAACACACATGAACACCAACAACACACACTAAATGTGGCCACAATTCAATGCATGCTAATCATTAAATACAAGTAGGAAAACTTCAATTAATGCAAGCCCATCACTCTACAACCCACAAGGAATCAAAATAAACCTAATCCATACATCAAACACCAAGAATCACCCAAGATAATTTAGCCTCTCATGGCTTCAAACAACCAACAATCACAAAGAGAATTAACCATTGAAAGCATAAGAAATTTGTAAGAAATACCTCCCTTAATTAAAAGATTGGTGAATCCAACAAATTCCACACTTAGCAAGCCAAAGCAAATCCAAAGATTGAAGTGTTGAAGAGCCACAAAATGCCAAACCCTAGCCTCTTGGAAAATCCCCTCAAGATTGGGGAAAATGTGCAAATAAACAAAAACTAACCTTAACCAAATATTACATGCCTTGTATCTGCAGAAAATGGGATATTTATAGCCATAGGGACGTTGGGGAACACTTGTGAAGCTTCCAAAACATTAGGGAGCAAAATGCAAAATTTCAGTTTTGTCACAGAGGATCGCCAAGTGTCGTTGTAGATCACAAGCGGTCCAAACCTTCGGATTTGGACTTCCTTGTTTTGCGCCTTGTTCTGATTTTGTCCAGTTTTGGTCCATTTGCTTCTGGAATTTGGGAAAACTTCCTTCATGAAAGTTTTTGCTCTCTTTCTCATCTTTCCATAGCATCTTGAATCATCTCATTTGGACATTTGCATCAAAAGTTATGAGCTCCCGAAGATAATTGTTTTTCAACCCCTTTTTTCCTACAAAATAAATAAAAGGTGAAAATCACAAATATAATGTAATTTCTCTAGTAAACATGGCATATCTCAATGAAATCTATGCAAAAGCGTGAAAAACATATATCTAAGTTTATGAATATTTGATTCTCATCAAATACCCCCAAACTTAAACCATTGCTTGTCCCCAAGCAATTTTCTACGCCTAGCAACAATATGTGGAATGTATTCATTGAGAACATGCATATTCAGATTAACACCTTTTTTCCTTGATGTTGGCAAGTACTAGCTTAATTAGGCAACCACTCGTCGCCCCATTCTACCGAATAATGCACATTGAGAGTTCTAAAAAAAAATGGAAACATCTTAATGTCTCTGAGTTAGACAATTTCAGTACGTACTAATGTAGTGCATGACTCTTTTCTTTCTTGTTTTTCTATACTAATCTTCACACATTAAATGATGTGTGTGTGTGTGTGATGGAGGCAAATATTCATGAACAATGCAATGCAAGAACTGAATAGAAGTCACGACATCGTGCCACTAGTATGCCCTAAAGTTCATAGAAAAGTTTCACTTCCTTGAAATCCTTAAGACTCTTTATTCCCTCTTTCCCCTAAGTTGTCATGCTACCATCTAGGCAATTTTCATCACATTTAAGCAACATCATGACATTATACTTAGGGTACTTCCTCACTCCTTAATTTTTTTTTATTTTTTATTTTTTTTTTGTAAGAAATACATGCAATCTATATGAATTAATTTCTGCATTCACATTGAACATATAACACTCAATTAATCCATAACCTAAAACAAAATAAAACTAAACTAAAGAAAACCAAACAAACAAAGCAAAAACCAAAACAAAATAAAACAAACAAAACAAATCAAAACATAATGGACTAAAATAAACCAAAAGGATACGGTTGGGTTGCCTCCCAAGAAGCGCTTGGTTTTAATGTCGCCGGCTCGACTCAATGCATTTCATCACAATTCAATTTAAGTAGACGGTAGATACCCACTCCTTGCTTTGATCAATGCCATCTCCCAAGTATGCTTTTACTCTATGTCCATTCACTTTAAAATCCATTACTAGCACCTTGCTCCTTCAATTCCACCACCCCATATGGATATACATGCACCACCTCATATGGTCCTCCCCATCTTGCCTTCAATTTGCCAGGAAAAAGCTTCAACCTAGAGTTGAAGAGGAACACCTTTTGGCCGGGATGGAACTCTTTAGGAATGATCCTTTTGTCATGCCATTGCTTTGCCTTTTCCTTTTGAATGCATGCATTGGTGTATGCCTCCAACCGGAATTCCTCCAATTCGTTGACGTCCATAAGCCTTTTTTCAGTTCCACCTTGATAATCCAAATTTAAAGACTTAAGAGCCCAAAATGCTTTATGCTCTATTTCAAGCGGGAGGTGGCATGCTTTTCCAAACACTAACCGATATGGAGATGCACCAATAGGAGTTTTAAATGCTGTCCGGTAAGCCCACAAAGCATCATCTAATTTTCTAGCCCAATCCTTCCTTGAAATGTTCACCACCCGTTCAAGAATGTGCTTGATCTCCCGGTTGGACACTTCGGCTTGGCCATTAGTTTGAGGATGGTAAGCAGTGGCAACTTTATGATTAACTCCATAACTTGTCAAAAGGCCCTCAAATGCCTTATTGCAGAAATGAGTGCCTCCATCACTTACAATTGCCTTTGGCACCCCAAAACGAGTGAAAATGTTCTTTTTCATGAAATTCATCACACTCTTGCCATCATCATGAGGTAACGCCACGGCCTCTATCCACTTTGACACATAATCCACAGCCACTAAAATATAAGAATTGCCAAACGATGGTGGGAAAGGCCCCATAAAATCAATTCCCCAAACATCAAAAATTTCAACCTCTATCATATTATTGCGGGGCATTTCATTCCTCCATGTAAGATTACCCATCCTTTGACATCGATCACATCTCTTGCACCATGCATGAGCATCCTGGAAAAGTGAGGGCCAATAAAACCCGCTGCGTAACTTTCAAAGCTGTTTTCTTCCCACTAAAGTGGCCTCCATACGGGGACTCATGGCATTTTTCCAATACGGGCTGTTGCTCCACTTCCGGCACACACCTTCTAATTAGCTGGTCTGAGCACATCTTGAACAAGAACGGATCATCCCATAAATAAAATGAGGCATCATGCCTTAATCTCTTCCTTTGCTGTTGAGAAAAATTTGGAGGCAATGTCCTTGAAACCACATAATTAGCAATGTCGGCATACCAAGGTCGTGCCATAGATTCATTCACCGCGAGCACTTGGGTTAACACTTCACAATCTTGTTTGCTCAAGCCACATGCGTTTACAAAAAACACTTGCTCATCTGGAAAAGAGTCTTTGATCAATATATGAGCATCTTTTTTCCCAACTTAGGATCTTCAATTCTAGATAGATGATCAGCCACTTGATTTTCCGTTCCTTTTCTATCCTTGATCTCTAAATCGAACTCTTGCAACAAAAGCACCCAACGGATCAACCTCGGTTTTGCCTCCTTCTTGTGCATAAGGTACTTGAGTGCAGAATGGTCCGTGTGCACCACCACTTTAGCCCCCAAAATGTATGATCGGAATTTATCCAATGCATATACCACCGCGAGCATTTCTTTTTCAGTAGTTGTATAATTGCATTGAGCCTCGTTCAACAACTTGCTCGCATAATATATAGCATGGAAAAGCCGTTCTCTTCTCTGGCCCAAAACTGCCCCCACAGCTAGATCACTTGCATCACACATGATTTCAAAGGTTGAGTCCATCGGTGTGACCATAATAGGAGCCTGCACCAACTTCATTTTCAGCATTTCAAATGCTTCCATACATTTTTCAGTAAAATTGAAAGCCACATCCTTCTCCAACAAATTGCAAAGTGGCTTGGCTATCTTGGAGAAGTCCTTAATGAATCTTCTATAGAACCCTGCGTGGCCAAGAAAACTTCTAATTCCTCGAACCGAAGTAGGAGGGCTCAACTTTTCTATTACTTCAATCTTTGCTTGATCAACTTCCATGCCTTTAGACGAAATTTTGTGCCCCAATACAATTCCCTCTTGCACCATAAATTGACATTTCTCCCAGTTTAACACCAAGTTAGTGTCAACACACCTTTTTAGCACCCGCTTGAGGTTGTTGAGGCAGACATCGAAAGAATCCCCAAAAACTGAAAAATCATCCATGAAGATCTCGATGACATCTTCCACCATATCAGAAAAAATAGCCGTCATACATCGCTGAAAGGTGGCAGGGGCATTGCATAACCCGAAAGGCATCCTTTTAAAAGCAAAAGTTCCAAAAGGGCAAGTAAAGGTAGTCTTCTCTTGGTCTTCTGGGGTTATGGAGATTTGGTTATATCCAGAATAACCATCTAGAAAGCAGTAGAAAAGGCATCCGGCCAAACGGTCAAGGAGTTGATCCAGGTATGGCAAGGGGAAATGGTCCTTTCTTGTGACTTTGTTGAGCTTTCGGTAATCCATACAAACCCTCCAAGCATTCACAATCCTTGTGGCAATTAGTTCTTGGTCTTCATTCATGATTACCGTCATTCCACCTTTTTTTGGAACACATTGGACTGGGCTCACCCATTGGCTATCCGAAATCGGAAAAATTATCCCAAAATCTAGCAACTTGACCACTTCCTTCTTTACAACTTCCATCATCATAGGATTTAACCTCCTTTGTCTCTCCCTCACAGGTTTTGCATCCTCCTCCAACAAAATTTTGTGCATGCAAATCGAGGGGCTTATACCTTTAATATCCGCAATGGTCCACCCAATGGCCCCCTTGAAAGTGCTCAAAACTTCTAAAAGCTTCGACTCCTGTTCAGGTTCCAAGGATGATGATATCACTACGGACAATGTCTCGTGCTCTCCCAAGAATGCATATTTTAGATACGGGGGCAAAGGTTTCAACTCAAGTTTGGGTGGCTCATCAACGGATGGTTTCAACTTATCATTACTATTAGCCACCGGCAACACTTGGTCTACTTCAACCACTTCAACTTCTTCCCCCACTATCTCATAAATGGACTCATCCACATAACAATTCTCAATCATCTCGCGAATCTGTCCATCTATTCTCCTATCCTCTTCATCAAACTCAAGAGGCATGTTGGAAGGATTAACTACCCCCATTTCTTGAGAGTCAAGATACCACCCCTCCTTTAGAGTTTCACCCACACATTCATCAACTATATCCACCCGGAAACAGTCTAGATTACCCCTCGGGTATTTCATTGCATAATTCACATCAAACACCACTTCTTCTCCATTGACCCGGAAAGTGATGGTTTTGTCTTTTACCCCAATAATTGCATCACCAGTTGCCAAGAATGGTCGTCCAAAAATTAGTGGCACCTCATCATCCTCCTCTATATCCAAAACTATAAAATCCACTGGAAAAATGAATTTGTCCACTTTCACCAAAACATCTTCAAGAATCCCATTTGGCTTCACCAAGGATTTATCTGCTAATTGAAGGGTGACATGAGTCTCTTTCATCTCATCTCCCATGCCAATATTTAGAGCAATAGAAAGCGGCATTAAACTCACTCCCGAGCCTAAATCACACAAGGCTTTTGAAAAATGCCTTGCCCCTATATCACATGGGATGGTGCAGCTACCAGGATCCTTCATCTTCCTTGGAATAAGCAAATCTTTGCGTATTATGCAACTGCACTTTTCACTTAGGGCAATCACCCCTTCATCTTCTAGCTTCTCCTTGTTTGAAATTAACTCCTTAAGAAACTTGGAGTATTTGGGAATATTAGTGAGCAAGTCTACCAAGGATATATTGACATGTATCTTTTTCATCACCTCAATAAATCTCTCAAAGTGCTTGTTTCCTTCCGCCTTCTTCCTTGGTTTGAATGGGAATGGAGGTGGTGGTGGTGGTAAATCATCAAAATTATAAGGGCTAGACGGCCCTTTTCTTCCTTTGTCCCGATCTCCGTTTCTTTTCTCTTCTTTGGGTGCAACTTCACTTTCTTGACTTTCTTCTAGGGCTGCCCTTTTCATCTCATCTTCTTCTTGAGCCATTCCATTCTCTTTGACCTCACTTCCTTCCTGCACCAATTCTTTACCACTTCGAAGGGTCACCGCTTTGCATTGCTCCTTACCCTTGAGATTGACCTCGGTGTCACTTGGAAGTGTACCCATAGGTCTCCGGTGAATATCATTAGCTAGCTGCCCCAGCTTTACCTCAATATTTCTCATCGTGGTCTCGTGCAAATTCAACCTCATGGAATGGTCTTCTAGAATCTTTTCCGTCTTGTTTGTGGAAGTTCTCACATCAAGCTGGATTTCTTCCAGCTTTTTCATCATTATTTCTTCAAAACTTGGCTTTTTGTCCGTAGGATTATTCATTTGGTTACCAAAGCCTGGAGGTTGCCTTGATGCATTAGATGATGATGGCCCCGAATTTCCCCAACTTTGATTTCCTTGGTTGCTCCAATTTTGGTTGCCTCCTTGGTTGCTCCAACCGTGATTTCCTGTTTGATAGCTACCTTTGTTTCCCCAATTTTGGTTGTAATTACCTTGCTGCCCAAAATTTTTCATGTAGTTAACGGGTTCGGTCCTGAGCAAGTCACACTGATCTATATGATGGTCTCCTTGGCAAAGTCCACACATTAAAACCGGCTTTACGTTCATCCTTGCCTCCCATGAATTAAACTTGTTAGTTAGTGCAGCCAATTGAGCACTAATGTTTGTTCCAGTATCCGTTTCTAGGAAACCCCCTTGTCTTTTTGGTGGCAAATCTCTAGTGCTTGGCCCTGAGCACCCATTGTCACTATCTGTGAAATAAATCCCAACGCCGACCGACTTATCTTTCAAAGTACCCCGCGCTAGCATTTACATTGCTCTTCGATTCCACCGTAAGCCCGTTGTAAAATAATCGCACTGCACCCTTCCTCCATCATGTGGTTCGGGCACCTTCTCAACATTTCTTGGAACCTCTCCCAAGCTTCACCAAAACTCTCTCCATCATATTGTCTAAATTGGTGGATAGCCATCCTCAACCGGTCCATCTTTGAAGGAGGAAAGTATTTTGTGATAAACTTTTTGCATAACTCCTCAAAAGAAGCAATTTGTTCACCACCAATAGCATCATACCATGACATGGCATGACTACGTAGAGAGAATGGAAAGAGGATACGCCGGATGGCATCTTGAGGCACATTATTCAACTTGAATGTGTTGCATAGGGTGAGGAATGCCTTTATGTGTGCATTGGGATCCTCATTCTCTAACCCTTGAAATATTGCCCCTTGCTGAATTAAACTTATGAGTTGGGGTGGAATCTGATAGCTTTCAGCTTCAACCGGGCAAACACCCACACGGTTGTTGAATCTTGGCTCAAAGAATTCCCCAAACAATCTTCCTCCTTGTGGTTGTCCTTGTTCGGCCATTATGTTTGGTTCCACCCTTCTTCTTCCTCTTCTCAAGTTATTCTCAAGTTCCAAATCAACAGTGAATTCCACACTTCCTTGAGATCGAGTGCGGGGCATGCACCACAAAATAAAAAATTATGTACCTACAAAAATAAACAAAAAATAAAGCTAAAAACGAAAAATATACACAAACCAAACAAATCTGTTCCAAATATATACAAAAACACAAAGCTAACAAACAATTATAACACTTAAAACTTAGTTTCGTTGCCCTTCCCCGGCAACGGAGCCAAAATTTGGTGAGCGGAATCGGTGTGTGCAAAAGTGCGTTAAAATAAAGCTTAAGCTCAAACAAATTTACACCTAAACCTCACTTAATCTATTGTAGTAAAGAATAGGGATCAATTTCCACAGGGAAGGGGACAATACATGAATTTAAGTGCAATTAATTATTTGCTAAGGAAATGATGTAAGAGTGATATTTAGCTAAGAAACATGCATAAAAGTATGCAAATAGAAGAGAATATTAAAATCTAAATATTAAGTTGAAGAGTTCAACTTAACCAAAGAGAAAAATAAACAAATGAGGAAGGAGGGTGATCCTTGGTTTCAATGCAAGGGGTCGGTTACTTTGACTCCTTAGGGCAACCGAGTGTAGGGCATCTTAACTAAGTGGCTACATCCATTCACTCCAAATCTCCTTTTGGTCTCATTGGAATTATAGAATGAGGAATCTCCTTTCGGTCTCATCCCCACCTAGAATACATTAGTGCCTATGGCTTCCACACAACTCTAATGCACCATTCTAGCCCTAGATGTTTTAGCCAACTACTTCACATTCCCTAATTCAAGTGTTTAATCTAAGAAAGCCACCTGTTTTTCACTCCACATCTCCTTTCGGTCTCAATGGAATTAAAGAATAGAAGATCTCCTTTCGGTCTCACTTCTACCTTTGCACACTAAAACCTATGGCTTCCACACAATTTTAGTGCACAATTAATCTCATTTGGTAGTTGTTACTTGTCTCAAACACCTCAAGCTAAAGAATGTTAGGTAGTTTTTCCCACTTTTTGGTCTAAATTCATATATATTCTAAAACACACATGAACACCAACAACACACACTAAATGTGGCCACAATTCAATGCATGCTAATCATTAAATACAAGTAGGAAAACTTCAATTAATGCAAGCCCATCACTCTACAACCCACAAGGAATCAAAATAAACCTAATCCATACATCAAACACCAAGAATCTCCCAAGATAATTTAGCCTCTCATGGCTTCAAACAACCAACAATCACAAAGAGAATTAACCATTGAAAGCATAAGAAATTTGTAAGAAATACTTCCCTTAATTAAAAGATTGGTGAATCCAACAAATTCCACACTTAGCAAGCCAAAGCAAATCCAAAGATTGAAGTGTTGAAGAGCCACAAAATGCCAAACCCTAGCCTCTTGGAAAATCCCCTCAAGATTGGGGAAAATGTGCAAATAAACAAAAACTAACCCTAACCAAATATTACATGCCTTGTATCTGCAGAAAATGGGGTATTTATAGCCGTAGGGACGTTGGGGAACACTTGTGAAGCTTCCAAAACATTAGGGAGCAAAATGCAAAATTTCGCTTTGTCACAGAGACCGCCACAAGTGCAGTATCGTGTCTCCTGCTTTGAGCTTTGAGCTAAGCGCCACATGTTCTTTAATCTGCAAGTGTCCAAACCTTCGGGTTTGGACTTCCTTGTTTTGCGCCTTGTTCTGATTTTGTCCAGTTTTGGTCCATTTGCTTCTAGAATTTGGGAAAACTTCCTTCATGAAAGTTTTTTCTCTCTTTCTCATCTTTCCATAGCATCTTGAATCATCTCATTTGGACATTTGCATCAAAAGTTATGAGCTCCCGAAGATAATTGTTTTTCAACCCCTTTTTTCCTACAAAATAAATAAAATGTGAAAATCACAAATATAATGTAATTTCTCTAGTAAACATGGCATATCTCAATGAAATCTATGCAAAAGCATGAAAAACATATATCTAAGTTTATGAATATTTGATTCTCATCAAAGGGTGATGTGGGTCTCTTTCATCTCATCCCCCATGCCAATATTTTGAGCTATAGAAAGCGGCATTAAACTCACTCCCGAGCCTAAATCACACAAAGCTTTTAAGAAATGCCTTGCCCCTATGTCACATGGGATGGTGCAGCTTCCAGGATCCTTCATCTTCCTAGGAACAAGCAAATCTTTGCGTATGATGCAACTGCACTTTTCACTTAAGGCAATCACCTCTTCATCTTCTAGCTTCTCCTTGTTTGAAATTAACTCCTTAAGAAACTTGGAGTATTTGGGAATGTTGGTGAGCAAGTCTACCAAGGATATGTTCACATGGATTTTCTTCATCACCTCAATGAACCTCTCAAAGTGCTTATTTCCTTCCACTTTCTTCCTTGGCCTAAGCGGAAATGGAGGTGGTGGTGGTGGTAAGTCTTCAAAATTGTAAGGGCTAGGTGGCCCTTTTCTTCCTTTGTTCCGACCTCCGTTGCTTTTCTCTCCCTTAGGTGCAACTTCACCTTCTTGATTTGCCTTTAAAACTGTCCTTTCCATCTCAGCTTCTTCATGGGCCATTTCATTCTCTTTAATATCCCTTTCTTCTTATGCCAATTCTCTTCCACTTCTAAGGGTTACCGCATTGCACTGCTTCTTACCCTTGAGATTGACCTCGGTATCACTTGGAAGCGCACCCATAGGTCTCCGGTGAATATCATTAGCTAGCTGCCCCAGCTTCAACTCAATATTTTTCATCATGGTCTCGTGCAAGTTCAACCTCATGGAATGGTTTTCTAAAATCTTTTCCGTCTTATTTGTGGAACTTCTCACCTCAAGCTGGATTTCTTCCAGCTTTTTCATCATTATTTCCTCAAAACTCGGCTTTTTGTCCGTAAGGTTATTCATTTGGTTCCCAAAGCCTGGAGGTTGCCTTAATGCATTAGATGATGATGGCCCCGAATTTCCCCAACTTTCATTTCCTTGATTGCTCCAGTTTTGGCCACCTCCTTGGTTGTTCCAACCGTGATTTCCTGTTTGATAGCTACCTTTGTTGCCCCAATTTTGGTTGAAATTACCTTGCTGCCCAAAATTTTTCATGTATATACGGGTTCGGTCCTGAGCAAGTCACATTGATCTATATGATGATCTCCTTGGCAAAGTCCACACATTAAAACCGGCTTCACGTTCATCCTTGCCTCCCATGAATTAAACTTGTTGGTTAGTGCCGCCAATTGAGCACTAATGTTTGTGCCGGCATCCATCTCTAAGAATCCTCCTTGTCTTTTTGGTGACAACTCTCTAGTATTCGGCCATGAGCAACCGTTGTCAGCTATCCTGTGGAACAAATCTCGTACGTCTTGGATTGACTTATCCTTCAATGAACCCCCGGCGCTAGCATTCACATTGCTTCTTGATTCCACTGTAAGTCCATTATAGAAAAGCTGCAATTCGTATCCCTCCTCCATCATATGGTTTGGGCACCTTCTCAGCATTTCTTGGAACCTTTCCCAAGCTTCACCAAAACTCTCTCCATCATACTGCCGAAACTGGTGGATAGCCATCCTCAACCGGTCCATCTTTGAAGGAGGGAAATATTTTGTGAAAAACTTCTTGCATAACTCCTCAAAAGTAGCAATTTGCTCACCACCAATTGCATCACACCATGACATGGCATGACTGCGTAGAGAGAATGGGAAGAGGATACGCCGGATGGCATCTTGGGGCACATTATTCAGCTTAAAGGTGTTGCATAGGGTGAGGAAAGCCTTGATGTGTGCATTGGGGTCCTCATTCTCCAATCCTTGAAATATTGCTCCTTGCTGAATTAAACTAAAGAGTTGGGGCGGAATTTGATAGCTCTCAGCTTCAACCGGGCAAGCACCCACACGGTTGTTGAACCTCGGCTCAAAGAATTCCCCAAACAACCGTCCTCCTTGTTGTTGTCCCTGTTTAGCCATTGTGTTCCGTTCCTGTTCCACTCTTCTTCTTTCTCTTCTCACGGTATTCTCAAGTTCCAAATCAATGGTGAATTCCACACGTCCTTGAGATCGAGTGCGGGGCATGCACCACAAAATAAGGAACCACGTACCTACACAAGAAAAGAAAGCTAAAAAAAAAAATCACAATCTACATAAACTCAAACAGATCTCTTCTAAATATATACAAAAACACAAAGCTAACAAACAACTAGAACACTTTAAAAACTGAGTTCCGTTGCCCTTCCCCGGCAACGGCGCCAAAATTTGGTGAGCAGATTCGGTGTGTGCAAAAGTGCGTCAAAATATAGCTTAAACTCACACAAATTTACACCTAAACCTCACTTAATCAATTGTAGTAAATCATAGGGATCATTTTCCACAGGGAATGGGACAAAACAAGAATTTAAGTGCAATTAATTATTTGCTAAAGTGTGACATAAAGAGTGATGTTTAACTAACAAGCATGAAGAAAAGTATGCACATAAATGAGAATACTAAAATCTAAATGCTAAGCTAAACAACACCATTGAAACAAGTAGAAAAACACACAATTGAGGAAGAAAGGTGATCCTTGGGTTCAATGCAAGGGTAGGCTATTTTGACTCCTAAGGGCAACCGAGTGTAAGGCATCTTAACTAAGTGACTACATCCATTCGCTCCGAATCTCCTTTCGGTCTCATCGGAATTATAGAATGAGGAATCTCCTTTCGGTCTCATCCCCACCTAGAGCACATTAGCGCCTATGGTTTCCACACAACTCTAATGCACAATTCTAGCCCTAGATGTTTTAGCCAACCACTTCACACTCCTTAGTTCAAGTGTTTAATCTAAGAAACCACCTATTTTTCACTCCACATCTCCTTTCGGTCTAAATGGAATTAAAGAATAGAAGATCTCCTTTCGGTCTCACTTCTACCTTGTGCACACTAAAACCTATGGCTTCCACACAATTTTAGTGCACAATTAAATTTATATGGTAGTTGTTTCTTGTCTCAAACACCTAAATCTAGAGATTGCTAGGTAGTTCTTCCTACTTTTGGTCTAAGTTCATGTATATTCTAAAACACACATGAACACCAAGAACACACACTAAATGTGGCCACCATTCAATGCATATCAATTCATTAAATACAAATAGGAAGACTTCAATTAATGCAAGCCCATCACCCTACAACCCACAAGGAATCAAAATAAACCTAACCCATACATCAAACAACAAGAATCACCCAAGACAATTTAGCCACTCATGGCTTCAAGCAAACAACAACCACAAGGAGATATTGCCATTAAAAGCACAAGGAATTGAAAGAAAATACTCCCCTTAATCAAAAGAGTGATGATTCCAACCAAATCCAAACACCTTACAAGCCAAAACAACTTCAAAGATGGAAGTTTTCCAAAGCCAAAAGAGCCAAACCCTAGCCCCCAAGAGAAACTCACGGGTGTGAGTTGGGAAAAAAAAATATGAAAATAACTCAAAAACTAACCCTAACCTATCTACTCTCTAATCTACCCTATTCTATGTCTCCATGTGTGTTTCTGCAGAAAATGGGGTCTTAATACACGTAGGGGTGTTGGGGAGAAAATGTAAAGCTTCCAAAACATTAGGGGCGCGATTTGCAAATTCCAGGATTTCAGGCGAAGGCTGACTGCCTTGTTCTGATCTTGTCCATTTTTAGTCCCTTTGCGTCCATAATTTGAGAAAACTTTCTTCATAAAAGTTTTTTCTCTCTTTCTCATCTTTCCATAGAATCTTGAATCATCTCTTTTGGACGTCTGAATCAAGAGTTATGGACTCCGGAAGATGACTGCTTTTTCTCCCTTTTTTTCCTACAAAACAAATAAAAGATGAGAATCACAAATATAATGTGATTTCTCTAATAAACACGGCATATCTCAATGAAATCTATGCAAAAGCGTGAAAAACACATATCTAAGTTTATGAATATTTGATTCTCATCAATAAGCTTTGAGTATCTGGCCATTTACTTTGAACCTTCTATCTTTGTTTCGAAGTTCAACAGCGCCATGTGGGAAAACTTGCACCACTGTAAAGGGTCCAGACCACCTCGATCAAAGTTTCTTAGAAAATAATTTCAACCTGGAGTTGTATAGGAGTACCTTCTGGCCTAGATGAATTTCTTGACGCAAAATGTGCTTGTCATGCCAAGCCTTTGTTTTCTCTTTATACATCTTACAGTTCTCATACGCCCCTTTATGAAATTCATCTATCTCATTTAATTGGAGTAGTCTTTTCTCACTTAAGGCTTTCAAGTCAAAGTTAAGATGTTTGATGGCCCATTAAGCATGGTGTTCCAACTTCACAGGTAAGTGATAAGCTTTACCATACAACAATCGATATAGGGACATACCAATAGGTGTCATAAGCCCACAATGCATCATCAAGCTTCCGAGACCAATCTTTCCTGTTAGAATTCACTGTCTTCTCCAAAATTTGCTTCAACTCCCAATTGGATATCTCCACTTGGCCACTAGTTTGGGGATGATGAGTAGTGGAGATTTTATGTTTCACCCCATACTTGGCCAAAAGAGCAGCTAACAATTTACTACAAAAATGAGTTCCCTCATTATTAATGATTACTCTAGGAGTCCCAAAGCGAGTGAAAATATTTTTCCACAAAAAATTTATTACCAATCTTGCATCATTGGTAGGTAAGGTAATCGCTTCAACCCATTTTGATACATAATCCACCACCACGAGAATATAGAGATTATTGTAGGAAGGTGGAAATGGTCCCATGAAGTCAATACCCCACACATCAAATAGTTCAACCTCCAGAATATTGGTGAGAGGCATCTTCATGTGTCCTTGAAATATTCCCCGTCCTCTGGCATCAATCACATGTAGCTACATAGGATTGTGCATCCTTGAATATCGTTGGCCAATAAAAGCCACATTGAAGAATTTTAGCTGCGGTTCTATTGCCTCCAAAATGACCACCATATTTAGAAGAGTGGCAATGCTGCAAAATGCTTTGTATTTTCTCTTCCGGAACACACCTCTGTATTACTTGATCATGACATATTTTGTACAAGAAAGGCTCTTCCCAGTAATAATGCTTTACATCAGATAAGAGCTTTTTTCTATGTTGACTAGATAAATCTAAGGGAAGCACATTAGTGGCCAAATAATTTGCAAAATCTGAAAACCACATTGAAGAATTTTAGCTGCGGTTCTGTTGTCTCCAAAATGACCACCATATTTAGAAGACTGGCAATGCTACAAAATGCTGTGTATTTCCTCTTCTGGAACCCACCTCTGTATTACTTGATCCGGACATAATTTGTTCAAGAAAGGCTCATCCCAGTAATAATGCTTCATATCAGATAAGAACTTTTTTCTCTGTTGATTAGATAAATCTAGAGGAAGCACATTAGTGGCCAAATAATTTACAAAATCCAAAAACCAAGGAAACTTACTTGTAGTAATATTGAACAATTGCTCATTGGGGAAGGTCTCATTTATCACCAGTTGTGGTTCATCATTCTTGGCCTGAGGTTCTAAATGAGATAGATGATCAACAACTGCATTTTCACTACTCTTCTTGTCTCTGATTTCCAGATCAACTTCTTGTAACAATAAGACACATATGATCAACCTAGCCTTTGCATCTTTCTTTTTTATCAAATACTTAATGGCAGAATGATCAGTACAAACAATAACTTTGGATCCAATTAAGTATGATCTGAATTTATCAAAAGTAAATACTACAGCTAATAACTCTTTTCAATGGTAGCATAATTCAATTGTGTATCATTAAAAGTTTTACTAGCATAGTATATAGCATGAAAGACCTTACCTTTTTGATGACCCAAAACTGCACCAACTACATAGTTAGTGCATCACACATCAATTCAAAAGGTAAATCCCAAGCTGGAGCAACAATAATGGGAGCCGATACTAATGCAATTTTCAACAAGTTAAAATCTCTTAGAAAATCAGGATCAAAATTAAATGGCGCATCTTTTTCAAGAAGGTTACACAAAGGTTTGATGATTTTAGAAAAATCTTTTATGAATCTCCTATAGAATCCTGCATGTCCTAGAAAGCTTCTTACTCCTTTAACAGTGGTAAGTGGTGGTAATTTCTCAATTGTTTCAATTTTAGCTCTATCAACCTCAATCCCTTTTGCAGACACTCTATGACTCAACACAATTCCTTTTTGAACCATGAAATGACATTTTTCCCAATTCAGTACTAGATTAGTGTATTCACATTGTTTAAGGACAAGTTTAGGGTTTGATAAGTATGTATCAAAGGAAGAACTAAGCACAGAAAAATCATCGATAAATATTTCAATGAAATGTTCCACTATGTCAAAAAAAATTTCCATCATACATCTTTGAAAAGTAGTAGGTGCATTACACAAATCATAGGGCATTCTTCTATAAGCAAATGTACCATAGGGGCATGTAAAGGTGGTCTTTTCCTGATCCTTTAGGGCTATGGAAATTTGGTTATACCCTGAATAACCATCTAAAAAATAATAATATGAGTGACCAGAAAACCTATCAAGCATTTGATAAATAAAGGGCAAAGGAAAGTGGTCTTTCCTAGTGGCTACATTCAATTTCCTATAATCAATGCATACTCTCCATCCAGTTATAGTCCTAGTAAGGATCAATTTATTGTTTTCATTCTCAACTACAATAATCCCTCACATGCACTATCAGAAATAGAATAAATAATCCCTGCATCCAAAAGTTTTAATACCTCAGCTCTCACCACTTGTTTCATGTTGGGGTTTAATCTACGTTGGTGATCTACAGATGGCCTATAGTTTTCCTCCATCAAAATTTTATGCATGCAAATCGAGGAGCTAATCCCCTTGATGTCCGCTATAGTCCATCCTATTGTAGATTTATGTTCCCTCAACACTCTTGGCAATTTATACTCTTGTTCTTCATTTATATATACAGAAATAATAATAGGAAGAGTAGAGGACTGATCTAGGAATGCATACCTTAGATGCTTGGACAATGGCTTGAGGTCTAATTGTGGAGGTTTCTCAACTGAAGGTAGTGATTTGGAAACACATTTTCCAAGGTCTTCAAATGGCCTTTTAATGAACACAGGTGCCAAGGCCTCTAGTTGTTTGAAGCATGTAGCTACCTCTTGATTTTCAAAATTCTCTATCCCCACAAGACATGCTTCCATGGGATCTTTTGGATGGCTAGATTGGAATTTTTTTTAGTGCACCCACCAATTATATCCACCTTCATGTAATTGTCTATCTCACTCAAAAATTTCAGTGCTTTAAAGACAATGAAGGTGACTTGCTCATTTTGAACTCTCATGGTTAGTTGCCCTTTTTGCATGCCTATTAGGCTCATCCCCGTAACGAAGAAAGGTCTACCAAGAATAATAGGAATTTTTTGGTCTTTTTCCATGTCAAGTATAATAAAATCGGCCGGGAAAATAAATTTGTCCACCTTGACAAACACATCCTCTATAACACCTCTTGGGTATTTAATGATCTATCTGCCAATTGCAAGGTAACTGTGGTGGGTTTGGCTTCTCCTAAGCCAAGTTTCCTGAAAACAAAGAGAGGCATAAGATTAATACTTGCACCAAGATCACACAAAGCTTTATCAAAATAACACTTCCCTATAGTGTAAGGAATAGTAAAACTCCCTGGATCCTTAAGCTTAGGAGGAAGCTTTTTTTGCAGAATGGCACTACACTCTTCAGTAAGTGCAACAGTCTTATACTCTTCTAGCTTTCTTTTGTTGGAGAGGATCTCCTTCATGAATTTCACATAGATAAACATCTATTATAAAGTATCAACAAAAGGAATATTAATATGTAATTTCTTAAAGACATCAAGAAATTTAGAAAATTGCTTCTTTAGCTTTTGCTTCTGGAATCGTGAGGATATGGCATAGGTGGCACATAGGGGGGTGGATTATCTGAAAATAACTTCAATTTGGGTTTCACGACTTCTACAGTTTGTTCCCTAGATTTTTCAAACTGCACTTTCACTACTTTTGTTCTGACATTTTCTGTGTCTCAAGTTCAGGCAACTCTTTGCCATTTCTCAGTTTAATTTCCTTCACATGTTCCTTAGGGTTGGTTTCCATGTTACTAGGCAAAAACCCCTGTGGTCTAGAATTTAATGAACTAGCAAGTTGTCCCATCTGAACCTCCGAATTTCGGATGGATGCCGACTGATTTTACAATGTGGCTTCAGTCTCAGTCACAAACTGAGATGTGTTCATGTTCAATTGAGCAAAAGCATCTTCTAAAAGTACCTTTTGTGCATGGGGTTGAATTTGCTGTGGAGGCTGAAATTCATGGGGTTTATCAGCAAGCTAATTGTTTCTCCAAGAAAAGTTGGGATGGTTTCTCCATCCCTGATTGTAAGTGTTGGAATAGGGATTATGCTGTCTATTTGAATTCCCTACAAACTGAGCCTGTTCCATCCGAGATGGGTTAAAAGGATTACCCACTAGACAATCAATACTAGGATGAGGTCCACTATAAATATCATAAGATTTTGGAGGAATATGGATGGCATTTGCAATGAGTGCACTAAGTTGCTTTGACAATGTAGCAACCTGGGCTAATAAGTGAAGGCATCAACCTCATCCTTACCATAGTTCTTCTGTTGTGTGGATTTCTCTGACGTCCACTGGTAGTCTGTAGATGCCATCTTTTCCAACAATGCATAAGCAGCCTCATATGTCTTCCCTATTAATGAACATTCCACTGCAGCATCTACAAGTATCTTGGTTGATCAAGTCAACCCATTATAAAAAGTTTGCATATGTAATCAATCTGGATACCATGATGTGAGCATGCTCACAGCAAATCTTTATACCTCTCTCATGCTTCAGAAAGTGATTCCATCTCATGCTAGGTGAATGGGGTGATCTCATTCATTATCTTTGCAGTTTTGGTAAGTGGAAAGTATTTTGTCAAAAATTTCTGTCTACACATGTCCCATGTAGTGATTGCTCCTGATGGCAAGGAAAGCAACCAGCTCTTGGCCCTATCCCTCAATGAGAATGGGAAAAGTCTCAGTCTAATTGTATCATCAGAAATGCCATTTGTTTTTAATGTATTGCAGATCTCAAGAAAATTTATTATGTGAACATTAGGATCCTCATGTGCCAACCTAGTGAACTGATTAGTTTGAACCATCTGGATTATGCCTGACTTCAATTCAAAATTATTTGTAGCAACAAGTGGAGGTATGACACTATGGTGCTCATTTGTGGCAGTAAGCAAGGCATAGTCATGTAATGCTCTAGTGTTTGCATTAGTGATAGGGATATTGTTCTCTCTCTGTTCAGCCATGGTGTTTTGAACTTGTGTTGAAATTTTTCTCTTCTCCTTTCTATTCAAATGACATGTTTTTTCTATCTCTGAATCAAATAGGAGTAGATTATCGCTTCCAAAATTTCTCATGCACTACAGAGCAGTATCTGAAAAGAGAAAAGAACAAATTTAACAATAGAAAATAAAAATTCAAATTAAGGCTAGAACTACTTGGTATCAATATTAATGGAAGCAAATTAGTCCCCGATAGCGGCACCAAAAAATTGTTGTAGATTTTACACACATAAGTGTACGTTATTGTTAACAAGTAATAAAGAATGAGTAAAGTATCGTTCCCACGAGGACTACTTGTTTACTAAATACCGAAATTTGGTTAATTCTAAGTTTATTTGAACGATTGAAAAGATATTTTATGACTGAACTAAATTAAAACTAAATTTTAAACTAAGTTAAGCTAATCAGTGAATTAAGTCTAAGGGTTTATTAGATGGCTAAAACGCTAAGATTTTCGATTTCACCATAACTAATTTATCTTAATATTAATCTATCTCTATAGTATAATTTATTATCCTTGTTGACAGTCGAAATTCCCTAACTTATTAACTAGTCTCTCCCAATATCTAATAAAAATCTCCCTAATTGCTAATTCACTATATTCCTATGTGGATTACAACAATTATGAAGTCATTAAGTTCTATAGATGCCCATGTAACGACTATACAGACCATGCATGTATATTCCTATTCGACATGCAATTTATGGCATTTATCCCAATGAACTTGACACATAACTCCTCTTCCAATTCGTTATTATTAACAGATCATTTAATTATTGATAAGGTAATTAGAAGCAATAAGCACAGAGATAAAAACTCAACCATAGAAAATTAATGTAAACTATTGGCAGGTTTGTCGAAGCCCACAAAATTAATTACTGGTCCTTCAGTAATTACAAATTAAATTTGCAGTAGTAGCAGACCAGGTCGAGTCCCAATGGAACCTAAGTATAGTTCCAAGCCTTGAACAATAAATTATAGATAAATAAACATGGCGATTTTTTTGAATGATGACTAAACTATGGAAATTTTGAAAATAATAAAAATAAATATTTAAAACAATAAAAATAGAAAATAACAAAAGTTACCAATTAACTAAGTTTCTAATCCAAGGGTTGATTTCATTCAATTGCATCACTGATCATAGGTCACGAAAAATAATCTTGCAAATTCAAATACTTAACTTGAAACCTATTAGGATAGCCATAATAAATTTCCGTTTTCCTAATATAATTGACCGAGCCCAGCACTCTAAATCAAAACTTACCATCAATTGACTGGGCACGATAGCGTTCCAATCAATAAAATGATAGCATTAAGATCTATGAAAACAGTTAAACCAAAATTAAAATACCGAAATAGCTGCAGTAAATTAATCTTGTCCCATTAATTCCTCCAAGCTAAGCATGCATATTTACAAACATGAACAATTTTAACTTAGTTGCTACTTGGTCCATTTATTCATGACAATTACGGATCACTGAACTCATGGATAGCAATAGAATAAATAATGAACAATTAAATTGTCAGATTAATTAATCATCAATTATTCATAAAATTAAATCAAAGAATTAACAAGTATTTGAATAAAAGCAAGAAAATAAAATTAAGAACAAAACCTCACAGTGATTGCAATTGAAATCAATCTTTCCCTTGAATTAGAAAAGAAAATTTAGCCACTCATGGTGGCATACATGATTGTTGGAATTGTTTAAGAATTTTGGTAAACTAAAACTAAGCTAAAAGAAAGACAAAAAGAAAAGAAGAAGAATGGGAATTGGAGAGCAAAAGCACGGCTGTTGCTTCAAGAAAAGAAAAGAATTGTAGGATGTGTTGTGAAGATGAAGGCTGCCTTGGTATTTATAGATTTCTTGATGTCCTTTTCGTGTTTGTGAATTTAGAAAAAGGAAACTTGTAGTGCAAGAAGGAAAATGGCAGCTGACTTCCTCCTTTCCAAATTTCCAAATTCCAAATGCACTTCTCGGTTGCTTCCCTCTTTTGTCTTCACTCAATTTAACTTCTTGTTATTTTCTTCTTCCTTTTCCCGAATCAATTTTTCTTTTTTTCTCTTTTTTTCAGTTTTGTTTGTTCCCTTTTCTTCCTCACAGCCGACTTCCCAATTTCCTTTTCCCAATTGAACTTTGACGTTGTGCAGAATTTGGTTCTCTTCTTTGCCTTCTTTTGTTTCCTATTCTTGCACTAATTTCCTTTTTGCTTTCCTTGCAGCTTTTGGATTTTTCTTTTTGTCTTCAATTGTTGCCTTTTATCACCTTTTTCTTCAATTCACCATTTTTCATACCTAAAACAAAAAGTATATTAAAACCAAATAATTTTTCATAAAATTCAAAATAATATTAAAGAAATATTAATAAGAAAAATATATAATTTAAGCCCTATCAAATCCCCCACACCTAAATCATGCTTGTCCTCAAGCATACATTAAATCAACATCTCCCTCTCCATTCCTTTCCCTTTTTCAACCCATCCACAGATAGCTCAAAATCATCACACGTTTAGAAATCAAATGGCTAATGATGTGGTGTTATAACAAAGAAAGGTTAAGGCTCAAAATTTGCTAACTAAGGATATACGTAATAGGATGGCTTTTTAGAAAGTTTAATTGGCTACTCCTAAATGCCCTTATCATTTCAAAGCATGAATCCACAATGTGATCTCAATATGCATAACAAAGCAAGTTCTAGAATGAACATACCATATTTGACAACACTCCACAAAGAATTATGTGAGCAAGAAAAGGAAATGCTCTTAGGCTCAAATACTCACAATGGGTTCAGTGTATCAAATATTGCACGTTCTCATTCAATTCAATCATTAAAATCAACGAGATGCTTTAAAATTTTAAAAACAAAGGCTAATCATACTTTTCCATCTTCATGCTTTTCAACTCAACTACTAATGCATGCTAACCAAAAGTTACTTGAAACAAGTATCAAAAGAGTTAGGAATTTCAAGGAAAACATTCAAATTGTCAAGCATAATTGTGCAAAAAATTTGTTTTATCAAAATAATTCAAATAACCACAAAAACACAAAAGCACTCCCCCACACCTAAATTATACATTGTCCCCAATATATAAAAGACTTGTGCACGCAAATCAGAAAAGAATAAAAAAAAATAAAGGCAATGGAATAAGAAACTTCCCTGAATCACGGCACAAGCAATGGGCTATGGTGAGGTTGGGCATAGAGGCAGGTGAAAATGAAGTAGTCAGCAAGCCGTGCATCTTCTCCATCAAATTTCTAAAGCTTAGATTCGAAAAAGTCAAGGATGATGCTAAAGAAGAATAATAATAATAATAAAAGCAAGAATAGAAAGTAAAAGAAAAAGAAGAAATCCTTTGGGTTGCCTCCCAAGTAGCGCAATTGTTTAACGTCGTTATGCTCGACGTTTCTACTTCATATTAAAAATCCGGGTAAATGGGCAAGGTTAACTTAATGTCAATCAAAGTTGAAACATTAACCTCTTCATGAAATATCTTGAGTCTATGCCCGTTTACCTTGAAGATCTTCCCTGTGTCCAAACTTTGAATCTCAACTGCACTATAGGGGAAAACTTTAGTAACAAAAAATGGACTAAGCCATCGAGAACGTAACTTACCAGGCATGAGCTTCAATCTAGAATTGTATAACAAAACCTTTTGACCCACATCAAATTGTTTCCTCATGAGAACATTGTCATGAAACAATTTGGTCTTCTCCTTATACATCTTTGAATTTTCATAGGCATCCAATCTCAATTCTTCCAACTCTTGCAACTGCAATTTCCTAGAGTTTCCAACTCCATTCAAATCCATATTGGTTTGACGAACTGCCCAATAAGCCTTATGTTCAATCTCGACTGGAAGATGACAAGTTTTGCCAAAAACCAACCGATATGGAGACATCCCAATCGGAGTTTTGTATGCAGTTCGATAAGCCCATAATGCATCATCTAGGCGTAGGCTCCAATCTTTCCTCCCTGGGTTGACAGTTTTTTCCAAAATGGCTTTTACCTCACGATTAGAGATTTCTGCTTGGCCATTTGTTTGAGGATGATATGCTGTTGCTACCCGGTGATGTACTCCATATTTCTTTAACAAAGCCTCAATTGTCTTATTGCAAAAATGGCTTCCTTGATCACTGATGATTGCCCGAGGTATCCCAAATCTGCTAAAAATGTTAGTTTTTATAAAACCTGCAACTGCCTTAGAATCATCAGTTTTAGTGGCCTTTGCCTCTATCCATTTAGAAACATAATCAACTGCTAAAAGAATGTATAAATTTCCACAAGATGAAGGAAAAGGTCCCATGAAATCGATTCCCCAAACGTCAAATATTTCACAAACCAAAATAGGTGTTTGGGGCATCTCATTCCTATGGGACAACGTACCTGTTCTTTGGCATCGATCACAATTTTTACAAAATAAGTAAGCATCCCTAAACAGGGTTGTCCAATAAAGGCCACAATCCAATACCTTCCTAGCAGTTCTTTTTGGTCCAAAATGACCTCCACAAGCAAGATTATGGCAAAAAGAAAGAACAGAGTGATGCTCATTTTCAGGGACACATCTCCTAATGACTTGATCAGAGCAAAATTTCCAAAGATATGGTTCATCCCAAACATAATATTTTGCCTCAGCTTTTATTTTTGCCCTTGAAAATGTATTTAAACCACTTGGTAGGACTTTGGCAACCAAATAATTAACAATATCAGCATACCAAGGAACCATACCTTCGAGTTGAAAGAGATGTTCATCAGGAAAATTTTCAAAAATAGGTAGTGATTCTTCCTCTCGAACTAACCTGCTCAAATGGTCAGCCACCAAATTTTCGGCTCCTTTGCGATCTCTTATCTCAAGGTCAAATTTTTGGAGCAGCAAAATCCATCTAATGAGGCGAGGCTTTGATTCCTTCTTGGCAAGTAGGTACTTCAAAGCTGCATGGTCAGAATAAATAATTACTTTATATCCAAGTAGATATGATCTAAATTTATCTAAAGCAAAAACAATTGCCAAAAGCTCCTTCTCAGTAGTAGTGTAATTGCATTGGGCCGCATTCAATGTCCTTGAGGCATAATAAATGACGTGGCTCTTTTTATCAACTCGTTGGCCAAGGACAGCTCCCACCGCGTAGTTGCTTGCGTCACACATGAGTTCAAAAGGCAAGTTCCAATCTGGTGGTTTAAGGATAGGTGTTGTCGTCAACAAGCTCTTGAGTTTATCAAATGCCTTTTTACAATCATCACCAAATTCAAAAACTACATCCTTTTGGAGCAAATTGGACAAGGGCAATGCAATTTTTGAAAAATCTTGAATAAATCTGCGGTAAAAACCTGCATGGCCAAGAAAAGCACGTACTTCCCTAACATTTGTAGGGTAAGGTAAGCTCACAATAAGATCTATCTTAGCTTTGTCCACTTCTATACCTCTAGAGGAAATTACATGTCCTAAAACAATGCCGTCATTTACCATAAAATGACATTTTTCATAATTTAAAACCAAATTGGTTTCTATGCACCTTTTCAGAATTTTTGTCAAATGGTCTAAGCAATTATCAAAGGAATCTCCATAAACAGTAAAATCATCCATGAACACTTCTATGCAATTTTCTAAGAAATCAGAAAAAATACTTAGCATGCATCTTTGAAATGTACCTGGAGCGTTGCAAAGGCCAAAAGGCATCCTTCTATATGCAAAAGTCCCAAAAGGGCAAGTGAAAGTAGTTTTCTCTTGGTCCTCTTTAGCTATAGTAATTTGGTAATAACCTGAAAATCCATCAAGAAAACAAAAGAAAACTTTTCCAGCCAATCTTTCTAACATTTGATCTATGAAGGGTAGGGGAAAATGGTCTTTTCTAGTCGCTAAATTCAGCTTTCGGAAATCAATAACCGTTCGCCAGCCATTTTGAATCCTCATGGGCACCAATTCATTGTTTTGACTTCTTACCACTGTAATCCCAGTTTTCTTTGGCACCACATGAACTGGACTTACCCACTTACTGTCAGAGATTGGGTAAATAATTCCTTCAGTAAGTAGCTTAAGGACTTCCTTCATAACCACTTCCTTCATTGCTGGATTCAACTTCCTTTGAGCTTCCCTTACTGGCTTAGCATCTTCTTCAAGAAGAATGCGATCCATACATATTGCTGGACTTATTCCTCTAATGTCAGCCAGCTGCCAACCAATCGCCAATTTATGTTCCCTTAAAACTGCCACTAACCTCTCTTCCTGGTCCTTTGTTAACTGTTTTGAAACTATGACCAGAAGGGTCTCATTGTCCCCCAAATATACATATTTAAGATGATCGAGTAATTGCTTTAATTCAAGTTTTGGAGCCTGCAAAACAGAAGGTAACACTTTTTCTTGAGATAAAGAAAATTCAATATTAAAAAGTGTTGACCTTTCCCGTGTGTCCTTGGTATAGTCTATATCATCGCACAATTCAACGGTCTCTTCCTCACTCAATTGTTCTTCCGTCTTAGTGTTTTCTTCATCAAAAGTTTCCTGTGCAATAGAATCAACAGTATCAATAGAGCAAATTGAATGAGCCTCGGGAGGATATCTCATAGCATCAAAAATATTAAATTTAACAATCTCCCCATCAAACTCTACAGAGAGAATGCCCTCATCTACATCTATCTTTGTTTTAGCTGTCTTCATGAAGGGTCTCCCTAGCAAAATTGGGGCTGAAATTGTGTTTGAGTCATCCTCCGTTTTTAGGATGTAAAAATCTGCTGGAAAAATTAGCTCATTGACCTGCACCAAAACATCCTCAATAACCCCTTCAGGGTAAGCATTAGACCGGTCAGCAAGTTGAATTACTATCCTAGTCTCTTTTAAGGACCCAAATTTAAAGTTTTGAAAATTGAGTAGGGCATGACATTTATAGAAGCTCCTAGATCAAGCATAGCTCGCTCAATTTTCTTATCTGCAATAACACATGGAATTGTGAACATACCTGGGTCCTTGCATTTTTCAGGTAGAGTTTTATGAGTGAGCATAGCTGAAACATTCTTCCCTACCTTAATCTTTTCGTTTCCCTTAAGCTTCCTTTTGTTGGTGCACAACTCCTTCAAAAATTTGGCATATTTTGGAATTTGTTTGATGGCATCCAACAAAGGTATGTTCACTTCTACCTTTCTAAAGGTGTCTAGAATTTCCTTCTCATAATCCTCCTGTCTTGACTTTGCCAACCTGCTAGGAAAAGGGGGAACAATCGCGTTAGGAAATGTTGGCTTAGAATTAGAAGAAAGAGTTACCTTTGATTGCGGTTCAAGTGTGCATTCTTCTTCTTCTTTATTTTCATGTTTCTCTGCATTCTCTGGTTTTTCTGATAGATCAGGTCTTGTATCAATCTCTTTCCCACTTCTTAATACAATGGCACTTGCATTTTCCTTTGGATTAACCACCGGCTGTGAAGGTAACCTTCCAGAATTTTGTGCTTCCAACTTGCTAATCGATGTAGCTAGTTGGGTAATTTGGTTCCCCAAAGCTCGTTGCTCCTGTTGCATTTGTTGCATATTAGTAGCAAGTGATTTAACAATATCTTCTAAATGCATACATGAGTTTGAAGATGGAGCTGGTGGTGAAGGTGGCTTATTGTAAGGTTGTGGTGGAAATCTTTGTTGTGTTCCCATAACTGAAATTCAGATGGTCCCTCCATCCAGGGTTGTAAGTATTAGAGTAGGGATCATATCTCCGTTGAGGCTGACCAGGAAACCCTCCTACGACATTAATTTGTTGATGTGAATCTTCTTGCAATGTAGGACACATGTCCGTAGGATGACCAGGAATCGAGCATATTCCACAGACCTTAGCAGTTTGTATGTGCCCTTTAGCCAATTGACGAACCATGGTAGTTAGATCAGCAATTTGATTTTTAAGATCAAAAGTGTCTACCTCATTGACCCTCTTAAAATTCCCTTCAACTCGAGTTCCGAATTGCTGAGAATTTTCTGCCATATTAGATATCAATTGCCGAGCCTCTGCTGCTGTTTTGTTCACCAATGCTCCTCCACTGGCTGCATCTACCATGCTCCTATCCATTGGTAATAACCCTTCGTAGAAGTATTGGATGAGGAGTTGCTCGGGAATTTGATGGTGGGGACAATTAGCACACAGTTGTTTGAATCTTTCCCAATACTCATAGAGAGTTTCCCCACTATGTTGTCGTATCCCACATATTTCTTTCCTAATATTTGCAGCCCGAGATGCAGGGAAAAACTTTTCTAAGAATAATCTTTTCATCTCGTCCCATGAGGTGATTGAACCAGAAGGAAGGTAGTATAACCAATCCTTCGCCTTATCTCCTAAGGAAAAAGGAAAGGCTCTCAACTTGATTTGTTCTTCCGACACTCCTTGTGGTCTCATACTAGAACACACAACATGGAACTCCTTTAAATGCTTGTGCGGATCTTCACCTACAAGACCACGAAAAATAGGCAATAAGTGGATTAAACCAGATTTTAATTCAAAACCAACATCTAAAGTAGGAAATTGAATGCAAAGAGGTTGATGGTTTAAAGTAGGAGCTGCCAACTCCTTTAATGTTCTATCTCCCATTGTTGCAAATTCGACAATCACCAATTCGGTAGATTCCGTTTCAATGTCCACCTCTGAAGATGAACCACCTTTTCTTTGCTTAGCCTCTTTTCTTAGTTGGCGAGCAGTCTTCTCAATTTTAGGATTGTATTCTAATTCGCCTTCCTGAGAAGCACGAGTCATATAAGAAAGAAAAAAAATATTAGTAGCACTAGATGTTCAAAACAAAGAACTAATTGGTTCCCCAGCAACGGCGCCAAAATTTGGCAGGTTTGTCGAAGCCCACAAAATTAATTACTGGTCCTTCAGTAATTACAAATTAAATTTGCAGTAGTAGCAGACCAGGTCGAGTCCCAAGGGAACCTAAGTATAGTTCCAAGTCTTGAACAATAAATTATAGATAAATAAACATGGGGATTTTTTTGAATGATGACTAAACTATGGAAATTTTGAAAATAATAAAAATAAATATTTAAAACAATAAAAATAGAAAATAACAAAAGTTACCAATTAACTAAGTTTCTAATCCAAGGGTTGATTTCATTCAATTGCATCACTGATCATAGGTCACGAAAAATAATCTTGCAAATTCAAATACTTAACTTGAAACCTATTAGGATAGCCATAATAAATTTCCGTTTTCCTAATATTATTGACCGAGCCCAGCACTCTAAATCAAAACTTACCATCAATTGACTGGGCACGATAGCGTTCCATATCAATAAAATGATAGCATTAAGATCTATGAAAACAGTTAAACCAAAATTAAAATACCGAAATAGCTGCAGTAAATTAATCTTGTCCCATTAATTCCTCCAAGCTAAGCATGCATATTTACAAACATGAACAATTTTAACTTAGTTGCTACTTGGTCCATTTATTCATGAAAATTACGGATCACTGAACTCATGGATAGCAATAGAATAAATAATGAACAATTAAATTGTCAGATTAATTAATCATCAATTATTCATAAAATTAAATCAAAGAATTAACAAGTATTTGAATAAAAGCAAGAAAATAAAATTAAGAACAAAACCTCACAGTGATTGCAATTGAAATCAATCTTTCCCTTGAATTAGAAAAGAAAATTTAGCCACTCATGGTGGCATACATGATTGTTGGAATTGTTTAAGAATTTTGGTAAACTAAAACTAAGCTAAAAGAAAGACAAAAAGAAAAGAATAAGAATGGGAATTGGAGAGCAAGAGCACGGCTGTTGCTTCAGGAAAAGAAAAGAATTGTAGGATGTGTTGTGAAGATGAAGGCTGCCTTGGTATTTATAGATTTCTTGATGTCCTTTTCGTGTTTGTGAATTTAGAAAAAGGAAACTTGTAGTGCAAGAAGGAAAATGGCAGCTGACTTCCTCCTTTCCAAATTTCCAAATTCCAAATGCACTTCTCAGTTGCTTCCCTCTTTTGTCTTCGCTCAATTTAACTTTTGTTATTTTCTTCTTCCTTTTCCCGAATCAATTTTTCTTTTTTTCTCTTTTTTTTTCAGTTTTGTTTGTTCCCTTTTCTTCCTCACAGCCGACTTCCCAATTTCCTTTTCCCAATTGAACTTTGACTTTGTGCAGAATTTGGTTCTCTTCTTTGCCTTCTTTTGTTTCCTATTCTTGCACTAATTTCCTTTTTGCTTTCCTTGCTGCTTTTGGATTTTTCTTTTTGTCTTCAATTGTTGCCTTTTATCACCTTTTTCTTCAATTCACCATTTTTCATACCTAAAACAAAAAGTATATTAAAACCAAATAATTTTTCATAAAATTCAAAATAATATTAAAGAAATATTAATAAGAAAAATATATAATTTAAGCCCTATCAACTATGTTAATAGAAAAATAAAAAACTTCATAGTTAGGCTACATCGTAGCCTAGAAAAATAAATTAGTTCATGCTAATATAGAAGAACATCACCAAAGCCTTAAACATGATTCAGAGAGAAAGATAAAAGAGAAATTTGAAGTTGAATCTCTTCTTCTTCACTTCTTGCTATTAGTAGCCACCTCTCCAATCTTGCCCCCCAAAATAAAAGTCCCCAAAACCTAACCTAAAAATAACATTATTATAGCTAGGGCAACTTGGGCCCAAAAGGAAAATAAAACCTCATTAAAAGTCTTAAGTCAAATAGTCAAATTAGGCCATCCTTAATAGAAGACATGTAAGTTTTTTGGGCTGTTCTAGGCCTAATTCGACAGAATTTTTCCTTCACTCCTCTTTACTACCTTCTTTGCTCCAATTATGTTGAAATTCTCACATTTCCTTTCTTTTGTCTTCTTCTTTTTCTTTTTTTCTGCAAACATAACATTAAAATCTAATTAAGCACTTAAAAACTCAAGAATTTAGCTCTTTCTAAGCTTAATTTGTATTCACTTTATGATTATAAAATCCACACATCACCCACCTTCAAGGAAGCCAAATGTGCTTGACTTAGTGCATTCTAATATTTGTGGTCCTGTGAAGAAAAGGACTTTGGGTGGTTCTCTCTATTTTATCACATTCATTTATAATCATCCAAGGAAGAAATTGGTGTATACCTTGAAAAGCAAAGATCAAGTTTTGCAAGTGTTCAAGCATTTTCAAGCGTCAGTTGAGAGAGAAACTGAGAAAAGTTTGAAATGCATTAGAACCAATAATGGAGGTGAGTACAGTGGACCGTTTGATGAGAATTGCAAAGAGCATGGTATTCACCATAAAAAAGTACCTCCAAAGACACCTCAGTTGAATGGTGTGGCTAAAAGGACAAATAGAACTCTAGTAGAGAGAGTTAGATGTTTGTTGCCATATGCCAAGTTGCTTAGATCATTTTGGGGTAAGGCTTTGAACACAATAGTTCATGTGTTGAATTGCACACCATGTGCTCCTTTAGGCTCTAATGTTCTGGAGCAGGTATGGTCAGGTAAAGAAGTTGTTTATGATCATTTGCATGTCTTTGGATGTAAAGCATTTGTGCATGTTCCTAAGGATGAGAGGTCTAAACTTTATGTGAAGACTCGGCAGTGCATATTCTTTGATTATGGTCATGGTGAGTTTGGGTACAAGTTGTATGATTCAATTCTAAATACAATTGTTAGGAGTTAAGATGTAGAATTGGAGAGGATCAAACAATACAAGACATGGACAAAGTTGAGTGTAAGTTGTCTCAACATAGTGATGACTTGATTGATTTGGATCCTGTTCCCTCTAAATCAGTCGTTGTGCCAGATATTGTTCAAGATGAAACTCATAATGATCTTATGATTTGGGTGAGTGCAGTTCTTTTGTACATGCTGACATTGATGATGATAATGATGATGTGCGTGCACAGTCACAAAAGGCAGAAGCTTTAGAACCAGTAGTGCCACTCAGAAGGTCTAGTAGAGATAGATAGCCTTCCACCAAGTATTCCATAAATGAGTATGTTATTAACTGATAGGGGAGAACCCGAAGTTATGATGAGGTCATGGAAGACAAACACAAGAAAGAGTGGCTTGAAGCTATGACAAATGAGATGAAATCTCCTCGGGAAAATCACACTTTTGAGTTGGTGGAACTACTTAAGGTAAGAGAGCTTTGAAAAATTGATGGGTATTTAGATTGAAGCAAGATATGAATGCTCCATCTTCATGATACTAGATTGGTTGTCAGAGGATTCTCATAGAAAAGGGGAGTCAACTTTGATAAGATATTTGCTCTAGTTATCAAGATGTCATCTATTTGAGTAGTTCTTGCCTTAGCATCTAGTCTTGACTTAGAGGTTGAGCAAGTGGATGTGAAAACTGCTTTTTTTATGATGATCTTGAGGAAGAAATTTACATGGAGCAGCCAGAGGGTTTTGTGGTCAAGGGAAAAGAGAACTATGTGTGCAGATTGAAGAAAAGACTTTATGATTGGAAGCAAGGACCAAGATAGTGGTATAAGAAGTTAAGTCAGTTATGTGGAGCAAGGCTACAAGAAGACCACTTCTTATCTGTATGTCTTTTTGAAGAAATTCTCTAGTGATGATTTTATTAGCTTGTTGCTTTATGTTGATGACATGTTGATTGTTGGTAGGAATGCTCCTAGAATCAATGAGTTAAAGAAGCAATTGAGCAAGTCCTTTTGCCATGAAGGACTTAGGACCAACCAAATAGATTATTGGAATGAAAATAAATTGAGATAGAGCCAACAAGAAGTTGTCACTTTCATAGGAGAAGTACATTGAGAACGTACTTCAAATGTTCAACAAGGACAAGTCTAAAGTGGTTAGCACTCCTATTGCTACTCACTTTAGATTGAGTGTGAAGTAGAGCCGTTTTATTGAGGAAGAGAAGAAAATGATGCAGAGAGTTTTGTATGCTTCAACTATTGGAAGCTTGATGTATGCTATGGTGTATACAAGCCCAGACATAGCATATATTGTGGGAACTATTAGTCGATTTCTTTCAAACCCGAGAAAGGAGCATTGGAAAGTAGTGAAGTGGATCATGAGATATCGTCAAGGTGCTATTAGTTTGAAACTTACTTTTGGTGGTGAAAATCCTTTGCTTGTTGGTTACATAGATTCTGACATGCCAGGAGATATTGATTCTTGCAAGTCCACTTTGGGTTATTTTATCACTTTTAGTGGTGGAGTTGTGGCTTGGCAGTTCAAGCTTTAGAAATGTGTTGCACTTTCTACCACCGAAGCAAAGTTGATTGCAACAACAGAAGCATGCAAGGAGTTGCTTTGGATGAAGAAGTATGATGAGGAGCTCGATTTCAAACAAGATATGTATGTGTTGTATTGTGATAGTTAGTGTGCTACTCACTTTGGTAAGAATTCTACATTCCATGCTAGATCGAAACAAATTGATGTGAGATATCATTGGATTAGGGATGTGTTGAATTCAAAGTTGTTATCACTTGTGAAGATTCATACTGACTAAAATGGTTTGGATATGAAGACCAAGGCCTTGTCAAGAGAGAAACTTGAGGTTTGCAGCTCAATTGCCGGGTGGCAAACTCCTCCAATTTGTCGTGAGGAGGATAAATGGTTGGGCTGGGTGATGAAAACCTAAGGAGGGCCGAGACATCCATCCAACCAAATTCACCTACAACTCCACAACAAGATCCATTACAAGGTATTGGAGGACCTATGACTAGGTCGAGAACTAAGAGAATGCAAGCTGCTCTGGTAACACTAATAAATGAGTTATTGGAAGCTCAAGTGGCAGCTAAGATGGCTGAATTTCAGTCACAAATTATCACTCTACTTAGCATTGAAAATGAGGGATCAAATGCCAAGTCCAACTTGGAGTGAAGTGGCCGAAAATAGGAAATGGTATGGAGTTGAAATTCTGCTCAAAATCAAGTTTAGAAGTTACCAAATCCATAGCCATGAAGAATTGGAGAAACTTCCAAATTGGAGTAAGAAAGCTGAATAGGAAATTCTGCTCAAGCAGAATTCAGCCAACACACTTGATTAGTTTTAGGCAACTACTTGCTGTTTTATTTCCTTTTTTTATTAGAGTAGTTATTCTGTTTAGTAATTAGTTTTTTAGTTAGTTTCCTAAAAAGCTAATCCAACTAGGGAATGGCTTTCTTAATTCTTACAACTTGTAAACTATAAATAGAGGCATTCAGCCACAGTGAAAGACAGAATTTTGACAATACAAACTTGAGAGCTTTGTAGCTTTTCTTTGAGTTCTAGTTTAGAACTTGCTTTGAGTCTTTGAGGATAGCTTCTTAGGTTCATGTTTAAACTATCTTGTTGAGTTTCTTTCCCTCAACAATTTGAGTGTGCTTCTTGGTTCCAAGGATAGTCAAAGTTCACATCTTGGGTCTTTGATAATTCCTTCGGTTGTCAAGTGGACAAAAGCAAGGTCCTTCTTCACAAGTTGGAGATGGTGTCTTGCTAAAGGAAGACTTAGTTCAGCCTAGAGGACGATACTAGGACCAACACTCTGATATAGGTTCGGTTTCTTATCCTTTGGTGTAAGAATTCGTATCAATTTGGTATCGGAGCTGCCTTTGGGTTGCTCCTTGAAGTTGTTCATATCCTTTGTGTTTTTGTCTCTGTTTTCTTTGTTTCTTCCGCATCTTTGTTTTGTGTCTCTGAGTCTTCTTTCTGTCCATAATCTCTTAGTGATTGTCTTCTTATTTTCGTGTTGAAAAACCAAAAAGAAAAAAAAAATTCCATCTGTAAAAAATTCAGTCCCGTTCCAGATTTCTGTCTTAGTTTCAGCTCCTATATTGTGTCTCTGTTTCTCTATTTTTTTTTCGTGTTCTTATTGTGCATAACTTCGTCCTTGTTCTACCTGTGACCTCCTCTGAGTTATCCTCTTAATTCGTGCTTGAAAAACAACATAAAAATCCCACTTCAAATTGTAAAATTTCAGTTCCAAAATCTGTCCTGAATTTTGCTCCAGTTTTGCCCGAATTTTTCTGTCCAGTTTTCTTTCGTTTCTTTCTTGCTTAAAAACCTTGGTTCTGTGCTCCAAATTGCTTTGTGAATATTTATTGATAAATAGGAAACCTTGGTTGTTGAATTGCTGCTGCAAAAGTGAGAGGAGAAACTGAAACCCGTAGCTAAAGACAGAAAATCAGCAAAAACCCGTTTTTCTGTTCTTGTTTCTTGAAGCAATTTGCTGCCTAGATTTTGCATGGTTTCTTCGTGTGATTAATACCTACGTAAGAAGGCTTCTTCTTCTTGCAATTGACCATCAATTTGTGCTACAAAACGTGAAGCAGCTGCTGCAATAAATCCAAACCCGTAGCTAAGAAAGACAACTTCAGAAAGAAACCAAAACCCCAACTTTTCTGTCTGAATTCTGTCCAAGTCACCTTGAACTGTGATTGGGTTGATGTTGTGAGTGTTTTCCCCTTCCAAAGGCTTCAAATTGTTGCCAAAAAGTGTGTTTCCAAATTATATAACCCTGCTGCAAATTTAGAAACTTCCTATTGAATGAAAACAATCCTGAAGCTGAAGAAAACCTGAATTCCGACTTCCTACTTTGGGTTCTGAAATTTCGATTTGCCTACTTCTTGGTTACAAAGCTTACGAATTTTTGTTGAATTTTGTTGCCAATATTGTGCTCTAAGTTGTGGTATTGGTTGCTGGAATTTTTTTTTGAAACTTGTGGTGAAAGTTCTTGAAGATAAATCCTGTTTGGAATTGGATTTGATCCAGAATTTGGAAGTTGCTGTATTGTTGCATATGGTTTGATATACTGAGCAAAGCCAATTCATATTCACAAATTTCATTCATCTACAAGCACATAAAGAACCATCGTTTACATATTCCTTCGGCCAAAATTCAGTTTTCCCATCCTTTGAAAATTTCAGCCGCAAATAGTCTTCTTTATTCAAAGTCTTTGTTCTTCTTTGTTGACCTCATTTTTGTTTTTTTGTTTTCAGCGTTCATCTTCGTTTCTTGTCTTTCTTTGACCTCTAAAGATTTTATTCTTACTTTAACTTGAATTTAATTGTCTATTTCTGTGAGACTTTTGAAGTATGTTTTGATTAGAACTCTTAGAAAAGTGATTGAGTGCGAGTGAACCTACTCAACAACCCATTCACTGTAAAAAGAGAGTTTAGCCTACATTGGTGAGAGTCTCATACATTGGGCAATTGGTTAGAGGGAAGTGAGGTAGGAAATTTCTATTCCTAACATTACTTATGCAGAGATGGCCTCAAATCCAAGAGAACAAGACAAAGACATAAAAGACTACCGTAAGGCCATAGCTTCGGCTCTAGAATCAATCCATAGGAGTATTGATCGAATGGAAGTCTCAAAGGCTCAAGTTGCCTCCGCAAAGGAAGCATCCAAGCCAGCAAATGGGAAGAAGTTTACACCACAATTAAACTTCTTCAAAGGTAAGTAACCCTAAACTTTCGTCCAGTTCAAGTAGTTCTAACAATAGTTCTTTTATCCAATGTTTTAGGTGTTTAGGTCAAGGACATGTGACTTCTCAATGTCCAAACTCTCGAACCATGACTATCTTAAATGATAGAACCTATAAAGGTAAGAGTGAGGAGGAGTCAAATGGTCTAGATGAAAATATGGCCGCAAGTGATGTTAATAAACATTGGGGGCATGAAGAGAATCAAACAACTGGAGAATGTTTGGTTACAATGAGAGCTTTGAGTGCTCCACCCGAGAAAGACATCGAAGATCAATGGATAAATCTTTTCCACTCTAAATGTTTAATTAATGATCAAATTTGTATGATGATTATTGATGGAGGATCTTGTACTAATCTTGCTTCTACTTATCTTGTAGATAAATTGAAGCTCAAATGTTCCTTGCATCCAAAGCCATACAAATTGCAATGGATGAATCAAAGTGGATCACTCTGTGTCACAAAGCAAACTTTGGTAAGTTTTCGAATTGGAAATTTTATTAACCAAGTTCTTTGTGATGTTGTTCCTATGCAGGCTACTCACCTACTATTAGGACAACCTTGAGAGAATGATTGCAATGCAATTTATTCCGGGAAGACTAATAAGTATCGTTTTCATAAGGATGGAAAAACCTTCATACTAGCGCCATTGCCAGCTTCAGAAATTAGTAAGTTTCATCAACAACAAAAGGTGAAGCAAATGGAGTGGATAAAAGAGCAAAAGAAGGTTGAAGAAAGTCCAAATTCTGCTCAAACTGTGAGAAAACAAATGTCTTCAACTTCTAAAGGTAAGGTTTCGGTTCTCATGAGTGAAACCGAAGGTATCCAGTCATCAGTTGAAAATTTTAAAGGTAGTTTCTCTACTTGCATAAATGATGTCGATAAAATTTTAAATGTAAGTAAAGAGTTGGTGCCAAATAATTTTCAAGAAGTTTTATCTATTACTGATGAGCTACCAAGTGACTTGCCTTTGCAAGTCAAAGCTATTTTGCAGGAATACGAAGATGTCTTTCCAGAAGATCTCCCTAAAGGACTACCACATTTAAGGGGAATTGAGCATCAAATTGACTTCGTTCCTGGAGCCGTAATTCCCAACCGACCAGCCTACCGAGCCAACCCTGAAGAGACCAAAGAGCTCCAACGGCAAGTTGAGGAATTGCTAGACAAAGGTCATGTACGGGAAAGTCTTAGTCCATGCGCAGTTCCAGTCATCCTTGTTCCAAAGAAGGAAGGTACGTGGAGAATGTGTACTGATTGTAGAGCTGTTAATAAGATTACAATTAAGTATAGACATCCAATACCTCGCCTTGATGACATGTTTGAAGAATTGTATGGGTCTAAAATTTATACTAAAATTGACCTTAAGAGTGGATATCATCAAATACGCATTAAAGATGGAGATGAATGGAAAACTGCTTTTAAGACTAAATTTGGTTTGTATGAATGGTTAGTCATGCCTTTTGGATTAACTAATGCACCTAGCACATTCATGCGACTCATGAATCATGTACTTAGGCAGTTCATAGGAAAATTTGTTGTGGTGTACTTTGATGATATACTTATTTATAGCAAGAACTTAGAAGAGCATGTTGAGCATATTAAATTTGTTCTAAGTGTCCTACGTGAAAACCGGTTGTTTGCTAATATCAAGAAGTGTACCTTTTGTGTGGAAAGTGTTATATTTCTAGGATTTGTTGTTAGTTCCAAAGGTATACAGGTTGATCGAGCAAAAGTCGAGGCTATAACCTCCTGGCCAAGACCTATAACCGTACATGAGGTAAGATCTTTCCATGGTCTTGCTTCATTCTATAGGAGATTTGTAAAATATTTTTCTTCAAAGGCTACCCCTCTTAGCAAACTTGTTAAGAAAAATGTTCCATTTATTTGGGGTGAACGTCAAGAGCAAGCATTTAATCAATTGAAGGAAGATCTTACAACTGCACCTGTTTTAGCTTTACCCGACTTTAACAAAACTTTCGAGCTTGAATGTGATGCCTCAGTGCATGTGAATTGGCGCAGTTTTGAAACAAGAGGGCCGACCCTTAGCCTATTTTTCTGAAAAGTTGAATGGGGCTGCTCTCAATTATCCAACTTACGATAAAGAGCTTTATGCAGTCATTCGTGCCTTAGAGACATGGCAGCATTACTTGTTGTCCAAGGAATTTGTTATACACACTGATCATGAGTCTCTAAAGTACTTGCATGGGCAAGGTAAGTTGAATAAGAGACATGCTAAGTGGAGTTCATTTCTCAAAACATTTCCCTATATTATCAGGTATAAAAAAGGTAAGGAAAATGTTGTCGCAGATGCGCTTTCGCGAAGGTCTGTTCTCTTAAGCTCATTAGATACAAAAATTTTGGGATTTGAATATATTAAAGATCTTTATTCTACTGATCCTGATTTTTCTTGTGTTTATGCAGCTACCGAACAAGGAGCTTTTAATAAATTTTATAGGCACAATGGGTTCTTGTTCCGTGACAAACAATTGTGTGTGCCAAATTGCTCCCTTAGGGAGTTACTAGTTAGAGAATCCCACTATGGGGGTCTTATGGGTCATTTTGGAGTTTTAAAGACATATGACATATTAATTGAGCATTTTTATTGGCCTAATATGAAAAGAAGTGTAGAAAGGCTTTGTAGTTCATGCATTCAATGTCGTATGGCTAAGTCTACTTCTAACCCTCAGGGTTTATATACCCCTTTACCTGTTCCTTCTATGCCATGGACTGACATTTCTATGGATTTTATCTTAGGGTTGCCAAGTTCACAAAGGGGTAAGGATTCCATTTTTGTGGTCGTTTCTAAAATGCCTCACTTTATACCTTGCAGGAAATCGGATGATGCTAAACATGTAGCTGACTTATTCTTTGAAGAAGTCATTCGGCTCCATGGGGTTCCATGAACCATAGTCTCCGATCGCGATGTCAAATTCTTGAGCTACTTTTGGAAAACTTTGTGGGGAAAGATGGGCACAAAATTGTTATTTTCCACCACTGGTCATCCACAAACTGATGGACAGACAGAGGTAACAAATCGTACTCTTGGTACTTTGTTGCGTGCTTTAATTAAAAGAAATCTGAAAGATTGGGAAGCATGCATCCCTATAGCCGAGTTTGCATATAATAGAACTGTCCATTCTACTACCGGTCATTCCCCATTTGAGGTTGTTTATGGTTTTAATCCACTAACCCCTCTTGACTTAGTGCCATTGCCAAGCAATGAGCAAGTGAATCTTGATGGTGCAGCAAAAGCAAAGTTTGTTCAACAATTGCATGAGCAAGTACGTCTTCAAATCCTTAAGAAGAATGAACATTATGCTAAAGTTGCCAATAGAGGGAAGAAACAAGTTATCTTTCAACCCGGGGATTGGGTGTGGATTCACATGAGAAAAGAACGGTTTCCAGCTCAACGAAGAACTAAGCTTCATCCTCGAGGAGATGGTCCTTTCCAAGTCATTGCACGTGTAGGCGAGAATGCTTATAAGCTCTACCTTCCAGGTGATTATGGAGTTAGTGCTACCTTTAATGTGTCTGACCTGTCCCTATTTGAATTTGATGACGAGTTTATGGACTCGAGGACGAGTCCTTTCAAAGAAGGAAGGACTGATGAAAACCTTAGAAGGGCCGAGACATCCATCCAACCAAATTCACCTACAACTCCACAACAAGATCCATTACAAGGTATTGGAGGACCTATGACTAGGTCGAGAACTAAGAGAATGCAAGCTGCTCTGGTAACACTAATAAATGAGTTATTGGAAGCTCAAGTGGCAGCTAAGATGGCTGAATTTTAGTCACAAATTATCACTCTACTTAGCATTGAAAATGAGGGATCAAATGCCAAGTCCAACTTGGAGTGAAGTGGCCGAAAATAGGAAATGGTATGGAGTTGAAATTCTGCTCAAAATCAAGTTTAGAAGTTACCAAATCCATAGCCATGAATAATTGGAGAAACTTCCAAATTGGAGTAAGAAAGCTGAATAGGAAATTCTGCTCAAGCAAAATTCAGCCAACACACTTGATTAGTTTTAGGCAACTACTTGCTGTTTTATTCCCTTTTTTTCTTAGAGTAGTTATTCTTTTTAGTAATTAGTTTTTTAGTTAGTTTCCTAAAAAGCTAATCCAACTAGGGAATGGCTTTCTTAATTCTTACAACTTGTAAACTATAAATAGAGGCATTCAGCCACAATGAAAGACAGAATTTTTACAATACAAACTTGAGAGCTTTGTAGCTTTTCTTTGAGTTCTAGTTTAGAACTTGCTTTGAGTCTTTGAGCATAGCCTCTTAGGTTCATGTTTAAGCTATCTTGTTGAGTTTCTTTCCCTCAAAAATTTGAGTGTGCTTCTTGGTTCCAAGGATAGTCAAAGTTCACATCTTGGGTCTTTGATAATTCCTTCGGTTGTCAAGTGGACAAAAGCAAGGTCCTTCTTCACAAGTTGGAGATGGTGTCTTGCTAAAGGAAGACTTAGTTCAGCCTAGAGGACGATACTAGGACCAACACTCTGATATAGGTTCGGTTTCTTATCCTTTGGTGTAAGAATTCGTATCACTGGGTCACTCCAAATTGGAGGACCAACTTGTGCCCACTTTAAAGGCATTTTAGGCCCTTTGTAAGGCCATTTAAATTGCCTCATGGAAGTGGGATTTGTGGGTGAGAAATTGCCAAAAAACAAGAGAAGAAAAGTGAATCAAAATCCCTAGTATGAAAGAGGAAATTTTTGCAATAGGAGAACTACTACCAGTCAGAAGAAAACAGTCGTCGATAAAAGTGGCACTGTTGATTGGGCTGATTTTGGATAGGACATTCAAGACTCACTATTCTTCAATCTAAATGGTTGGATCATCGAAATAAGGTCTGTAACATGAGATATTGAGGCCGAACTGTGACTTTGTTTTGGGGGTGTAATTTTTTATTTTTATTTTTTTCTTATTGTTGGTTACCAACCTTTGTGTTGATGAATTCGTGGTGAATTTATGATGACCAAGAGTGATCTTGATGATGTTTTTTAGCTCCTAAACTTGTTCAGGAACAATTGTTGAACCCATTATATTAATTAAAGAGATATTTGGTTGACTGCGGTTTCGTGATGCTTACTTCTCGCTTTGGGAGGTTTTTCACGTAAAAATTATTCGTGTTCTTTCTTTTTTTTGTTGATCTACTGCCTTATTGAAATACATTTTCTTCTGTTTATTTTTGACTACTTGATTTGGCAAAAAAGAGTGGTTTTATTCTTGGTGGATGTTCTGCTTTCGTTGTGTAGGTTGTTTGGTGATTCGGGTTAGATGGTTTATATCTGAATTCTCCCATCAATTGATGTATCTTTGTGGAAAATATATGAAAGTATCAATTATGTAAGATTACAAAATTAGTAATTTGGATTTATTTATTTTTTGGAGGTTGACTAGGAAATTGATGCGTCTTCTTTGGCATACATATTTGCAAACATAAAATGGAATTCCAATAAAAAAATCAAATGGATATTTAAAAGAATTGCTAATTTGGATGTAGTTTTAGAACAACAATAAAAACATTGAAGTATTTTTCTTGGATACATCTAAATCCATGTCGTCCAAGATTAGTATTCCAAATTTAGGAAGGAACAAATGTTTTCTCACAACCTATGTGGTAGATTTTAGTTACCTTTTCTATTCAAGGAAAAATATGATTGTTTCATAAGAATTTTTCTCTAGATTCAAGTGAGTCAAATGTTGTAGTTGCCTCAGGGAGACAATAAGATTGTGAGTGAATTTCAGGAGATCCATAGGTAAGCAAAAGGAGATTCTGAGTGAAAGGCAATAAGATTCAGAACACCAACATTGTTTTGAGGACATGATTAAATGTGTTCTCCTCTCCAATTGTCATTGAGTAGTTTATCCCTTATTGTAATCATCCTTTGGTACAATATTTATTTCATATAAGCACATTGTGGCATTTTCCTGTCATTGTAGTGTGTCGAGGTAATCATATGTCTTGTCAACTATTTCATGAAGTAAAAAAAGAAAGTGCCTATTGGAAAATGTCACAAAGATTTGTGATGCGGCATGGATTAAAATATATAATGCAGCATAAATATTACAATTAATTAAATAATAATTAACCTAAATGCAAGCAACTAAGTGTAAGTATACGGTTGTTATTGTATTGTAGAAATAGAGTCAATCCCTCAAAAATGTTATTATTTTAAAAAGTTTACTCTTTACATATAAACTAGGGAGATATTTAAATAGTTAAAGGTTATGATTTTGCTAAATTAAAGTAGGAGAAATTGAGTAAAATTAACAATGAAATAACAAAAGAAAACTTAAAATTTCAATTAAACTAAAATTTGGAATCAATAATGATGGACTAATCTCTAAGAAGTAATTAGGGTTGTCTGTCTTTCTCCCTAATTGTATGGTTTAACTATGGGATCATGCATTTACGAAGGCAATTGCTTTTTTCACTATAGCTTTTATTTCTATTCATGAAAATAGAATAATATGGCCCCTATTTCTTGTCTATCACACCATTTAATCAAACACATTAACAATATTGAGCCTACCATTTCCCCTACATATTTCTATGGCAGGAGTACTATGGTTCCAATAATAAAGGTCCAAGTTCACTAAAGATCAAATGATCAAACACAAGCATCATTACATACAACTCATGTTCCATGCATAAATTGCCTAATTCTTAAATGAATTAACATGAATTAATCATAACAAAAATCAATGCCATAAAGAAAAATATCAACAACCCATCAATAATTCTTAGAGATTATAAGAGTTTAACCACAAATAGCAACATTGGCAGATGCAAAAATATTATAGGGCAAGGCCACACTTATAAGAGAATTAAGTAATAAATTTGATAAATATAAAGAAGTATAAAATTAATGTCATACATTGTAACAAAAAAAAAGGAGTAAAATCATACATTATAATATCATTTTTTGAGACTTCATCTCTTGAAATAATTTCTTAATGGCATCATTATCAATTGTATCAAATACATCATTTTATATGAAAGTCACAATTCTATGTTGATTCCAGTGTTGTTGATCTAAATGATCAAAAGCTAATGGTGATTGGAGAGATGGACACAGTTGTGGTGGTGAAAAAGTTGAAGAAAGTGGGAAAGGTGTCTGCCAATGAGGAGAAAAAAGAGGAAAAGAAAGGACAAAGGAGAAAAAGAAGATGGACGCAGTTAGGCCTGCCAAGGAGGAGAAAATGAGGAAAAGGAGGGACAAAAGAGAGAAAAACGAAGAAAAGAAGGAAGCTCAACAATCTATGTTGTTTTAAAAAGGGAATTTTTGTTTGAAAACCAAAAGTTTTCTTGAAAATATTTTTTTCTTATTAAGTATTTTAAAATTTTTTAGAATTGTGATTAACTAAAATTCAAATAAGTTTTCTTAAAAATTGTATATATCAATAGATTTAATAAATTGATTTTTTTTCTAAACAAGTGCAAGGGCAAATTTTTAGAATATAAAGTGAAACCCTTTAAATTCAATTTTTAATACTATTATAAATGAAAATTTTGACAACTAGGGGGGGGGGGGGGAGGGGAGGGGGGGTCACTTGCCCTTCCTGGACCTTGAATAGATTCGCCCCTAAATAGCAATGAAAATGCATACTAACTTGTTAAAAAAGCTCCCTATTAGAGGAAAAAGACTAGCTCCATATTCAATCTTCAACCCCAAACTCCCATTTCTTCCAAAGTGGAGTCTTTTCTCTTCAAAACTCACAGGAATCTTAGTTTAAAAATGAATTTCCACAAAAACCCTAAAGCTCTTGTGGAGGTAAAAGTTCTAAGTTTTTCTAGAGTTTAGCGTCCCTTCTAAAGACCTCAAGATGAGTTAAACCTATTAGACTCATTATAAGTGGTCAAATACCAGGAAAAAGGCACAAAAGATGTTAAAGGATAAGAAAATAACTCAAATGGGCCATATCAATCATGCGTGGTCACGTGGGTCGCAAAAGACCAAGCCCAACTCTCCCTTTGCCATCTTTGTTTTCAGTTGTGTGAACTGGTGCTAATTTGAACTGATATTTTTAGTCTTTTATCAATGGAATTAGGCTTTAGCTTCTGTATATAAGCTATATCTATTTATCTTGGCTCCCCAATGATTTAAATATCAATGAATTTTGGCTTTTGTAGCTCAACATGTAGTCATTTTTTTGAAAAGTCTCAACCGTCAACCAGCTAAATCACATTTATTTTCCCCTCAATTTTCACCTAAATGCAAGCTAGTTTTTGAGAAACTCTAAAAATTAACATTAAAGTGAATTCAGAGACATCACAAATCATCCAAAATCTCTTTATTTGATTGTATAGAAAATCAAATGCAACCTATTGAAATCTAGTCTCTTGCTGCCAATTTGCCTATTCAAACACTATCTTCATTCACGTTCCATTATTGATTGAGTTTTCTCAAATTTGGCATTTGTTTTCTCTAACTTCCTTATGCCTCTAAAATTTACCTACAAAACACATGAAAAATGTAAGATTAGTGCATATTTGTTCTAACTAATGATGTAAATCTCCTTGTTTTAGATTTCATTTAAGGAGTGCTTTTGTACTCTCATCAATTTGAGAACTCACATCGAATAGGCACTTTTTAAACCTTAGAAATGTTTTAGGATGGTAGGTAATGGTGGCTTATTAAGAAGCTAAACAATGGTAGCATATTTGACATACAGTTGAAGGCAAGCAAGGACCTCCTAATACGATCAAGTTCCACAAGTTTAGAACTTACCAAGAATTGAACTAGAACAAGAACCATGTGGCACCACATGCACGGTTTGGTAAGACTAGCAAGTTAGGCACAATAGCAACTACCTAACATTTTAAGCTATAAAAAAACATACAATATGGTAAATAATGGGACAGAAGATGCCATAACTCACTAAGGATTAATTAATAAGTTGATAAGTGAAAGAGCACTATAAGGTGAACCTTGATAAGTTCAAAACTAAATTCAAGACAAGAATTTACATTCTGAAGAAACCTCACAAAATTCAATTAATCTCATAACTTGTCAATTTCAGCCATAAAGAGGTGTATTTATATGAGTAGCAGCAGCCCCTTTAGGTCTTACAATTGGACTAGAATAAGTGGTTTGATTCCACAAGGATTTGGCAACTAACCCCAACATACTTGGACTAAAATTAAAAACACAAATCCTAAACATAATATAATTTGTACTGTCCTAAATTCTAGCAACTAGGGCTACCCACACCCTTTAAAATCATATTAAATTTATGAGAAAATGAAAATACAAGAATAATTAAAATAATTTAGGATTTTTGAGCTAGGGTTGGGTGAGACTCTAAACCATAAGACACCATAGCAAATTCTAAGAAACCCTAATATAAACCTTGTAATATTTTAGGTCTTCTATTTTATAATATTGCTATTAAATTACGTGGAAAACTTAAATGTTGGCCCACAAACACCATGAAGTGAATTTTTGAACACTTTTTGAGTCCAAATCCAAACTCTCAATGATATGTCAAAAATAATGACTATCATGGACTTGGGTTTGCATCAATATTTACACAGTGCTGCAACTTTGCTTCCTTTCTCATGTATTCATTTTTCAAAGTTTCCTATGCAAGGATTACTTTCTTATTGATTTTGCCTCCTCGGCATGAAAAGGCTTGCTTTTGCTTCAAAGACTTATTGCTTTGTGAATTTAATAGCTTACTTAGGTGATTTAGGAGTCTAAGTATGGTTTGAACTTTTTGTGAACTTCAATGGAAATTGCAACACTATTGTCCAGTTAATAAGAGTGCAAAAGCAGATCTGTGGTCATAGCTTCTATCATCAGATGGCCCGTTTCTCCTTTGGGGCTCTTTGCTACAGTATTTGGAGCGAAAGGAACCGTATTTTATTTTGCAACAAGACCTTCTATATGCTAGCTATCGAGCTGCATCTTCAAAAGGTAGTCAAAGACAAGGCGCTCACTTTTAAACATGTTGAAGATACCCCCTGGAACAGGAGGATGAAAACTGGTTGGGATATCGACCTATCTATTTTCTTAGTCTGAGGGTTGTACTATCAACTTGTTTCCTTGGCTTTGGCTAGTTTGTTTGGCAAACTTTTGCTTGCACTCTCGGGAGCCTGTGCTCATATTTTTTGATCTCATGACACTCTTGCACTTGTCGTGACATTTAATGGTGTCATCACAAGTGGAAGCTTTTGCAGTGCCTAGTCCTCTTTTTGTTGTAAAGTTGTTCCTTGGTATATAGTCAATATAATGCTTACTTTTACAAAAAAAATATAAAAAATAATAATAATAAAATGATCCCATGACACTCTTGCATTTGTCGTGACATTTAATGGTGTCATCGCAAGTGGAAGCTTTTGCAGTGCCCAATCCTCTTTTTGTTGTAAGGTTGTTCCTTGGTTTATAGTCAATATAATGCTTACTTTTACAAAAAAAAAAAAATTAAAAACACTCAAATGAATCTTAAAACAAAGAGCTTTACATAATTTATTAAGATAAATTGACACAAAATCTGTTTTCATGTGTTTCATCGGTAAAAACATTCTAGAGATATAAAGAAGTTAGAAAAAATGTCAGATTTCAGAAAAATCTATCAATGGTGTAATTTTGAGGGGAGAAAGTGCTTAAAATGGTAAATGGGCAGTAAGAGACTAAATTTCAGCAGGGTGTATATCATCTTCCATGTGATTGAATAAGAAGATCTTGGATGCTTTAGAATACCATTTGAATGCACTTTAATGTTGATGTTTTGAGCTTCTCCTTAATTGGCATGCATATAGGTCAAAATTGGGGTTGATTTGAGAATGCGACTCAATCAGTTGATAACTGGCATATTTCTGGAAAATTTGTATCTCTGTAGCTACAAATGTTCAAATTCAATGAGTTTTGAACTTTTGAAAGCTTAGAGTAAGAACTAATTGTACAAGAATTCAAAGCCTAATTGTATCAGAAAAGCCACAAAACCAGCAAAAATCTGTTCTAGTGCACATCTAAAGGGAGAATGAAAGGAAAGTTGGACTTGGTCTCTTGTGGCCCTGTGAGCATACCCAATTATTATAGCCCATTTGAGTTGATTTTTCTTCTCTATGTTGGATTATGCCCTAAAAACCAATCATATGATGATGGTATATGCATATATTGTATCATAATGTTCATAATTAATGGCACTAATTATTATGTTTATCTTATATCTGCGTTTTATGAAATAAACATAATAATGTCCCAAGAATTTAATTATTCTAAAACTATCCCTAGTTGAGTATTATCATAAAATGGGACAATGATAATGCATTAAGACTAGTATGTGTAGTGACTGATGAAATTGTTTATGATATGAGATATCAAGTCAACACATGGGTACATGTTAGAGAACAATGTACTGGATTGACCCACCATGAGAAATATTGCATGGATTATTATATGAAGTGTCATAAATATTTCTCATAGTGATGATGGTGTAAATAATCCTTAGACTTGAGATCCTCAGAGATCCGAACATGAGGAGTTACATATTTTGATACTACTAAACGTTACCCGTAAAAGGGTGAACTATAAAAGTGGTAATTGGATATGTAATAAATCATGTAGTGGGATGTTGAGTGATCAAGAAAGGATTTGCCCCTCCTATATAATGGGAGTGATATCTTTGGGCCCCTTGATTGATTAAGACCATAAAATGCATGGCTGTGCTCAAATAAGTCGATATGCGATATTGGGCTCATTTGTATAGATGTGTTTACTCCGGAATCAAGAAATGCAAAGATTGAACTATACGAGCATGACACTCTCCATGGCTCGTGTTCAATCATGATATCTAGGGCAAAGGGATTTAATTACACGGTAATATCTATCACAAGAAAAGTAATGTCGAATTACTAATATTCTCATGACTTGGGTAGTATTGATGTGTTGTTAGACACCGCTCATTACTTTTGGCATAAAATATATTTTATGTCAATGCCAACGTTATGAGAACCTATTGGGTCACACACTTAAATCGTATCCAAAAGAAGTGCAAAATTCATGTGATGAAATTTTGTTTAATTTAAGAATCCTATTGAGAATAGGAATCTATCGGGTTTCGTTTTAAAACGGTTTTGGATTTAAGGCGAAAAGATTTTGGTTCTATTAATATTAATAAATCCAAAATGAGTTTTAGATTTATTAATTAAATAATAATCAAAATGGATTTTATTATTGGAAGATGAAAAGGAAACCATTCATTGGAAAATGAAAAGCCAACCATTCATTGGAAAATGTAAAGGCAACATATTGCAATTCATTTTATGAAAATGAAAAGGCAGCCATTCATTGGAAAATGGAAAGGCAACCATGTGCAACATGTTGCAATTCAATTTCTAGAATGTGAAATGTGAAAGGGTAGCTGTTCACATGGATGAATTATTGAATTCATATCAAGGAAACCGAAGGGACACTTTCATTTAGAGAGTTTTCCTTTTAAGCTTTCTTTGTTGAAGAAATTTGAGTGATTTTCTTGGTGCACAAAATTTCTTTCTTTTCTTCTTCTCTTGTTCAATATAGACACCACTCCTTATTTGAGAAATAAGAACCAAAACGAATTTATAAGAAGAGATTGAAAGAAAACCAATTCTTGAGTTGAGAACTTGAGGGAATACTCGAGTAACAAAATCCTAGCTAGCACTATGAGATTTTTGTTACTTCTTTCTTTAGTTAATTGTTTGACAATTAACTTGAGATTTGGAGACGATCGTGTAGATACCATAGAGGCAAGGCTAGATTGGTTTTGCTTGTGATTCGACAATCAACAATCTCCAACAATCAACAAGGCTACACTACCGGTAAGGTAACAATCTTCACTGCCAATTTGATTTCACTTCGTATGGATCCTTGGAGGAAACCAAAAAATTTTAAATTTCCGCTGCGATCTTTGATTTGGTTTCCTATAGTGGTATCAGAGCCACTTACAAAGGCTCAAATTGGTTTTAAGTGAGAAGCATGCTTATTTGATTAAATTGTTTATGAACTAGTATGCTGAAATTTGGATCTTATGAATATGTTCATTAAATCTGGATTTTAATGAAACATATATGATATGTTTATGTCTATTAAATCAGTTCAGGGTATGCTTTAAAGTGTTATTGCTAGATATGAATAATATGAGATATATATATGTGATATATATATGAATAAGCATGGAAGAACAAAGTTTCAGCTTTTCTGGAATTTTAAGGCTTAATTTCGGGTTTGTCATTTTGCCACCTATTTTCGGTTCTGATAAAATTTATTAAAATTGAAAACAATATATTTTGAATCATATTGAGTCCAAATATGTATATGATGCATAATATTGGCTTCGGAGTTTTCCTAGAAAATTTGATAAACTTCGGTTATGTGCTTTGTGCTAGCTTTGTGCTATTTTCGGTTGGATAGAAAATCCTAGTTTTGGTTGTTACAATTTTGGGAGGCCATTTTGGTTTCAATTTTAATTTGAGGCTGAAATTAATATGTCAAATATATATTTTTGATATATATAATATTAAGGTCAAATTATAAATGTGATATATAATAATTCCAGTTTAAAAGTTTACCAAACCTTAAGAAGGATTTGATTTCTGAAATTTTTTAATGGTTCAAATTTCTGAATTTCAGTTTGGCCGAATTGCATATTATTGGAACTAGTTTGTGACTGGTCAAGATCTAATATATATGATATATTAAGTTGAGGCCTAAAATATTTGATATATTATTCACAAAAGTTTCAATGATTATGTTTAGCCGAAATTGGATTTATATGATCTATCAAGTTGAGACTGAAAGTTAATTTTTGCCAATTTTGGTACTGTTTTATTTTAATTAATTTGTGTTGAACCTGAAACATGTGTATGTTGAGCATATTGAACAGAAAATATATTTGTGAAATATATTGGTTTCGAAATTTTGACGTTGTGAACGAAAAATTATTTTGGCTATATACATGTGTTGGGGTTTTAGGGTTTGACCAAAAATATGTATATGATATAATTTCACAAATTAATTATGATCAAAGGTTGGCTGAATGGAATATGTGATATTTCATGTTGTGGCTGAAAAAAATATATATAAGATATATTTTTCACGAATTTCTCATAATCAAGTGTGGCCATAAAAGGAAGACGTATGACGTGTTTCATTCTTGGCCAAATTGAGCATAGCTTTGGAATTTTATGATGGCTGAAATTTGGTATGTGTATCATGTTAAGGCCAGAAATATATGAGATATATTTTTCATAAATTTCTAATAAGCTAGTATAGCCGAAATTTGCATATTAAACCCGAACCTTCCAGGCATAATATATTATTCAAAACCCTAATATTTGATTTAAAGTTAATTGTTCATTATGAATGACAATTGTCTATGATATGTGAATTATGTGATATTTGAGCATGGTGCATAGTTATAGCCCTTGGCCCAATGTGATTGGAAATGGTTTTGTAATGGTTGTAACTAAATATGACCTTCGTGTCATGCCTTGCTAAATTTCTAGTTGTACATTCTTTTCTCATTAACTCCCCTCGAATGTAAATCGAGGTTTCTCGAAAGATGTAATAGTTAGATTAGAGATAGGATTAGTCTAGAAATCAAGGAGTTCGTGACCATATGAAAATGACCAAAGGAGGCACTTGGAGAAGTTGCTAATACCCTTAAGTTGACCTTTTGGTTCTCTCATTGGCTTGAGAGAATCAACTTAGTTTGGGCTATAACTATGTTACGTTTATTTTCTTGTTCATGTATGAGATGCATGTTGTGTATGGTTATTGGTTAAATATATGATGAGATCATGTATATAATAATTAGTTAGAAAATTATGCGATTAATTGGACTAATAATTACAATAACCAATTCAAACAAAATGGTGAGATTTTAAACAAATCCCTCAAACCAAAAATTAAGTCTAAGATGCCTTCCAATGCCTAGCACTCGTTAAGGCTTTGATTGATCATGTGTAGGCTTGGCAAAGCAAGGTGCTATGATCTATCTTAGTGAGACGCGACAGGATAATAGTAATATCCGACTGTTAACCATTGGGTTAGATTTAACTAGGTAGCCTCAATAGGATTGAGACCTAGAGGCATAGAGTTGGGCTGCTTATTAGATAAGTTAGAACAAAGAGTTGTTCACCCAACTATCCAAGAGTTGTATAAGATACAATTGACAGGTGTTGTCTACCTAAATAGCCAAGTTTTGGGCGATAAGCTAAAGCTAACTCAAAATTAGGTCAAATATGGATCTTGGCCCACGAGAAAGTTAATTAAATTAAACTTTCCAAATTAATATTAAGGGTTATTAATTTGAACAAAATAGTGGGAGTAACATTTAATAAAAAACCATATTAAATGTTTACGTTCATGATACTTATTTTGCATATTTCTATTGTTAATAACCATGGCAAATAACATAACAACACGTTATCACTGCGATCAGTCCTTGAGAAGGACAAGATAAATGGGACAAACTTCCTGGATGGGTAAAGGAACTAGAGGATAGTCCTCAAGTAAAAGAAAAAGTGATATGTCCTAGAGGAACCCTTACTTAAGGAACCTAAAGAAAGAAACTCTTTCCATTGTGGTAAGACCGAACATTGGAAGAGAAAAATATAAAGTTTACCTGGAGGATCTTAAAAAAGGATTAAAGTAGATAATTTTAATCCAACTTATCTCTGGCATTGTCATCTAGGCCATATAAATAAAAAATCACATTTCCAAACTCCATAAATTTGGATTATTGGACTCATTTGATTTTGAATCATATGAGAATTGTGAATCATGTATATTGGGCAAGATGACTAAATCCCCTTTTTAAAAAATAGTGAATGGGCAAGTGATGTATTGGAACTAATACATACTTATGTATGTGAACCATTAAATACACAAGCTAGAGGTGGTTTTAAATACTTCATTACATTTACTGATGACTGCAGTAAATACGGCTATGTGTATCTTATGAGACACAAGTCGGAATCATTTGAAAAGTTCAAAGAATTCAAGAATGAAGTACAAAACCAACTTGGTAAGGGTATTAAAATATTTCGATATGATCGAGGAGGTGAATACTTAAGCCAAGAGTTCAATGACTATCTAAAGGAGTGTGGGATAGTCTCACAACTTACTCCTCCTGGAACACCACAATGGAATGGTGTGTCTGAGAGGAGAAATCAAACTTTGTTAGACATGGTTTGGTTCATAATGAGTCATGCAGATCTTCAAAATTCTTTTTGAGGACATGCTTTACTTACAGTCAATTTTACACTAAATCGAGTTCCATCTAAATCAGTTCAAAAGACACCATATGAGATATAAACTAGGAAGCGACCTAGAATGTCTTTTATGAAGATTTGGGGATGTGAGGCTTACGTCAAATGTCAAGTCTCTGGAAAACTTGGACCCAAATCTGATAAATGTAATTTTGTGGGGTATCCTAAAGAAACAAAAGAATACTATTTCTATTATCCCAATGAGAACAAAGTGTTTGTTGCTCGGACTGGTGTTTTTCTAGAAAAGAAATTTATTTCTAGAAAAACTAATGGGAGACAAACAGAACTTGAAGAAATTCGAGAACCACAAAATATTACTGAACTTGATGAGATGGAAATTGAGCAAACACCACAAAAGGTTGTGGAACAAGTTGCTCAAGAGACACAAGCCCTATGTAGGTCTACTAGGATTCATCGTGAGCCACAGAGATATGGATTCTTGTGACTGAACATGGTGACATCTTACTAATAGATCAAGATGAACCTACGACCTATCAAGAAGCTATATCGGGGCCAGACTCTTAGAAATGGCTTGCTTGAAGCCATGAGATCTAAGATGGAATCCATGTATACAAACCAAGTATGGACTTTGGTTGATCCACCTGAAAGAGTAAAACCCATAGGGTGCAAATGGTTCTTCAAAAAGAAGGCTGACATGGATGGTGAAGTACATACCTTTTAGGGACGATTGGTTGCAAAAGGTTTTAAACAAGTTCATGGTATAGACTATGATGAGACTTTTTCACTAGTCACAATTCTTAAATCCATCAGAATCTTGCTTGCGATAGCTGCATTCCATGATTATGAAATCTGGCAAATGGATGTCAAAACTGCTTTCCTTAATGGAAATCTTCTCGAGGATGTGTACATGACACAACCTAAGGGTTTTGTCGATCCGAAAAATGCTGGAAAGGTTTGTAAGCTACAACGATCCATTTATGGGGTAAAACAAGCTTCTCAAAGTTGGAATCTTCAGTTCGATGATGCAATCAAAGAGTTTGGTTTCATCAAGAATGAAGATGAACCTTGTGTCTACAAGAAGGTTAGTGGGAGCACTATTTTCTTCCTAGTATTGTAAGTAGATGACATACTACTTGTTGGGAATGACATTCTTTTTTTTTCTTTATAGTTTGTAAAGAAATGGCTGGGAAGTTGGTTTTCAATGAAAGACTTAGGCAAGGCAACCTATATATTAGGTATCAAAATCTATAGAGATAGATCAAAGAAATTGATTGGCCTAAGTCAAAGTACATGCATAGATAAAGTGCTAAAGCGTTTAGCATGAAAGAATCTAAGAAATGATTCTTACCTATGGGGCATGGAATTACTCTCTCGAAGGAATATTGTCCTTCGACACAAGAAGAGAGACAACGCATGAGTAGGATTCCATATGCATCAGCTATTGGATCTGTCATGTACGCCATGCTATGTACTTGTCCCGATGTCTCATATGCTTTGAGTTTAACGAGTAGATATCAAGTAGATCCCAGTGAACGTCACTGGATCACTGTCAAAAATATCCTTAAGTACTAGAGAAGGACTAAGGATACATTCTTGATATATGGAGGTGAGGAAGAGCTCAATGTAACTGGTTACACTAACGCAAGCTTCCAAACTGACAAGGATGACTATTGATTGCAATCGGGTAATGTGTTTTGCCTAAATGGTGGTGTTGTGAGCTAGAAGAGTTCCAAGCAACCGACAGTAGCCAACTCTACAATAGAAGCCAAGTATATTGCTGCTTATGACACAGCAAAAGAGGTCGTTTGGATCAAAAAAGTTCGTAACTGAACTTAGGGTTGTACCTAGCATCTACGGTCCAATTCAGCTTTATTGTGAGGACAAATGAGCCATTGCACTGGTTAGGAAACCCAGATCTCATCAACGATTCAAACATATACTTCAGCACCTCCCCTTTATCGATGAGATAATTGAGAGAGGGAATGTGAAAATATGCAAAGTACCAACTAATGATAATATAGCTGGCCCACTGACAAAGCCTCTGGCGCAGCAGAAGCATGATCGTCATACAAGATCATTAGGCATTAGAGAGATGTTTGATTTGTCTTAGTTCAAGTGTAGATTATTAGGCATTAGAGAGATGTCTGATTGGTCTTAGTTCAAGTGGGAGTTTGTTGGATTATGCCCTAAGAAACAATCATATGATGATGGTATATGCATATATTGTATCATAATGTGCATAATTAATGGCACTAATTATTATGTTTATCTTATATCTGCGTTTTATGAAATAAACATAATAATGTCCCAAGAATTTAATTATTCTAAAACTCTCCCTAGTCGAGTATTATCATAAAATGGGACAATGATAATGCATTAATACTAGTATGTGTAGTGACTGATGAAATTGTTTATGATATGAGATATCAAGTCAACACATGGGTACATGTTAGAGAACAATGTACTGGATTGACCCACCATGAGAAATATTGCATGGATTATTATATGAAGTGTCATAAATATTTCTCATAGTGATGATGGTGTAAATAATCCTTAGACTTGAGATCCTCAGAGATTTGAACATGAGGAGTTACATGTTTTGATACTACTAAATTTACCCGTAAAAGGGTGAACTATAAAAGTGGTAATTGGATATGTAATAAATCATGTAGTGGGATGTTGAGTGATCAAGAAAGGATTTGCCCCTCCTATATAATGGGAGTGATATCTTTGGGCCCCTTGATTGAGTAAGACCATAAAATGCATGGCCGTGCTCAAATGAGTCGATATGCGATATCGGGCTCATTTGTATAGATGTGTTTACTCCGGAATCAAGAAATGCAAAGATTGAACTATACGAGCATGACATGCTCCATGGCTCGTGTTCAATCATGATATCTAGGGCAAAGGGATTTAATTACACGGTAATATCTATCACAAGAAAAGTAATGTCGAATTACTAATATTCTCATGACTTGGGTAGTATTGATGTGTTGTTAGACACCGCTCATTACTTTTGGCATAAAATATATTTTATGTCAATGCCAACGTTATGAGAACCTATTGGGTCACACACTTAGATCGTATCCAAAAGAAGTGCAAAATTTATGTGATGAAATTTTGTTTAATTTAAGAATCCTATTGAGAATAGGAATCTATCGGGTTTCGTTTTAAAACGGTTTTGGATTTAAGGCGAAAAGATTTTGGTTCTATTAATATTAATAAATCCAAAATGAGTTTTAGATTTATTAATTAAATAATAATCAAAATAGATTTTATTATTGGAAGATGAAAAGGCAACCATTCATTGGAAAATGAAAAGACAACCATTCATTGGAAAATGAAAAGGCAACATATTGAAATTCATTTTATGAAAATGAAAAGGCAGCCATTCATTGGAAAATGGAAAGGCAACCATGTGCAACATGTTGCAATTCAATTTCTAGAATGTGAAATGTGAAAGGGTAGCTGTTCACATGGATGAATTATTGAATTCATATCAAGGAAACCGAAGGGACACTTTCATTTAGAGAGTTTTCCTTTTAAGCTTTCTTTGTTGAAGAAATTTGAGTGATTTTCTTGGTGCACAAAATTTCTTTCTTTTCTTCTTCTCTTGTTCAATATAGACACCACTCCTTATTTGAGAAATAAGAACCAAAACGAATTTATAAGAAGAGATTGAAAGAAAATCAATTCTTGAGTTGAGAACTTAAGAGAATAGTCGAGTAACAAAATCCTAGCTAGCACTATGAGATTTTTGTTACTTCTTTCTATAGTTAATTTTTTGACAATTAACTTGAGATTTAGAGACGATCGTGTGGATACCATAGAGGCAAGGCTAGATTGGTTTTGCTTGTGATTCGACAATCAACAAGGCTACACTACCGGTAAGGTAACAATCTTCACTACCAATTTGATTTCACTTCGTATGGATCCTTAGAGAAAACCAAAAAATTTTAAATTTCCACTGCGTTCTTTGATTTGGTTATCTACACTCTAACCCCTCTTGACCTTTTTTGTGGTCTTTGAACACTTGTAATAAATCCAATAGATCATTAGAGGGAGGGAGAACCCTAGAATTAAAAAGAAAGAAAGCAAGCTACCACAAGAATCTTTTAGCTTAGGCTTTTTGAAAGTTTAGAGAGAAAAAAATCCCTCTTTGGTGGAAGCTGGAGCTTGGGGTTAGAGAATGAGTGTGGGCTAGTTCCTTCTATAAAAAAAGAGTTCCATATACTCTAAAACTCGAATATTATGTTTCCTTTCTCCAATTTTGTGTTTCTTTTCACAATTATGTGTGGCTAAACTTTTGTAATCTCTAAGATTTGATTATGAATTGTTGATATCTATCCTTGTTATGTTGTTCAATATTACGGGCAATGCTATTTGATGTCTAATGGCAAGTTTTTATTTGAGAGATATGCAAATTTTGTTGGCCTCAGAACTTGTGTGTAGGTGCTTGTGTTGGTTGTTCAATTGACGTTATGTATAGACCATTGCTATTTGAACTATAGTGCTCCTAGCATAAGAATATGTAGAGCGAATTGGTAGGTTTGATATTGCCAATATGGCTCATTAAATAGGGTGGTAGACTAAGAATATGAGTCATATCCTTCTATTCTAGTGGTTGAGAATAGATGTTAGTGTGAAAAAGAAAATTACTTTAAATTCATGATCCCATAGCTAAATGATGTGGTGCGGAATAGAATAAAAAATACAGCACAAATACAGCACAAGTATATGCTTATCACTGTATTGTAGAAGTAGGGCCGATCCCTTGAGGATCAATGTTGTTATTTTGAAAGGTTTAGGGCCTATATGGTTGGCCTTTCCAAACAAATTTTTGCACTTTTTAATAAATTTTTTGATTTCCAATATATCTTTTATCTCACAATCACTAATTCAAAAAATGTAAAAACACATTTTGAGATGCTATCCATACTGACCTTTATTATGTACTAGAAGCTAAACAACAATTTAAATAGCTAAAGGCAACAATTTTCCTATATAAGAGGAAAGAAAATTGAGTACAACTAACAATACGAAAAATTAAATTTTCAATTAAATAAGAAATTTGGAACCAAGAATGATGGATTTATCATTAGGAAGAGATTACGGTTATCTCACATCCCTCTCCCCCCAATTGTGTGAGTTTGCTATGGGATCATGAATTTCAAAAGGTGATTGTCATTTTCACTTTGGCTTCTATTCCCAGTCACTGGAATATAATGATATAGCTCTTATTCCTAGTCTACCACAATATTTAATGAAACAGATTGACAATATAGATCCTACCAACTGCCCCCACATGTTCCTATGCTAGGAGTACTATGGTTCCAATAAATAGAGGTCCAAGTTTAGTGAAGAACAAATGATCAAACACAAGAACCAATGCACACAACTCATGAGACCTACACAAATTGCATAATTGTTAAATGAAAACTTGCTATTGGATATTAATATGCATTACCCATAACATAAATCAACAAAATAAGGAAAATATCAACAATTCATCATCAATTCTCAAAGATTATAAGACTTTAACCACATAAATTAGTGAAAAGAATCATTGAATCTAATACATAAAATATAAGATTAAAGTTTAAACTGAAGAAGACTCCTTTTTACGAAAAAAAGGGCTAACTCTATACTTAATCTTCAACCCAATATCTAATTTCTTACAATAGAGTCTTTTCTCTTCAAAACTCATAAGAACCCTAGTCCAAAAATGAATTTTTATACAAAATCCTAAAGCTCTTGTGGAGACTAAGGTTCCAAGATTTCTAAAGTCTATCCCACTTCCAAACCTAAATATGAGTTTTTAGAGGAGTTAGGCTTATTGGACTCATTACAAGTTGTCAAAAACCAAGAAAAAGTTGCAAGAAGGATCAAAGAATTGAAATTGACTCAAATGAGCTGCAATAGTTGGGCAAGGTCATGTGAGTCGCAGGAGACCAGACCCGACTCTTCTTTTGCCCTCTTTATTCTTAGTTTTACGTACTAGTGCTAACTTCTGTTGATATTTTGAGACTTTTATAGATAGTATTAGACTTTGACTTCTGCATAAAATTTTTAGTTCTTGATCTTGGCTTTCCAAATGTTTAAGAATCATTAAATTTAGAATTTTTTAGCTCCAAATATGACTATTTTCCCGATATATGTTAGCTGCCTACTGCTATAGTCACATGTCACTTTTACCTCAATTTTAGCCTGGATGTCAGCTGATTTAGGAGAAAATCAAAACATAAATATTAAATTTCATTCAAATATATTTTCAAATCATCCAAAATATCCTCATTTGGTCATATAGAAAATGAGATACACCCTGCTAAAAATATTGCCTCTTGTTGCCCATTTGCCCATATAGGCACTATCTCCTTTCGAGTTGCGCCATTGATGGAGTTTTCTTAAGACATCTTTTCCTAACTTCCTTATGCCTCTAGAATGATTTTACCCATAAATCACATGAAAACAACATATTAGTGCCTATTTATCTCAATAAATAATGTAAAACTCCTTGATGTAGGATTCATTTAAGGAGTGCTTTTGCACTCTCATCACTAAATCACACAATTAGAAGAAATAGAGACAACCCTAATTACTTTTTAGACATTAAATCACAATTCATGATTCTAAATTCTAGTTTTAGCTAAGAAAATAAACCTTTTTTTCCTTTTTTTTTCTATTGTTGATTTCACTCAATTTCATTTACTTTATTTTTTCTCAAAATGGTAGTTATTAGCCACTTAAATTGCCCCTACCTTCTAGGTAAAGAAAAAACCTTCACAAAATAACTACATCCCCAGGGGATCAACCTCACTTGCACATTAGAACAACAACTATATAATTGCAATTAGGTTTGTGGATTGAGATTTTTATTAGTTGATGTTTTCAGTTTTGTGCTGCATTTTTATATTTCAATCTGCAACCTCATCAAGTTTTTTGTCCATTGCCAGGGATGGTTGCTTTGCTATAAATGTTTAGTGTTTTGGCTAATCAATTGGTTTTATTAAATTATATAGTATAGTGAAGATTTATTTAGTTTAGTTTTTTTTTTAATTTTGTACGTACCTCTTTGTTTTCTTTGCTTTCTTCTTGTTTATGCCAAGAACAAGATTTTAAAGTCAATTGGAATTTGATTTTGATCCAGACTTGAAAGAAATTTAAAAGAAGCAAGAAGAGATTTAGACTTAGTAAGAATGGTGGACCAAGGATAATCAAGGGCAAGTTATTTGTGGGGAGTTTTGAGTTGAGGTTTGATCATTTCAATGGATATTGTGAAGTATAGTCTAAAAACTATCAAATTCCTCCCCAAATCATAATTCTCATCTGACAAGGTGCGATCTTTAATAGTTTGACAATAAAGACCCCAATGCGTACATTAAGGTTTTCCATGCTCTTTGTAATAATTTTATGTTGAATGGGATACCTAAAGATATAGTCAAAAGGATTTTTCCCCCTTTCTATCTAGGAGGTAAGCAATGTCATTGTATGACTTCATCTCCAAAGCTTCAATCACCACTTTTGAGGAGTTAAGGAAGAAGTTTCTCACCAAGTACTTTCCACCATCTAAAATGGACAAGTTGTGCATGGATAGATATCTTTTAGATAATATGATGAAGGATGTTTTGGTGAAAATTTTGAGAGATTCCAAGAGTTGATAAGAAAATGCCCCAACCATGAGACCAAGGATGGTCTTCACCTACAAATCTTTTATAATGGTTTCATGGGGGAATCAAGGTGCATTTTTAATGCTAATGCCAGGGATACTCTTAAAAGTAAAAGGAGATTCAAGAACTTTCCATAAGGATGATGGAGAAAGGATGCTTTTGGCCCAATGATAGGTGGCTGCCATTGAAGAAACTGGCTAGATTTTTGGAGCATGATAGCACTACTAGTCTGGGAACTCAAGTAGTGGCCTTGGCAAAGAAAGTGAGTAGTATCAGATCAAGAATGGGAAATCAATTTGTACTTGGTTGTGGATTATGATAAGGTGAACACTAAACTAACTAATGTCACTTTACCATTAATGAAGTCTATCCAAATTGCCAAGAACTATAATCCATGAACTTCAATACCAATTGGAGGGGACAAGGTAGAAATTGTAGAAATGATAACCAAGATGGTCTTTCTTCTTTGTCAAATGCCCTAATGAGACCTTAATTTCACCAAAAATTTGAAGCTTGGTAATCAAGGTAAGAGGAAATAAAATCATCCTTAAAGGACATTCTTCTCAAGTTTTTGGATAAAATGAAGCAATAAAGTGATAAATAAGAGAGAAATATCAACATAGTCCTTCAAGAGCATAAAGTGATAAAGACATTCTTCTCAATGATGCCACTTTGAGGATTATAAAGTCTAGATTCCATAATCACACACAAGGTTCCCTTCCTAGAGTCGCCATGCATAATTCAAAAGGGAAGAAACAACAATGTAATGCTAGTACACTAAGAAGTCGCAAGCTTATAGAAAGAACACAAGAGACCAATATTGAAGAAAAGAAGTCGAAGGATATGAAACACAATGAAAAGCAAGTTGATGAGGCTGAGAATGAGGAACTAATAAAGGTAGATATCAAATCTCATGGGTCTAGGAAAGTAAAAAGAGGTCCATCTTTGCGTTTTAATTTTCTAGACCTTGCTCTCGCTCCTTCTCTTTTTCCCCTTAGTCCTTCCAAGAAACCTAATGTGGATAAGGATAAAAAAAGAATTAAAATGTTGAACAAACTTTATGTTGATTTTCCACTACTTGAATTGGTAAAAAATGTCCCTAAGTATTCCAAGTAGAGAAGGAAAAGATTCAAAAAAAGGGTGTGGTCACCTTTAGTGAGAATCATAGTTGCATGATAAGGAAAGACCTTCATCCTAAGATTAAGGATCCCAATAGTTGTACTATTCCTTGTGAGATTGGGTCCAAGAATTTTTTACAAGGCTTTTGTGACTTGGGAGTGGGGAGAAATCTCATGCCTTTATCCATTGCTAAGGCTATCGAGATAAGTGATAAAGTGAAGCTGGTAGAAATCACACTTCAATTAACTGATAGATGAATTGTTCATCCAACTAGAATGATTGAAAATGCATTACTCAAAGTAAACAAGTTCGTTCTTCCAGTTGATTTCATCTTGTTAGACATGGAAGAGGACAAAGAGTTGCCAACCATTATTGGACATCAATTCTGGAAACTGGTGATGAACTTATTGGAGTTGAGAACAAATTGGTTGCCTTCAAAGTCAATAGAGAAAGGTAACATTTCACGAGTCTATGCAGATTTCAAAACCTATGATCTTATGTCTTAAAATTGATAGTGTTAATTCTTGTTTGAATGATGTTGCTACTTCCTTCAAATGTGATTTTGATGATAATGATGTTCTAATAACTCTTTTACTTGATAAGGGAGTGCATGAAGTTAATCCTACTAAGCTTGATGACTTAGATGTGCATGATTCGAAAATCTTGATTGAGATTGCTTATAATGTTTAATGTTATTATATTGATAAATCCATTTTTGATAGTACAAATCAAGTTGATAAGTATACTAGGAAAAAGAGGAAGATGAAATTAATAATAAACGTGGTTAAAAATGCATGTGAATGATTCATGTTTTACAAACTCTTTGCGTATAAACCCTCATAAAGAGTAAATTGATGCTGAAGTTGATAAGTCCTTAAACAAACCTTTTTGTTCTTGTGGTTTATGTGCTCTTTGTTGCATCCCTCAAGTTAAAACATATTTAAATATTTTAAATGACATACATTTACCTCCAAGAAATAATCCCCTGGGGTAGTTTTCTCATAACTACATAGGGGAAAACAAAATAAACCTCCTAAGATTAATTGCCCTACGTGTAATAAGAAACAAAAGAAGCAAGTATGGCTATCTTGCGTAGTGATTCGTTTGATGAAACATTTTAATCGCAAAGAGATCAAAGTAGATGAAAAAATGTGTAAAACCCAACTTGAAACATAGGTGTAAAAGAATAGAATCTTTTGTGTTTGTGAATCCCCTTTGGTTGCATAAAAGAGGGTTTTTGTTGATCTGGCAACATTAAAATCAAGTGCTTCTTAGGAGGCAAACAAATTGAATAAATATCCCTTTGAGTATTCTTTTTAGTGTGTTTATACCTCCTTTCATTTCCTTTACTTTTATAAGCATTGTTAAATAAGAATGTAGTGAATTTGTGATTAAATTTTGTTTCAATTGATGTGGAATTCTAGTGTTAATCCTTTTTGAAAAAATAGGAAAGACTTGTTGATTTGCATTCTTCGTTGTTAAATTTGAAGTAGTAGTTATTTAAATTGGGACTTTCATTCTTAAGATTTATAAGCATTAGGAAAAGTTAGTCACAATTAAAATATAAATACTTATAAACTATAATAGTAAGTTGGGGCTTTACGTAGTTAGTATAAAAACTACCGACACTTTTTTTATGCCCCAATATGATACGCCCTTGAAGGCTATCATGGACCTTCCAACACGACCACATTCCATAAGCCCATAACTTAAAATATCATTCATAGCAGCAATATGAAATATGTATGCTATATACCAGAATATTAAGGGCTAATCCTTCATTGCATGCGGGGTAGATCCAATTTAATGGCATTCAAACTAAATTAAAATGATATTCAACAATAGAATATCCAAAAGATGAAGACCTACGGCGAAGAAAAATGACAAAAAATGGAATACTAAATTATACATGCAAAATCACCAAAAATTTAGACCACTTGCAAAAATTCTTTCTATTTAAAAAGGTCCAGACTAGGAGAAGATTACCTAATACCACAAGATCGTGACATTTATTACATACAAGTTTTTTTTATATATTTTAATTATTCAAACTTGCATAGTAATTTCGTGAAAGCTAACTAAGAGAAGACATTGAAATATTTAAATTCATGAGCAAATTCGTCCATAAAGGGAGCAAAAAATATGTACTAAGAAAGTTGCAAATAAATCATAGGCTAACCAAATAAGGGTAGCCCCCCTTCAAGAAATCCCATATCTCTATTTGTCCATTTCTCAGAGACCTCATATTTGGAGGTTTTCTAAAGGTTGTAAATTGCAAAAGCCAAAAAGGATTGGATTTCTAACATCGTCTCAACTTTTGAAAAACGACAAGAAAGTTAGTTGAAATCCTTGATTTGAACCCGGTTACAAGAGATAGGAGACAATGCCATAACTACAATCTCCAAATTGCCTACAAGTGAGAAAAAAACTCATCTTTAGAATTCATGCTCACCTCAAGAACAATCTCGATGGCCATGCTAGAGTTATGGGCCAATTTGGCTCCATGTCCGACTCATAATTCAAAAAGGATTTACAATTTCAATTCGGGCAAGAAAGGGAGGGAGGTAACTAAAGTTTTAGAATTGGGGAAAGTTAGTCATCAATGTAAACTACTTATATGTGTGTGTGTATATATATATATACACACACACTTAACATTGAAAGCATTATTTAAATCTGAATCGTATTAACAGTTCAACCCACATATGCCCAAATTGTCATAAAATCTTATATAACTTGACTAAGGCAAACAAAAAAAATAAAAAATTGATATTAAATAAACAAGACAAATTTACCAGTGAAACATAACAATGAAAGATTAAATACCTCTTTTTATTGATGATTCTAATCTAGATTGATTCTAAAAAACATGTTGAAACGATGACTAAAAGTGGGATATTGGGAGTTTAAACCTTACAAACTATATCACTTATCTTGTGAGAAAGCTACTTTTTAATGGGGAGGTTTTCCCATTTTTTCTTATTGAAGTACTGCTTGTGTTTTTAGTATTGAGGAATTTTTTTATCGTCTCATATTAATGTCTCAATTAGGGTCAGTTTGAGATTCTATTTTAACATTCTTCTCTAATAAATTAAATATTTGTATCTTATGATACAACTTGTTAAATCCTCTCCAATTACTATAATTTGAGAAAATTTCTTAAGTTGTCCCTGTAGTGTTTGCTTTCCTCTCGTCTTGATTTTTGGCCTCCAAATCTTGGTGGAAAATAAAGTCTTACTGGGGCATTTGATGAAGAAGAAGGGTCTTCTTGGTTGTCACTCTTCCAATTGCTACCTTGTCCCCTCCAACTGCCTTTCAAGTTCCCTTTATTATAATTGTTGACAAATTGGATGGATTCTATTCTAAGGTGACATTGTTAGGTGTAGTGTTTAACTTAGAATAATCCACAACTAATCACAAATGGATTCCCAATTCTTGCTTCCATACTACTCACTTTCTTAGCCAAGATCGCTACTTGAACTTCAAAGACTGGAGTAATATCAAGCTCAAAAAATCTAGTCAGCTTCTTAGACAGTAGCCTCCTATGATTGGGCCAAAAGCACCCATTCTCCGCAATCTTTTTGAAAAGTTTCTTAACCTCCCTACAATAGCATTGACAATGCTCCTTGATTTTTCTATGAAACCATTGGAAAATATTTTCAATTCAAGGCTATTTGCCATGCCATGGTTAGAGCATTTTCTCATCAACTCTTCAAATATCTCCCAAGCTTCCCCAAAAGATTCTCCCTTATAATGTCTAAATCGATAGATGTCTAGGTGTAACTCATCAATTTTAGATGGGGAAGAGTATTTGGAAAGAAATTTTGATGGGATTCCAGGAGCTCTTCAAGCTACTCACCAAGCTTTCAATCCGGCGTGACATATTGTGGGGGCCGATGACGAAAGCTAGGTTTAAATGACTTCAACAAACCATTAAAAGGTTTAATCCAAGACATTCAAGCCCGTCAAACATGCGGCCAAGAATTGCAAGTCATTAACTTATTGCAAGTCCAATTTGAACAACACTAATTTTATCTCGGCCGAATTCTAGTGTAAATGGTAGGCCAAGTTATTTAGTTATTTTATTACCATTAATTTTATTATTTATTTTTAATTTATTAATAGGGCCAAAAATAAGCTTTAAGAATCTGCCCTTGATTGTTTTATTTTGCGCAAAATTTAGTCCTTATTTTAGTAGCTAAATGTGTGAGTTTGAAGGAAGTCTCAAATGGCCAAACCTCCAAGTCTAATTGGCATTAGGGTTTTTATTTTCTCTTTATTTTAAGGAATCTTAGCCATCCTTTTAGTTATAGAGTAGGATTAGGATTTTAGTTTTTACCTCTTTAAGACATCCTTGTACTATATAAATAGGCCAATCGGCCATAAGCATAAAAGGACGTGAATTTTGAGAATTTTGACATTACATCCTTGAGAGTTTGACTGAATCAAAATTTTCATTCTTATAAAGAAAAATAGGCTTATCAAACTTGACCAGTTTGTGGTGCTTTTGAATCTTATCAATTTAGTAGAACCCTAGGTTGTGACAACGCTTCATCCATTGGTCTCAATTCCACCAGTTCTAGCAATTTCGCAAGTTAAGTATTGGGTCCTGTTTTGCTTGTTGTGTATTGCTAGCTTCCTATAGCAATGAGGTGCGCATCAGTTTGGTATTAAAGCTCTAGGTAAGTTCAAAATTTTGTAGATTTTTCTGGTTATATTCCTTTAGCCAAAATTCTGTTTATATCAATCTTCCTTGTAGCTGATTTTTTTTTTCTTGTGGTAGTCAAATTAGTTGTTTAGCCCTAGTTTTTGAGATTTAGTTAAACTTTTTCTTGTTGCCCACTTTTTTTTTTGTAGATAATTTGGTTTTTTTATTCTGTATCAAAAAAAAAATCGTTGCCTACTAATTGTTGAATGTCCGAACTTGCCTAAATCCTGAAATATCCAAACCCTTTCAATTCCCTTCCATAATCTTTATTTTGTAATTTTTTCTGTGAATTTTGCCTCTTCATGTTGTTATTTCACTGCATTATTATTTCTATGGTGAAAAAAGAAGAAGAAGAAGAAGAAAGAGCCGAGAAAAAAAAAAGAAAACAGAAAAAGAGAGAAAGATCAAACTAGGAGAAAGAAAGAAAGAAAGAAAAAGAGGAGAAGAACAATTCTTGATTCTTGAATCCTTGTTTCTTGATCCTTGATCCTTACAATCTTATTTTTTGAATTCTTGAAACCTTTGTTTCTTGAATTGTGTGGCTGAATTTGCATCGAGAGGTGTGATCAGAATTTTTGCTGTTCTGAATGTTTTCAGCCGTACTGCTTTTGATGTTTTTGTCCAAAATTCTTATTGATTTGCTGCTAAAAACCATGCCGTATTCTTGGGTTCTTGTCTATTGAATCCTTGTCGATAATTTCTTTAATAATTTTAACAAAATTCTGCACATTTGGCAGTCGAAACTCTAGACTTTGTGGCTAAAATTTTTGACTGAAATTTGGGTTCTTGGGCAATCTTTCTTAGCCGAATTCTTAACCCTTTTTGCCTTTGTTGTTGGCTGAAAATTATGCACCTTTTGTACTCCTTCTTGACCGAAATTTTTACACAAAAAGGGCAGCAAGAATTGATTTCTAGTTGTATTTGTTTTCATCTTCGAGTTACCTTTCTTTAGTAGTATTTCCTATTTGTTTCCTTTTAAATTTCATATTTATTTTTCCTTTTTTACTCCATATTCTCTTTCCTTTTAAGTTCCATGTTCAAATTTATTTAGTTTTCCATTTATTAGCTTTCCATATTCAAGTCCATTTTGTAGTTGGAATTATTTAGTTTCCTATTCCTTTTAGTTTCCTAAAATGTATCGTACTTCCAATTTATTTTCATATTTTCTAGTTTCCTAATTCTTAGTCATCCTAAAGTCTTTATTTTTTAAATTCATACATTATTATTTGAACTATCTCTTGGCCAAAAATTCCTCAAGGTTTGATAAAGAGTGTTATTCTAAGCAAGAACTTAGAGAAAGATTGTTGAGTGAGGGGTGAGACATAAAAAAATAACCGAGAGCATACTCATATATACCCTTACTAGAAACCTTCCCATATTATTGTTTTTTCTTTGTTTGTATTAACCTTTTTGTAGGAACCTTGTCAAAAGAAGGCTTGAAATCCATCACTGAGTTATTATCAAAAAGGTAGAAATCTAAAAAGAAAAGTCACTCAAATTATGATAGTAGTGAAGAATCCGATAGGGCTTCTACTTTCAAAAAAGGCCAAAACCAAGTTGATAAAATAGGCCAAAATCAAAATGAAAATTCCAGCCTTCTAAGGTGGGGTAGACCCTGAAGAATACTTTGACTGGGAAAAGAAGGTTGACAGAATATTTGACTGGCACCATTCCTTTGAAAAAGAAAAGGTTAAGCTAGTAACTGCAGCATTCACTAACTATGCAATATTTTAGTAGGATTACCTCAACAGAATAGAGAGCACCCAATCCGTTCTTGGGCAAAGATGAAGACAACTATGAGAAAGAGATTTGTTTCACATTATGATAGAGAACTATACGAAGTTTGCAACAACGTTCAAAAACTGTCACCGAACACTGCCAAGGTATCATTTGCCTTAAATGTCAAGGCAAAGATCATATAGCTGCCCAATGTCCTAATAAACGAGTGATGAGCACCTTAGTTTTGGATTATGCGCTAAGGACAAATCATATGATGATGGTTTAGGCATAAATTGTATCATAATGTTCATAATTAATGGCAAAGATTATTATGTTTATTTCTATATCTGCGTTTTATGAATAAATATAATAATGTCCCATGAATTTAATTATTCTAAAATTATCCCTAGTCAAGTATTATCATTAAATGGGACAATGATAATGCATTAAGACTAGTATATATAGTGACTGATGAAATGTGTTATGATATGAGATATCAAGTCAACACATAGGTACATGTTAGAGAACTATGTACTGGATCGACCCTCCATGAGAAATGCTACATGGGTTATTATATGAAGTGTCATAAGCATTTCTCATAGTGATAACAATGTAAGTGATCCTTAGACTTGAGGTCACCAAAGATCCTAACATGAAGAGTTGTATGTTTTGATGCTACTAAACGTTAAGGTGAACTATAAAAGTGGCAATTGGATATGTAATGAATCATGTAGTGGGATGTTGAGTGATCAAGATAGGATTTACCCCTCCTATATAATGGGAGTGATATCTTTGGGCTTCTTGACCAAGTGAGACCACAAAATGCATAGCCATGCTCAAATGAGTCGATATGTGATATCGAGCTCATTTACTTACATCTGTCTACTTGGGGATCAAAAACGCAAAGATTGAACAATGCAAGTGTGACACACTCCAAGACTTATGTTCAATCAAGATATCTAGGGCATAAGGATTGAATTACATGGTAATATTTATCACAAGAAAAGTAATGTCGAATTACTAACATTCTTATAACTTGGATAGTATTGATGTGTTGCTAGTCACCGCTCAATGCTTATGGCATAAAATAGATTTCATGTCATTGCCAACGTTATAATAATCTATTGGGTCATACACTTAGATCGTATCCAAAAGAAGTGTAAAATTCATGTGATGAATTTTTGGTTAATTTAAGAATCCTATTACGAATAGGATTGTATAAGGTTTCCAATTTAAATTGGTATTTGGTTTTGGATTCTAAATAGTTTTGGTTTTGTGTTAATAAATCCGAAACAGTTTTGGATTTATTAATTCATGAGAGGGATGAAAAGTAGAAAGCAAAATAAGAATGAGATTCTAGTTTTGGTAGCCAATAAAATTTAGAAAGCTGAAATTTAGAAAGTTCCAAAAATATATTAGAACTTGGAGTTTAACTAAAACTCTTTACAAGAAGTTTTACCCTAATCTATTTTCTATATATTTGGACTTATAATTTCAGCAGCTTTTCAACCCTAATGTGAGCAAAAATGCACGTTATTCTTGCTGCATCAAAAACCATGAAATTAATTTTTCTTGTAAAGAAAAATTTTGCTGCAAAACAGAAAACCAAAAAGCCAATCCTTCTCTTGCTTGTTCTAAAAATTATTTCGGCTATTTTTTTGGGAAGAAACAGCAACCGTTTTTCATGAACAACATAAGCAGCACTTCAGCTATTCTTAAAGAAAAATAACAGGTTCTTCTTTGTCAAAAAAATAAGGAGAAAGACTGAAACTTATAGAGGTTTCAAACCTGAAAAAAACCACAAGTAGAATTCTTTGATAGCACCTTCGGATTTTGCTACTTCTTTTCTTGAGTTAATTGTGTGACAATTAACATAGAACTTGGAAACGATCATTTGGATAACGTAGAGGCAAGGCTCTACTGGGTGTTACTGTAATTCAACAAGCAAAGTCTTCACAAAAGTGCAATCGCTACTGATAAAATAAAACACTTCACTACTGGTTTGAAATCACTTCGTAAGGATTATTAGAGGAAATCAAAAATTTTAAAATTCCGCTGCGTGCCGTATTTAATTTCCTATACTTAGATCATGGGGACGAGATTTTTGATAGTGAATCCAATGATTCTATGTCTCCTCTGACTGAAACTAACCATGAAGAAGATATCATTGTGGAATAAACAGTTTCTACCTTGAAATCTATGCATTCAATGGTGAATGATAGAAAGTCTCCAAATGGAGAAAAATCATTAATGACCACGAGATCACTTAGTGCTCCAGGTATGGGAAACGATGAGCACAGGGAGAACATTTGCCATGTACAAGTTTATGAATATCAACTCCAAATTAGCAATGAGAAAAAAAAAAGTTGAGAAGGAAGAAGAGTCTGATTCCTCAATTAGGGCAAATCCATTGAATGGGGTCATCAAAACCAAGAGCTCAAGCTGATTAATAATGTTTTGACTATTTGAGCGATAAATATGCAGGCCAAAGATGACAATCTTCTACACCTTAAATTTGTGTTTGGAAAAAGAAAATTTTACCACACTTCAATGCAAACTTGGAGCCTTCAAAGATTGATGGTAAAACACTATTACAAGAGTGGCTCAAGAAGAGTTAAATTGAAAAGACATCATTGCCCCTGGCCAAACCATTCCTTTTATTCCCTAAGATGGTCAAACTATGTTGAGTTGATCCCAAGGGTGTTGTTGAAGATTCGAGAATTAATCTTTTGGAGGAGAGGGGGAATGATGGGATTCCAGAAGCTGTTCAAGCTACTCACCAAGCTTTCAATCCGTTGTGACATATTGTGGGGGCCGATGATGAATGTTAGGCCCAAATAACTTCAAGAAACTATTAAATGTTTTAATCCAAGACATTCAAGCCCGTCAAACATGCGGCCAAGACTTGCAAGTCATTAACTTATTGCAATTCCAATTAGAGGTAGTTTTCAATACTTCATCACATTTAGTGATGACCACAGTAGATACAACTACGTGTACGTTATGAGACACAAGTTTGAATCATTTGAAAAGCTCAAAAAGTTCAAGAGTGAAGTACAAAACCAACTTGGCAAAAGTATCAAAGCACTTCGATCTTATTGAGGAGGTGAATACTTAAGCCAGGAGTTCCATGACTATCTAAAGGAGTGTGGGACAACCTCACAACTCACTCCTCTTGGTGTACCACAATGGAATGGTGCATCGGAGAGGAGAAATTGAGCTTTGTTAGACATGATTCGGTCTATAATGAGTCATGCAAATCTTCCAAATTCCTTCTGGGGACATGCGCTACTGATAGCTTCTTTTACACTCAACCGCATTCTATGTAAATCAGTTCAAAAGACATCATATGAGATATGAACTACGAAACGTACTACTATGTCTTTTCTAGAGATATAGGGATGTGAGGCTCACGTTAAACGTCAAATTTCTGACAAACTTAGACCCAAATCTGATAAATGTTTTTTTGTGGGGTATCCTAAATAAACAAAAGGATACTATTTCTGCAATCCCAACAAGAACAAAAATATTGTTGCTCAAACAGGTGTCTTTCTAGAAAAAGAATTTATTTCTAGAAAATCCAATGGGAGACAAATAGAACTTGAAGAAGTTCAAGAATCACAAAGTAGTGCTGAACTTGTTAAGATGAAACCTTAGCAGACAGCATAAACAATTGTGGTTCAAGTACTGCTCAAGAGACACAAGCTCCACGTAGGTCTATTAAGATTTATCGTGAGCCGTAGAGATATGAATTTCTGATTACTCAAAATAGTGACGTCTTGCTCATGGATCAAGATGAGCCTATGACCTATCAAGAAGCAATATTGGGGCCAGACTCTAAGAAATGGCTTGAGGCCATGAGATATGAGATGGAATCCATGTATGCAAATCATGTATGGACTCAGGTTGACCCACTTGAAGGGGTAAGACCCATAAGGTGTAAATGGGTCTTCACGAAGAAGGCGACATGGTTGGTAAAGTACATACTTTTAAGGGATGATTGGTTGCTAAAGGTTTCAAACAAGTTTATGGTATAGACTATGATAAAACATTTTCACTAGTTGCCATGCTTAAATCCATTAGAATCTTGCTTGTAATAACTACACTCCATGATTATGAAATCTGTCAAATGGATGTCAAAACTGCTTTCCTTAATGGGAATCTTCTTGAGGATGTGTACATAACACATCATGAGGGTTTTGTTGATCCATAAAATGTTGGAAAGATTTGTAAGCTACAATGATCCATTTATGGGTTGAAACAAACTTCTCGAAGCTGGAATCTCCGATTCAATGATGCAAGCAAAAGTTTGGCTTCATCAAGAACGAAATTGAACCTTATGTCTACAAGAAGGTTAGTGGGAGCCCTGTTGTCGCCCTGATATTGTATGTAGATGATATACTACTTATTGGGAATGACATTCCTTTTTTACAATCTGTAAAGACCTGGTTAGGAAGTTTTTTTTCCATGAAAAAACTAGGTGAAGCTACCTATATATTAGGTGTCATGATCTATAGAGATAGATCAAAGAAATTGATTGGCCTAAGTCAAAGTACATAAATAGATAAAGTGCTAAAACGGTTTAACATGCAAGAATCTAAGAAAGGGTTCTTGCCTAAGGGACATGGAGTTAGTCTCTCAAAGGAACATTGTCCTTTGACACAACAAGAAAGACAACGCATCAATAAGTTTCCATATGTATCAGGTATTGGATCTATCATGTATGCTATGCTATGTACTCATCCTGATGTCTTGTACGCTTTAAGTATGACAAGCAGATATCAAGTTGATCTCGGTGAACGTCACTGGATCGCTGTCAAGAATATCCTTAAGTACTTGAGAAGTACTAAGGATATATTCTTGATATATGGAGGTGAGGAAGAGCTCAATGTAACTAGTTACATTGATGCAAGCGTCCAAACCGACGAGGATGACTATCAATCGTAGTTAGGTTATGTGTTTTGCCTAAATGGTGGTGCTGTGGTAGGAAAAGTTGAAAATCGGAAATAGTAGCCAATTCTACACTAGAGGCTGAATATATTGCTACTTCTAACACAGCAAACGAGGTTGTTTGGATACAAAAATTCATCATTGAACTTAGGGTTATACCTAACATTGCCAATCCAATTGAGCTCTATTGTGACAACAATGGAGCCATTGCATAGGTTTGGGAACCTAGATCTCACCAACGACCCAAACATATACTTCGGCGCTTCCATCTTATCTGAGAGATCATTGAGATAAGGGATGTGAAGATACGCAAAATACCAACTGCAGATAACATTGCCGATCCACTAACAAAGCCTGTGATGCAACAAAAACGTAATCGTCACACTATATCGTTAAGCATTAGATATATGACTGATTGGTCTTAGTGCAAGAGGGAGGTCATTCGATTATACCCTAAAAACCAATCATGTGATGATTGTTTGGGCATACATTGTATCATAACGCTTATTGTTTACGGCATTTTCATTATTATTATGTTCAATTATACATCTGCATAACATGAATGAATATAATAATGTCCCTAGAATTTGATAATTTTAAAACTATCCCTAGTCAAGGATTATCATCAAATGGGGCAATGATAATACATTAAGACTAGTATGTGTAATGACTAATGACATGTCAAGATATAAGATATCAAGTCAATATATGAATACATGTTAGAGAACTATGTACTAGATTGACCCGCCATGAGAAGTGCTACATGGATTGTTGTACAAGTGTCATAAGCATTTTTTATAGTGATGATGATGTAGATGATCCTTAAACTTGAGATAATCAGAGATCCTAACATGAGGAGTTGCATGTATTGATACTACCAAATATTACCCGTAATAGGGTGAACGATAAAAGCAGTAATTGGATATGCCATAAATTATGCAATAGGATGTATGCCATAAATTATGCAATAGGATGTTGAGTGATCAAGATAAAATTTTCCCCTTCTATATAACGAGAGTGATATCTTTGGGCCCCTTGATTGATTGAGACCATAATATGCATGGCCGTGCTCAAATGAGTCGATATGTGATATCGGACTTATTTGCTTAGATGAGTCTACTTGGGAATCAAGAAATGCACAGATTGAATTATTAGAGTGTGACATATTCCATGGCTCGTGTTCAATCAACGTATCTACGGCAAAAGGATTGAATTACATGGTAACATCTATCACATGATAAAATTATGTCAAGTTACTAACATTCTCATAACTTGGGTTGTTTTGATATGTTGCTAGACATTGCTCATTACTTATGGCATAAAAAATATTTTATGTCGTAGCCAAAATTATGAAGACCTATTGGGTCGCACACTTTGATTGAATCCAAAAAGAGTATAAAATTTATATGATGAATTTTGAGTAATCTCAAAAATTCTAATGTGACTAGGATTCTCCAAGGTTTTCCGGTTTAAGACGATATGAAAATTTAAAACTAAAAGGGTTTGGGTTATAGTGCTAATAAATCCAAAATAGTTTTGGATTTAGCAATGAAAGATCCAAAGCTTTAAAGTCCGAACAAACTAGGATAGAGCTCTTGTACTTGACAGCCAGTAGATTCATTGAATCTTGAAATCCCAAACAAACTAGGGTTTGGTAGTCCAAGTAAAACTCTTTATAAGAGTTTTACCCTAGAACAACAACCTAGGTCTATAAATAGAAGGATTTTCGGTAGCCATAATATATATAAAAGAAACCATTAGGCCAGCTTTTGGAAGACAAAAAATTGCCACCGTTCTTAAAAGCAAAAATCAAGAAAAACCGAAAATCTTGAGAGCAAAAATTTGAGAAACCCAAACACAATTTTTCAAACTAGCACTTTGGTTTTTTTGAGTGCTCCTGTTCTAGTTGATTGTGTGAAAATAATTAGAAGTTTGGATCGGTCATGTGGATACCATAGAGGTGAAGCCAAACTGGTTTTGTTGGTCAAACAATGCTCTTTGCAAGCCGACTCATCCAAAACTACCAAGGTACAAATCTTAAAACCTGATTTGATCTCACATCGTATGAATCCTAGGAGAAACTGTTTTCAAAATTTTTAAAATTTCACTACTTGATGTACACAGTTTCCAACAAATAGTAGGCCAAGTTATTTAATTATTTTATTAGTATTAATTTTATTTTATTAATAGGCCAAAAATAAGCTCTAAGAAGCTACCTTTGATTGTTTTATTTTGGCCGAAATTTAGTCCTTATTTTAGTTGCCAAATTTGTAAGTTTGAAGGAAGCCTTAAAGGGCCAAACCTCCAAGTCCAATTGGCATTAGGGTTTTTATTTTCTCTCTATTTTAAGAAATTTGGCCACTCCTTTAGTTATAGAGGAGGATTAGGATTTTAGTTATTACCTCTTTAAGACATTCTTGTACTCTATAAATAGGCCACGGCCATAAGCATGAAAGAACATGAATTTTGAGAATTTTGGCATTACATTCTTGAAAGTTTGAGTGAATCAATCTTTTCATTCTTGTAAAGAACAATGGGCTTATTAAACTTGACTAGTTTGTAGCGCCTTTGACTAGGTTGTGGCGACGCTTCATCCATCGTCTCAATTCCACCAGTTCTAGCAATTTCAGAAGTTAAGTCTTGGTTCCTATTTCACTTGCTGCGCATTGCTGGCTCCCTATAGCCTTGAGGTGCGCATCAAATTTCTTTGTCAACTCTTCAAATTTAGTGATAGAAGACCCCCCCCCCTCCCGAAATTGAGTTGTATATGACATAGCTTGTTCCCTTAGACAAAATGGGTACAAAATTCTTGTTACTACAGTAAGGCTTCCTTACTTTTCGCAATACTTTAAATTATTTGGGCACCAATTGCTTGATTTTTTTAAGTTCATTATATGAATTTGAGCCTTACATAGGGTATCACATGCTTCTTAAGGGATGGACACATACCCCCAAGGTATAAATAGCCAATGAGGGACCCAAGTTTATAGATCTTCCAACTTTAGGTGCTCATGGACATATAAGTGCATTTTAGGGATGGATATTTTAGGAGACTTGACCAACTCTTTTATTCAATGCAAAAATAGAAGGAGAGTAAGTTAACCAATTGAAGTATAATTTGAAAATTGAAACTCTAGGCTCCAAATCCTTGATTCATTAGCTGAAATTGATTTCTCTAGTTTTACCTTATAGTTACTCATTATTGTCACCCACTTTAGTTGTTTCAAATCTTCATTGTTAACCACATTTAAAGTAAATAAGTATCAAGATAACTAGTTAATAGTACACTCAAGTCTTCTTGGGAAAATGCTCATGCCTTCCACTTGCTATAAGAAAGTGCTACATATACTTTTGTAAGGGTTTGAAGTGCTTAAACTTAGACATCTACTATCAATTAGGAGGATCGCATTCAATATTCTTCAATCAAGGTTTCTATCAGCCAACTATTTTCAAGGTTCAAAGGAATGGGTGAGTAATGTGATAGATGCCACAGAATGGTTAATATCTCATGGAGAAATGAAATGCCTCTCAATGATATTCTTGAAGTTTAGATGTTTAATATGTTGGGTATTGACTGCATAGGACCTTTCTTTCACCCTTTAGGAATTTTTATATCTTTGTTGCCATATATTATACGTCCAAATAGGTTGAAGCCATTTTTTACCCACCCAAATGATACCAAAACCATGGTGAAATTTTTTAAGAATAATATTTTCATAAAATTTTGGGTCTCTCAGGGAAGTCATAAACTATGTGGGCATCCATTTTCATAACAATACTTTTAACACTCTTATGGCTAAATAAGGAGCAAAGCATAAGGTAGTAACCACTTATCATCCTAAAACAAATTGTATAATGGGCTTTAGTCATCTTATCTAATAAACATGATTCACATGTCTCATACGAGTCAAAATCGAGTGAGTCCAAAAGTCCATCTTTATAGAGTTTGGAAATGCGATTCTCATTAATATGGCCACGATGACAATGGTAGAGATAAGTTGAATTAAAATTATCTAATTTAATCCTTTTGGTATTTACGTTATAGATAGGTGTGTCAAGATTTAGAATATAAATGCCATTAGCCATTTGTGCACTACCATTTCATTTAAATAGAAGGAACAACAATTCTCTTTTATTATAAAAATCCAGCCTTGTCTAAACAAGAAATGGAAATAATGTTCTTTGTAATAGAAGGCACATAATAACAATTATTTAATTCTAAAACTAGCCTTGAGGGCAAATTTAATACATAAGTATCTACAGTTAATGCAGCAACCCTTGCTCTATTTCTCACTCGTAGGTCGACTTCGCCTTTAGCTAATATTCTACTTCTTTTCAGTCCCTACACATTGACAAAAATGTGTGAACCACATGCGGTATGTAATACCCATGAAGAAGAAGTAGATAAATTGAATTCTATAACATAAATACTTGAAGTGGAATTTTCATTCCTCTTCTTCTTAAGATTCTCTAGGTAAACCTTGCAGTTCCTCGTCCAGTGTCCGATCTCATCGCAATGGAAGCAGTTTCCTTCTTTGGCAACCTTTCCTTCGGGTTTTAGTGCAGTTGCAGAGGACTTGGACTTGACTTTCTTGCTCTTGCCCTTCGTTTTAGCGTACCTTTCTTCTTGCCCTTATTGATCATCAGGACATTATTGGGTTTAGACTTCTTTATGTTTTCTTCAGCAATTCATAACATGCCTAGCAACTGTTGCAGAGTTTTGTCAATCTCATTCACATTGTAATTTAGAATGAACTGACCATAGTTATCAAGCAGCAATTGCAAGATAACATCTGTGGCCAACTCTCAACTTAATAGAAAACCTAATTTTTCAAGGTTTCTATGTACCCAATCATTTTGAGCACATGAGCACCAACAGGGTCTCTTTTTGATATTCTGCACCAGAATAACGCCTTCGAGATATCAAATTTCTTGACGAGTTTTCTCTTCATATAGCTCCTTGAGATGTTCGATCATATCGTACGCCTCCATATTCTCATGTTGCTTCTAAACCTCAGAGTTCATGGTAGTAAGCATGAGGCACGAAACATCTAGAGCATAATTTTGATGTTTCCTATAAGCATCACTTTTAGCTCTTGGAGCGCCATCCTCAGGTTCCTCAAGTAAAGGTTCCTTTAGGACATACATTTTCTTTTCTTACTTAAGGACTATCCTCAAGTTCTTGTACCAATCCAAGAAGTTTGTCCTGTTCAACTTGTCCTTCTCAAGGATAGATCACAGTGATAGTGTGCTAGTGTTAGTGTTCATAGCCATGGTTATCTACAATAGAAATATGCAAAATAAGTACCATAAATGCAAACATTTAATGTTTTCTTTTATTAAATGTTACTCCCACTATTTTACTCAAATTAATAATCCTCGATATTAATTTGGAAACTTTAATCTAATTATCTTTATAGTGGGCCAAGATCCTATTTAACCTAATTTTGAGTTAGCTTTGGCTAATCACCCAAAACTCGGCTATTTAGATAGACAACACTTTGTCAATTGTATCCCATACAACTCTTTGATAGTTGGGTGACCAACTTTTGTTCTAACTTATCTAATAAGTCAAGGCCCAACTCTATGCCTCTAGGTCTCAATCTTATTGAGTCCACCTAGTTAAGTCAAACCCAATAATTAGCAGTCAAATATTACTATTATTCTGTCACATCTCGCTAAGATTGACCACGGCACCTTGCTTTGGCAAACCTACATGCAGTCAATCAAAGCCTTGACGAGTGCAAGGCATTGGAAGGTATCTAAGACTTAATATTTGTTAGAGGGATTTGTAAAATTCTCACCATTTTATTTAAATTGGTTATTGTAACTATTAGTTCAATTAATCGCAGAATTTGCTTAACTAATCATTGCAATCATAATCACATTAAGCATTTAACCAATAAACATAAATAGCATGCATCCCGTACATTAACAATAAAGTAAACGCGGCATAGTTATAGCCCAAACTAAGTTGATTCTCTCAAGCCAATGAGAGAACCAAAAGATCAACCTAAGGGTATCGACATCTTCTCCAAGGGCCTCGTTGATTCCTAGTCGAGTCCTATTTGTAATCTAACTATTATATTTTTAGAGAAATCTCGAGTTACATTCGAGGGGAGTTAGGTGAGAAAAGAATTTACAACCAGAAAATAGAGCAAGGCAAGACACACAGGTCATATTTAAAAACCATTACAAAATTTATCCAATTCTATTGCGCTTAGGGCTATAACTATGAACCAAGCTCAAATATCACGTATTGTGCATGTTATATACAATTGACATTCCTATTTAACACCTAAATACATTAATCTAATTAATTTATGACAATTAACATTACATCAAATATTAGGGTTTCGAATAATACATTGTGCGTGGAAGGTTTAGGTTTAGGATGCAAATTTTAGCTATTCTAGCTCATTAGAAATTTGTGAAAAATATATCTCATATATTTTCAGCCATAATAAATCCAAGGCTATGTTCAATTTGGCCAAAGATGAAACACATCATATGTATTCCTTTTCCAACCAAACATGATCATTGAAAAATTTATAAATAATATATCAAATATTTTAGGCCTCAACTTAATATATCGTATATATTAACTTTTGGCCAGTCACAAACAAATTCAAAATAATGTGCAATTCAGCCAAAAAGAATTCAGAAAATTGAACAATTCAAAATTCAAAAATCCAAACCTTCCAAAATTTCAGTAAACCCGAAATTTTCAAGTTGGACATATTATATATCACATATATAATTTAGCCTTAATATTATATATATAACACATATTAATTTATGCCTCAAAATTAAAATTGAAACCGAACTGGAATTGAAACCGAACTGGCCCCAAAAGAAATTGCAAAAGCTAAAGCTAAGGGTCCATTTGAACAAGCTCTTTTTATTTTCAAATAACAAAATTCTCAAACAAAAAAAAACTATCCAAACACATTTTATTTCAAAATTTAGAATTCAAATTTTCCCACTTAAATTCCTCTCACATAATTTTAAAAAACTTTCCCTCTTATTTTTTCCCTTCAAAATACTCTTTCTATCAACAAATACCACTAAAATTTTCACACATTCCAATACAAATTTTACCATTTGCAAATAAAATTGCCTTGTCCAAATGGGCCCTAAGATTTTTTGAAAAAATCGAAACTAGCACAAACACAAAATCGAACTTGATCAAATTTTCTAAAAAAAAATCCAATGTCAACCTTATCATCATATAAATAATTTGATCTCAATATGATTCAACACATATTAATTTTATTTTTAATAAATATATCAAAACCGAAAATTCAAGAAAACTTGAGAAATCCGAAGGCTAGCCAAAAAAAATCCAGAAAAACACTAAACTTTGGTTCTTCCATGCATATTCATATATATATATATATATATATATATATATATATATCTTATATTATTCAAATCCATAAATAATACATTGAAGCATACCCTAAATTGATTTAATAAACATAAACATATCATATATGTTTAATTCAAAATTCATATTTGATGAACAACCTCACATAATCCAAATTTTCAGCATGCTTATTAATGAACAATTTAAGAAAATAAACATTTTTTCACATAAAAAAATTTGAGCCTTTGTAAGTGGCTCTGATACCATTGTTGGAAATCAAATACGGAACGTAGTGAAATTTTAAAATTTTTATTTCCTCCAAGGATCCTTACGAAGTAATTTCAAATCGATCTTGAAGAGATTTACCTTTATCAGTAGGGGTTGAACTTTCTTTTGAAGACTTTTGCTCATCGAGCCATAGAAAAACCCAGTGGAGATTTGCCTCTATGGTATCCACACAATCATCTCCAAGTTCTAGATTAATTGTCACACAATTAACCCAAGAAGAGAAGCAATGAAATTCGAAGGTGCTAGGCAAGAATTCTGTTTTCGGTTTTTCTGGTTTTGAAGATTCTCCAAGCTTCGGTTTTTATTGTTTCTTTAATAGAAGAAGTGGCTACGGATTTTCCTCTAAAACCAGTTAAAAGGCTCTTTGTGTTCTTGTAAATTTGGCTACTGTTTCTTCACAAGAAAATGATGAAAATATGAGAGTCGAGGTTGAAATAATCAACCATCCAGCCGAGACAACTCAACCAAATTCAAGATAGACAAATCTAAGAGCACAAGTTGGATGTTTAGTTGAGAATTCACCTACAAAGAGACGTCCACACATTGATCCATTGTAAGGCATTGGAGGGCCTATGACTAAGTCAATAATTAAGAGAATGCAAGCTGCCTTAACATCTCTTCTAATTGAATTAATTGAAGCTCAAGTCAAGGCAGCAAGGAAAGCAAGGAAGATTTCCGATCCTAGTGATTCATATGTCATTCTACTTAGTTTCATCAATGAAGGATCAAGAATGAAGGATCAAGTGTGGCTGATTTTGACATGTGTAATCAAGATCCTTAGGCCACTTCTCATCACAAATCAAATTTGAACTTGGAAGGTTCTAATTTGGCAAGAAGCAAAACAAGTTCAGCCGCCATTCACTTCTCTAATCCAAACCACCCTTGGATTCAACTTTAGGCAATATTATTTCTTCTTCATGAAAGAAATTAGAAGCTTACAAGACCATATCCATGATGTTTAGAGAAGCTTCCAAATTCATAGCCATGATGAATTAAAGAAGCTTCCAAATCTGTATGAAGAAGCTCCTCAAGCTCGGCCAAACACAATCCAAACTAGCCTTAGATTAGTTTTAGGTAACTTAATGTTTTATTTCCTTTTTTTAGATTAGAAGTCTTTTAGTAATTAGCTTCCTAAAAGGCAAGGAATTCTAATCTTTTTAGAGGATAGATTTCCTCTTAGCTGCACATTGTTTCATCTATAAATAAAGGCCATTCGGCCACATGTAAAGACAGATTTTGATTAATTACAAACTAGAGAGCTTTGTTGCTTTTCTTTGAGTTCTAGTTTAGAACTTGCTTTAAGTCTTTGAGGATAGCCTATTAGGTTCATGTTTAAACTATTTTGTTGAGTTTCTTTCGCTCAACAATCTGAGTGTGCCGGTTGGTTCCAATGGTAGTCCAATTCGCAACTATGAGTTTTGGATAATTCCTTCGGGTGTCAAGTGGACAAAAGCAAGGTCCTTCCATCTCGGAGTTGGTGTCTTTCTAAAGGAAGAGTTAGTTCAACCTAGAGGATAATAAACCTAATCCATACATCAAACACCAAGAATCACCCAAGATAATTTAGCCTCTCATGGCTTCAAACAACCAACAATCACAAAGAGAATTAACCATTGAAAGCATAAGAAATTTGTTAGAAATACTTCCCTTAATTAAAAGATTGGTGAATCCAACAAATTCCACACTTAGCAAGCCAAAGCAAATCCAAAGATTGAAGTGTTGAAGAGCCACAAAATGCCAAACCCTAGCCTCTTGGAAAATCCCCTCAAGATTGGGGAAAATGCGCAAATAAGCAAAAACTAACCCTAACCCTCTATATCGTCCTCGTTTCTGCAGAAAATGGGGTATTTATACAAGTAGGGACGTTGGGGAACAATTGTGAAGCTTCCAAAACATTAGGGACGCAACATGCAAATTTCAGCTTTTGGCCGCACAGGAGACCGCAACGACCGCCGCGGCGGTCTACTGTACCCACGTTAACCGCCGCTGCGGTTGTTGTGACCGCCGCGGCGGTCCAAACCTTCGGGTTTGGACTTCTTTGGTTCGCGCCTTGTTCTGATTTTGTCCAGTTTTGGTCCATTTGCTTCTGGAATTTGGGAAAACTTTCTGCATGAAAGTTTTTTCTCTCTTTCTCATCTTTCCATAGCATCTTGAATCATCTCATTTGGACATTTGCATCAAAAGTTATGAATTCCCGAAGATAATTGTTTTTTTCAACCCCTTTTTCCTACAAAACAAATAAAAGATTAGAATCACAAATATAATGTGATTTCTCTAATAAACATGGCATATCTCAATGAAATCTATGCAAAAGCGTGAAAAACATATGTCTAAGTTTATGAATATTTGATTCTCATCAAATACCCCCAAACTTGAACCATTGCTTGTCCCCAAGCAATTTTCTACGCATAGCAATAATATATGGAATGTATTCATTGAGACATGCATATTCAGATTCTCATCTAATTTTTTCCTATTTTTTTATTTTTTAATTTTTTAATTTTTTTTATTTTTTTATTTTTTTTGATAGTGGCAAGTACTAGCTTAATTAGGCAACCACTCGTCGCCCCATTCTACCGAATAATGCATATTGAGAGTTCTAAGAAATGGAAACATCTTAATGTCTCTAGGTTAGACAATTTTCAGCACGTACTAATGCAATGCATGACCTTTTTCTTTCTTGTTTTTCTGTACTAATCTTCACACATTAAATGATGTGTGTGTGTGTGTGATATGGAGGTAAATGTTCATGAACAATGCAATGCAAGAACTGAGTAGAGGTTACGAAATCAAGCCACTAGTGTGCCCTAAAGTTGCATAGAAAAATTTCACTTCCTTGAAATCCTTAAGACTCTTTATTCCCTCTTTCCCCTAAGTTGTCATGCTACCATCTAGGCAATCTTAATCACATTTAAGAAACCATCATGACATTATACTTAGGGTACTTCCTCACTCATTTACAAATTTATTTATTTATTTATTTATTTATTTTATTTATTTATTTTTTTGCCAAGAGTTTTTCGGCTTTTTATACTTCTACCACTCATACGAGTTCACTTAAGGGACATCCCCTAAGAGCATTCTCATAGCGGAGTAGCCATTATTTAACAAACTGTAAATTTCATAAACAAGCTAACAACAAGCCTAAGTCATCTTCCAAGCTTGTGAAGTGAAACTCTATGACTTTAGGGTGGACTAGGGGCACTACATTTACTCGCAACCGCATCATAATCAATACACTACATCTCACAAACACTCTTCTTTGACGTGCACTGTAACAACACCATTTAATATGCAAAACTTTCCTCCAAATACAAGGAATCAAAAGACATGCATTACAAATTCCATGCCTATTCAGTCCAACATTTTTCATCATCGACTAATGCTTTCATTTCGTTACTTCTCACATGCATTCGGTCGGTAAAATGTTTCTTAAGTGGTGCATATTTCAGTCATTACTTGCCAACCATTCAAAAGTTCCCCCAAAAACAAACAAGCAACATCTTGAATATTTCAATGAAAGCCTCAATTTAAGTCAATTTCACCCATGGAATCTCATGTATTTTCTTCCTATAAACACCCCCAAACTTAGGTTATGTCAAAAGCCTTAAGCTTCCACCCCCAAACTTAAGATGAGCATTGCCCTCAATGCTTCAAGAATGCATGCATGAAAGGGTGGGGTGGGCGGGAAAGAAGAAATACATGTTTTTGGTTTCAAAATTGTGAATTGACTTAAAGCATGTTGCCTATTCGCACCTCCCCCAAACTTAAGATTTGTTGCACATGAAGCATTAAACTAGGGAGTGCATTATTCACAACATTCAAGACACTATATTAACAAAATTCACAAACAAAAAACAAAAACAACAAAAAATAAACATTACCACTAAATGCAAAAACATCAAACACAAAAGACAATATTCATAAGCTTCATTTCCAATCTCAATTCAATTACTCAATTACTCATAATATCACAAGTTATTCAAAGGAGTAACAGAAATATGCTTCCCTGTAGCCCTCATGAACTCAAGGTTGGTCTGTAGGTGGCGGCGGTGGCCTAGGAAAAGTTGGTGGTTCGCTTTGTTGTCCACTTGCCATATATTGCATGAAAGCCGCTTGGAATTGTAAGAAGTCTTGCATCATGCCGTGAAGATCGCCTACTCGCTGCTCCAGCCTTTAAGTTGTGTTTTCCAGCCGTTGAGTTGTGTCTTGGAGATCATGCACACTTCTCTCCAAATTGCTCAGTCTGTCGGCATCATCACTTCCCTCACTATCTTCTTCTTCACTGTCCTCCTCATCTCGTATGGCCATCCTGCTCGACGCCTCTATTTGCGACCCCGCCCCTTTTTGGAAATCCTTGAACTTGAGGTCGACCTTCAAAGGAATGCAATCCATACGGTTGAAATCCCTAGTGAGCGATGCTGTTGTGAAGCATAGCCTTGTAAGGAGCGACAGAAATCCCAATGATTAATTCTTTTTTGGTGAGTTGACGGCTAGATAGATTTCTGCATTTATCACTTTGCCCACGTCGACTGACATGCCTCTACTGATGGCATATATCAGTAGTGCTCGCTTCCGAGCCACCTCAGAGTTCATGATGGTTGGCATTAGTCGGCTGCTCACGAAGGCATTCAGTAGCTTGGCCTTCGGTGTGAGCGAGTTCCGTTTCAAATACGTCCAATTCGGGAGAAGGTGTTGCTTCCTTCCAGTCAATTCTCGTGTAATCTCTGCACTATCGTAGTCAGACTGGATGAACTGGGAGTATTCGTCGTCAATAGCTGGAGGTAGCTCGAACAGTGCATTTATGGTTCTTGGAGAGAAGTTGACGGTGGCGCCATCATATTTTATCTTATTAGAACCCGTGGTTGCCACCGTGAGTTCCTTATAGAAATTATGGACCATTTCTCTATCTCCTTCGCCTAAAGATCGGCGTGCCTCAACAAACATAAGCCAACCATGCCGCCGGATATAGGTGTCCAATGGTGGCTCTACCGTTAGGCCGCGCTCCGCCACAATCGGGCGACTTCGCAAGGCATGCAAGGCGAGCTCCTTGGCAGTTGGAACAGACGGCTCGGCCCGAGAAGTAGACGCCGAGGATTGTTTGCGTTTACTAGATGAGCTCCGAAATGCCATTGGATTATACCTACGAAAAACAATGCCCCAATTAACTCCCAAAAGTATATGCTACATATTACAAATTAATGTTAATTAGTGACATGCCTATGCTAGGTCTTAAGAAGTCATCAAGTGTTTCCACTCAAAATTCAATTTAATATGCAACATTAGGTTAAAGTTCATCAAAGAATTTCTAGGATTTCAAATGAATACACAAAAATTGACAATTCATCCAAAATAAGTCATTGAGGCACATGATCAAACACAGGATGTGCATGGTGAAAAACTTGAAATTTCACAAAATTAGCAAGCACCCTAGCCTAAACATTTAACAAACAGCCCAAACAATTCCAATTACACAATATCTAATCAATATTCATCACTAGGAATCATATTTAAAGCAATTCAAAATCACCATTGTAATGAAAATTGAAAGGTTCAATCATTCATACCTTGGATTCTTGGATGGATGTGATGGTGGAAATGTGTTGACAAAGGTGTTTGGATCACTTAAGATGGAGTGGACTTGAAAAAGAATGTAAAATGCAAAATGTGGTTGGAAGTGGTTGAGAGAAATGGAGTGAAATTGAGGAGGGAAATGAGGAAAATGAAATGTAACCAACGGGTTTATACCCGTTGGTAGTAGACCGCCACGGCGGTTGTTTTAACCGCCGCGGCGGTTAAAACTCTCGGGTCTTTGACCCCTTTTTTTTTTTTTTGGTCACATTTTCTCCTTTTTCCTAGCACATATGCAAACTACATGCATTAATTTCGACATCCACAAGAACATAGAACACTCAATTAATCAATAAAACAAAATAAAACTAGACTAAAGAAAACCAAACGAAACAAAATGGATAACGAAAAACAAAAGGATACGCTTGGGTTGCCTCCCAAACAGCGCTTGGTTTTAACGTTGCCGGCTTGACTCAATGCATTTCATCACAATTCAATTTAGGTAGACGGTGGATACCCACTCCTTGCTTTGATCAATGCCATCTCCTAAGTATGCTTTCACTCTATGTCCATTCACTTTAAAACTGTTGCTAGCACCTTGTTCCTTCAATTCCACCACCCCATATGGGTATACCTGCACCACCTCATATGGCCCTCCCCATCTTGCCTTCAATTTGCCAGGAAAAAGCTTCAATCGAGAATTGAAGAGGAGCACCCTTTGGCCGGGATGGAATTCTTTAGGAAGGATCCTGTTGTCATGCCATTGCTTTGCCTTTTCCTTTTGAATGCATGCATTGGTATATGCCTCCAACCGGAATTCCTCCAATTCATTGATGTCCATAAGCCTTTTTTCAGTTCCACCTTGATAATCCAAATTCAAAGACTTAAGAGCCCAAAATGCTTTATGCTCTATCTCAAGCGGGAGGTGGCATGCTTTTCCAAACACTAACCGATACGGAGATGCACCAATAGGAGTTTTAAACGCCGTCCGGTAAGCCCACAAAGCATCATCTAATTTTCTAGCCCAATCCTTCCTTGAAATGTTCACCACCCGTTCAAGAATGTGCTTGATCTCCCAGTTGGACACTTCGGCTTGGCCATTAGTTTGAGGATGGTAGGCAGTGGCAACTTTATGCTTTACTCCATAACTTGCCAAAAGGCCCTCAAATGCTTTATTGCAGAAATGAGTTCCTCCATCACTTAGAATTGCCTTTGGCACCCCAAAACGAGTGAAAATGTTCTTTTTCATGAAATTCACCACACTCTTGCCATCATCATGAGGTAATGCCACGGCCTCTATCCATTTTGACACATAATCCACGGCCACTAAAATGTAAGAGTTGCCAAACGATGGTGAGAAAGGTCCCATGAAATCAATTCCCCAAACATCAAAAATTTCAACCTCTATCATATTATTGCGGGGCATTTCATTCCTCCATGTAAGATTACCCATCCTTTGACATCGATCACATCTCTTGCACCATGCATGAGCATCCTTGAAAAGTGAGGGCCAATAAAACCCGCTTTGCAGAACTTTCAAAGCTGTTTTCTTCCCGCTAGAGTGGCCTCCATACGGGGACTCATGGCATTTTTCCAATACGGGCTGTTGCTCCACTTCCGGCACACACCTTCTAATTAGCTGGTCTGAGCACATCTTGAACAAGAACGGATCATCCCATAAATAAAATGAGGCATCATGCCTTAATCTCTTCCTTTGCTGTTGAGAAAAATTTGGAGGCAATGTCCTTGAAACCACATAATTAGCAATGTCGGCATACCAAGGTCGTGCCATAGATTCATTCACCTCGAGCACTTGGGTTAACACCTCACAATCTTCTTTGCTCAAGCCATATGCGTTTACCAAAAACACCTGCTCATCTGGAAAAGAGTCTTTGATCAATATATGAGCATCTTTTTCTCCCAACTTAGGATCTTCAATTCTAGAGAGGTGATCGGCCACTTGATTTTCGGTTCCTTTCCTATCCTTGATCTCTAAATCGAACTCTTGCAACAGAAGTACCCAACGGATCAACCTCGGTTTTGCCTCCTTCTTGTGCATAAGGTACTTGAGTGCAGAATGGTCCGTGTGCACCACAACCTTAGCCCCCAAAATGTATGATCTGAACTTATCCAATGCATATACCACCGCGAGCATTTCTTTTTCAGTAGTTGTGTAATTACATTGAGCCTCATTCAACAACTTGCTAGCATAATATATAGCATGGAAAAGCCGTTCCCTTCTCTGGCCCAAGACTGTCCCCACAGCTAGATCACTTGCATCACACATGATTTCAAAGGGTTGAGTCCAGTCCGGAGTGACCATAATAGGAGCATGCACCAGCTTCGTTTTCAGCATTTCAAATGCCTCCATACATTTTCCAGTAAAATTGAAAGCCACATCCTTCTCCAACAAATTGCAAAGTGGCTTGCCTATCTTGGAGAAGTCCTTAATAAATCTTCTATAAAACCCTGCGTGGCCAAGAAAACTTCTAATTCCTCGGACTGAAGTGGGAGGGTTCAACTTTTCGATCACCTCAATCTTTGCTTGATCCACCTCCATGCCTTTAGACGAAATTTTGTGCCCCAACACAATTCCCTCTTGCACCATGAATTGACATTTTTCCCAGTTTAACACCAAGTTCGTGTCAACACATCTTTTTAGCACCCGCTTGAGGTTATTGAGGCAGACATCAAAAGAATCCCCAAAAACTGAAAAGTCATCCATGAAGATCTCGATGATGTCTTCCACCATATCAAAAAAAATAGCTGTCATACATCGCTGAAAGGTGGCAGGGGCATTGCATAACCCGAAAGGCATCCTCTTAAAAGCAAAAGTTCCAAAAGGGCAAGTAAAGGTAGTCTTCTCTTGGTCTTCTGGGGTTATGGAAATTTGGTTATATCCGGAATAACCATCTAGAAAGCAATAGAAAAGGCGTCCGGCCAAACGGTCAAGGAGTTGATCCAGGTATGGCAGGGGGAAGTGGTCCTTTCTTGTGACTTTGTTGAGCTTTCGGTAATCCATACAAACCCTCCAAGCATTCACAATCCTTGTGGCAATTAGTTCTTGGTCTTCGTTCACGATTACCGTCATTCCACCTTTTTTTGGAACACATTGGACTGGGCTCACCCATTGGCTATTTGAAATCGGAAAAATTATCCCAAAATCTAACAACTTGACCACTTCTTTCTTTACAACTTCCATCATCATTGGATTTAACCTCCTTTGTCTCTCCCTCACAGGCTTTGCGTCCTCTTCCAACAGAATTTTGTGTATGCAAATCGAGGGGCTTATACCTTTAATATCCGCAATGGTCCACCCAATGGCCTCCTTAAAAGTGCTCAAAACTTCTAAAAGCTTCGACTCCTATTCAGGTTCCAAGGATGACGATATCACTACGGGCAATGTTTCGTGCTTCCCCAAGAATGCATATTTCAGATACGGGGGCAACGGTTTCAACTCAAGTTTGGGCGGCTCATCAACGGATGGTTTCAACTTATCATTACTATTAGCCACTGGCAACACTTGGTCTACTTCAACCACTTCAAGTTCTTCCCCCACTATTTCATAAATAGACTCCTCCACATAACAATTCTCAATCATTTCGCGAAGCTGTGTATCCATTCTCCTATCCTCTTCATCAACCTCAAGAGGCACGTTGGAAGGATTAACTACCCCCATTGCTTGAGAGTCAAGACACCACCCTTCCTTTAGAGTTTCACCCACACATTCATCAACTATATCCACCCGGAAACAGTCCAGATTACCCCTTGGGTATTTCATGGCATAATTCACGTCAAACACCACTTCTTCTCCATTGACCCGGAGAGTGATGGTTTTGTCTTTCACCCCAATAATTGCATCTCCGGTTGCTAGGAATGGTCGTCCAAAAATTAGGGGCACCTCATCATCCTCCTCTATATCCAAAACTATAAAGTCCACTGGAAAAATGAATTTGTCCACTTTCACCAAAACATCTTCAAGAATCCCATTTGGCTTCACCAAGGATTTATCTGCTAATTGAAGGGTGACGTGAGTCTCTTTCATCTCATCTCCCATGCCAATATTTTGAGCAATAGAAAGCGGCATTAAACTCACTCCCGAGCCTAAATCACCCAAGGCTTTTGAAAAATGCCTTGCCCCTATATCACATGGAATGGTGCAGCTACCAGAATCCTTCATATTCCTTGGAATAAGCAAATCTTTGCGTATTATGCAACTGCACTTTTCACTTAAGGCAATCACCCCTTCATCTTCTAGCTTCTCCTTGTTTGAAATCAACTCCTTAAGAAACTTGGAGTATTTGGGAATATTAGTGAGCAAGTCTACTAGGGATATGTTGACATGTATTTTTTTCATCACCTCAATAAACCTCTCAAAGTGCTTGTTTCCTTCCGCCTTCTTCCTTGGTCTAAGTGGGAATGGAGGTGGTGGTGGTGGCATATCTTCAAAATTGTAAGGGCTAGACGGCCCTTTTCTTCCTTTATCCCGACCTCCGTTTCTTTCCTCTTCTTTGAGTGCGACTTCACCTTCTTGATTTTCTTGATTTTCTTCTAAGGCTGCCCTTTTCATCTCATCTTCTTCTTGGGCCATTCCATCCTCTTTAACCTCACTTTCTTCTTGCACCAATTTTTTTCCACTTCTAAGAGTCACCGCCTTGCACTGTTCCTTACCCTTGAGATTGACCTCGGTATCACTTGGAAGCACACCCATAGGTCTCCGGTGAATATCATTAGCTAGCTGCCCCAGCTTCACCTCAATATTTTTCATCATGGTCTCGTGCAAGTTCAACCTCATGGAATGGTCTTCTAAAAGCTTTTCCGTCTTATTTGTGGAACTTCTCATCTCAAGCTGCATTTCTTCCATCTTTTTTATCATTATTTCCTCAAAACTCGGCTTTTTGTCCGTAGAATTATTCATTTGGTTCCCAAAGCCTGGGGGTTGCCTTGATGCATTAGATGATGATGACCCCGAATTTCCCCAACTTTGATTGCTTTGATTGTTCCAATTTTGGCCACCTCCTTGGTTATTCCAACCGTGATTTCCTGCTTGATAGCTACCTTTGTTTCCCCAATTTTGGCAGTAAATACCTTGTTGCCCAAAATTTTTCATGTAGTTAACGGGTTCGGTCCTGAGCAAGTCACACTGATCTATATGATGATCTCCTTGGCAAAGGCCACACATTAGAACTGGCTTCACGTTCATCCTTGCCTCCATTGAACTAATCTTGCTTGTTAATGCAGCCAGTTGAGCACCAATGTTCGTGCCGGCATCCATTTCTAAGAAACCCCCTTGTCTTTTTGGTGGCAAATCTCTAGTGCTTGGCCCTGAGCAACCGTTGTCAGCTATCCTTTGGAACAAATCTCGTACATCTTGGACCGACTTATCCTTCAATGAACCCCCGGCGCTAGCATTCACATTGCTTCTTGATTCCACGGTAAGCCCATTGTAAAATAGCTGCGCAATGCACTCTCCTCCATCATGTGGTTCGGGCACCTTCTCAGCATTTCTTGGAATCTTTCCCAAGCTTCACAAAAACTCTCTCCATCATACTGCCTAAACTGGTGGATAGCCATCCTCAACCGGTCCATCTTTGAAGGAGGGAAATATTTTGTGATAAACTTTTTGCATAACTCCTCAAAAGTAGCAATTTGTTCACCACCAATTGCATCATACCATGACATGGCATGACTGCGTAGAGAGAATGGGAAGAGGATACGCCGGATGGCATCTTGAGGCACATTATTCAGCTTGAATGTGTTGCACAGGGTGAGGAACGCCTTTATGTGTGCGTTGGGGTCCTCATTCTCCAATCCTTGGAATATTGCTCCTTGCTGAATTAAACTTATGAGTTGGGGTGGAATTTGATAGCTTTCAGCTTCAACCGGGCAAGCACCCACATGGTTGTTAAATCTTGGCTCAAAGAATTCCCCAAACAATCTTCCTCCTTGTTGTTGTCCTTGTTCGACCATTGTGTTTGGTTTCACCCTTCTTCGTTCTCTTCTCAAATTATTCTCAAGTTCCAAATCAATAGTGAATTCCACACGTCCTTGAGATCGAGTGCGGGGCATGCATCGCAAAATAAGAAATTATGTACCTACAAAAAGAACAAAAAATAAAGCTAAAAACGAAAATATACACAAACCAACAAATCTTTTCTAAATATATCCCAAAAACACAAAAACACAAAAAATTATAACACTTAAAGACTTAGTTTCGTTGCCCTTCCCCGGCAACGGCGCCAAAATTTGGTGAGCAGAATCGGTGTGAGCAAAAGTGCGTCAAAATATAGCTTAAGCTCAAACAAATTTACACCTAAACCTCACTTAATCAATTGTAGTAAAGCATAGGGATCATTTTCCACAGGGAAGGGGACAAAACACAAATTTAAGTGCGATTAATTATTTGCTAAAAAGTGATATAAAGAGTGATATTTAGTTAAGAAGTATGAATAAAAGTGTGAACATAAATAAGAATACTAGAATCTAAATGTTAAGTTGAAGAACTTAACTTAAATAAAGAGAGAAACACACAAATGAGGAAGGAGGGTGATCCTTGGGTTTAATGCAAGGGGTCGGTTACTTTGACTCCTAAGGGCAACCGAGTGTAAGGCATCTTAACTAAGTGGCTACATCCGTTCACTCCAAATCTCCTTTCGGTCTTATCGGAATTATAGAATGAGGAATCTCCTTTCGGTCTCATCCCCACCTAGAGCACATTAGCGCCTATGGCTTCCACACAACTCTAATGCACAATTCTAACCCTAGATGTTTTAGCCAACTACTTCACATTTCCTAGTTTAAGTATTCAATCCAAGGAAGCTACCTAATTTTCACTCCACATCTCCTTTCGGTCTCAATGGAATTAAAGACTAGAAGATCTCCTTTCGGTCTCACTTCTAACTTGTGCACACTAAAACCTATGGCTTCCACACAATTTTAGTGCACAATTAAGCTCATATGGTAGTTGTTTCTTATCTCAAACACCTAAAGCTAGTGAATGCTAGATAGTTTTTTCCACTTTTTGGTCTAAATTCATGTATATTCTAAAACACACACGAACACCAAGAACACACACTAAATGTGGCCATCATTCAATGCACGTCATTTCATTAAATACAAGTAGAAAAACTTCAATTAATGCAAGCCCATCACTCTACAAGCCACAAGGAATCAAAATAAACCTAATCCATACATCAAACACCAAGAATCACCCAACATAATTTAGCCTCTCATGGCTTCAAACAACCAACAATCACAAAGAGAATTAACCATTGAGAGCATAAGAAATTTGTAAGAAACACTTCCCTTAATTAAAAGATTGGTGAATCCAACAAATTCCACACTTAGCAAGCCAAAGCAAATCCAAAGATTGAAGTGTTGAAGAGCCACAAAATGCCAAACCCTAGCCTCTTGGAAAATCCCCTCAAGATTGGGGAAAATGTGCAAATAAACCAAAACTAACCCTAACCCTCTATATCGTTCTCGTTTCTGCAGAAAATGGGGTATTTATACAAGTAGGGACGTTGGGGAACAATTGTGAAGCTTCCAAAACATTAGGGACGCAACATGCAAATTTCAGCTTTTGGCCACACAGGAGACCGCCGCGGTGGTTCATCAGTACCACGTTAATCCGCCGCTATGTTGTTGTGACTGCTACAAGTGTCCAAACCTTCGGGTTTGGACTTCTTTGGTTCGCGCCTTGTTCTGATTTTGTCCAGTTTTGGTCCATTTGCTTCGGGAATTTCGGAAAACTTTCTTCATGAAAGTTTTTTCTCTCTTTCTCATATTTCCATAGCATCTTGAATCATCTCATTTGGACATTTGCATCAAAAGTTATGAATTCCCAAAGATAATTGTTTTTTTCAACCCCTTTTTCCTACAAAACAAATAAAAGATTAGAATCACAAATATAATGTGATTTCTCTAATAAACATGGCATATCTCAATGAAATCTATGCAAAAGCGTGAAAAACATATATCTAAGTTTAGGAATATTTGATTCTCATCACCCTTTCTCTACTTTTGGTGCAAAATAATTTGGCGAGTTACATCAGCTGAACAGAAGTAGGATTTCACACCTTTTGTTGATCAGGCGACACCCGAATTTGAACTGAGGAAAAAGGATTTGCAGTCCCCCGCCTTACCACTGGGCCATGCCGCCAAAACGATATCAAATTAATGAAATTTTTCCCATATTACTGAACTCCCTTTTAGTGTATGTGTATGGGCAGTGCATCGAGAGTTCCGTTTTTTAATTTGGAATCCCGCTCTTTCCTAATTTATCCCGTTCTTGCTTAACCTTGTCCCTTTTGATTTCGATTGGATTTGATACACCCTGATAGAGTATCTCAAAATAGCCAACTTTTCCCACTTTCTTTTCCAAACCGGCAGTTGATTTTCATTTGCAAAAGTCAAACTAATTTGAACCATTAACAATTGACGACTGACTGCGAATTCATGAATGATTTGGCATCTCAAATTTTGGTTTTTTCTTTTCTTAATGACATTAATGACGTAAGAACATACAACAATTATGAGTACATGTAAACCCCAGCCCTAGGCCCGAAATTTATATATTCTATATGTTTCTTATTTGTAAATGATATTATGATATGTTGCCTAGAAGGAATTATTAGAAAATTGTCATATCTCATAAGTGAATAGCCAATTTCTACTTTCTTTTAATAGAACAGAAACCGCAATGTTAAGTGAAAAATAGGAACACCAATACAATCTAAGGTAACAGGGATATTAATATCTACATACGTGTTTAATAATTAATAAATAAACCCCGCTTCTATTTATATTATTATATTAGAAACTTCAGATATGTAATATCATAATAATGATAGAAATTCAATCACTTTTTTGTTTTGATATTCTCTCCAAAATTCTATAACTTAACCTTATTAAGATTAAGTGGCAAACTTTTTTTTTCTAGAACTATTTTAACAATTCCTTTCCATTTGTATCCATTCCAAATTTCAATTAAAAACATTCCAATTTCAATTTAAGTAGAAAACTCTTTCTGTTTCTCTGTTCATATGTATTTCATACATTATATTCTAGATATGGAGTTGGGTAAATTTTCATGTGATTCAATAAACAGAATATAAATTCTATTCTTGCTAGATCATTTATATAAAATTACGTGAAGAATGAACCAATAGTGGGATTTTTTGATAAATGGGAAATTGAAAATGCTTGGGGCTAGAAATAGGGGAATGTTTATAATACCTGGATTGAATCAGATACAATTTGAAGGATTTTTTAGGTTTATTGATCACGGTTTGACGGAAGAACTTTCTAAGTTTCTAAAAATCGAAGATACAGATCAAGAAATCGAAATTTGGATTGGTGAATCGAAATTTGGATTGGGTCCCAAGAAATCTAAGTGTGCAACCCAATAGGTTCATATAACATTGGCAATGACATAAAATCTATTTTATGCCATAAGCATTGAGTGGTGTCTAGCAACACATCAATGCTACCCAAGTTATAAGAATATTAGTAATTCGACATTACTTTTATTGTGATAAATGTTACCATGTAATTCAATCCCTATGCCCTATATATCTTGATTGAACATGAGCCATGAAGTGTGTCACACTCTTATAGTTCAATCTTTGCATTTCTTGATTCCCAAGTAAACACATCTAAGGAAATGAGTTCGATATCACATAGCGATTCATTTGAGCACAGCCATGCATTTATGGTCTCACTTGATCAAGGGCCCAAAGATATCACTCCTATTATCTAGGAGGAGCAAATCCTATCTTGATCACACAACATCCCACTACATGATTCATTACATATCCAATTGCTACTTTAATAGTTCACCATATTACGGGTAACGTTTAGTAGTATCAAAACATGCAACTCCTCATGTTGGGATCTCTAGTGACCTCAAATCTAAGGATCACTTATACCATCATCACTATGAGAAATGCTTATGACACTTCATATAATAACTCATGTAGCATTTCTCATGGCGGCTCAATCCAGTACATAGTTCTCTAACATGTACCTATGCGTTGACTTGATATCTCATATCATGACACATTTCATCAGTCGCTATACATACTAGTCTTAATGCATTATCATTGTCCCATTTAATGATAATACTTGACTAGGGATAATTTTACAATAATTAAATTCTTGGGACATTATTATATTTATTCATAAAACGCAGATATAGAAATAAACATAATAATCATTATAATTAATTATAAATGTTATTATAATGCCTAAACCATCATCACATCATTGGTCCTTAGAGTATAATCCCTTAGAGTATAATCCCTTAGAGTATAATCCAACATTTTCTAGTTGTGTATTGAGTTCCGTCTGTTTTGTTGATAGTTTGTGTTGTCTTTATTGAATTGCTTTTGTGTTGCTAGTCATTTGTATCCAAAGTGCATAGTGACTTCAAGTTGTTCAAATTAATTATCGTGTTCCCTCTATACTAATAACTTTTCTAGTACATTTTCTTATTTTTGTGTTGATCTTGCGTTTTCTAGTTGTATATTGAGTTCTTGTGTTTTGTTGATTGTTTGTGTTGTCTTTATTGAATTGCTTTTGTGTTGCTAGTCCTTTGTGTTCAAAGTGCATAGTGACTTGTCTTCTTAGGTATTGTTTCTTTAACATTGTTATTCAAGAATGGTGGGTGAGATGGTCACATTATATACAAGAAATTATGCTTAAATAGTGTGCACATCAAATGATCAACGAAAGGCCTCAACCACCTCACTTGTCATCTATGTATCTTCTTTGAGTGGTTCTTCATTGTATATGCTTTACTATATGAGAATTCATTGAATGTCTATACATTTGCATTTTGAACACTAAATCCTTTCACCTTTTGCTTATCACGCACTTAGATAGTATAGATGATTGATGACTTCTCCCAACCATGTGGCATTCAATTTTTTGTACAATTTGCATAGCATTTGACTCTCGTGGTTGTGGTCTATAGTTGAACCTTCACAACATGTCTTTGTAGTGAAATTGAATAGTGGGAAGCCATATTATATCTATATTTAGTAATGAACCAATGAACTTATTACCCTACTAGGATAAAACCAATCTAACTATATAGTGGCTTACCTCAATCCTTTTGTGTGTTGAGGAGTAAGCATCATTCATTGATTGAACTATATATTCTTAATATTCTTAAGTTCATTGTGAAGACCATTGGTTGTGGTAAGCATTGTAGTGAACAAGACACACTGAAGGTTCCTTGGTTTTTAACTTATTCGGCATTTACTAGAGTGACCACTTAAACTCTTGCTCTTTATAGATACCTTTGCATTGCAAGAAGGGCTACAAAAGATCACAGAGAAGAACCAATAGCTCAAAATATAGAAAAATGATGGTTGTGAACCACTCCATAGGCTTCTTCAAGACTATCTTGCACCACACTTAGAAGAAGGGCAATCAAGTATTGTGATTTCGAGGGTGGAGGATCAAAATTTTGAAATTAAGCCTGCATTGATTCAATGACTTCATTCCATGTGCCAATTTGGGGGATGTCCAAATGAAGATTAAAACAAACAAATGGCCATTTCCCCAATGTTGTGAGACAACTATTCTTTTACTCACTCTGAGGGATAGAGCTAAATTTATTGCCATCCAACTCTGTTATAAGTTGGAGGAAACTCTCAGCATTTCTCTCTAAATGCTTCCCTTCAAGAAAACCTATAAATATGAGTAATGATATCATGGCCTTCCAACAAATCAATGAGGACAAGCTCTATGAAGTTTGGGAGTGTTATAAGGAGTTATTGTACACGTTTCTTGGTATACCCAAACATATTCAAGTTTTAACTTTTTACAAAGGGTTGGTTGGACATAATAGGAGTATGCTTAATGCAGTGGTGGAAGGTAAAATTATTGTGAATTCCTTTGAGAATGATTCAAGGCTCAATGAGGAGATTGCAGCAAATGATTACCAATGGGCCTCAAGCCATAATATACCTAAGAGAGTAGGCTTATATGAAGTTAACTCAACCATTCACCTTTCCTCTCATGAAGTGGCTTTTGACCAACATGATATCAAAGGTGGATGCAAGGTTGGATACTAGAACAAAACCTTCCCCAATCGTGGTTTGTGAGTAGTGCAATTTCAAACACCTAAATAAGACTTATTTTATCAACTCAAATTCAACAAACTCTGTGAGATAAACGTGGAACACTAACCCTGACACTTATAATCCCAACCTAAGAAATCATCCCAACTTTTAATGGGGGAAATTTAGTCAATAAGGTTCCTCTTATAATCCTCCGAAGCCAAAATATTCTCCTAACTTTTCTAACAAACCCCCCACCCCAAGCACCCAAAAAGGAGGATGAACTTATCAAACTCAGTAAACTTGCTTAATCTTATATTGAATCTCAAAGTTCTCCCCAAAATGTGAATTCACCTTTGGAAGCATCTGTTTGGAACATGGATGAGGCAATTGGCTAAATCTGTATGAGAGAAATCGATGGTGATGAGAAATAGGATGCATGAGGATTGGCATGTGTTTTATTACTTTATTGCTAGATATATCAAGTGAATTTAATTCGACTTTCAAGTGGGTTTAATGGGATTGATTTAATTTAATTAGGACCAAATATATTGATGTATATTTCAAGTTATATTTTGGGCTATTTGTATTTTGGTCCAGTCCATTAGTTTGTTATTACTTAATTATTTATTTCCTATACTTTTTGGCACCGTAAAATGATTGGACCTTAAGTAGTGTAATTTTGGTCCAACTTTGTGTTTGGATTATTAAAATTTATAGGGTTTTAGTTTATTTCCTTTTCTTAGAGTAGTTTTTTTTTTTTTGGTGGTTATTTCCTTTACTTAGTTAATTTAAGGTAGTGTTTGTAATTATATAAAGAGGTTGTGCCTCACACCTTTGTAAGAAGATTAAGAATTTGATTAATAAAACATATGAGGATTGTCCTTAACTTTATTCTCTCTTGAGAATTTAAACTTATCAAGGTTTCTCATTGTGGTGTTCTTAACTTATCAATCTAGCTCGAACCACTCAATTGTAAAATCATTCTTCCTTTAATCATATCAAGGTTCTTAATTCATTGTTGAGTTAGGGATTGAGGTTTTCCATTGGGTCATTCTTGATTTTGTTTAGGGGTCTTTGGGTCATGTCTATCTTCTTCGTGGGTTCTAGTGTTTCTTCCCTATGGGGTTCACATCATGTGGGTTTATTATGCCAATTTCTTTATTTTCAAGAAATCTTAAAAACCCATGTGATGTGAACCCCATAAGGAAGAACTAGAAACCCACAAATAAGATGGACATGGCCCAAAAACCCACAAAAGAAATCAAGAAATGAACAGATGGAAAATCTTAACCCCTAAATCAATAAGGAATTAAGAACTTTGATATATGATTAGTGGAAAAATGACACCACAATCTAGTGGTTCATCCATCTCATAGGTAGTTATTGTTTCTTGTCTTACATTTCTTGTTTCTTCCAACCCAAGTTCCCTATTTGTTTTCTCCATTATTTTTCCTTGTTTCTTTTTGATTTATCATTAAAATTATCATTCTTTGCTTTGGCCTTTGTTTTGTGTTACTACCTAAAAATTTGGTAAATATTGTTATTTTCGGGTTTTCTTGACTTCCACGCTATCAAAAGGTTATGCCCTTTTTTTCCTTGTCTTATGTTGCTTTGGGCATCTTGTTCTTCAAGAAAGTACATTCACCTATGAGTTAAAAAAAAAAAAACAGCAAGTGGTTTCTTTAAGAAAAGGAGAAAAGAAGTGTGGTCGGACCAAGAGAAAAGAAAGATAAGTTGCACAACTATTGATTGTCTTGATTGATTCTTGATCCTTTTGTTTGATCAATCTTGATTCTAAGATTTTTTTGTTAAAGGATCTTGAATTCTTCAACTATTTTTGACCAAAAATCTTGAATAAATCCAATTGGGTAGCAGCCACCCAGAGTAAAATTTTGCCCTAAAATTTTTGTTTCAATCATTTTTCAAGTCTAATTTTTTTCTTGATCCAATTGCAGCCACAACCTATTTATTTTCTACCCTAATTTATTGTAAATTGCAATCCTATTATAATTCTAAATTGTTTCCTAAGTTGACTTCATCTTAGAAGCCAATTCCAATTGTAAATAGATTGTGCATTATTTCTGGAATTTATTTTACAAATTGGATTGGGTTTTGTCTTCTAATTCAAGTAAAAATTGAACTTGTTATTTCCCTTTCATAAAGAACTTAGATTAAGTTACTTGACTCCTAATTGGAATTCGAAATCCTATTTCATTTATGATTTGTTGTCCTATCTCAACTAGGATTTGTTGTCCTAATCTAACTATAATTGGATCCTATTTCAATTAGGATTTGTTGACCTACCTTGACAAATATTTGGAATCATACCATAATTAGGAGTCCTATTCTAGTTAGAAATCCTACTCCAACTAGGAATCCTATTTCAACTAGGTGCCCTACCTAATTAGGGTTTGGAATCCTAATCTAACTAAGATTTAGAATATTTTTTCTGCTTGAAAATCTCTCATTGGCTTAATCATCTTTGCTTTTTGTTCTCTAAATTTTTCCTTGTTTCTTTTAGTTGTTCTTTCCTTAGGTCTCAGGTGTTACACATTGACAACTTTGATGTATTTTTGAAAGTTCAATTAAGAACTTTAAATTGTGAATTGAGAGATAAAAGGTTCCAATGATTTCATCAAAAATATAAAAGTCAAATAAAATAGTGAAACCATCGAGTTGTGAATAGTTTAGGTTTTGGCAGGGAAAAAGAGTATTGTGAGGATATTTTCTTTATCTTTTTCTATCACTTAAAACATCCATGATGGAAGCACCAAAGGAGACCTTAGATCAAAAAAGCGTTAAAGGAACATCTAAGAAGATTGACCCTTATCATGGAGACAATCAATGGAAGACTCTCGATCCTTGAATCTAGTAGCAAATGATGACCAAAGGAAGCTTCACAATTTTAACGAACACACAAAAATTACAAAAAACCATGAACGGGAATTGGGTTGATGATAAAATAGAATTCTAGGTTGTGAACAATCATTTGATTAGTAATGAAAAAAGATAATTCTTCGTTCAGTACTTTACCATAACGACAGAAAAGAGGATTGATCAAATTCTATTGAGTCTAACTCATAGTGATCATTTATTGAAGAATGACTCTAGTTATCAAATGATTAAACAACCAGAAGCAATTTACATACGATACTTAGTTGACATTCATAAAAAGTTCTAATGAATTATGATTTCAATACATCCTATTTAGCAGAAAGAATGTTTTTGACGAGAAGAAAGCTTATGGAGAAGACAAATCATAGGCATCTCATAGCAGCTAAATGAGAGGGAATGTTCCTAGCGTTGACAAATACCTTGAGAGCATCAAATTGAACATTCCACCCTTCCAAGACAAGATCGATTCGGAAGGCTACCTTGAATGGGAAAATAAGGTAGAGCTTGTCTTTGAGATCCACAACTACTCAGAAGAGAAAAAGGTTAAACTAGTTAAGGTCAAGTTCATAGATTATATATATGTGAACTAGCTAGTTGTGTGTAGAAGAAGTAACCAAGAAAGACTTGTCAACACTTGTAAGGAGATTAAAGCAATCATACACAAACAATTTGACAAACACCTTGGAAGCATCAATTTGAAAATTCCACCCTTCCAAAACAATAGTGATTTAGAAGCCTACCTTGAATGCGTAAAGAAGGTAGAGCTTGTCTTTGATATCCACAACTACTCATAATAGAAAAAAAGTTAAAATAGTACGGCAAATTAACATATTATGCTATAGTGTGGTAGGGCCAATTGGTTGTGTCAATAAGAAGCAATCGAGGAAGACCTACTAACACTTGTGAGGAGATGAAAGTAATCATGCACAAATAATTTGTGCCACCTCATTACTGCAATGAGATGTATAAGAGACTTCAAGGAATCACTCAAGGGTCCAAAGTCATTGATGAGTACTACAAGGACATTGAGGTAGCTATGATTAGAGTTAACATGCAAGAAGGTCCTTGGGTAACCATGGCTTGATTCCTAATAAGATTGAACTGCAAAATTGCCAATATTGTAGAGTTGCATCATTACTTGAGTATTGAAGAGATGGTTCACATGGTGGAGAAGGTTGAATGGCAATTACAAGGCCGATGTCCTTCTAGACAGAATACTCATTTCCTTCATGACCTTGGTGAGTTTCTTGGACCACGAAGGACACTAAGGTTGAACCGAAGAAAGTTGCTACTCCCAACACCCCCAACATGACAAAAACTAGTACCACCACTCAAAAGTTGATAGTGTCCATTGTCTGTTCTAATCTCTCTCATAAGGTTACTTGTTTCAAATGCTTGGGTAAAGGACATATAGCTTCTCCATACCCTAATAAAGGTGCAATGACGTTTTAAGAAGATGGTACATATGGCTAGAACTACTAGTTGAAAGCCCAATATTGGTGACAATGAGAGCATTTATTGTGCAAGGAAGACAATGATGAGCAAAGAGCCAATATCTTCCACACTCATTGCCATATCCAAAATAAAGTTTGCATGGTCATTATTGATATTGGTAATTGTACCAATATGGCTAGAACTACACTTGCAAAGGAGTTCAACTTGTCTATGACTAAGCATTCATGTCCTTATTCTCTATAGTGGTTGAATGAATGTAGGGAGATTTGAGTAACAAAGCAAGTGCTAGTCCTATTCTTGATTGGCAAGTACCAAGATGAGACTCTATGTGACGTGGTACTAATGCAAACTGGTCACCTACTTCTATGCTATCCCTAGGAGTATGATCCAAAAGTCATTCATGATGGTTAAATACTCATTCATAATGAATGGTAAGAAGATAACTCTTGTTCCTTTGTCACCTCAACTGGTACATAACAAACAAATAATAATAATAAATGAGAGTGAGAAAAGGCAATGAGAGTTAGAGACCACAAGAACAACCAAAGAAAATTAAAACAAAAGAGAGATCATTGAAATAACAAACGAGGATGAATTGAGGTAAAACCTAATAGAAGAGGAACAAAACTAGCTAAAAATAAAATTAAGAGATTTTTGAGAGAATAGGCAATAGTGAGAGATAAAAAAAATGTTCAAATTTCTCTATGAGTGCATGTGAGCTAGATAAGGCTATTTCTTCTCACAAGCTTCCTGATGTACTTATGTATCAAGATGCTTGTTTTACGATTACCGACTTACCACCAGATTTGCCTATTGAAGCTGTGTCTATTTTGCAAATATTCAAAGATGTCTTTCCCAAAAAGATTCAAAATATCCTACCACAATTCAAGGGATTGACATTAGATTGGATATAAAAGAAAAAAAGGAGGTACAGATGAACTTGAAGCATTAGAGATAACAGAGGAGGCATAGGAGGTTTTGATCGATGAGAACCACCCATATGGATTTCTTTGACTCAAAGATTCACCACCGACCAAGGTGAAACACAAAATCATCAGCTTGTTGCGCCAACATAAAGAGGTGTTTGCTTGAAGTATGGATGACATGCTTGGGATATCGCCTTCTTTAATGATGCACAGGTTGAACATTGACCCCAGGATCAAGCCCATTCAATAGATGAAAGGGGTGTTCGCCAAAAAGAAACAAAGTCATCAATGAAGAAGTGAAAAAGATGCTACAATTTGACATATTGAAAGAAGTGTATTACTCATCTTGGCTGGCCAATCCGGTGTTAGTAAAAAAAAAGACGGCACTTGGCACATGTGTGTCAACTACACCAACCTCAACAAGTATTGCCCCAAAGATTGTTATCCTTTGCTCGTCATAGACCCAAAAGTAGAAGTCATCTTGGGTTATGAAGTCCTTATGTTTTTGGATGCATAAAAGGGGTATCACCAAGTACTCATGGAATAAGAAGATGTGGAAAAAACCGCTTTCGTCACTGAGATGGGCATATACTATTTTAAAAGAATGCCATTTTAGTTTAAAAATGTTGGAGCTACATATCCGAGGTTAGTCAACTGAATCTTCTCTAGAAAAATCAGTAGACACATAAAGATCTATGTAGACGACATGGTGGTGAAGAGCAAGAGATCCTGTCACACATCATCAGACTTGAAAGACACTTTACAAACCCTGAAGGAAATAGGCATTCACTTGAACCATAAAAAATGTACTTTTGGGGTAGGGATAAGTAATTTTTTTTGGTATATGGTCTCCAAATTAGGAATTGAGTCCAATCCTGAGAAAGTCAATGCTATTGTTGAGATGGCACCTCCTCAAACACTAAAAGACATTCAATGGCTGACAGGATCCTTAGCAACTTTGAAACAGTTTCTATCTCGGTCAACAAATTGACATTTTCCATTCTTTCAAGTGTTATGAGATTCTAAAAGCTTTAAGTGGACTAATGAATATCAAAAATGTTTTGAACAATAGAAAGCTTATCTAGCCTATTTATCGGCGTTAATAGTGCCTCTACCAGGGGAGACCCTACTCCTATATTTGGTGACCTTGGATAATGTTGTGAATGCAGTCTTGATCCGATAAGAAAAGAAAATACAAAAGCCAATCTATTGTGTTAGTAGGGTCTTACATAGGCCCAATACTAGGTACCTCCCAATGAAAAAGCCGTTCTTGGCTTTAGTTCATTCAACTAGAAGATTTGGCCCTACTTTCAAGCACACCCCATATGCGTGTTGGCAAACTAGCCTATCAAACAGATATTGTATAAACATGAAGTCTTAGGTAGATTAGCAAAGTGGGCTATTGAACTCAGGGAACATGATATACAATACCAACCCCAAGAAGCCATTAAAGGTCAAGCCCTAGTAGATTTCGTAACCGAGATGCCCTCTAAGCAGAAAAGTGATAAGGATAATTCCCACGAAATCCTTGCCAATAAAGGCCACTAGTTTGGACTCCTGGACACTATATGTCGATGGAGCCACTAATGAAGAACGTAATGGGACCGGCCTACCTCTCTGAAGTCCTGAAAGAGTAGAGGTGTCTTTCGCCCTATGTTTGCCTTTAAAGCAACCAACAATGAAGTAGAATCTGATACCTTGATTACAGGTCTCAAGTTGGCTAAAATAATGAAAGAAGATGACGTGAAAATGTACAGCGACTCCCAAGTTGTGGTTAACCAAGTCCGAGAAACTTACGAAAATAAAGAGCTACAAAAGAAATACCTTGATCAAATTCAACAACTTAGTCAAAGTTTCAACACATTCATCATTGAGTAAATATCAAGGTCCAAAAACAAGCGAGTTAGCACATTGAGTAAGTTAGCATGTTCAGCCTTTTTCTCAACTAAACAAGAAAGTGCTAGTTGAAATACCTCCTTGTTGGAGCATAGAATAGAAGGCCACAATGTCTATTGAAAAATGAGGAGACAACTAGATCAATCCCATATGTTGGTATTTGCAAAGTGGTGAATTGCCAGAGGACAAAAATGATATCTTCCATCAAAGAGGCACAATACAAGCATGCCATGGCAAAGTACTATAGTGAAGGAGTGAAGGTGAACAAATTCAAACCAAGGGATTGATGAGAATCAAATATTCATAAATTTAGATATGTGTTTTTCACGCTTTTGCATAGATTTCATTGAGATATGCCATGTTTATTATAGAAATCACATTATATTTGTGATTCTCATATTTTATTTGTTTTGTAGGAAAAAGGGGTTAAAAACCAATTATCTTCGGGAGTTCATAACGTTTGATTCAAATGTCCAAATGAGGTGATTAAAGATGCTATGGGAAGATGAGAAACAGAGCTAAAACTTTCATGAAGAACGTTTTCTCAAATTCCGTAAGCAAAGGGACCAAAACTGGACAAAAACAGAACAAAGCATGAACCAAAGAAGAGGAAAAAGGGAAAAACATCAGCCATCTTCCGGAGTTCATAACTCTTGATTCAGATGTCCAAATGAGTTGATTCCAGATGCTCTGGAAAGCTGAGAAAGAGAAAAAAAACTTTCATGAAGAAAGTTTTCTCAAATTCGGGAGGAAAAGGAACCAAAACTGGACAAAATCAGAACAAGGCGCGAACCAAAGAGAATGAAACCCGAAGGTTTTGACCGCCACGGCGGTTCCATGTGAATAGTAGACCGCAGCTGCGGTCTGCAACCACCGCCGCGGCGGTCTACTGTTCATCCAAAAGCTGAAATTTGCATTTTGTGTCCCTAATGTTTTGGAAGCTTCACAATTGTTCCCCAACGTCCCTATGTCTATAAATACCCCATTTTCTGCAGAAACAAGACAAGTAGAGTAGGTTAGGGTTTAGTTTTGATTATTTGCACATTTTCCCCAATCTTGAGGGGATTTTCCAAGAGGCTAGGGTTTGGCATTTTGTGGCTCTTCAACACTTCAATCTTTGGATTTGCTTTGGCTTGCTAAGTGTGGAATTTGTTGGATTCACCAATCTTTTAATTAAGGGAAGTATTTCTTACAAATTTCTTATGCTTTCAATGGTTAATTCTCTTTGTGATTGTTGGTTGTTTGAAGCCATGAGAGGCTAAATTATCTTGGGTGATTCTTGGTGTTTGATGTATGGATTAGGTTTATTTTGATTCCTTGTGGGTTGTAGAGTGATGGGCTTGAATTAATTAAAGTTTTCTTACTTGTATTTAATGAAATGACATGCAATGAATGATGGCCACATTTAGTGTGTGTTCTTGGTGTTCGTGTGTGTTTTAGAATATGCATGAATTTAGACCAAAAAGTGGGAAAAACTACCTAGCATTCTCTAAATTGAGGTGTTTGAGACAAGAAACAACTACCATATGAGATTAATTGTACACTAAAATTGTGTGGAAGCCATAGGTTTTAGTGTGCAAAGGTAGAAGTGAGACCGAAAGGAGATCTTCTATTCTTTAATTCCATTGAGACCGAAAGGAGATGTGGAGTGAAAAATAGGTGGTTTTCTTAGATTAAACACTTGAACTAGGGAGTGTGAAGTAGTTGGCTAAAACATCTAGGGTTAGAATTGTGCATTAGAGTTGTGTGGAAGCCATAGGCGCTAATGTGCTCTAGGTGGGGATGAGACCGAAAGGAGATTCCTCATTCTATAATTTCGATGAGACCGAAAGGAGATTCGGAGTGAATGGATGTAGTCACTTAGTTAAGATGCCCTACACTCGGTTGCCCTTAGGAGTCGAAGTAACCGAACCCTTGCATTGAACCCAAGGATCACGCTCCTTCCTCATTTGTGTGTTTATTTCCTTGTTTTAGTTAGTTAAATGTCACTCTCTAAATCATTGCATTAGTTAACATAGATAGCAAATAATTAGTTGCACTTAAATTCTTGTTTTGTCCCCTTCCCTGTGGAAAATGATCCCTATACTTTACTACAATTGATTAAGTGAGGTTTAGGTGTATATTTGTGTGAGTTTGAGCTATGTTTTGACACTTTTGCACACACCGAATCTGCTCACCAGGGATCTCATACTCAAGAAGAATGAGGCAAGTAAGGCACAAAAGTTCAGCAAGTTAAGGGCTAACTGGGAAGGTCCTTATAGAGTCACAGATACCTCCAAAACAGGAAGCTATTGGTTGTCCACAATGCGGGTGAATTACTGGCCCGAGTGTGGCATATTATCAATTTAAAAAGGTTTTATATTTGAATTCTTGATTGACTCAATTTTGTGACGATAGTTTTAATTTGTAGCGATTACATTAATAAAATCTCATGTCTACCTTTTCTTTAATTTTATAATCCGATGTTTAATTCCTTAATAAATTGATTCAAATGACATTAATGAGCCTAGAACTCGATCCAAAGGGGCTACCACCTTGCGCTTTAATAAATCAGGGAAGTCATGTGTGACCCAGGTTCAGCTTATGTAAAGTTGCATATCCACAAACATCCTAAGGGGCGACGAAGTGATAAATGTCCTATGAGGTGGAGAAATAAAAATGTTAATCAATCCCATACATCCTTGAGAGGTGGGAAAACTTATTGTGCAAACATCATGTTGTTGTAATCAGCTCTTAATATGTTATACATATGAGTATCAACTTATTTTTTCCCTTTCTGTTCTTCATATCTGATTCTATCTTTACATGCATGTTTAACATGGCTTCCTCCCTCTGATATTGGGTACTATTTTTTTCGCCCTACTAGGCCAATATTTCTAGTTCAGCTAGCATTGTTTCGACAAGATCCCTAGGTTTGGAAGCTGAATTAAAGTCTCTACCTTCCATCTAAGTCTCCATTTCTACTACCTTCTGTCTCTAGGTTTTACACTCAAATTTCAGTTCATATATTTATTTTTTGTGCAACTCATAGACTCTTGGAGACTTCTAACTTCATTTTGTTTTTTCTCTAACTCTTGAGTGAATATGTGGATCACTTCATCTCATCCTGTGACCTCGGAAGTTAGTTGAGAAATCTCGAGTGAGAGATCTGAAACTTTCTTCTTAAACATCTTGGCTTGCACGGCTTGAGCCCTTTCACATTGTATGATATTGGTCATTGCATTTTGTTGGTTGACCTTATCTTCTCCAAGTGCTCACATTCACCCTCTGAGATGTGTAACTTGAGTTTGGAGTTCTTTATTTTCCTGGCTTAGATTAGTTATAGTTTCATTAAGTACACCTATTTGGGCCTCAAGATATCCCACTCTCTCATCCATGACATTAGGTCTGGGGTTTGTAGAAAATAAACGGCTCTAAGAATATAAAAATATTAAATTCTCATTAATTGGCAATTTTTTATTACAGAAAAACAAGAAAAAAAAAGAGACCCTAAGCATTAGCCTCTTTTCTAGTATCTCCCCCATGAGATGAAGCCTCTACTCTGAGCTCTTGCTCCCCCATCCCTTCTTCACTCTCTAAGGTCCTAAGTCCGTGTGCTCATCTACCTTGTAGTCCTCCAACTCTTCCAAAGTCATTGGTGAGTCTAGAGATGCAAGGTGCCCCAGTAGAGTGAAAGAGCAATCAAACTCTTTCACAGCCTCCCTATAGGCTTGATTGGCCTTAATAGGGGCTTCGATATCATACCCAAGAAAGTCCTCTGACAACTCTATTTTATAAAGGGTTTTCTTATTAATTTTGGTTAGAAATTGGCTTGTGTTAATTTGTTCTTACATATTTTGGCCAAATTATCCTTTGATTTTATGATTTCTAAGTTTTCTAATATTTCTAGAACTTTTTGAGCTTAATCTTGAATTTTACTTCTAAATTGAGAACAAAGGACTAACCAATTATTTTGTTACTTTATAGCAAAGAAAGCTTATCAAAGCTTGACCAAATTACTTCAACAAAAAGACAAAGAAGATTTTTGTTGGCTGCATCAAAGAAACACAGCCGAGAGAGAGACAAGAAAAGGAAACAAAGTGGAATACAAAGAAGGAAAACTTCTAGAAGATGCATGGAAGAAATGAGAGTAACCACAACAAACAAAAGAGGAAACCAAGCTGAAATTTGGTAACAAAAATTCGGACAACAAAGAAACAAAGGAAAAAGGAAACACTTCGGGCAGCAACAAAACAGAAAAACAGCAACAAAGACAAGAAGAACCGAGCTGGGTTGCAAATTAATTTGGAAACAACCTATGGTTGAGATTTGGAAGCAAAAGAGATTGGTTTCAAGTTGAAGACAAAGAGCAAAACAAAGAAGGATTTGGATTTGTAGAATTTAGAAATAAACAACCAATCTTTTGCTCTATATAAAGCACACAACCGAGAGGAAGAAAGGAGCAACCAACTCTTCGGTCTTTGTATTTTTTTTCTTTTCTTTTCATTAGTTTAGGAGTAGTAGTAGCACATCCATCCTGTTTTTCTTTTCTTCCTCTAGTTTAGATTTAGTTTAGCCAAGCTCTTTTTCTTTCTGTTTTCCTGTAGTAGTTTAGAGCAGCCAGCTTTCTTCTCCTTCGTTGTCTTTTCTTTACAGTAGTTTAGTAGGATTCCAGCAGCTTTCTCTTGGTTTTTCTTTTGAAACTTTGCAATTCTTTCTCTCGGTTTTCTTCAGAACATTGCAGTCTTCATCTTCCCTGTTCCCTGCTAACCTTTCTTCTTGATTTCCTCTGTCAGATTTTTAGCAGTTCAGCTTTCTCTGCAGAAAGTTTCAATAGCTTTCCTTCGGTTTTTTTCCTGCCGCAGAAATTTCAGCCGTCTTCTTGTGTTTTCTTCAAGCTTTTCCCGTCGAGTCTTCATCGTTCCTTTCTTCTTGTTTGGTTAGTTAGTGAGTTTAGCTTTTGCAGCCACCAACTTGGACTGAAAAAGAAAGTAGCAATTTGTTGTTTTTGTTCCTTGGAAGCTACGGGTGCAGAACAAAGGAAACAGAATTTTATTTGTTGTTGACTTCAAGTCTTAGTTTTGTTTTTGTCTTTTCTTGTTTTCTTTAGTTTAGTAGATTTAGTTTTCTTTCCTTGTTTTTTTCTTAGTATAATTTAGCAACTTTAGTAATTTAATTTCTTGTGCTTTGTTATGAAATTTCTAGTTGTGTTTTATTTTCAAGTAGTAATATGTTTATAGCTTTAATATAATTATTTTAATTTTAAGAAGTTGTTTTAATTTTAATTATGTCTACTTTTATTTTTGTTGTTAGTTTAAACTTCATTATGTTCTAATTTCTTTTGTTAGAGATTAGATGGATCTTAATCATGAATAATTAATTCTTAAGACTTGTTCATGCAACCTATAATTCAATTATGAGTTTAATATCATGTTCTTAATGCTTTTAGGTAATTGATCACCACTTAATTGATTTTTGATGCTTGTTTGATACCGTGTGGAGATGACATGCATGTGCTCATGTGATATTAAACCGTGAATTCAATTTAGACGGTAATAATCTAGGTTATTCATGTGGTTTCGGTAGTAGAACTAAGTCATGGCTACTTAGATTGAATCCGGGAATTTTCATAGTTCCTAATGCTTTTAGAAATCTAAATTCACCTAGACCAAGTGTGAGTTGATTTCAATCTAAATAGGGTTATTAGACCGATGTCGGCTATTAATTTACATTAGGGAAATTTCACCATCATAAATTGGAATTTACTTTAATTGCATGACAAGTCAAGAGAGTTAATTAGGATTGATTAAGTGAAATCGAAATCTCTAACATCTTATTTGTTGCTTTTATCAAGTGTTATTAATTTTTCCTTCTTTAGTTTAATTTGCCATAAAACAATTTAATTGGCTAGCTTGTTGTTGAATTAATCATATTGGTAAGTAATTGGTTAGTTTTAAACAATCCTCGTGGGAACGATACTCTACTCATCAATTTATTAGTTGTTGATATTGTACGCTTGCAATTCACCGAACATCCTCCAACTTCAACTTGGGGAATTTCTTCTATATTTCCACGGCTGCCTCATGCTTTCCTAACCTTGCGGTCGCTCTGGAGAGATTTGTTGCAAAATAGCCAAGGTCCCTGGTACATCATTCCTAGAGCTATAATTCCAAGCAAGCCTGTCTATAGAGCTCATCTTGAAGAAAAAAAGGAATTGCAAAGGCAAGTTGATGAATTACTTGCCAAAGGGGTGAATCCTTAAACCCACCCACTATTCATATAATTTTGGTATAAGGACGAAAGTTGGCACATGTGTGTTGATAGCCAAGCAGTCAACAAGATAACAATAAAATATTATCATCCCATTCATAAATTACAAGATATGTTTAAATGAACTGCATGGTACTTCATATTCATGAAAATAGATTTAATATATGGGTATCAACAAATAGGAAAGAAATAAGGAGATGAATTGAAATTTGCCTTTAAAACTAAGTTTGATCTATATAAATGGCTAGTTATGCCCTTTGGTTTGATTAATGCACCTGGTACGTTTATACGACTAATGAACCATGTTTTAAAAGCTTTCATAGGAAAGTTTGTTGTCATCTACTTTAATGATATCTTGAGATATAGCAAAGATGTATTGTTCATGGTAATTATTGAGCAAAGAACCAATAGTTTTCCACACTCATTGCCACATCCAAATAAAGTATGCATGCTAATTATTGATTGTGATAGTTGTACCAATGTGGCAATCACTACGCTTGTAGAAAAGTTGAAGTTGCCCATAACTAAGTATCCATGTCCTTATCTTCTATAATCATTGAATTAATGTGGGGAGGTCCACATAATAAAGTAAGTACTAGTTCCGTTCTCAATTAGCAAGTACAAAAATGAGGTTCTTTATGATGTGATACCAATGCAAGTGGGACATCTACTACTTGGCCTTCCCTAGGGGAATGATTGAAGAGCCATTCATGATTGTTATACCAATAAATACTCTATCGTAATGAATGGCAAGAAGATAACTCTTGAACCATTTTCACAACTTCAAATATGTAATGAGCAAATGAAAATGAAAAATGAGAGTGATAAAAGTCAAAGAGAGTGAAAATAATAAAGAAATAGTTGAGGTAAGAACGAGAGTAAGTATAAGGTAAAATCCGACGCGAAAGAAATAATGGTAGTATAAACAATGAGAGAAAATCCGAGTGAAAAGACGTTATTAAAAGAATGTAAAAAGGGCAATGAGTTGATAGGGAGAGGTTTATCCACAAACTTTGTGTTGCCAATTTTTTTTTTGTGCAACACTTGTGGCTGTAATTTCCCATAACCATTCAATTTCCTAAAATTTTGAAAGTTCCATACCTTGACCTTGTGTTTAGAGATAGATTATTTTACCACACTCTGACGAAAACTTGGAGCCTTCAAGTTTCATGGTAAACAGCTACTACAGAATAGATCAAGGAGAGATAGATTGACAAGCCATCGATTTCCCTAGCCAAACTATTCCTTCCACTCCTTCAAGAGGCCAAAGAATGTTGATTTCATCCCAAGGGTGTTGTTAAAGATTCAATAATGAATCTTTTTGAGGAAAGGGATAACGAAGCAAACTCTAGTCCATGGCAGTCATCATTTTGGGTACATCATTATAAATTTGCATTTGGCTCCAAAGTTTTTCAAAATTTCAAAGGTGCTCATGGTCCAATAATAAGGGTTAGAGCTAAAAGAATTAAAGAGGCTCTTAATGGACACAATCAAGAAGCTCAAACCAAGAAAGAGTCCAAGATTGATGATTATAAGTATAAGTTGATTAATATTTAAAATGTAATTACCAATGAGCCTTGTACTTAATTCCTTAAATTATTAGAAGCCTAAATATTTACAAAATTAGGGTTCCTGGCCCTAGTTGTATGTGCTATCCTAGTCTAGTTTATGGCCAAAAATTAGGAGAAGTCTTCCTAGAAGATTTCTAAATTGTATTGGGGCCAAAATTTTTAATTAGTATTAGTTTAGGATAAAGTTCCATGGTTAGATTCTTATAGAACATCTAATCCAACCAATTATAGAATATCTTTAAATACAAATTAGGAGTTCATTCTTATAAGAATTAGACCAATGCCATATAAAAAGAACAATAGGGTCAGCCACCATAAGCATATTTTTGAATAAGAAAATTTTCATTTTGCGTAATATTCACAGTTCTAAGTTCTTTTGAGTGCATTAGGTTGTCCTTGCACTACTTTTGCGACTTATCAAGCTTAGAATTGGTCCATTAACTTGTGGCATTTCTTTGACACGTATTGATACCAAGGTTTCAATTGACGCTATTGGGCTAAGATTGATGTTTTTCCCTTCTCGAAACAGAGTTCAACTTAGTAGCGGGTTGTTCTTGGGGCCATCCATACAAGTTGTGCTTTTTTAGAACAAATTTCCTAAAGGTTCACATCACCCTTCCAAGCTTAGCACCTAAAGCGTTCATCAGCGAAGCACAAGAATCTAGGTTCCATGCCTCTTTAACAACCTTTTTAAATTCTGATTGAGATATCCGTGAATTTAAAAACCAAAAAGGTTGCCTTCCCATCTGGAGAGAGCTCCAAAATTCTATTAATAAATGAAAGTGGTCCAATCTTACCTATCTAAGTGCTATATTGATGTCTACACATTTTGTTCTAACCACCCTTGGGTCGAAAAGACCTTATCAATATGCTTGTAAATATGTGCTTCCCCATCTAATTATTACACCAAGTATAGTGGAAGCCTATAAATGCTCCATCTACAAAACTCACTTCCTCCACAAACTCCACAAAAACTCACTTTCCCTATCTCAAATGGCTTCCACCCCCACCCCCTCTATGATAGAATTACATTAAAGTCACCACCAACCAACCTCATCGGACACGTATCTACCACTTGTGAAATTTCTCCCAATAACCTTATTTGGTCTCCCATGTTTCACAATGTATATGTAGGAAACCAAATCAAAAAATGTAGTGGAAATTTAATATTTTTGGTTCCCTCCAAGGATCCATATGAAGTGAAATCAAATTGGTAGCGATAAACTATACCTTTTTTCAGTAGCAGTAGAAAATCGTAGATTGTCGAATCATGAGCAAAACCAATCTAGCCTTGCCTCTATAATATCCACACGATCATCTCTAAGCCTCAAGTTAATTGTCACACAATTAACCAAAGAAAGAAGTAACAAAATCCTTTGGTGCTAGCTAAGATTCCATTACTCAGGTTTTCTTTCAAGTTCACAACTCAAGGATTGGTTTTCTTTCAAGTTCACAACTCAAGGATTGGTTTTCTTTCAAGCTCTTAGCTTAAAGGTTGTTTTGTTCTTGTTTCTTAAGCAAGAATTGGCGGCTGTTTTTGGACAAGAGAAAACTAAGGAAGATAAATTCTTTAATCAAAAAAGGTTCCTAATTTGAGAGTAGAATTTTCTTTTAAAGAAGAATGCAAAGACTCTTGACTTTTCGGGTAACCCATTATCTTCAATTAATGAAGACTCTTGGCTTTTTGGCTAACCCACTATCTCCAATTAATGAAGACTCTTGGCTTCTCGGCTAACTCACTATCTCCAATTAATAAAGACCGTTGGCTTTTCGGCTAATTCACTATCTCTAATTAATGAAGACTCGATAGATTCCTATTCTCAATAGAATTCTTAAATTAACCAAAATTCATCACATAAATTTTACACTTCTTTTGGATACTATCTTAGTGTGTGACCCAATAGGTTCTCATAACATTGGCATTGACATAAAATCTATTTTATGCCAAAAGTAATGAGTGATGTCTAGCAACACATCAATATTACCCAAGTCATAAGAATATTAGTAATTCGACATTACTTTTCTTGTGAAAGAATTACCATGTAATTAAATCCCTTTGCCCTAGATATCTTGATTGAACATGAGCCATGGAGCATGTCATGCTCATACAGTTTAATTTTTTCGTTTCTTGATTTCTCGAGTAGACACATCTAAGCAAATGAGCCCGATATTACATATTGACTCATTTGAGTACGATCATGCATTTTATGGTCTTACTCAATTAAGGGACCCAAAGACATCACTCCCATTATATAAGAGGGGCAAATCCCATTTTGACCACTCAACATCCCACTACATGATTTATTACATATCCAATTACTACTTTTATAGTTCACCCTATTACGGGTAACGTTTAGTAGTATCAAAACATGTAAACCCTCATGTTGGGATCTCTGAATATCTCAAGTCTAAGGATTATTTACACCATTATCACTATGAGAAATATTATGACACTTCATATAATAATCCATATATTATTTCTCATGGCGGGTCGATCCAGTACATAGTTTTATAACATTTACCTATGTGTTGACTTGATATCATATATCATAAACTACTTCATCAATCACTACACATACTAGTTTTAATGCATTATCATTGTCCCATTTAATGATAATACTCGACTAGAGATAATTTTAGAATATTTAAATTTTTAGGACATTATTATATTTATTTCATAAAACGCAGATATGAGAAAAACATAATAATCAATGCCATTAATTATAAACATTATGATACAATATATGCCTATACTATCATCATATGATTTGTCCTTAGGGCAAAATCCAACAGTATATACGACCACCACCACGAACTCCTCCTTTACTAGTTAAAATCTTGGTCCGACTATGCCATCACATGACCCATATCCTATCTTAATCATTAGGCGACCCCTAATCATATCCCACCCATAGCCAAAAGGCACCCAAATTACGCTTTGAAACCTTAGGTTCGCATAAAGCTACCATATACAAACTATAAATTTAATAACATTTTTATTCTCAAGGCCATAAACTTCTTTGCCACCCCTCATATGTTCCAAAATGTACCTATAAACAACATGGAAATCAAACTTGATAATGGATGCAAAGGGAGTCCTTTTTGCAATAACCATTTGTTATTGTTATTCCCTGGTGATAGGTTTCCCATTCACACAAGCTCCGTTTGATCATTTAACAATGACTTCTCGTATTCCACTCAATCAACTAACTCTTCAAATCTCGATGTTGAGCTTTGACTTCAACCCTATAGTCTCCCCCACAAGCCCTATAATTCCTTTTTGCATTAAAATCTGCTCTTTATCTAATTTCAACTCCACCTACGAACCTAAATTTTCTTAAAAAGAATTGTTACATTTTATTTCCTATTGCAGGTCAGGCCACTGCCTTTGTTGCAACTCTTGCAACTACTAATTGTCTCCTGGTTTAGCTACATCGACTCTTGCAATGACTGCATTGTTTCCACTCTCAACTACATTTGATTCTATTGCATTTGCCACTCTAGCCACTATAAATGTTTACTCACCTACTACTAAACCTCCAAAGAAAGCACACTCACATCTATTCATCCATAATGACCTATATTGCTACCATTTTCTACTGTGAAAGGACCTCCTAGTTATGGAACCACCCCATTCTACAATGCGTCTTGTGTCAGTTTCCTTGGCTGGTAAACTAGCTTCTTCTTTGGCTAGGACGAACCCAACCCATTCTTCTTCTTTCTTTGCATTCTTAGGCTTAGGTTTTTAACATGGTGCTCATTTTCTTCTTGGCCAACATGCAACAATATCCACAATACAAAGGCATAGGTTTTGGCTCTAAAGGCTACCAAAAAAATATTAAACTAAATAAGTGGCCACAAATTAGAAGTTGATCCAATAGAACTTCAACTCAAAGTATGGTCTACCCAAACAAAGTTTCTTGAATTTTGAAGGGTGACTTCAGCCAACAGAAGCAAGCAAAGAAAAGAGAATTGATTAGATGGCCCACGCGCAGACAAAATCAAAACTTTTGTCAGCTGATGCAAGGAATTGGGTAGCCAAATTTTTTATACAAAACAAATATTTTGGAACAAGCCTTGAGGCTGATTTTGGACAAGTGGAGGTTTTTTATTATTATTTCTCTTTTTCTCCTTATAACAAAATTCTTAATAATGTGTTCTATTTATAGAACTCAACAAAACCCTAAATCTATTGGATTTAGTAACTACTAAATCCAAAACCTAATATGACTAACAATTATAAATCCAATATGATTACAAAATTACAAACCCAAGATGATTACAAAATTACATTCCACTCCTAGCCAACCAAACCCGTGTGCATAGTGGTTTGAAGTAGTATGTTTCAACTTGTACTCTTGCGATGTTAGGTCTCCTCAATTCAGTGGTGGCTTGATCCATTCTCATTATCGAAGCCACCAACAAAGCAATAGAGAACAAAGCTATGTAAAAAAAAAAAAACTAGCAAATGGGGAAGACAAATCTATACTGGCACTTAAGAGGATTCAAGATCAAGATGGAATAAAGTTGTCCATTTAAGCACACACATTACCTTTCTGGCCACATACCATATCGCTTTTGAATATAACCTATTATAGTCCATTTTCTCATGCAACCTGGTGATATGGGACCTAATCTCCTATCTTAAACCAAAGATTATATCTAAGCAATATAAATGTTAGATCTCAGCAGTACACGAGACGGGATCTCGTCTCGTCTAGGATCTGGACCTTAGCAATATATGGTCCGGACCTCAGCAGTATATGAAGGCCAAGGGCCTAAACTTCAACTGATAGCATGTCCCCTAACTAGACCTTGAACTCTAAGTCAAGTATAAAGATTGAGAATAGAAACACACAGAAATCACATCAAGTGTACAGGACCTCGGACTAAGGCAGGCGAGGTCTCAGACTACACTAACAAGGTGAGAACTCAATAAGATCGTGTTTATCCATAAGTGCGTAACAATATGCTACAATCACATAGAAATATAACGGTGTGCAATTAGCAGTTACGGCTGTAACCAACGCGCTAAAACATGACGACAAATCCCACAAATATAGGGAAGAGGTATATAAGCCCAAAGGACAACCAGGTATGAAAACTCTCTGACAAATTAAGAATACCGTACACTTACTAAATGCTGACTTAAGTATTTGAGGATTTACACTGGAGAATTACTCTGCAATCTGCTTTGTAGGAACGTTTACCATTCGAGAAGACGAACAATTCCAGTTTAGAATTATCTCATCGAATCTTAGTTGGTTTGTGGATACGGCCATCATCAATTGGTGCCGTCTGTGGGAACTTAATTTCTGAACGAATATTTGCAATCTTTTTTCTTATTTCGACTAATTCAAATATGTGGACACCAAATCTGGAGAACGAAGGATAGCTGAAGGAATTAGCCAAAAAGGAGCCCAACGTAGTCATTTAGGCCTTGTCAAAAATGATTCATTACGTTTAAGTGGGATCCCTGAACGATCGAAACATGCCTCCGCCCATAAAAGTGAACATTCACGGCGCACAGCTTTGGATCAAGACAATTCTTCAGCACAGAAACGATATGAAATAGACAAGAAAGCTTTTATGGAGCAACATCGTGCGTAATTTGAAGAGTTTCGTAGAGTCAGGCATAACCCACATCCATCTGAGGCTGAACCGGGACACAGTAATTGGGAACATAGCTGACGGAAGAGGAATGATGACAGAACGAAAGCTTCAGCCTCTCATGCTAACAATAATTCAGAAAATAACCATTATAGGGTTAGATCAACGCGTGATCTAAAGCATCCTTGACATAATGATTTCCCTCCAATCAGCAATAGAATAGCTGACGATATTCATGGTTTGTCAGGTTCTGAGGATGAAAGAGACACTCTGTCACCCTTCACGCCTAACATCATGCAGTACCCAACGCTGGAAGGATTCAAATTGCCTAACGAAATTCCATCCTACGAGGGGGACTCTGATCCCCTAAATTTTCTACCACGGTTTAAATACGCGATGAACTTCAAAAATGCCTCAATGGAGGTAATGTGTAAAGCATTCCTCATCTATCTAAGTGAAAGGCATGAGTGTGGATCGATGGTTTACCACATAATAGTGTCTCATCATTCAGGCAGTTGACGCAGCTTTTCCACACTCGCTTCTTTGAAAGGAAAAAAAATCACAAATGATTGCAGATCTGATGAATCTCAAGTCAGATGAATCTCTAAAATTGTATGCAGAAAGATTCAACGATGAAAGCCTTCAAGTGATTGATCGAACAGATTAATTGGAAATCTAGGCTTTTATGAATTGTCTAAATCCTAGACTATACAATAATAATTAAAATTTTATGGTCAACTTTTATTTACTAGAAACACCACTTCTAAGACCCCTTAGACCAAATTGAAGAATTCTTGAAATTAACTTCTAATTTTGGACTCAATTGTAATAATGCCAAAGTTTCTAGGGTCATTATCTAATTTACCTAAAATTAAGGGCTCAAATTGAAATTTCACAAGTTATCAAATTTTTATCCAAGGTCCCTGGTTATTCCCTCCTTGGCTGAAGCTTTGTAACCTTTCCATAGGTTGAATAACAGTGTAAACATTCCAAAAATCATCACTCACTTTCACAAATCATGATTATAACACAATGATAAACCCAAATTCCAAAAGAATCAACTGTATTAGTATCAACAAATTCATTTTTCCAAATTAAACAAACTCAAACACCAATTAAATAATCAACTTTTAAAGGTGCGTCCCTATAGAAACTCCTCTTCCAGCTTCTATTTCCCTATCCAATTTCTACCCTATTCATCCCTGTGTTTTGTTTTCCCTCTTCTTTTTTGCTCTTTTTTTTTTCTTTTTTTTTTCATAGTTTTGAGTCTTGCCTAACTCTCCTTTGCTTCTTTATTTATTATTATTATTTTTTTGTTCTAGTTTTTCTTGCTACCTGGTCTTGCTCTTTTTCTTTTTCTTTTTTTTTTCCTGTATATGGCAACACATGTGGTGACCCAACATTTGAGTCACCATGTGTCTCATCCCCCGTTTCCTTTGTTTGTTTATTTATTTTTCGTTTCCTTTTCATTTTCTTTTCTTTGCCCTTTTCTTTTTTTTTAACAAAGTTTTTTTTCTTCATTTTTTTCCTCTCTTTTTTTTTCATTTTATTTTTATTTATGTTTTTATTTTTTAAAACATAAATTTTATTATTATCATACCCCAAAGCTCTTAAAATCCATAATTCCTTTATCCTAATTTTTGGATCCTAAAATGTGAACTTATGTTTCAAACCCTAAAATTCATAAAAAAAAAAAAGAAAAAAAGTGTAAATTTAATCTAGATCTGTAATATAACTCATATGACTAACTAAAATAATTGCAAGTTCCTAGGCTAAGTTTCACAAAAAAAAAAAAAAATCTAGACTAATCCCTATAGGTCACCTAAGCAACCAAGTTCTATCTCCTCTTAAATTAATAGCAGGTTGGAAGCAAAAAAAAAATCCTCACATGGATGAGTAACATGAGGGGTTTAATGGTACGCTTACATGGTTTAAGGTCAATAGTGTAGATTCATGTGTGAATAATACTATTTTTCCATTTCAAGATAATTTTGATAATGATGATTCATTCTTTGGTGATATTGATGAATCAGTAACTCCTTTAGTTGATAAGTATGTTTATGATGTTAAGCCCATTGAACAAAGTGAATTTGATGTTTATGATATGAATATCATGAGTGCAGTTGCAAATGATGTTGAAGTTTCTTATTTTGGACAACTCATTTTTCACCCCTACTAATAATTGTGCGGATAAAATGAACTTCTTTGAGTAAGCATAATGATATTTGTGATGAATCTTACTTTGATATGAATATGTTTGATTTTTGTGATAAAAAAGTCTATGTTTGTTGATCCAACTTGTGAGAAAGAGTTTAATGTGGATGTAGGTGGGGAAGTAAAAAATCTTCTAAACTAATTTACCTAAGCGTAGGAAGGAAAAGAAGCAAATGTGACTACTATATGGTGTTATTGACCTTATAAAGATTTTTTATGAAGGAAATCAACATGGATAGCAAAATAGTGAAGCCTTACTTGGGATATGGTTTTGATAGAGGCAAAGAATTTTGTTTCCTTTGTGGTTCATCTTTATTTAAAACTAATTAATATTATATCAATATGGTAATATTAAAACCAAGCACTTTTCGAGAGGCAACTCGAGCGAATTATTATCCTTTTTAGTATGTTTATACCTTCTTTTATTTTATTTAGTTTAGTTTTATGAACATTGGTAAATGAGAATGTTGTGATGAAATTTTGCTTCTAATGTAGTATTCAAGTGTTGATCATTTTTTAGAAAATTGGAGAGTCTTGTTTGATTACTTGCCCAATACTCTTCACTGTTAAAATTTCAAGTAGTAATCATTCAAGTTGGGACTTTCATTGTTTAATTAGCATGATGCCTAGCTCACATTCTTGTTTACTTTATGCATATTAGTTTTCTGTAGTCAGTTAGATTAAATAATACTTGGAGTTAGACTTTAATGGCTTTGGACATGGAGATTCCTTAAACATTATTTTCTTTCCTTGTACCACATTTCTTTCAAGAGGTGAATTATGTCATATTGTAAGTTTTGGGGAAGAGCAATGTGTACAATAGAGTTGTCAATTAATCCCTTTTTGGAAATTTTAGTGATGCATTGAGGACAATACCTATTTTACATTTGGGGTGAGAACTAGTTGACCTAAGATCTTTATGGATTTTCTATGTATAATTTTTTACCTATTTGTACAATGGGATGTTTAGGACCTTATGCTTGTTCTTCTTTGTGTTCTTTCTCCTTTATAGTGTTCTTTTTCTTTTTGTTTTTTTATTGTGATCTAAGTGAACTTATTTTTATTTTTATCTTTATTTTTCACTTTTTTTATGTGGATGAATATTTTGGATGGGACTAAAAAAGATTGTAGGCATCCAAGCAAGGATGAGGACAAGCGAGACTCCTCGGCGCATTGATACTCAATATAAAAAGTGGAGTCTAGTTCTCAAACTTAACTTTCTCTTTATGATTGTATTATTTTATGTCCCCGCATTCTTAGTGACATCCAAGTGAATTTGTCATTTGTGTTAGTAGTGCATTTAATATTAGTTAATATTAAAAAAAAAATCCTTATGATTTTGTTGCTTTTGTGTTAAATAAGCAATGAAATAGATAACAATTTTAATGAAAGTGATGAGATAGTCCTTTTTGGGTTAGAGGTGATCAGTGAAATCAAACAAATCATGCGACCAATGAAATAAATGGCCAAGTCCTCAATTTAGTGGTGCAAAAAATTGTGATGTTATCTTAGAGTAAATTGTTACTTAAATGGAAATTTTTTCACTTTAAGTTTGTTATTTTGAGCTCTTCATTAGATAACACTAATGAGAATAAATGATATGGGAGAATATGATTCCATTGTGTGAATTTTAATGCTATGATGCAACATGATCCATGAGTTAACCTATGTTTGTGATGATTGTTAGCGGTATGCTATAGTTTTGATATGACTTAGGCAATTATCTTTTTTTTTTTTTTTGAAATAAGTTGTTACTCCTCTACGGAACTACTCTTAGTCTTATATCTTAAGCTAACCCATATAAGTAAAAATAGAGAAAAAGAGCCACTAAACCAGAGACTGCTGAATAAAGTGAAATAGTATTCCGATGAATGTGACTTGTTAAGTAACCTAACACCAAACCAAATAACATGTAGCTTTTGTATCTATGTGGCAAATGACTTTTTGAGGACAAAAAAATGCAGTAATATAAGATAGAATAAAAGGCCCAATAGTCTTAGAGATCATGTAATGCTTCTTCTTCGGTTAATGAGATCGTTGCCAACAAGGGGGGGAAGGAGGAATTTGGGGGGCCTTGATTCAAGGTATTAAAATTTACAAGATAATCATTAATAATAGGGCATACTTCATTTAAGTAGTATCCAAGACACAAATACACAATTTGTTTATGGTGACAAATGAATACTTTTGAGTAATGGTGAATCGAGGAGGTTGGTACCAAATGATTAAGCATTGCATGAGTTGAGTGGTCTTTGAGGTATCTATGTTTGAGAAGCTTCAAAGCAATTAGAATTATAAGCTAAAAATGAACTATGTTTTGAATAACTTTAGAAATTGGGTGATATTTTCTCTACTCTGTGCTCTTTTTGTTTTTTAAGTTGTGTCAATAAGCTTTTAATGTAATAATTTGTTTCTATTTACCCAAGAATGAGAAAGTTTAAATTTGGGGCAATTAGATGATGGTGCGAAAGCCCTCCTTAAGTGAACACCAAAACTAGGAGTTTTATAATATTTATTGAGTTAATAGACACTATTCATGTGTTTCCATGTGTTTTGTTGATAAAAACATTCTATGAGTATAGAGAAGTCACGAAAAAGACCAATTGTGAAAAAATTCTGTCAATTGTGCAACTTAAAGGGAGATAATACTTAAATGGCCAACTTAGTAGTAAGACATTAGATTTCAATCGAGTCTATCTTCTTTTCTACAAACCCAAAAGAGGAGATTTTGATGTTATGAAAACTTTTTTGGATATATTTTAATGTTGATATTTTTCATTTTTTTTCTAAATCAAGCACCATTTACATGATTCAGATTGAAGTGACAATACTACTCAACTGTCTGAAAAATGACACATTTCAGAGAAATAGTCATATCTAGAGTTACAAAAGTCCATATTCAATGATTTTTGAACCATTGAAAAGTTAAGAGGAAAATATAAAATAATTCTGACCAAAAAAAAATCAAAATATCAACCAAAGATAGCACTAGCGCACAAAACTAAGAACGGAGAGGGAACAGGGAGAGTTGGGCTTGGTTGTGCTACCAACGAGACAAGGTCACATGGTAGCATGATATTACCCAACCGTTGTGGCCTATTTGAGTCAATTTTTATCCTTTGACCCCTATTGACTCTTTTTCTTAGCCTTTTTACTACTTGTAATGAACCTAATAGGTCTAACTCCACTAAAAACTTATATTTAGACCATGGAATGGAGGATAAACTTTAGAAAAATCTTAGAACCCTAGCCTCCACAAGAGCTCTAGGTTTTCTATAAAAATTCATCCTTAACATAGGATCCATTTTGGAAGATATTTGATCTTAGATTGAGGAGCTAGGCCTTTTCCGGTAAAGGGAAGTGTTCTTCACTCTAAACCTTAATTTTGTCTTTCATTTATTCTAATTGGTGTTTCTTTTCATTGTCATGCGTGCATAAACTCTTATAATATCCAAGAATTGATGTTGGATATTGTTGATATTTTCCTCATTGTGTTCATTTATGTTATGGCTAATGCTTATTATTGTCTAATAACAATTTTTCATTTAAGAATCATGCAATTTATGTTGGTCTCATGAGTTGGATGTATTAGTGAGCATGTTTGATCATTTGATTTTCATTAAATTTGGACTTTTGTTATTGGAATTATAATACTCCTAGCATAGAAATATGTAAAGGGAATTAGTAGGCTTCATACTGTCATTGTTCTTCATTTAATGGTATAGAAGATTAGAAATATGACCCATATCATTCCATTCTAATGTCTAAGAATTGAAGCAACAGTGACAAAGATAATTGCCCCTTTTAATAATGAACTCATAACTAAATCACACTATTAATGAGAAATAGACATAACCCAAGTTAGGTCTTAAGGATTAACTTATTATTCTTGGTTCTAAATTTTTTGGTTTAAGTGAAATTTTAAGTTTTCACGTAAAGTAACAACATTCTCAAGGGATTGACCTTGCTTCCACAATAAAATAACAAACATATACTTGCATTTATTTTTTATGAATTTAGATTTTGTTGTTTTATTAATTGTGATATTTGTTTTATATGTTTATATCCTAATCCACCCCCACATCAAGTGCCAAAGTTTTTACTCCAAAGGCAACCCCAAACTTTAGGATAAATTATTTTTATAGCCACTTAATTATTCTAGTTATATATTTTTGGCCAATAAAATTTTTACTTCTGTTACCCACCAATTTTTTTACAATTGACCATTTCATCAATTTATACTATTTTCCTAAAGAGAATAACCATCAAATGACATTCATTTTTTCAATCAAACAATCATTATGCAGCTAGTAGGCTTACTCACTCTTTTACAGCTAGTAGGCTTACTTACTCTTTTATTGAAAAAATAAAATAGAGTACATAAAAGAAGAGGACATAAACTTAACCTCTGCTAGCATTTAAAGAACTACATAAGCTGAAATGCAAAAAAGAAATTCATTATAATGCACTAAGATATCCTTTGAAATCTAAAATTACGAATTTGATGTTGGTCCGCATACAAGTGCCTAAACTTCCTTGGGCAGACTATAAAGTGATTGATTGTATCAGAAATCTTACCACCACATGACATGCATATGCTTATAAACGAAGATAATTTTATCCACACACCATTGTTTTTTCCTTAGAAGTCCCAATTGGAAAGAATAGCAAGTTTGTGTAATTTTTCAAGGAACAATTCTAATAAAGGTTGGGAATTAAGGCTAAGTTTCTATTTCGTCATTGACTTCAGCATGATGAATTGAGAGTTTGCTAACTACATCTTTATTCTTTGTTTCAATTTATGTTTTTCTTCTCTTGGATTCTAGAGCGCAAAATTTTCCCCCGACTAGGTGACTTCTTTTTTTCTTTTCTTTTTTTTTCTGAAACGATCGATATGATATATACACAATTAAAATTGTTACATTTACAATATTGCCAAATAGCAATGAAAGCCTTAGATCTCGCATTGAAACTAAATGTAACAAATAGGGATATCCTTGCAAATGACAGAACTCTACCATTAACAACTAAATCAGCTAGAAATTATACCTAAGAGCCACAATAATATCTATCAAGGAGGAACAAAATTATTTTTTCACGTGATCCAATAACCACTAATGAAACTGTAATGGCCTTAATATCCAGTAATCATTCTGGATGGATATTATTACCATTATAGCTATTGCCTCTGTAGCAACCATAGTAGCTAAAAAAAGAAAGAGACCTCTGAAGACAATTACTATTTGCTAGTTATAATCTTCAAATTGACCCCCATTCGGGTGATTAATTTCCATACATTCGAGCCATTCAGCTTGAGTCCGCTCCACAACATCTTTTTCTTCCAACCATTCATTTTGAAATATCCATAGATTTCTTGCCTTCTAAAGCATCCATAAAATGTAGATTGACAATTCTACCCTATCTTTCCACAAAGAGTCCTTTTTCCCATTGCAAATGAGAAGCCACCATTGTTTAAAGCTAAATTCATCTCTCTCCAAATCAAACCACTTGATCAAAGCAATTTTTCACACCGTTTTCGCCCTTGGGCAGTGAAGTAGGACATGATCTAGGGTTTCAACAGAATAGCCACGCAAATTGCAAATGGGATCTTCATGAATACCTCTCCATAATAATTGGTCCTTTGTAGGAAAAATGCCATGCCAACATCTCCAAATAAAGTGTTTGAGCTTCCTTTTGATGCTAAGATTCCAAATTTGCTTCCAAACAACTTTCAGTGCTTTCCTGGATGAGCTTGAATTTGCTTGTTGAACCTTCTCCTTATGATTTTTTAGGGCAAATTTAGGCAGACTAGACCAAGAATATGCCCTGATTTGAAATAATTTTTTAAATTTAAACATACAACACAATTAATGAACTAGTAATTGTAATTAGGAGATCTAAAATTTGAAATCTCTTAATAATAAAAAAAGTAAGTAAAAAAAAATATAATATAAAATTCTTTATTCCTTTTTTTTAATTGTGGATCATATACAATTGTTATTAATAAAATAATTTGAACAATGTGTTCGAAAGTTAACTCTTTTTAAGTCAAAATAAAATTTGGAAAACGAAGCCCTTTTTTTTATTTTGTATCAAAAGTGCACTTGAATGGGCTGTGGATTTGGCCCATTGTATCTGTGACGCATAAACATATATATGAAGAAAATTGGAATGTCCCATTCAGTATCTTATGAACAAAGATTATGTATTTTCTTTCAACAATAATAAAGAACTTGTACATGTATTTTGAGAAAACTCTCTACGGTTGCTCATTTGTCAAATTAAATGCCCTTTCCTAGAATTAGAGTCTAAACATGCATTACTAGTTCTGATGGGAAAAATTGATTGTTGATAAATTTACAATATAACTACTCCCAGTAAAAAACACTCGAAGTCCTAGCGATCATTCTAATTGTTATGAAGTTACACAAAATTCATAGCCAGGAGGTGGTGTCTCTTAATCAATTTTCCTCCTTTTCGTTAAAGTAACCATGCATTATCGTGATATAATTCACAACTAAGAATATCTTACATTATTAAAAGCCGAGTTAGTTTTTCTAACTGATGTTTAGCGCGATTACCAAGCATGGTATTGCCCCAAAAGTTGGTCATGCATACAGATAAAGCAAAAGGACTCCTGAAAGTCTAGGGCAATAGCCTTTAGAACTCTTCTTATAAAGCCAGTTGTCACACGTGCGGCACTAATGATGTTAAGCACTAAACCCACCTCAAGCAATCATTTTCTCCATTCTTGGCAAAAATAAGCACATAACTTTAGCATCAAAGTACTAGTTTTTGTTGTCTAAATTAAGCCTCATAAATTAAAATAACCTTCGGCCTTTTTACTTTCAGCTGTGGTTCATTATGAATCAGAAAAATTTTATATTTTTAATGTGCATAAAAGCTTCCTATGAAAGAAAGGGTTTATGGTGGGTCATCCCGCTCGTGCGATCATGAGAGGTATGGTCCATTAACTTCTATTAGACCCACAGAAAAAGGAGTGGGTAAAAAAGTGCCTTTGTCAACCTTGGGAGTTGGGAGGGACTTCACTTTGGAGGCGTTTATGTCCATTGTACACTACACTACACTACACTACACATAACTAATGAATTGATGGATTGGAGAACAAACTATTCATTGGAAGACCCTCTAGTTTAATGGTTCGACAAAAGGGTTTCATTCATCTTTCCCATAAAGTTATATATTTGATACTAATTAGATATACAAAATCCACAGTAAGACAGGAACAATTGACCCAAAGAAATACTTCCTCGATTTTTTTTTAAAATTGCTTTTAATTTAGTATAATTTTCTTAGTTATAAAATATAATTTATTTAATATATCATTAAATATATAAGAATTTTTAATTTTTATTTTTTTAATTTGAATTTTATTTTTTAAGTTGGGCATAGATAATCTTAGTAAAAATTATATAAGAATTTTTCTTTAAAGTGGTTTCCTTTTTGAGAAAAAAAATTGAAATTAAACTTTTTTTAAGAAAGAAAAGAATAGCAGACAACATTTTTTAAGTAATAACAGGCATCACCGCATCACGTTTGGAGGGGAAGAAACTGTGTTTCCATTCTTTCTAAATTATTACCACCAAACCAAAGTGTATAAAATATATCTATGATATTTGGATATTGAGAAAGGGAAAATAAATTAAAATGCATATCAAGATCCACAAAGCTCAAATCCAGCTTGAATCTTTACAGTTGATTTTATTACAAATTTACTCTCTTCACCCTCTCTTCTCAATCTGTACTTTCTCTTTTCTATATCTGCTCTCTCCTCTCTTTCACTAGTGAATCTATCCGTTTCTCTCATTTCTCCTCTATCCCTTCTTTTCTTCTATCCTCTCTTAAATTTTAAAGTGTTTTAAGAGTATAATTATAGTAAATTTGTATATTTAATATCAATACTAAACAAGAACTTTTGCCTCATGTTCATTTCATCATATTCACTAAACCAAATACAATTGTCACTAGTATCATCCTTTTTTCCTTGGCTTTGAAAGATATTAACGTCAAAAGAATGTACAAAGAAAACTTTTATAGAGTAGCATGTGCCCACTAATCAACAATCGATTTTGAGCCTCTTATGTATTTATCCATCTTATATTGATTTTGAAAAATGATATAATGTGTTTATTAAGTACAATGAGTTTGAAATTGTTAGGTTAAATTTTTTTAAATTTAGGTAATGTTCCAAATGGAACATGACAATAGGAAAATGACAATGACAATGACAATTAATGGGGGAAAAAGGAGAGATTTTGTACAAGCAGCTACAACGTAACATTAATCAAGAAGGAATGTGCTACTTCAAAATTCTCAAATGAATTTATGTAATAAATACTAAAATGGAAGGGGATCAAAAAGTTATACATGGAAAAAATACTTTAAAAACTTTCACTCATTATTCTTGTTTTCTTTTCATAAAGTCAAAAAGATGACATTGTTATGTCCATGTTCAATGAAATTCAGAGAAAGACCGAATTGGATGTTCGAAAGGTAACCCGAAAACGGTCTCTAAAGGGTAAAGCAATCATTGCCAAAGAAATTATAAAATATCTTCAATTCTGGCCAAATCATATGCTTTACTCCCAAATCTCATTCTATCCATTTATCTATTTATATGGACAAACTTGCAACTACTTTAGCCTGCTCACTTTGCTTCACAATCTAAAGCAATGGCTTCAGAGAAAGTTGAAACTTTCATTGCAGGAAACTATGTAGAAATGGAGAGGGAAAAGCAGAGTGATTCTAGGTCAACTAAGAGCAAACTTTCCAAGCTTTTTTGGCATGGAGGTTCAATATATGATGCATGGTTTAGCTGTGCTTCTAACCAGGCATTTTTCTCCATCAGTGACTAATATATTCACCCTCTTTTATTTGTTATAATGGCCTACTCTGCTTGCATAAGTTTTTTTATTGTTCTGTTTTTGAATTATGTGTCCAGGTTGCACAAGTGCTGCTTACGTTGCCTTACTCATTTTCACAGCTTGGAATGGTATCAGGGATAATCTTCCAAATTTTTTATGGGTTGATGGGCAGCTGGACTGCTTATCTCATTTGTGTTCTGTACATTGAGTACAGGACCAGAAAGGAGAGGGAAAAAGTCGATTTTCGAAACCATGTGATTCAGGTATATCCAATCTCTGCTATACTAACAAAGTTGGTTGATCATGCAACTTTGGAAAATCCGTGCATCTTGGACTAAACATTTTTGAGAATCAGATATACCAGTGCGTAATCACTTTTTTACTTTATAGAAAGAGGTTTTATTGTCATTCAATCTAGTCTCTGTTCCTCCCGCATTCTTCACGTTATTGCTATTTTTTCGTCAAATACTACTAGAGTTGTATGTCGTCTTTCTTTAGTGGGAGTGACATTCAAACTCAAAATATCTAGAAATAAGTAGGTTCTTGCATCATGGTGCCTCGTTTCCTTTTATGGACTAAATTGGTCTTGATTGCTGCAGTGGTTTGAAGTTCTTGATGGGCTACTAGGAAAGCAATGGAGAAACATTGGCCTCTTTTTCAACTGCACATTTCTTCTATTTGGATCTGTAATCCAGCTAATTGCCTGTGCCAGGTACAAATAAGTACTCCTTCCATCTTAAAAAAATAATTCACTTTCAAAATTTTTTATTGTCCAAAACAAAACAAAAAAATCAGTTTCAAACCAAATTTCTAAAATACCCTTATTAATAATAATTATGTATACTCACAATTAAAAAGTAAAAATAAAAATATAAAATTATATATTTAATTTATGCAGTAAGTGTATTGTATGTAACAACTAATAAAAAGTTATACCTTAACCAAAATAAAGTATGGATAAAAATGTAAAATTATATATTTAATATATACATTAAGTGTGTTATATTTAATAACTAATAAAAAATTGTATATAAATTAAAGTAGATTCTTTTTTTGGGACTGAAAGAGTATATGAATTTCCCTCTGCAAAATTCTTTACGTATCTGATCCATTTTCGTTTGAATTTGCAGCAATATTTACTACATAAATGATAATCTTGACAAGAGAACTTGGACGTATATCTTTGGAGCTTGCTGTGCCACAACAGTGTTCGTTCCTTCTTTCCACAACTACAGAATTTGGTCATTTTTAGGTCTTCTAATGACAACTTATACAGCATGGTATCTCACTATTGCTTCCGTTGTCCACGGACAGGTAATCAAGATATTCTCTTAAACTTTCGTTCGTATTAGTAGTTCATAGAGTTTTTGATGAACTTTTATTTCTGCTTGGCCAATTTCAGAGTCTCAAAATTAATCAGTACAAAATGGAAGTTTGTTACCCAAAAAGCTTTTTAATGCCGTTCATTATCCCCTCCTTTCCCAAATATTTTTCCGCTTTGGCTTTGGGCAAAAAAAAAAATAAAATTGAGAACTAATTTTGACATGTACAGGTTGAGGGAGTGAAGCATTCGGGGCCAACAAAAATGGTTCTCTACTTTACTGGGGCTACCAACATCCTTTACACCTTTGGTGGCCATGCTGTGACAGTGTGAGATTTCATCATTCGCAAATGGAAAAATATTTGTATATAAGATTATTACTTCAGCGACTTTGTTGCATCATCTGACAACAGACACAGGAAGTAGTTATATTATTGCAGGAAAACCTTTTTAGGAATGGGAACACGCTTTCTGAAATGCTGGTTCCAGCTCCTTTTTATCTTCTAAACAAAATCATTGTCCCAAGATGATAGTGACCTTTTTGTCCCTTCTTTTTACAATATTCTAACATTGATTAAGAATAAGTAGTGGTACCGTGGCAAAGAATTTAAATGCACATACCGGAAGGTTGGAAACTTAAGTCCAACTTAATCGAATTCCCTTTTCCCAATAATTTAGATCATTTTGTGTAAACCTTCCTTTTGGCTTTTTGTGCGTGCTTTGTGCTTCTAAAATTAGTTGCAAAATGTTAGAGATGGGAGAATCTCGAAAATGATCCTCATACAAAGGCAGATCTGATTTCAGAATATAGAGAAGTAGAGCTTGTCACTACAATAAACATTAGGTTGGTCAGTTTAATTTTGATCCATGGTTTATCCGGCTTTTAGGTAGTGAAAAAAACAAAACTAAATTAAACAAAAATAATGGTTAAATAGTATCTCATGAAAGCATTAATCCAGAAAGGGCAAATAATGCAAATAATAATAAGCACATAAAGATTCAGGGAGTTATTTATTTATCTATTACTCCAAGATATAATGTGACAAATTATCCAAATTCTATTGGGAGATAGTAAAGAACAAAAATATTATGATTGTATCTGTTTTTTTTTTTTTTTTTGGTTTAATTTTTATTTTATTTTATTTTCTTGTTTCAGAGAGATTATGCATGCAATGTGGAAGCCACAGAAGTTCAAGTTAATCTACTTGGTAGCCACAATGTACGTGCTAACCCTGACTTTACCATCTGCGAGTGCTGTGTATTGGGCATTTGGAGACATGCTCCTTAATCATTCTAATGCGTTGTCCTTGCTTCCAAGAACTGGTTTTAGAGACACAGCAGTTGTTCTTATGCTCATTCATCAGGTGCTTGTTACCACTCTTCCCTTTTAACTTTAGCATTAATTTGTTTAAAATTGCATCCCTCAACCTAACTTAATAATTTTTCTTAGCAAATTCATGAGCTTTTGCTCTTAAACTTCCAATATCTTGTCAAATTGTTCATATGATGTGGGCGGTTTCTTGGCTTTATTTTGGTCAGAAATTAATAATGGGTATGATCAAAATATCTTGGTTAAAGATGTAGTTTTAATCTTAATTCTGGTATTTCAGTGCCCATGCTTAACAAATATGTCTTAAAATACCGTTCTTTGCTAACTTATTGAAAGTAACAATTCTATTTTAACCTTGAAAGTCGAATAAAATGGAATAAAATGGAATAAAATGAAAACATAATGGCAAAATGAAAATCTCTTTTGCATGTTCAATTATGGGCTAAAATCGGTGTAATAATGTTGGGTTCATGGTTAAAACAGAGTATTTTACATTAACTTGGGAGAAGAAATAAAATATTTAATAAGTTGATATAATTCAATCATATTAATTTAAAATTTTAAAATTAAACTACGTTATTACTTATTGAGTTGTTTTGCTAGATTTTTGAACAAATTTAGTTATTAACAAATAGTATGAGATTGAGAACTATACAAGTCTAATATGTTTTGAATTGGACTAAAATCCAAAATAAGGGTTTAAATATTTTAAAAAATAAAAAAAGAAGCGTTTATGTGTTGTGAATTCAATAGAAAACTTTAATCTTGGATAAGTTTTTTTTTTTTTTTTTACAAAACTGGGTAGAAAAAAATATACAATTAGATTTAGGTTTAACAGGAAATCTAGTACAGGTTGTTTACCTATACAATAGAAAAATATTGGATTCTTGATTAAAAGAGACTCTCTCACATTTATTTAATCGAAATAATAAAACACGTAAGCGTAATTCAGAATTCATCAACTTAAACTAACTTTCATGATTAAATTAGGCCTAGGAAGGCGTATTATCCTGACGTCTTGAACATGAATTCAAGGATCAATTGGACCATTTCGAAAAGCTTCAATGTTGAAAGAAGAAAAAAAATTCTCTAAGTCACGTCACAATCGAGTAGAGAAGAAGAAAGAAAAATGACTTTTTCCCTTAGTAAATCAATTATTCATTTAAAAGTCATAGTATCTCATGGATTAATTTCGCACTGAAAAGTAAATTAATTTTTATCGACTTTAGAATTAAATTTATTGTGCATAATTTAATTTGAGAGACAAAATAATTTTCTAATTGTAATACTGTTGCTGCAGTTTATCACATTTGGATTTGCATGTACTCCATTGTACTTTGTTTGGGAGAAATTTATTGGAGTACATGAAACCAAAAGCTTGTTCAGACGAGCCCTTGCTAGACTACCTGTGGTTATACCAATATGGTTCCTAGCAATTATTTTTCCTTTCTTTGGCCCAATCAACTCCACGGTTGGATCTCTTCTCGTCACCTTTACCGTCTACATCATTCCAGCTTTGGCTCATATGATTACTTTTGCTTCTCCAGCAGCTAGAGAGGTACCTCAAATTTTTGTTCCATTTTCTTCTAGCAATGGAATTTTAAAAAATAAATTATAAAACAAAGAATTGTTTTTCTGATTTGAGAATGACATACAATTAGTGATTAGGAATTTTGCTTATCCTTAATAATTAAAATTAAATTTTCACCTATATATTTCCTTCTTGGTTCTTCCTATTCTCAAAAAAGGGAAAAAAATGAATTACTTTCAATATAAAAAAAAAAAAGGCATGCGAAACATAAATTGCGGGTTTTACTTCATTGTGAACAGAAACCTGCGGACCTCTTGTCGCGCTCCCTTAATCAAATGGCCTATGGACTTCATGATTTTGACTAACTCTCTATTTAAAGGGTGTAATAATGGAGGTAATTAGCAATTTTTTTAAAAAATAAAGAAGACCAATCTGTGTGATCGTATTTTCTAGGCATTATTTCGCTCTATTTGACTTTGAGTATTTTGTAACTTTTGCTTTTTAGGGGAAGGCTTGTTTTGCTAATTTACCCCATAATTTTGGCAAAATAAGAATGTTTTTGTTGAGTAGTGATTCAGAAGGAAAAGTTTGATGTAAAGTCAATTTACGAAATGATTGAGTATTTAACTGGATACCCGAAATTAAGTTTAATGCTCATTACTTAGTGATACTGATTTAATTTTACAGAATGCCGTGGAAAGGCCACCAAAGTTCCTTGGAGGATGGGCTGGCTTATATTCAATGAATATTTTTGTGGTGGTATGGGTTTTCATTGTAGGTTTCGGTTTTGGAGGATGGGCAAGCATGGTCAATTTTGTACATCAAGTGGATACCTTTGGTCTTTTCACCAAATGCTACCAATGCCCTCCTAAAAAGGCATGAGTATACGTAGCAGTAATATAGATACATATATATAAAGAATCAGGGCAAGAGATTTTAATTAGACACGCATTCACGCTGCCTCAAGTGTGTAGAGATTTGGTTTGGAAACCTTTTTTTGTTCTTTTTCTTTCTTTCTGTTTTTTTGTTTGGTTGTAAAGCTCATTAAAGTGTGTTTATTTATTATTGCTATAAAATGTGTGTGACTTGACCCCTTATTTTTCCCATCGCAGTACCTTATTTACAACTTCTTCACCTTGTTAACAATCATACCACTAATTATTATTGTCAAAAGATGTGTGGAGCGATTGTAAAGTTCCGTATTATATCGTCAGATTATATTACAATAAAAAAATTCGTGAAAATGTAGAAGGAAATTAAGGGTTGAATGAGATTTCATTTTATGTTTTATCTTTTATTTATGAGGTAAAAATTATTAGATAAAAAATGTGTTCGTATATAAAAAGTTATTTTGAAAGTATAAAAATATAAAAAAAATACCTTGTGAATTTCAGGTGAGCAATAAGAATTGCATTTTGTTTATAGTATTAGTTAATGAAATACAGTGCTTAAACTCAATATTTGTTGAGGCAAAATTTGAATCAAATTAATTTGATTCATTATATAGCAAGGGGAAAAAAAACCAAACATATGGACCTCGAAAGAAAAAAGAAGGCGGCAAGTTTCCTTCTCTGCAATCCTAATGGATGAGATTCAAAATAACAATGAAAATAACAGTTTCTTTTTTTATTAGGTAACTTATTTAATTAATGTTCTTTTTTCATGATTCGAGTCAATAAAACTAAATAAATGTGCTGTTTCTAACAAAAATTAACTAAAATTTTTTGCAGGTGTGTTTTTCTTTTACCAAAAGCGATAACTTTATATTATACAAAACATATTATACGTACTCAGCCAACGGAAATTTTGTCGAATATGTACTACTAGCAGGCAATACTGCGCTTTGCGCAGTTTTTTGAATGCCCACTGAGTTGTATAAAGAATAGACAATTTGAAAAGATAATAATAATATTTTGAGAGAGTAAATTAATAGTAGAACTAAGAATTGAGGCAATTTAAAATTTGGAATGAATAATTATATAATAAGAGTTTATTAATATAAAAGTGCAATGAAAAAAATGAGAATCTAATTTGTTGTAAATTTAAATTGCCATGGATAATTTTTTTCTATGCCATGAAGTCCCATTGCATTGTATAGTGATTATAAAATTAAAATAACGTTAAAAAAATAAAATCACAATGCTATTACAAAAGAAAGAAATATATCTAAAAAGAAAATTACATAACAAACAAATACACACTTTCTATTTTTCTGAGCGATGCTCTCTAGAAATACAATTCCAAGACCGAACATAAATGCATAAACCTAAGCGCAAGCTTAAATACCTGCAAGGGCAACCAAAACAAAGAAAAAAATTGAGGCCTCAATACATCCAAAACAAAACTCACCCAAAAAAAAGGAAAAAGAAGAAGAGAGAGAATAAAGAGATAATACTTTGAACTTCACTTTCAGTGATATGTATTGTGATTCAAAAGCAGAAAAGAACAGGCTAGATAACTTTGGTGAAATTTTGACCTTCCATGACAAATGAAAAATATTAAGTTTGACAGAAGGTTTTCCTCTTTCACAAAGCACCAAAGAAGTTAATGTGGGACAAGGCTTCAGCTGCTGGCTATCTTGTTTTATATGTGCAATGGCGTGTTTTCTGTTTTAGGTTGGAGATTATCTTTGTAGATGATGCTTTCACATGCAGAGATGCCAAAATGCCATAAACATGAAAGGCAAACATGAAAATTTCCTGCATTTAATAAGCCTTCATTTCCTTCTTTTTGAGTAAACCCAGATTTGCATCTGAATACACATCAGGACATCAAAGGCCTAGCAGTTCCTCAAAAGTTGCCTTCAAGTCTTAACTAACCACAACATCTCTAAGAGAGATGCAACCTCCTGTGAAGTCTTTGGTAATCAATAATTTCTTTACTAAGGAAAAATATTTAATTGAACAATCAAAATGGTTCACTCCATTACAATGTAGTTATATCATTTTTTTCCCCTTCTAGGGAAAAAATTCTGTAGTTATCTTTGAAGAAGCAAAATTTGAGGATCTTTCCCAATTTGACATTGCAATTAAAGGACAAGATCTTTCACCAAATATTATTCAATTTACTCATCAAATAACATTCTTTGTAAGTATAATTTAAAGATATTATCCATCCCACAAATTTATAGACTTCAATAACGATTGATAAAGAATCCCACTGTCCTGTTCAATGGATTTTTTTTCCTAGAAGTTTCTAGCTATTACAAATCTAGATCTGACATCATTTTAATGGCTTGCAACCTTAAAGATCATCAAAAAGATTACTTAAGAACGTAAGATGCTATGAGGAAATAAAAACAGATGCAGATCTAGCGAAGTCAGCCATAGAACAACCACTTAAATTAACTTTGGGGGAAAAAATCCTTCAAGAAAATAGTAAAACTGTTCAAACCCTCACCTGCATTCAAGTTTTCTCTTCTTGGATCAATCATTGAGATATGCTCACTGGAAGCCCTAAAATAACATCAAAATACCATCAATCACAAAAAAAAGAATGATCATACCATATAATTGAAACGCAGAACCCCCAAGACGACTAATAACCAAATCAGAAAACTCATGAAAATAAAGACTGGCAGAGACCTGATGATGCCATGCTAGATTCTTCAGTAAACAGAGATGTTAGGGTAAGAGGTGAGGTTCTCTCAAAAGAACTTAAGTTAAATTTTACTACAGTTTGTATCGAAACGAAAAGCATTAATGAGCGCCAGATGGACTATAGAAATTCTCTAGTGCTTAACATTTAAAGAGCTAAAATTGTGCTACTTTTGTCTTGATTTGTTTGAAAACTTTCACCATCTAAGCATGTTAAAACAAAAGAAAAAAAGATATCATCGGCTCACATAATTGTGTAAATTTTGAACAACCATAGTTACATATAAATGCTAAGCATATACACAGAACACCAGACATGAAAGCATAAACAAATTTAGGAGAGTATGCACTGGGCTGTGGTCCTTTTTATGGTAACAACTCATGGTATATGATAGATAAATAGTCATCAATAATTTCCGCTCACATTACCATAATCACGTATAGCTCTTATGTGTTTTAGTGATTTCAAATGATGATTATAATCACTGCAATTTAAGTGTCACAGTGTCTTTCCTAGCATTGATGAGGGCATCTCATTAGTAGAAAATTGCATCCTATAAAACCAAATGCCAGCAAGGTATTTAAAATATGAAGCTTACTTTAAACTCAATGTCACTATTATCTACTAATATATGTTCATTGGCATTCATAAGGAGCAATTGATAAACAACCCCAATATGCTTGCATGAGAAAAAGCCTCATGTAATTGGAGGATGAACAATTGGCAAGTTTTGAGGAACTTGATGAATCAATAATAGCAGTGATCACTATTCAAAAAAAGTAGCAGAAAATATTGCAGTCTTTATTGATACATTCAGAAAAATCAAAACACAGACTATCTTTAAATAAGGAAGAATTACACAAGAAAAGCTTCATGAAAATCAAGTACAGAGGCAACAGTTCATTTAGAGCAGTTATACAATACTGATACCCCAAAGGTGTTTGCCTACAAGGGCCTAAAATAACCGGAACATAAAGGAAGTAAATAATGTTAGCTAGCCAAGATAACTCATTGTTGATTGTATCATGATTATCGTCATTACTATGATACCAAAGAAAATTACACAAAACAAAGGCCAAAACTTAATAGCTAACTTATTTGCAAGTAATCTCAACAGGACTGAATAATCTATAAACGTTCAAAAATATAAATATGTTTTGAATATAGACACGAATATCCTTGCACAGCATCAAATCTTCGATAATATTTCAAGAATAAAAACAATGAGGAAAAAGAAACAAACAAGACGAGTGATTAGAATGTAAAAGCACAAGGTTTTGTATTCGAGGCCAAAAAAACCCAAATTTATTACAATTACCACAGGTGGTTGCAGAAATTTTGCAACACAGAAGAGAAAATAATATGCAAACAGAATGCAGGAGTGAAATGCATGACAAACTTTTTTGAAAAACAATCCTAATAAAATTGGTTAGAATCCAGCATACAGCCACACTTCAAATCACATAGGTAAAGCTAGTAACCAAGCAATTACACTAACAGTATGGACACTGAAACCCATTGGAAAGAATGCATGAAAAGCAAGAAATGCTTAGAACCTAGAATATTGAAAAGACGGATTGTTTAAACTAAGTAAGAAACAAAAAACATATAGGAACCAAACACTTATTATGTAGATATACACGGCGCCAAAGAAAGGTAAAAAACACAGCCATTGGAAAAGTAAAGTGGCCGCCACAGTAATATGTTTTCGCAAAGCAAAAACCAATTGAGTAGTAACAATTTTCAGGTTCTATTCGAATCCAGTTTATAGACACAATCATAGAAATATTTGAATAATTATCACTGAAAGAAAGTAACAAACAAAAAAGAAAATAAAGAAGGTCAATATTTATCATTTAGCTATACATGGGCAAACAAGGAAAAAATAAGCAACATTTTCTATCAACTATTAAAGTTCTTGCGAGAATAATATATTTTCACAAATCGATAACCAGCTAGGTCGGCAAACATTTTTAAGTTAAGCGACACGAACATTTTTAAGTCATTAGACTGAAAGTAAACAGGGTCCAATAAACAATGTCATGACAGGAACAAAATAATTTCTTATACTTCATTTCATACACACAAGCGTTATATTTAAAAAAGGAAGAGTAACATTACCTTAAAAAACACATGCAGTAGCAAAATTGGACAGAAAGGAAAGAGAAAGCAAGAGTAACATTACCTTTTGAAGTGCAACTATATCAGCCGATCAGTTTTCAACATCCATTGACAATCACATTTCATTCAATGCACATACAAAAGGAAAAAAAACAGTTAGAATGCAGCAAAAAGAAACAACCGATAGCATTAATACCAGTAAGCCAAAAAATGCATAACAACGGGAAGAAAAGGATTAGGGAAAAAGAGAAACAAAACCATACCTAAACACAATGAAAAAGGCTAAGGCAAACCCAAAACACAAAGTTAGAGAAGTAGCAAAAATAATGGTAGAAATAAGAAAAAAAAAAGAGGGAGATGGCTCTCATGAAGCTAAAAAAACACTGACAGATGACAGAAAAGAGCGATTAGAAAGAAAGTGGCATAATAATGCTGCCGAATCCTGTCAAACATTGAAATTGAAAAGAAGAGCTAGAGAACAATAATTCACAATTTAGATATATACTCTTATGATATTATGTTGAATGATTATTTATACTGTAGTCAATTAAAGATAAATTCTATTAGAACTCATATAGATTATCCTAAAAGAAATTTCTAAATGAATCAATCTAATAAATTTATTGCTAGCAAGCATTCATTTATCAAGTATATATTGTGTTACCATGCAATAGTCAATGAAATCAAATATTTCTTACATTTGGAATAAATATAATATGTTCTACTCCCTATTTGCATCAATGATGTTGTATTGTATTGTTAATATGGACCCGTATTATCCCAGTTTTACAAACAATTTTATTAAAAAGAAGTCAAGATACAAAGAGGGTACTCAGGGTCTAACCACAAGGTTAGAGGTGAGTAAGAAGATAAAAATAGACACCTACCTTACCTAAGGCTCATAACAATTTACATGGGAGGTCTTTTTAGTCATAATTTATCTCCCCATTGTTAATTATTATAAACTTTTCAGGAGATATTTAAAAATATTTTTTAATTCGCATAAGAATATGCCTTTTTATTCAAAAGGATAAATTTTGTAAGCCTCAAAACAAATGTAATTATATATGTCAAAATTTTCCTTATTTTTGTAATTAATTAGTCGAATTGGCTAATCAAAAAAGTTTGTGGAAGTAAATCATGGGGCTTGATAAAAATATAATCCCTTTATTCATGTGAATTGAGTAATTTCTCCAACAATGACATCAATTTATGATCCAAACAAAGGAGAACCATGTATATTATTGATTAAGTATTGAACATAAAAATCTATCACATGGATTGTATGGATCAATATGGTCATAGAAAATAAATCATTACTCCAAATCATAAAAATATTAGCCAAGATTACACCTCTCAAGGCCCAACTCCAAATAAGAAGATCATGGGGACCGACAATGGAGGCCAATGTCACACCTTTCCACGTGGAATTTGACTGATCTTTTGCAATTCTTCCTGACAAAGACCAATCAAAGATTCCAAGGTTCTGTCATTCTTTCCTTGTTAAAGCTTTTGTTACCAAGCTCACCCCTGCTCATACACCCATCTTAGTGCAACTCAAAAATTTTTAGCATTCCCTTAAATTTTCAAATCTAAAGAGGCAAACCGATTCAATCCTTAAATATCACAAAGAAGTCAATCAAAGATGAATAGTAAACCGAGTAGTGGATTTGCCTCTTGCCTTGGCAATCTCTACTAAGACGTCGTAATCCACAACTCTGTTGTCTCCCATTTAGTGTTATTAGCACCTAGAGGAGAATATGCAGTGATATGAATTCCTTTGCCTTGCGTAATTCCAATAATCTCTTTTCGCCAAGCTGGATTTAATTCCACCTTTCAAGTTTTATCACCCAAAATATATGGCATCAGTTCACACACACGCGCACACTCACAAACACAGGATTTCGTCATAAAATCAACATGCTTTTTAGATGAATTTTGTCATAAAATGTACTCACTTGATTAACAGCTGGAGGAATTGTGGCAACTGAAGGCAAACGGCTACAGGGTCCACACTAAGTTCCTTTTGAGGCATTTTGTCAAGCACCTTGTCCTCATTCATAACAACATTTGTGTTATCAGAAATTCTAACATCGGTTGGGCCCTTATTTTCACATTCAGCAGTATTACCACAATTATCATCAATAGAATTAGTAAAATAAGAATCAGAATCAGATAAGTTAGAATCAAAACCAGTATTGATGAGAATCAAATATTCATAAACTTATATATGTGTTTTTCACGCTTTTGCATAGATTTCATTGAGATATGCCATGTTTATTAGAAAAATCACATTATATTTGTGATTCTCATCTTTTATTGGTTTTGTAGGAAAAAAGGGGTTAAAAACCAGTTATCTTCGGGAGTTCATAACGTTTGATGAGAATGTCCAAATGAGGTGATTAAAGATGCTATGGAAAGATGAGAAAGAGAGCTAAAACTTTCATGAAGAACGTTTTCTCAAATTCCGAAAGAAAATGGACCAAAACTGGGCAAAAGCAAAACAAGGCAGAACCAAAGAAGAGGCAAACAGGGAGAAAAATCAGCCATCTTCCAGAGCTCATAAATCTTTATAAAGACATCCAAATGAGATGATTCAAAATGATATGGAAAACTGAGAAAGAGAGGAAAAACTTTCATGAAGAAAGTTTTTTCAAATTCGGGACGGAAAGGGACCAAAATTGGACAAAATCGGAACAACGCGCGAAAGAAGAAATTCTGGACAGAAAGTTGAGACCACCGCGGCGGTTGGGAAGACCGCCGCGGCGGTTAACCTCCGCCTGCAATTTTCCATTTTTCATTTTGAGTCCCACAAGTTTTTGAAGCCTCAAAAATGTTCCCCAACATCCCTATGTCTATAAATACCCCATTTTTTGCAGAAACAAGACAAGTAGAGTAGGTTAGGGTTAGTTTTTGATTATTTGCACATTTTCCCCAACTCACACTCGTGAGTGTCATTTGGCCCTTGTGGCTCATGCAAACTTCAATCTTTGGTGTTGTTTTGGCTTGTAAGGTGTTTGGATTTGGTTGGAATCATCACTCTTTTGATTAAGGGAAGTATTTTCTTTCAATTCCTTGTGCTTTTAATGGCTATATCTCATTGTGATTGTTGTTTGTTTGAAGCCATGAGAGGCTAAATTATCTTGGGTGATTCTTGGTGTTTGATGTATGGGTTAGGTTTATTTTGATTTCTTGTTGGTTGTAGAGTGATGGGCTTGCATTAATTGAAGTCTTCCTACTTGTATTTAATGAATTGATATGCATTGAATGGTGGCCACATTTAGTGTGTGTTTTAGAATATACATGAATTTGGACCAAAAGTAGGAGGAACTACCTAGCATCCTCTAGATTTAGGTGTTTGAGACAAGAAACAACTACCATATGAGATTAATTGTGCACTAAAATTGTGTGGAAGCCATAGGTTTTAGTGTGCAAAGGTAGAAGTGAGACCGAAAGGAGATCTTCTATTCTTTAATTCCATTGAGACCGAAAGGAGATGTGGAGTGAAAAATAGGTGGTTTTCTTAGATTAAACACTTGAACTAGGGAATGTGAAGTAGTTGGCTAAAACATCTAGGGCTAGAATTGTGCATTAGAGTTGTGTGGAAGCCATAGGCGCTAATGTACTCTAGGTGGGGATGAGACCGAAAGGAGATTCCTCATTCTATAATTCCGATGAGACCGAAAGGAGATTTGGAGTGAATGGACGTAGCCACTTAGTTAAGATGCCTTACACTCGGTTGCCCTTAGGAGTCAAAATAGCCTACCCTTGCATTGAACCCAAGGATCACCCTCCTTCCTCATTTGTGTGTTTCTCTCTTTGTTTCAATGGTGTTGTTTAGCTTCTTAGTTAAATATCACTCTTTATATCACACTTTAGCAAATAATTAGTTGCACTTAAATTCTTGATTTGTCCCCTTCCCTGTGGAAAATGATCCCTATGCTTTACTAGAATTGATTAAGTGAGGTTTAGGTGTATATTTGTGTGAGTTTGAGCTTTATTTTGACGCACTTTTGCACACACCGATTTCGCTCACCAAGTATTCATCTTGCAATTTGAAGAAGATTCTGCCACGGGTTTCTAGGAACAAACCGTGCGGCTTGTGGGATTTCTACCATGTTTCCTAGCAATTGAGGTTGGTTTTTTCTTCTTCCCCATGGTTTTGAAGTGCTGAATTCAGCAAACCATGGGGGAAGAGACAGAATTCCATAACCAGAAACCCATGAGAAAAAATTCCGCAAAAATCCAGAAAAAATTCGGCAAAAAATCTAGAAAATCACGAACAAATTCAGCAAATCGAAGTAACCCACGGGAATTAGAGTAAACCCACAAGAATTAGGTTTGTGGGAACTTGGAATAAGGATTAAATCAACAGAATCCGAAAATAAAAGCAGAATTTATGAAACCCGCTTGAGGAAAAAAGCTTCGGGATTTTATGGATAGATTCGAGGAAGGCAGTAGAGTTGGAATACCTTATTCCAGAATTCAGGGCTTGATTTTTCAAGGCTAAAAGCCACAAAGCGAAGCAAAAACAATACGTCTACCCAAACCAAAGGCGAAGAAGCGAGAAACTCATCTCTACGCGACGAACGAGATGACACGTAGCTGCCAATAGGGCTATTTTAGCAAATGTGGAAGGCCAACGTGCGAGCACAAACTTGCGCGAAGAGGATGATCAAAACTGGCGGTAGGAAAGGGTAAAAACCTAGAGAGAAAAGAAAGAGGTGAAGAAGATGAAAATAGAGTTGCGGCGGCAAGAAAAAGTGAAAACCTAGAGAAGAAAGATGGGAGGAGAGAGGACGTACATGCCACAGCTTCTGTTTTAACCAATGTGGAAGGCCAACGTGGGAAGCTAAAGCTGCGCGAGAAGAAGGAGTTTTTGTCCACGTGTCATCACCAGGAAGGTCTCGTTGAGGCTTTATTAATATATCCTAATAATCTTACTGTTCGGAATTTATCGTTTATGTCTTCTTCTTTCTTTTTCTTTAAGAATCGTAAAAGGGTAAAGAATTGTAGATCGATGATCCAGATCCCAGAGCATAATTGCAGTAACACAACCAAAGTGGTCCCTGGCGTATCCGATTTCAGTCCCATAGCTTCAAAAGATTTTGTGATGAGCCATCTTTGACTAATATTTATTATTTTTAGGCTTAAATTTGAAACACTAACTGAAAATAAGTGCTTCTGTTTGCAGCCAAAAAAAAAAAAAAAAACACAAAAAAGTACTCTCCCATCCCTAAACAAAAGTGTATTTTGAACATTTTTCTTCGTTTTCAAAAAGAAATTCACTTTTAGAATGAAATTTCTTTAATATCCTTAATAATAATTATTAAATATAGTTATAATTTAAAAGTGAAATTATACAGTCAATAATATATTAAATATATTATACTTTATAACCGGAAAAAAAAATGTTATTCCACCCAAAGACTAAATAAAATTTCTTCTTTCATTAACAAGCTTAAAATCCATCTAAAATCAAGATGAAATTATTGAAATTTATTAGTACATGCACCAGTCCTGAATCAATTTCCAAAAGAGATGTAAAATATTTAATAAGTAATATGAGTTCAAAATCTATTGTTTTAAGATTTTAGGTCCAAGTTGGGTTTTAATTTATTTAGTAGTAGTTGTTGTGTACTCCTTAGGTATTTTTTTTTTCTTAGAACAAATTCCTGATGATAGTATTAGAGGCAAGGTTGGTAATCAGATGCACAAGTTTGACATCAATTGTATAAATAGATTTAAAACATTTAATAAGTAAAATGAAATTAAAACTTATTAACTTAGGTTTAGTTTTAAAAGTTGGTTTCAACTTAATTATTAGTAGATACAAATTCCTAGGACAAACATTTAATTAATATTAGTCATTCTACATCATACTAGCCATCTGTTTTGATTGTTTAACTGTTTTCTAACAACACGAAAGACGTATTTCAACTCTTTTTTATTCCTAATACAATCAAGCCATCTATTTTCATTACTAATTATTCAACTCTTTCTTGACAACACAAAACTATTGTTCAACTCCTTTTTCATTATTAACACAAACATTCAATAATCAGTCTGGATTTTTTTGCTTGAGACAAATTTATAGCACAAACCTTTAATAATCAGTCTTTTTATGAAAGGTTTCTGTCACGTTTTATGAAAAACAACGGTTGAATGGAAACTGAATTTCCATCATCATATAAAAAATAAACATTTGTAAACACTAGATCATATTCAATTCTCAGATTATCCCGATATGAAGTAGCTTTCAAATATGATAGAATGTGTGATCAACTACTTTTGCGTGGTCCAATTTCTCCATATAATGAAATGGACAACTAAGTGATCACGTGTCAAAAATTAACCCAATCTAAAAATCAATCCAATCAATCCGTTGGATCGGGTTAAATGAATAAGATGAGTCATTTAGGTCATGGGTTAGTTAGATCATGTAATTTAATTAATTGGGTTAAATTGAATCCAATTAACATAATGGGTTAAAAAAACAAATGGTAGCCATCTACCACCAGACCACCGTCGGCCAACAATTGACCAACTGGATTCAGACCAAATTCCTACAACTTGGCCAAAATCTGGCTAGCAGCGATCCCGCGATGGTGGCTAATGGTAGCTAACCTCCACTTGATTTTTTAAAAACATAATTTTAACACATTAGATCACCATTTGATTTTTTTAAAAAAATTATAATTTTAACTCATTAGATCACTACTTAATTTTTTTAAAAAATTATTAGTTTAACCCATTGAGTTGATTATGTTCAATCCAAGTCTGACCTAACCCAAATCTAACCTGTAATTATAATGATTGATTTGAGTCATAACTCATAAAATTTCAATTTATTAATAACTCAACTTATGAGTGATCAAACCTACCCATTTACCACCCCTATTTATCACTATAAGAAAAAATTTTTGGCCAACAAATGAATATCCTTGTAGAAGATTATGATGATCAGATAATGCGAGTGACGAGAGCATTATTGATTCATGCACTTACATGAGGTATTATTTGTAGTGAGTTTTTAAATTTTATACTTAAAATATGCTTCACATGAGTAGGTTGACTTCCTTCCTTATAAATTAAGATACTTTTCTAAGTTTCATCCAAAGAAAATTATTTTTTGGCTTACCTAAACATGGTAAGGTAATTTTTTAGAGCAAAATCTACAAACTTATTAGACTACTAAATAATATTTCGCAATAACCCATGAACTAATTTTGGCCTCATTAACTAGTGATAGTGGGAAATTTGCAAATATAGCAGGTCTTGGAGGTACATTTGCAAAAATAGTAGGTCCAAAAAAACCTTTGCAAACAAAGCAGGTAATCAAGCAAAAAGACTCAAATAACCTTTTTCTTCATTACATCGTTTCACTTCATTCTACCGCTGCTTTTCGAATTTTCTTATTCTTTTTCATCTTTCATCGATTTAATATCTTATTTTACACAATCCGTAATCGTTTGCATCAATAGCAGAGGGAAAAATCTAATTCTTGAGCACATAGTGATACGAATTCTAAACCAAAGGATAAAATTTGAAATCTATACCAGAGTGTTAGTCCTAGTATCGTCCTCTAGATTGAACTAGTCTTCCTTTAGCAAAACACTCAATGGAATTATCAAAAACCCAAGATGTGAACTTTAACTATCCTTGGAACCTTACTTTTGTCCACTTGACACCCAATGGAATTATCAAAGACCCAAGATATGAACTTTGACTATCCTTGGAACCAATCGGCACACTCAGATTATTGAGGGAAAGAAACACAATAAACTAGCTTAAACATGAACCTAAGAGGCAATCCTCAAAGATTCAAAAAAAGTTCTAAACTAGAACTCAAAGAAAAGCACAAAACTCTCAAGTTTGTATTGTCAAAAAAAAATTCTGTTCGTCTCTTGGCCGAATGGCCTTTATTTATAGAACTACAAAGAGCAGCCAAGGTGACCTAATCTATCCTCTAAAAGGATTATAATCCGATGCCTCTTAGAAAAGAAAAGACTCCTAATCTAATAAAAAGAAACAACCAATAAAATTGCCTAAAACTAATTCAAGGATGATTTGGATTGAGTTGGCCGAGAGTTGGAGTTGTATTCGGCCAAGTTTGATTTCGTCCAGGCTTGAATTGGATGTGAAAGCTTCTTTACATTTCATGGCTATGAATTTGGAAGCTTCTAATGTAGCTCATGATCAAGTAGTGGCAATACTTGATCCATCATTTACAACACTAAGTAGAATGAGACTTGATGACTCACAATTGGTGCTGCCTTAGTTTCTTGAACTTCAAACACTTCGGCTATAAGTGTTGCTAAAGCAGCTTGCATTCTCTTAGTTCTTGACCTAGTCATAGGCCCTCCCATGCCTTGTAAAGGCTCAAACTTTGAACGTCTCATTGATGAAGTTTTAACCTCATCTTTGGCGTTATGTTCACGTTCACGTTCGGCTACTTGCGAAGTTGTAGTTGTCTCGGACCTTGGATGATTTTCATTAGTCTTTCCTTCTTTGAAAGGACCCGCTCTTGAGTCTATAAACTCATTATCGAATTCAAACAATGAAAGGTCAGAGACTAAATGCAGCACTAACTCCATAGTCACCTGGAAGGTCGAGCTTATAAGCATTCTCGTCCACACGTGCAACAACTTGGAAAGGACCATCTTCTTGATGATGAAGCTTCGTCCTTACTTGCTTTCTTCCTCTTTTGGAAACTTGAGCATAACGTTCATTCTTCTTGAGGATGTAAAGGTGTACTTTCTCATGCGAGTCTTGAACAAAATTAGCCTTTGCTACACCATTAAGATTTATTTGCTCATTGCTAGGCAATGGCACTAAGTCAACAGAGGTTAGTGGTTTAAAACAAAACATCCTAATTTCACACAAGTCACTTAGAAAAAATTTAATATGCTTCACATGCTCTTCTAAACTCTTGCTATAAATGAGAATGTCATCAAAATAGCAACAAATTTTTCTATAAACTACCTAAGTACATGATTTATGAGCAGCATGAATGTGCTAGGTGCATTAGTTAATCCAAAATGCATGACTAACCATTCATACAAACCAAACTTAGTTTTAAAAGCAGTTTTCCATTCATCTCCATTGTTAATGCATACTTGATGATATCTACTCTTAAGGTCAATTTTAGTATGTTAATGCATACTTGATGATATCTACTCTTAAGGTCAATTTTAGTACGAATTTTAGACCCATGCAACTCTTCAAACATGTCATCAAATCGAGGTACTGGATGTCTATACTTAACTGTACACATTCTCCACGTACCTTTCTTCTTTGGAACAAGGTTGACTGGAACTGCGCATGGACTAGGACTTTCTTGTTCATGATCTTTATCTAGCAATTCCTCAACTTGCCGTTGGAGCTCTTTGGTCTCTTCAGGGTTGGCTCGGTTGGGAATTAGTTCACTAGGAATGAAGTCAATTCTGGAAAATCATGTTCATCTTCTTGCAAAACAACTTTGACTTGCGAAGGCAAGTCACTTGGTAGCTCATCAATAGAAAATAAAGCTTCTTGAAAAATAATTAGCACAAAATTCTTACTTGCATTTAAAGCTCTATCAACATCTCTCAGGCAAGCATAGAAGCTACCTTTAATATTTTCAATTGATGGCAGTGCTTCTTCTATTTTACTCATGAGAACCGAAGTCTTACCTTCAGAAGTTGAAGTAGTTTGTGTACTCATGGGTATAGCATAATTTTGACCTTCTTCAACCTCCTTTTGCTTTTTCATCCACTCCATTTGCTTCACCCTTTGTTATTGTTGAAACTTACTAACTTTTGAGGGTGGCAATGGTACTAGTGTGAAGACTTTTCCATCCTTGTTGAGGTGATACTTATTATTTCTCACGGAATGATTTGCATGTCTATCATACTCCCATGGTCGCCTAATAGTAGGTGAGTGACCTGTATAGGAACAACATCACAAAGAACTTGATCAGTAAAATTTCTGAAAGGATGTTTAATTGTATATTTCTTAGGTCAATTCTCTAGTGTTTTAGTGGACTAAATTGTTTATTTGTATGAATAATAATTGTTTTCATAAGTTTTTATGAAACTTTCAAAGGGATACAGAATTCTTTCATAGATCACAGCACCGGCCATGTCATGTTTGGAAGAGCGTGTCAAGAAGAACAGGACAAGACTTATCCAACTGAATAAGTTGCAATGCAGAAACGGCTGGAAAATGAGGCAAGTTGGTCAAATTAAATACAGTGGGACAAGATGCTAAGGGAAGAAACCCATGGGTGGCCTGATTTCGTCAATGTCCATCTGGAAAGGAATATTGCTGATGCAGCAATATTAGAACAACATTCGGAACAGAACCTTAGCCATTCCACCAGTCTATCACTCTCGTCTTGCGTCAACTGATCCTGCATGAACGCACACGAAGACAAAGATTATACCATCTGGTTTGAATCCACTAAACAGCAGTTGGCGGAAGAAAGCAATTCCTTCATTTTCACGACCGTGCATGGAGTATGCAGGCTGCTCCAACGTAAATAATATTTTCAATTTGGTTCGAATGGGCATATCCGGAGGTCAAAGCAGTCCACTCGGTCAAAACCAGCTGTGCCTCTTCAAACTTGGCCAAATTATTTCTTCAGAAAGACAAGAACTGACGGCTGAACAAAAAGAAAAGTCAGCAGCATGGAGATAAACGACTTCTTCAACCACAACAAAACAAAAAGAAATACTTCTGCAGCCTCAAGAAAACAATACAGCAGCCAAGAAAAGCAGAAAAAAAACAAAGTTCCTTGAATTTTGAAGGCTGACTTCGCCAAAGGAAGAACCAAGTCCACTAGAATTGCTTCAGCCGAAGACAAGAAGACTTCTTGAGCTGCAAGGACATACAATCCAAACACAACAAAGAAGTACAAGTTCTGCTACAACAAGAAAACAAAATGTGAGCACAAGAAGGAAGATAAATCCGAATACAAGAAGAAAAAAACAGAACCGGGCAGCAACAAGGAAATAGAGGTTGACTACAAGTTGGGAACAAAAACAGAGAAAGGCTTCGGGAAAGAGGAGAAAGAATAAACCGAGCTGAATAAGAAGACAAGAGTCGGGCACAAACAAGGAAGTAGAATGCGGTTGGGATTGGAAACAACATACGGTTGGAATTGAAAGAGAACAAAGAGTGCAGCTGCTTGAAAAATTATAAAAACCCAAGAAAAGAAGCCAAGGAGAGGTGCAGAATTCAGGAGAGGAAAACAAAAATTCCAGAAACAGCCATATTCTCTTCTTTTCAAACCCGTCCTTTGTTCTTTTTTATTTCCGTTTAGTTTAGCATTAGTGCAGAATTGGGAAGAAAAAACTGAGAACAGCCGCCATCACCTTCTTCAACCCACCGTTCTTTGTTTGATTTTTGCTCTTTTCGTTCTTGTCCTGTTAGTTTAGTGTTAGTGTAGAAGAGAGAAAGAGGGCGAACAAGAAACCAAAAGGAAGGCAGCCGTGGAGGAAGAAAAGAAAAACCGAGGAACAAGAAAAAAAAGAGCAGTTTCTCAACTCTTCCTTTTATTTATTTTTATTTTTATTTTTTTTCTTTTAATAATGTTAAAAATATTTGTGATGTCTTTTTATTTTAATATAAACTAATTTAATTTTCTAGGGCTACGATGTAGCCTAACTATGAAATTTTTATTATTTTTCTATTAATATAGTTTGGATTTATTTTCTATGGTTGAGTTTTTATCTCCGTTCTTAATGCTTCTAATTACTTGATCACTAATTAGATGATTTGTTAATCATAACGAACTGGAAGGGGAGTTATGTGTCAAGTTCTTTGAGATAAATGCCATAAATTGCATGTAGGATAGGAATATACCTACATGGTTTGTGTAGTCGCTATATGAGAATCCATAAGAATTAATGACTTTATAATTGTTGTAATTCACATAGGAATATAGTGAATTAGCAATTAAGGAGATTTTTATTAGATCTCGGGAGGGACTAGTAAATAAATTAGGGAATCTCGACTATCAACCAGGAAAATAAATTAAACTATAGAGGTAGATTAATAGTAAGATGGATTAGTTATAGTGAAATCGAAAACCCTAGAGCTTTAGCAATCTATTAAATCCTTAAAATTTAATTCATTAATTTGTTTAGCCTAGTTTTAAATTTTGTTTTAATTTAGTTTCTTAAAATAAAAAAATATTTTTTAAATCATTCAAATAAAGGTAGAATTAACTCAATTTCGGTAGTTGATAAACGATTAGTCCCTGTGGGATCGATAAATTATATTTACTCTTTATTACTTATTAACGATCACGTGCACTTGCGTGTAAAATCTGTAACAATTTCCAATTGTAAAACTTACCAAGGCTTGCTTTGTGATCCGAAGGGATCCATTCTAATTCATCCATTGTAATTTGTATGGTTTAGGATGTAAGGAACATTTGAGCTTCAATTTATCTACAAGATAAGTATAAGCAAGGTTAGTACAAGATCCTCCATCAATAATTAACATACAAATTTGAGTGTTAATTAAACATTTAGAATGGAAAATATTAGCCCATTGATCCTTAGTGTCTTCCTCAGGTTGAGCACTTAAAGCTCTTATCGTCACCAAACACTCCCTACTCAGTTGACCCTTTCCATGGCCCCATTGATCTTCAACATGACTTATGGTCATGTCTTCTTCTTGATTACTTACCTCCTCTTCACTCTCACTTTGATAGGTTCTATCATCAAAGATGGTCATGGCTCATGAGTTTGGGCATTGAGAAGCTATATGTCTTCGGCCTAAACACCTGAAACATTGAATAGAGGAACTAGTGTTAGTATTATTTGAACCGGAAAATGGTTTAGAATTACTTACCTTTGGAGCATTTTGTGGTGTGAACTTCTTCACATTGGTTGGGTTGGAAGCCGAACCTCCTCTCCATTGAGTGCTTCCAGAACTTGAAGAATTAAACCTCTCACGTTGGCGATTACTGTTGTTATTTCACCAATCATTGCTTATGTTTGAGCTCCTCACACTTTGTGGTGCCTTCTTAAGTTGTTTCTCAGCCTTTTCAGCCATTTGCAATAGCTGCTCAAAGTTTTCATAGTGATGCAACTCAACTAGATGAGCAATACTCTTATTAAGCCCATTCATGAATCTTGCCATTGTAGATTCTTCATCTTCTTCTATATTGGCACGTAACATGGCTAGATCCATCTCTTTGCAGTACTCATCTACATTTTTGTTCCCTTGAGTTAAGCTTTGAAGCTTCTGTAACAACTCTCTTTTGTGGTGTGGGGGAACATATCTCTTTCTCATAACCTTTTCAAGGCTTTCCAAGTTGAAATTGGCTGCTTTAACTTCTCCTCTCTTTGGCGACAATTTCTTCGGCACCAAGTAGATGAATGTCTAGAATATTCAACTATGGCCAACTTAACTTTCTTTTTCTCGAAAAATTCATGGATATAAAAAATTTAATCAACTTTTTCTTCCCATTCCATGTATGCTTCCGGATCATTCTTGCCTTCAAAATCTGAAATTTGCAATTTAATGCTAGCAAGATTATCATCCTTCTAGGAGCTCCTTTTACTTCTTGTAGAATGATGATCATTATCAGAACTTGAAGTTTCGGATTCTTCTTCCTCGGATGAGCTACTTGTTTCATCCTTTTCGGACTTCTTCTTTTTCTCTCTAGGGTTGTTTGACTAACTTCTTGAGGCTCCTCAACCTTGGCTGCCTCTGAATTGGATGCAGCTTGAGCCATTGTAACTTTCATTTGATCAATTCTTCTATGAACTAATTCTAGAGCCGAAGTTATACCCTTGAGGTACTCTTTCGTGTCCTTATCTTGGTCTTTTGGATTTTCAGCCATTTTCTTGATAAATTTAGGAACAAGATTTCCTACCTCACTTCTCTTTAACCAATTACCCAAATTATGAAACTCTCACCAATGTAAAGTTGAACTCTCTTTTTATAGTAATGGGGTTGATGAGTAGGTTCACTCACACTCAATCACTTTTCTAAAAGTTCTAATCAAAACAAGTTTCAAAAATCTCACAAAATTTGACAATTAAATCCAAGTAAAAGCAAGAATAAATTATTTAGAGGTTAAGAAAGACAAGACACAAAAGAACAAAACTCTAAAAACAAGAAGACAAATTTAAGATCAACAAGGGAAACAAGGAATTGAACAAAAAAGTAGCTCTCGACTGCAAACTGCAGGAACGGAACAAAACTCAAAATTTCTAGTCGAAAGCTTGACACTAGATGGTTCTTTAGGTGCTTGTGGATCAGTAAAATTTGTGAATATGTGTTTTATTTGCTCAGGAGTGCAAACCAAATCGAACTCAAACGCTGGTTTAACTTTCTAAACCAAATCCGATTCTAACAGGGACTTGGTTTTTTCAAGACTTATCTCACCAATTGTTTCCAAAAAAGTTTAGCAACCAATATCACATCTTAAAGCAGAATCATTGATAGTATAATTCAATAAAAATTCGTAGCCTTTTAATAAAGAATTGGTGCAAGCCAAAGCTTAGAACAAATTAGGAAATTTAGGTTTTAGGATTTTAGAATTTCCAGCTTTTCTAGACTATTTTTCTTTCACAAGAGTTGCTAAATTTCGACTGGGGTTTTATAACATTGCAACTCACTTTTGGAAACATATTGAAGCCTTTGTGATTAGAAAATATTCAAAAAAACAACTTGATCAAGGATCAAGAAGGTTTGGGCAGAATTCAGAAAACTGGGGTTTCGGTTGGTCATGATGTTATATCGGTTTTTTTTTTAATAAATAAGTGGTGGTTGACTTCATGATTTTTGCAGCACAATTTGATAGAAAACTTCAAGAAGACAAAGTCTTCTTACTCAGGTGTTAATCACACGAAGGTATAATGCGAAAATTTGGGCAGAAAAACAGGTTCAAGAACAAAGACAGAAAGTCGGTTTTTTCTGAAGTTTCTTTCTTGACAAGTTTCAATCTTTCTCCAGCAATTTGATCACAAATTCGACAGCTTAATCACAATTCAAGGTCTCCTTTATCAAGCAATATTTACAAGGAAATATAGCACAAGAACCACGATTTTAACATAGGAAGGCAGAGACGAAAAACTGGACAGAAAAAAGTCAGGCGGAATTTAGCAGAATTTCAAGACTGAATTTTAGCAATTCAAATTGGGATTTTTATGTTGTTTTTTAGCACGAAAATAAGAATAGAATTAAGAAGAGATTTATGGGTAGAACAAGGACACTGATATACAAAAACAGAGACACAAAAAAAATCAAAGAAAATAGACACATTTTGGGCAGAATTTTGGTTGGAGTTTCTTTTCTGTTTTTTGGTTTCAAGCATGGAATTATGAATAATTTGATCAAGTATTAACAAGAATAACACAGTACTTACAGCACACAAGAGCAGTAAGTTGAAAAGAAAACAAATATATACACAAAGTTATGAACAACTTCAAGGAGCAACCCAAAGGCAGCTCTGATGCCAAATTGATACGAATTCTAAACCAAAGGATAAAATTCGAAATCTATACCAGAGTGTTGGTCCTAGTATCGTCCTCTGGGTTGAACTAGTCTTCCTTTAGCAAGACACTCAATAGAATTATCAAATACCCATGATGTGAACTTTGACTAACCTTGGAACCTTACTTTTGTCCACTTGACACCAATGAAATTATCAAATACCCATGATGTGAACTTTGACTAACCTTGGAACCTTACTTTTGTCCACTTGACACCAATGAAATTATCAAAGACCCAAGATGTGAACTTTGACTATCCTTAGAACCAACTGGCACACTCAGATTATTAAGGGAAAAAAACTCAATAAACTAGCTTAAACATGAACCTAAGAGACAATCCTCAAAGACTCAAAACAAGTTCTAAACTAGAACTCAAAGACAAGCACAAAGCTCTCAAGTTTGTATTGTCAAAAAAATTCTGTTCGTCTCTTGGCTGAATGGCCTTTATTTATAGAACTACAAAGGGCGGCTAAGGTGACCTAATCTATCCTCTAAAAGGATTATAATCCCTTGCCTCTTAGAAAAGAAAAGACTCCTAATCTAATAAAAAGAAACAACCAATCAAATTGCCTAAAACTAATTCAAGGCTGATTTGGATTGAGTTGGCCGAGAGTCGAAGTTGTATTCGGCCAAGTTTGATTTCGTCCAGGCTTGAATTGGATGTGGAAGCTTCTTTATATTTCATGGCTATGAATTTGGAAGCTTCTAATGTAGCTCATGATCAAGTAGTGGCAATACTTGATCCATCATTTACAACACTAAGTAGAATGAGACTTGATGACTCACAATCGGAAGTCCTTGCTGCCTTAGTGTCTTGAACTTCAAACACTTCGGCTATAAGTGTTGCTAAAGTAGTTTGCACTCTCTTAGTTCTTGACCTAGTCATAGGCCCTCCCATGCCTTGTAAAGGCTCAAACTTTGAACGCCCCATTGATGAAGTTTTAGCCTCATCTTTGGCGTCATGTTCACATTCAAGTTCAACTACTTGAGGAGTTGTAGTTGTCTCGGACCTTGGATGATTTTCATCATGTAAAGGTGCAGAGGAGCGGTATGGAATTGGGGTATGAAAAAGACAAATTAATCACTAAAAGACCTAATTTCATGATGAAGGAATTCATGGGCAATCTTTTTGCAGATGAATTGGTACTTCCCTAGTTCAAGCACGTAAAGAAAAATTGGATTGGAAGAGAAATGACGAGAAAATGATCAAGTGCATGTCGAACACCTAAATTATCCATGTTTTCGACATATTTTCGACTTTTTTTCGACATTAAATATGTCTACATGGAGCAAAATGTGGAATAAAACGTCGAATAAAATGTGGAATAAAATGTGGAAACAAATGAGGAATAAAATGTCAAATAAAATGTGGAACAAAATGTAGGACAAATATCAAATAAAATGTCGAATAAACGTTTTGTCGAATTTTCTAATGTGGAATAAAATGTCAAATAAATGTTTTGTCAAATTTTCTGTTGACAAAATGTCGAATAAAATGACGAACGTTTTGTTGAATTTTTTGTCGACAAAATGTGGAATAAATGTCGAATACACAAACAAATGTCGAATTTTTTTCGTTACTTGTCAGTGGAACTTTAATAAGATTCCGGTCATAGGATGGATGCTAGCCATAAAACACCCAATTGCTAGTTTGTGACAATTACTAGTCTGCTAGTTTATTAAATAGATTCGATAATTACGAAATATTTACACAACCATCGACTTGTACGGGACATTCAAACTAGGTGACCATTTTCAAATAGAAACCCAGGAAATGAGATGTTGAATTGATGAAGAATGAAGAAAAATGAATAGAGAAATTTGAACAACAATGGTGAAGTGAAGTGAAACGATGAAGTTCTCAAATAGGGTCATTTTGAGCTTTTCACATGGTCAAATACCTTTGACCTGCTATATTTGCAAAAGTTTTCTTGGACTTGCTATTTTTGCAAATGTGCCTCCAAGACCTACTATATTTGCAAATTTCTCGGTGATATTTGTGAGAAAATTTTGTAAAGAGACTTTTCCTTAATTAAGGAGTTGGTGATAAGGTAAAATAAGAGTAATCATAGAGATAGTGACAAATCATAGTGACTTTGTATAGTGACTAATGTGGTAACCATGAAAAGATAAAATTATTAATTAATCTTTATTACAAAATACAAAATAATGAGGGATAACTGTCTTTTCATAGTTGCCATGTCAGTCAATATATAAAGTCAATATGGTTTATCATTATCTCTATAATTACTCGATAAAATAATTTCATATCAAATGAGTGTTAAAAAGTGTTTAACATATAACCAAAGAGTTCACCACATCGTCTTTTAAGGACAAAATCCAAAAACCTGCTACACTAACACATAATACATTGCATGAGCAGACAAACCAATTGTGGCCTCATCAATGGGCTTTCTTTGAATCCTAGTTCGAACATGTGCACTGGACTAGCAGAGGAAATTGATGTTTCTTATGGTTTTTGATTGGTCATCACATTGTTGGGAAAAGTGCATTTACTTTTTACAAACTTTATCCAAAAAACTAGTCTTATGTCTAGGGGAAAACATTGTCAAAAACTCCCTAACTCCTTGAAATAATAATAGCAATTGAAAAATATGAAAAAAATTTAAAAATTATTAATTTATTAAACTAAAAATGAAAAAAAAAATAGAAGTAAAAAAAATGACATGACATGACATTTGATTATAAATATTATATAGTATTATCTTTTTGAAATTTCTTTTTTATTTTTCCTAAATTTTGGTTTTTGTTTGATTTCTCTTGTTTATCAACTTTTTCAAACCCTCATAAAGAAATTTAAATGCACAAAAATGGAACTATTTACTTAATTAGCTATAAGGAATATTTGGCATATTTTTCAAAAACTTAAACAATTGAAAATGAAATTTTATAAAAAATAGTAAATTGAAAAACCTAAGAAGTAAATTTGTTTATCCAGTATAAATTTTTTCTCATTTCATTGTTCCGACCATCAGAGGATTAGATGTTATGATCTTGGTTAGTTGAAAGGAGTGTTTGTAGTTTTCTTAAACTATGAGTTCATTTGAAAGTTTCTTAGATCTTGAAGTGTCTATATGTAATTTACCTAAATACATGTGAAATCATTGTATTTCCTAAATTACAATTGCGTGGTAATTAAAAATTAGCAGATCACTACCAGAGTATAGTAGTAGATTGCCCACCATGCAACAAAAACAATTTTAAATTTTGTGAAGTTGTGTGAAGGTAACTTATGTAGGTTTTAATTGTGGTCATTTTAGTAATTGTAAAATTTGTAATTGAATAAACAGAAAAAGGTGACTCAAATGTAAAACTAAGGGGGTACCTGGTTGGGGGAAATAGGATTCAGCCATGGAAATAATTTCGTTATAAGATGTTTGGTTGACTACGATGGGAATGGAAACAATAACTTGATTATCCCAAACTCTTCAATCGCCCATCACATATTCTCTCCCTTTCAATCAAACTCATTAATGGAAATTTAATGAATATTACCAAAATTACCCCTTCATTATCTCTATTACTTTCTTCTCATCATTTTTCTTATACTACTCTCTCTCATCACACTTGCTCCTCTTTCTTTCTCATCACTCGTCACAATTATTTTCTCTCTCATCATTTTCTCACTCTACTTTCTCTCTCATCACTTTATAATATTTCTTTCTCTCTCTTCCCTCTCACTCCTCTTTCTCTCTCATCCTCTCGCCACGGTTACTTTTTCTCTCATCATTTTCTCACTCTATTTTCTCTTTGTCTTTATTCTTACTACTCTTTCCCTCTCATCTTTCTATGCTGTTATTTTTTCTCTCATCATTTTCTCACTCTACTTTCTCTCTCATCACTTTATAATGTTTCTCTCTTTTCCCTCTCACTTCTCTTTCTCTTTCATTCTTCTTTACTATTATTTTCTCTCTTATCATTTCTTACTCCACTTTCTCTCTCATTACTTTATAATGTTTCTCTCTCTTCACTCTCACTCCTCTTTCTCTTTCATTTCTTTGTACTATTATTTTCTCACTCCACATTCTCTCATCACTTTATAATGTTTCTCTATCTTGTTCCTCTTTCTTTCTCATCCCTATTCATCACATTTTTATCTCTCATATTTTTCTTACTCCACTTTCTTTCTCATTATTTTATAATATTTTTTGTATCTCTTGCATCTCATTCCTGTTTCTCTCTCATCTTTATCACTCTATAATGTTGTTTTTATAATATATTTATTGACGATGGCAAAATTAGAATTTTAACTTATTCCTATTTCTATAATTGAATTGAGCCAAGTATCAATAATCACGTTAATACCCAGTGTAGGTTTGGACAAAACACAAATAATACAATAAGTATTCCTATTGTGATTGAGCTTTCAATAAACCCCATTGTGATTCCCATTGAAAAATTCAAACCAGGCGCCACCTAAGTTATAGTTCTTTGTAGTTCTTTAAATTCAAGTTGCTAGTATAGATGTTGAAAGCAAGAACAAGAAAATGTTTTTCAATTGTGGAATAAATATTAAATAATCATCTTCTTGCAACTGATAGTCTTGTTTCTAAAAAATTGATACCAACAATTGATCTTTTTACAATGATGTCATATATTTGTTGCTGAATTTTAATTGATTGTTGGATTCTTGTGCTTCTTCCAATTGAATATTCAACATTTCAAAAGTAGATGTTTTAAAAAGAAAATGTGGAATTGTAAATTTTTTTGTGCAAATTAAAAAATGAAATATATAAGAATGTAAAAAATATTTTTAAAGTTTTGTTTTTACCCATCTGAATGTATCTGTACTTGTGAATTGCGAGAAGGAGCATTGTTAGTACTAAGCAAAAGCTCTAGAATGGATGCACTAAGGATGATATGTTTCCATTATGAATATTTCTTGTTGTGAGTCCTGTACAAGTTTAAAATTTTTATATTAAGATTTAATTTTGTTATAAATTTTAAAATTTAAATACTAAGATAACACTTTGTGAAATGGTAAGACAGAACATAGTACAAAACTTGTCTTGGTAATGTAGGTAATGGAATAGTCTATTCTTCCCCCCTCCCTACACCTCCCCCCAATGGAATAAACAACGTAAAAGTATGGACAGTTTTCAATTTTCTTTTCCCCCTCCAGTAAACTTTATCGTTTATAGGTCACTGGAATAAGAAATTTATTAAGTCCAGCTAACCTTTGCATGTATAGCTAAGGATGAAAGTGTACGAAATCAAATATGGTATGCAACGGAAATTTAAAATTTTTGATATCCTTCAAGGATCCTTATGAATTGATTTCAAACCGGTCGTGAAGAATTTTACCTTATCAGTAGTGGTTGAACCTTTTTGTGAAGTTTGCTTGTCAAATTACCGCAACACCTAGCAGAGCCTTGCCTCTATGGTATTCAAACAATCGTCTCCAAATTCCAACTCAATTGTCACACAATTAACCCAAGAAAAGAAGCAACAAAAAACAAAGGTGCTAGTCTAGAATTCTGCTTTCGATTTTTTAGGTTTGAGGCTACTCTAAGCTTCGGTTCTTCTTGTTTCTTTAACACAAAAGCGCTACCTTTTCTCCAAAGAATAGCTAAAAAGCCTCTTGATATGATGGAAAGAATAGCAACTAATTCTTCAAAAGATAAGCCAAAGAGAACTTTTCTCAACAAGAAGAATAAGGTTTAGTTTTCAAGTTTTAATTTTTGTTGCAGAATTTTTCTTCTCCAAGAAAAATTGGTTTCGGCTTCTTTGATGCAACAAAAGAACATGGTCCCTTGTTTCTCACATTAGGGGTTGGCTGCTACAAAATTATAAGTCCAAATATATAGGAATAGACTACAGCATTAGGGTAAATTTTCTTCTAAAGAATTTTACTTGAACTATAAGTTCTATTCTATTCTGGAACTTTCCAAATTTTGATAGCTGCCAAAACAAGAATCCCATTCTTATTTTTTATTTCTAATTTTTGGCTTTGTCATGAAATAATAAATCCAAAACTATTTCGGATTTATTAACACAAAACCAAAATATTTAGAATCTAAAACCGAATACCTTTTTAAACTGGAAACCTTATAAAGTCCTATTCGCAATAAGATTATCAAATTAACCAAAATTCATCATATGAATTTCACACTTGTTTTGGATACGATCTAATTGTACGACCTAATAAGTTTTTATAACATTGGCAATGACATAAAATCTATTTTATACTATAAGCATTGAGCAGTGTCTAGCAACACATCAATGTTACCCAAGTTATAAGAATGTTAGTAATTCGACATAACTTTTTTTGTGATAGATGTTACCATCTAATTAAATCCCTTTTCCCTAGATATCTTGAATGAACATGAGCCATGGAGCATGTCACACTTGCATAGTTCAATATTTACATTTCTTGATTCCCAAGTAGACACATCTAAACAAATGAGTTTGATATCATATATTGACTCATTTAAGCACGGCCATGCATTTTATAGTCTCACTTGATCAAAGGGCCTAAAGATATCATTGCTATCATATAAGAGGGGAAAATCATATCCTGGTCACTCAACATCTTACTACATGATTTAATTACATATCCAATTGCCACCTTTATAGTCACTTTGTTACGGATAACGTTTAGTACCATCAAAATATGCAATTCCTCATGTTGAGATCTGATATGAATTCAACAAGCATTGAAGAGACTTCGAACCCGAAGAATGATGACAATAGCAAGGTCTCGAGAACAAGCTTCGATCCACTTCAAGGTCTTGATGGACCGATGACAAGGGCTAGAACAAAGAAAATGAAGGAAGCCTTGAATGGACTTATCCAAATGGCCCAAAAGGATGGGGAGAAGACCAAGATTGACAAGACCATGTTTATTAATGTACTAAGTGTAATTGGGTCTTGTTAATGGGTTTAGTTTTAATTATATGGTAATTTGAGTCATGTAGCCCATTTGGCCCTAAAGAAACCCTAGCTTGTGCAACCCTCATTTGTAAACCCTACCTTGTATCCATATAGTGGCCGTCGGCCATTCTTGGAGGCAGATTTTGATGAATGAAAATTTGGTTCTTGACATTACAAGCTTGAGAGAATTGCTCTCTAGTTTCTGTAATTACTTGCAAATTACACAAATTCGGAATTTGTGTGTTTGTTGTTCTTGATTTCCTAGATTTGTTCCCTAGGAAATTCGGATTCCATCATTCCATTGATTCCAAGGTTTCTTGATACGGGTTATCAAGGGGTTGAGGACCTATTCCATCTTCAAGGAACATACCAACTCCAAGGGAAGAATTTTCAGTTGGGTAGATCCAAGGGAATTTCACGCCAGTTGGTATCAGAGCAGTCTTGGTTCCCAAGCTGTTCATATCTTTTCTTTTACCGTACAAAAAAAAAAATCATCATCATTGGTATGTTCTTTATCTCCTCAATCTTCTTGTTGTTTTGAATATCATCATCATTGGTATGCTCTTTATATCCTCAATCTTTTTGTTGTTCTGAATATCATCATCATTGGTATGTTCTTGTATTGATGAAGCAAATTCTGTTTTTGTATTGATGTGTTGGTTTCGGCTTGCTTCCAAAATATTAGACAAAACCGTACCTTTGCTTTCTTGATGAATCCATACCTTGCGGCTGAAATTGTTGTTTATGCCTTACTGAAATAAAAAAAAAAAAATTGCTGTGCTGATCCAATTGTTGTTTATGCCTTGATAAGATTAAAAAAAAAAAGGAGATTAAAAAAAAAAAAAAAGGAGAGAATCGGACAGTAAGTAGTTGTGGCAAAAATCAAGTTCTTTGTTGGAACTTGAGCAGAAAATTTGAGGCGGACAGTAGGTGGTCTTAGCGTTATTTTTTGACCCCCAAAGTCCCAACGGACCGCCTTTGGCCGTCTGCTTGTAGATCTCTCCGAGAGCTTCGATTTGAGTACTTACGGAGCAAAATCCGATATCGGAGTAGAAAGTTATGACCTTTTGAAGTTACCATGCCAAACTAAGAAAAAATTTCTGATTTCGGAAAAACAGATTTGCCTTTCCGATTGTACTTTGTATTGTTTGCAGTTTGTGATTAGCCTTCTATTTATCCATATACAACCTTTTCACCACATTTTGAACCCAGAAACATCCTTGACCAATTCCAGAATTTGGAAGGGCTGAAACCGACCACCAATATACAAGCTGCTTTGTCCAAATTTCTTGTTCTTCAAGTGCTTGAGTTCTTCAAGTGTCTTGAATTGTGATCCAAAAATTCTGAAATTTTGTGTGTTCCACTGATTTTTCGTGTAGGTTCTGATTTTGCATTCAGTTTGTCCGAATTCCTTACCAAAAAAATTCGAATTCTTGTGTTTTTGGTACTGTTTTCATTGATTCCTTAGATTCATTCTAATCTCATTGTCCACTTGCATTGCTTTGTTGTAAATTCCTTTGTGTAATATTGTTTGAGTAAGAATAGAAACATAAGAGCAAATTGAGTGGTGTGAATCCATCCCTTCACTTATATAAGCCCGAGAGTACTCAAACACTTGGTGAGTGAATTTGGGAAATTGGGAAGGGAAGTGAGGACTTATAAACTGTTTTTATTCTTTGCTAACCTTTGCAGCTATAATGGAGAGGCAACCACCACCACCACCACCGGGTTCTAAGGAATCCTATGAGGAGATGTTAGCAAAATTTTACACTTTGGTTTCAGGTTTGCAACAGGAAATCAAGGAGCTCAAAACTGAGAGAGCCGAATCCTCTCGATCTACAAAGACCACATATGGCCATGAGAATGATGATGAAGCCTTCGAGGCATTTCAGGGAAGTCAATACCGTACTCCTAGAATTGATTCCAATTTAGGATGTATTAAAATGAAAATTCCTCAATTCTTTGGTAAGCAAGATCCTGAAGCTTTCTTTGAATGGTCTGATAAAATTGAAAGTATTTTTACAGTGCACAACTATTCGGAGGAAAAGAAGGTTAAACTGGCTGTGGTTGAGTTTGCTGGTTATGCCCGTAACTGGTGGACTAAAATTCAGGCAGAAAGGAGGCGTGATGAAGAAGGGCCTGTTCGAACTTGGGATGAATTAAAAAAGCTCATGAAAAAACGATTTGTTCCACACCAATACTACAGGGAGATGTTCAACAAATTGCAAAAGATCACCCAAGGAAATAGGACTGTGGAAGATTATTACCAAGAGTTGGAGACTACTATGCTTCGAGTCAACATTCAGGAAGATAGTGAAGCTACTATGGCTCGATTTCTAGGAGGACTAAGGAAGGATATTGCCCACATTGTAGAAATGCAGGAATATGAAGATCTCAATGAGATGTATCACAAGGCAATGAAAGCTGAGAGGCAGCTTAAGGAGAGGGGTGCCCGAACCTTTTCAACCCCACAGAATTCAAATTCAAACACATTGAAGTCTACATGGCCTAAGAAAGATACATGGCCTAAGAAAGAATTAAACACCGACTTCAGAAAGGCCGCAACTCCTAGTACCTGAAAAACTACTCCAACCATGTTTCCAAATACTCAAAAATCAGGTGAAGTGAGAAAACCAGCTAGGGAAGTTACATGCTTCAAGTGCCAAGGCAAGGGACATTATGCACGAGAGTGTCCTAATGCTCGAATTATGGTTGTCAGAGGTGATGGCACGATCGAAAGTGAGAGTGAACATGAAAGTGACTATGAAGATATGCCACCACTTGTAGAAAATGGAGAGTCGGATGAAGATGTTTTTGGTCCTGATGAAGGACCATCATTGGTGATTATGCGATCTTTAAATGTTCATATTAAAGAGGAAGACGATGTTCAACGCCAGAATATCTTCCACACTAAATGCACCATCAATGAGAAGGTATGCATACTTGTTATTGACAGTGGTAGTTGTACTAACATTGCTTCAACCTTGCTTGTAGATAAACTGAGATTGCCCACACGTCGGCATCCAAATCCATACCGGTTGCAATGGTTCAATGAGAGTGGAGAAGTGAGAGTCACAAAACAGGTCTTAGTGAATTTTTCAGTCAACAAATACAAAGACGGAGCCTTGTGTGATGTGGCTCCTATGCAAGCTGGTCACCTATTGCTTGGTAGACCTTGGCAATTTGACAGGGATGTTTCCCACAGTGGACGAAGTAATAGGTACACTTTCTTTGTTAATGGTAGAAAAACTACTTTACTGCCTTTGTCGCCTACTCAAGTTTTTGAATCTCAATTGCATTTAAAGGGCGAATTTGAGCAAATGATGAAATTGAATTCTGCACTACCTGTGAGAAAAGAAGGAAAATTTGAGAATTCTACGCCTAAGAAAATTGAGTTAAATGAAGTAGAACATATTGAGAGGAAGAAAGTGAGTCCAGTGAATAAGAAGCAGCCGAATTTTTATGCAAATGTCCGACATGTTGATAATTGTCTGCATACTAATCGTGTTTTGTTTCTTCTTATTTGTTGTGAATCTAATGTTCTACTTAGTGCTGACTTGCCATCCAACCTACCGGTTGAGATTTCTGACATATTGAAGGAATTCCGAGATGTATTTCCTGAAGAGTTGCCAGCCGGGTTGCCACCCAAAAGAGGAATTGAACATCAAATTGATTTCATACCGGGCACAAACATACCAAATCGACTGGCATATCGGTCCAACCCTGAAGAGACCAAAGAGCTACAACGGCAAGTTGAAGATCTTTTAGCTCGTGGTCAGGTAAGAGAATCTTTGAGTCCATGTGCAGTTCCTGTCATTCTTGTGTCTAAGAAAACTGGTGAATGGCGTATGTGTACTGATTGTAGTGCTGTTAATAAAATCACCATTAAGTATAGGCACCCAATTCCACGTCTAGATGATATGTTGGATGAGTTGCATGGTTCAAAGATATACACCAAAATTGACTTAAAATCTGGATACCACCAAATTCGAATTAGAGAGGGTGATGAATGGAAGACAGCTTTTAAGACCAAGTTCGGTTTGTATGAGTGGCTTGTTATGCCTTTTGGTTTGACAAATGCTCCTAGTACCTTTATGCGTCTTATGAATCATGTCTTGCGATCTTTTATCAATAAATTTGTTGTGGTGTACTTTGATGACATATTGGTGTATAGCAAAGACATTAACGAGCATGCTGAACATTTGAAACTTGTTTTGATGACTTTGCGAAAAGAAAAACTTTTTGCTAATTTAGCTAAATGCTCATTACGTGTAGAGGAGGTTGTTTTTCTTGGTTTTGTTGTTAGCGCCAGGAATTAAAGTTGATGAGCAAAAGTGGAGGCCATTCGGTCTTGGCCAATTCCTACTTGGCATCCGAGGTCCAAGTTTTCACGACTTACAAGCTTCTATAGGAGGTTTGTGAAGGACTTTTCCACAAAGGCCGCACCTCTTAATGAGTTAGTTAAGAAAGATGTAAAATTTGAATGGGGTGAAAAGCAGCAAGAAGCATTTGATTTACTTAAGCATGAGTTAACACATTCACCTGTTTTAGCATTACCTAACTTTGATCTAATGTTTGAAATTGAGTGTGATGCTTCCGGGATAGGTATTGGAGCAGTGCTTCAACAAGAGGGGCGTCCGATTGCGTACTTTAGTGAGAAGCTAAGTGGAGCAGCCTTGAACTACCCTACATATGATAAAGAGATGTTGGCGGTGGTAAGAGCTCTAGAGACTTGGCAGCATTATCTTTATCCTAAGGAGTTCATCATCCATACCGATCATGAATCCCTCAAACACTTGAAGGGACAAGTTAACTTAGGTAAGCGTCATGCTAAGTGGGTTTCTTTTATTGACACTTTTCCCTATGTTATCAAATATAAGAAAGGGAAAGACAATGTTGTTGCTGATGCTTTGTCTAGAAGGTTTGCACTTATTACTACTTTAGGCACTAAAATTTTGGGTTTTGAATTGATGAAAGAATTATATGCAAATGATCCTGAGTTTTCTAGTGTCTATTTTGCTTGTGAACACGGTGCTTTCAACAAATTTTTCCGATTTGAAGGTTTCTTGTTCAAAGAAGACAGGTTGTGTGTTCCGAAGAGTTCCATACGTGAACTGTTAGTTCGCGAAGCTCATAGCGGTGGTTTAATGGGACATTTTGGTGTCTTAAAGACTTACGAGATTCTGCGTGAGCACTTTTATTGGCCTAAGATGAAAGTGGAAATTGAAAGAATTTGTGCTAACTGCGTTGCTTGCAGGCAAGCTAAGTCTACAGTCAAGCCACACGGGTTGTATCATCCATTACCGGTTCCAACTTCACCTTGGACAGAAATTTCCATGGATTTTATCCTTGGACTTCCAAGAAGTCAACGAGGTAATGACTCCATTTTTGTGGTTGTTGATCGGTTTTCTAAGATGTCGCATTTCATACCTTGCAGGAAATCTGATGACGCAAAGCATGTCGCTGATTTGTTCTTTAAGGAGATAGTTCGACTACATGGAATACCGAGAAGCATTGTCAGTGATCGTGATGTAAAGTTCCTTAGTTATTTTTGGAAGACTTTATGGGGTAAGTTAGGGACTAAATTGTTGTTTTCTACCACGAGTCATCCACAAACGGATGGCCAAACTGAGGTAACTAATCGTACCCTTGGGACTTTACTTCGGGCCATTGTGCAAAAGAATCTTAAAAATTGGGAGGATTGTTTACCTATTTGTGAGTTTGCTTACAATAGAACTCTTCATACTGCTACTAACCATTCCCCTTTTGAAGTTGTGTATGGCTTTAATCCTTTGACACCTTTGGATCTTTCACCTTTGCCAATCAAGGAGCAGCTTAATTTAGATGGCAAGCGCAAGGCTGACTTTGTCCAGAAGTTACATGAGCAGGTTCGGCTGAATATTGAGAAGAGGAATGAATCCTATGCTCGAAATGCAAACAAAGGTCGAAAGAGAGTCACTTTTGAACCAGGAGATTGGGTGTGGGTTCATATGCGCAAGGAAAGGTTTCCAGTACAAAGGTCGACAAAATTACATCCACGTGGTGATGGCCCTTTCCAAGTTGTTGCGAAAATCAATGACAACGCTTACAAGATCGACCTTCCTGGTAAGTACAATGTAAGTACTACATTCAATATTGCTGATTTGTCTCCTTTTGACGTTGCAGATTATGATGATCTGGATTCGAGGACGAATCCTCTCGAAGAAGGGGGGACTGATATGAATTCAACAAGCATTGAAGAGACTTCGAACCCGAAGAATGATGACAATAGCAAGGTCTCGAGAACAAGCTTCGATCCACTTCAAGGTCTTGATGGACCGATGACAAGGGCTAGAACAAAGAAAATGAAGGAAGCCTTGAATGGACTTATCCAAACGGCCCAAAAGGATGGGGAGAAGACCAAGATTGACAAGACCATGTTTATTAATGTACTAAGTGTAATTGGGTCTTGTTAATGGGTTTAGTTTTAATTATATGGTAATTTGAGTCATGTAGCCCAAAGAGTCATGTAGCCCATTTGGCCCTAAAGAAACCCTAGCTTGTGCAACCCTAATTTGTAAACCCTACCTTGTATCCATATAGTGGCCGTCGGCCATTCTTGGAGGCAGATTTTGATGAATGAAAATTTGGTTCTTGACATTACAAGCTTGAGAGAATTGCTCTCTAGTTTCTGTAATTACTTGCAAATTACACAAATTCGGAATTTGTGTGTTTGTTGTTCTTGATTTCCTAGATTTGTTCCCTAGGAAATTCGGATTCCATCATTCCATTGATTCCAAGGTTTCTTGATACGGGTTATCAAGGGGTTGAGGACCTATTCCATCTTCAAGGAACATACCAACTCCAAGGGAAGAATTTTCAGTTGGGTAGATCCAAGGGAATTTCACGCCAAGATCTCTGATGATCTCAAGTCTAAGGATCATTTACACCATCATCACTATGAAATATACTTATGACACTTCATTTAATAACCCATGTAGCATTTCTCATGGCGGGTCGATCCAGTACATAGTTCTCTAACATGTACCTATGTGTTGACTTGGTATCTTATATCATGATACATTTCATCAATCACTATACATACTAGTCTTAATGCATTATCATTGTCCCATTCAATGATAACACTTGACTAGGGATGATTTTAGAATAATTAAATTCTTAGGACATTATTATATTTATTCATAAAGCGTAGATATATATGGAATAAAACATAATAATAACAAATTGTCATAAATTGAAAGCATAATGATACAATGTATGCCAATACAATCATCATCTGATTGATCCTTAGGGCAAAATTCAAAAGAAAGTATTCCATCATTCTCTACCATATGTGATTGAAAAGATTCATCTTCCACCTACACACATCAACAAAATTAAATCAGTAGTATAATTGTGTAACTGAAAAATCAAAGTACCAAATAAGTAAGTAGTATCACCAAATTCAACAAGAAAATTTAGCATGTTATGGTCTAGTGTATTACATATCTATCTATCTATCTATCTCTCTATCTATCTATCTATATATATATCTATATATATATATATATATATATATATATATATATATATATATATATATTCATGGTTAGAGTCATTGGCCCCATAACTTGGAACCCTCTAATTAATTATTTCCCACCCCTGGTGATGCACACCTCATGGGTATAGGAAGTCGACAATACATAACAAGCAAAACAGGACCCATGTCTTAACTTGCGAAATTGATAGAACCAGCAAAATTAAAACTGATGGATGAAGCGTCGCCACAATCTATGGTTCTACTAGATTGATAAGACTCAAACGCGTCACAAATTGGCCAAATTTGATAAGCCCATTGTTTTTTACAAGAATAAAGAGATTGATTCACTCAAACTCTCCAGGATGTAATGTCAACATTTTCAAAATTCATTTCATGTCTTCTATTAGCTTCATGGCCGAATGGCCTTTAAATAAGCTACAAGTTTGTCTTGACAAGGAAACAACTAAATCCTAATCCTAATCTAATTCTTAAGGAGAAAGGGGGCCAAGTATCCTTAAAACAAAAAGGAAATTAAAACCCTAATGCCAATTGGACTTGGAGGTTTGGCCCTTTAAGGCTTCCTTCAAGTTTACAAATTTTGGTTACTAAAATAAAGACTAAATTTTAGCCAAAATAAAATAATCAAGGGCAGCTTTTTAAAGCTTATTTTTGGCCCTTTTAATAAAATAAAATAACTAATAAAATTAATGCTAATAAAATAACTAAACAACTTGGCCTACCATTTACTCTATAATTCGGCCAAGGCAAGACTAGTGTTCTTCAATTTGGAATTGCAAGTCTTGACCGCATGTTTGGTAGCTTGAATGTCAAAGATTAAACCACTTAATGATTTCTTGAAGTCATTGGGACCTAGCTTTTCATTAGCCCCACAATATGTCTCAACCGATTGAAAGCATAACAAGTAGCACGAAGCTCTTAGAATCCTATCACCTGGTTAATAAGTTTATAAGAAATTTAAAAAGAAAATGTAGAACCAGTACAACATCCAAGCTCATTAACTTAACTATCAAGTACTATGTAGTTTTCAGTATTGGGGGCTAACTTGTCTTCTTATTTTTCAAATAATTCTTATTGACCATTCATTGTCAAAAGCCTCATATAAAGATGATTTTATATAGTCATACCAATCATAGTACAAGAAAAATGAACAGGCACATATTCCTAAAGAATGCCCGGCAATATTAGAACAAAGATTAACAAAAGCCATTTTGTATATTTGTTCCCTTATCTCGGGACTAAAATTGGTGACATCCATGTACTTCCTTTCTTTTCCACACTCTCCATAGTATCCTAAATGTTGAAAATTAAAGTAAAAAACAAAAATAATACAAACGAGCCTTCAATGATAATATTTAAAGACATCATGAGATATAGCTAAAAGTTGGTGGAAAATATGATGTACCTTTCATCATAGCCTAAAAGGATACTAAGGAGAAATCCTTTCAACATATGCCATTGACCAAGGAATCTACCAAAATGAGTTAACATGCTTGTCAGGAACATAAATGTTTTTGTGGTATACATGTGTGATTTTAATATATATCAATTATGGAAGTTGAATAGGTTGACACTCAACAAAAAAAGGTTGGTAGTATCTAAAATCTGAAGAGCCAATATTTAAAAAAAACAACAATTCAAATAGCGCCCCTAAGAAATTACTACTATTTCTTTCTTTTTTTTCGAACTGGTAGAATTGTATTTAATATAAAGAAATGTACAAAACATTGCTCACTAACAATCAGAGGTTTAGAACTCACATGGAGTCAAAGTGGTACAACATGGAGATTCCCATGCCATATTCTAGCTATAAAAGTTAAAACAAAAACCTAATTAGTTGGCCTTTACGTGAGCATCGCAAATGACATGAAATTACTAATATTTCAAAAGGAAAATACAGCCACGAAATATATAACTTTGATGAATTGTAAAATTCTAGTCACCTCATTTGTTAGAAGAATATCCATGGCAAGGGCCTAACATGAGATCAAGAAAGAAAAATTGGCTACTACAATGGAAAACTATTTTTCCTATTGGATTTTCTAGATTTATCATAATAGTGCTTACCTGTCTTTATTATAACCAATACCCTAACATAAAGTCCCTTGTATTTAATAGTTTTAAGCTGATTTTTAAGCACAAATGTCTCCAATTCCCACCTTATTACTTCATCAGGATAATAGGGAAGATAAAAAATCATATCAAAGATCTTGAATAAAAAAGCACTTATAGTACCATTCATTTAATTAAAAGTTATTTAGAAAATTGCAAATGAATGGCTTGTTTACAAAATCACAAAGCAACTTTCTAACTACACAAGCACAGTGCACCTCATGTAAATCTATACACACAAAGAATTCCCTCCTCCTATAACCTTATCAATAATTGCACATCACATGAACTTGAGTGAATGAGAGAAGCAAGGTGAGAGACACAATCTAACACTTAGAATTTTCAATACCTTGAATGCACATCAAGAGAGAAGGCATTTCAAAACTTACTGCAAGCTTGCTTATCAATCAAAAAAAATCATTTGGGTGAGCAAGAAATCCATCATGAGTTTCATGCTAGCAAAAATTGCAACATGTAACCATTTGATACCATGAATTTAAAACAAATTATGTAAATTCGAAATAAGTCAACATATTGGGGTCTAAATTATAAGTGTTCTCTTACTTGACTATGACTATCTTCTATTGAGATTTTATTTGATTGTAAATTATTTGATAAGATATCTTTTAATTATGGTTGATTCTATGTAATTAGAGTATGTATTAATTGTATATTTGATTTGATTTCATATTGATCTAATAGGTATCAATCAATTAGTGATTGATTGATTTTTTTACCTTGTATAACTTATGTATTCAGCCTATAAATAGGCATCTAGTTGTATAGACTAAATGAATGAATGAAAAGATATCAATTATCTCCTACTCCTGTTTTTCTTTAGATGGTATTGGAGCTACTACGGTAAAACAAGTGGAGAAATTGATAACTACTTCCCTTATTTGAGTACTTTTTTTTTTTGAAAAATCTTTCTTTGAAATGAGTGGGAAAGGTATTGAATCAACTGGAACAAAATCTATTCCAATTGTTGTTCAATCTGAAGGAATATTCAATGTAGAGATCATTCTCATGGAATCCAATTATGATATATGGTCTCAACTGATAGAGATACATATTGCAAAAGGGAGAAACTCTCATATATTCATGGGATGATATCACCACCTGTAGAATCAGATGATGGATATGAGAAGTGGTATGCTGAAAATCAAAAAGTGAAGAGTTGGTTGTTGATGTCGATGACTCTAGAAATTATGAAATGTTATCTACGTATTCCTACTGCCCGTGAAATATGAATGGCTCTCTCAAAAGCCTTTTGTGATGGAAATGATGAATTACAAGTTTTTTCATTGAACTAAAGAGCTTTCATTGCCAAACAAAGTGGAAGATTTTTATCTAAATATGATAGAGAATTGATTGAAATCTTTCAAGAGTTGGACCACTGAGATAAAGTGGTTATGCAAGATCTAGATGATGTTATCACATACAAAAAATAAGTCCAAAGGGTCAAGGTACACATCTTCCTTACTGGATTGGATAGTGAGTTCGAACAAGGTCGAGGGGAGATTTTACGAAAAGATTCTATTCCAGATTTAGAAGGATGTTTTGCATTGATTCGATAAGAAGAAGTACATCGAGCAACGTTCAAGGAAGATATTGAAGATTCTAATGCTACAGTAATGGTAACTAAAAGTATATTAAAGACAACTGATAATGTCGACAAATCTACTTCCAAATGCAGCCATTGTAATAAGGCCAATCATACCGAGGATCGTTGCTAAGAGATTGTGGGATCATGGTTGTTAAAATTGAGTTTTTACGTAAAATCGGTGGAAGATCAAAAAAATCGGATCATGAAATCGTAAGATCCTACCAATTATGAAAAATAATTTAATAAATATTATATATATATTATATATAATATATGTTAAATTTATAAATTATAAACCTGTTCAAACTTATAAAAAGTACTCAAATTTAAAAAAGAAGTCTAACAAAGGCTCAAATTCCTTTTAATAGTACAACACAATCAATATTTTAGTGAAGGTTTTTGAGTTGGCAGCAAACCAAATCTCTTTTTCATAAGCTCGTAAAAATGTAAAAGTGCGAAAGTAAAAATGTAGTGTTGACTCGAGTTTTTAACAATCATGTGTGGGATATCTAGAATGGTGGGACCGTAGTCGTACTTCTCAGAAGAAGAGTCAAAAGAAGAACCCTACTATAGCTATTGTTAAGACAAATGCTGATGATGGTGAAAGTACCTTAGTATTGGTAACTACGTGTGGTAAGCTCTTTAATGTTTCTACACATGATTCAAATAGTACATGGATAATTAATTATGGTACTACAGATCAGGTGACTTTTGATTCTAGACATATCAAACAATTCAAACCACAATCTTAACAATTTGTGTCCACAGCCAATGGTGAGATGACCCCAGTTACTGGGGAAGGTTCATTAAAGTTTAATAATTTGAATTTAGATTCTACTTTAATTGTTTCATTTTTAGGTTATAACCTCTTATCTGTCTCTCAAATAACAGAAAGCCTGTAGTGTTGTAATTTTTTGGCCTAATTTTTGTACTTTTTGAGGGACATATAGACAAAGCAGACGATTGGTTGTGGTACTAGATTATGGAAGCTGTATTACTTGGTTTTACAACAACAGAGTTCAGGAAGATTAAATCAGGCCCTTGTCATAGATAGTCATGAATATGAAATGAAAAAGTCTGAAATTTGGTTGTGGCACTAACGTCTGGGATATGTTTCATTTAGGTATTTAAAAAGATTATTTTCCCACTTATTTAACAAGATTGATTGTTCTATTTTACAATATGATGTATGTGAACTATCTAAAAGTCATCGAAATTCATTTATATTAAATTTGAAGAAAAGTCCATTTCTTTTTATAATTATATATTCTGATGTGTGAGGACCATCTAGAGTTTCAACTATGGGTGGTTCACATTGGTTTGTCACTTTTATTGATGATTGTACTAGAATGACTTGGTTGTGGTTAATAAAGTCTAAAATGGAAGTGAATTTCGTTTCATATTTCAAAAATTTCACAAAATGGTGAGAACTCAGTACAATGCACAGATTCAAGTTTTACATAGTGACAATGGTGGTGAATACGGAAATGCTGATATCCAACAATATTTGATAAAACATGGAATTGTTCATCAGACTATATGCCCTAATATTCCGCAGCAAAATGGTGTTCCTAAAAGGAAGAATAGACATTTGTTGGAAGTGGTTTGAGCATTGTTAATTAAAGTTTGCATGCCATTATCCTATTGGGGAAAAGCACTTACATCTTCTACATATTTAATTAACAGAATGCCCTCAAGTACAATTGATTTCAAAACACCATTTCAGACTCTTACTGATGCTATCATTGCTTCACTAGTTTCAAATGTGCCTCCGCATATCTTTGGATGTGTGTCAACAGAGCAACTTAGTCTTGTAAGCCTTGAAGTGTATTTTTCTTGGATATGCTACCATCTACCTACACGACAGATGTTTATCACATTGGATGTTATTTTTCATGAGAATTCAATGTACTATTGCTTAGAGTCTAAATTTTAGGGGGGCATCGCAAGGAAATTCAGACTCGTGATTTGATACCGTGGAGTACTAGCCAGATCAGACAGAAGTTGGAGAAGCAATTGAAGCAAAACATATAAGTCCACCAGATATAGAATCTGAATCTGGTGAGCTGTTTGGTGCGTGCAGAAGTGTGTCAAAATATAGCTCAAACTCACACAAATTTACACCTAAACATCACTTAATCAATTGTAGTAAAGCTTAGGGATCATTTTCCACAGGGAAGGGGACAAAACAAGAATTTAAGTGCAACTAATTATTTGCTATCTATGTTATCTAATGCAATGATTTAAAGAGTGATATTTTACTAAGAAGCATGAAGAAAAGTAAGCAAATAAATAGGAATACTAGAATCTAAATGCTAAGTTAAACAACTCAACTAAAACAAAGAAAGAAACACACAATTGAGGACGGAGGGTGATCCTTGGGTTCAATGCAAGAGTAGGCTACTTCGACTCCCAAGGGCAACCAAGTTTAGGGCAACATAACTAAGTGACTACATCCGTTCGCTCCGAATCTCCTTTCGGTCTCATCGGAATTGTAGAATGGGGAATCTCCTTTCGGTCTCATCCCCACCTAGTGCACATTAGCGCCTATGGCTTCCATACAATTCTAATGCACAATTTTAGCCCTAGATGTTTTAGCCAACTACATCGCATTCCCTAGTTTAAGCATTTAATCTAAGAAAGCCACCTATTCACTCCATATCTCCTTTCGGTCTCAATGGAATTAAAGGATAGAAGATCTCCTTTCGGTCTCACTTCTACCTTGTGCACACTAAAACCTATGGCTTCTACACAATTTTAGTGCACAATGAAGCTCTTGTGGTGGTTATTTCTTGTCTCAAACAGCTAAATTTTAGTGAATGCTAGGTAGTTCTTCCTACTTTTGGCCTAAATTCATGCATGTCCTAAAACACACACAAACACCAAGAACACACACTAAATGTGGCCACATTCAATGCATGTCATTCATTTAATTCAAGTAGGAAGACTTTAATTAATGCAAGCCCATCACTCTACAACCCACAAGGAATCAAAATAAACCTAACCCTTATATCAAACACCAAGAATCACCCAAGACAATTTAGCCACTCATGGCTTCAAGCAAACAACAACCACAAGGAGATATAACTATTGAAAGCACAAGGAATTGAAAGAAAATACTCCCCTTAATCAAAAGAGTGGTGATTCCAACCAAATCCTACACTTAACAAGCAAGGTCAGTTCCAAAGATTGAAGTTTTCAAGAGCCACAAGAGCCAAACCTTAGCCCCTAATGAAACTCACATTTTTCAGTTTGAGGAAAATATGGAAAATCTCTAAAACCAACCCTAACTCTCTAATTCTCTTTGTTTTCTGCACAAAATTGGGTATTTATACAAGTAGGGAAATTGGAGAACAATTGTGAAGCCTCAAAAACATGTGGGACTCGAATTACAAAATCCACATTTTGTAGCCGGAGGTTGACCACCGCGGTGGTGCCAAAATTCTGTCCAGCACCATTTGTTGTTGCAGGAGGACCGTCGCCGCGGTCAGAAAATTCTGTTCACTCTCTCTTTGGTTCGCGCCTTGTTTTAATTTTGTCCAGTTTTGGTCCCTTTGCTTTCGGAATTTGAGAAAACTTTCTTCATGAAAGTTTTTTCTTTCTTTCTCAGCTTTCCATAGCATCTTCAATCATTTCATTTGGACGTTTGCATCAAGAGTTGTGACTTCCGGAAGCTGGCTGATTGTTTTATCCCCTTTTTTCTACAAAAAGAGCAAAAGATGAGAATCAACAAGTATAATGTGATTTCTCTCATAAACATAGCATATCTCAATGAAATCCGTGCAAAAGTGTGAAAAACACATAGTTAAGTTTATGAATATTTGATTCTCATCAGAATCCCTTGCCAACATACCACACCAATAATTTGTAGTGGATATATCTGACAAAATAGCTAAGTTACCCAAAAAACAGCTACCACCATGTCTCACTCAAGATATTCCTAAACCACAATATGACCATGAAATTTCTAATAAAGTTAAATATCTCATGTCTAATTATATATCCTACCATGATTTGTCAGAATCAAATCAATTATTTGTAAATCAATTATCTGCTATAGCTATTCCTAACAGTATACAGGAAGCCTTAAGTGGCAAAAAATGGAAAGCTACCATGAACGAAGAAATGAAATCTTTGCAAAAGAATGAAACTTGGGATCTAGTTGATTGCCCACCTAGAAAGAAGCCAATAGGATACTAATGGATTTATACTATAAAATATAAAATAGATGGCACTTTTGAAAGGTACAAAGCAAGATTGGTGGCCAAAAGGTATACTAAAACATGTAGGAAACTAAACACATCAAGCAGCGGAATTTAAATTTTTTGTTTCCTTCCAAGATCCATACGAAGTGAGATCAAATAAGCGTTTAGAGCTTATACCTTGATGGTATCGGTAGAGTTGGCTTGAGAAGATCGTTGTTTGTTGAATCACCAGCAAAACTAATTTAGCTTCACCTCTGTGGTATCCACACGATCAATCCAAGTCTCTAGTTATTATCACAAAAATAACTAGAAAAAGGTGTAAGCAAAATCCGATGTGCTAGTTTCAGAATTTTTCTTTTGGTTTCGTAAGGAATTTGGTTCTCAAGAGCTTCTGTTTTCTTTCTAAAAAATCTTTCAAAGGAAGGCTATTGTTCTTCAAAAGAAAAGCCAAAGAATGGATGTCTATTTCTTGAGTTTCACATGTGTGGTAGCTAGCCAAAAATCCCAATATATATAGATGTAGATTTAGGTAAAACCTTTTACCAAATTCTAATCTATTTGGCATTTATAGATTTCATAAATCTATTTGCTTCCAAATAAAAGAATCCCATTCAAAATTGGACTTCTAAATTCAGATTTTAACTAATTAATAAATCCAAAACTATTTTGGATTTATTAATACTAAAATCCAAACCTTTTTAGTCTTTAATCCGAATAGCATCTTAAACCGGAAAACCCTATAGAGTCCTATTCACATTAGGATTCTTGAGATTAATCAAAATTCATCATATGAATTTTACATCCTATTGGATACGATCTAAGTGTGCATCCCAATAGGTTATCATAACGTTAGCTATGACATAAAATCTATTTTCTGCCATAAGTAATGAGCGGTGTCTAGCAACACATCAAAACTACCTAAGTTATGAGAATGTTAGTAATTCGACATAACCTTTTTCCTGTGATAAATGTTACCATGTAATTCAATCATTTTTCCCTAGATACATTGATTGAACATGAGCCATGGAACATGCCATGCTCTCATAATTCAATCTTTATATTTCTTGATTCCCAAATAAACTCATATAATCAAATGAGCCTGATATCACATATTGACTCATTTGAGCATGGCCATTCATTTTATGGTCTCACTTAATCAAGGGGTCCAAAGATATCACTTCTATTATTAGGAGGGGCAAATCCTATCTTGATCATTCAACAACCCCCTGCATGATTAATTGCATATCCAATTACCGCTTTTATAGTTCACCCTGTTACTGGTAATGTCTAGCAACATTTAAACATACAACTCCTCATGTTAGGATCTCTGATGACCTCAAGTCTAAGGATCACATACATCATCATCACTATGAGACATGCTTATGACACTTATATAATAATCCATGTAGCACTTCTCATGGCATATCGATTTAGTATATAGTTCTCTAACATGTACCCAAGGTTGTTAAACTCACGATTTTATGTAAAATCGGTAGAGGGTTCACAAAATCATATTGAAAAACTGTAAGATCCTACAAATTATAAAAATAATATAATAAATTTATTATATATAATATGGAGAAAACCCCCAAATGGTCCTTTACATATTGACCAATGATCTTTTTAGTCCCTCACTTTTAAAACGGGAACAAATGGTCCTTCACATTTTATGAATGTACCATTTTGGTTCTTTGTCACTATTCCATCACTATTCTATCACTATTTTTTCACTACTCTGACTGAAAAACAAACAAAATAGTGACAAAAGACCAAAATTGTACATTTATGAAATGTGAGGGACCATTTGTTCCCGTTTTAAAAGTAATGAATTAAAAAGATCATTGGCAAATATGTGAGGGACTATTTTGGGGGTTATCTCTGTAATATATGTTAAATTTATAAATAAATAACTCTTTCTGAAAATATTCCAATTTTTTTAAAATGGATAGAGGAAGGTAGAAAAACCCTTTCTAACAATAACTCAAATTATGTTAAGCTGCAAACTCTTCTTACACGCACACATTTACAAAAGACTAAAATGAAGTCACACCTTGAAAATGAAAGTACCACAGTAATCTAAACATTAAATACTCAATGCACATGCACATTGTATGGTAGACATAAAGACTGGGGTTCAGATAACAAGTTTCAGTATTTAAGAACTATGAATTTAGTTTGGTACATTCAATCTTACTGCAAAGTACTAGAACCAAAAAAAAAATAAAATTCTATAGAAACTGAAATCCAAACCCCTCAGCATTGCAATAAAAAAAAAAAAACCTATTTATAACCAACAGAAACCACAAATGTCAAACATCCATCCAAAACAAATTGCAGTAAATACATAAGAAATTCTTTCTTCTGCAACACTTGTTCTCCTATCTCTGTGACAAACAATTAAGACATGCTTCTTACACTTCTCACAAATCCTAAAGTGATATAAAGCTCTCCAAGCATATTCAGAACACAATAGGGTAGAATGCCAGAATCAATAGACCCAATCTAGAACACAAACCAACAATCACAGAATCTAGGGAGAGTTCTGAAAATACTAATTGTGGTAGCCTTTGAGAGGGGCTAGCGATAGTGGCTTTTCAGCAGCAGCAGCAGCCAGACGACCTCTTTACCCTCGGCTAACAAAATATTGCTCAGCCCAATCTGTTAACTCTTAAGGAAACCAACAACAATTTTGGCTAACCGTTGTAGACAAAAAGTGGCGGGCAACAGCCAAGGAGTGAGTTGCTAGGGGGGGAGGGCGGCGGCCAAGGAGTTTCTGCAGTAGTCCTATAGCAGTTTCTGCTATGGGCATCGACCAAGGTTATTCTCCCAATTAAACAACTTTAAGAGACTCGTTGTGTTTGTTTTGTTCTTTTGGTTGGAAAGCTGCGGCGAGGGAGTGCTATCGTGGAAAGAGAGAGCGCTACGTCGAAACCCTGGACCGAAGAGCACAAAGTATTTTTTTTCCTTCTTGGTTTGTTTCGCTTAAAGTGAAAGGCTAAAAGCCTATGGCGGAATGCGCATGAATTCAACATTTTGGTGAAATCGGTTAGCTCGCACGATTTTAGCAATTTTAAGAGTCAACTCGTGATTTAACCACAATTTTACCATTTTTCGATTTTAAGCACGATCTGAATCGGGCACTTGATTTTGGCTCTTAAAATCGAAAAATTGTGCGAGTTGACTTGCAATTTTAACAACCTTGCATTTACCTATATGTTGACTTAATATCTCATATTATGACACATGTCATCAATCAGTACACATACTAGTCTTAGTATATTATCATTGTCCTATTCGATGATAATACTTGACTAGAGATAATTTTAGAATAATTAAATTCTATGGACATTATTATATTTATTCATGATATGCTAATATAGAATTGAACGTAATAATAACTATGAACTGCCGTAAATTATAAGCATAATGATACAATATATGCCTAAACAATCATCTCAGGATTGTCTTTAGGGCATAATCCAATTAAACGTACTCAAACATATGGAGTTGATTAGACAGAGACATTTGCACCTGTGGCCAAAATTAATATTGTCCGTGTACAAATATCCTTGGTAGCAAATTTGGAATGGCCACTTCAACAATTTGATGTCAAAAATGCCTTCTTACATGGAGAATTATATGAAGAAATATACATGGAACTCCCACCAGGATGTATGACTTTGGATAAGCATTACAATAAAGTGTGTAAATTGAAAAAGTCTTTGTATAGGTTAAAACAGTCTCCAAGAGCATGGTTTAGAAGATTCACTAAGGCCATGTTATCATTTGGATATCGTCAAAGTAACTCAGACAATACTTTATTTTTGAAAAGACAATCAGGAAAAATTACTGCACTTATCATATATGTTGATGATATGATTGTTACGAGAAATGAATTCACAAGAAAGGAAAGCATTGCAGGAGTACTTGTTTTAAGAATTTGAAATGAAAGATCTCGATTCCTTAAAAAAAATTTCTTGGGATTGAGGCATCTAGATCTCATAAAGGAATTTCTTATCTCAAAGAAAATATATTTTGGATTTGTTGCAGAAGACAGGTATGTCTGCGTGTCAACTAGCTAACACACAACTGAAAGAAGGTTTAAAATTGTGTGTGACACCAGATCAAGTTCCAGTTGATAAAGGTAGATACCAAAAGCTAGTTGGGAAACTGATGTATTTAGCACACACTAGACCTAATCTTGCTTATACATTAAGTATTATTAGTCAATTTATACACAACCCTAAAGAACAACATATGAATGTAGTTATTCACATTTTGAGGTATCTGAAGTCTGATCCTGGTAAAGGGTTATTATTTTCCAAACATACAAATAGGTAAAACATAGTTGCATATACTGATGCTAATTGGGCTAGATCAATAGATGACAAGAGGTCAACTTCTAGTTATTTTACATTTGTAGGAGGTAATCTTGTGACTTGGCGGAATAAGAAACAAAATGTTGTTGGCTGCTCAAGAGCAGAAGCTGAGTTCAGAGGTATAGAACTTGGGTTTTGTGAAACCTTGTGGCTTTGATTACTTTTGAATGATTTGGGTTACTTTTCTGGCTACCCAATTCAACTGTATTGTGATAACAAAATTGCATCTAACATTGCCCATAATCTGATCCAACATGATAGAACCAAACATGTTGAGGTAGATAGAATTTTTATCAAGGAGAAGATAGATAGTAAAATTGTAGAGCTACCCCTGGTCTGATCCGAAGATCAATTGGCAGATATTCTTACCAAAGCAGTTTCCAGTAAAGTGTTTTTAGAAAATATTAGCAAGTTGGGCTTGTGTGACATCTATGCACCTACTTGACAGGGAGTGTTGAGATTTTATTTGATTGCAAATTATTGGATAAGAGATATTTTAATTATGGTTGATTCTTTGTAATTAGAGTATATATTAATTGTATATTTGATTTAATTTCATATTGATCTAATAGGTATTAATGAATTAGTGATTGATTATAATTGATATCAATCAATTAGTGATTGATTGATTTTTTACCTTGTATAACTTATCTATTCAGTTTATAAATAGGCATCTAGTTGTACAGACTACATGAGTGAATGAAAAATATCAATTATCTCCTACTTATCTTTTTCTTTAAATAAACACTGGTTTCCCTCCCAAGAATTTGATCCAAGATCTTAAAGGCTCGCTCTATAGCATTAACAGTGCGAAGGCAATAAACGAAAGCCAAAAAATTAGTTAGTCACTAATGCCAAAAGTTCAGCATTATATTTACTTTACATATCCAAGATTGTTTCACTAATTCAGTAGCATAGCATTCTAGTATACCAAGGTGGTTTAACAACTTATTGAAGGAAGTAATGTAAAATACTTCATCCATGGTAACGTTCTTTATCTAAGTGGCAAGCCCTCAAGACATCATTAAGATGGCTAGTACTCACAATACTTAAGTTTTCATTGCAATTCGTTTTGCATACTTGAATAAACCTTTTGTCTCATTTTTATCCAATATTGCTAGATGATCACATAAGGCAAGTACCTAACAAAATCCTGACAATTACAAGCACAAACAACTAAAGTTATAGGAATATATCCAAAAAGATCATCATTTACCTCAATACGTACGTCACTGGCCAATGATGGAGGATTGTGGACATCATAGTAAATGATCTACCAAATTTAATGAAAATGTAAGCTAAATAGGAAAAAGAGAACAACTACAAAACAAGAATAAGAAGAACTAAGAGAAAATTATAAACCTTTCTATAGCTGAGGTTAGTTAGATGTCTACAAGAAAAATGCTCCCACAACAACCATAATTTGTAGTCCATGCAAGGCAAAAAAAGCAAAGGCCAATTAAAACATAAAGCAGCCTAAGCAAAATATGACCTCTCTCTTAATGGAGCACCAAATATAAGAACAACCACATAAAAAAAAATTAAAAAAAGGGAAAAACACAAGATAAAGGAAAACTAACAAATGAACACACTTAATAGAATTAAAAAAAAAAACTGAATAAAAAGTATAAGAAGACAACAATTGATATTTATCGTTAACAAAAGAATGAATAAAAATCAAGAGAACCAACACAAACAACACAAGGAAAGTTGGACTAAAACTATTCATGCCACAAAACTAATCACACAATATATAAAAATGAAAAGCCTTAAAAACACACATTTAATGAACCAATAATAGATAATTAACCTACAAAAGACATAGTTCAAGAGAAAAGTATTAATGTGAATGACTGGAAAAAGGTACCTAACCAAACAACACAATTGTTTTTTGAAAGTTACAGTAATTGATAAAAATTTAATGAACATGCAAACATAGTACAAATTAGGGAAAGGAAATGAGGGAGGAAACTTGAAGAACATTGTAGATATCAAGAAAAATGAGTACAATGCCAAATGCACAAAAGAATTAGATACATATTTGAAACTTTCTTTTCCATTAGGTTGATAGAAGGATACTAGTGGACAACAAAATTTATACATTAACAAATTGCATGACGTGGTAGTCAATGACTAGTTACCCACAATTACCAAAAAAAAAAATAATAATAAGGAAAATAAGGAAGAAACTTAAGAAAGAGACATAACTACAAGTATAGATGTAGTTTTGACCAACTAGATAAAGTATGACTAATGTCATCGAGTCCCAAAATGCTATTGTTTGTCGACATAATAAAGGGATAAGACATAAGGGGAAGAAATGAAAACTTGATTATACTAAGTAATTCTTATAAGGGAACTGTAAAAAATCTGCATTGTTGGATCATTGAAACGAAACTAAAATTCACAAGCACAAGGCATGAAGGTCAAGTGCAACATTCTACAAATATAAGGCAAAAAAGAAAACAAAAAAGATGAAGAAAGAAGAATGTAAGTAAATCAATCTATACATGTACTGGAATAAATAGTAGAGTTCATTTTATATTAACATATTTATGTAATGATGCATAGTATTAGAGATATCACTTTAACAACAAATTCATGAATAACAACTATTATAAAGGAGATTAATCACAAGTCACATAATTGTCAAGTTTCTAATGATATCTACACAAATAATCTCTTGGGTTTCATATAGATTTGATCAATCGTAAGTTGTTGAGTGCTAGTACCCTTCAGTGTTTGTTTGATTATTAAGGACTAAATTTTATAGAAATCCTATATCATCTAATTCATATACAAGATTTAAAACCTTACCAAGGTCCATGATTGAAACTTATTTATAAGCTACTTTAATGGGTTTGGATTAAGGCCAAATTTTGGAGATATTTTTGTCAATGTTAAACAATCTGAGGAGAGGTTAGCAAAGCTAGAAGACGAAATGGCACAAACGTACATAGAGGCAAAACATGTGGAGCTAAATAGGGCAAGGGTTGAATATGTAATGCATGTGAATAGAGAAATGGAATTCTGGATGCAAAAAGCAAGAGTGAAGTTACTCAATTAGGGCCAAACCAATGCCCACATTCTTCCATACTATGGTCAAGGCAAAGAGGGTGAGACTGTTTATACACCGTATTAGGGAAGAGGATAAGGAATGGAAGGAGGATATGGAGGACATTGCACAACAAGGTATTCTTTTTTTTTTCCTTCATAATATATTGACTAACGAGTTGATTTCAAATGAGCAATAGTACGGCAAAATACATCAGGCATTAGAGGTAGTCCCGATGTTGTTGATTGAGAAGGATAATGATTTGCTGACTAGATAGCTAGATAGGCAAGAGGTGTAGGAAATGGTGATGTCCATGGATGTAGATAGTGCTCAAGGTTCGAATGGATTCTCAAGGATATTTTTCCAAAAAGTGTTGGGACGTCACTGGGGTGGATATCATACTGGCAGCCCAAGAATTCCTCAGTGGGTCTAGGGAAATTTGCAAAAATAGCAAGTTGTGGAGCAACACTTGCAAAAATAACAGATTCAACAAATATTTCGTAAATATAGCATGTCAATGGTTTTTTACCATGAAAAAAATACCAAAATACCCCTGAATTCGAAAATTTTGAAAAAAAATGGCAAATAAACATTCGAGATCGCAATGAATGTTTTTAGTTAATTGTCTGTAACGAATTTAATTGCCAATTATCCCTCATGGAATCAATATCCTATCTCACCCATTCCATTATCATTATTAGATTATGGGTAAAACTAATAGCATGCACGCAAGGAATGGAAATTCAGACAAATTGTCGGTGAAATTATCCTATAATATTAGTTTCATATTTCCTATCACACATTGTGTTTTTTTGAGCATATCCTATCACCTAAAAAAAAAATTTAAACGTTGAACTAGGATTGAACCACAAATTGGAAGGGTTGATGGTGAATAAATACCAAATAACTATCAATACACATGTCAATCAAATGTCGATATATATGTCGATAAACATGTCAATCAAATGTCGAACAAATATCAACTAATATGTCGACAACATGTCGACAAATATGTCGATAAATATGTCGATAAAATGTAGAACAAATGACTACGTAATGTGGAACACAACACATGTGGATAAATTACATATGTCGAACACAAGTCAATAAATGTAGAGAAATATGTCGAGATACGTAGATAAAAAGTAAACCACACAACAAATGTCATATATATGGGTTTTTTCATAGCCATATTTATCGTGTGAGAGAGAAATTAATGGAATATTGTGCTGTGTTTTATTAATAAAACATTATGTGGAGAATAAATTATAAATATTCAATACAACAAAGCAAATAGTGTCAGCATTTTTTCTCCCTACAAACAAATGGAGTTAAGCAAGTTTGTCAGTTGTGTTCACACTATCCACAACGACCACATTTTTTTTCAACTCTTTGCTCACTAATTGAAGGAATTCTCTTTTTCTCGCACTTACCACTCTTAACCCTTAGTTCCAGTGGTGATAATTGAATAGCTAAAATTTCTTCGGGCACAATTTAATCATTTGGATCACCAACGGGCATAATAGGCTCTGTATAAGCACCTATAATTGCATCTTGTGGTAAACTGGTGAGCATAAGGTGTAATGGACAATTTGAAGGTGACGAGCTGCAGTTAGTGCATACACATAAGGGAGTTGATCAATATCAAACCCTCGACACATGTATGTTTTTTCAAGCAAATCGATTGTAACTGTACGGTTTGCAATGTCCCATATACACTATCGATGTATATCGACCAGCTCAATAACATAGGATTGTGCTTTTCTCATCCTAGATCCGATTTCGTCTTCAATGTATGGGGTTGTCATTGTTTTGATTTCGTAAGTAGTGGTACGCCTATCGTGAAACTATCTCTGGAGCGTGTTATGGATGTAATCAACCAAAAAATGATTAGGTAATTCCCGGGCATCTTTCAACAATGCATTTAAACATTCTGCAATGTTGGTGGTCATTAATGTATACCGCCTCCCACCAGAATGTGCTCTTGACCAATGTTCAATCCTGACTTCTCTTAAATACTCGCTTACTCGTGGATTTTGCAGTGAAAAAGTTCCAAATATCTTATTAATTCAGCAAAAGTGTAAGCCTTTGCAGCCTTAAAGTATAATGAGATCACGTCTTCTTGTTTGAATTTTGCTCTAAGGTTGTTGCTTAGATGATAAATATATGTTTCATTGAAGGAATTAGGGAAAACATTTGCTATACATTTTGTAATGCTCTTATATTGGTTAGAAACAAACACCAAACCATCTATATCGCTGCCAATTGTAATCTTTAGCCTTTCTAAAAGCCACTCCCATGATGCGTCATTCTCAGAATTAACAATTCCCCATCCGATAGGATATACTTGGTTGTTACTATCCATGCTAGTTGCAACAAGTAATGACTCAAGATATTTTCCTTTCAAGAAGCAAGCATCAACGGTAATAACTGGTCACATATGACTTTGGAATCCACGAATCGATGCACCAAATGCAAAAAATAGATACTTGAATATTCCATCTTCTTCTCTCCCAACTTCAATAAGAGTTCTTAGGTTTAACTCATTCATCACGTGTAAATAAGATGGCAATATCCGTATGAATCCTCAAAACTGTCTCTAACTTTGTCCAATGCAGATTCCCTTGATCGCCATGCCTTGTAATAGGTTATGTTAACACCCAACTTCGACCGAATATCCGAATGTCTATTGGTCTATACGGCTGATAGACATCTGTATACTTACACTTGATCCACGACCCAAGTACTTCACTGTTAGCCTGCCTATTATCGCTTTAGACCAATGATGATTGGCAGGTCTGGGTGTTGGCAATATTTAGTGATCTTCCAGACTGATAAATTCCCAATGGCAGCTGCATTCAACATTCACTTGCAATTTTTGTCCTTACACCTCAGGTACCAGAATTGCTTATTAGCCCTAACAACATTCTACTCGAAGAAATACTTCACGGCCAGCATGAACATCCTGATAAACAAATGACACCTAGTTTCAAACACATCCTTTAGTGCAACATTCATCAGTATGGATAATCTATCAGAAGACGTACCACCATCCGCATGTGATGACTTTGTCGCGGTAAGGCAATGAATGTTTTCTTCAACCATCTCGTGTTTCTCCTTATGCCTTGTTCCTGCTGAAACTTTGTTTACATTCTCCACAATCAAGATTTCAACAACACGATCATCGTCCTCATCACTGTCCTGATGATCTTCATCCAGTATGCTAAATTGTTCTCTTTGATCTGTCTTGAATGTATTACATCATTAGTCTATATCAGACTATTAGAGTTCAATCGCTTTATTGGTGAGTTGCTAGCACCGTCTTCAGGCTGCGTAGCTCCAACATCTCGAACAATAACACATATTGTTATCCTTGCGTCAAATTGTTTTATAATCTCATTCAAAAAACATTGCACGTGGTGATCATTTTTTATGGGCAAGACCGAGATATTTGATAGGTACTTGGGTAGGTATTCGATCACAAGTTTATTTTTAATCTCCGGATCTAAGTCCATGGTGCCTACTATGTGATTCACTATTTTCGAGAAGCTTGAGTCTTCCTTTAACAAAAGGGTTTCAATCCTCTTATAGTTCATGAATCTATGTTAATTAGTGGTTAGATCAACATTCCATTATGATACGAATTCTTACACCAAATGATAAGAAACCAAACCTATATCAGAGTGTTGGTCCTAGTATCGTCCTCTAGGCTGAACTAAGTCTTCCTTTAGCAAGACACCAACTCCAACTTGTGAAGAAAGACCTTGCTTTTGTCCACTTGACAACCGAAGGAATTATCAAAGACCCAAGATGTGAACTTTGACTATCATTGGAACCAAGAAGCACACTCAAATTGTTGAGGGAAAGAAACTCAACAAGATAGCTTAAACATGAACCTAAGAGGCTATCCTCAAAGACTCAAAGCAAGTTCTAAACTAGAACTCAAAGAAAAGGTACAAAGCTCTCAAGTTTGTATTGTCAAAATTCTGTCTTGTATTGTAGCTGAATGCCTCTATTTATAGTTTACAAGTTGTAAGAATTAAGAAAGCCATTCCCTACTTGGATTAGCTTTTTAGGAAACTAACTAAAGAACTAATTACTAAAAAGAATAACTACTCTAAGAAAAAGGAAATAAAACAACAAGTAGTTGCCTAAAACTAATCAAGTGTGTTGGCTGAATTCTGCTTGAGCATAATTTCCTATTCAGCTTTTGTAGATTTGGTAATTTCCTTTTAATCTTCATGGTCTTGACCGAATTCAGCTTCCTTACTCCAATTTGGAAGTTTCTCCAATTCTTCATGGCTATGGATTTGGTAACTTCTAAACTTGATTTTGAGTAGAATTTCAACTCCATACCATTGCCTATTTTCGGCCACTTCACTCCAAGTTGGACTTGGCATTTGATCCCTCATTTTCAATGCTAAGTAGAGTGATAATTTGTGACTGAAATTCAGCCATCTTAGCTGCCACTTGAGCTTCCAATAACTCATTTATTAGTGTCACCAGAGCAGCTTGCATTCTCTTAGTCCTCGACCTAGTCATAGGTCCTCCAATACCTTGTAATGGATCTTGTTGTGAAGTTGTAGGTGAACTTGGTTGGATGGATGTCTCAGCCCTCCTTAGGTTTTCATCACATTCTCCGTTGAAAAGCACATGAACAGACCAAATATTATTGTGTGTTCCTTCAACAATACCACATTTAAATCAGCCAATCTGCATATGAGTTTCCTGCACACATATGTATTTATTAATAATGGAATTAACCCATAAACAAACAATCCCATTAACTGATTCATAAAACCATTATATTAATCATCCAACTATAGACAAATCATATTAGAGGCTCATGGAGGAACGTAGCTGATCCTTAGTGGTTGGAAGGAGGAAAAATGTGCATTACTTAGAGGCTAGAAGGAGGAAAAATCCGCTCGTTACCCACAATGTCTACAATGTCCATGTAAATAGTAGAGTTAGGGTGAAGGAGTACAGAATGTATCCTAATATATTTGGCACTCCTTGACAAAATGTTTATATTAAAAAAATTTGTAAAATCCCTTTCCCACGCTTGGTCACGTTTCTGTTGACTAATGAGTCGAAATAAAATGTTGAATAAAATGTCGAATTAAATATTTAATTAATTATCAAATAAAATGTCAAATAAATGTGGACTCAACTGTTGACTAAATTTCAACTAAAATATCAAGTAGAACATCCAATTAAATTTAAAATAAAATGTCGACTACTCCATCAAATAAATGTCGACCTCAATGTCTACGAAAATGTCAACTAAACTATCGAGTAAATCTCAAAGACAAATGAGTTTGTTGAGCTTATTAACTTCCTGTTTTTAGAATATTACATTTTTTTGGGGATCTTATGCATATGGACAAGAAATTATATAGAACTACCAAATAATTTCTCATTGGTTCATATCCAAGAAGAATGTATTAAACAATATAATGAATTGATGCATTGTATGTATTTACAAATAAACATCTAATGGTGGACATTGAAAGAATTACACAACTAAATGTATTTACAAATTTACATACCTTACATTGAAAGAATTTACAAATTTACAGAGTGTAGATTTACATGTTAATCATAAAGTATATGAAACGAATGTATATCATTTTCTCCTTCTCTTCTAGCTTTCCTTTTCTTCCCTTCTCTAGCTTTCCTTCCTTTCTTGCTTTCCTTCCCTTATTACATTTTCTCCTTATAGCTTTCCTTTCCTTCTCCTTCTAGCTTTCCTTCCCTTCTCTAGCTGGAATTTATTCTCCCCGCGTGCATGGACGTAAAGTGCATAAGCCATCTGTTTACGCAAATTGGTAGTATTCATCAATGTAATTGTATTTAGCGATAGCCCATGGATTATGCATTCAGCCCATTTTAATACGTAAATACCACAGTTGCAGCTCCTGCAATAATGATTGAACACAAATTCATCTAATTTGTCATACTATGTGATCGAACATTATGTATACAAAGATGGAGATCCTTATGCTGGTTCTTGGTGCTCTTCAATGTGCTCGATCACAACTTCCCATTTGTCCCCTCTTGGATGTTCTTTGGTATAGTATGTGTTAAACTCACACGCCTCGATTATCTTGGGCTTTGTTATAACGAGATATTGTAACTTTGGCATCACAACTACCCCCTGAGGCGATGGGTTGTACATGTGAAATTTCTGCTCATATAAATCCATCTTCACGAGCATTCAATGGTTGCCATTTACATGACATGGGAATAACATGAAGTCTAACTTCCTTAGGTCGTGTGGAAATGGACAATCACCAACGAACTGCTTCATTGCCATATCATTGACGTTTGCCTCCCTCTTGTCATTATGTATCATCTTCATACCAGTCTAATACAAACAAGACTAAGCATCTCATTAAATGAACATATCAAATACCTCTAGGTGGAATGGTGAACACAACTTACATCGAAATAGGACTCTATAATGGATAAATCTTCGCAGCCCATGTTAATGATCTGTTTGCATAGCATGGAGGTATACAAATCAATTTGCTGCAAAAAACATAAGGTTCAAGCTAAGGAGATAATAATCAATAATAAAGTGAGAACCCAAAATAGGCAAACAAGAATTACTAGATCATTGAGCCAATATCCTTTTGTCCACATTGTCTTTAGCAATTCGAAGTCCAAAGAAATCTCAAGTGGCATTCATAAATAGAGGCTTGGTTTCTTCCTCATCCACTCCGTCATTTCTAATTCTTGTTCTTTGGTTGGAAGCAAATCTTGCATACTAAAACTCGTATCCCTTGTCACTTTGGCCTTTTCTTAGTCCGAGTGGTCTGCTTCGAGGGCCAAAGACAGCCCCAAATTTTGCATCACAACCACTTCCTCCACAGGAGATTTGGTTTCCTTTTCCTTTATCGGCAGAGATAAAGCACTCTCTACAGGTAGGGTGCCTTTGGACGAAGGAGTACTATGTTCAAAAGTGAGCTGTTAGACAATATTCATTACATCCGTTTCTTCCTTAGCCCTTTGCACAAGTTGCACACTCGCGATTGGCTTTATGTTTTCTCCAAATTTGTGCCGTTCATCACTATTTATTTGATCTACGACAACCTCTGCATTTCCATCGTAAGTCCCAGCCTTTCCAGCCCCTTCTTCAAGGGCGATTTTGTCCTCTTAAAGGGCTGAACCCCCCTCTCCAGAGGCTACACCCCCTTCTTCATGAGCTAACCCCTCTTTAAGGGCTGTACCCCCCTCTCCAAGGGATGTACCTCATTCTTCAAGGTTTGTACCCTCCTCTCCAGGGGGCTACACTTCCTTTCTTAGGGGCTGTACCTATGTCATTTGGATCCTTAGTTTTATTTGCTTCATTACTGTAGATAAGTGAAGTACCAGGCAGTAGACTGGATTTGGGACTGGTTGGTGAAGACATATCATGGTGGGCCAAAAGGTGGTGTACATATGCATTCAGCTGCACAACTTTAGCAGTCATCATTTCAAGATAAATAGTGAGGCTATTTACTCTATTATCCATCTCTGCCTTTAGAATCTTGAGCTCCTCTTTACACATGGACAATTCTTGCTCAGTCTTAGTTTGTCATTGAAGCAGCTGACTGACGAATTTATTTCTTCTCTCTGCTTCATCTTCGGCCTCATGGTGTTCTTTTTGTCTCTTTTTAGGTTCAAAAACATCATCTTCTTTGGTGCTCTTCCTATACGACATGTAATAAGCTAAGGATTCTGCTTCTTCTCCTACCAACTTCGCATCATCCTTCTCCGCTTTTTCTTCCCATTGCAAAAATTTTTCTCGTTCTTTTGAAGTTGGCTTCATTCGTGTTACTTTCACCTTCTGTAGGAAATTAAATAATAAACTTCGATCCTCTATAAGATAGTTACTATATTGAACGTGGGACTATACTAATCATCAACAATTACACAAATCATACCTCCCCGTTGGCTGTTCTTTTTTCCCACACTTGCTTTCTTTCTTGTTCTCTATGTTGTGCATTTACACCTTTCTATCAAAACATCCTGGGCTTGTCCCCAGAGGATTCGACACTCTGAACCATCTTCAAATGCTCAAGATGTGGCATTACCTCATATCTGAACACTTGAGAAATTGAAAAAAAAATTAGCATAAAAGTAATTATATTATAGTACATGTACTTATACCACTTAAAACACTCTAACTTAATGCGCGAATGGTATCCATACCCCAATGCAACCGAGAAACCCCCAAGAGTATAAGTCCTATTCTTTGGGTGACTAATTTGCTTCAAGGCATTTATCATGCTCTTTCTAGCATTATCTACAGTGCTCCTGTAAAATAGTTCACCCCACGGCATTTCATCGAATCTCCTCCAATCACAGGCCAAATGAAGAAGCTTGTCTTCGATTCTCGTTCTCTTGGCCATGCCTTTGATTGATGTGTATAGAAGTAATAGTATCACGCTCACGACATCAACGTCTGAATGCTTGAGTTTATACGATTGCAAGCCTTTAACACTTCATCGTACGTGGCTTCCTCTGTCAAACCCAGGTGTTTAATGAACTTCGCTATTACCGAAGGACCATTTGGTGCATGGTATTTGGCATATGCATTATCAAAATCGCCCATCTTGAGCTTTGTGATGATGACAAACTCCCTTTTGCCAAATTTCACCCTCTTATCCGCGAAACTGAAGTATATGTTATTATCTAGAATGGATTTCTCGTCAGGTTTGAGTTTTCTCAACAACATGGAATGTATGATCTATTTGCACCAAAATGTATGCTCATGGTCAAGAGCAATTTTAGCAAGACAACTCTCCCTTCGGAGTATTTACTTCTGCGTCTCTGTTAATTTGGACCAGTTCATCTTCATATTGGCTTCATAGTAGTAATACTGGGAAACCTGGGCTTTGAAAAACTCTCCTTGAATGACCATTTGCGCCTTTAAATGTCCTTACACATAACAATATAAGGTTCAACAATGCAGTCGATATATGTATCGACATTTTGTTTGGCAATTTGGTCGACATAATGGTTGACAATTAATTCAACACATTAATCTACATATATATATATAGTTGTCGACATATTGATCGATAGTTTGTCGACATATTTGTCCACAAATATGTTGACAAAATTTTGAGTAGTTGACATGTTTGACATTTTGTACGACAGTTATGTCAACATATTGGGCATACAGTTCGACACTTGTTCTCGACCTAGTGTTAATCATTAACACGGTTCTCGAGTATTTTGTCGATAGTTTTAGTGTGTTTAGAGTTTTAAAAAAATGTCTTAGGATATGAACGATTTTAACCATATGCAAAACCCTAACTCGTATAACATCCTCTAAACGATATGCGTGGCAAAAACACAAAAATCAAGAAGCAATATGCGCACTTAGCAAAAACATGAAGGAAAATTTGAATTGACCTTCTTCTTGTGGTTAGTCGATTTCTCTAATTTCTCCTCCATTGCGGTAAATGCTAGTCGTTCTCCTCATGTACGTGCCATTGAAATTGTATATGTTGTATATGGTGTATATGCTCGATGTATATCCACTGTCAAGAAGACAGAGTGTCAATCGGCTGAAAAATAATACGTTCATGTTCTTTAGCGACTGAAGTGATGGCGAATGGGAGTGGGAGAACGAACAATCGCGAAACTACATCAGGCGCAGTTTTGAAATAGAGTGGCATTTTCGTATTTTTTTCCCAAGCTGAATGTATCGTCAAATAAAATCTCGCACAAATTGTCGACTAAAATGTTGACATAAATGTCGATAATTTTGTCAAATAAATGTCGATCAAAATGTCGAATATATGTTGACTCTAGATTCATACGCCAACAAATGTTGAACTTCGGTCATTATTTGTCAGTTGAACTTTAATAATATGCCGGGCATCTTAAAACACCCAATTGCTAGTTTGCGACAAGTGGATTTTGTTTGTTCGTCAATCGGGATTTATTTTACATTTTTTATGATTACTTACGAAATATCTACATAACTTATACGGGACATTCAAATTAGGTGACCATTTTCAAGTAGGCACCCTGGAAATGAGATGTTTAATCGCTAAAGAATGAAGAAATGAAGAAAAATGGTGAAATGAAGTGAAACGATGAAGTTCTCACATAGGGCCATTTTGGTATTTTCCCATGGTAAAAAACCGTTAACCTGCTATTTTTGCAAATGTTGTTCCACAACTTGATATTTTTGCAAATTTCCCGTGGTTCTATGCTCTGAAATAATTTCTCAAATACCCTTATTACATTAATCTTGAAGGTAAGTAATCCACCTACCTTTGCGGATTTCTGACCCATTAGTCTTTGTAACTTCATGTACAAGGTGATAGCAAAGTTGTTGGTGACAAGGATACATCGGGTTGTTCATCAAATAATCTCACCTCAACAAAGTGGTATTGTCTAGAGGAGGTTGATTTTGGACTATATTTTGTTGGAGCAAGAGTTGATGATGGAAATGAATAGAAATAGAAGAGGAAAGATTGTGGCCAAAATGTACGATAAGGCATAATGGGTTTTTCTAAGGTGATGCAAAAGTTTGGTTTTGGGGAAGTAATTATTGATACGATTTGCCGGTTAATCTAAGAGTGCCATTTCTCAGTTCTCATTAATGGGGTGCCAAGGGGGGATTTATGATTGTTGAGAGAGCTTCGTCAGGGTTGCCCGTTGTCGCCTATTTTATTTGTCATCATCACAGAGGTTCTATCTAAGTTTTTAAACATGTTGTTGGATGATTGATTTACTCCTTTTGATTTCTCATTTGGCAAATACAGATGATGTGATAATATTTGCGTTAACAGATAAAAAGTCCTTCCAGTGAGTGATGAACATGATTGGGGACTATAAGTTGATATATGGGAAAATCTTCGTTTATGTTGGGAAAGGCCTCAGTTGATGAGAATGAGGAGGATTGTCGAGGAGATCATAGGTTATACCTTCAAGGCATAACTGACGACTTATTTAGGATGCCCACTATATATAGGTAAAAAGTTGAAAAGTTTATTTCAAGGGTTTGTATAGAGGAAGCAAGGGTGTATCTTTGGGTGGTCTAAGAGAATGAATTCCATAGGTAGCCATACTATTTTGTTTAGGAATGTATTGAACTTGGTACCTATTTGTTTGTAAGGTGTTACATCCGCCAAAAGGAGTTATTATAACTTCGAGAAGATTTTTGCTAGTTTTTTGTAAGGAGAATATGAATTTGGTGCAAAGTATCATTAGAGGTGTTGGAAAGATTTATGTGTTCTTAAGGAAGACGGAGGCTTTAGCTTTAGATATATAGGTAATATAGCTATAGCCTTCGACTGTAAGCTTTGGTGGTGGTTCCAATCGCAGTCATTGTTGTGGGCCATGTATTTGCAAGAAAAATATGTTTGTATGTGCTATCTAACCTTGGATTCAAGACTGGCAGCTAAGTCCCATGTGTGGAAGCCTATGCTACAGGTGAGGGATTTGTTTGAAACTAATGTGTCGTGGAATATAAAATCTAGCCATGTGTACTTTTTGCTAAATAGTTAGTTAGGGGGTAGACCTTTAAGAAATGTGGTGGTCCTGTAGGGAGATTGGCATGTGCGAGATTTTTATTAAGAATAAAAAATGGTGTGATGATCGATTGAGGCTGGTGTTGCTAGAAAATATTGAGGACGGAGTTTTAAATTTGCCTGCCAAATTGGTGGAAGATGAGGAGGACCAACTGGTTTGGAGGCTAACACTGACAAGTGAATTTATGGTGAAATCAGCTTATGAATTGGTGTGCTATAGAGTGGTTGAAAAGCCATTTGATAAATGGTTGAGAGGGGGTATTCCATTGGATACGGTCATCGGTCTTTTTGGAGCAATAGGACCCTCAAAATACTTTTGCTACCAGAATCTTTAAATGGAGGGTATTGACCATGTTTTTTCTTTAGGTGATTTTGCTATCTAGGTGTAGAGTTATTTTGAGTAGCGACTGGGACTTGGTGAGGTGTAAAGTCAGTTTATGTTTGTTGTATGAACTTTTGGAGTACAAAAAGTGATAAGAAGGTATTGCATGCTGCATTTGGGTGGATTAACCCAATTCATTTGTTGGGTGATTTGGAGGTCAGAAACCTATCTAGGTTCCAAAACAAATTGATGTTAGTGGCCTGGGTAGTAAAGGAGGGGGAATTTTCACTATTTAGAATATTGGCTAAGCAGTTCCAAGACACAGTATTTCAGGGACACACTTGGGAAAGATTTTTGGAATGCATGGAAGCCTTCCAAGTGATGTGTATGGTGGCAATTCCCTAGATTGAACGGGTGCAAATTGAATATGAACGGTAGTTCAAATGGAGGGGGAACGAAGTTGTCAGGGTAAGGGGGGGCAAAGTTCTGAGGGATGACCTTGGAAGGGTGATATTTGCTTATTTAGATTTTTTTGGAGCTGGCTCAAGTATGATAGAAGAATGTAGAACCTTATTGCTTCGGTTAGTCTTGTGTAATAAATTGAATGTTCAAGAGATGGAGGTAGAATGTGACTCATAGGTGCTGTGGGCATGCTCAACAGTAAGGCTTTTGTCCCATGGTAGCTCCAAGTATACTTTCATATGGTAAACAAGTACAAGGGTTTGATGGTGCAACGCTTACATTGTTATCATCAGGCAAATTCAGTGGTAGATGGTCTTTCAAGATTGGCCTGCGAAACAAAGTAATTTCTACTCTGCTGCTACATGCAGGAGATTCCACGATTTATTCAATCTATACTATCACTAGATAGGGATCAAGTATGTAATTTTAGATTTCTTTACGGCACCTACCCTATTTCTAATTTGTGCAAGGGGCAAGTCTATACTGTTCACTTGCTCTATAAGTTTTTAGAAAGGTTACACTTTAAATCCTCCTCTCTTTTGTACTTCTATTTTTAAGATATTAATGAAAGTGTAGCCGAGTTCATCAGCCATAAAAAGGTTGTTATAAATTTTTTTTACAAATTTTATAAATTTTATATACTTATGTTACTGACTTTTAGTATGCACATTATATGTGATACTAAATATTTGCCACAAAGATATTAACCTTATGGAAAAAATTATATACCTTTGTGAACCTTACTTAAAACATACATAGTCTTGAGGAATTCTAATTGCTACATGCGGATAAGACTATTTGCTAGTTGAGATATGCCTTCGAGTTGCATATTAGTACCACCATAAAGAGGTCTCAACCATTTAACATTTTGATGCATGAGTTAGGAGGTTTTTCCCAAAAGAAGGTTTTTTTTTTTTGTTTAAAGAAAGGAGGAAAATGGAAGGGTTTCAACTGAAGGTATTCCCATTTTGTGGTGGGCGCATTTCACAAATGCACCCACACAGGCCCGAAACTGTACAGCACGGGCTTGTGTGGTGTACCAAAGAGATTATAACATAATCCATCGCATTTCATCTACCACTGCGCGTTCTTGTTCGTTTTTTCATCTCTGCACTGTGAAATTTTTTTGTCCGCCACCGCCCTATCTTCTTTCCGATTCACCATCGCCTCGACTCATATCACAGCCGCCCTTTTGCAGCCTCGTTGGTTTCAATTTCCAAGCCCCATTTCTTCCCATTTTTAGACTACGGCATTTCGATCCATTTGGGACTTTGTAATTTTCCAGCATTTTGGGTTTCAATATTGAAGCCCCATTTTGGACTAAAGTCGCCGTCGCTGCCTCTGAGTTTGTGCCGAAGTTGAAGCCGAAGCAAGGCCTGTGATTGCGGACTGAAATTTGTAAGCTTCATTTTCGATTTGTGGAATTTATGTATTTGAACTTCTTTTCGTGGATTTCTTTAAAGTCCTCATTACTGAAGTGAATATGTTTGGGCTGTTGGTTGCAAGCTTCTGGACCATTTCCGCCCCTACTACCGTCCACGATTCTAGTTTGGTTAGCCCTTGTTCAGACGAAATAAGCCCCATATGTGGAATTTAATTTGTAGAATTTAGTTTAAACTTGTAAGGCCTAGTTCGGCCGTTTGCACCAGTGATTTGTGGAATTGAAGTTGCGTTCACCGTAGTTGTGGAATTTTTGGTTCGGACATTACTGAATTTGTGTTCGGCCATTACTGAATTTTCCACATTGTTTGTAGAATTTTTGGTTGCCCGTTTGTAGAATTTTTTGTAAGCCCCAATTATTGGATTTTATTTTTTGTTCTTAGCTGCATTTTTGAAATTTGTTGGGAATTTATTTTATTTTTTTATTTTTTGGTGCAATTGTTTTTGTATTTTGGTTTGGTTGGGCATCATTCGTGTGAAATTTTTTTTGTAAGCCCCTATTTGGATTGTTGTTTTTCCTGGAATTTCTTTGGTTTGGTTAGCCTCATTTCTAGAATTTCTAGAAGTGATTGATATTTTTGGGCCTTTTGGTTTGGTTAGCCCCATTTCTGGATTTTTTCGGGTTTTTTTTTTCTTTCTTTTTGTTCTGGAAGTTTTTTGTAACCCCATATCTAGATTGGTAATTTTTTTTTGCTTTCTTTCTATTCTGGAATAAATTTTTTTGTGGTATTTATTTGTTAGTCACCAACTCTGCCTATGCAAACTACGCTTATGCATGTTTGCATAGCCTGTCCCAAGCCAGGATAAAGTAAGGAGGGTTGCGTCAGGCGTTGCGAGCCGGCTATAAAAAAACTAGCTATCTTTTATGAGATCATTCAAAGGATATTTCGTTGGAGTATACCTTTCTTAGCGACGCGTTGCATTGGCGCCCGGATGTAGCGAAAAATGAGTAAGGGTCCTTGCACCAAGTTAGGCGGGTGCGAGGGGTAAGGATGCTAGTCTGGGGCCATCATTCCCAGAGTGATGCACCACATCGGTGCCCGGGTGTGGTGCAAAATGAGCAAGGGCGAGTGTGGGGGGAAAACAAGACCCAGGGGGTAAGGATTCGACTAGGGAGTTGGAACATAGGAACTTTAACGGGTAAGTTGAGAGAGTTAGCAAATACTTTAGTTCGAAGGAAAATCAATATTGCTTGCCTGCAAGAGACTAAATGGGTTGGAGAAAAGGCTAAGGAAATTGAAGGTACCGGATTCAAGTTGTGGTACACAGGCACAAAGAAGAGTGTCAATGGAGTTGGGATTATGATAGATAAATGTTACAAAGATAAAGTGGTAGATGTTAAAAGGTCGGGAGATAGAATTATTTTGGTAAAGCTAGTAGTGGGAGAGCTGATTTTGAATATCCTTAATGTGTATGCCCCTCAAGTTGGATTGCAAGTTACAAATGAGGATAAATTTTGGGAAGACTTGGAGGAGATTCTAAGAGGGATACCGCGTAAGGAGAAAGTATTTGTAGGAGGGGACTTAAATGAACATGTTGGGCAACATAGTGAAGGTTTAGATAGAGTTCATGGAGGTTTTGGTAACGGGACTAGAAATGAGGCGGGTGAGAACATTTTGAATGTAGCTCTAGCTTATGACTTAATGGTGACAAATACCTACTTTAGGAAAAGAGAGTCACATCAAATCACTTTTCGTAGTGGCCTAAATTGTAGCCAAATTGACTTTTTTCTTGCTAGAAGGGAGAATAGGACCTCATATGTAGATTGTAGTGTATACCCCGAAGAATGCGTAACTACGCAACATAAGTTAGTGGTCTTAGAGGTTTGGTATAAAAAAGTACGCAAACTGCAGAGAGTTGTTCAGAACCCAAGAATAAGATGGTGAAAACTAAAAGAGGAAAAACAAATAGCTTTGAAGGAAAGATTATTGCAAGAAGGACCGTGGCTACTGGAGGGTGATGTAAATGTGATGTGGAATGAGATGGCTGATTGCATTCAGAGAGTGGCAAAGAGCACCTTAGGGGAAAGTAGAGGGAACGGACAACAAACAAAGGAAACTTGGTGGTGGAATGAAGAGGTACAATAGGCAATTAAACATAAGAAAGAGTGTTCCAGGCATTTATATAAATGTCAAAATGATGAGAATCTGCAAAAGTTTAGACTAGTGAGAACAAATGCTAAGAAAGCTGTGCGAGAGGCTAGAGGTAAGGTCTTTTCAGAGATATACAAACAATTGGGGACCAAGGAAGGAGAAAAAGGTATATATAGGCTTACAAAGATAAGAGATAGGAAAAGTAAAGACTTTACACAGGTTAGATGCATAAAAGATGAAAACTAGAAACTTTTAGTAAGAAAAGCAGACGTTGAGAAAAGGTGGATAAGCTATTTTAGCAAACTATTTAATTAGGGAAGCGATGGAAGTGGGATAGAGTTGGAGGATGTTTATGATGACTCAAACAGAAGGTTTGTGCGTAGAATTAGAGACCATGAAGTTAAGAAGGCATTAAAGAGGATGAAGACGGGTAGAGCATTGGGGCCAGATGGGATCCCTAGTGAAGTGTGGTGATGCTTAGGGGATGTAGCAATACATTGGTTGACTAACCTTTTTAATAGGATTTTCCAAACAAATAAAATGCCTGAGGGATGGAGGGAGAGTATGCTTGTGCCCATTTATAAGAATAAGGGGGATATCCAGAATTGTGCCAATTATAGGGGCATTAAGCTTATGAGCCATACAATGAAACTGTAGGAGAGAGTTACTGAGCATCGTTTGAGAATAGAGACTAAGGTCTCCGTAAATCAATTTGGATTTATGCTGGGAAGATCTACCATGAAAGCTATTTTCTTGATACGACAGCTGATGGAGAGATATCGAGAAAAGAAGAAAGATCTACATATGGTATTTGTTGATCTTGAGAAAGCGTATGATAGGGTCCCAAGAAATGTTCTATGGTGGGTAATTGAGAAGGAGAAAGTCCCGTCAAAGTATGTAGAGGTTATCAAGGATATGTGTCATGGTGTTACTACATGCATGAAAGCTTGTAATGGAAGATCAAGCTATTTTCCAATCAAAGTAGGCTTACACCAAGGATCTGCTCTGAGTCCTTACCTTTTTGCCCTAGTTATAGATGAGTTGACAAAGGATATCCAAGATGAGGTGCCATGGTGTATGTTATTCGCAGATGATATTGTGCTTATTGATGAGACCAAGGCGGGGGTAGAAGCTAAATTAGAAATATGGAGAAACACGTTAGAGTCAAAAGGATTGACATTAAGTCGAAATAAGACTGAATATATGAAGTGCGAATTCAACACGGCAAGACATGAGGACGAAGATTCCGTGAGTATGCTCGGACAAGAGGTACCTAAGAAAGATGTTTTTAGATATTTGGGATCAATATTGCAAAAAGGGGGAGAGATCGATGAAGATGTAAAGCATAGATTAGAGCAGGTTGGATGAAATGGCAAAGTGCAACAGGTTTTTTGTGTGACCGCAAAATCCCGATTAGGTTAAAAGGGAAATTTTATAGAACAGCTATAAGACCGGCAATGCTATATGGAGTTGAATGTTGGCCAACAAAAAGACAACATGAGCATAAGTTGGGAGTAGCAGAAATGAGGATGTTATGGTGGATGAGTGGTAAGACAATAATGGATAGGATGAGAAATGAGGATATTTGACAAAGAGTTGGAGTAGCACCGGTGGCAGAAAAGATGAGAGAACATAGATTGAGATGGTTTGGACATATTCTTCGGCAACCTATAGATGCACCGATAAGAACAGAAGTTTGTAATAAGGAGTATGATGGGAAGAAAGAGAGAGGTCAGCCGAAAGTTACGTGGGGAAAAGTAGTAAAACAAGATTTAATGGAGTTGAAAATAGATTAGCGGCTAGTTTGTGGTAGAACAGAGTGGAGGAAAGCTATTAGTGTAGTGGAAGAGCAAAACACTAGTGGTCCCGACTGCTCTTTATAGTTTTAACATTTTTATTTATTTCTTTATCTATTTATATATCTATTTATTTTATTATATTTCTTTATTTTATGGATTTATGTCTTTGGGTTCATCGACCGCTGACCCCGACTAGTTTGGGATAAAGGTGATGATGATGATGATGATTTATTTGTTAGTCACTGATGGGCTTGTCTGCTATGAAAATTTCTATTCTCTTTTGTTTTGGAATAATTCTGTTCTAAAAATTTCTATTCCATTAAGGCTGTGTTTGGACAGACCATTTCTATTTGCAAATAAGAAAATTCTCAAACAAAAATAAACTATCCAAACACATTTTTATTTCAAAATTTAGAATTCAAAATTTCCCATTCAAATTCCTCTCACATAATTTTTAAAAAATTATCCTTCTTATTTTTTCTTCCAAAATACTTTTTCTATCAACAAATACCCACAAAAATTTTCACACATTCCAATACAACTTTTTCTATATGCAAATAGAAATGTCTTGTCCAAACGGACCCTAAATGTTTATCAAAAGAAATTGACACCCATGATGATGGGCTTTGTTGATTGATTTGTTTGTTTGCTTGTTTGTAAGCCGACTGATTTTTTGTTTTTCCTTTTGGTTTTGAAGTTGATTGAATTGTTGAAACTCGTTGGGCACTTTGGTTGTAAGCCCGCGAATTGACTGCCGGAGAAGTGAAGTTTGCCGCAATTGTCGCCAGCTATTTGTTCCGTTAGTTGTAGGCATTAGGTAAATTGTTTAGTTTTTTTTTGGATTTTTATTTTGATTTGCATCGAAATGAAGTTTAAACGTACTGTATCTTTTGAGATTGTTAGTGAAAATTAAATTGTTAGTATTATTTGGCTGTGCAGTTTTCGTAAGCGAGTACATGGAGTATATATGCAAAAAAATGTGGGGATTTTTCATTCAAAAATAATGTGTTGGGACCCAAAAAATTGGTTTGAATTATCAGCTTAGTTAATGATACGTAATTAGATCGTTGAATAAACTACAGAGATATTTCAATATATTGGTGGGACTCTTGGAGAATTATCTTATAACTATTCTTGGGAAAGATATAGAACAAAAATAGTTTCAAAAAGATTTGTATTATTTGTATGTAAGTCATTAATGGGTTTTTAAATTTAATTTTAGTTAACAAATGTTTTACACTTTTTTATAATTAATGAACAAATGTATTAATAATTTGAAAAACATTTGTTGTTAATAATTAACAAAATGAAACTAATTTTCATGTAATAAATTGAAGAAAATTGACATTACATTTAATGGAAATGTATTTTGGTAAATAAAATTGTCAATTTGCTTAGAAAAATGTAAAAAAAATTTATGAGATCCTAAAATATCAGGCGGTTACCAAGGCGGAAACAAAACTTCAAGATAGTCAATCGGAAACCATTAATTCAAGCAAAACTTTAAGATAGTCAATAGGAACTCATAAATTCAATCAAGCGGTTGTGGCTTTATTCCGATTTTCCTTTGACTTTAAAAGAGCCTTAACAATAAATTAGTGTTCTAAGTTGAAATCCAAGTCAACTATAATTGTAAAAGATATATATCCTAACAATTGTCTAGTTAATTCATTACAAATTAAATCATACTATAAAGTGTAAATGTAAATATTTTCGGCACTTTGGTTGTGATTAACAATGTTGTATTTCTTCCGTGGATATGTTTGAATTAGATGCATTTCAATTGTTTTATTGAGTAGTATATCATGTGTTTTTTTCAAAATCGTGCTTTTGTGACGCGTGTTAATGAATGCTTCATAATGAATATGTTTGCATAAATTCTTCACACTTTCATCAGATCCATTTTCAACCTTATGTACTGCTATTGAAATCTCCTTATATTGTGGCAATAGGTATTCGTGAGATATGTGTACCTTTTGTCTATTTTCTATTAGGGTTATACTGGGGTGGTGACGTTGTACAATCCAATATTGGGCTATCATACAGTCTTTTGTATGCTAATCATACTATCAGGCTAACGTCAAAGATCTCATTCTCTGAGTTAGAGACCTCAGTGTACCAGTGTATCACCGTCGATAGAAATATGTATAGGCCAAACTTTTGTTTCGTCGTTTATGCACTTTCCGTAATAACTATGTCATCTACAATGGCATTGCCATCGTAGACGACTTTGGAATGGAAGTTATGTATGAGGTGGCTGCCAGAAATGATTCTATTTTCGCTATATACACTGCCAGAGGTGCTCACTCCGGTACCACCCATGCTTGGTCGTGCCATTGGCCCAAGTCATGGTTATTTTCAAGCTTTGCTACACTCCGTTCCTCAGTATCTTTCTTGGTTCACTCCGCTTTCTATTCCTCAGTCCAATCCCGTAGTTTCATCACTTTTGTCTAGTTCTTCAGTATCAACTTCTATTGACTCATTATTAAGGGCATCTACAATAAGAGGGTTGTTAACTTTTCTTATTCACATGTCAGGGCCTTCTTCATTATCGCTTGTTTTGAATTCAAATCTCTCCAGTACATCTCCTAGTACATTTGTACCTGAGAGTCTAATGTGTCGGTTAACACTACATTCCCAAGTCCTAGAGATTGAGGAAAAACGTGATAATGATTTCGACGATGGGTTCCAAGGAACCCATCAGCCGAACCATTGCCTATTAAGGATGATGAGGGCGATAGTATGCCCGAGGAATACATGGGTCCAAATAGTGATCCCGACAATAATGCCCTGTATGAGATTGCTGATGTCAATCCTCGTGTGGAAATTTCTAACTACTTGCCGGAATCCTAGTTGACATATACTCTGAGTGGATTGTCGTTCTTTAATGATATCGGGGACACTAACGATAGTAATCCCACAAGAAGGGGTGAAAGTGGTCTGGTCCAGGTGTGTAGTGAAGAAAATTAGGAGATATGTTTGAGAATGCAATTCGAAGATAAAATACAATTGAAGAAGATAGTTACCTTATGGTCTATCAAGCACAATTAGGAGTTTAAGGTAATAAAAAAACACGTGTGGGTGGCCAGGTGTAAGGTGCAGTCCCAATTCAGAGTACCCTACCTGTGGGGTGTTCATGCAGTACGTAAAAGTATGCACGAAAAGTGGCAAATCACAAGGTAGACTTCTGTGCACAATTGTCTCGGTGCAAATCAAGGAAGTTATCACCCAAATTTGACTTCTGCTTTTATAGCCACCCACATTTGTCATTTAGTGTAGGAATATCCCTATTATGCTATGAAGAACATACGAGCAAACATCAAGAAAATTTACGGGGTAAATCTATCATACAAAAAGGCTAGGCATGGCCACCGAAAGGCGATTGAATCTGTCTACGAGGATTGGAATAGTTCGTTCGTTGAATTGCCACATTCTTTGGTAGTCCTGATAGAGGTGAATCCAGGAACCATTGTTGAGTGGTAACACCATCCAAGGGGAAACGATAGTGTATTGACCTTCAAATACATCTTTTGGGCGTTTGGTCCGTGAATTGAAGCTTTCCACAAATGTAGGTCAGTTATAAGTGTCGATGGCACTCCCCTCCGTGGGACATATAGAGGGAAATTTTTTGAGGCAGTTAGACAAGATGTCAACAATAACATTCTACTTTTGGCGTTTGCACTTTTGGATGAAGAGACAGTGAATAGTTGGGGTTGGTTTATGTACCAGTTGAGGATGCACGTTGCGTTCGACCGACGCCCACTATGTGTTGTGGTCGATAGGCATAAGTGTATAATGGATGTTGTGGCTCACATGGATTAGTGGAAAGAGCCTATTGACTTTCAATGCTTCTGCTTAAAACATGTTAAAAGCAATTTTATGGCAAAATTTAAGAGCCTGCAGTTGAAAAAGCTTTGTTGGTATATCGGTAGTGCGCTGCAAAAGCCGAAGTGAAAATTTTTTTGTAGTCGGATTCAGGCTTTAGCCCAAAAAGTTGGGAGTATTTGTCTGATATTGATTAGACACAGTGGTGTTTAGCATATAATAGGAATCACCGTTGGGGTACTCTAACCAATAGCATTTCTGAAAGCTACAATGATGTCCTTCGTGAAATTCGTAATTTGCCTTTAAAGGCGATTGTGGACATTACATTCCACAGAACAGTAGAACTGTTTAGGAAACATTTGGAAGCTACGCATATGGATAATTTTTAGAAGGGTAGATTTATTAGCACAGGGACATCACGTTGACTGCTTTGACTATGAAAATGGACTTTATAAGGTTACAACTGTGCGGCATGTCAATGATAAAGGCGAAAATTTTCAAACAGTTAGATATTTTCGTAGTCACTGCACCTGTGGGAAGTGACAGATGTGTAGGTACCCGTGTTCTCATGTGTTGGCCGTGTGTAGATTGAGGAGGGACAATCCATCCGATTTGGCAAATAAAGTGTTCAAAATCAGTATGTATGTTGAGCAATACTCTTGTAACTTCTCTCCTTTGGCACACCCAGACTACTGTCAAGATCCTGGATGGTCAGTACAACCAAAGGAGTATATGTTCACCAATCAATGGGCTGGTTGTGTGCATGGCAGTCACATACCTAATGAAATGGATGTGCACCACCCTAAAGAGCCTCGACGATGTGAAAATTGTCATCTGACTAGTCATAATAGAAAAACTGTCCTAATGCTCAGCCGAGACTCTAGTTTAGCAGTTGCAAATTTGTTTGTGAGCATGTTTCATCATTCTCAAGCTATACCTTGAAAACATTTGTGTACACATATGTTTGTTGATGAATAAATTAAAAGTGTTTTGGCCATTATCGTTATTTGGAAAGATTTTACATTATTTGGTTTCATGCCTATAGTTTTTCGTAGAAAATATACAAATTTGTACTCATAGACATTGTTGTTGATGTGATTTTTGGTTTAATATTAAATGAATTCTGTATGTTCGGTAGATATGCATCCTGGACCATACGATCCCGAGTTATTGTTCAAGCATGGCCAGCATAGGGCTGTGTCTCTATTTCACGGGCATATAGAGGATGTGCAACTTCAGATATGCAGATGTGATGGTGCATTTTGGAGATATATGCTGATTCCTCCTCGAGTTGTGCAGTACATAGCAATGTTTGGATTTGGGGGGATTATGCAGTGTGGTTATATCAAGATTGATCACACCCTCGTAACCGCGCTGGTTGAAAGATGGTGACTTGAAACACACACCTTTCATCTACCAATTGGGGAGGCAACAATGACCTTGCAGGATGTTGAGGTCTTATGGGGAATTAGTGTCGATGGGTTGCCAGTAATTGGTACAGAGATTTGACATAACTCTTACGAGTGGATAGAGTTATGTGAAGAATTGTTAGGTTTTAGATCGCCACATTCGAATATTAGGTCGGGTAGAATAAATATGGTTGTTTGGAGTCGGCATTAGATGAGGATTTGTTAGAGAAAGCCAATGAGGACGTATGTATCCAATGGGCTTATACTTATTTGATGATTTTATTAGGCGGCCTGTTGTTTTTGGATAAGTCTGAGTATCATGTTTCGCTCGTATACCTGTCTATGTTAATAGATCATGAGGTGACAGCAGCATACAGTTGGGGTAGTGCAGTACTAGCTTGCCTGTACCGCAATTTGTGTGAAGCTACCTCACCCATGGCCACTGAAATAATGGGACCACTAGTTAAGTTGTAGGTCAATTGATATTCATATTGTTTCATTTCAAACATTTGCTTATATGATGTATTTGTCACTAAAATTTATATTGTTTATAATTGTGGGCGTGAGAGACAATACCTATTGTTAGGCCACTGAAATAATGGGACCACTAGTTAAGTTGTAGGTCAATTGATATTCATATTGTTTCATTTCAAACATTTGCTTATATGATGTATTTGTCACTAAAATTTATATTGTTTATAATTGTGGGCGTGAGAGACAATACCTATTGTTAGGCCGGAACGCTGATGAGAATCAAATATTCATAAACTTAGATATGTGTTTTTCACGCTTTTGCATAAGATTTCATTGAGATATGCTATGTTTATGAGAGAAATCACATTATATTTGTGATTCTCATCTTTTGTTTGTTTTGTAGGAAAAAGGGGATAAAAACCAATTATCTTCCAGAGTTCATAACTTTTGATGAAAATGTCCAAATGAGATTATTGAAGATGCTATGGAAAGATGAGAAAGAGAGAAAAAACTTTTATGAACAAAGGTTTCTCAAATTCCGAAAGTAAATGGACCAAAACAGGGCAAAAGCAGAACAAGGCAGAACCAAAGAAGAGGAAAACAGGGAGAAAAATCAGCCATCTTCCGTAGGCCATAACTCTTGATTCAGACGTCAAAATGAGATGATTCAAGATTATATGGAAAGTTGAGAAAGAGAGGAAAAACTTTCATGAATAAAGTTTTCTCAAATTCGGGACGTAAAGGGACTAAAAATGGACAAGATCAGAACAAGGCAGTCAGCCTTCGCCTGAAATCCTGGAAATTGCAAATCGCGTCCCTAATGTTTTGGAAGCTTTACATTTTCTCCCCAACGCCCCTACTTGTATAAATACCCCATTTTCTGCAGAAAACAGGAGGTAGGAGAGTAGGTTAGGGTTAACTTTTACATATTTGCATTTGTTCCCCAACTCACACCCGTGAGTGTCATTTGGCCCTTGTGGCTCATGCAAACTTCAATCTTTGGTGTTGTTTTGGCTTGTAAGGTGTTTGGATTTGGTTGGAATCATCACTCTTTTGATTAAGGGAAGTATTTTCTTTCAATTCCTTGTGCTTTTAATGGCTATATCTCCTTGTGGTTGTTGTTTGCTTGAAGCCATGAGTGGCTAAATTGTGTTGGGTGATTCTTGGTGTTTGATGTATGGGTTAGGTTTATTTTGATTTCTTGTGGGTTGTAGAGTGATTGGCTTGCATTAATTGAAGTTTTTCTACTTGTATTTAATGAATTGACATGCATTGAATGGTGGCCACATTTAGTGTGTGTTCTTGGTGTTCGCGTGTGTTTTAGAATATACATGAATTTGGACCAAAAGTAGGAAGAACTACCTAGCATTCTCTAGATTTAGGTGTTTGAGACAAGAAACAACTACCATATGAATTTAATTGTGCACTAAAATTGTGTGGAAGCTATAGGTTTTAGTGTGCACAAGGTAGAAGTGAGACCGAAAGGAGATCTTCTATTCTTTAATTCCATTGAGACCGAAAGGAGATGTGGAGTGAAAAATAGGTGGTTTTCTTGAATTAAACACTTGAACTAGGGAGTGTGAAGTAGTTGGCTAAAACATCTAGGGCTAGAATTGTGCATTAGAGTTGTGTGGAAGCCATAGGCGCTCATGTGCTCTAGGTGGGGATGAGACCAAAAGGAGATTCCTCATTCTATAATTTCGATGAGACCGAAAGGAGATTCGGAGTGAATGGATGTAGTCACTTAGTTAAGATGCCTTACACTCGGTTGCCCTTTGAAGTCAAAGTAGCCGACCCTTGCATTTAACCCAAGGATCACCCTCCTTCATCATTTGTGTGTTTTTCTATTTGTTTCAATGGTGTTGTTTTAGTTATTTAAATATCACTTTCTAAATCATTGCTTTAAGACACATAGATAGCAAATAATTAGTTGCACTTAAATTTTGGTTTGTCCCTTCCTGTGGAAAATGATCCCTATGCTTTACTACAATTGATTAAGTGAGGTTTAGGTGTATATTTGTGTGAGTTTGAGCTTTATTTTGACGCACTTTTGCACACACCGAATATTTGTGTGAGTGCGTCAAAATAAAGCTCAAACTCACACAAATATATACCTAAACCTCACTTAATCAATTGTAGTAAAGCATAGGGATCATTTTCCACAGGGAAGGGGACAAAACCAAAATTTAAGTGCAACTAATTATTTGCTATCTATGTGTCTTAAAGCAATGATTTAGAAAGTGATATTTAAATAACTAAAACAACACCATTGAAACAAAGAGAAAAACACACAAATGATGAAGGAGGGTGATCCTTGGGTTAAATGCAAGGGTCGGCTACTTTGACTTCTAAGGGCAACCTAGTGTAAGGCATCTTAACTAAGTGACTACATCCATTCAGTCCGAATCTCCTTTCGGTCTCATCCCCACCTAGAGCACATTAGCGCCTATGGCTTCCACACAACTCTAATGCACAATTCTAGCCCTAGATGTTTTAGCCAACTACTTCACACTCCCTAGTTCAAGTGTTTAATTCAAGAAAACCACCTATTTTTCACTCCACATCTCCTTTCGGTCTCAATGGAATTAAAGAATAGAAGATCTCCTTTCTGTCTCACTTCTACCTTGTGCACACTAAAACCTATGGCTTCCACACAATTTTAGTGCACAATTAAATTCATATGGTAGTTGTTTCTTGTCTCAAACACCTAAATCTAGAGAATGCTAGGTAGTTCTTCCTACTTTTGGTCCAAATTTATGTATATTCTAAAACACACGCGAACACCAAGAACACACACTAAATGTGGCCACCATTCAATGCATGTCAATTCATTAAATACAAGTAGAAAAACTTCAATTAATGCAAGCCCATCACTCTACAACCCACAAGAAATCAAAATAAACCTAACCCATACATCAAACACCAAGAATCACCCAACACAATTTAGCCACTCATGGCTTCAAGCAAACAACAACCACAAGGAGATATAGCCATTAAAAGCACAAGGAATTGAAAGAAAATACTTCCCTTAATCAAAAGAGTGATGATTCCAACCAAATCCAAACACCTTACAAGCCAAAACAACACCAAAGATTGAAGTTTGCATGAGCCACAAGGGCCAAATGACACTCACGGGTGTGAGTTGGGGAACAAATGCAAATATGTAAAAACTAACCCTAACCTACTCTCCTACCTCCTGTTTTCTGCAGAAAATGGGGTATTTATACAAGTAGGGGCGTTGGGGAGAAAATGTAAAGCTTCCAAAACATTAGGGACGCGATTTGCAATTTCCAGGATTTCAGGCGAAGGCTGACTGCCTTGTTCTGATCTTGTCCATTTGTAGTCTCTTTGCGTCCCGAATTTGAGAAAACTTTCTGCATGAAAGTTTTTTCTCTCTTTCTAAGCTTTCCATATAATCTTGAATCATCTCATTTGGACGTCTGAATCAAGAGTTAGGGCCTACGGAAGATGGCTGATTTTTCTCCCTGTTTTCCTCTTCTTTGGTTCTGCCTTGTTCTGCTTTTGCCCAGTTTTGGTCCATTTGCTTTCGGAATTTGAGAAACCTTTGTTCATAAAAGTTTTTTCTCTCTTTCTCATATTTCCATAGCATCTTCAATAATCTCATTTGGACATTTGCATCAAAAGTTATGAACTCCGGAAGATAATTGGTTTTTATCCCCTTTTTCCTACAAAACAAACAAAAGATGAGAATCACAAATATAATGTGATTTCTCTCATAAACATGGCATATCTCAATGAAATCTTATGCAAAAGCGTGAAAACACATATCTAAGTTTATGAATATTTGATTCTCATCAAATACCCCCAAACTTGAACAATTGCTTGTCCCCAAGCAATTTTCTATGCATGGCAACAATATGTGGAATGTATTCATTGAGAACATGCATATTCAGATTAGCACCTTTTTTTTTTCTTTGATAGTGGCAAGTACTAGCTTAATTAGGCAACCACTCGTCGCCCCATTCTACCGAACAATGCATATTGAGAGTTTTAAGAAATGGAAACATCTTAATGTCTCCGAGTTAGACAATTTCGGCACGTACTAATGCAATGCATGACCCTTTTCTTTCTTGTTTTTCTGTACTAATTTTCACAAATTAAATGATGTGTGTGTGTGTGATGGAGGTAAATATTCATGAACAATGCAATGCAAGAACTGAGTAGAGGTCACGAAATCATGCCACTAGTGTGCCCTAAAGTTGCATAGAAAAATTTCACTTCCTCGAAATCCTTAAGACTCTTTATTCCCTCTTTCCCCTAAGTTGTCATGCTACCATCTAGGCAATCTTAATCACATTTAAGCAACCATCATGACATTATACTTAGGGTACTTCCTCACTCATTTACAATTTTTTTTTCTTTTTTTTTCGTTTTTATTTTTGCCAAGAGTTTTTTCGGCTTTTTATACTTCTACCACTCATACGAGTTCACTTAAAGGACCTTCCCTAAGAGCATTCTCTTAGCGGAGTGGCAATTATTCAACAAAACTGTAAATCTCATAAGCAAGACTAACAACAAGCCTAAGTCATCTTCCAAGTTTGGGAAGTGAAATGCTATGACTTTAGGGTGGACTAGGGGCACTACATTTACTCGCAACCACGTCATAATCAATACACTACATCTCACAAACACTCCTCATTGACGTGCATTGTAACAACACCATTTAATATGCAAAACTTTCTTGAAAATACAAGGAATCAAAAAAACATGCATTACAAATTTCATGCCTATTCAGTCCTACATTTTTCATCATCGACTAATGCTTTCATTTCGTTACTTCTCACATGCATTCGGTCGGTAAAATGTTTCTTAAGTGGTGCATATTTCAGCCATTACTTGCCAACCATTCAAAAGTTCCCCCAAAAACAAAACAAGCAACATCTTGAATATTTCAATGAAAGCCTCAATTTAAGCCAATTTCACCCATGGAATCTCATGTATTTTCTTCCTATAAACACCCCCAAACTTAGGTTACGTCAAAAGCTTTAAGCTTCCCACCCCCAAACTTAAGATAAGCATTGCCCTCAATGCTTCAAGAATGCATGCATGAAGGGTGGGGTGGGTGGGAAAGAAGAAATACATGTTTTCGGTTGCAAAATTGTGAAATGACTTAAAGCATGTTGCCTATTCGCACCTCCCCCAAACTTAAGATGTGTTGCACATTAAGCATTAAAACTAGGGAGTGCATCATTCACACATTTAAGAAACTATATTAACGGAATCCACAAAAAAAAAATTAAATTAAATAAAATTAAAGAAAATAAATTAACAAAATGCAGAAAAATAAACTTTAAACCTAAATGCAATAACATAAACAAACTCCACGTCCAAACTCAACTCAAGTGTCAAAACATCTAAATTGAGGATTTCACCTAAGAAGACTATTCCACATGACAGAATTGCACACAATGGTTTAGGCATTGACGTTTGATTACTCAATGTGTGCACAAAGCTAGGCTTCAAGAACTCATCAAGTTTTTTTTTTTTTTTCACTTAAAACTCAATTTTATATGAAACATCATGTTAAGATTCATCAATGCATTTCTAGGATTTCAAATGAATACAAAAAAGTTAACAACTCATCCAAAATAACTCATTGAGGCATATTGTCAAACACAGGATGAGCAAGGTGAAAAACTTGAAATTTCACAAAATTAGTAAGCACCCTAGCCTTAACAATTAAGAAACAGCCCAAACAATCCCAATTACACAATATTTCATCAAATATCATCCATAGAAATCATAATGTGATCAATTCAAAATCACCATTGTAAGGAAATTTGAAAAGTTCAACAATTCATACCTTGGGTTCTTGGATGGATTTGATGATGGAAATTTGTTGATTTCATGTTTAGAGAGGTATTTGGATCACTTAAGATGGATTGGACTTAAAGAAGATTGTAAAATGCAAAATGAGGATGAAAGGTTTTGAGAGAAAATTGCAAAAACAAAGGCAAGAAATGAAAAAAAAAATGAGTGGGAAATGATAAGTGCGCCAACGGGTATAAAACCCGCCTTAACTGCCGCAGCGGTCAAAAAGACCGCCGCGTCGGTCTACTGTTCAAAGGGGAACCGCCGCGGCGGTTAAAAAGACCGCCACGGAGGTCAAAAGTTTCTGTCCGCCAATTTTTTTTTTTTTTTTTTTTACATTTCATCCCTTGTCTTAGCACACATGCAAACTACATGCATCAACCTCTACATCCACAAGAACATATAAAACTCAATTAACCAATAAAACAAAACAACACAAAACAAAACAAAACCAAAATAAACCAACACAAAACAAAATAAAACAAAATGGACTAAACTAAAACAAAAGGATACGCTTGGGTTGCCTCCCAAGAAGCGCTTGGTTTTAACGTCGCCGGCTCGACTCAATGCATTTCATCCTATTCCTTGCTTTAGTCTTTTCCTCACATGTTTGACCTCCTCTTCCAACAACATTTTATGCATGCCAAAAAAGGGACTAATACCCTTAATATCCTCAAGGGTACACCCAATGGCCTCCTTAAAAATGCTCAACTCCAAAAGCTTTTCTTCTTGTTTAGATTCCAAAGAAGATGATATTAACACGGGCAACACTTCATGCTCTTCCAAAAATGCATTTTCCAAATACGGGGGCAAAAGCTTCAACTCAACTTTGGGTGGCTCATCGACGGACGGTTATAGTTTATCTTCACCACTGGCCACCGGCAACACTTGGTCAATTTCAACCACTTCAAATTCTTCCCCTGTTATTTCATAAATGGACTCATCTACAAAGCAATTTTCAACCATCTCACGAAGTTGTCCATCTATTCTATTATCTTCTTCATCAAACTCAAGGGGATTGGAGGGAATATTTGTCTCCATTGTTTGAGATTCAAGATACCACTCCTCCTTCAAAGTTTCACCAATGCATTCATCCACCACATCTTCACGGAAGTAGTCTAGATTGCTCCTTGGATAATTCATGGCATCATTCACATCGAACATGGCCTCCTCTTTGTTGACCCGCATGGAACCCCTCAAATCAAGCTGGATTTCTTCGAGCTTCTTCATCACGAGTTCTTCAAAATTTGGTTTTCTGTCCATGGGATTATTCATTTGATTCCCAAATCCTGGAGTTTGCCATGATGTGTTAGAAAACGATGGCCCCAAATTGTCCCAACTTTGATTGCTTTGATTATTCCAACTTTGACCATCTCCTTGGTTGTTCCAACCTCGATTTCCTGATTGATAGTTGCCCTGATTACCCCAATTTTGGTTGAAATTTCCTTGCTGCCCAAAATTATTCATGAAGTTAACGGGTTCAGTCCTGGCCAAGTAACATTGATCCACATGGTGGTCTCCTTGGCAAAGTCCACATATTACGACCGGATTCCAGTTCATCCTCGCCTCCCATGAATTAATCCTATCGGTTAATGCAGCCAATTGAGCACTAATGTTTGAGCCAATATCAATCTCTCGGAATCCCCATTGTTGAATTTGGCAGCTCTCAGCTTCAACTGGGTAAGCACTTATACGGTTGTTGAACCATGGCTCAAAGAATTCCCCAAACAACCGTTCTCCTTGTTTTCCCTGTTCGGCCATTGAAAGCTAAAAATGAAAATATATACAAACACAAACAAGTCTTTTCTAAATATATACAAAAACACAAAACTAACAAACAATTAGAACACCTAAAAGCTTAATTTCGTTGCCCTTCCCCGGCAACGGCGCCAAAATTTGGTGAGCAGATTCGGTGTGTGCAAAAGTGCGTCAAAATAAAGCTCAAACTCACACAAATATACACCTAAACCTCACTTAATCAATTGTAGTAAAGCATAGGGATCATTTTCCACAGGGAATGGGACAAAACCAAAATTTAAGTGCAACTAATTATTTGCTATCTATGTGTCTTAAAGCAATGATTTAGAAAGTGATATTTAAATAACTAAAACAACACCATTGAAACAAAGAGAAAAACACACAAATGATGAAGGAGGGTGATCCTTGGGTTAAATGCAAGGGTCGGTTACTTTGACTTCTAAGGGCAACCGAGTGTAAGGCATCTTAACTAAGTGACTACATCCATTCACTCCGAATCTCCTTTCGGTCTCATCGAAATTATAAAATGAGGAATCTCCTTTCGGTCTCATCCCCACCTAGAGCACATTAGCGCCTATGGCTTCCACACAACTCTAATGCACAATTCTAGCCCTAGATGTTTTAGCCAACTACTTCACACTCCCTAGTTCAAGTGTTTAATTCAGGAAAACCACCTATTTTTCACTCCACATCTACTTTCGGTCTCAATGGAATTAAAGAATAGAAGATCTCCTTTCGGTCTCACTTCTACCTTGTGCACACTAAAACCTATGGCTTCCACACAATTTTCGTGCACAATTAAATTCATATGGTAGTTGTTTCTTGTCTCAAACACCTAAATCTAGAGAATGCTAGGTAGTTCTCCCTACTTTTGGTCCAAATTCATGTATATTCTAAAACACACACGAACACCAAGAACACACACTAAATGTGGCCACCATTCAACGCATGTCAATTCATTAAATACAAGTAGAAAAACTTCAATTAATGCAAGCCCATCACTCTACAACCCACAAGAAATCAAAATAAACCTAACCCATACATCAAACACCAAGAATCACCCAAGACAATTTAGCCACTCATGGCTTCAAGCAAACAACAACCACAAGGAGATATAGCCATTACAAGCACAAGGAATTGAAAGAAAATACTTCCCTTAATCAAAAGAGTGATGATTCCAACCAAATCCAAACACCTTACAAGCCAAAACAACACCAAAGATTGAAGTTTGCATGAGCCACAAGGGCCAAATGACACTCACGGGTGTGAGTTGGGGAACAAATGCAAATATGTAAAAACTAACCCTAACCTACTCTCCTACCTCCTGTTTTCTGCAGAAAATGGGGTATTTATACAAGTAGGGGCGTTGGGGAGAAAATGTAAAGCTTCCAAAACATTAGGGACGCGATTTGCAATTTCAAGGATTTCAGGCGAAGGCTGACTGCCTTGTTCTGATCTTGTCCATTTTTAGTCCCTTTGCATCCCGAATTTGCGAAAACTTTATTCATGAAAGTTTTTCCTCTCTTTCTCAGCTTTCCATATAATCTTGAATCATCTCATTTGGACGTCTGAATCAAGAGTTATGGCCTATGGAAGATGGCTGATTTTTCTCCCTGTTTTCCCCGATATTATTGGATTGCTTCACCGATACTCATAGTACGGGTCGCCGACATGGAACAAATATTGATTGGATGGCAAAATATCAAGCATATGTGGATATGTGGGGTAACCGACATGAGTTCGTTAAGGGAACAGATGTTGTGGAAAGCACATTTGTTCCAACACATGAGTACCTATCATGGTACAAGGCTCATACGGTCATTTATATTTTTGACCCATCCCGCGCTGATGCCACACTGGAGAGCTTTCATGGCACGGGATCCACATCGGAGTTTTTGGTATTTGTTTTTTAAAATAATCCCCGATTATGTTATTTTCCTATAAAGTGTAACAATTGTGATAATTTTACAGATAGATGTGGTCTTTCGGATCCACCATATGTCTATGGAAAGTATGTCACAGTACGATACCTAGGCTGCACTTGGATTTGCACGTATACGAGATTATGATACGGACTCAATACGTATGGTTCAGGAGGCTCATAGATTGGAAATTAGCCCACTTCAGCTTAGGGATCGAGATATGCAGCAGGTAATGAACTCTCGCATCATTGCTAGAGAGTCTAGGAATGTTCGAAGTTGTAGACAAGGTGGTAGAAGGTCTAGAGTCCATCAGGGTGACATACCCGACCCTATCGGTGGTTCCGCATAGTCAAGCTCATTTCAACATATTGTCTCTACACCGGAAACACAAAATGTATTCCCTTCGTCGTCTCGAGTTTTTGATACGATCAACCTGCCATCATCTAGTATATTCCAATCCTCAAAGATGTGCACCCAAATACATATGCTTGCCCATCAAACGACTAAGGATGATGGTCATGATAACGACGACGACGACGACGACGACGATGACGATGATGATGATGATGAAGTAGCTGAATATATACATATCGATAGTGAAGCTATAAGTATTTGCCAAATGCGCCCAACTCCAATGGCACATTTGGAAAATGCACCCAAGCCCGTGCCCATCACAAAATGGGAACACTTCGGGGTCAAACCTCTCTTCATTTTCCTCATTTCTTAAAAAACTATAGATTACTTTTACACGACACATTATATGGGTTTTGATTTAGAGATGTTGGATTCCAGTTGTAGAATCCTAATTTATTAGGATAGGTTATTACCATGTTCATTAGGATAAGATATTGTCAAATTAACTAAGTCCCCCCAATTCACATCTCGAAGCCATAGGCAAGCTGAGGTGGGAACTAGCATTTGATGCATCTGTATTTAGGGGATTGTCTAGCCCTACAAAATCGGGAAGTTATCTTATCTCCATGATGTTGAGAGTTTTGAAATTCAAAAAGACATGACATTTTAGACAACATGGTAGTTTCTAGAGATGACATTATGACTTTTTTGAAGGGCACGCCACCCTTTAAATTGCCACATCACCTTTTTGTTCTCCACATTTGGCTTTTGGTATTTCTTATCTGAGCATTCTACGCAAAACATTCTCTGCATTTCTTAAGCATTGCGTGGACTTCTTCCTTCATTTTCACTCTCCTATTTTTAATTTTTTTTTTTAACATTTACAAGCACAAAAATTTTATTTGCACTAAATCCTCTACTAACTCCTCAAATAGCGATCCTTCTCATAGTTTGACAAATTTCTAGTCAGAATGTGTGATGATGATGTCGCCATCAATTTTAAATGGAAACAGTGAATCCATTGCCCCCTTGAACTCAAACAACTTGTAATTGGGAAAGGGAAAGCTTTCCTCTCTTAAAAAGCATTACCATCTCCAAATGGCCCTTAAATGTAGGAAACATTGAAAGTTTTTCGAGAGAGGATGACCTAAATTAAATCGGAGCTGATTTCTATATTCTTGACCCCATTGAGATGTACCTCTCCGTTTATAGGGAGACCACTAATTGAACTACCAATGATAGAGTTTCCATTTACGTCGACCATTTACTAGCCAGTCTCAAACTCTCCTTGCCTCAACTTGTCCACGACTTACTACAATACTACTGAATAGGATTAGGACAATTAACTTCCAATTCTATTCAATTTTTTAAAAATTATTTATTTATTTATTTATTTTTTTTTTGTGTTTGTAAATTCCATTCTATAACTTCTAGTGTATCATTTTCCATTGATTTTTTTTTTCATCCTAAAGAATAACATGTAGGAACCAAGTTGGTTCCACCAGTCCGAAAGGCCATCAGCCTTGGCCATTATCATGGGAAGTTTCTCTTCCAATCATAAATAAGAGTGAAAATTTTTCTTTACTGTTGTTGATCACTTGGGCATAAGTGTGGTCTGACAAGACTTGGCTTAAGTCACTGAAATCCCTTGGGCAATGTCAGGGTTTAGCCCAGCTGATGAGGAGAAATTTAGCAACTTAGGCCAACTTATAAGTGTGGATAACGTTTTCACCAAATCGAAATTGAAGTGGGCCAGTATGAGTTGAGTTCGAATATTTTCATAGCAAGTATCTTCATTTTCTCATCCATATACATATGCTAATTTGACTAATGTTTACTTACTGCTCTTTGCTTGTAGGTTCCTTGTTCAACAAAGTAGACAAGTCCGGCAAGTCAAAAAAAGGCAAAGAAGGATGTCTATGCTGAGACCATGATCTCCCGCCAACACTACAAAAAAATTGGCCTTTAGTGATAAATCAAAGTGATCAATAAATATATAATAGTCGTCACCAATGAAATTTAGTGACCAAAATCCTGTCATCACGTGATGGTTGGCAAAGGTCGGTTACTAATACACGTTGGTTACATGAGGGTCACTAATTGGTATTAGCTAGCGACCAAAAAAAGTCGTCACGAACTTAGTGACGACATAAAATGGTCATCAAAACATAATATTTTCGGTTACTGATAATACATGCTGGTCACAAAAAAAATAGTGATTGGTGACCACTTTTGGTAACCACATTTGGTAGTCAAGAAATGTAAGAAGGTCAACACCATTTGTGACCACTTGAAGTTGTCAGTAAATTGTGAATAAATAACAATAATTAATAACGAAATATTGTTGTCACATATTGTCATATAAACAACCATTAGTGACTACATTATTTTCTCACCAATTTGCCATTAAATTTGTTATTTGTGATTAATTGTACATAAAGTATTGAACAATAGATAAAACTAGCATATCTCTACAAAATATGACCATTACATCATTTACACCACAAAAGAGTTAGGACAATATCAACCTAATGATGTACAAAAACAAAAGCATAACATCCAAACTTAATGAACAAAACAAAAACAACATTTCTTATCCTACAAAAGTACACAACTAAAGTTTCCAAGCTATCCATTTATCGAACGCACCATATATAGCCACTATCTCCTTTTCCTCAAAATTCTTAGAGCTTTAGCTGTAGCAATCAATGGAAATTCAGTCTCCCAAACTATCCAAATCTAAGGCACCATATACAGCCTCTTTTTCATTTGGAAGTCAGAAATCTACAAAGTGAAAGCCATCAAATGATATTATTGGTGCTTTACTGGCTAATATTCGCGAGCTGGAAGCAAAAAGTGAAAGGGCTAAGAAAAAAACCCGATTGCTGAAAGTTGCACTTTGGGTGGCAATCATGATGATTGTCATCCAATTAGGGTTATGAAAAAACACTAAGGGTATGAAATGTTGTAGTTTCTGTTGATCAGCTTAGGTAGTAGCTGAAAATGTATGTTTTGAAGTGTGGAAGGCAACCTAATGAAAGGCATGTTGTAGCTTTTATTTTCGAAATAAAGTTTGTTGTTGCATTTGCTGTGAGTCCAATTTGTAGTAGATACATATTATGGCATTCTCTGAATTTACTTTGGAAAGATATTGGTCTGGCAAATGCTGTGACATTTCATTCATTTCATTCCAACACATGAGGACAAAATCAGTAATTCAGTAATTGTTCTTAGTCACAACTGGAGTAATAAAACAACAAATGCATGACACAATGTTCAAAAAAATCAAGCTTAACCTAGAGAAATGTCCCCGATTGCCAATACTTTGCCAATACACAAAAAAATACAGCATAACCTAATGCCAATCCAGCATAACCGATTGCCAATACTTTGCCAATACACAATAAAATCTAGCATAACCTAATGCTAATACTTTGCCAATACACAATAAAATCCAGCATAACCTAATGCCAATACTTTGCCAATACACAATAAAATTCAGCATAACATTGCCCAGACACAATAAATTCCAGCATAAACCACAATGTAGTAGACAATGTTCATAAAATCTAGCAAAACCCAGCTTGCGAATACTTTGGCAAAATAGTACAAAAAAATGATCCATTACACAGCAAATGTGTCTGTTTCACGGCACAGCTTGTCCAAGACCATTTACACAAAAATCCAGCACACAATTGTGCATTCCAGTCACTTGAACCACAATTGTCACATTCAATTGCCAATTACCATTGACAATCACCATTTTAGTATATAAACAAAACAAAAAGAAAGGGATATAAATGTACAATCAAAGTGGCACAAAAAGTGGCAAAATGTTGGGGTTAGGTGACTCTGTCTCTCTATGTGTTAGACCGAGGCAATGATGCAACTGTTTCTCTACACCTCATCCTGTTATGGCCCTCCTTGTTGCACAAACTGCATTTCTGTGGCCTACTTCTCTACAATGCAATCACCAAGAAACATTTTACACACAAGTAGGGAACTAAAATGGTTGTGAAACAAAAATACACATGATTAGGGGTTAGAAAATTTACCCTAAATGTTCTAGCCGATGTAGATGACCGTTGTGTGGGGATTGAAGGACGAGGATCTGCACTGTTTGGCTGTGAATTATGGAACACATTACCAGCACTAGCCTAGGACGTTTGACCAGATGTAGGGGCAGTTTAGGACTCTACATGTGAAGCAGCATCCTTGGCATGCATCTTTTGTTGGATCTTGGGGCATCTCCTGCTATTGTGGCCCGGCTGTTGGCAAATCTTGCACTTGTATGTCATTTGACCAGTCCTTGACAGCTTTTCCACATCGTTGCCATTTTTTTTTACATGCAATGTCTCCCATCGGTCCTTTTTTCTCGCTTTTTTAGGGCGTCCAGGCAATTTAATATCTATTGGAGGGAGCACAATTCCTCTGTTGATCGTTTTCCACATATGTTGTCCATTGATTGGGTAGACAACATGTTCATACGCTCTCATATACATCTCCTTGTGATAGCAGCGGTCAATAAATGCTTCAGGCTCTTTCCCAATTTTAAATATTGCACTAACTGCATGGGGATACGGGATTCCAGTCATCTCCCATCTTCGACAGCTACATGTCCTATTACGTACATCAATCGTGAACTGGTTTCCATACATGCAACGCACTTCATACACCAGTTCCCCAGCATGTGTCGCAATACATTTACAAGACTTTTGTTTTATGCGTTCTAGCTTTTGTTGGATCTTGGGGCACAAACTCCTACTGAAAGCTGCAATCTTTGTCCTTTTACTTTTCATTCGGACCATTATGTAAAATCTAATGGTCTCTAGCATGGATAGTATTGGCTTCTCTCTAGCATCCAGTAGGACCCTATTAAAACACTCACAAATATTGTTAACAAGTATGTCGCATTTCGATGTTGTTCTGAAAAAGGACCTACTCCAATTTTTAGGAGTAGTGTGCTCCCTAACCCATTTATAGGCTTCTTCATCTTGCTCCTTAATTTTCTCCATCTCAGTGACAAATTTGTTGGGGTACGAAGCCTTTGCTGCAGCCCATAGAGCATCATATAGGGCTATACCACCATGAACGCGCTTAAAGTTCTGAAACATGTGCCAAACGCACATTCTGTGCTCACTTCTCGGCAGTAACTGGTGAGCGAAATCGGTGTGTGCAAAAGTGCATCAAAATATAGCTCAAACTCACACAAATTACACCTAAACCTCACTTAATCAATTGTAGTAAAGTATAGGGATCATTTTCCACAGGGAAGGGGACAAAACCAAAATCTAAGTGCAACTAATTATTTGCTAAAGAGTGATAAAAAGAGTGATATTTAGCTAAGAATCATAAATAAAAGTATGCACATAAAAGAAACACACAATCGAGGAAGGAGGGTGATCCTTGGGTTCAATGCAAGGGGTCGGCTACTTTGACTCCTAAGGGCAACCGAGTGTAGGGCATCTTAACTAAGTGGCTACATCCATTCACTCCAAATCTCCTTTCGGTCTCATCGGAATTATAGAATGAGGAATCTCCTTTCGGTCTCATCCCCACCTAGAGCACATTAGCGCCTATGGCTTCCACACAACTCTAATGCACAATTCTAGCCCTAGATGTTTTAGCCAACTACTTCACATTCCCTAATTCAAGTGTTTAATCTAAGAAAGCCACATATTTTTCACTCCACATCTCCTTTCGGTCTCAATGGAATTAAAGAATAGAAGATCTCCTTTCGGTCTCACTTCCACCTTTGCACACTAAAACCTATGGCTTCCACACAATTTTAGTGCACAATTAAGCTTATATGGTAGTTGTTTCTTTTCTCAAACACCTAAATCTAAAGAATGTTAGGTAGTTTTTCCTACTTTTGGTCCAAATTCATGTATATTCTAAAACACACACGAACACCAAGAACACACACTAAATGTGGCCACAATTCAATGCATGCTAATCATTAAATACAAGTAGGAAAACTTCAATTAATGCAAGCCCATCACCCTACAACCCACAAGGAATCAAAATAAACCTAATCCATACATCAAACACCAAGAATCACCCAATATAAATTAGCCTCTCATGGCTTCAAACAACCAACAATCATAAAGAGAATTAACCATTGAAAGCATAAGAAATTTGTAAGAAATACTTCCCTTAATCAAAAGATTGGTGAATCCAACAAATTCCACACTTAGCAAGCCAAAGCAAATCCAAATATTGAAGTGTTGAAGAGCCACAAAATGCCAAACCCTAGCCTCTTGGAAAATCCCCTCAAGATTGGGGAAAATGTGCAAATAAACAAAAACTAACCCTAACCCTATCCTACTTGTCTTGTTTCTGCAGAAAATGGGGTATTTATAGCCATAGGGACGTTGGGGAGCAATTGTGAAGCTTCCAAAACATTAGGGAGCAAAATACAAATGTTATTTCTTAGGCCGCACAGGAGACCGCCGCGGCGGTCGTTGCAGACCGCCGCGGCGCTCAAAAGTTTCTGCCCAACATCTCTTTTTTCGCGCGTTGTTCTGATTTTGTCCAGTTTTGGTCCCTTTCTGTCCAGAATTTGAAAAAACTTTCTTCATGAAAGTTTTTCCTCGCTTTCTCATCTTTCCATAGGATTTTGAATCATCTCATTTGGACGTCTGAGTCAAGAGGTATGAGCTCTGGAAGATGGCTGATGTTTCTTCCTGTTTTTCTCTTCTTTGGTTCATGCCTTCTTCTGCTTTTGTCCAGTTTTGGTCCATTTGCTTTCGGAATTTGAGAACACTTTGTTCATGAAAGTTTTAGCTCTCTTTCTCATCTTTCCATAGCATCTTTAATCACCTCATTTGGACATTCTCATCAAACTTTATGAACTCCCGAAGATAACTGGTTTTTCACCCCTTTTTTCCTACAAAACCAATAAAAGATGAGAATCACAAATATAATGTGATTTCTCTAATAAACATGGCATATCTCAATGAAATCTATGCAAAAGCGTGAAAAACACATATCTAAGTTTATGAATATTTGATTCTCATCAAATACCCCCAAACTTGAACCATTGCTTGTCCCCAAGCAATTTTCTACGCATAGTAATAATATGTGGAATGTATTCATTGAGACATGCATATTCAGATTCTCATCTAATTTTTTTTTATTTTTTTATTTTATTTTTATTTTTTTATTTTTTTATTTTTTTATTTTGATAGTGGCAAATACTAGCTTAATTAGGCAACCACTCGTCGCCCCATTCTACCGAACAATGCATATTGAGAGTTTTAAGAAATGAAAACATCTTAACGTCTCCGAGTTAGACAATTTCGGCACGTACTAATGCAATGCATGACCCTTTTCTTTCTTGTTTTTCTGTACTAATCTTCACACATTAAATGATGTGTGTGTGTGTGTGTGTGATAGAGGTAAATGTTCATGAACAATGCAGTGCAAAAACTGAGTAGAGGTCACGAAATTATGCCACTAGTGTGCCCTAAAGTTGTATAGAAAAATTTCACTTCCTTGAAATCCTTAAGACTTTTTATTCCCTCTTTCCCCTAAGTTGTCATGCTACCATCTAGGCAATGTTCATTACATTTAAGCAACCATCATGATATTATACTTAGGGTACTTCCTCACTTATTTACAAATTTATTTTTTTTCATTTTTTTTTTTTTTGCCAAGAGTTTTTTCGGCTTTTTATACTTCTACCACTCATACGAGTTCACTTAAGGGACATCCCCTAAGAGCATTCTCATAGCGGAGTGGCAATTATTCAACAAAATTGTAAATCTCATAAGCAAAACTAATAACAAGCCTAAGTCATCTTCCAAGTTTGTGAAGTGAAATGCTATAACTTTAGGGTGGACTAGGGGCACTACATTTACTCGCAACCGCATCATAATCAATACACTACATCTCACAAACACTCCTCATTGACGTGCACTGTAACAACACCATTTAATATGCAAAACTTTCCTCCAAATACAAGGAATCAAAAGACATGCATTACAAATTCCATGCCTATTCAGTCCAACATTTTTCTTCATTGACTAATGTTTTCATTTCTTTACTTCTCGCATGCATTTAGTCGGTAATATGTTTCTTAAGTGGTGCATATTTCAGCCATTACTTGCCAACCATTCAAGAGTTTCCAAAAACAAAACAAGCAACATCTTGAATATTTCAATAAAAGCCTCAATTTAAGCCAATTCACCCATGGAATTTCATGTATTTTCTTCCTATAAACACCCCCAAACTTAGGTTATATCAAAAGCTTTAAGCTTCCACCCCCAAACTTAAGATGAGCATTGCCTCAATGCTTCAAGAATGCATGCATGAAGGGTGGGGTGGGTGGGAAAGAAGAAATACATGTGTTCGGTTGCAAAATTGTGAAATGACTTAAAGCATGTTGCCTATTTGCACCTCCCCCAAACTTAAGATGTGTTGCACGTTAAGCATTAAAATTAGGGAGTGCATTATTCACAACATTCAAGAAACTATTATTAACAAAATTCACAAACAAAAAACATAAAATAAACTTTACCACTAAATGCAAAAACATAAAACACAAAAGAAAAAGAAAAAAAATAAAAATAAAAAAATTCAAAAGCTTCATTTCCAATCTCAACTCAAGTGTCTATGCTAGGTTTTAAGAACTCATCAAGTTATTTCACTTAAAATTCAATTTTATATGCAACATTATGTTAAAGTTCATCAATGAATTTCTAGGATTTCAAATGGAAACACAAAAATTGACAATTCATCCAAAATAACTCATTGAGGCATTTTGTCAAACACATGATGTGCATGGTGAAAAACTTGAAATTTCACAAAATTAGCAAGCACCCTAGCCTAAAAATTTAACAAACAGCCCAAACAAACCCAATTACACAATATCTAATCAATATTCATCACTAGGAATCATATTTAAAGCAATTCAAAATCACCGTTGTAATGAAATTTGAAAGGTTCAACCATACATACCTTGGATTCTTGGATGAATTTGATGGTGGAAATGTGTTTACAAAGGTGTTTGGATCACTTAAGATGGATTGGACTTGAAGAAGAATGTAAAATTCAAAATGTGGTTGAAAGTGGTTGAGAGAAAATTGCAAAAACAAAGGTAAGAAATGAAAAAAATGATTAGGGGCCCTAAAAATGCGCCAAATATGCGTAAAAGGCGCTCGCCAAAAAGATCGCCTTGAGACACTTGGCTCATTCATGAGGAACCGCCACAAGTTAAAAGACCGCATGTGATTAAAAGTTTCGGGTCCGCCTAAAATTTTTTTTTTTTTTTTTTTTTTTTTTTACATTTCATCCCTTGTCTTAGCAAACATGCAAACTACATGCATCAACCTCTTAATCCACAAGAAACAAAACAAAGAAAACAAAAACAAGAAACAAAACAACACAAAACAAAACCAAAAACAAAACCAAAACCAAACCAAACCAAAACCAAAACAAACCAAAACCAAAATGAAACAAAATGGACTAAACTAAAACAAAAGGATACGCTTGGGTTGCCTCCCAAGAAGCGCTTGGTTTTAACGTCGCCGGCTCGACTCAATGCATTTCATCCTATTCCTTCCTTTATTCTTTTCCTCACATGTTTGGCCTCCTCTTCCAACAACATTTTTTTCATGCCAAACAAGGGACTAATACCCTTAATATCCTCAAGGGTACACCCAATGGCCTCTTTAAGAGTGCTTAACCCCAAAAACTTTCCTTCTTGTTTAGATTCCAAAGGAGATGATATTAACACGGGCAACATTTCATGCTCTTCCAAAAATGCATGTTCCAACCGAGGGAGGAAGGGCTTCAACTCAAGCTTGGGCGGCTCATCGACGGACGGTTTTAGCTTATCTTCACCACTGGCCACCGGCAACACTTGGTCAATTTCAACCACTTCAAAATCTTCCCCTATTATTTCATAAATGGACTCATCTACAAACCAATTCTTAACCATCTCACGAAGTTGTCCATCTATTCTATTCTCTTCTTCATCAAACTCAAGGGGAACATTGGAGGGAATATTTGTCTCCATTGTTTGAGATTCAAGATACCACTCCTCCTTCAAAGTTTCACCAGTGCATTCATCCACCACATCTTCATGGAAGTAGTCTAGATTCTCTCTTGGATAATTCATGGCATCATTCACATCATTCATCATGGTCTCGTGCAAGTTCAACCTCATGGAATGGTCTTCTAAAAGCTTTGTGGAACTTCTCATCTCAAGCTGGATTTCTCCCATCTTAAGCTGCATTTCTTCCATCTTTTTCATCAAGAGTTCTTCAAAATTTGGGTTTCTGTCCATGGGATTATTCATTTGATTCCCAAATCCTGAAGTTTGCCATGATGTGTTAGAAAACGATGGCCCCAAATTGTCCCAACTTTGATTGCTTTGATTATTCCAATTTTGACCACCTCCTTGGTTGTTCCAACCTTGATTTTCTGCTTGGTAGCTGCCATTGTTGCCCCAGTTTTGGTTGAAATTTTCTTGCTGCCCAAAATTATTCATGAAGTTGAGGGGTTCAGTCCTGGCCCAGTCACATTGATCCGTATGGTGGTCTCCTTGGCAAAGTCCACATATTAAGACCGGATTCCAGTTCATCCTCGCCTCCAATGAATTCATCCTATCGGTTAATGCCGCCAATTGAGCACTAATGTTTGTGCCGATATCAAACTCTAGGAATCCCCCTTGTTGAAATTGGTAGCTCTCAGCTTCAACTGGGTAAGCACTTATACGGTTGTTGAACCATGGCTCTAATGCACAAGCATTGAAATTAGGCTCTAAGAATTCCCCAAACAACCGTTCTCTTTGTTTTCCCTGTTCGGCCATTGAACGTTAAAAATGAAAATATATACAACACAAACAACTCTTTCTAAATATATACAAAAACATAAAACTAACAAACAATTAGAACACTTTAAAAACTCAAATTCGTTGCCCTTCCCTGGCAACGGCGCCAAAATTTGGTGAGCGAAATCGGTGTGTGCAAAAGTGCATCAAAATATAGCTCAAACTCACACAAATTACACCTAAACCTCACTTAATCAATTGTAGTAAAGTATAGGGATCATTTTCCACAGGGAAGGGGACAAAACCAAAATCTAAGTGCAACTAATTATTTGCTAAAGAGTGATAAAAAGAGTGATATTTAGCTAAGAATCATAAATAAAAGTATGCACATAAAAGAAACACACAATCGAGGAAGGAGGGTGATCCTTGGGTTCAATGCAAGGGGTCGGCTACTTTGACTCCTAAGGGCAACCGAGTGTAGGGCATCTTAACTAAGTGGCTACATCCATTCACTCCAAATCTCCTTTCGGTCTCATCGGAATTATAGAATGAGGAATCTCCTTTCGGTCTCATCCCCACCTAGAGCACATTAGCGCCTATGGCTTCCACACAACTCTAATGCACAATTCTAGCCCTAGATGTTTTAGCCAACTACTTCACATTCCCTAATTCAAGTGTTTAATCTAAGAAAGCCACATATTTTTCACTCCACATCTCCTTTCGGTCTCAATGGAATTAAAGAATAGAAGATCTCCTTTCGGTCTCACTTCCACCTTTGCACACTAAAACCTATGGCTTCCACACAATTTTAGTGCACAATTAAGCTTATATGGTAGTTGTTTCTTTTCTCAAACACCTAAATCTAAAGAATGTTAGGTAGTTTTTCCTACTTTTGGTCCAAATTCATGTATATTCTAAAACACACACGAACACCAAGAACACACACTAAATGTGGCCACAATTCAATGCATGCTAATCATTAAATACAAGTAGGAAAACTTCAATTAATGCAAGCCCATCACCCTACAACCCACAAGGAATCAAAATAAACCTAATCCATACATCAAACACCAAGAATCACCCAATATAAATTAGCCTCTCATGGCTTCAAACAACCAACAATCATAAAGAGAATTAACCATTGAAAGCATAAGAAATTTGTAAGAAATACTTCCCTTAATCAAAAGATTGGTGAATCCAACAAATTCCACACTTAGCAAGCCAAAGCAAATCCAAATATTGAAGTGTTGAAGAGCCACAAAATGCCAAACCCTAGCCTCTTGGAAAATCCCCTCAAGATTGGGGAAAATGTGCAAATAAACAAAAACTAACCCTAACCCTATCCTACTTGTCTTGTTTCTGCAGAAAATGGGGTATTTATAGCCATAGGGACGTTGGGGAGCAATTGTGAAGCTTCCAAAACATTAGGGAGCAAAATACAAATGTTATTTCTTAGGCCGCACAGGAGACCGCCGCGGCGCTCAAAAGTTTCTGCCCAACATCTCTTTTTTCGCGCGTTGTTCTGATTTTGTCCAGTTTTGGTCCCTTTCTGTCCAGAATTTGAAAACACTTTCTTCATGAATGGTTTTCCTCTCTTTCTCATCTTTCCATAGGATTTTGAATCATCTCATTTGGACGTCTTAGTCAAGAGTTATGAGCTCTGGAAGATGGCTGATGTTTCTTCCTGTTTTTCTCTTCTTTGGTTCATGCCTTCTTCTGCTTTTGTCCAGTTTTGGTCCATTTGCTTTCGGAATTTGAGAAAACTTTGTTCATGAAAGTTTTAGCTCTCTTTCTCATATTTCCATAGCATCTTTAATCACCTCATTTGGACATTCTCATCAAACTTTATGAACTCCCGAAGATAACTGGTTTTTCACCCCTTTTTTCCTACAAAACCAATAAAAGATGAGAATCACAAATATAATGTGATTTCTCTAATAAACATGGCATATCTCAATGAAATCTATGCAAAAGCGTGAAAAACACATATCTAAGTTTATGAATATTTGATTCTCATCAGTAACTCCCCAATTGCATTGGATAGTCCTTGAGGTGCAAAAACATCCACACATTAGTCCATTTATGTGACTTCTACAATGTTTGTCAAAAAACTCTGGTTAGTCAAGAAATAATACCTTTTGTTTGTCAGTTATAAATGTCCAGCTGCTCGGATCCCCAATGTTCAAGTCTTGTATGAGTTCGCGCAAGAACCCTTTCCAAGTGACTTTGTTCTCAATCTCAACGATTGCCACACATATTGGAAAAATCTGGTCATTAGGGTTTAGCCCTATGGCGGTGAGCATTATTCCTCTGTGAGGACCCCTTAAATGGCAGCCATCCAACCCAATCAAAGGCCAACATGCAGCTCTAAATCCATTTTTGCAAGCTGAAAGGCAATAGTATAATCGTTGGAAGACTTCATTGCCATCTGAATTTTCATTGGGTTTGACTAAGATATTTGAGCCGGGATTCGCTCTGCAAACTTCTCGGCAGTAGTCATAGAGTCTATTGTACTGCTCGATGTAGTCGCCTTCAATTTCTTGCATCACTTTTTTCTTTGCCATTCGGGCTTTGCTTTTTGAAATATTAATGTTCAGGTCCAAGTGTACTTTCTGCACCAGATCACCCACCCGGATTGGTGGCATAATCCGAATGTCCTCTTTATACCGTTGACTCAGGTAAGCTGCATTGGCACATCCGTGGTTGAACATCATACCACATGAATGGCTAATGTTCATGGTCTTCACCTGCCACCCAGCACTTTTTCTTCGTGGAGCCGCGGAAACCTTCCATTCACAGTTCATGCATGAAGCCGTTACCTGATTTTTATCATTTTTTGTGAATCGGATCCTCCTTCCGTGTTTAACCCCATGGTGTTTGCAAGCTGATTTGAATTCATCACGGCTGGAGAATATGAGCCCTACCTTGAACTTGTAATCATCCATTTCGATATCGGGCCGAAATCTCAGGAATGGAACTCTATTGCTTGGACTGCCATCATCCTTATCCCCTGAACCATCATGTTGTCCACTGTTATCTGAGAAGACAACATCATCACTTGAATCGGATTCAGCTTGGTTGTGCTCATTTGGCCGTGCATTGTTGAACTGTGATGTGACTCTCTCCCACGCTTCCTCTCGATCTCTCACAACCATATCAATGTCAGCTTCATCGCTGAATTCGTAATCATTATCTTGACACCGGTCCCCGACATTGATGTTAGGTTCAGCACCACCCTCTACATCGGAGTAATCTTCATAGACCTTTCTCTTCCCTTTGTTGGTTGTTGGTGGCCTAGAGTTGCTTACTTGTTTCATTTCCTTGCTTTCTGGCGTGGCCACGTTTGTGGCCGAACGTTCCTTCCTCTTCTCCCCTTGATGTAGCAACTTTTTGTTCCGTGCGATTTGCACCATCGCTGCGCAGATTTGTGCAAACTTCTCTTTCTTCTAACGATGACTTATGCTCATCGTCAGAAAATAGTATTCTTTGCGTAGGTAGTTTGACTCTTTTCCTTGCTACCATTTTCACCCTTCTACCTTTGGATGGCATGCAGCCTTGTATTGGGTTGCTATCCGAATGCCTGGCCATTTGTGGATCCTGATTTACACTTTTACTTGGGGTTGTTTCCTCGTCAACAGGAACAAAAGAGCCACACGTATTTTTTGCAGCATCATCAGGTTCAGTGGTTTTGTTCTACTCATCATCAACGAGCTTCCTAGTACTGCTCGGAAATTTGACTGATTTCCATGCTGCCATTTTTACCCTTCTACCTTTGGATGGAGGTACTGCCGTTTTCACCCCACTACTGCCTTTGGATGGATTTCCTCCTACTATGAAAAAGTCTATGAGTTTGTGCTTTAACCCGTATGCTGCCATCTCCAGAACCACTACATCACCAGGATTGTAGGTTAAGCTTTCTTGCATTGATAGTCCAGGTTTCAAAAAGTAAAACACAGCCGTCGTCTCGGGCCCTATCAGAAGTTGCCTACTCATCTCATCAAATGTTAACATCGACAAGGAATCCGAATTGCAGTAGTCAGCGATGTCTATGCAGGCCCCCACATACTGTTTTGGTGGCCTATCAGTTAAGCGCCCTTCGAAATGAACCCTCATGAGAACAAGGTGCTATCAGGACCTACATTCACAATTGCAAACAAGTTAGCACATATTTCATGCAGCTTTTTCAAACTTCTTTCTTTTGGTCGCATTGAATAACACACTTGACTGTGCACTTTTAAATACAGAATTATAAGTCATCAATCAACCAAAACCACATGAGAGTCAAGTGAAACAAAAACCACAAAATTTACCAAATAACTTATCAGAATCTAGCAGCATCTCCTTGTTCAAGGGAAACTAAATATGCAATGTCTCTACGTTTGAAGGATGCTGCCAACAACTATACAATAGGGAGGGACACACACAAAAGAGTTTAGTCATTTGTCAGAAATCAGGTTAATATACCTTAAATTGTTGTCCTAACTTGAAAGTGAGCAGCTAGTAAATCAAAGCATTTATTCTACTAAGTTCCCTTACTTCTGAAATTTTATACACTTCAAACCTGTTTCTAGTGTTTTTTCCCTGAATTTTGTGTTGCTTTTTGTACCAACAGAAGGGGAATAAAGTAAGCATTGTACTTAAAAATGGCCAAAACGACAACTTAACAACAGTGGTCCAGTTAGCTTAAAATAATTGTACTTAAACTTAAAAATGGCCAAAACGACATCACATTACCAAAACCTTCGCACACACCCAAGTTTTGTCATCTTGTCAACCATTAGGGAAGCATTACCATTACAAATCGGTGTCAATGTTTCAGATACAATAAACAACACACGCTTGGAGTAAAGGGACATCATATAGGGACCATTGTTGCACTTTCAACACAACAAAACACCATTTAGGACCACTACATGCATAATGATAGCCATTCAGTTCAGGACCACCTTCAGGACCACATTACATTATTAATTTTAGTTCGTCCTCTGGGGTGCACCCACTGCCTAAAGACCAGTCCCGAACCCTACCTCAAATGTCTAACTGACTTTGAAAAAAAATAAAGCAGCCTAAAGCCACAATCGTCACATTCAGAGGTAGGGTTCAAACACTTCACACAATGCGAACGTAAGGTAATTAATAAGAGTCCATACTTACAATAATCTGGGATTCTCCACTGCTCCCGTGAATCTGTTATTGTCTGGGTCTGCATTTTGCAACACTCGCTGTTCTTCTATCACATTGTATGCCGCGGGTTTTGTGACTTACCTCGCGTAGTGCTCACGTAGTGCGTGGGTTTTTGGGTGGGTAGGATGAAGTGAGGATTTATTAGTTATTCGAAGCAAATTCGAGTTAGGATGAAATTAGGGTTCTTCGAATTGCAATTGGGTTTGAGTGAAATTAGGGTTCTATCTTCAAATCAATTTGGGATTAAACTGTTGTTAAATTCCTTATTCCGAAAATACCCCGCGCATATAAGACAACGTGCCCTAGCAAAGGTCATATAACCGGTGAAATGGGCTACTGCCGGTCATTGGATTAAAATTGATAAGTTTATTATTCCGAAGGACTAAAAAGAATCGTTTGAAATATAAAGGACTAAAACGAATTTTGGCTCAAATGTAAAGGACGAAATTTGTTATTTAATCAATTAGCTAACTTTTGTCTAGTGAATAAATTGTTTAACCCAATCATAATGCTTGGTCAAAGAAGGTTATTAATCAATAGTGTATTTTAATGCTAAATGGTTATGTGTTTTAAGTAAAATTATATAGCAAATATATAAATATTAGGTGTCAACATACAATTAATGAAAATTAAGTGTCATAATACATATTAGTTAAGTTCGACCCCATAAAAAAATTGTTTAGCCCAAACCTTATTTCTTATAATATAAGCCCAATTAATATAGAGTTAGGTCCAATCATACTAATTTGTTAGCCCAATCATAGGTCCATTTGTAAACCCAATTAATTTGTAAGTCAAACCAATGCAAGCCCAATGATAGGTCCATTGTTAGCCCAATCATAGCCTTTTAGTGACTACAAAACATTGTCACTAAAAGTCATAAATTTAGTGATCATTTTTTTTGTCATCAAAACACATTTTGTAACTTTTTTGTGACAAATGGAATTGTCGTCACCAATACTGGTCATTAAATGTGGTCAACTTTTGGTTATCTTTTTCACATTATAACAATTAGTGACCACTTTTTCTTTCTCATCATCAAAGGATATCATTTAGTGATCACCTGGTGACCACTTTTTCGCGTGGTTAATAATGAATACATTTGTGACCAATTTTTTGTGACTACATTTTTCTCTTTGTTAAAGGCTAATTTTGGTGACAAAAAATGTTGTTGTCACCGCCTTTTTGATCACTAAAGACCAATTTTCTTGTAGTGCAAGTGCTTGAGGTCCTTGAACCTCTCCCAACTCGCAAAGTACAAACTTCTCCTCCTCTCACAAGACATTACAAAAGAAAATAGGGTGACAATGATAGGGTGTTGCTAGTCAGCGATAGCAAAAATGTGGCGGTGACTTCCATGACCCTACCAAGCTACACGAGCAAAACACCTTACCTCCTGGATAGTCAACATCTAGGAAGGTGTGAGAAGATGACTTGAACACTAGAAAATTATTCCCCAGAGTTGATGAAGCCTTTAGCTCGGTTCTTTCCTTACCCTTGAATATAACATTAAATATGTTGCTATAAGTGTTAAATACCTGAGTTGAATGCAAATGACAAAAGTAAACTAGGGCTTCAAGAGGTGAATCACCTCGCAAGGCAAAAAGATTAATGAGGTCGTGAGCAAATATGACAAAATTTAAGATAAGTTAGCTATCACTAAGAGCTGAAGAGAGGCAAGAAAATATTGACATGATGAAGAGATCCTAGCCCTAAAGAACCAGATATCCCTTCTCAATGCATAGCTTGATGTAGGAAACCAAGTACATCATGCCATAAAATTTAAAATTTTTGGTTTTCTCCAGGATCTATACGAAGTGATATTAAATTGGAGTTTAGACTTGTACCTTATTAGTACCAGTAAAGTTGTCTTGCGAAGACCATTGTTTGTCGAATCACTAGCATAACCAATTCAGCTTTGCCTCTATGGTATCCACACGATCGATCCAAGCCTCTAGTTATTGTCACACAAATAAATAGAAAAAGAAGCAAGGAAATTCCGTAAGAGTGCTAGCTTCTGAATTTTGCTTCGGATTACTCAAAGTTTTTCCTTCTCAACGTTTCGGTTTTCTTTTGTTTTTGTAACATAAAGATGGCAGATGTTTTTTCTTCACAAGAAAGAGCTATGGATTTCTTCTTAGCAAGAAAGACGGTTCAGTTATGTGTTTTTCACGTTAGGTGTGCATCTTCTTAAGCAAGAAAGAAAGTTCGGTTATGTGTTTTTCATGTTAGGTGTGCAGACGGCCATCATTAAATATATATAGATATAGATAGTAGTATTAGGGTAAAAATTCTTCTAAAGAGTTTTACTTGAACTACCAAATCGTAGTCTATTTGGGATTGGCTGCCAAACACAAGAATCCCATTTGAATTTGGCTTTCAAATTTTGGGTTTTTTTAATAATTAATATATCCAAAACAGTTTTAGATTTATTAACACTAAAACAAAATACATTTAGCCTTAAATCTAAATACCGATTTAAACTGAAAAACCCTATTAAGTTCTACTCGCATTATGATTCTTGAGATTAATCAAAATTCATCATATGAATTTTACACTCCTTTTGGATACGATCTAAGTGTGCGACCCAATAGGCTCTCATACATTGGCCATGACATAAAATCTATTTTATGCCATAAGTAGTGAGCGGTATCTCGCAGCACAGCAAAGCTACCCAAGTTATAAGAATGTTTGTAATTTGACATTATTTCTCGTGTGATAGATGTTACCATGTAATTCAATCCTTTTGCCCTAGATGCCTAGATTGAACATGAGCCATGGAACATGTCATGCTCGCATAGTTCAATCTTTGCATTTCTTGATTCCCTAGTAGACTCATCTAAACAAATGAACCTGATATCACATATCGACTCATTTGAGTACGGCTATGCATTTTATGGTCTCACTCAATCAAGGGGTCCAAAGATATCACTCCATTATATAGAAAGGGCAAATCCTATCTTGATCATTCAACATCCCACTACATGATTCATTGAATATCCAATTGCTACTTTTATAGTTCACCCTGTTACGGGTAACGTTTGGTAGCATTAAAACATGCAAGTCCTCATGTTTGGATCTTTGATGACCTCAAATCTAAGGATCACATACACCATCATCACTATGAGATATGTGTATAACACTTATAAAATAATCCATGTAGCATTTCTCATGGCGGGTCGATCCAGTACATAATTGTCTAACATGTACTCATGTGTTGACTTGATATCTCATATCATGACACATGGTGTCAGTCACTACACATAATAGTCTTAATGCATTATCATTGTCCCATTAATGATAAGACTTGACTAGAGATAATTTTAGAATAATTAAATTCTAGGGACATTATTATATTTATTCATAATATGTAGATATGGAATTAAACATGATAATAACAAATTGCCATAAATTAAAAGCGTAATGATACAATGTATGCCTAAACAATCATCACATGATTGGTCTTTCGAGCATAATCCAACACTTGAGTCCTTGAAGAGTACCACCAAAGAACTGGAGCAAGCACATGCTACTTGCGATGACCTGTGCACCTAGCTTTGAGCAAGCAAAGGAAGAGGGAATCACTAAGTACCTCAAATTTCCCTAAATTAAAGATTTCACGAGGTCAGAGATTGTAAAATTTAACTAGTCACTTGACTTTGAGGAGTTTGTGAAGGCTAGGGTCAAAGCATACAACCACTCCACTGAACTCGACTAGGCTTTCATGCAAATGCTAAAACAAATATGGAACGCGAGCTTCACTAAGGGTGTTGACGTGGTGAAGGAAAAACTATTAGACCTCAAAATAGATGAGCTGGAATGTATGATGTCGAGTTTAGGCAACAAGGTGACAACTTGGTTGACTAGTTTGAGCTCAATTTGGACTTTTTTAAGCATGAGGAGAATGTGGTATTTCTTGTTTTCTACCCTTCTAAATTTTTTCTTCTTTACATTTGTGGTACTCAGTTTTCATATCTTTCATGAAATGAACTGAATTTTGGCAAACTTATTTGTTATTCCTCTTTCTATTTCTTTAGTAGAAAAAATGGTCCTTATTGCATAATTTGTATAAAACTTAGTTCTTACAATTTGTTGAATTTGAGCATTTGGCCCTTGTCATTGTAAGAATTTTGTACTCAGTGAAAACTCGTCAAACTATGTAGTTGTCCCTTAGTTTGGCTTAACAGTGTGAAAGACAAGTGGCCTCAAGGGTTTTAGTAAATGTTGGATTATGCCCTAAAGACCAATCATAGGATGATTGTATAGGCATATATTGTATTGTGCTTATAGTTTATGAAAATTTGTTATTATTATGTTTAATTCTATATTTGTGTATTATGAATAAATATAATAATGTTCTTAGAATTTAATTATTCTAAAATTATCCCTAGTCAACAATTATCATTGATGGGACTATGATAATACATTACGACAAATATGTGTAGTGACTAATGACATGTGTCATGATATAAGATATCAAGTCAACACATGGGTACTATTAGAGAACTATGTACTGGATCGACCTGCCATGAGAAATGCTACGTGAATTATTATATAAAGTGTCATAAGTATATCTCATAGTGATGATGATGCATGTGATCCTTAGGCTTGAGGTCATCAAAGATCCCAACGTAAGGAGTTGCATGTTTTGATACTATCAAATGTTGCCTGTAATAGGGTGAACTATAAAAGTAGTAATTGGATATGCAATGAATCATGTAGTGCGATGTTGAGTGATAAAGATAGGATTTGCCCATCCTATATAATGGGAGTGATATCTTTGGGCCCCTTAATTGAGTGAGACCATAAAATACTTGGTCGTGCTCAAATGAATCGATATGTAATATCGAGATCATTTATTTAGATGGTCTACTCTGGAATCAAGAAACGTAAAGATTGAATCATGTGAGCGTTACACATTCTATGGCTCATGTTCAATCAAGGTATCTTGGGCAAAAGGATTAAATTACATAGTAACATCTATCACACGATAAGTGATGTCGAGCTACTAAAATTCTCATAACTTGGGTAGCTTTGATGTGTTGCTAGACACCATTCACTGTTTATGGCGTAAAATAGATTTTATGTCATGGCCAATGTTATAGAACCTATTGGGTCATACACTTAGATTGTATCCAAAAGGAGTGTAAAATTCATATGATGAATTTTGATTAATCTCAAGAATTCTAATGTTAATAGGACGTTATAGGATTTTCTGGTTTAAGACTGTATTTGGATTAAAGACTAAAAGGGTTTGGATTTTAGTATTAATGAATCTGAAACAATTTTAGATTTATTAATTTATTAAAATCTGAATTTAGAAGTTTACTTTCGAATGGATTATTGTATTTGGTAGCAAATAGATTTATGGAATCAATAAATCCTAAACATATTAAAATTTGGTAAGGATTTTACCCCAATCTACATCTATATAAATTGGAATTTTGCGCAGCAACCAAAAATGTGTGAAACACAAGAAAAACCTGAAGTCATCTTTTTCTTTTGAATAAAAAACAGCCACCATATCTTTAAGAAAATCAAGAAGGAAAAATCAAAGTCTTGAGAACAAAATTACTGTGAAAAATTGAACACATGCTTTGAAGCTAGCACTTCAGATTTTGTGTGCTTCTTTTTCAAGTTATTTGTGTGAAAATAACTAGAATCTTGTGTCAATTGTGTGGATACCATATAGGCAAAGCTGAATTGGTTTTGCTGGTGATTCGCCAAACAACAATCTTTGCAAAACAACTCTACCAGTTCTATCGATACTAAGAATGTACAAGCCTAAACTCCGGTTTGATCTCACTTTGTATGGATCCTGGAGGAAACCAAAATTTTAAATTCAGTTTTATGTGAAAGCATGTTTGTTTGGTTAAATTGTTTATGAACTAGCATGCTGAAATAGGATTATATGAATATGTTCATTGAATCCGAATTTAGAATTATACATATATGATATGTTTATATTTATTAAATCAATTTAGGGTTGCTTTAATGAGTTATTTCTGGATTCGAATAATACAAGATATATATATATATATATAAATATGCATGAAATTCTAGCTTCGGATTTTTTGAATTTTAGCTAGCTTTAGTTTTTTAAATTTTTTTTGGCTAATTTCGGTTCTTTTTTTTTTTTAATTTTGATGATGAACCCAAAACTTGTATATGTTAGATCACATGAGGCCAAAATATATATTTTTTGAATTTAATGTTTCGAAATTTTGATGATTTAACCGAAAATTAGTTTTGAACATATACATGTGTTTTGGATTTTGTGTGTTGGCTGAATTGATATATGTGATGTATCAAGTTGAAGCCTAAAATATATATGATATATTATTTACAAATTCCTCATAATCATGGTTTGGCTTAAAAGCATATATATAAGATATATCAAGGCATGGCTGAAAATTGTATCTTGACCTGAACCTTTCATGCGTAACATATTATTCGAAACTCTAAAATTTGATTTAATAATAATTGCCAAAAATTAATTAGATTTATAAATTTAAATGCCAAATATGAATGACAATTATATGTGACATGCACATTATTTGTGATGTTTAAGCATAGTGCATAGTTATAGCCCTTAGCCCAATGTGATTGGATGTGGTTTTGTTTTGGTTGAAATTAAATATAACCTACGAGTCATGTCTTGCTCTATTTTCAAGTTGTACATTCTTTTCTCATCTAACTCCCCTTGAATGTAACTCAACGTTTCTCAAAACTTGTAATAGTTAGATTTGAAATAAAATTAGACTAGGAATCATGGAGGTAAGGAGTTCGTGTCCATACAAGAACGATCAAGGAGGCACTTGGAGAAGATGCTATTGCCCTTAGGTTGACCTTTCAGTTCTCTCATTGGCTTGAGAGAAGCAACGTAGTTTGGGCTATAAATATGTTACGAATTTTTTTTTCTTCATGTATGAGATGCATGTTGTGTATGGCTATTGGTTAATTGCATGATGATATCATGAAAGTAATTATTAGTTAGTAAATCACGTGATTAATTGAACTAATAATTACTATAACCAATGCAAACAAAATGGTGAGATTCTAACAAATCCCTCAAACAAATATTAAGTCTAAAATGCATTTCAATGCCTAGCACTCGTCGAGGGTTGATTGATCATGTGTAGGTTTGCCAAAGCAAGTCCATCTTGGTGAGACATGATAGGATAATAGTAATATCTGATTGCTAATAATTGGGTTTGACTTAACTAGGTAGACTCAATAAGATTGAGACCTAGAGGCATAGAGTTGGGCCTTGGCTTATTAGATAAAGCTAGAACAAGAGTTGTTCACCCAACTATCCAAGAGTTGTATGAGATACATTGACAAGTGTTGTCTACCTAAATAGCCGAGCTTTGGATGATTAGCCAAAGCTAACTCAAAATTAGGTCAAATATGTATCTTGACCCACTAGAAAGATTTTAGATTAATATTTCTAAATTAATATTGAGGGTTATAAATTTGAGCAAAATAGTGGGAGTAACATTTAATAAAATTCCCTATTAAATGTTTGAATTCATGATACTTATTTTGCATATTTCTGTCATAGACAACCATGGCATCAAACACTACACTAATACACTATCACTATTATTTGTCCTTGAGAAGGGCAAGTTGAATGGGACGAACATCCTGGATTGGCATAGGAACTTGAGGATAGTCCTCAAGCATGAGAAAAAGTTGTATGTCCTAGAGTAACCCTTACTTGAGAAACTTGAAGCTAATACTCCAAGAGCTAAAAGAGATGCTTATAGGAAGCAACAAAATGATGCCCTAGACGTCTCATGGCTCATGTTGGCCTCCATGAACTCTGAGGATAGTCCTCAAGCATGAGAAAAAGTTGTATGTCCTAGAGTAACCCTTACTTGAGAAACTTGAAGCTAATACTCCATGAGCTAAAAGAGATGCTTATAGGAAGCAACAAAATGATGCCCTAGATGTCTCATGGCTCATTTTGGCCTCCATGAACTCTGAGCTTCAAAAGCAAAATGAGCAAATGGAGATGTATGGTATGATCGAACACCTTATGCAGCTATACAAAGAGCAAGCTCATCAAGAGAGGGTTGATGTCTTTAAGGCATTATTCTAGTGCAAATGGCAAAAGGAAACCTTGTTGGTGCTCATGTGCTCAAAATGATTGGGTACATTGAAAACGTTAATAGATTGGGTTTTCCATTAGGCTGAGAGTTGGCTATAGATATTATCTTACAATCGCTGCCTAATAGCTATGGTCAATTCATTCTTAATTATAACATGAATAAAATTGACAAAACTCTATTGTAGTTGCTAGGCATGTTAAGAACTATCAAAGCTAACATGAAGAAGTACAAACCCAATAGTGTATTGATGATTAAACAGGGAAAGAAAAGGGTAAGGCCAAAGCAAAGGGCAAGGACAAGAAAAACAAGTCCAAGCCCTCTGCAGCTGCACTCAAACCTAAAGGAGGGATAACTAAGGAAGAAAATTGCTTCTATTGCGGTGAGATCGGACATTGCAGAAGGAACCGCAAAGTTTATCTGGAGGATCTAAAAAACAAGATGAAGGAAAATGATACTTCCACTTTATGTATTCGTGTTACAGAAGTTAATTTATCTACTTTTTCGTCATGGGTATTAGATACCATTTGTGGTTCACACATTTTTGTTATTGTACAGGAACTAAAAAGAAGTAGAATTTTAGCTAAAGGCGAAGTCGACCTACGAGTGGGAAATGGAGCAAGAGTTGCTGCATTAGCTGTAGGGACTTATGTCTTGAACTTGCCCTTTGGGTTTCTTTTAGAACTAAATAACTGTTATTATGTGCCTTCCATTTACTAAGAATATTACTTCGATTTCTTGTTTAGACAAGATTGGATATTCATTTATAATAAAGGACAATTATTGCTTTTTTTATTTAAATGAAATCTTTTATGGTAGTGCACAACTAGTTGATGGTCTTTATGTTCTAAATCTTGACAAGCCTATCTATAACGTAAATATCAAAAGGATTAAATTAGATAATTTTAATCCAACTTATCTTTGGCATTGTCGTATGAGCCACATTAATGAGAATCGCATTTCCAAACTCCATAAAGATGAATTTTTGGACTCATTTGATTTGAAGCATATGAGGCTTGTGAATCTTACTTATTGGGCAAGATGATTAAAGCCCCTTTCATAGGACATAATGAAAAGGCAAGTGATTTATTGGAACTAATACATACTGATGTACATGGACCAATAAATACACAAGCTACCGGTGGTTTTCAATACTTCATCACATTTACTGATGACTATAATAGATATGGCTATGTGTATCTTTTAAGACAGAAGTTTGAATCATTTGAAAAGTTCAAAAAGTTTAAGAATGAAGTACAAAACCAACTTGGCAAAAGTATCAATGCACTTCGATCTGATCTAGGAGGTGAATATTTAAGCCAAGAGTTTCATGACTATCTAAAGAAGTGTGGGTTAATCTCACAACTCACTCATCCTGGAACACCACAATGGAATGGTGTATCCAAGAGGAGAAATCAAACTTTGTTAGACATGGTTCGGCCCATAATAAGGCATGCAGATCTTCCAAATTCCTTATAGGGACATACTATACTAACAACCACTATTACACTAAACCATGTTTTATTTAAATAAGTTCAAAAGACACCATATGAGATATGGACTGGGAAACATCCTAGTGTTTCTTTTATGAATATATGGGGATGTGAGGCTTATGTTAAACGTCAAGTCTCCAATAAACTTGGATCCAAATCTGATAAGTGCAATTTTGTGAGGTATTTTAAAGAAACAAAAGGATACCATTTCTATAATCTCAACAAGAATAAAATATTTGTTGCTGGGATTGGTGTCTTTCTAGAAAAGGAGTTCATTTCTAGAAAATCCACTGGGAGACAAATAGAACTTCAAGAAGTTCGAGATTCACAAAATAGCCTTGAACTTGATGAGATGGAAATTGAGCAAACACCACAAACAGTTGTGGAATAAGTACTTGCTCAAGAGACACAAGCCCCACGTAGGTCCACTATAATTCATCGTGAGCCGTAGAGATATGGATTTCTGTTAACTCAAATGGTGACATCTTGCTCATGGATCACGACAAGCCTACGACTTACCAAGAACTAATATCAGGGCCAAACTCTAAGAAATGACTTGAAGCCATGAGATCTGAGATGGAATTCATGTATACAAATCAAGTATGGACTCTGGTTGACCCACCTGAGGGGGTAAAACCCATAAGGTGCAAATGAGTTTTCAAGAAGAAGACCGACATGGATGGTAAAGTAGATACCTATAAGGGATGATTGATTGTTAAAGGTTTCAAACAAGTTCATGGTATAGACTATGATGAAACTTTTTCACTAGTTGTTATGCTTAAATTCATCAGGATTTTACTTGCAATAGCTACATTCCATGATTATGAAATCTGGCAAATGGATATCAAAACTGCTTTCCTTAATAGAAATCTTTTTGAGGATGTTACGTGACACAGCTTGAAGGTTTTGTCGATCTAGAATATGCAGAAAAGGTTTATAAGCTACAACAATCCATTTATGGGTGAAAGTAAGCTTCTCGAAGTTGCAATCTACAATTCAATGATGCAATCAAATAGTTTGGTTTCATCAAGAATGAAGATGAATCTTGTATCTACAAGAAGGTTAGTGAGAGCACTGTTGTCTTCCTTGTATTATATGCAGATGACATGCTACTTATTGGGAATAACATTCATTCTTTACAATTTCTAAAGACTTGGTTAGTAAGTTGCTTTTCTATGAAAAAGTTAGGTGAAGCAACCTATATAAGAGGTGTCAAGATCTATAGAGATAGATCAAGGAAATTGATTGGCCTAAGTCAAAGTACATACATAGATAAAGTGCTAAAACGGTTTAGCATGCAAGAATCTAAGAAAGGTTTCTTGCCTATGGGATGTACAATTAGTCTGTTGGAGGAACATTGTCCTTCAACACAAGAAGAGAGACAATGCATGAGTAAGATTTTCATATGCATAAGCTATTGGATCTATTATGTGTGCCATGCTATGTACTCGTCTCGATGTCTCGTAAACTTATGACGAGTAGATATCGAGTAGATCCTGGTGACTGCCACTAGATTGCTGTTAGAAATATCCTTAAGTACTTGAGAAGGACTAAGGATACATTCTTGATATATGGAGGCGAGAAAGAGTTCAATGTAATTGGTTACATCGATGCAAGCTTCCAAACCGACAAGGATGACTATCGATCACAGTTAGGTTATGTGTTTTACTTAAATAGTGGTGTTGTGAGCTGAAAAAGTTCAAAGTAGGCAACAGTACCCAATTCTATGATAGAGGTTGAGTGTATTGCTGTTTCCAATGTGGCAAAAAAGTTTGTTTGGATAAAAAAGTTCATAAGCAAACTTGGGGTTCTATTGTGACAATAATTGAGCCATTGCGCAGGCTAAGGAACCCAGATATTACCAACGATCCAAACATATACTTCGGCCCTTCCATCTCATCTAAGAGATCATTGAGAGAGGGGACATGAAGATATGCAAATTACTAGCTAATGATAACGTCACTAACCCATTGACGAAGCCTCTGATGCAGCAGAGACATGATCATAACACTAGATCATTAGGCATTAGATATATGATTGATTGGTCTTAGTCAAGTGAGAGTTTGTTGGATTATGCTCTAAAGGCCAATTATAGGATGATTGTTTACACATATATTGTATTATTGTGCTTATATTTTATGGCAATTTATTATTCTTATGTTTAATTGTATATCTGCGTATAATGAATAAATATCATAATGTCCCTAAAACTTAATTATTCTAAAATCATCCCTAATCAAGTATTATCATTAATGGGACTATGATAATATATTAAGACTAGTATGTGTACTGACTGAAACATCTTTCATGATATGAAATATCAAGTCAACACATGGATATATTTTAGAGAAATATGTACTGGATCGACTCGCCATGAGAAATGCTACGTGGATTATTATATAAAGTGTTAGCATATCTCTAGTGATGATGATGTATGTGATCCTTAGACTTGAGGTCATCAGAGATTCCAACATGAGGAGTTATATGTTTTGATACTACTAAACATTACCCGTAATAGGGTGAACTATAAAAGTAGTAATTGGATATGCAATAAATCATGTAGTGGGATGTTTGGTGATCAAGATAGGAATTTTCCCTCCTATATAATGAGAGTGATATCTTTGGGCCCATTGATTGAGTGAGACCATAAAATGCATGGCCGTGCTCAAATAAGTCGATATATGATATCGGGCTCATTTGTTTAGATGTGTCGATATATGATATCGGGTTCATTTGCTTAGATGTGTCTACTTGTGACACAAGAAATGCAAAGATTGAATCAAGCGAGCATGACACATTCCATGGCTGATGTTCAATCAAAGTATCTAGGGCAAAAGAATTGAATTACATGATAACATCTATCACACGATAAGTAATATTGAGTTAATAAAATTCTCATAACTTGGGTAGCTTTGATGTGTTGCTAGACACCGTTCACTGTTTATGGCGTAACATAGATTTTATGTTATGATCAACATTATGAGAACCTATTGGGTGGCACACTTAGATTGATCCAAAAGGAGAGTAAAATTCATATGATGAATTTTGATTAATCTCAAGAATCCTAAAGAAGTGTAAAACCATCAAGATTCACTTGCTCATTGCTTGGCAATGGCACTAAGTCAAGAGGGATTAGTGGATTAAAACCATAAACAAAAATAGAACGTATGATAAAATAACATATGATAAGAACCCACCTAACTTCACCTTAAAAACTAGCTTACCAGTAGTAATTAAAACCTCTTGAAAAATAATTAGCACAAATTCTTTACTTGCATTTAAAGTTCTCTCAACATCCTTCATGCAAGAATAGAAACTACCTTTAAAATTTTCAATTGAGAGTTGTATACCTTCGTTTTCACTCATGAAAACCGAAACTTTACCTTTAGAAGTTGAAGGGAATTGTTTACTCACGGTTTGAGCAGATTTTTTATCTTCTTCATCCTTCTTTTGTTCTCTTATCCACTCCATTTGCTTCATATTTTGTTGTTGCTGAAATTTACTAATTTCTGAAGGTGGCAATGGTGCTAGCGTGAGGGCTTTTCCATCCTTATTAAGGTGATACTTATTAGTCCTCCCAAAATGACTTGCATTACAATCATACTCCCAAGGTCATCCTAATAGTAGGTGAGTATCCTGCATAGAAACAACATCACAAAGAACTTGGTCACTAAAATTTGCAATTCGAAAACTTACCAAGGTTTGCTTTGTGACACGGAGTGATCCACTTTGATTCATCCATTGTAATTTGTATGGTTTTGGATGCAAGGAACATTTTAGCTTCAATTTGTGTACAAGATAAGTAGAAGCTAGGTTAGTACAAGATCCTCCATCAATAATTATCATACAAATTTGATCTTTAATAAAACATTTAGGCTCCATTTGGACATTGCATTTGTATTCTCAAATAAAAAAGTAGGCACTTTTCTCAAATAAAAACACCACACTCCAAACAAATTTTTATTTCAAAATTTAAAATTTAAAGTTTCCCACTCAAATTCTTCTCACATAATTTGAAAAAAATTTCCCTTTCATTTTTCCTTCTAAAATACTTTTTCTATCAAAAATACCCACCAAAACTTTCACACATTCTAATACAACTTTTCTCCAATACATCACACTCCAAATGGAGCCTTAGAGTGGAAAATATTTGTCCTTTGATCCTCGATGTCCTCCTTAGGTTGAGCACTCAAAGCTCTTATTGTAACCAAACATTCTCCAACCAGTTGATCGTTTTCATGCCCCCAATGTTCATTAACATCACTTGCGGCCATGTCTTCATATAGACCATTTGACTCCTCCTCACTCTCACTTTTATACATTCCATTATCTAAGATAGTCATGGTTCAAGAGTTTGGACATTGAGAAGTCACATGTCCTCGGCCTAAACACCTAAAACATTGTATAGAAGAACTAGTGCTAGAACTACTTGAATTGGACGAAGGTTTAGGGTTACTTACCTTTGAAGAAGTTTGTGGTATAAACTTCTTCCCATTTGCTGGATTGGATGCTTCCTTTGTGGATACAACTTGAGCCATTGTGATTTCCATTTGATCAATACTCTTATGGACTAATTCTCGAGCCAAAGCTAAACCCTTAAGGTATTCTTTCATGTCTTGTTCTTGTTCTTTTGGGTTTGTAGCCATCTCTGCACAAGCAATGTTAGTAATAAAAACTTCCTACCTCACTTCTCTCTAACCAATTGCCCAATGTATGAATCTCTCACCAATGTAAGGATGAACTCTCTTTTATATAGTGATAGGGTTGTTGAGTAGGTTCACTCACACTCAATTCACTTTTCTAAAAGTTCTAACCCAAACAAGCTTCAAGAGTCACAAAGAATAGACAATCAAATTCAAATTAAGCAAGACAAAAATTTTAGAGGTCAAGAAAACAAGAAAAACGAGAACAAGAAAACAATCAAGGCTGAATTTTCACGAAAAGAGAAACAAGTTTCAAGGGACGAAAATAATTATGCAAAGGGATTCCTTATGTTCTTGTGATGAAGTAAACTTGATGAATATGAATTTTCTTTGCTCAGTAGATCAAACCAACATCACACTTTGTAGCAACTTACAACTTTTGATCAATTCCAATTCTAAGTAGGATTCGGTTTCATGCTGGATTCCTTCTCAACAAGTTTCCAAATTCCAACAGCTAATATCACAACGTAGAACACAATATTGGCAACAAAATTCAACAAACCGAAACCTTTTAATCAAGAAAAACTCACATGAAAAAATTAAATACAAAACTGGACAGAAAATGAAGCATAAGATCTTTGGTTTTTCAATTTTTTAGCAACAGGTTTTCAGAATTTTTACAGGAGTTGGCTTCATGTTTTGCAGCAAAATCGATAGTAAAATTCAATAAGATAAAGCCTCCTTACTCAATCAATATGTACAAGAACATATTTAATGCAGAATTGGGCAGAAACTTGAACTATGCAGAATCGGGGTTTTCTGTGATGTTTCTTTCTCAACAAGTTCATAATTTTTCAACACTCGGTTTCTCAACTGAGAACTCTCTTTCGGAAACAAAAATCAACAAACCAAGGTATTCTCTTATCAGTTAATATTCACACAGCAAGATAGAGCACAAAAGCAAGGTTTTAACTTAAAGAATAGGCAGCGAAGAAGAGAAGCTTGAACAGAATTTCCTGAGAGCAGAATTTCAGATAATTAGGCCGTGGCTTTCTTTTGGTTTTTTTTAAGCACAAAAATAAGAAGAGAAACTAATAAAATTTATGGGGAAGAACAATACTTACAGCACACAAGAGCAGTAAGTTGGAAACAAAGAAAATAACACAAAAAGATATGAACAACTAAAGGAGCAACCCAAAGGCAGCTCTGATACCAAATTGATACGAACTCTCTGCCAAAGTATAAAATACAAAACAAATACTAGAGTGTAGGTCCTAGTATCGTCCTCTAGGTTGAACTAGTTTGTTCTTTAGCAAGACGCCAACTCCAAGATTGAAGAAGGACCTTCCTTTTGTCTAATTGACACCCGAATGATCAATCCAAAATCCGGTTGTGAATTGGACTGTTCCCTTGGAACCAAGAAGCACGTTGAAATTGTGGAGGGAAAAAGACTCAAAGACTAAAAGGCTATCCTCAAAGACTCAAAGAAAGTTATGAAATTAATAGTAAATATTGGATATAATAGGAATCCTCATGGGAGAAATCTGGCCGAAAGGCTACTTGGGGAAAAAATCTATTGTTCATAGGGGCGATCCATAGTGCGAATTCGGTGCGATTGTACAGTAATTTTATTTTTTTAGTGTATAGGTCTAGTGTTAGTTGGATTTCAATCCTGTTTTCATCTGGTTTTGTCCTCCATCAAGGAGGTTTTGTGTTCTAACTTGGGCGAGATGGCAGCTTGTAGGCAAAGGCCAACAAGTTAGGATTTTTTTTTTCTCTTAGCTAGGATAGCTAGGAGGTGTCGTACCCAGTATCCAGGAGTTTCAAGCTATTTAACATATCCAGTAGTAGTTTGTGCTATTCAATGGATGTAGTAGTAGTTTGTTAGCCAATGTGGATTCGGGTGTCAGAGGCCCTAATGACAACTTACTAGTTTTAAGTTAGATAAGTTAGGGCAAGGTCTTAAATGACCCTTCCATGTACTGTATTAACTTGTTATTCACCAGTTAATATAATTAGTGACTTTTGGAAAAAAAAGTTTTAAAATTAAAACTCAAAGAAAAGAAAAAATCTCTCAAGTTTGTATTGATAAAAATTCTGTCTTCTTTGTGTGGCCAATGGCCTTATTTATAGATTTGGCCAAGGAGAAATCCATTTTCTATAAGGATTAGAACTTCTTGCCTTTTAGGAAACTAACTACCTAAAGAAACAATTTCTAAAAGAACTACTATTCTAAGAAAGGGAAATACTTTCTAAACTATAATCCAAGTGTGGATTGGATTTGCTTGTGTTCAGCTCTCCACACTTGAATTGGATTTGGAAGCTTCTCTAATCATCATGGCTATGGATTTGGAAGCTTCTCTAAGTACTTTGGCTGTCCTATCGATCATGAAGCATTAGAAACAATTAGCTCATCATTTACAACACTAATCATAGTGATCATAGTGACATATTGAGAGCCGGTCTTCATTTGTAGAATGACATAGTGTAGCTTAGGTTCGTTGTTCTTCACTTCTTTAGGAGCTTGAACATCAGTGATGAGAGAAGTTAAAGTTGCTTTCATTCTCCTAGTCCTTGACCTTGTCATAGGACCACCAATGCCTTGCAACGGATCAAATTGTGAACCTCTGAAGTGTGGAGTTGTCTCGGCTTGTTGGATGGTCTCGGCTAGTTGGATAGTCTTGGACTTGCTTCCAATATTTTCATCACAAGCCTATACTCCGATTTGATCCCACTTTGTATGGATCCTGGAGGCAACCAAAATTTTAAATTTTGCTACATGATGTACTTGGTTTGGTTCAATAAACCTATTAAAATTTCCCCTAATTTGATTAATTACCTTAAGAAGGTGAGGGGTGAATGATCTTAGGGGCCTTAGCAAATTTGACTTGGTAATAAGTAGGGTATCTACTTACATTAACAAGCATTAATAATAAATATGCAAACTACTTTATTACTCATAGAATCATGAGAATTAAAAAATTTATACATCAATAGAAAATCAAGGCAATAGCTAACAAAACTATTAATAATAGGTTTTCAAATTTTCTCCATTCCAAGCTCAAAGAATTTCTTTACCATCTATAGTGCATAGTTTATAACTTCCTAGCTTCTATATTTTAAGAACTTTGTAGGAACCTTACCAGTTCTGACTCAATTTGTTTACACCCTTAGCTCTACTTACTTTGTTCCTCTTGAGTACTAAATCATCAAGTTTGAAGATTCTAGCACAAACTTGGCAGTCATAGTGTCCTTTTATGACTTGCTTATAATGAGCTTACTAAATTGCTACTACTTCTCAAACCTCCTCAACTAGATCTAACTTCACCAACAAACTATTTAAATTCAACTGCTAGTCATAGAATTGTATTCAGACTATTGAATTCCCAATTCAAAAGAGATCATAGTCTTTATCCTACAAGTCAGACTGAATGTTGTCTTCTTTATTAACAATTTCAGTGTAGTCTGATATGCCTATAATACCAAGGGCAACTTTTCTACCTAATTGGACTGGGCTTTTCCCAGCCTAACTCTCAAGCCTTTTAGGATGATCTTGTTCATTAGTTCAACTTGCCCATTTCCCTATAGGTGGCCCACTGAGATGAAGAACTATGTTATGCTGAAGTGAAAATACATCTTGGCAAAATTCAACTCAAACATCTTTCTATTGTCCGAGATCACGGCAATTGGAAGTCCAAATTAGCATATCACATTCTTCCAAAAGAATTTCAACATGCTTCTACTAGTGATAGATACCAAAGGCTTAGCTTAAACTTATTTCATAAAATAGTCAATGGCCACAATAATGAATTGGTACCCTCTAACCACTTTGGGAAATGGGACCAATTGTGATAGTGATATCATGCATTCTGCTTGCAAGAGTTCAGATGATTGGGGCATGAACTTGGCCCTTTGGACAATTAGGGACTAAATCCTTTTAGTCTTTGAACATGGTGGGCTAGTGATGTGAACTCAGAGCCAAAGACTTGAACTTGGCGACCAAAGATGTGAACTTGCCGGCCAAAGGTACGAACTCTGTGGCCAAAGATGTGAACTCAGCCAACGATGTGAACGCGGCCCCAACTTCACATCCAATTCAATGGGGCAACGATCCAAGTTCAAAAGTATATTTGATCCAAGTCAATGATGAATTTTGGTCCTAAAGTTGATCCAAATTATAGCCTACCAAATATTAAAGTAGTCAAGTGTTGAAAACTTCAAATTCAAGGTCAGTTATCCATTTTGAGGCATTGGAGGACGAAAAGTCATGGCTAAAAATTTCAGTTAAAGAAGTATTTAATGAAGTCTTGGAAGTTAGCTCAAGATGTATGAATCTACTTATTCCAACACTTGGTCAAAGCACTATTCCAAATTTCCAATGTGCTTTTATTTCAGCCAATATATCATCTAGAATGGTGTATAATTAATGTATTAAAATGCAGAATTTTTATTAGTCTTGTCAAAGTCTAATCTAGGAGTTAGTAAGTCAAAATTAATCATTATTTCTTCTAGTTTCTAGACAAGAAAATTTAGGACTTTCAAGACTTATTGTAGCCTATAAATAGACATCTTTTTGTACTATTTTGAAGAAGCTTTGAGTAATTGAAATTATGAGTTTTATCTCATCTTTAGGTTCTTTGAGAACTCTAGAACTTGTCAAGTTTTGTTCCAAACCATGTGGCGTTCAACTAAACTTACCAACCAATTTTGGTGTAGTTGGTTGTGTCATTTTTATACGAAGGTTTCTTCTAGATAGTGGGTCGCAGTTTATACCAATCTAAACTACTATTTCCTTAGACATATCTTGAGCAAATTTCTAAGTGGTCCTAATCCTTTTCGGATTGGATTCACAGCATTTGGTATCAGAGCTATTTCTAAAGGTTGCATATCCTTTGCTTTCCTTTTTGGTTTTATCCTTTCTTATTCTTGACTTTCTTGAAAATCAGCATTCACATTTTTGTTAGCGGGTTTTGTCACAGCTTGGCAAGGTTCCTAGCAGTGGGTTTGGAATTTCAGAAGTCATTTTCTCATCTCCACTTTTTTTTTTACTTTATTCTTTTTAGATAGAAAAAGAAGAAGAAAAGAGCCCCAAAAAAAAACGGAGATGAAGAAGTGGATACAAAAAAATTTCATTTCTTGAAATTGTGATTCCTTTAAGATCTAATATTCCTTTCTTTTATAATTTAGGTTGCCAAACGATTCATCAACAAAGTTCTTCTCAATCAACCTTGGATAAAATTGGGTAAATTACATTTACCACCCCGACGTTTGTGTAAAGTACCAATCGAACCCCGAAATTTGGTAAAACTACCAATACTCCCTTGAACCCTAACTCCATCATGAACAGAAATGGAACAGTAAATTTTTTTTAATATTTGGACTAAAAAACCCCCTCATACTTCAGTTATTAATTTGAATAAAAAAAATACTTATAACTAACACTTATCCTAAAAATAAAAGAAAAATTATACATTTTCATTTTATCAAAAGCATAGTACGCAAGAACAAAATAGAAGTAGAAAGTTGATTTGTAACAAAAAATTTGAATTAATTGAAGAGTAAAAAGAAAATCTATCAACGAAGAAAGAAGGTATGGTATGTATGAAAAAAAAAGAGAAGAAATATATGTATTTTCATTTTTGTTGGTTTGGTGAATTTAACTATGAAATGAATTTTAGAAATTTTCATACCATACTTTCCTTCTTCGTTGATAGATTTGCTTCTTATTCTTCAGTTAATTTGAATTTTTTGATACAAGTCAACTTTTTACGTTTATTTTCTTCCCGCGTATTCTGCCTTTGATACAAATGAATATATATAATTTTTCTTTTATTTTTAGGGTAAGTGTCAGTTATAAGTATTTTTTATACAAATTAATAACTGGAGTATGAGGGGTATTTTTGTTCGAATATTAATTTTTTTTATTGTTCCGTTACTGTTCATGACAGAGTCAAGTTTCAAGGGGGTATTGATAATTTTACCAAATCTCAGGATTCAATTGGTAATTTACACGAACCTCGAAGGTGGGAAATGTAATTTACCCTATAAAATTCTATTGTTCATCTAGTTCATTATTCTTTTTACCTTTATCTATCTTTCAAGTTGTCATATCCTCTTATTCCTTGGTGCATTCAATTGCACAACTTAAAAGAACATGAAAATTATTTGATAAGTTTTAGTTGCGAAAGTCACACTCTCACTTGATAATTGTTCAAGTAAGCTCAATATGAACGTTAAGAGGGATAATGAGTGTAAACCTCATTTGTGAGAAAAAAATTTGAGTGTGAATGGAGTGATTATTATTTGTGAGGATTTTTTTTAACCATTTGTTGAGGATTCCCAAAATGTCTCACTATTCCAATGAGGAGGATCATCAACCAAAATTACAAATCGAAGCCTTTATGGGAGAAATGAGAAGATTGTTATGACTATCTAGCATGAAAGAATTGATCAATCTGAGGCGGAATCTCAAATGGCTCGTTCACACATAACCAACAACATCCAAATAAGGCGTAAAACACAAAGTGTGGAAGATAAAGAGCTTGATGAAATTGATGATGAGTTTGATAGGAAATATTTTGGGTGCACTTGAAGACCAACTTAGAGGAGACAAAATGAAGACAACAACCTAGCTCCATCTAGATGAAATCCCTCATTTTCAAGGAAGATCCGATCTGGAAGTCTATATTGAAATGGGAGAAAAAGATTGAATTAGTGTTTGATTGTCACCACTACTCTGATCTCAAAAAGGTAAAACTCGCCGTCACTGAGTTTTCTGATTATGCATTTACATGGTGGGATCAACTTGTGATAAGTAAGAGAAGAAATAGTGAAAGACCGGTGGAGACTTGGGAAGCAATGAAAGCAATCATGAGAAAGAGATTTGTGCCTAGCCATTATTATTGAGATCTCTAAAATGAGCTTCAAGGGCTTAGGCAAGAAAGGAGAAGTGTGGAAGATTATTTCAAGAAACTGGAGGTTGCTATGATAAGAGCCAATGTGGAGGAGGATCAAGAAGCAACCACGGCTAGATTTTTGAATGGCTTGAACTGTGACATCCAAGATCGAGTTGAAATATACCATTATATGGAGTTGTAAGATATGGTACACATGGCTGTCAAAATGGAGCAACAACTCAAGAGGGGGGGGGGGTAGTGCACGTCAAAGCACTTGGAAGACAAGTACTTCAAGGAAGGAGAAGCCTATAACTGCCTCAAAACCAACCAAAACAACCCCAAAAGAAGGGACATTGAAAGGTAACAATGAACCCTCTACCTCTTGAACTCATGACATTAAATGTTTCAAGTGTCAAGGTAGGGGTCATATCGCAAGCCAATGTCCAAATAAGCTTGCAATGGTGATAAAGGATGATGGACAATATGAAACAAATGACGAGCAAGAATTGAATTCCATGCCATCTCTTGTGGAATCAGAAGAAGAGGATTTACCAGTCCATGGTTGGTTGTTTGTCACTAGGCGAATCCTTAATATGCAAGTCTAGGAGGGCGACGAGGCATAAAGGGAGAACATTTTCCACACAATGGGAAGGTATGTAGTGTTATAATTGATGGTGGAAGTTGTACTAATGTGGCTAGTGTCTCTATGGTTGAAAAGTTAGGATTGTCTACAACAAAGCACCCAAAGCCATACAAGCTCAAATGGCTGATTGATTTGGAGAAGTTTGTGTTTCCAGGCAAGTAAAGGTGCCATTTTTCATTAGGAAATAAGAAGATGAGGTGATTTATGATGTCGTTCCCATGAAAGCAAGCCATTTGTTGTTTGGGAGGCCGTGGCAGTATGATAGACGTGTTAGTCACAATGGTTTTACTAACAAGTACTCTTTTATTCATAATCAAAGAAATGTAACTCTTGTACTTATGAATTCTAGTCAAATTTATGAAGATCAAGTGAGGTAACAAGAAGATGCCAAAAAAATAAGTGAGCAAAAGAAAAAGAGTGAGAAAAGAGAGAATGAAGAGAGTTTGAGTGAAACGAAAGAATTGAGTGAAAAGAAAAAGTGAAAAAAAAATAGAAAAGAAGCACTTATCTTAAGTGAAAAGGAAGAAAAATTTTGTGTATTTGCAAAAAAAAGTGAGATAAGAAGTGCTCTAAATTCTCAATCACATTTTGTGCTTATTTTGTATAAGAAAGCTCATTTGACCACTAAAGATTTGGCCGGTGAATTACCGAGCAACATTGTTTCTATTTTGCAGGAATTTGAAGATGTGTTTCCTGAAGAAGTTCCAAAAAGATTACTACCACTTCGTGGTATTGAGCATCAAATCGAGTTTTTTCCAAGAGCATCAATTCCCAACAAGCCTTCCTATAGAACGAGTCCCGAATGAACCAAAGAGCTTCAAAGGCAAGTTGAAGACTTATTGGACAAAAGATAAGTTCAGGAGAGCATGAGCCCATGTGCTATTCTAGTTCCATTGGTATCGAAAAAAGATGGGTCGTGGAGGATGTGCATAGACTGTCAAGCTGTGAACAACATAACGGTAAAATATCACCATCCTATTCCCCGATTAGATGATTTGCTTGGTGAGTTACATGGAGCAATTATCTTTTCCAAAATTGATTTGAAAAGTGGTTACCATGAAATTATAATGAAAAGGGGTGATGAATAGAACATCGCTTTTAAAACAAAACATGGTTTGTATGAATAGTTAGTGACGCCTTTTGGCCTAACTAACGCACCTAGCACATTCATGCGTCTATTGTGTCATGTTTTGCATGAATTCATTGGAAAGTTTGTGGTTGTCTATTTTGATGATATTTTATTATATTCAAGAAGTTTGGATGATCATCTTGAACATCTAACATGTGTTTTAATAGTGCTAAAGAAGGAGAGACTTTATGCCAATTTGAAGAAATGCAGCTTTTGCATTAATGAGGTTAATTTTCTTGGATACATTGTAAGTGACAATGGTATTTCAGTTGACATGGAAAAGGTGAAACCAATTCAAGAATGGCCAGCTCCCATAAGTGTTAGTGAAGTACGAAATTTTCATGGTCTTGCAAGCTGTTATAGGAGATTTGTCAAGAACTTTAGCACTTTGGCTATACTTTTGACCGAGATCATCAAGAAGAATGTAGGGTTGAAATGGGATGAAGAGAAAGAGCAAGTTTTTCAAAAGCTTAAATTTCATTTAACTAATGCTCGTTTGCTTTCTTTGCCTAATTTCAACAAAACATTTGAAGTTGAATGTGATGCTTCAAGTTTGGGTATAGGTGTTGTCTTGGTGCAAGAAGGAAGACCCGTGGCATACTTTGCGGGTAACATTTAGTAGTATCAAAACATGCAACTCCTCATGTTGAGATCTCATATGACATCAAGTCTAAGGATCACTTACGCCATCATCACTATAAGAATTACTTATGACACTTCATATAATAATTCGTGTAGCATTTCTCATGGCGGGTCGATCCAATACATAGTTCTTAAACATGTACCTATGTGTTGACTTGATATCTCATATCATGACAGATTTCATCAGTCACGACACATACTAGTCTTAATGCATTATCATTGTCCCATTAATGATATTACTTGACTAGGGATAATTTTAGAATAATTAAAATCTTGGGATATTATTATATTTATTCATTAAATGCAGATATAGAAATAAACATAATAATCATTGCCATTAATTATAAACATTATGATACAATATATGCCTAAACCATCATCAAATGATTGGTCCTTAAGGAATAATCCAACAATCTATAACTAAAGGGGAAAGGGCGGCAAAGTATGCTTAAAACAAAAAGGAAATAAAAACCCTAATGCCAATTGGACTTGGAGGTTTGGCCCTTTAAGGCTTTCTTCAAACTTAGAAATTTGGCTACTAAAATAAGGACTAAATTTTGGCTAAAATAAATACAAATCTAGCAAGGTGGCCTTTTAATTATCTAAATTCATCCCCTTAAAGAATTAAAATAAAGTTACAAAAATTAATTAATAACTTGGCCTATCATCACACTAGAATTTGGTAAAGACAATACTAGTGTTCTTCAATTTAGACTTGCAAGAAATTAATGACTTGTAAGTCTTGACCACATGCTTGACAGGCTTGAATGTCAAAGATTAAACCACTTAATGGTTTCTTGAAGTCGTTTGGACCCATCTTTTGTCATCGGCCCCCATAATATGTCACAATGGATTGAAAGTTTGGCTAGTAGTTTGAATAGCTCCTGGAATCCCATTAGTTGCTCACTTGAGTAATCTACCCAAAGCTCTAGGTTTCATCAAATGTCTAGTTCGTCAAGCTGTTAGTGCACACTATGACCTCATGAGCTTGAAAATATAGTCACTAATGGTGAGGTGTGACTATCAGAGCCTAGACAAGCTTTCCCACCATAGTATATTGCTTTTGATATCTTGTAGTATTTTGCTAACATAGTATATTAGGTACTATACTTTGTTCTCAACTTAGACTAGTACCAAGCTCATAACACGTTCCTCTATGGACAGGTTAAAAAAAAGGCTCTCCCCAAGTGGTAGTATTGTCAGTTTTGATACATAGCAAGATACCTCTTCAGGTTATCAAAGTATGCTAATAACCACTTGACTAATCTACCCAAACCTCTAGGTTTCATCAAATGTCTGGTTTGTCAGGCTGTTAGTGCACACTATGACCTCATGAGCTTGAAAATATAGTCGCAAATGGTGAGCTGTGACTATCAGCGCCTAGACAAGCTTTTTCACCTTAGTATATTGGTTTTTGATATCTTATAGTACTTTGCTTATGTAGTAGATTAGGTACTATATTTGTTGCTATAATAGTACCAAGCTCATAATACCTTCCTCTATCGATAGGCAAAGGAAAAATTAAGACTCTCCCCAGTTAGTGGTATTGTCAATTTGGATAACCTAGCTAGATACCTCTTCAAGTTATCTTAAATACTCATTAGAATATCGAACTTGTGTAGTTTCTCAAGGAGTTTAAGGAATGATTGTATGGCTTAGAATCCGAATTTTGACCAACATCTTTTCTTTAAGTTTTTGAACCTCAACATTGTTAGGTGCCTTCATGTCTAATATGCCTTGTATCTTTTCTAGTTTAGCCTCAATGTCCATTTCTGAAACCTTGAGCCAAGAAGTTTCCCGATGTCACCCCAAACACACACTCTTAGGGTTCAACTTCATCTTGACTTCTCTAAGTACACCGAAAACCACCCACAAATTGGAAATCAAGTTTATTTTGTATTTTCTTTTCACAAACATGACATCAATTTAAGCTTCCATGTTCATCCTGATTCGTGATTTGAATACCTTATTCACTAAGCTTTGATATGTTGTCCCTGTATTCTTCAATCAGAATGGCATGATTATCTAGCAATATGTCCCTTTGTCAGAATAAAAAACATTTTATCTTTGTTGTCAAAACACAAAAAATATCTTATAAGAACCCTTGTATTCATCCAAAAAGCATATGAATCTTAATCTAGTAATTGGGTCCACCAATATATCAATCCAAGGTGGAGGGAATAAGTCTTTAAGGCATGCTTTGTCTAGATCGATGAAATCTATGCATATCTACTAATCTCTGCTTATCTTTTTTAACAACATGATATTAGTTGGTGAGCACATTCGGTGTGTGCAAAAGTGTCAAAATATAGCTCAAACTCACACAAATATACACCTAAACCTCACTTAATCAATTCTAGTAAAGTATAGGGATCATTTTCCACAGGGAAGGGGACAAAACAAGAATTTAAGTGCAACTAATTATTTGCTATCTATGTTAACTAATGCAATGATTTAGAGAGTGACATTTAACTAACTAAAACAAGGAAATAAACACACAAATGAGGAAGGAGGGTGATCCTTGGGTTCAATGCAAGGGTTCGGTTACTTTGACTCCTAAGGGCAATTGAGTGTAGGGCATCTTAACAAGTGACTACATCCATTCACTCCGAATCTCCTTTCGGTCTCATCGAAATTATAGAATGAGGAATCTCCTTTCGGTCTCATCCCCACCTAGAGCACATTAGCGCCTATGGCTTCCACACAACTCTAATGCACAATTCTAGCTCTAGATGTTTTAGCCAACTACTTCACACTCCCTAGTTCAAGTGTTTAATCTAAGAAAACCACCTATTTTTCACTCCACATCTCCTTTCGGTCTCAATGGAATTAAAGAATAGAAGATCTCCTTTCGGTCTCACTTCTACCTTTGCACACTAAAACCTATGGCTTCCACACAATTTTAGTGCACAATTAAGCTCATATGGTAGTTGTTTCTTGTCTCAAACACCTAAATCTAGAGAATGCTAGGTAGTTCTTCCTAATTTTGGTCTAAATTCATGTATATTCTAAAACACACACGAACACCAAGAACACACACTAAATGTGGCCATCATTCAATGCATGTCAATTCATTAAATACAAGTAGGAAAACTTCAATTAATGCAAGCCCTTCACTCTACAACCCACAAGGAATCAAAATAAACCTAATCCATACATCAAACACCAAGAATCACCCAAGATAATTTAGCCTCTCATGGCTTCAAACAACCAACAATCATAAGGAGATTTAACCATTGAAAGCATAAGAAATTCGTAAGAAATACTTCCCTTAATTAAAAGATTGGTGAATCCAACAAATTCCACACTTAGCAAGCCAAAGCAAATCCAAAGATTGAAGTGTTGAAGAGCCACAAAATGCCAAACCCTAGCCTCTTGGAAAATCCCCTCAAGATTGGGGAAAATGTGCAATAAATCAAAAATAAACCCTAACCTACTCTACTTGTCTTGTTTCTGCAGAAAATGGGGTATTTATACAAGTAGGGGCGTTGGGGAGAAAATGTAAAGCTTCCAAAACATTAGGGACGCAATTTGCAAATTTCAGGATTGCAGGCGTCGTTCTGATTTTGTCCAATTTTGGTCCCTTTTCGTCCGGAATTTGACAAAACTCTATTCATGAAAGTTCTTCCTCTCTTTCTCATATTTCCATATCATCTTGAATCATCTCATTTTGAAGTCTTAATCAAGAGTTATGGCCTCCGGAAGATGGCTGATTTTTCTCCCTGTTTTCCTCTTCTTTGGTTCTGCCTTGTTCTGCTTTTGCCCAGTTTTGGTCCATTTGCTTTCGGAATTTGAGAAAACGTTCTTCACGAAAGTTTTAGCTCTATTTCTCATCTTTCCATATCATTTTTAATCACCTCATTTGGACATTCTAATCAAACGTTATGCACTCCCGAAGATAACTGGTTTTTAACCCCTTTTTTCCTACAAAACCAATAAAAGATGAGAATCACAAATATAATGTGATTTCTCTAATAAACATGGCATATCTCAATGAAATCTATGCAAAAGCGTGAAAAACACATATCTAAGTTTATGAATATTTGATTCTCATCATTAGTCAACTGCTCTGGGCATTCCACTTCCCTAACCAACTTAGGGCCACCATCTTTTGCACAAGTCTAAACCTTTTTAATGTTGCTGGCTGCCTTCATGTCCAATATGGTGCGAACTTTTCCGGGTTAGCCTCGATCTTCTTCTTTGAGATCATAAAGTCTAGAGACTTTCTTGATGCCTTCAAACACACACTTCTTAGTGTTTAACTTTGTCCTGACTTCTTTCATCACACAAAAAATCTCCCACAAATAAGAAATTAAGCATATTTCGTCCCTACTTTTAGTAGAATTGTTGGATTATGGCCTAAAGACCAATCGTGTGATGATTGCTTGGGCATATATATATGTATCATAACATTTATAATTTATGGCAATTTGTTATTATGTTTAATTTCACATCTGCATATTATGAATAAATCCATAGAATTTAATTATTCTAAAACAATCCCTAATCAAGTAATATCGTTAAAGGGACAATGATAATTCATTAAGACTAGCATGTGTAGTGACTGATGAAATGTGTCATGATATGAGATATCAAGTCAACACATAGGTACATGTTAGAAGAACTATATACTGGATTGACCAGCCATGAGAAATGCTACATGGATTATTATATGAAGTGTCATAAGCATATCTCATAATGATGATGGTGTAAGTGATCCTTAGACTTGAGGTCACTGGAGATCCCAACATGAGGAGTTGATGTTTTGATACTACTAAACATTACCCGTAACAGGGTGTATTATAAAAAGTAGCAATTAGATATGTAATGAATCATGTAGTGGGATGTTGAGTGATCAAGATTGGATTTGCCCTCCTATATAATGGGCGTGATATCTTTGGGCTTCTTAATTGAGTGTGACCATAAAATGCATGGCTGTACTCAAATGAGTCAATATGTGATATTGGGCTCATTTGCTTAGATGTGTCTACTCGGGAATCAAGAAATGCAAAGATTGAACTATACGGGCATGACACATTTCCATTGCTCGTGTTCAATCAAGATATCTAAGGTAAAAAGATTGAATTACATGGTAACATCTATCACAAGGAAAGTAATGTCGAATTACTAGTATTCTTATAATTTAGGTAGCATTGATGTGTTGCTAGACACTGCTCATTGTTTTTGGCATAAAATGGATTTTATGTCATGGCCAACGTTATAAGAACCTATTGGGTCACACACTTAGATTGTATCCAAAAGGAGTGCAAAATTCATGTGACAAATTTTTGGTTAATTTAAAGAATCCTATTGCGAATAGGATTCTATAAGGTTTTCCGATTCAAGGCGGTATTCAGATTTAAGGCTAAATGATTTTGGTTTTAGTATTAATAAATCCGAAATAGTTTTGATTTTATTAATTAAGTAATAACCGAAATTAATAAAGTCAAATTTGAAAAGGGTTTTGTTTTTGGCAGCTACTGAAATTTGGAAAGTTCCAAAATAGAACTTGTAGTTCAAGTAAAATTCATTAGAAGAAATTTTACGCTAATACTGCAATCTATTCCCATATATATGGGTTTATAATTTCAGCAGCTGTATCCAAACGTGAAAAACAAAAATCCCCCTGTTTTTCTTACTTCAATAAAGAACCTAAAGCTCAGCCTTCTTTGAAAATAAACTTATGCAGCCTTTTCTCTAGGAGAAAATCCAGCCGCGCCACTTAAAAGAGTTTCAAGAGAGAAGGCCGAACCAAACCTTATGACACAAGAAACCATCTTTGATACGAATTCTTCTACGAAAGTATAAAACTGGCAACAAATACTAGAGTGTAGGTCCTGGTATCGTCCTCTAGGTTGAACTGGCTCTTTCTTTGAGCAAGACACCAACTCCAAATTATGAAAAAGGACTTTGCTTTTGTCCACTTGACACTCGAAGGATTAATCCCAACACTCGGTCATGATTGGACTGTCCTTTGGAACCAAGAAGCATGCTCAAATTGGTGAGAGAAAGAAACTCAATAAGATAGCCTAAATTGAACCTAAGAGACTATTCTCAAAGACTCAAAGCAACTTCTGAAGTTAGAACTAAAAGAAAAGCAAAAAGCTCTCAAGTTTGTATTGTCAAAATTCTGTTTACTTCATGTGGCCGAATGGCCAATTTTTTATAAGGTGCGGCCAACAGAAATACCATCCTATAGAAGGATTAGGACTCCTTTCCTTTTAGGAATCTAAAATACTTGAAGGAAATAATTACTAAAAGACTCATATTCTAAGAAAAAGGAAATATTTCCTAAACTAAAATCCAAGTGCGGAAAGGATTCACTTGTGTTCGACTAAGTAGAATTCCATTCAGACTTGGACTACCTAATGACCTAATTCCATGGATTCATGGAGCAAGACTAGAAACACTTGGTCCATCTTTCACAATACCAAGTAGAATAACATATGATGAACTAGGATCGAAAGTCTTCCTTGTTGCCTTAGCTTCGGTTTCAACTAATTCACTTATAATCGATGTTAAGGCAGCTTGCATTTTCTTAGTTCTTGACCTAGTCATAGGCCCTCCAATTCCTTGCAATGGATCAAATTGTGGACCTCTCTTTGTAGGTGAATTGTCTCATTCACGTCTAGCTTGTACTCTCGGATTTGGTTCATGTTGTGGAGTTGTCTCGACTTGTGTGGTTGTCTCAGCCCTTAGGTTTTCATCAATCTTTCTTCTTGTGAAAAAGAAATTGTCAGCACTCGCAAAAATTGTTGTAGAACAAGAGAAGAAACCGAAGGGACTAGTTTTGTGAAAAATCGATAGCAAAATTCCAAGCTAGCACTCACGAATTTTGCTGCTCCTTTCTAGTTATTTTGTGAAAATAATTAGAGGCTTGGAACAATCATGTAGATACCATAGAGGCAAAGCTTTACTAGGTTTTGCTATAATTTGACAAGCAAAGATCTTCGAAAGAAAGTTCTACCTCTACTGATAGAGTAAAACTCCTCACGACCGGTTCGATTTCACTTCGTAAGGATCCTTGGATGAAACCAAAAATTTTAAATTGCGGTTGCATGCTGTATTTGGTTTCCTACAAGCATGATGTAAATGTAAGCTTCCATCTTCATCTTGATTTTTGGTTTGAATAGCTTATTGACTAACCTTTGATATGTTAACCCTGGATTCTTCAATCTGAAAAACATGATTGTCTACCAATAGGTCTCTTTGTCAAAATTAAAAGCATTTTCTCTTTGTTGTCAAGATGCAAAAAGATCTTATTATACCTTCGCATGCTTCCAAAAAGCATAGGAATCTCAATTTAGTAATTGAGTTGGATTCGTTGCAATACCCCATGCGATACTCCATCCACTCCATTAATTGGTAATTCCTAAACAAGTCATGAATGGTATAACAAACATATCTTGTCTCCACATTGGATCAAGAATGGGGTCAGAAGGATTAAAATCTTCTAATTCATACAAAACCATCGAATCTAAGTTTCCAACTCCCCCCAATCATATGCCCTCTTTCCTACAACACCGTTGGAAAGAATCTAAAAAAAACCTCTTTTGGGAGAATGGAACATGATGTTAGTGTTGAAACATGGAAGAATTGAAATCATAGATCAAAACATTATGTATTGATGGTATGAATTGCTTAAACAAGAATAATTGAATAGTGAATCAGAGGTGAAGAGAATAAGTCCTTAGGGCATGGTTTGTTTAGATTGATGAAATCTACGCACATCTGCTGATCTCTTGTTATATTTTTTGACAGCATGAGATTAATCAATCACTTAAGGTATTCCACTTCCTGAGCCGATTTAGGGCCACCATCTTTTGCACAAGTCTAAAATTTTTTAATGTTGCTAGGTGCGTTCATGTCCAATATGGCTCAAACTTTTTCCAGGTTAGCCTCAATCTCCTTCTTGAAGATTATGAAACATAGAAACTTTCCTGATGCCTTTGAACACACACTTCTTGGTTTTAACTTTATATTGCCTTCTTTAATCACATAGAAAACCTCACACATATAAGAAATTAAGCATATTTCGTCCCTACTTTTCACTAACATGATGTAAATGTAAGTTTCCATGTTCTTCTCGATCTTGGATTTGAATACCTTATTACTAACCTTCAATTTGTTACACCCGCATTCTTCAATCCAAAGGGCATGCTGTAACAATAGATCCCTATGTCAGTAATGAATGATGCTTTCACTTCACCATCTTAGGGTGCAAAATGTTTTGGTGGTAACCCTTGTATGCATCCAAGAAGCATAGGAATTTGAATCTGGCAATTGAGTCCACCAATATATTGTCCAAAGTAGAGGGAATAAGTTTTTTGGGCATGCTTTATCGAGGTTATTGAAATCTATGTTCTTGTTCTATTATGTTTTTGACCAGCATGATATTAGCCAACCACTTGGGATACTTCACTTCCCTAAGGATTTTAACTTTTAATAGCATATCCACCTTCAACTCGATGATCATACTCCTTTTTGGTCCAAAAGATCTCTTTTTCTACTTCACAGGTTCAACTAAGGGATCTATTATAACTCTTTGTTGAATGATTTCCCTCGATATCACTAGCATTTAGCTAAAATTGAAGCAAAGATATCATTCAACTCTAGAGAAATACTATTAAGCACTTCTTCAAGTTGGGAGGTAAAGCCCTCCTGGTTTTCATCGCCTTTTCTGGATCTCTCGAATCAACAACTTCCTTGACTTTGGAGGTGGTCAGCTTTGGCCACTTGTTTTTTACTTGGGTTCTAGATCATCAAAATGCAAGACAATGTTCTTCTTTAGCACTTTTAAGGTTGCCACATAACATTGTCTAGCCAATTGTTGTAACTCCATTTGAGGTCAGAAACTTCTTCACCAAATGTTTGTTGGAGCATATTGCTCTGAACTTATTCATGCTTTGCCTACCTAAAAAGAAATTATAAGTTGTAGTCCCTTCAACTAGTACAAACTCCAATATATTTGTTTAGAACCTTGTAGTATCTCCTTGCAAAATTACAACAAATGTATCTTTTCTAGAGCCTTATTAGAATATTCTTGAATCTGACTGGTGAAGTATTCAATGCCTTTAGCAAGCACCTATTAGCCTTAGTTATATGGATTGGGATGTAAAATACAATACAAATGCCACCATTAATCAAGTAATAAAAACTTAAATCCACATAACTAAACTCAAGTATATACTTGTCATTGTATTGTGGAAGTAAGGTCGATTCCTCAAGTGGCTATTTCTTTGAGGGGTTTATTATTTATCTAGAAGCAAGGAGGACACTTAAATAGTTAAGAACTACAATTTTTCTAAATTAAAGTATAAAAATTTGAGTAAAATTGATAATAGAAAAATAGGGAAAATTTTTATTTGTCAACTAGAAGTAGGATTTGGACCCAAGAAATGTGATTTAATCCTTAAGAAGTGATTAGGGTTATTTTTATTTCTTAATAGTTGTGTGATTTAGTAGCTATGGGATCATACATTTAAAGAGGCAATAGTTTTTCTCACTCTAACTTCTATTCCTAGTCACAAGAATAGAATGATATGTTTCCTATTCTTAGTCTACCACACCAATTAATGTTTCACATTGACAATATCCAGCTTATTGATTTCCCTTACATATTCTTATGCTGGGAGTACTATGGTTCTAATGGCAATGGTTTAGGGGGCGCCTGGATGTAACAGAGGAATGGGAAAGGTAATGGAAATGATAGTAGTGGGGAATGATAGTGGGGTCAATCATTATAATTCTGCTGGTTGGTTTGTGCTGGGGAATAGGAATGATTACTAATAATGGTGGTTGGTTTGTGCTGGGGATTGGAAATGATTATAAATTAATTGTAATAATTAGTATTAATTAATTAATTATTATTAGTTAATTATTTATTATAATATTAAATTTATTAATTATTAATAAAAATATCATTAATTAAATTAATCTTAAGTAATTATTTAATATTAACTGTAATAATTAATATGAGTAAACGAGATTAAGTAATATTAATTATAATATTAAATTACGATATTAAGTAAATGAATGATTAATTAAAGTAATCTTAATTAGTTAATTTATTATTACTTAATAATAATAATTTAATAATAAATTAACTTATATTAATTATAATAATTAATATTAATTTCTTAATTAGTATTAGTTAATTAATTAGTATTAATTATAATAACTAATATGAATTAATTAATTAGTATTAGTTAATTAATATTAATTAGTATTAGTTAATTAATTATTTAGTAATAATTAGTAATTAATTAATATTATCAATTAATTATTTATACATTAATTATACATTAATTATAATAATTACTATTAATAAAATGAGATTAATTAATTAATTTATAATATTAAGTAAATGATTAATTATAAGTACATGAATTATTAATTAAATTAATCTTGAATAATTAATTAATTATTACTTTTCATAATAAATTAATTTATATTAATTATAATAAATAATATTAGTTAATTAATTAATTAGTTATAATATTAATTAAGAAAATAGATTCCATTCCCTTGCTTTCATACCCCCCAATATTGGGGGGTATGAGGATTACCCCATATGGGGTAATCAAAAGTGGACCCTCCATTCCATTCCTTCCAGCCAGGCAAGAGAAATGGAATGATTTCCATTTCTTTCCATTCCATACCCCTCTGCCAAGCACACCCTTAGTCTAGATTTCCCTTACGAATACACACAAGTTATGAGGCCGACATGATTTACACGCTTTTCAAATGAAAACTTACCATTAGCTATCAAATTGCGTCGGGTATAGTATAAATATCAATAACCCGTAACCAAATCTTAGAGATTACAAAAAACTAGCCAGACATTGTTATGAAAAGAACCACAAAATTAGAGAAAGTAAACATAAGATTCAATTTTTAGAGAATAGGAAACTCCCTTTTTACAAGAGAAATTAGCTTAAACTCAATCTCCAACTGAGGCTTCAATTTCCTCCCAAGATTGAGTATTTTCTTTTTTTGTTCTTAAGAATGCTAAGCAAGAAGATTCTTGTGGTGGCTAGCCTATTTTTTCTTTCTATTCTAGGCCTTCGGAAGCATTTAATAATTACTTTGGTTGTGTAGAAGATGAGATACACCCAATTACAATCTACCCTTTTGCTGTCCATTTACTTGTTAAAGCACTATCTATTTCAAAGTTGCACCATTGACGAAACTTTCTCAAATTTGAAATTTTCTTCCAATTTTCTTATGCGTTTAGAATGTTTTTACCTATAAAACACATGAAAATAAAAGAGTCATGTTTTTTATCTCAATAAATGATGTAAAACTCTTTGTATTAGGGTTCATTTAAGGATTGATTTCGCTCTTTCATCAAATGTCCCCAAACTTGAACTTCTACTTGTCTTCAAGTAAATAGAACCAAATTATTACATGAAAAACTTATTGACACAACCCAAAAAACAAAGAAAGAAAATTAGAGTAGAGAAAATAACCTCCAACTTCCAAGGTTATTCAAAGCATCGTTCATTTTTAGTCCTTAAGTTTTCTATTTACTTAGAATCTCATCATGCATAGGTACATAAAAAACCAATAAACTCATACAATGCTTAATAATTTATTTCCAATCTCCTTGATTCACCATCACTCAAAAGTACACATTGGTCACCTTCAACAAATTTTATGTTTGTGTGATGTGGGTAACACTTACATTAAGTATGCTTTAGCATGTAATGCTCAACCTGAGAATTTTAATACTTTGAATCAATCCCCTATCTTTAACAACAATGGCATTGACCAAAAAAAAAGTATAACACCATTTTTAAAATCATTAGGCATTTTATTGTCTCTTATATTAGAACTATTTCTCCTAAAATGTCAAAATCTCTCATAGACATGAAAGCCACATGTTTCTTGCATTAGCGTCCAGTTGCTTAACCAGTCAGATTCATTGGAGTATTCTCACTTTATTAATCAACCTTGGGTTTTGTGACTCTTTTTTTCCGTTCCTACTCATATGGGCTCATGTAGCTTAAAACGTAAGACCAAGAGCAATCTTATAGCATACCAACTTATATAAAAAATTAAAATAAATAATTGTCTAAGTCATATCAAAATTTTGATGTACAGCTATCAATATTGCAAAGATAGGTTGAATCATGGGTCATGTTGTATCAAAGTATTAAAATTTACACAAAAGAATCACATTCTCCCCTACAGTTTCCTTTCCTTAGTGTCACCCAATTTAAGTGCTCAAAATAATTTGGTTAAGGTATCAAACCTTTCATAAGAGTAATTGTTTACTCTAACAGATCATGACCTCATTTTCTACACCACTAAGTTGAGGAAATGGTTATTTATTTCATTGATCGCATGATTTATTTCACTTCATTAGTTAACCTCTAAACCAAAGGAACTATCTCATCATTTTTTTGGAAATTATTTTCTATTTCTTTACGTATTTAATACAAAAGCAAAAAAATCACTAATTTCTTTTCATGTATATATTTTAAATTTTAACTACCACTAAATATACTACTAACACTAATGAAAAATTCACTTGGATGTCATTTAGATTGCAATAAAAGAGAAAATCATTAGGAGAAAGTTAGGGTTTTAAAACTAGAATCCCTTTTCTCATTGAGTATATAAGCACCAAAGAGTCTCACTTGTCTCCATCCTTATTTGAATATTGGTGATCTCTTTAAATCCCATCCAAAGTTTTCATCCCTCTAAAAAAGTGAAAAAAAAATAGAAATAGAAAAAAGAAAAAAGAAAGTTTCATTTAGTTCACAATAAGTAAAGGAAAATGATGAATGAAAAGAACAAAGAATACAAAGAAGAACAAACATTAAGGTCCTAAGCATCCCATGGCATGAGTGAGTAAAAAATTATACATAGAAAATTTTTAAAAATTCTTACATCTACTAGTTGTCCTTCCCAAACTTAAAATATGCATTGTTCTCAATGCATCACTAAAATTCTAAAAGGGAACTAATTGACAACTCCATTGTGCACATTGTCTCTCTCCCAAACTTAATATATAGCATGGAAGGAAATATAGTACAAGGAAAGGAAATAATGTTTAAGGGAACTACATATCCAAACCCATTAAAGTATAACTCCAAGTATTATTTAATTTAAACAACTAAAGAAAACTAGTAGGTATAAAATAAACAAGAATATGAGTATAGCATCATGTTCAATCAACAATAAAAATCCCAACTTGCATTACTACTACTTGAAATTTTAACAATAAAGAGCATTGAGCAAGTAATCAAGCAAGCCTTTCCAATTCCAATATTTTCAAAAAAGATAACACTTGAATTCTACATCAATTGAAACCAAATTTCGTCCCCATTTCATCACATTCCTCATTTACCAATGCTCATAAAACTAAACTAAAGGAAATAAAAGAATGCATAAAAACATTAAAAAGGATACTAAAAAGAATATTTATTCTCTTGGATTGCCTCCCAAGAACTGTCTAGTTTTAATGTCATTGGCTCGATGCGTCCATACGCTTAAATGAGATCAATGGAAGAGACCATTTTCTTGTTCTTGTCAATTTCATTCCTTAGGTAAAGTTTCAACCATTAGCCATTCACTTTGAAGACTCTCCCACAATGTTTCATCTTTTAATTGAACCATTCTACATAGGAAGACTGTTTCCATAATAAAAGGATCCAACTATCTTGATTTGAGCATACCTGGAGATAACTTGAATTCAGTATTAAACAAAAAAACATTTTTCCTCATATGGAGTTCATTGGTAACATACTTCTTGTCATGCAATTTTTTTGTGCACTCTTTATACAAACTTGTACTCCTATATGCATTCAACTAGAATTCCTCTAGCTAATTGGGTTCCAAGAGGCTCTTTTCACTTGAAGCACAATAGTCCATGTTTACTATTTTGATGTACAAAATGCATTGTTCTCAAGTCCCGCTGGTAAGTGACAATCCTTACCAAATATCAAATGAAAGGAAGAGGTGCCTATTGGAGTCTTGAAGCTATTCTATAAGCTTTTAGAGCATCGTTAAACTTCCGAGGCCAACTTTTCCTTGAAGAATTAAATATTTTCTCCAAAATCCACTTAATCTCTCGATTAGAAATCTTCACCTACCCACTTTTTTGTGGATGATAAGTAGTTGCCACCCTATACTTCACTCCATACTTAGCCAAGAGAGAATTTAAAGCCCTATTGCAAAAGTGTGTACCTTCATCAATTATGATTCTTTTAGGATTCTCAAACCTCGAGAAAATGTTCTTTCTACAAAAATTTACAATGGCTTTACTGTCATTTGTAGGCAAGGCGATGGTTTCAACCCATTTGGATATATAGTCTATAGCTGCAGGAATATAAGAATTCCCAAAAGATGAAGGAAATGGTCCCATGAAGTCAATACCCCATATAACAAAGGTCTCTACTTCAAGAATGTAATTAAGGGCATTACATTCTTCTATGAAATATTACTTGATCTTTGGCATCTATCACATTTGCTCACATACTGCTTTGTATCCTTGAAGAGGCTAGGCATATGGAAGCCTGATTTGAGAACATCGAATGCCCTTTGTAGCCCAACAAAATGCCCATCATAAGGTGATTCATGATACCTCTTTGGAGTAAGGGGTAGTTCACCTTCCAGTTCATCCTTTATGGATTTGGTCATCATAAATATTAAAAAGGTAATGTTCATTTCCCACATAATAAGTCGCATCATGAATAAACTATATTTTTTAGAATGAGAGGTCGGGAAGGGGGGGGTGGAGGGGAGGGGGGCACAATTCTTGTGACAAGGTAGTTGGCAAGATCTGCATACCATATTCTTATCGTCATCTCCACTATTCAAAAGATTTACTCATCTGGAAAAGTCTCCTTAATCACCAGCTCATCATCATTATTAAGATCACCCTCTGACCTTGATGGGTGATCTGCTACTTGATTTTCAACACATTTTCTATCTTTGATCTCTATGTCAAACTCTTAAAAAAACAACACCCACCTAATAAGTCTCGACTTGGCCTCCTTTTTAATCATATGGTATTTGATGGCAGCATGATCAGTATATACCATTACTTTTTTCCCAGGTGATAAGGGTGAAACTTGTCAAATATGAAGACCACAACTAGCATTTCATTTTCTATGGTGGTGTACTTGCATTGGGCTATATCTAGGAGTTTACTAGCATAATAAATGACATGAAAAACCTTGTTCCTCCTCTAACCAAGCATTGTTCCAATGACATAGCCACTTGTATAAAACATGAGTTTGAAAGGAGAGTTCCAATCTAGAGTGATAATGGTTGATATACTAACTACCTTTTCCTTTAAGATGTCAAAGGCCTTTAGGCATTCATCATTGGAATTGAAAATGGTTTCTTTCTCTAATAAGTTGTAAAGGCATTTGGCAATTTTAGAGAAGTCCCAGAATAAATCTCCTATAGAATCCTGCATGCAAAAGAATACTCCTTACCCATTTGACATTACAACGGGTTGGCAATGTTACAATGACATCTTTTTTGGTTCAGTCCACCTCTATTCCTCTAAAACAAACTTTGATGTCTAAGAGCAATTTTCTCTTGGACCATGAAATGAAATTTTCTCAATTATGCACCAAGTTGGTTTCCACACATCTTTGAAGGACCTTAGCAAGATTGGCCAAGTAATGAAAAAATGAACTTCAAAACAAGAAAAAATCATCCATGACCACCTCAATAATATCTTCTACCATATCATTGAAAACAACTATTGTACATCTTTAGAATGTTAGTGGTGTAATGCAATAGCATTCTTCTAAAAGCAAAAGTGCCAAAAGGATATGTGACAGTATTTTTTTTTTAATCGTCTAGTGCAATGACAATTTGGTTATATCCTAAGTAGCCATATAAGAAGAAATATAATAGATAAGTGGCTATTCCATCAAGGAGTTAATCCAAGAAAAAGAGAAGAAAATGGTCTTTTCGAGTGACCTTGTTTAGCTTCTAGTAGTCCATGCGCACTCTTCAAGCATTGATAATCCTAGTAGCAATCAACTCTTTATTTTCATTCTTCACCAACGTCATTCCCCCTTTTTTGGACATACTGAATTTAGCTAACAGATTCGCTATCAGAGATAGGCAAAATTACCCCAAAGTCGAGTTTAATTACTTCCTTTTTGACTATTTCCATCATCATGAGGTTTAATTAATGGCGATCCCTTTTGGGTTTCTCCTTTACCAACTCTAAAAAATTTTCAAATTGCTAGTTCTTCCTCACCTTTCACTACAAGAAAAACTCCCCTTTGGTGACAAAAACCACCGTGACGAACAAAAATTCCATCACCAAATGACACATTTAGTGACAAGAACTCGAGTCGTCACTAAATTTTCACCATCTCACCATCTTTAGTGATGAGTGACTAATAGTCATCATCATTTCGTTACTAAAGAGTTTGGTGGGAAGTTTCCTGCCAATATGGCACAATTAGTGATGAAACATTGGTGATTAAGAACCACTCTCTACACTAAAATCTTAAAGTTCAGTCATTGGTGATAAAGTTATGGTCGTAACCAATTTGGATGGCTTTTAGTGACAAAATTCCGATCATCACCAATATGGATGCCTTTTATTATCACCCTTAATTCTTTAATAATTATACTATGACACCCTAATAGTTATAATCTCTTAATTCATATCTCTACATATAAAGTTTTGATGTATAATATTATTAAATATTGATGTATAAAAAATTTGTTTTGGTGTGTAATGAAATTAAATATTATAGGATGTAATAACAATATATGTATTTGGGCAAATAATTAGGGATAGATTGAATAAAATATTTTGGCCTAAATTGATTGGCTACAACTTATATAATTATTTGACTTGTTGGGCTAAGAATCATGATTGGGTTATGTTATTTATCCATTGAGCCAAACTGAACATTTTAAATGTATGACTCATAACTCATTGCACTAAGAGACCCAAATGTATATGAATTTGCCTACTTTATTTTTTAAGATACACCATCAATTAATTATGATTGGATTTCATTGGTTAAGAATAATGATATGACTAAGCATATTATTCCTTATACCAAACTTAGCCTACTTATATTATCGCTTTTAATATCTAATGATTGTACTAATTATAAGAGTTTGACATAAGGACTCAATATTGATTAGCAGTAATTGGTTTCTTTGGTGAAGAAGAGCAATTGAACTAAGTATATTCTTTATTGGTTGAGCCTAAGCTTGATTGGCTTATTCATGTTCATGTTTCTTAATTTAAAATAATTATCTTAGGACACCTTTAGATTTATGAATTTGCTCACATAAATTTCATCACTTGAAGCACAAATTTCATTACCATTAAAATGCACTATTGGGTAATGGTAATCAAAATATTTGACATTTAATATGAAGTATATTTGTAAATAAGAAAATAAGGAATAACAAATATATAGTTAGAAACTAGTTACAATCACTAATGTAATATTATAACATAAGTAGTGACTAATACATATGCCTATCTAGTTAGATGTATAGTCTGTAACAAAAGTAATATGGACATGTATACTCCCCCTATTCCAAAAAAAAGATATTATGTTTCAACAACTGGAGGTACAACTCATTTTATGCCACTAATTTCGCATTAAAGGTATTATTTATTAATACACTGTTTTATAACATTATCTAATTAAGGGTATTTAAAAAATTTTGTAGGAAAATCAGTTTTGACTTTTAAAATTGAACTAGTTTTTGGATCGAAAGAAATATATATATGTATATATAGCTAGAAGTAAGACTCATAGTATAAGTGGGATGATATATGTAACTATTACATAATATACATAGTTTTACATAGTATATACACACATAGTTTTATGAGCATAGACAATAACACACATGTTAATTATTCATATATTTATCTATCTTTTATATAGGCAACATGTAATCTTAAATACATATAATCATTTAAAATGATTTTTCTTTGGCAATTTAATTCCAAATCAACAAGTGAAAATGTAAAATGAAAAGAAAAATGTTGAAACGTTTAGAAGAAGATTTAAGAAAAATATTGAAATTCGATTTGCCCTACCATTTAGAAATTCCTTTAGTGGTGAAAGAATTAAAGTGTTGCAAATTTTGACCATCTACCTCCATCATAGAAACAGCTCAATCTAACTTCTCTCACATTTGACTCGCCCCCTCTGCCCTTTGCTGCTCAGCAAAACCAATTTTCCCCAACCACCAAGCCACATCGTCGACATCGCGATACTGCTTCTCGGCGTTTTGCCCAGCCCCACATTCCAATTCCATATCGACATTAGCTGTGGTCACTGCTGCCCGACGTTGTCAACCTATTTTTGGCCACTGCTGCCCGCTGTTTAATTTCTGCCTGTGTGCTACCGTTGCCGTTTGATCTGATACCCAAACTTATTTGTGTCGCTTGTTGCCGCTGTTGTTCCCTCTGCTATCTTGCTACTGTTCCCTCATCGTCGCTTGCCCCGATACAGATTGTCGTCAAATGTGGTCCGATGTCAAACAGCAACTTTGGTCACACATTTAACATCCTGCCGCCGTTTGATATGTTTCGTAAACCGCCAACAAGTGCAAATTGATTAGTCATTTTCCAGCCGTCTCTTTTTTTGGAAGATGATTCATTAGTTTCATAAAAAAGAAGAAGATTCATCATAAATTGCTAGTTACATGAGATGGAAATATTTTTTTATTAAATAGCTTGATAATCACTTCTACTAAGTGGATCACAACTACGTGAGAAAATGATTAAATATAGATGTTTTAAAGCATTCATGATTTTGGGGGATCATAATTACATTATTATGGTAGACCCCTTACTTTTATGAACTGAATATAATTTGTTATCTATTATATGAGGGAAAAAATCATGTTATGACTCATGTTACTAATTATGTTGTTTTATGTTTACTGTTTTGGTGGATTGTGATGTATTGATAGCAATCATGAAGTATTTACATTATGAAAACAATTGGTCAATAAACTTGTGAATTTCGGTTGAGATTTGGATTGAAAGAGACGAAGATGTGATTTTTTCCATTGTTCTAATTTAATTTCAGCTGGATCCTTTTTCATTCTTTTTTAAGAAGAGGATTCATTATTTTCATAAAAAAAAAGAAAGTAGAATCAACAAAAATTTCTTTCTAAATGAGATGGAAATATTTTTCTTCTAAATAGCTTGATAATCACTTCCGCTAAGTTGAACATGACTATGTGATTGGGGCTATGATTGTTGGACAATTAGGGTCATTTTTTATCCATTTTGGTTTGCTGTTTTCTAGGTATATGCATAATGATTGTGGAATTTGGATTGTTGAGCCTAATGATTAATATTATTATGATGTGCATTTAGGATTCAAGGCTGATGGTTTGCTTTTGTTATGGTTCATTTGTTTGTTTTTTTACAGATTACTTGTGCATAGTTGTGTGTGAGTGAAAAATAATAAAATGGGTCGTATTCATGCTTGTCAACCAAAAATGATGGGACAGAATGATTAATCGCACTAGTTGTGTGCTCTAATGTTTGAATAAATTGATTATAGCTAATGGACAAGTCATGGTTGAGAATTGCTCACAGAATAAAGGACAAAAAATATAAGTTAGGGGTGGAAGAGTTCTTAAAACATGCATATCGTGCTAAAGAGGGATCCAAAAAAAATCCCTTCCCTTTGTAAATCTTGCAACAACTTCCGCCTTTATGATAGAGATACTGTGTTCTTTCACTTAAAGCATAAAGGGATATGTAGGGATTATGTCGATTGGATTTACATGGTGAGGAGTACAATGATGTTTCTGATGATGAACACTTATCGACTGATGACGTTGAGGGTGATGAAGAGGTCGGGTATGGAGATAATCTAGATGACATGCTGCATGACATAGGTCACAGTAATTGGGGTGAAAATTGGCAAACTGGTCGTGGATCGTTGAATAATTTAGACAATATTGTGGAGTCTGTTCGTAAATTATTAGATGATGCCTGCCAGGACCTGTATCTAGGGTGTCAAAATTTTTCCAAATTTTCATTCATTATGAGTCTTTTACATTTAAAAACTACTAGTGGTTGGACAACCAAATCTTTTTATCTTCTGCTTGACATATTCAAGAAAGTCATTTCAAATTCAGTGTCCATTCCAAAGAATTTCTATAAGTGTAAAACATACATAAGGGATTTAGGATTCAAAGTGTAAAAATTCATGATTGTGTTTTGTTTCACAATTAGTATGCATCCCTCAACACTTGTCCAAATGCTAAGTGTAATAAGCTTTGATTCATGGCCAAGGGTTCAAATGTTCCCTGTGAGGTTCTTCGGTACTTTTCTTTAAAAACAAGGCTTCAAAGGTTGTTCATTAATAAGGAGATAGCTTCTGACATGAGGTGGCATAAGGAGAAGTGAGTAGAATATAGTAACATACTTAGTCATCATGCGGATAAAGAAGCATGGAAGCACCTTGATAGAGTGTTCCCTTATTTTGCAAGTGACCCTCACAGTGTTAGACTTGGTCTTGCCACTGATGGGTTCAATCCTTTTGGCAACCTAAGTAATGCATATAGTGTTTGGTCTGTCTTTTTTGTCCCGTATAATTTGCCTCCTTGGAGGTGCATGAAGAATCCATTCATCTTCATGTCAACTTTAATTCCTGGAGCCAAATCTCCAGGGAAAAATATTGTTGTCTTTTTGGAACCCTTGATTGATGAGTTGAATGAGTTATGGACTGGTGTCGATGCGTATGATGCTCACGAAAAAGAAAAATTCACATTACGTGCCGCTCTTTTGTGGACCATAAATGATTTCCCTACCTATGGTATGCTCTCTAGTTGGAGTACCAAAGGCTATCATGCCTGTCCAGTTTGCATGAATGAGACTTCATCTCAATACTTGCATCACAATAGGAAAATTTGTTAAATGGGACATCTTAGGTTCTTATCGTTTGACCACGAATGGCGAAGGGATAAAAGATTTTTTGACGGGCTGGTAGACCTTCGCTATCCAATACTACCCAAATTGGGCCATGAGATCCTTCATGATGTTGAGATGTTAGTTAGTAGATTATAAGCACTTGGTAAATCATCGAGTAAAGCAAGAGAAATAGGTGTAAGCATGAATTTCATGGTTCGTAGTGGGATAAAAAAAGCATGTTCTTCGATCTTCCGTTCTGGACAGACCTCAAGTTGAGACACAATATAGACATCATGCATGTGGTGAAAAATGTGACTAAGAGTTTGGTTGCAACATTATTCGACATTAAGGGTCAGACTAAGGACACCTGGATATCTCTAGGGATTTGATGGATCAAGGGTTGAAAAGGGAGTTGCATTTGCAACCATAGGGGACTTCATTCATCATGCCCATGGCTTGCTACCATTTGACAAAAGATGAAAAGCACAAAATACTTAACTTCATTACACTAGTGAAGTTCCCTGATGGCTTTGCGTCTAACATATCTTGATGCATAAAAAGGGAAGAGTTCCATTTGTCGGGATTGAAAAGTCACAACTTTTATGTCCTCGTGCAACGTGTTATTCCAGTGGCAATTAAGGGCTCCCTGACAAAGGAAGTTCGATTGATTATGTATGAACTTAGTGAGTGCATGTAGAAGTTATGTGCATGGAGTACGTACTTAGATGTACTTGAAAGAGAATAGATGAAATTGCTTTGCTATTGTGGAAATTGGAAAGATTGTTCCATCCATCATTCATCGACATCATAATTCATCTCTTGACACACTTGCCATATGAAGCGAAGATAGTTGGTCCACCCCAATATCGTTGGATGTTCCCATTTGGGAGGTAATCAATTTATCTTAATGCCTTAGTATATTCCCTTATATTCAAATTATTTTGTTTTACTAAATTTGGTAATTTTGCTAAGTAAATGGGGACTTTTAAAGGATATGTTCATAGCAAAGCTCAACCGGAAGGGTGTATTGCTAAGCGGTACATAAACAAGGAATGCCTAACATTTTGTTCTATGTACTTGAACGATATTGATACTATCTTCAATAGGGTTAATTGGAACAACGAGATGGTAGATAGTAATGGTGTGATTTCTATTTTCTCGAGTAGAAGTAGGCCAATGGGGGGCTCGAAACAGTACGTGCTTAGTGAGGGCGAATTGGCTTGGATTCATTCTTACAATCTAAACAATTGTGATGAAATAAAGGAGCTAATCAAGTACGTTCATTTCTCACACTTTCTTTGAAGTTACTTTATCAATAATACCATGCGTATTTAATCTTATTGCTCTATGAATACTTGTAGGGAACATGAACTACTCCTTGAGGAAGAAGGTAGTGACAATGTGGATCAAAGGCACAATAATCAATTTGGATTATAGTTTAAAGAATGTGTAAGTTTTCCACGACCTATATTGAAAGAGAGTTCTTGTGTATAATGAATTGCCCTAATATCTCTACAATTTGTTTATGTAGGTTGGTCGTGATCCACATGCATTTGCGGATGAGCTCCAAACTTTGTCATTTGGACCACTTAATCAAGTTAATCGATACACTAGATGCATGGTTAATGGGTATAGATTTCACACCCAAGGTCGTGAAAGGATAGAAAAACTCAAACTAGTGGAGTTGTATTACAGGGAGAACATGGGAAACAATATAATTGATTTTTGTGGGGTACTATAAGATGCCCTAGAAATTCAATATCTAAGTGCCAATAAGAGAGTGTTGGTGTTTATGTGTGATTGGTTTAGGCTAACTGATGCGAACGGCCTACAAATTTATAAGGAATGTGGTCTGGGTAGCGTCAATTTGACTAGAAAATGGTACACAGATCAGCCATATATACTTGCATCCCAAGCTAGGAAGGTATTTTATGTGGCTGATCTAAAACTAGGCAACAATTGGCATGTTGTGTAAAATATAAGTCCTTGTAGGTTGTATGATATTCCAAAGAACATTGAGGTTGTCCAAGTAGAAGAAGTGTATCAAGAAGATGATCCAAGTTTCAATCTTGTTGTTGAGTTGAATATAGAGATGCCATCCTCGACGAGGGATATAGATACTTTTACGTTGATTGATGCGACACTTGCTAATGATTCCCATATGCGATCTTTGCAAGCTAGCCGATCCCCAGATGATTCATTCATTGATGGTGATGGTTTAAATGACACAGTAGACTCTGAATCTTCTAAATCGAAAGAAGAGTTAGGGGAATATGGTTATTCTAAGTCAGAATAGGGTCCAAATGATTATTCCACTGCGTGTAGTTGTATCTTCCAAAGAAAGAGTGTTGTATTTGTGAAACTCAACATGTGTGGTGTATACAAGTTATGCTGTGTCTTTATATCCTCTAATTGTTTTGACCATTATCTTCTTTTTGAAATGGTAGGCCAACATGATACTTAGTACAGAGTTCTTGGTTATGCATGTTTGTTGTTAGCGGCATTTGGTTTCCTTATAAATAATTTTGGCATTGCTAGGAAATTCTTAACGTGACTAATATTTGTTTGTTGATGGACAGATGGTAGGGCCAGGCAAGGGAAAGTTGGAAAAAAGAGGGACTTCTGCCCCAGCTAAAGGAAAGAATGCAGAAGCTCCTCCACTTGGTGCATCCCCACGACAAAGTACATACCTAACGCCAAGTCAGGAACACTATCAAATACTTACGTTTCCTCGGCGAAATGTTAGGCTAATGCCAAAAAGGCCAAATCCTCCATCCAAACTTAAAGACGAGGACACTGATGACTCAGGTATAGTGCCGACAAACCCTATTAGCGTTAGGCAATCATCGGCGCTAATGTTAGAGGGCCATACAGAAGAGGATCAACATACCCTGACAACAATTGAACAAACTGGTGAGAATGATGCTCATGAGCCGTCTAAGGAAACCACTCCCAATCAGCAGAATTTGACGGTAAGTACAACTTCAAGAAATACTTCACTGGGGAAGTTTTATGCATCCAACTTATTTTTAAAGGTTTGATACACTTAGTTTATTTTCATGAATATTTTACCCTTGGATATCTTAGTTTATTTTCATGAATATTTTACCCTTGGATATCTTAGTTTATTTTCATGAATATTTTACCCTTGGATAGAGTTTCATTAATGGATACCTAGCTCTTGTGGAATATAGGAATAAAAAATTATACAATTACATCTAGTACGAGGGGACCCACCCACAATTTGACTCGTAAGTGAAAGGGTCGTGCGGATGACAAAGTTGTCATAGAAGTAAATGAGATGGTGGGACGATTTGTGGGACCAGATAGTTAGCAACTAATCACTAAGGACAGGTGCATTATATGGTAATTTGCAAAATACGATGGCACAACTTGGAAGAACCAGCCATTGTAGTTGAAGAATCAGATAATTGCCAAGTGCAAGGTATTTATGTGCTTAGAATTTCTTTTTTCCAAATTCATGGTAATGTAGTTTTTGTTGCATATTTGAACGCTTTGGGTACTTAAAGGCATATTTGAATGGTAATGTCATTTTTGTTAACATTTAGGAGAATTCAAGTTACGATGGAAGTGACATAGTGAAGAAGGCCTTCCATACACAATTCAGCAGCCAACATTGGAGTACGCAATATAGGTTGCATCTTCACTTCAAAAAATTTCCATCAAAGGTGAAGGCACTAAGGCATCCGCTAGCAAGTGTGAAGGAGAAAGAATGGGCCAGTCTGTGTGAGAGATTTGCTAGTGATTAATTCTAGGTCGCATAGTCATTAATTCTTATTTTCCTTTTCATTTCAATCTATTTTCATTATTGATAAACTAGGATTTGACTCATTTTGCATATGTAACCATTTATAAGGGATTAGCCAATGGAATAAAATGAATCGGGTTGCTAATGACACCCTACCAGCTATTAGGTCAATCTCCGTTACCAAGATTGTGGATGATTTGGTTAGTAAAGCCTTGGTCTATTTCATTTTTTTCCCCATATATGGGATGTTACACACGCTTAAAACATGTACTGTGCTTGTGGCCACTTGACAGACAAAGAAGGCCGGAAATGCACCAACAACAATTGATACATTTGAAATTGCTCATTTCTCGATGAATAAAGGAAAGATGGTTTCTGACACAGCACAAAAAACTTTGGTAAATGAGTGTCACTTGCAAATTATACACTCTTTGTTTGTATACATATAGACTATAGACTAATTGGCGAATAATGTTGCATTGCAAAACGCAGGCCGAATTGCCGCAAGAGGAGTCTTCTTCTTCAAGTTCACCAGCAAAGATACGCTGAAAGAAATTACACCACATCCCCGGCTATTTAAAGGGGTGGGATCCTTTGGTGAGACCAGCAATTGCCATGGAAAGTGGAGAGGATGAGGGTAGATGATGCTGTCAAACAAAATGCAGGCATCACTGCAAAGGTTGATGCACAAGAAGCTAAAATGAAAGCAATGAAAGAGCCGATGCAATTTTTAATGGCAAAATTAACTCGTTTGGCTAGTCAACAGTCATCAAAAGATGTAAGTGCACATTTCATAAGTTTTATATTATTATGATGATGAGATTGGTTATCACGAAACATGTTCCCTTAACGGATTCTTGCATGTACACTTATACATTTCATATCAATATTAGCAATGCATGGGACATTTCTAGCATCCACCTGAGATATGAACATTATGTAAAATATTGGGGTCTAGAAATATGGGTTTGTTCTTTTGCTTGGCATATGCGATTGGTGGTCTTGTATTATGTCACTAGATGAATTTGGTGGTCAGTTATATTATTTTTGGTTGGTGAAATTGTAATATGATTAATATCTTTAATAGTTTGGAATTATAAGATGTTGCTATTTCTGTAGATATAAGTGTCTTATGATGATGAGATTGGTCATCGCCAAGAACATGTTCCCTTAAGGAATTGTTGTATATACACTCATAGATTTCATATCAATATTAGCAATGCGTGTGACATTTCAACCTTCTACTTGAGATATGAACATTATGTAGCATATTGGTGCTTAGATGTATGGGTTGGTTCGTGATTTATATCTGCGATTGGTGGTTTATATTATGTCACGAGATACATTTGGTGGTCAGTTTCTTTTTTTTGATTTTCAAAATTGTAGTATGACTATTATTGGGTAATTGGTGGAATTGTATTATGTAATGAGATATAATTATGGGATGTTGATGCTTCTGCATATATCATTGTTTTATGAAGACGAGCTTGGTTATCACGAACACATGATGTTCTAATACGGATTGTTACATGTCCATTCATAGGTTTCATGTCATTATCATCAACGCATGGGATATTTCTATATTTCTATGAGATATGAACATTATGTAACATACGGATAACTAGTTAAAAGGGTTGGTTTATGAAGATTATATTTGATTGGTCGTATTGTATTATGTTATGCATACATTTTGTGGTAATTTTAGTTGTCTTTGAATGGTGAAGAATGTAATATGATTATTGTCATTTACTGGTCAAATTGGATTATGTCATGATATATAATTATGGGGTGTTGCTTCTTCTTTATATATTTGAGTTTTATAAAGATGAGCTTTGTTATCACAACATGTTGGTCCCTTAGTACGATCTCGCTCGTACACTCATAGGTTGCATGTCATTATTATCGATGCATGTCACATTCTAAATTTCCATGAGAAATAAGCATCATGTAACATAATGATGTCTAGTTAATAAGGTTGGTTTATGACTAAAAAATTCGATTTGTGGTTTTGTATTATGTCACATGATACATTGCGTGGTCACTTCAGTTTTATATGATTGGTTAAAAATATATTATGAGTATTATCATTAATTTCTGTAATTGCATTATGTATTGCGTTCCAGTTATGGGGTGTTGTTGTTTCTGTAGTTAGTCATTTGGTGAATGGATTGGATGGATTTTATAACATTCATTGTTTATTACTTTTCTTGTCACAGTGACACATCCACCACCACATTACAAAGCATTCATAAATTGAAGGCATTACAAATTGCCCATTGATTGGTGTTGTCGAGGTCCTTTTTATTCCTTTTCCCTCTTTCCTTTTAGAATGTGAAGGAAATTATGTGTACACTACTATTTTGTGGAGTGTATGGTGTTTGGATAATATTTTATTCTCATGGTACAATTCAAATATTCGAATTTTATTTTCTTATCTAGTGGGATATTAAAATGTTGTCTCTGGCATTGAACAAGTTGAACTTTTGTGCCCTTCTTTAGATATTTTTTGAATGTTCAATGCTTAATATGATTGCATTTATTACTTTTTTGACTTCGATGATGTATGTATTACAAGAATAAATAATGTGACAATCAATACTGTGATATTGGTAATATGATACTCCAACAAACCACATTACAACGTTGGTTAAAATTTGTCACTAATAACCCTATTTAGTGACACATTTTTCCCGTCACTAATCTCATTTGCCAACAAACCTTTGGTGATGAAAACATTTTGTCACCAATGAACAGCGAGACAAAACTTTTTTTGTCACAAATTGCGTAATCAACAAACCTTTGGTGACAAACTTTTTCCATCACCAATGACAAAACAACAATTGGTGACGAAAAACTTGAAGTCACTAGTTCAGCACAAAAAGGTGTTGACCAAGCCATTCTTTAGTGATGAATTTTTTTATCGTCACCAAAAATCATCACACTGCCTGCTACCCGCCATACTTTCAATGACAACCATATATCGTCACTAACTATCATCAATAATTTGTGTGAAATTAGTGACAACTTCTATCTTTTAGTGACAACATTTTCCCCTTTTGGTGACGACTTTTTTGCATCACAAATTTTCATCATTTCCTCGTTTCATCACTAAAAGCACCCCTTTAGTGATGACTTATTTTTTCCCATCACGTGAGACCCTTTAGCGATGGAGCATTGTTGATGACACGTTACGAACGATTTTTTTCGTCACTAAAGTTTTTTTGACGTTTAGTGACAAGAAATGGCCTTTTAGTGATGATATTCATGTTGTCACTGAAAGGGGGTTTTTTTATTGTAGTGTTTGGATTCAGCATCAATGGGAATGGAGGGTTTGGCATTGTCCCTTCGAAATTAAAGGGCTAGGGGGGCTTTTGTTTGGCTTTCTAGATTTACTCTTCTCTACATTCTCTCCCATGGGCAATTGCACTCTCTCCTTCATCATCACTGTGAATTTTTCTCACTTGTCTTCTCGAGCCTTCATCTATTTCTTACTTTCTACCTTATCTTTCTCACTTATTGAAGCCAATTGCTTTCAACTTCTAAATTTAATGGCCTTACATTGCTCTTTTTGCCTTGGGATTGATCTCTATGTCACTTAGAAGTATGGGTGGCAATAGGTCATGTTTTGAGTTCGCGGGCCATGTTTTGATATGAGCATTACAAATTAATTATGAATCCGAACAGGATCTGCGAACCTTAATTTTTTTTTTTCGTGTCGTGTTTTTGTGTTAGGTTCGTGTTGCATTTTGCGTGATAATTTTGTGTCGTATTTTCGTATCATGTTGTGAATTGCCGCCCCTACTTAGAAGAGCACCTTGGACAATGCCTACTAAGGCCCCAATCATACGTTTTAAAAAGGCCAAAAAGTTTAGAATATAAATAATTTAAATAATAACAAAATAAAGTAGTGAGTCGGACCAAATTGCAAATAGCCTAAATTATAAAATGAAATGAAATAAGCATATATATATATATATATATATATATATATATATATATATATATATATATATATTTGAGCCCAATTAAATTAAGTTTGCTTCATTAAATCCACTTGATACTTGAATAAATTCACTTGGTCAACCCATCAATAAGAAGTAGTAGAATATGTGCCAATCTCGGACCTCATCACCTACTTATTTTGATTTGACTCAGTTCAGATTGTCTTGTTAGCGCAAACTAATGCATCTATAGACTACCTAGGTAATCCTCAATTAAGCTTGTATTGTATTACCTTGCCTTAACACCATTTACGAACATGGTGAGAAGGATAGTGTAATTTTTGCTTTAAATAGTATTCGCTTCCTTATTAAATCTAGTGACATACTCTTATAAAGTTTCATTCTCTTTCTGACAGTGGCTTTTGAACAAACTAATTCCCCATGTTGTTTCTCAATAATTTCTTACTAAAATCTTCGAATGAGGAGACAAAATTATGTGGTAGGTCATCACTATTGTCGAGGTCTAAGTCATTCCTTTTGCCTCTTTTCTTTTAGAATGCCAAGGGAATTATGTGTATATTACTATTTTGTGGGGTGTAAGGTGTTTGAATAATGTTTTATTCACATGGTACAACTAGGATATTTGACTTTAATTTTCTTGTATGCTGGGAAAGTAAAATATTGTCTTTTGCAATGCACAATTTTATCTTTCGTGCCTTTTTTCATATAGGTTTTGAATGTTGAATGATTAGTATGATTGCTTTTATTATGTTTTTGACGTCGATGATGTTTGTATTATAAGGATAACTAATGTGACGATCAATACAGTGATGTTATTGGTGATAAAATACTAAAATATACAATGTTACAGCTTCAATTACAATTGTCACTAATAACACACTTTAGTGACAAATTTTTTTCGTCACTAATTTCATTTGCCAACAAACCTTTAGTGATGATATTGTTTTGTCACTAATGAAAAGGACGTCAAATTTTTTCATCACAAATTGCATTGGCCAACAAACTTTTTGTCACAAACTTAAACCATCACTAACCATTTAGTGACAATAAAAAATATCATCATTAGTTTGTCACTGAATGAGTTGACCAAGGTAACCTTTAGTGGCGATTTTTTTTTCCCGTCACAAAACCATCACAACTACCCGCCTGACGGAAATAGTTTCAGTGACGAACTTTTTACGTCACTAACTGTGCGCAAATAGTGACGACTTTTCTCCCCTTTTTGTGACGACTTTTTTCCATCACTAATTTTCGTCACATCCTCCTTTCGTCACTAACGCCACTTATTTAGTGATGACTTTTTTTTTTGTGTTGCTTAAACCCGTTAGTGACGGAGCATTAGTGACGACCGAGTAACAAACCATTCTTTTCGTCACTAAATGGTTTTTGTGATGAAAAAGTACCTTTTAGTGACGAGATTCCAACCGTCACTGAAGCCCATTCTTCTTGTAGTGATTTGATTGCTAACAAAACATGGGGCTTAAGACCATCCTTGAGATTCATATCAATTAGACTAGACATAGAATTTTGAAATTCCTTATTCTGGTTGGCCGATGGTCTAGTGGTGGTTTTGCCACTAACGTTTTTTTTTTTAATTTTAGTTATGTTGGTTGAAGAATCTAGAAGAGTTACTTAAAAACAATTCAACCAATAAAAGTTTTTTAATTTAAGTTTTCAATAAGTTTCTTATTTTCAAAATTACCATGTAATGGTTGACTTTTACCCCATAAATAGAGGGTTTAAGAATGCCTATTCATTCAAGTTTTTCATCAATAAAATTGTGAGATTTTTCTTTCACTTTTGAGTTCTTTTGAGAACTTGTTTGAATTTTGCATAGTTTTCTCTATAGATTTTTTTTTTTTTTGGTTATCAACATAGTTTAGATCCCCTGAGTTGTGGCTACGTTCTAAACTTTATTGTTGGTCTAATTGTTTCTTCAAGTTTTGGCCAAGGATGGGGTTTATCTTTAGATATTTTTCTAGTTTAATTTGCAGAAAAGTTTTGGGCATATTCTGATTACTTTTGGCAGGTTTAAAGGTGTTCATTGCTTTTAAGTTTTATCAAATAGTATAAAAACTGTTTAAACTAAAGAATGTGTTAAAAATTGTAGAACAAATCTCTTGTATAATTTTTTGAAATATTAAAAGCCTTTTGGGGAAAAAATTAAAAATTTTCATTTGGAAAGAATGGAAAACGAGTCTTATAAAAATTAGAGTCAAACTATAATTTTTCAAAGTTAAATGTTTTTGTTTAAAAAAAAAAGGAACTAAAAGATGGGTCAAATCCAAATCTACTATAGTTTTGAGTCAAACAAGAGTTTGACCAAAATTTAATCAGATTTTTAGAAAATGAATTTAAGAAAATTTAATCTTGATAGGTTTGCTGGCCTGATCTAATTTGAGTTGAAAAAGTTCTTTAAAAATAAAGAAGGCATTTTCTCCTGTTCTCCACCAGATGAGAACGAGGGAGTAAAAAGAGATTTGAGGTTTGTGGTAATAGGTGTCGAAATGCGCTAGAGAGGAGTTAGAGGAGTGAGGCAAATGCTAGATGTGCATGGTTACTCCCATATGATATTTCTATGGAAAGTGTGTCTTTTCTTTTTTTAATTTAATTACTCCATAATTCATAGCATGTGTAAAGCATGTGAGCTTCTTTCTGTCAATTTATTAAACCAATATATTAAAACAAATTCAGCGATCAATTTAGTGTTTTTTGCAGTAACAATAATTAATTTATATCCTTTTAAAATAGGGTTAAGTTGAAATCCATCCCACAACCCACCGTTAGAAAGGGCCAGCATCTACGTAAATTCACTGAATATTATTTAGTTCAAACAATTTAGGTCTCAATTGTTGCAACAAATGGTAAAGGGCACACAAATTTTCTTAGTGTGGAAAGCAACCTAAAATTCTTTCATTCAGTCGAGTAAGCATGCATCAGTTCAAGATATATATCGGATAATTCCGAAGGGATTAACTACAAGGGAATGGTTCTAACAAATATATAATAAGTTTATTTCTCTGAATAATTTAATTGACATCGCCAGCAATCTTTTTTGACGAACAAAAACTACGGACCACATTATTTTCAGCATGGTCTAGCAAAGTATTTCGGTGCCATACCCTTCTGGAATAATCAGGGAGCCCATGTGGCGTTAGGTAGAATTGACCTCACAAAAAATTATGTGTCCTTGTACTTACATATATTGTAAGTTTATGAACTCTAGATTCCAGATCTTGATCAAAGCTAACTTTAAAAGTCCGGATAAGGCACACATGGGAATTGGACCCAACTGCCAAACATTGATAAGATGCGTATGACCGGCTAACTTCGGAAATGTGTAGCAGGTGTAATTATTAGTTTAATACACCAGGCGAATCCCAATAGAAGACTATATTTACATAATGTCATAACTTACTCACACAATAATATTTTTTTCGGCAAATTCCACTTGCCTCATCTGTAGTTTACCTCAAAAACATTTTCCTTTCTTGTGCTTCAAAAACTCCCAATTTCCCCATAGTTTGGATCGAAGTGAAAAACTTACGAAAATGGAAAATGGTGATGGAAAGAATGCAAACTACCTGTAAATGAACCCGAGCATGAAAGAAGAAAATAAAACATTTATGAGATAAAAAGTATTAAATTAAATTAACTCCATTAATATAACTAAGATGGAGATTATTCATTTGTATGCAATGTGATAAATTCAAGTAATGAATAGGAAGTAGTTAAGCGCATGTAATGGTAGTTTATATGTTCACACTATAATGTTAGTCAATCACATCTTAAAATTAAAAGTTGTAATATATTGAATTTATTCTTTTTAATATCCGTAGAACTTGGTAAAAATGTATGTTGAGATTAGTTAATTTTAATTCTAATTTTAATTCTTATGAAACTTCATACAATTAAATAAATTATATTCCATGTGACAAGGAGACACATTGTATAAATGATTTGCTACCATTTTGCCCTACAAGTTTTACACAATTAATTTCTTCTTAAAGTTGACAAGTTCTTTATTAATAGTAATTAGTTCATCTTTTTCTTGGAACTAGTTGCTTTATCTTAAAAACTTACAATAATAGTTAAATATTCAACAAAAAGAAACACTTTTTATTTTTTAGTGTCAACTTGGAATCTGACTTAGTGTGCAATTTAATTTTTATTTATAATCTAAAAAGTTAAATTTTAATTTGAAAAATATCTATTTATTTCTAAAACATTTAGAACTAATATATGTCGTGTCAAGAGTGCTAATTAATGCAAAATTATGAAAACCGAACTCGTTAATAAGCCAGTGATGTTAAACTTTTTGGGATCACATCCACATAAAGAAAATACAAATCTAGAATGATTTTTGAATTAAATAAAATAGAAAAAAGGAAAATTTACTCAAACATAGGTTTTCCTTGATGGCGAGCTCGATTTTAATTTAAAATTAGGATAAAGGAAAATCAAAAAGAAAACTCCGTTGAAAAATTTAATTATATATAAAAATCTAAATTTTAAAGATTGGGATGAAGGTAGATGGGTTTAAAAGAAAAATGATGCACATCTCATTGCCATATGAAGCCGGCAATACACAACAAACGAAACAGGATCCAAGACTTAACTTGCGAAATTGCTAAAACTGGCAGAATTGAGACCGAATGGATAAAGCGTCACCACAACCTAAAGTTCTACTAGATTGATAAGACTCAAAAGCGCCACAAACTGGTCAAGTTTGATAAACCCGTTGTTCTTTATGAGAACGAAGAGATTGAATCATTCAAACTCTCAAGGACATAATGTCACAAAATCTTCTAATTCATCTATATTTTTTATTCTTTGTTGAATGGCCTATTTATAGAGTACAAAGATGTCTTAAAAAGGTAACAACTAAATTCTAATCCTACTCTATAACTAAAAAGGACAGCCAAGATTCCTTAAATAAAAAAGGAAATAAAAACCCTAAAACCATTTAGAATTGGAAGTTTGGCCCTTTAAGGCTTCTTTCAAACTTACAAGTTTGGCTACTAAAATTACCTAATAATTTCACTATTCACGACACTATTCATAGCACTATTTAATATTCATTTTTTGGCCCTCCAAGAATTAATAAATTCCTGAAAATAAAGCCACAAAAATTAATTAAATAACTTTGCCTATTATCACACTAGAATTCGGCCAAAGCGAAACTAGTGTTTTTCAAATCGGACTTGCAATAAATTAATGACTTGCAAGTCTTGGTCACATGCTTGATGGTTTCATAAAGTTATTTAGGTATAACTATCGCTATCGGCCTCGTGAAATGCCTTAATGGATCAAATACTTGATGAGCAGATTGAATAGCTCCCGGATTCCTATCAACTAAATTGAACAGCTCCCGGATTCTCATCATTCCCCCTCTTCTCGAAAGGATTTGTCCTCGAATCTTTAACATTACCCTTAGGATAAAATTAATATACTTTGATTGTTTTACGGAGTAAAAGAAATAGTTTGGCAAGGGAAAACGATGACTTTTCTTTTCATGTCTTCTCAAGCCATTCTTTTAATTGTGTTTTACTGCTAATCTTTGAAGGCGCCAAGTTTGAACCGGAGTGTGGAAAAATGGTTTTTTGCCAAACAAATAACCAAGATTTTGTTCATCAGAGCTCTAGGTAACTTCGAAATTTTGTTCATAATTTTGTTTATAGTTTCCAAGTAGCTGAAATTCTGTTTTTCTTGTAGCAATCAAATTAGTTGTTTAGCCCTAGTCTTCGAGACTCAGTTAAACCTTTTTTCTTGCTGCCCAATTTTTGTATAGATAATTTTGGTTTTTTCTGTTTATTCCCTAAAGAATAAAAAATACAGCAGCACATACCTACTACTTTTTTTTGGCTAATTGCTGAAAACAATCCGAACCCTTGAATCCTCTCCATAGTCATTGTTCTTTTTTTTTTTTGTTTTTTTTTCTTTCGTGTGATATTGTTGCTACTTTAAATTTTTCTTCTACTGTGAACAAAAAAAAGGGAGAAAAAAACAGAAAAAAAAAAGAAGAGAAAAAAGAAAGAAAGATCAAACCGGAAGAAAGAAAGACATGAGAAGAGGAGAAGAACAATCTTTGATTCTTGATTCTTGATTCTTGAATCCTTGCACTTTAATTCTTGAAACTCTTGTTTCTTGTTCCTTGGAACCTTGTTTCTTGATTTCTTGAATTCTTGGAACCTTCTTCTTGAATTAGTTTGGCTGAATTTGCAACAAAAAGTGTAACCAGAATTTTGCTGTTTGAAATTTTCAGCCGTACTGTTTGTGTTGTTTGTCCAGAATTCTTGTGATTTTTTTCTTCTGGAAAAACCGTACTGTACTCTGGGTTCTTGTCTCTTGAACCTTTATTAAAATTTCTTAAGAATTGTGATAGAATTTGCATTGTTGGCAGCCGAAAGTTTCAAACTTGTGGCTTAAATTGTTGACCGGAAATTTGGTTCTTTGAGCAGCCCTCTTTGCACGAAATTTTTTGTTCCTTTTTGGCTATCGTTCTTTATGGAAACCCTGAACCTTGTGACCTTACTTAACTGAAATTTCTATATAAAAAAGGGTTGCAAGAATTGTTTTCTAATTTGGTTTTTTTTTTTTACTTGCAAGAATAGAATCCTAGTTGTATTTGTTTTCCTAGTTAGAATTCCTTTCCTTTAGTAGTCTTTCCTATTTGTTTCCTTTTAGTTTCCAAATTTGTTTTCCTTTTCAATTCCATTTATTAGCTTTCCTCTTTCAAGTCTACTTTGGAGTTGGTTTTGCTTAGGTTCCTAACTAGTATCCTACTTCCAATTTATTGGGAAAATTGCAAATATAGCACATTTGGGAATGCACAGTTGATATATAACACACGTATAATTTTTCTTGCCAAAATAGCAAATCAACGTGGTTTGACCTAAATGACCTTTATTCTTTAGGTTATTTAGGTCTTTTCACATGGTCAAATCACGTTGACTTGCTATCTTGGCAAGAAAAATTATACGTGTGCTATATGTCACTATGCACTCCCAAATGTGCTATTTTTGCAATTTTCCCCAATTTATTTTCACATTTTGTAGTTTCCTCCTAATTTATTCACTTTCGTTGAGTCTTATTTCTTAAATTTACACATTCTTTTGACATGATTCCCACAAAAGGTTAGTACAACAAAAACAAGAAATAATATGGGAAGATTTGTAGTAAGGGTGTATATGAGTATACTCTAGGCTATTTTGTATGTCTCACCCTCACTCAAACAATCTCTCTCTAAATTCTTACTTAGAACAAAAATCTTTGTCAAACCTTGCGGAAAATTAGACCAAGCATAGCTCAATAAGATTTATGAATTTAGGAACTAAGACTCAAGAACGGTTAACATATTAGGAAACTACAAAAAATCAAAACTCAACTTGGAATTGAATGCAAATATAGAAACTAAAAGGAATAGGAAACTAATCAAATCAAACCAAAAAGTGGACTTGAATGAAGAAAGCTACAAAATGGAAACTAAACAAATTTGAAAATAAATAGAAAGTGGACACAAATATGGAATTTAAAAAGGAAACAAATAGGAAAGTTAACTAAAGGAATGTAGATTTCAAGAAAGGAAGTATAGTCAAAATAAGAAACAATTCTTGTAGCTCTTTTTGTATAGTAATTTTAATCAAGAAAATTTACCAAATTGCAGGATTTTTGGCCAAAATAAATTGCCAAAATTTTGGCTAAAGAAACTACCCAAAAGAAAGCAGATTTTTCAGCCAGCAAAGTGCAAAGTTTCACTCCAACAACAATTGCCTAAATGTAGAATTTTGGTCCAAATAAATTACCAAATTTTTGTACAGAATTTTGGCCAAGTTGGGTCACCAAAAATGCAGAAATTTGGTGCAAAGAAGTTGTCAAAAGGTGTAAAATTCAGTTAAGAAGAAGTTGCCAAAAGTGGAGAATTTCAGTCAAGTGATACTAGTCAATCTAAATCCAATTGGGATGAGGAAATTTAATCACACTTGGATTCTTGTTTTCGACAAAACACACGTTAGCTTTCAAGAAAATTCTGTTATGATTCAAGAACACAAAAATAAGAGGGCAGTACGAAATTTCCAGAATAAAATTAAAGTGGGTAGTACGGGTAACAAGATAAAAAATTCAAGAAGGTACTAAAAATTCAGTACGGTTCAAAAATTCAGAATCTTGGAACTACTACTTGAAGCAATTTCGTCCACTATAATTTAGGAAAAAATGATTGAAGAAAAAGAATTCAAGAAGCAAGATTTTGGGACACAAGGATGCAATAATTCAAAAACAAAATTTCAAGAATTCAAGAAACAAGATTTCTAGAAACAACAATTGCTCTTCTCTTATTCTTTCTTTCTTTCTTTCTTTCTTTCTTTTCTTTAGATTTTATGCTTGCTGTTTTTTCATTTTTCATGTTTCTTCTTCTTCTTTTAAACAGAAAGAGAACGATTTACAGAAGAAATATCAACAAAAAAGCAGAAGAACTCAAGAAAAACCAACTAAAAATTATGACTAGACAAGTAAGGAGTCTGGAAATTTCAGGATGAACAACTTCAAGGAGTTTGATTTTTATTTTTTATTTTTAAGAAAACAATAGGCAACGAATTTCTTTTTTATACAGAATAACAAAACCAAAATTATCTACACAAATAGTGGGCAGGAAGAAAGGTTCAACCAAGTCTTGAAGACTAGGGCTAAACAACTAATTTCACTATCACAAGAAAACAAAATTTTCAGCTACAAGGAAGATGTATATAAACAGAATTTCATGTATGGAAGAAATATAAACAGAATTATCTACAAAATTTTGAAGTTACCTATAGCTTTGATATCAAATTGATGCACACCTCACGGCTATATGAAGTTAGCAATACAGAACAAGTGAAACAAAACCCAAGGCTTAACTCGCGAAATTAATAGAACCAGTGGAATTGAGGCCGAATGGATGAAGCATCACTACAACAATATTCTTGGGATGAAATCAACATGCTTTGACCCCCTTAGGGAGTAGAAGAAATAGTTTGGCCAAAGAAAACGATGGTTTTTCTTTTTACCTCTTCTCAAGCCACTCTCATAATTGCTTGTTATCGCCAATCTTTGAAGGCTCCAAGTTGGAACTGGAGTGTGGGAAAATTGTCTTTCTCCAAACAAAAAATCAAGGCGTGGAAGAGTCAAAACATTAGTAACCGACTTGGGGTGTTTTGTTCATAGAGAGAGATTATTGAGTGAGGGGTGAGACATGGAAAATAATCGAGAGCTTACTCATACACACCCTGACTATTTATCTTTCCATATTCTTGTTGTTTCTTTTTGTACTAACCTTTTGCAGGAATCATGTCAAAAGAAAGTGTAGCTCCAATCAACCAAAAGACTCTCCCAGATTGGATAGAAAATGATACGAATCTTAAACCAAGAGAATAAAATCTAAACCTATATTAGAGTGCTGGTCCTAGTATAGTCCTCTAGGTTGAACTAGCTCTTCCTTTAGCAAGACACCAACTTCAAGATTGAAGAAGGACCTTGCTTTTGTCTACTTAACACTCGAAGGATCAAACCAAAACCAGGATGTGAGTTGGACTATTTCCTTGGAACCAAGAAGCACAGAACTAGGATTTTAGTGCACGAAAAACAACTGAAGGGAATTGAAACAGTGACGGGAAATTCTGGGCAAAATTTCAGGACTGAATTTGAACAATTCGAATTGGAATTTTTATGTTGTTTTTCAAGCACAAAATTAAGAAGAGATTAAGGGTAGAACAAGGACACAAAAACACAAGAACAAAAAATGAAAAGACTAGGGAAACAGAAACACAAACATAGGAGATAGAAAAAGGCAAAAAAACTGGGTAGAATTTGGGTTGGAGATTCTTTTCTGTTTTTTCTGTTTTTTTTAACATAGAATTAAGAAGATAATGACGAAGAAATTATTGAAAGAAACAAGACTCAGATATGCAAAAAAAAAATGTGGAAGAATGAAGAAACACTCAGACATGAAACAGAAGCAAAAAGGATATGAACAACTTCAAGGAGCAACGCAAAGGTAGCTCTGATACCAAATTGATACGAATCTTAAACCAAAGAATAAGAATTCAAACCTATACCAGAGTGTTGATCCTAGTATCGTCCTCTAGGTTGAACTAGCTCTTTCGTTAGCAAGACACCAACTCCAAGATTGAAGAAAGACTTTGCTTTTGTCCACTTGACACCTAATGAAATTATCAAAGACCCAATATGTGAATTTTAGCTATCCTTGGAACCAACCGGCACACTCAGATTATTGAGGGAAAGAAACTCAATAAAGTAGCTTAAACATGAACCTAAGAGGCTATTCTCAAAGAGTCAAAACAAATTCTAAACTAGAACTTAAAGAAAAGCACAAAACTCTCAAGTTTGTATTGTCAAAATTCTTCGTGGATGACTAGAATGACAAATGATGAACTAAGTTTGGAAGTCTTCTTTGTAGGTGAATTCTCAACTAAACATCCAACTTGTGCTCTTAGATTTGTCTCTTTCAAATTTGATTGAGTTGTCTTGGCTGAATGGTTGATTGTTTCAACCTTGGCTCTCATATTTTCATCAGAAAACATGAGCCGATTTTGTTCCAAGTTGGATAATCAACTTAACGCTTTGCAAATGAAGCTTCGAGCTAATGGCGATAAGATGGAACAATTGGCTAAATCCAACAATGAGTCATCAACAAGAAAGTAAAAATCTAGGAGGAAAAGCTCTTCAAATTCAATTCTGATGAAAGTGAAGATTCCGATTGGGCTTCTACTTCCCATAGAGGTCAAAACCGGTTGATAAAATTGATAGAAATTTGGGAAGCATCAAAACGAAAATTCCAGCCTTCCAAGGTGGGATAGACCCCAAAGAATACTTGGATTGGAAAAAGAAGGTTGAAAGAATATTTGACTGTCAACATTACTCTGAAGAAAAAAAGGTTAAGCTAGTAGTTGCAGCATTCACCGACTATGCAATATCTTGGTGGGATTACTTCAAGAGAAATAAAGAGCGTCTTATCTGCTCTTGTGTAGAGATGAAGACAACTATGAGAAATAGATTCATTCCAACTTTTTATGATAGAAAAATGTACAAAAAGCTGTGAAGTTTGCAACAGCGTTCAAAGAATGTCACCGAATATTGCGGAGATAGCATTTGCCTTAAATTTCAAGGTAAAGATAATGGGGACATGATTTCTGACAGTGAATCCAATGATTTTATGCCTCCTCTGACTGGAATTGACGGTGAAGAAGATACCTTCATGGGATAAACAGTTACTACCTCAAAGTCCATGCAATCGGTGGTAAGTGATGAAAATCATCAAATGGGGAAGCAGAATTAGTGACCATGAGATCACTTAGTGCTCAAGCCATGTTAAATGATAAGTGAAAGAAGAACATCTGCCATGTATAAGTTTATGAAGCTCCACTCCAGATTAGCAATGAGAAAAAAAAGGTTGAGGAAAAAGAGTCTGATGTATTATATTTGGCAAATCCAATGAATGGGGGTCATCATCAACTAGCTCAGGCTCTTGGTTTTGATCAAGTGAGATAAAAAAATGCATAGTCGTGCCCAAATAAATCGATATGTGATATCAAGTTCATTTGCGTAAATGTGTCTACTTGGGAATCAAGAAACACAAAGATTGAACTATGTGAGTGTGACATACTCCATGGCTCGTGTTCAATTAAGATATCTAGGGTAAAAGGATTGAATTACATGGTAACATCTATCACAAGAAAAATAATATCAAATTACTAACATTCTTATAACTTGGGTAGCATTGATACGTAGCTAGACACCACTCAATGCTTATAGCACAAAATAGATTTTATGTCATTGCCAACATTATAAGAACCTATTGTGTTGTACACTTAGATTGTATCCAAAAAGAAGTGTAAAATTCATGTGATGAATTTTTTTGGTTAATTTAAGAATCCTATTGCGAATAGGACTTTATAAGGTTTTCCAATTAAGGGCGGTATTTGGATTTGTGACTAAATCGTTTTGGTTTTGTGTTAATAAATTCGAAAAAAAATTGGATTTATTAATTCATGTGAAATCCAAAATTAGAATGCCAAATTCGAATGAGATTCTTGTTTTGGTAGCCACTAAAATTTAGAATGCTCAAAAATAAATTAGAACTTGTAGTTCAAGTAAAACTCTTGGGAAGAAGTTTTACTTTAATCTATTTCTATATATATTTGGACTTATAATTTTAGTAGCCACTCAGTCCTAATGTGAGCAACAAAATTACGTTCTTTTGCTGCATAAAAAGCTAAAATCAGTTTTCTTGGAGAAGAAAATATTCTGCAGCAAAAAGACAACCTAATACCGAACCCTTTTTCTTTGTTCAGCAAAAATAAGTTTGTGTATTTCTTTTGAAGAAACAGCCACAAATTTTATCAAGAAAACAAGAACCCTTTCAACTATTTTCTGGAGAAAAATCAGCCGCTGCTTCTGTGTTAAAGGAACAAGAAAAATCCGAAACTTAGAAAAGCTTGAAGGTAGAAATCCAGGCTAGCACCATCGGGTTTTTGCTGCTTCTTCCTTTGGTTAATTGTGTGACAATTAACTTGGGACTTGGAGATGATCATATGGATACCATAGAGGCAAGGTTGTGCTAGTTTTGCTTGCAATTCAAAGATCAATAACCTTCGCAAGAAAGTTCTACCGCTGATGATAAAGGTAAAACTTCTCCCAATTGGTTTGATTTTACTTCATAAGGATCCTTGGAGGAAATCAAAAATTTTAAATTTCTACTGTGTGTTGTATTTGATTTCCTATAGTGGTATTAGAGCCACTTCCGAAGGCTCTAATTGGTTTTATGTGAAAGCATGCTTGTTTGATTAAAATGTTTATGAACTTGTATGCTAAAATTTGGATTACTTGAATATGTTCATTGAAATTTGAATTTTTAATTAAACATATATGATATTTTTATGTTATTAAATCAATTTGGGGTATGCTTTGATATGTTATTGCTGGATTCGAATAATATGATATATATATATATATATATATATATATATATATATATATATATAATGATGAATTTTAATACCTTATGATATTGTTATTATGCATCTAACCTTGATAATTATTTATTTTAATGCTTTATGACATTGTTTTTGTGGATCTAACCTTTTTGATACAAATCTGTTTGTATTTTGCTTGTTTTTACCAACAGTGTGTAGTAAGACCCGGGGTAGGGCGGAAAACCTAGTTGTGCTGTAGAGGGTCTTAGAGTCCCAAACACTTTAGGATTGGTAAAATAATGGGTAGATCTGGGTAAAATTGATAGATCTATAATAACTTTAGCATAAAATGTTAAAATTTATAATTATTGGCTAGATTTATAATAACTTTAACATAAACTGAAAATTCATGATTATTTTCCCGTGGAACTCGAAAGTTTTTGATACTAAAGGAAAGGGTAATAAGTCTCATAAGTTTTATTGCATCTTTTGTCTACTTGTTTCCTTATTTACTTGCATCTTTATTGATAACATGTCTTCTCATTTTAGATCTTTTTCAAAAGCCTCTTCTTCTTCTTCAAACTCTTCTTCAAACACTCTTCTTAAAGAAGAAATTAATTTAGAAAACATTAGTCAAACTATAGATAATTGGAAAATTTCCAAACACCCAACTAATCATGTTTATCATGAGTCAAAATGGTCTTTAACTTCAGATTACACAATTAAAACAGTAGAACAAACCATTGCTCTTCACTCTGATTATGAAGAAATTAAACTTTTGTCAAGAAAAACTATAGAAAAACATTTACGAAAATATAACTACCTTCATTTTGGTCTAGTACAAGTGGCTGCAAAACCACTTACTAGAGAAGGTCTAGATACATCTCTTTTACTTGCTCTAAGAGATTGTAGATTTCTAAACTTTGATGATTCATTGCTTGGAATGGTTGAAACCAGTCTATGTGATGGACCAGTTTATTTTGATTGTTGTCCAAAATTTATTGTTTCTTTACGTGATAGAAACATTTTAGACACTCTCACTTTAAATATTAAAACTGAAAATTATAAAACTAAAACGGATACAATTCTAGTAGCAATTTTGTTTAGGATCCAGTACAAAGCCATGTGTTCAGCCTTTAGTACAGGAGCCTTAAAGTCTCACAATAAAGGGGAAACTATCCTCTTCCAGACAGATTTAGCCAGATCCCAAATCATTGTACCCAAGTCTATCACTTGGAATCAAGTCACACTTCCAGAACAATGGCTGCTACCGGATGCAGCACCCACTGTTCCAGTAAAAAATACTATGGTGTCTAGTATCGAACAGTTTCCAATAGGAGCTGTCCAAATCAGGTTTTAAAGGACTTCTAGCCTTAGGATCTCTACTTCTACTCCTACTTATTCCCAACCTAGACATTCCGTGTCTGATTTTAGACCAATGTCTTTATCCTCAACCATGTTTCAACACCTTGACAATTCATCAAGTATACCTCAAGCAAGGCATACAGTTCAAACCGAGCCATCCTCTTCAGAGCACGGAGATTTACCAAAATCTCCAACATACTCTATTATTACTTATAATAATCCAATTAGTGAATTAAGAACTTTAACTTTAGATACCCAAATTGGTTTTCAAATTGATAAAGAATATCTTAGAAAGAATTTTTACTCTGAAGAAAATCTTTCTAAAAGAACATGGTTCTTGAATTCTTTTCAAGGCGATTTTCGAAAACAAATCCAAGAAAATCATTATAATTTTCTTAATAAAATTAAAGAACATATTTTCTTCTTTGAATGGTTCATTACTTATGCAGAAGAAAATTCAATTGACTTTCCTTTTGATAAAACTATCTCTGTTTTGAAAAAATGGAAACCTTCAGAAGGAGAAGTCCCATCTAAATTTCCTCCAAATAAACCAGTCACAATTTCTTACAAATCTATTGAATTAAAAGCTGTTCCTTTTAAACAAAGAACTGAAATAGAACCATTAACTGGTAAAGATATACAAAGTGTTTTTGAACAAAACAATTATACTAATAAGTATTTACAAACTATTGGAGAATATTTAATTACAAATAATAAAACTACTCCTCAATCTTTTTATGTTCCTCCTCTTTCAAATTTACAGATTTCTACGATTCCTTCACCTACTTCTTTTCCAAATATTCCTTTATTCAAGCCATATGAAATTCCTAGTCAATTGACCAAACCTATTCCGGAAAAGCCTCTGTCTGAATTTGAGAAAAGATTAGCCAAAATAGAAGAGTCATTTCAGACTCCTAAGCCCAAGCAGAAAATGGAAATGGGGTCATCTTCTGCTTCTGCTTAACCATCCAAGTCAAATGATTCAGCCTCGGCCTCGGTCAACCAATCAGTCTGTGTCTTAAATAAAGACACTGATAAAGATGAGTCATCCGACCCTAAAGTTGCCAAACTCAGAAGTTTTAGACCCCATAGTTATAGTAAAGAAAAGTCTATTTCCACCTGGAAAAATTCACAAAAACTTTATCACCCTAGGGCTACTTATCCAGACTTAGCTTTAGAAGAAAGACCAAACGTTTTCCAAAAAAATTACACTACAAATGGTATTTATGACTGGTGTATTGATGGTCAATCTGAATACAACATTTTAACAATACTACAACAAATGACTATGGTTGCTACAACATACCGAACAACTCATAATTGTCCTGACCAATTAGCAGCTCATGTTTTAATTCTTTGGTTTTACAGTCGATTAAAAGGATGGTGGGATGAACACCTGTCAACCGTAGATAAAGAAAAAATTTTAAATTCTGTTAAAATAGATGAAGATGGTGAACCCATTTTAGTTAATGGTCAAACTATTTTTGATGCTGTTTCTACTCTACTTTTTACAATTGTAAAAACATTTGTTGGAGACCCAGGGATCTTTAGAGATAGATCATCTGAGCTTCTAAATAATTTGAAATGTAAAAAACTATCTGATTTTAGATGGTACAAAGACATATTTTTTACTAGAATTTATTCTAGGCCTGATGGTAATCAAGCCTATTGGAAAGAAAAGTTTTTAGACGGTCTTCCAAAATCTTTGCATGACATGGTTCGTGATGAACTACGAGTCCAATACAATGGTGTGGTTTCTTATGAACAAATTACTTATGGTCAATTAACAAGTCAAATACAACAACTTGCTTTAAAAATTTGTAGACAAGATAAAATCCTTAGGCAATGAGCTAAGGAAAGGGCCCAACAACAAAGAGACTTAGGATATTTTTGTGAACAATTTAGTCTTCCTAGTTGTCATCCAACCCATAGGAAGAGGTCATCCAAAACTAAGTTTAGGAAGTATCGGCTCAATCTTCCTTACAAACCCAACAAGCATTTTTCTAAGAAACATTCCGATCCACCCAAACCAACTTTCCAAAAGTCAAAAGATATTGTTTGCTATAAATCTAAAAAGCCAGGTCATATAGCCCGGTATTGTAGGCTTAAAAATAAAATTCAGGAATTAAATTTAGAAGAAATAGTGTTAGATCAAATAGCTAAACTACTCGTTGATTCTGATAATTCTGATAACTCAGAACATGAGTCCAATGATCTGCTAAATCAATTAGAAGACCAAGATGATTATTACAGTTCTAGTTCAGAAGATTCTGGACAAGAACATTCAATCAATGTTCTTACCAAATAACAAGATCTTTTGGTTGATCTTCTTGAAGAAATTTCATAGTCTGAAAAGAAGAAAAAATATTTTGAAAAATTGAAACAAGTTTTTGTAGAAAAAGAACCTGAAAATGATCACTATTTTTCAAAAGATCCTCGATTTTCCAATATTTACAATTTCAATGATGTTTTAAATCGTTTTCCAAAAAATCCTAAACTAGTTTCTTTATAAGATCTTCAACCAGAAGTCTCATTCCTAAAAGAGGAAATTAAGAAAAATAAAAGCACAACAAGAAATAGATCGTCTTGTTATTGACTCATTAATTTCTGAAAAAGGGAAGCTTTCAGAAACTTCCACTCTTTCTAAACCTTCTTCTTCAAATCCCTCTACTTCCGAAAAATTTGAAGAAACAGACCGATTTTTTAATCATATTTATTTAGTCCAACAAAAGTATGACATTTTAATTACTTTAGTGATAAAAGATAATTTCAAACTTGAAATTCCCGCTTTATGGGATACAGGGGTGGATATGTGTTGTATCCAAGAAGGACTTATCCCTTCCATCTATTTTGAAAAAACCAAAGAACGGCTTCGTTCTGCATATGGTTCTAACTACAAATAAATTATAAGCTTCCTGAAGTTGAAGTTTATTTTCAAAATGGTTTTGTAAAAACATCTTTTCTTTTAGCAAAAGATTTAAATGGACTAGCCTATTTAGGCACTCCATTTACTTATCAAGTAACTCCATATTCAACTAATTTCAAAGGAATTTACTCTCAAAATATTCCAAATTCTTGTATTCCTTTTGTCAAACCACCTTTGGGAAGAAAATTAAATACTTTATTTTCCAAAGATTCTCAAATAAATGTTTTAACCTTAAAACAAAATCAAATCAATTTTCTTATTCAGGAAATATCTTTCAAAAGAATTGAAGAACAACTTCAACAACCTTTGATTCAAAATCGAATTAAAGAACTTGAGTCCAAACTCCAAAGGGAAGTTTGTGCTGAAATTCCAACAGCATTTTGGAATAGAAAGCAACATGTTGTTTCCTTCCCTTATGAAAAGGATTTTGATGAACGGAAAATTCCTACCAAAGCTAGGGCTATCCAAATGAATCAAGAACTTCTTCAACATTGTGAAGAAGAAATTAATGATCTTCTGAAAAAGAAGATTATACAAAAAAGTCAGTCGCCTTGGAGCTGTCCTGCTTTTTATGTTAATAAAAATTCGGAAATAGAAAGAGGTGTTCCAAGACTTGTAATTAATTACAAGGCTTTCAACAAAGCCCTTCAGTGGATTCGATATCCAATTCCCAACAAAAAAGATCTTCTTCAAAAATTATATGCTGCAAAAATATTTTCAAAATTTGATATGAAATATGGGTTTTGGTAGATTCAAATCCATCATTCTAATATGTATAAAACCGCATTTAATGTCTCTTTCGAACATTATGAGTGGAATGTAATGCCTTTTGGTTTAAAGAATACCCCTTCTGAATTTCAAAGGATTATGAATGATATTTTTAATCCTTATTCAAATTTTATTATTGTTTATATTGATGATGTGTTAGTCTTCTTTGAAAACATTGATAAGCATTTTAAACATGTTAATACATTTCTGCATGTTATTAAACAAAATGGTTTAGTTGTTTCTCAGACAAAGATTAGTCTTTTTCAAACAAAAATTAGATTTCTAACACATCATATTCACTTGGGAACTATTATTCTAATTGAAAGATCAATTCAATTTGCTGATAAATTTCCTGATCAAATTCTAGATAAACAACAACTTCAAAGATTTCTAGGTTACTTAAATTATGTTTCTGATTTTATTCCAGAACTTAGCAATCTCATTAAACCTTTGCATGATCGGCTTAAGAAAACTCCCCCTGCCTGGTCTGATATTCATACAAACGTAGTTAGACAAATTAAAAAACAAGTCAAAACACTTCCTTGTCTTACACTATCTGATCCATCAGCCAAAAAAATTGTTGAAACTGATGCTTCTGACATTGACTATGGTGGTATCTTAAAACAAGTCCAGAACGGTAAAGAGCAAATTGTGGCATTTGCATCTAAATATTGGAATGATTCCCAACAAAATTATTCTACCATTAAAAAAGAAATTCTTGCAATTGTCTTATGTGTTTCTAAATTTCAATCTAATTTATTAAATAAAAAATTTTTATTGCGTGTTGACTGCAAATCTGCAAAAGAAGTTTTGCAAAAAGATGTTAAACATTTTGCTTCTAAACAAATTTTTGCAAGATGACAAGCAATTTTATCTGTTTTTGATTTTGATATCGAATATATTAAAGAAGAAAATAATTCTCTTCCTCACTATTTGACTCGTGAATTTTTGTAGGGACGATAACGATGTCTCTCAAAAAGAAAAAAGAGGAACCTCCTACCAGTAAACCCAGTGCTTCTCACATATCCTACACTGAATATTCGGATTCAACCAAAACCATACAAACTCCGGTAAACATCCCAACCCCTTCAAATTATGCTTTTACACCAACCCAGATTCAAGCTTTTGAATCTCTAGAAAACATCAAACCAATTTCCATCTTAGCACCCAGAACATAGGCCGACATTACTGAAGAAGACGAAGCCAACACACAAATGTCAGCTTTATACCAACTGGCAACCCAATCTGGATTTCAATTGGTGAAATCTCCCCAAACCTTGGTGGTGGCTTCAAGCCCCATCCCTTCTCAATCCCAAGTGGCGGCTCTAAACCTTACTCAATCTTATCCAACAATCATGGCTCAAAGATCACAAAAACAAGTAGTGATCCCGACTACTACCCAGGTAGTAATCCAAACTACTTCTCCAAAAGCCCAAGAGCCATACCATAAGAATGATCACTCAGTAAACATTCTCCAAATGGAACCAGATATTTTCCACAATAGCCTAGTTCAAATGGCACAAATCATTTTTCCCAAAAGGGTTCCACTACCTTCCATCCTCTGTCTCTAAAACCCCAACATTTTATAAGTTCATCCTGTTGGACTCTGGGTCCGTATCCTTCAAACATTACCAAGACAAAACACAGACCCATGTTACCCACTCCACCAGAATGGGGAAATGATTTAAACAAGCCCAGAAAATTTTCCCAAACATTTCAACCACAGGGTTATACTTATTGGGACTATAAAATTGGTTAGTACAATGTTTTTACTCTTCAAAATGTTTATAATAAGCACTCTTGGTTCTTTTATTTTAAGAGCACTAACAAATATGATTTTCCCGTTTGGTTTATCCAATGGTGGGGTGCTCATGGCCCAAGACAAAAAATTTTGCCAGATATAGTCCACCAAGGATTCCAAAATTTCAACCAAAAATTCCAATCTCCTAAACCTTTTGTACCAAAATTACTAAGCTTCTTTTCTCTGTTTTCTCGTTCATGGATTTATTCCTGGAAATATGAATTTGTTAAACCCAACCCAAATTTTCCTCCACTCCTTGTCAAACAAGGGTACTCCAAATGGTGGAAAGAATTCAAAACAGATTCGATCCAAGCTCCACAAATTGAAGCTTGGTTCACTATGAACCCACAATTTTTACCTGTTGCTGATCCACAAATAACCACATTTTTGCAACAAAAGAGTTTAGTCCAGTCCAAGTTAGCAGCACTCACTAATAAAGACGATTATGTCAAACATTTGGAAAGCTTACTTTCCCAGCTCAAACAAGAGTCCCCGAAAGCCCAACCACAAGTTGCTAGGGCCCAAGAGGAGTCGATGACACAAACTCATAAGCAAGACCTCCTAGAGAGTTCCGGTGCCAAAGCAGCAGCAGACGAAGACGAAGACGAAGACGAAGAAGATCCATTTTACTTAAATGGAGATGATTGTTATGGAATTTTTTAATTTCCAAAAAAATTGTAATAGTGTACTTTAGCAACAGTACTGTAGCAGTCGGAAACACTGTAGCAGCGGCACTATAGCACCGGACACTATTCAAACACAGCAACTACTGGTCACTGTTCACTGTAGCAGAGCACTCTTCATTGTTACTGTAGCAGTTGGAAATTTTTCTATAAAATTTCCTTTTGTCTAGAAAGAAGGCAGAATTTTTACAACCCACTAGTTTGATATCCAAACTCTCTCAACCTTAGACTAGAAGACTTTCTTTCTTGCATTTTCTCTCATTCTTCCTCTTTTTCTTTCTTCTTTTCTTTCTTCCTTTCTTTCTTCCTTTCTTTCTTCCTTTCTTGTACCATCACTCACCCAAACATAACCTTGGTTACCAAGGTATAAGCTTTTGTACTTTTAGAGTTAAATAAACTCCAAGTTTTATCCAAACAAGAGCTAGTCCTAATTTTTGGCTAATTCTTTTATTATTTATCAATCAAAGTTTATTATTGCTTTCATTCTTATTGATGCTTGGCCGGTTCAACCGCTCATTTAATTTCTGTTTATTTATATTCTGTCATTTAAATTTCTGTTTATTTAATATTCTCGTCTATATCCTATGCATAGAAGAAGTGAATTCGGATTTCTGAATTTTGCCCTAGCTTCGGTTTTCTGAAAATTGCAAGCTTCGGATTTTCCAAATTTTTGGTCAGTTTGTTTTCAAAGTTTTTATTTATTTTTTGATGTTGAAAATAATATGTGATATATATGTAATATTGAGACTAAATTTATATGTGATATATAATTGTTGTGGTTTGAAAGTTTCGGATTTTTAGAATTTTTGAAAGGTTCAGATTTTCTGAATTTTAGGTTGTTCGAATTTTTTGAATTTTGATTGGTTTAGATTTTTCAAAATTTTGGCTAGCATGGATTTTCTGAATTTTGGCTAATTCGGTATTTTGATTTTTTTTTTTGAAAAATTCAAATTTTCTTATTTTGGCTAGATTTGGATTTCCTGTTTTGTGCTAGCTTCAGATTTACAAATCATTGGCCATCCTTCGATTTTAAAATAAATTTTATTTATTTTCTAGTAAGGCCAAAACACAGACACACACACACACACACACATATATGTATGTATGTTAAATTACATTAAAGGCCAAATTATATATGTGATATATAATTGTTTTGGAATTTTGACGTAATATCCGAAAATTAATTTTGGACACATATATGATTTCGGTTTTAGGGTTTGGCCAAATTGTACAAGTTTTTGAATTTATTTTCAATATGTATATGATATATTAAGTTGAGGCCTAAAATATATATGATATATTATTTACAAAATTGTTCACAGTCATGGTTGCCGAAATAGGTACTTTAAATCTGAACCTTCCATGCATAATGTATTATTCGAAACCCTAAATTTGAATTTAATAACAATTGTCATAAATTAATTAGATTAAAAAATTTAAGTGTTAAATATGAATGACAATTACATGTGACATGCACATTATGTGATATTTGAGCATGGTGCATAGTTATAGCCTAAGCCCAATGTGATTGGATAAATTTTGTATTGTTTTTAAATATGATCTACGTGTCATGCCTTACTCTATTTTCTGGTTGTAAATTCTCTTCTCATCTAACTCCTCTCGAATGTAACTCAAGGTTTCTCTAAAGATGTAATAGTTAGATTAGAGATAGATTAGACTAGGAACCAAATGAGGCAAGGAGTTCGTGACCACACAAGAACGACCAAATGAGACACTTGGAGAAGATGTTGTTATCCTTAGGTTGACCTCTGGGTTCTCTCATTGGCTTGAGAGAATCAACTTAGGTTGGGCTATAACTATGTCACGTTAATTTTATTGTTATGTATGAGATGCATGCAGTGTATGTTTATTGGTTAAATGCATGATGTCATCATGATTGTAATAATTAGTTAGAAAATTGGACTAATAATTACAATAACCAATTCAAACAAAATGGTGAGAATTTGACAAATCCCTCAAATGAATATTAATTCTAAGATGCCTTCTAATGCCTAACACTCGTCAAGGCTTTGATTGATCACGGGTAGGTTTGCCAAAACAAGGTGCCGTGGTCAATCTTAATGAGACGCGCTAGGATAATAGTAATATCTGACCGCTAATCATTGGGTTTGACTTAACTAGGTGGACTCAATAAGATTGAGACCTAGAGGCATAGAGCCGGCCTTGGCTTATTAGATAAGCTAGAACAAGAGTTGTTCACCCAACTATCCAAAAATTGTATGAGATACAATTGATAAGTGTTGTCCACCTAAATAGCCGAGTTTTGGATGATTAGCCAAAGCTAACTCAAAATAAGACCAAATATGGATCTTGACCCACTAGAAATAGATTAATCTTTCCAAATTAATATTGAGGGTTATTAATTTGAGCAAAATAGTGGGAGTACCATTTAATAAAAATCCATATTAAATGTTAGCATTCATGATACTTATTTTGCATATTTCTCTTCTAGATGACCACGGCATCAAACATTAACACTAATACACTATCACTGCAATTTGTCCTTGAGAATGACAAGTTGAATGGGACAAACTTCTTGGATTGCTACCGGAATTTGAGGATAGTCCCCAAGCAAGAGAAAAAGTTGTATGTCCTACAGGAACCCTTACATGAGGAACCTTAAGGAAAGGTAACTAAGGAAGGGAACTGCTTCCATTGCGGTCAGACCAGACATTGGAAAAGAAACTACAAAGTTTATTTGCAGGCTCTAAAGAAAAAAATGAAGGAAAATGATACTTTCACTTCATGTGTTAATGTTATAGAAGTTAATCTGTCTACTTCTTTATCATGGGTATTAGATACCGAATGTGATTCACACATTTGTGTAAATGTGCACGAACTGAAAAGAAGTAGAACTTTGGCTAAAGGTGAAGTCGACCTATGAGTGGGAGTGGAGTAAGGGTTGCTACATTAGCTATAGGGACTTATGGCTTAAATTTGCCCTCAGGGCTTGTTTTAGAGCTAAATAATTGTTTTTATGTGCTTTCTATTACGAAGAATATTATTTCGAGTTCTTGTTTAGACAAGAGTGGATTTTCATTTATAATAAAAGACAATTGTTGTTCCTTTTATTCAAATGAAATCTTTTTATAGTAGTGCACAACTAGTTCAAGGACTTTATCTTCTAAATCTTGACATGCCTATCTATAACGTAAATACTAAAAGGATTAAATTAGATAATTTTAATCCTACTTAACTCTGGCATTGTCGTCTGGGCCACATAGACGAAAATCGCTTTTCCAAACTCCATAAAGATGGACTTTTGGAGTCATTCGATTTTCAATTGTATGAGACATGTGAATCATGTTATTAAGTAAGATGACTAAAACCCCTTTCACAAAACATAATGAAAGGGTGGGTGATTTATGGGAACTAATACATACGGATGTATATGAACCAATAAAAACACACAAGCTAGAGGTTTTTTTCAATACTTCATCACATTTACTAACGACTACTATAGATAAGACTATGTGTATCTTATGAGACATAATGCGGAATCATTTTAAAAGTTCAAAGAGTTCAAGAATGAAGCACAAAACCAACTTGGCAAGAGTGTTAAAATACTTTAATTTGATCGAGAAGGTGAATATTTAAGCCAAGAGTTCGATGACTATTTGAAGGAGTGTGCGATAGTCTCACAACTCACTCCTCCTAGAACACCACAATGGAATGGTGTATCTTAGAGGAGAAATCGGACTTTGTTAGACATCGTTCGGTCCATGATGAGTCATGCAGATCTTCCAAATTTCTTCTGGGGACATCTTTTACTTATAGCCACTTTCACACTGAACTAAGTTCCATCTAAATTAGTTAAAAAGATACCATATAAGATAAGTACTGGGAAGTGTCCTAGTATGTCTTTTATGAAGGTTTGGGGATGTGAGGCTTACATCAAATGTCAAGTCTCCGATAAACTTGGACCCAAATTTGATAAATGCAATTTTGTGAGGTATCCTAAAGAAACAAAAGGATACTATTTCTATAATCTCAAAGAGAACAAAGTGTTTGTTGCTCGGACTAGTGTTTTTCTAGAAAAGGAATTTATTTCCACAAAATCCAGTGGGAGACAAATGGAACTTGAAGAAGTTCAAGAACCACAAAACAACACTGAACTTGATAAGATGGAAATTGAGCAAACACCACTAGCCGTTGTGAAACAAGTACTTGCTCAAGAGACACAAGCCCCATGTAGGTATACTAGGATTCATCATGAGCCGCAGAGATATGGATTTCTACTAAGTCAATGAGGTGACATCTTGCTAATGGATCAAAATGAGCCTACGACCTGTTAAGAATCTATATCAGGGCCAAACTCTAAATAATGGCTTGAAGCCATGAGATATGAGATGCAATTCATGTATACAAATCAAGTATGGACTTTGGTTGATCCACCTGAAGGGGTAAAACCCATTGGGTGCAAATGGTTCTTCAAGAAAAAGACCGACATGGATGGTGAAATACAGACTTTAAGGGGCGATTGATTGCTAAAGGTTTCAAGAAAGTTCATGGTATAAACTATGATGAAAGTTTTTCACCATTTGTTATTCTTACATCCATCAGGATCTTGCTTGCTATAGCTGCATTCCATGATTTTGAAATTTGGCAAATGGATTTCAAAAATGCTTTCCTTAATGGAAATCTTCTTGAAGATGTGTATATGACAAAACCTGAGGGTTTTGTCGATCTAGAAAATGTTAGAAAGGCTTGTAAGATACAATGATTCATTTATGGGTTAAGGCAAGCTTCTTGAAGCTAGAATCTTTGATTCGATGATGCAATCAAAGAGTTTGGTTTCATCAAGAACAAAGACGAAGCTTGTGTCTACAATTAGGTTAGTGGGAGCACTGTTGTCTTCCTACTATTGTATGTGGATGATCTACTGCTTATTGGGAATGACATTCCTTCTTTACAATCTGTAAAGATCTGGCTAGAAAGTTGTTTTTCAATGAAAAACATAGGTGAAGCAACCTATATATTAGCTATCAAGATCTATGGAGATAGATAAAAGAGATTCATTGGCCTAAGTCAAAGTACATACATAGATAAAGTGTTAAAGCGGTTTGGCATGCAAGAATCTAAGAAATGATTCTTGCCTATGGGGCATGGTATTACTCCCTCGAAGGAACATTGCCCTTTGACAAAAGAATAAAGACAATGCATGAGTAAATTTCCATATGCATCACCTATTGGATCTATCACATATGCTATGTTATGTACTCGTCCCAATGTTTTGTAGGCTTCGAGCAGGATAAGCAAATATCAAGTAGATCGAGAACGTCACTAGATCACTGTCAAAAATATCTTTAAGTACTTGAGAATGAATATATATAGTCTTGATGTATGGAGTGAGGAAAAGCTCAATGTAATTGGCTACACCAATGCAAGCTTCCAAATCAGCAAGGATGACTTCTGATCGTAGTAAGGTTATGTATTTTGCCTAAATGGTGGTGCTATTAGCTTGAAAAGTTCAAAACAGGCAACGATAGCCGATTCTATGATAGAGGCTGAGTATATTACTACTTCCGCACAGCAAAAGAGGTCATTTGGATCCAAAGTTCATAACCGAAATTGGGGTTGTACTTAGCATTGCCTATCCAATTAAGCTCTATTGTGATATCAATAGAGTCATTGCACAAGTTAGGGAACCCAAATCTCATTAACGATCCAAACATATACTTCGGCGCTTCCATCTCATCTGAGAGATCCTTGAGAGAGGAAATGTAAATATATGCAAAGTACCAACTGATGAAAATATTGGTACCTCGCTAACAAAGTCTTTGACGTAGGAAAGACATGATCGTCACACTAGATCTTTAGGCATTAGAGATATGACTGATTGGTCTTAGTTCAAGTGAGATTTTGTTAGACTATGCCTTAAAAACCAATAATGTGATGATGGTTTAGGCATATATTGTATCATAACGCTTTTATTTTACATCAATTTGTTATTATTATATTTTATTCCATATCTGCGTATTATTAGCAAATATAATAATGTCCCTACAATTTAATTATTCTAAAATTATCCCTAGTCAAGTATTATCATTAATGGGTCAATGATAATGCATTAAGACTAGTATGTGTAGTGACTGATGAAATGTATTACGATATGAGATATCAAGTCAACACATAAACACATGTTAGAAAATTATATCTTGAATTGATCCGTAGTGAGAAATGTTACACAGTTATTACATGAAGTGTCATAAGTATATATCATAGTGCTAATGGTGTAAGTGATCCTTAGACTTGTGGCCATCAGAGATCTTAACATGAAGAGTAGTATGTTTTGAAGCTACTAAACGTTACTTGTAAAAAGGTGAACTATAAAAGTAGCAATTGGATATACAATAAATCATGTAGTGAGATATTGAATGATCAAAATAGGATTTACCCTTTTTATATAATAGGAGTAATATCTTTGGGCCCCTTGATCAAGTGAGACCATAAAATGCATGCCCGTGCTCAAATGAGCCGATATGTGATATCGTGCTCATTTGCTTAGATGTGCCTACTTAGGAATCAATAAACAAAGATTGAACTATGCGAGTGTGACACGCTCGATTGCTGGTGTTCAATCAGGATATCTAGGGCAAAAGGATTGAATTACATGGTAACATCTATCACAAGAAAAATAATGTCAAATTAGTAACATTCTTATAACTTTGGTAGTATTGATGTGTTGCTAGACACCACTCAATGCTTATGGCATAAAATAGAATTTATGCCATTGCCAACGTTATAAGAACCTATTGAGTCGCACACTTCGATCATATTCAAAAACAAGTGTAAAATTGATATGATAAATTTTTTGGTTAATTTAAGAACGGATAAATTACATCTACCACTTCTGTGTTTTGTAAAAACTACCAATCAAACTCTGAGATTTGATTTACTACCAATACCTCCTTAAATTTGATAAATTCATAACATTTAGCCCTTTTATTCAACTAAATTCATAAAATTTAGCCCCCTTAAGAGAGTATTGGTATTTTACTAAATCTCGAAGTGCGATTGGTAATTTACACGAACCACAAGGGTAGTAGATGTAATTTACCCTTTAAGAATTTTATTGTAAATAGGACTCTATAAGGTTTTCTGGTTAAAGGCGGTATTTGGATTTGTGACTAAATCGTTTTGGTTTGTGTTAATAAATTTGAAATAGTTTTGGATTTATTAATTGATGGGAAAACAAAAATTAGAAAGCCAAATTACAAGGAGATTCTTGTTTAGGCAACCACTGAAATTTAGAAAGTTCCAAAATATATTAGAACTTGTAGTTCAAGTAAAACTCGTTAGAACAAGTTTTACCATAATCTATTTCTATATATATTTGGACTTATAATTTCAGCAGCTACTCAGCCCTAACATGAGAAACAATATCACATTCTTTTGCTGCATCAAACAAGTCGAAATCAGTTTTCTTGGAGAAGAAAAATTCTGCAGCAAAAAGACAACCTAAAATCAATCCCTTTTCTTTGTTTAGCAAAAATAAGTTTGTGCCGTTTCTTTTGAAGAAACAGTTATGAATTTTGTCAAGAAAACAAGAAGCCTTTCAGATTTTATTTGGAGGAAAATTAGCCGCTGCTTCTATGTTAAAGGAACAAGAAAAATCCGAAGCTTAGAGAAGCTTGGAGGTTGAAAACTGAAGGCATAAATCCAGGCTAGCACCATTGGGTTTTTAATGCATCTTCCTTTGGTTACTTATGTGACAATTAAATTGGGATTTGGAGACGATTGTGTGGATACCATAGAGGCAAGGCTATGTTGGTTTTGCTAGTAATTTGATGATCAATAATCTTCGCAAGCAAGTTCTACCGCTACTGATAAAGGTTAAACTCTTCACAACCGGTTTGATTTCACTTCATAAGGATTCTTGGAGGAAATAAAAAATTTTAAATTTCTACTATGTGCTATATTTGATTTCCTATAGCCTTGACGAGTGCTAGGCATTGGAAAGCATCTTAGACTCAATATTTGTTTGAGGGATTTGTTAGTTGAATCTCACCATTTTGTTTACATTGGTTATAGTAATTATTAGTTCAATTAATCATGTGATTTACTAACTAATTATTAATTTCATGATCTTATCACGCAAAACCGATAGCAATACACAACATGCATCTCATACATGTACCAGAAAAATAAATCGTGACAAAGTTATAGTCCAAACTATAAGTTCTCTCAAGCCAATGAGATAATTATAAGGTGAATCTGAGGGTAATGGCATCTTCTCCAAGTGCCTCCTTCGTTTTTCTTGTATGGTTACGAACTCCTTGCCTCCATGATTCCTTGTCTAATTGTAATTCACATCTAACTATTACATCTTTTGAAAAACTTTGAGTTACATTCGAGGGGACTTAGGTGAGAAAAGAATGTACAACCAAAAAATAGAGCAAGGCATGACTCGCAGGTCATATTTAGTTTCAATCGAAACAAAAACCATATCCAATCACATTGGGCTAAGGGCTATAACTATGCACCATGCTCAAACATTGGAGGACCTATGACTAGGTCAAGGACTAAGAGAATGTAGGCTACTCTAGTGACATTAATAAATGAGTTATTGGAAGCTCAAGTAGTAGCTAAGATGGCTGAATCTCAGTCACAAATGATCACTCTACTTAGTATTGAAAATGAGGGATCAAATGCCAAGTCCAACTTGGAATGTGGTTAGCCGAATCCAAGGTGAAGTACAATTCCTGCTTAGCCGAAAAAAGGCAACATAAGAAGTTCAAAATCCATTGCCAAGATAAATTGAAGAAGCTTCGAAAGTCTGCATGAAGAAGTTAAGGAAGCTACCAAATACAAGACAACAAATAGAAACTGCCAAGACCAGCAATATTCGACCAAGTACAAATCCAAGTAGTTTTTGGATTAGTTTTAGGCAGTTTTAGATTAGTTATGTCCTTTTCTTAGATTAGTTGTTTCTTTTAAGTAATTGTTCTTTAGTTAGTTTCCTAAAAGGCTATGAGTTCTAATCCTTTTAGAAAATAGATTTTAGTTGCTTAAACTAGCCTTGTAACAACTATAAATAGAGGCATTCAGCCACAATGAAATTTAGAATTTGATTAATTACAAACTTGAGAGCTTTTAGTTTTTCTTTGAGTTCTAGTTTAGAACTTGCATTGAGTCTTTAAGGATAGCCTCTTAAGTTCATGTTTAAGCTATCTTGTTGAGTTTCTTTCCCTCAACAATTTGAGTGTGCTTCTTGGTTCCAAGGATAGTTCAATTCTCAACTTTGAGTTTGGATAATTCCTTCGAGTGTTAAGTGGACAAAAGCAGGTCCTTCTTCACAAGTTGGAGTTGGTGTCTTGCTAACGGAAGACTTAGTTCAGCCTAGAGGACGATACTAGGACCAACACTCTGATATAGGTTTGGATTTTTATCCTTTGATTTAAGAATTCATAGCATATAGGTATCAAATTAAATCAAAATATATGCATTCATTTTTCCAAATTCACCTTTATAATAGATTGCAGATCCATCTGTTGACATGTAGCAACCTACTCCTTTGCTTGCCTATAGTATAGGTTAATGTTAATGTGACTAAGTACATTATATAAAGCAGCATGTAAATTATTTATTATTCGAAATATAATATACCATTGCACTATCTTTTACTACAATTGTGGCATCACTTAATTTCTTTTTCTTTACTTCAACTTGATTGGGGGATGCTTGGGTGGTTCCCAAACCATTTCTAGAAGAAAAAGTTGCTGTCCTAGCCCGTTTTTGCTTTTAATAAACCACAAATGTATTTGGTTTAACATTCGTTGGAGATGATAAGATTAAATTTGTGTAAAAAAATTATTACTCGCTTGGTTTTGAGGAATGAGTGGGTGTTGAGCAGTTGATTGCTTACATGTTCACTTGTTGTGTCTATATCCCATGCACCTTTGGCACCTTATCCTTATTCCAGTCCTTAAAGATGTCCCTGTCACCATATGCTCCTCATCCTTATCCCTTCTTCAATTCTTTTTAGGCCGCTCTAACTGCTTTTTATAATGAGGTGGTAGTATAGGGCTGTCTTTACTCCGAGGCCAATATTTGGATCCATTCATAGGATCAAGACCAAACTCATAGCATTTCAAATACATATTCTTTTTTACATAGCTATCAACAAAATCCACCTCATCCTTTTTCATGTAGTTAATACACGCAAGCGCATGGCAACAAGGAATTCTTGATATTTCCCAAGCCATACAAGCACAACTCAAATTCACTAAGTCAACAACATACCTATCATCATAATGAGATACTTGGAATCTTTCTCCCATCGTAGGCTTCACAATGCAGTGTTTCGTTGCATACTTAGTATTTTCAACCTTCTTCCTAACTCTTGGTGGGAGTAGATCTTCAGATGAATCCATGAATTTTTTCTTCATGAACATTCTTTCCATCAAGGCAGTATGGATTTTATCGAGGATGTTGATTAGCGGCAAACCTCTGTGGCACAGTACATGTAAATCTTTGTTAGTATTACATACAATGAAATAACCAGTAACATACAATACAAACAATGTGGGAGTGATTCATACCTGGCCTTTAATATGTACCCGTTAAATGTTTCTGATAAGTTATTCTCAATGACATCACACTTTGGTATCAGGCTGATGAAAGCCTTACAAAATTTATGGTACCGTAGATTGATAAAATTATCATGTGCCACATCATTTTCAATCTTCATTGCCTCCATGACTGAATGAAATTCTGCTGCATTAGTTGCTCTCACAGCTGCCCAAAAACAAATTATTCAAAGCTTGGTCCTTATAATTTTTTTTTCAGTTCGCATAAACATGCCTAGCACAGTTTTTGTGCTCTGAGTGATGTGCAAGGTCTCTAACCGCATTCTCCAACCCCTATCCTAACATAAGATGTATCAGTAATTGGTAGATATAGTCTATACAAACTTAAACCAAAGGAATAAGGAAAACATACATTCTGTTGGTCACTGACAAACGTCCAACCAAGCCGACTTCCTCGAATAAAACATGAAGAAACCATTTCCATGACTCTTCACATTCTCCATCAACAATTGCCCATGCAATTTAGAAACATTTGATTATTCCTATCACGACCTATAGCACTAAGTAGTTAACCCTCCTCTCAGGTCTTCAGAAAACACCTATCGAAACCAATAATAAGCCTGCAATCTTGTTGGAAATCCCTTATCAAACATGAAAACCCAATGTAAAAGTACCTAAAAACTTGCTTTCCAGTTGGTGCATCATGTTGCAATTCAACCTCAAATCTCCCTCATTCTGTCATATTGCTTTAGGGCTAATATATATGAACGCAGCTTCGTATAATGTTCTTCTAACGTACCTTGAAGCATCTGCATTGCTGTCCACTTGGCTCTGTAACATAACATTCTGTTGACTGTTAAAGTATATTTAGAATGCACATCTGCCATTATTTCTTTGACATAATAATCGGGATTTCTTTTTAATGTGTCTAAATACTCTTTGCTAACCACTCTTTTGTTGCTTGCTTGTTAGTTAAAGCCCTATAGCAATTGTGCTCAACTTTCAATGCTCTAATAACAAATGTTTTCTCATCTACTTTACATGAAGCATATACCCTTTATAGGCAATTTTTCACACACCTAACTTCCATCCTCCAAGGGCTACCCTGTCTCCATGTTATGTTGAAACCATTTTCAATTGCATACCTTTTTATAGCCTCTTTGAATTGGATTTTACCATCAAAGCACAAGTTCAGGCACAATTGCAACTCTTTATGGTTGCATCTCGGATCATATCTTCAAACCTTTTCTTCTTTTTACGCTCCGTAAGAGACTCATTGCTATCAGGTGTGGGAGGTTTTGAGGAGGATTTTTCATACTCACTGATGTAATCTTCAGTGTTGAAACCGGTACGTGCACCACCATCATTTGAATGTACATCTTCCCTTCTGTCATGCTATCTTGCGCCGGCATTTTCATCATTCAACTTCTCTCTATAAATTCTAATGTTATCTCTAGCTGTATGCAGCTCATCATCATCAGTTAAAATGTCCTCATTACCTAAGTTGTAGGAACTCTCTGTATCGTCTTCTTCCTCATAAATAGGATCATCTGCTTCGGTTTCGCTTTCTATCATTTGTGGCTGAAGTTGGAGTTCAGAATTTGTATTGTTAACTGACTCTTGACAGTTTGCTTTTGCACCCTGGCCGAAACTAGTCTGGCTACAACTACCACCAACCCTTTCATCGCACTCAACATACATATCAACCTCACCAAGTTTTACTCCGACTTCTCTCATCCTGAGGACATCATTATCAGTTGCAATAATCCTCAAGTCAAATCCATCTTTGAATGCCATTTTATAGACTTTTTACATATCCTAGTGTGTTGGCTACATCTTCTATTTTGAGAATAGACATCTTGTCGGGGTTGTAATTATCCACATATTGAATCATACCACTAACATAATCAACAGTTGCACCAATTTGGAATACCTCACCATAGTGCAACTTGATTGTGAATAACTCATCCATTCTGCACACAACAACTAACACCTTGTCAACATAAACGACTTCAACACATTACATAATTAAAAGACATCACATTCGACAAACAAAGATCATCAGTCGGCTGGGCATGTGGGAAACTTAAGGATTAACCTATTTTTATATGCCAATATGAATACAATTGCTTCCTATGTACGTACGAAATGGTGCATGGTACTTTGGACAATGATTGTTTAAGGGGTTGGAGAAGCTAGCCATACAAGCATGCGGAGACAAAACACACATAAGGGAAGACTTTAATTTGCATAAGCCAAAATTCAGTCCAAAATTCAGTTCAAGTTCAGCATAAATTCAGTACAAAATTCAGTCCAAGTTCAGCATAAATTCAGTTCAAAAGTCAGTCCAAGTTCAGAAAAAATTTAGTCCAAAATTCAGTAAGAATTCAGTCCAAAATTTAGTAAAAATTCAGTCCAAGTTTAGTCCAAAGTTCAGTAAAAATTCAGTCCAAGTTCAGCATAAATTCAGTCCAGAATTCGGTAAAAATTCAGTCCAGAATTCGGTAAAAATTCAGTCCAAGTTCATTAAAAATTTAGTCCAAAATTTAGTAAAAATTTAGTCCAAAATTCTATAACAATTCAGTCCAAGTTCAATCCAAGATCCAAAAATTCATTCCAAGAAATTTCTGAATTCAGTCCAAAGTTCAGTAAAAATTCAATACAAAGCTCAGAAAAAATTTAGTCCAAGTTCCAAAAATTAAGTCCAAGAATTCACAACAAAATCCAGAAATAAGTCATTCACAAAAATGGTTCCAAAAAATTGCATAGCAGTTGCACAAAATTTTAGAATTTCAGAGACAATTACCCTACAAGTAGTTGACCCTGTGGCGGCGGGAAAATGTACAAATGAGGCCAAATTTAGTCAGTCAAAATTCCTAGACATAAAAATGGAGAAAGTTTAGTCCAATTGAGGGAGAAGCCAAAAAACTGTAGAAAGAAAGAAACGCACAAAAAATCCAATGGAAAAATGGACAAAAAAACCAAAAATCCAACGGGTTCAGTTGGTCAAAATTGCAGAAAATACAGTTCAAAATACTCCTACAGAAACTCAATTTGCTTATCGGGTTCAGTCGAAGTAGTATTACCCGACCAGAAATGGAAGGTTTTTGAAATTAGGGAAGAAAATTTTGTTGTGCGACGAAGATGGAAAAAAATTTTGTTGCACGATGGAGATGGAAGAAAAATTGTGAGCGACGGAGAAAATTTTGCTGTGTTTTTGTTGTTTATGTTATTGTGTATATGTTATTCACTGATTCAAAACGCAACGCTTTTGTTGTTTAGAAATTTGAGTCAGCAACTCTAATAGCTAACTGAGTGGTCCACTTGTACACCAGCTGACCACCACATCATCATTTAAACGGACCTCCAGACAGTACATAGATGAAGGACATTATTTTTACTCCTTTTAAAGTTCAAGTATCGTGTTGTTACAATTGAAAGGTCGGGTCAAAACGGTTACAAGAACCTAAGTTCGAGACATTTTAATATATTAGGCCTATATTATAACTCTAATTTCTAATAATTGTATTAGAACACCCTAACATTTTTGTTTGTCCATATTGTTGTACTTTAATCACACAATCTTTTTAGCATTACAAGATACTATTGATTAGTACTAATTAGATTTCTTTGATTAAGAATAATAATTGGACTAAGTATATTTCTCATTGGGCTGAGCTTGATTGGGCTATTTATGTTTTGACTCTTAATTTAAAATAATTATTAGGACACCTTGAAATTTATGAACTTGTGCACTTAAGTTTAATTACTTTAAGAGCATAATTTTGTTAGTATTAAAATACACTATTGATTAACAGTAATTAAACATTTTGACATATATTACAAAATATATTTCTTTATAAGAAAATTAGGAATGGAAAATATATAGTTTCAAAGTAGTTATAGTCACTAATGTAATATTATAACATAAGTGATGGTTAATACTTATAGCAAAAGTAGTAAATACTTATACTTCTTTTGTCCCAAAAAAAAAGAGTTCAGTTTCACCCATGTACAACTTTTTATTTTTGATCATCGAAGTGGAGGTACAAATCATTTTATACCACTAATTTCCTCATTAAGGGTATTGTATATCAACATACCCTTTTAATATATTTTATCTAATGAATGGGTATTTTGGAAATTTTGTTAAAAGCTTAGGGTTGACTATTGAACCTGGTCTCTTTTTTTTGGGACAAAAATTTGGTTCAAAACTTAACTCTTTTTTTTTTTTTTTGGGAACGAGGGAGTTATATATATAGTTATAGTTAAATCCATTAGCATAAGTAATGAATACATATATACAGTAGTTTGTAAACAATGTAGTTATAACAAAAGTAATTATTACATAACATAAGTAGTTTAGTGCATGCATACACATAGTTTTATGCACATACATAGTGACACACATATTAATTATTCATCTATTTGTTCATCTGTGAAATAAGCTACATATAATTTTAAATATATATAATCCATATAAATTTAAATATATAATATACATAATTTTTTCAATTTCAACACGAAAATGTAAATATTATTTTTCCTTGGAATTAATTTTAAACGATTTCACTTTGGCCATTTAATAAGTTATTAGCATTTGTAAATGTAAAATTTAGAAATCATTTCAAACTAGAAAAATTTTAAACCAACATAGCATTGTTAATTAAGTGAAAGATTGATTACTGGTATAACAAAAAAAAAAGAAAAGATCTTTTTATTATGAAAAATTGAAAAAAGTTTGAATGCTTAAAAATTTGGGTAAAAGGAAAAATTTTTGAAAAATGAAAGTGCTTCATGGTTGTGAAAAGTGTTTTTTTTTTTTTTGCCAACACTTAAACAATCGTGGTGGTTTTTTTTGCCAACATAGCATCGCCCTTCTCTGCCCTAAGTTGTCTCTCCCAACTCCCAATCCCCAAACTCAGTTCCACACTTTTTTTACCCCAAACTCCCAATCGTTGTCGTACTTCTTCCAAGCCCGATTCCAGTCGTCATCGTTCTTCTTCCAAGTGAAGACGGTGCCGGTGTTCTCCTCAAACTCTTCAATTGGTTTTTTGCCGTGCTTCTTCCCTAAACTCAGTGCTTCTTTCAAGTTCATTGCTACCATCCGAGTGACTTAGTCCGCAAAAGCTGGGTAGAAGAAGAAATGGTGCCAACCCCTTATCCATCGTTGCTAATTTGCCAGCCTTTGTCCGTCATTGCCTAGATTTTGGAAAGCTAGAGTGATGACCCAAAGTCCTATTCTCCTCATCTGTAATCGATAGTTGTGCAGTGCCATTGTTAGCAAGAAGCAGTACAGCCTTCGGTTGTCCTCTCCGCCTTCGGTTAGATCCAGTTCTAGTCCGGCCAAAGTAGTCCTCCAACGGTTCTCTCGTTACTATCGGCCGAAATTAGTCATTTTTTTGTTGTCCCATTTTTGTTGCCATCAATTATCTAGTCATATCCGGTCGATTGTCCCATTTTTTGTTAGTTGCCCCTATTCTGTCAAATCTCATAGCTGCCGTGGTGGAGCTTGGAAAGTCAGAGGCCACTGTCACCATCACCATCACCATCCGTACCGGCCTTGCAATTTTTCTTACACTTTCTATATTTTTTTCGCATTGCACCAATGCTGACTATTTCTTTTGGACTTCAATTTTTTTTGAAGTTTTTTTTGCATTTTTGAAAGTTGTTGATTTGTTGATTTTCGTTGCTTAAACTGTAAAAATTTACCCTATCAGTTGTGAGTTTAGGATTTTAAAAGTACAATTTTGTTACTCATTTGTTGCTACAATTAATTGTTTGAGCTTAAGAATTTCCGCTATTAATGCTTAATTGCCGTGAAATTGTATTGGGCACCATTTCAGTGCGAGTTGCTTAGTTGTTTAGAAAATACATAGTTCGATTAGCCTACATGATTTGTTCACAGTAAAGAAAGATATGATGAAAATTCCACTCAAGATTTCAGTAATCAATACCATAAAGCTTTTCAAGCTTCATGAATTTAACTAATTATGTTACTTTTGTACTTGTCATTTGATTTGAATCTAATTGCTTAACCATACAACACCCTGAGTATTGTCTGTATTTTGTTAATCTATATTTTGGCCTAGCAACTTAATCTGTAGGTTGTTGAAAACTGTGTTCAACTACCAACTAATCTCGGAGAATTAGATGTAACTAATAAATCTGAAGTGGCTTCTCCCATCAGAGCATTAATAGTATCCACATAACTGTTGAACATTCTAGTTTTATTTTTCCCTCCATATAATCTACTCTAAAATAAGTAACTAGATTTTATTTTCCTTTAGGGCTAATGTATAATGTTTATTTGTCAAAATGCTTGGAAAATTGTTGTACACTCAAATATTCAAATTCTTGAATGTTAGTACTTGTCAATAAAGTAAATTTTAGTCATCTTTGTAAAACTTAAAAAAAGCCTATCTGTTTTGAAATTAATATATTTGACAAAAATTGGTTCATATATATAGAAAAAATGTCAATAAAGTGTGCTTAGACTTATAGTAAGTAAAATATTTTTGAAATGGATTGAAGTTGTGAATTAGTGGGATTGTTTTATGTAGTTTATTGCTTATTGGTGCCATCTAAATATTTGGTTTTCATACGCTTTGGATGAGCTCGCCAAAAAATTAGGGTTGGCTAATTTCATTAGATCATTACCTTGTTCTTGGCACAACTTTAGAACATGGATTGGTTTGTATATTTGGTGAAAGTCATACGTAAGTTGTAGCAGACTATGGGTGAAAATACAATTAGCTAGTGACTTTATGAAAAGGAATAACTATAAATGATATAGTGACTTTATTTTCTTGTGATATGGTACAAATAGAAATTGTAATGGTTGAAACAATGAAAATGCAATGGTTCAATTTTTAAGTTAACTTGGTCTTCCTTTATCTAGGACCAAACAAAATATCTTGTTGCATTTACCCGTTTGCTTTCCAACTACTTATCATTGGAAAGTTGGCTTGTTAGAGGAGAAAAGCTGAATTGGCCCCTCACATCATACCTCTTGATTGATTACAATTCTTCCCTTCATTGTTCAGCTGTTGAAGGCAAGTATTACTTTATGCCTTGCATTGACAAACGTAGTATTAATTAGTTTGAAGCATGCAAATGTATGTACTTGGTGCTTAGTAATACTTAGAAAGGTTTAAAGTGTCCATCACATTATGCTGCCTTTTGAGATACTATGCTATTTTTTTCCAAAATTAGGGAAGAAGACCAACATTCTATTCATATTGTGTTCTAATCTTTCAATGAATTGATTATAGGTAATGGAATAATCATGGTTGAAAATTACTCATTGAACAAAGGACATAAGACATAAGTTAGGGGTGCAAGAGTTCTTAAAATTTGCTCATCATGTTAAAGAAGAATCATAAAAAATTCCCCGCCCTTGTAAATCATGCAACAACTTCTGCCTTTATGATAGAGACATTGTGTTGTTTCACTTAATGCATAAAGAGATATGTACGGATTATGAAAAATGGATATATCATGGTGAGAAGTGTGAGGATGTTTCAGATGATGAATACTTAACAACTAATGAGGTTGAGGTTGATGATGAGGAGGGTTATGGTGATGAACTAGATGACATGTTGAATGACATAGGTCAAAGTAATTAGGGTGAAAATTGGCAAACTGGTCGTGAGCCATTGAATAATTTAGACAATAAGTGGAAACCCTTCTTAAATTATTAGATGAAACCTGCCAGGACCTTTATTCTGGGTGTCAACATTTTTTGAAATTTTCATTCATTGTAAATCTTTTACATTTAAAGACTACTAGTGGTTGGACAACCAAATCTTTTGATTTTTTGCTTGACATATTCCAAAAAGTCCTTCCGAATTCAGCTTCCATTCTAAAGAATTTCTATGAATGTAGAAGATACACATAGGATTTAGGGTTTCAAAAGTGAAAAAATTCATACTTGTGTCAATGATTGTGTTCTATTTCGAAATGAGTATGCATCCCTCAACACTTGTCCAAATGATAAGTGTATTGAATCTAAATTTATAGCCGAGGGTTCAAAGGTTCCCCATAAAGTTCTTTGGTACTTTCCTCTCAAACCAAGGCTACAAAGGTTGTACATTAATGAGGAGATAGCTTCTGGCATGAGGTGGCATTAGGAGAAACGAGTCGAAGATGGTAACATACTTAGACACCCTACGGATAGTGAAGCATGGAAGCACATTGATAGAGTGTTTCCTTCTTTTGCAAGTGACCCTCAAAGTGTGAGACTTGGACTTGCCACTGATGGGTTCAATCCATTCGGTAACCTAAGTAATGCATACAATGTTTCGCCCGCCTTTCTTGTCTTGTATAATTTGCCTCCTTGGAGATGCTTGAAAGATCCATTCATCTTTTTGTCAATTCTAATTCTTGGACCCAAATTGGCAGCAAAAAATATTGATGTGTATTTGCAACTCTTGATTGATGAGTTGAACGAGTTGTGAATTGATGTCGATGCTTATAATGCACTTGAAAGAGAAAAGTTCACATTGTGTGCAACTCTTTTGTGGACCATAAATGATTTCCTCGCCTATGGTATGCTCTTTGGTTGGAGCACCAAAGGTTGCCATGCTTGTCCAATTTGCATGAACGAGACATCATCTTAGTACTTGCATTATAGTAGAAAAATGTATTGCATGGGACATTGTAGATTCTTACCACTTGTCCACCAATAGTGAAGAGATAAAAAGAATTATGTCTGGTTGGTAGACCTTAGATATCCAATACTATCCAAATTTGGCCGTAAGATTCTTCATGATGTTGACATGTCAGTTAGTGGATCATATGCCTTTGGTAAATCTTCTGGTAAAGACCAAAGAAAAAAGCGTAAGCACAAAGGGCATAGACCAAAGTGGGTTAAAAAAAGCGTGTTCTTCGACCTTCTATATTGGATGGACATCAAATTGAAACACAATATAGACATCATGCATGTTGTGAAGAATGTGACTAAAAATTTGGACGCAACATTGTTTGACTTAAGGTTAAGAGTAAGAACACCTGGAAATTGAGTAAGGATTGAATGGATCAAGGGTTAAAAAAATATTTGCATTTACAGCCACATGGTGCTTCATTCATCATGCCTATGGCTTCCTACCATTTCACGAAAGATAAGAAGTATAAAATACTTAATTCCATTACCTCAGTGAAGTTCCCTAATGGCTTTGCTTCAAATATATCTCGATGTATAAAAATGGGAGAGTTCAAGTTGTCTGGATTGAAAATTCACGACTTTTATGTCTTCATCCAACGTGTGATTCCTGTGGCAATTAGAGGATACCTAACAAAGGAAATTTGGCATATTTTATGCTGGTAGTGAGTTTGTCCAGAAGTTATGCTCACGGAATATGTACTTACATGTTCTTGAAAACAAAGAGATGAAAATTGCTGTGTTTTTTGTGTAAGTTGAAAAGATTATTCCCTTCATCATTCTTCAACATCAAGATTCATCTCTTGATACACTTACCATATGAAGCGAGGATAGCTGGCCCACCCCAATATCTATGGATGTTCTTATTTGAGAGATAATAACACTATCTTAAAGCTTTAGCACATTTCTTTATATTCAATTATTATTTTTTTTAATAAATATGGAAATTTGTCCATGAAAATGGTGACTTTTAAGGGTTATGTTCATAACAAAGCTCAACTGGAAAGGTGTATTACTGAAAGGTACATAGACAAGGAATGCCTAACATTTATTCTATGTACCTGAACAATGTTGAGACTATCTTCACTAGGGGTGACCATAACCATGAGTTGATAGATATCAATGGTGTAATTTCTATTTTCTCAAGTAGGAGTCAACCATTGGGTAGCCCGAAGCGTTACGCTCTTAGTGAGAGAGAATTGGCCAAGATTCATTCCTACATTTTGAGCAACTGTAATGAAATAGAGGAGCTAATCAAGTATGTTCATTTTCTACAATTAGTTTAAAGTGATTTAATCTGTAATTCCATACATAGTTTCACTTATTACTATTTCAATACCTGTAGAGAACATAAACTTAAACTCGAGAAAGAAGATAGTGGCAATGTGGATCAACATCACAACAATCAATTTGGATTATGGTTTAGAGAACGTGTAAGTTCCACACGTCCTATATTAAAAGTATGCAGTTGGTCATTTTGAAGTGTATTAATATCTCTATGATTTGTATATGTAGGTTAATTGTGGTCCACAAGCATTTGCAGATGAGATTTAGACTTTATCATTTGGACCACTAAATCAAATTAATTGACACACTGGATGCATGGTAAATTGATATAGATTTCACACCCAAGGTCGTGAAAAAAAAGAAAAGAAAAACTCAAAATAGTGAAGCTGCAGTGCAGGGTGAACATGGGAACAATATAATTGATTTCTATAGGGTACTGTAAGATGTTCTAGAAGTTGAATATTTAGGTGCCAATAAAAGAGTATTGGTGTTTATGTGTGATTGGTTTAGGCTAAGTGATGCGACTGACCTACAGATTGATAAGGAATGTGCACTCAGTAGTGTCAATATGTTTATAAAATGGTATACATATTAGCCATATATACTTGCATCCTAAGCTAGATAGGTTTCTTATATGCCTAATCTAAAACTAGGCAACAATTGGCATGTTGTACAAAGTATAACTCCTCATAAGTTGTACGATATTCCAAAAGACCTTGAGATTATCCAGGCAGAAGAAGTGCATCAAGAACAAAAGCCAAGTTTCAATCTAGTTGTTGATTTGAATATGGACATGCCATCATTGTGAGGATACAAATACTTTGACATTGGTTGATGTGTCACTTGTTGAAGAATTGATTTGCGATCTTCATAGGAATTGCATTGATGGATGATTCATTCATTGATGATGATGGGTTTAAAAGATGTAGTAGACTCTCAATCTATTGACAACGAAGATGAGCTAGGGAAAGATAATTATCTTGATTCAAAATAGGCACCAAATGGATGTTCCACCATGTGTAGTTGTATCTTACATTTAAAGTTGTATTTGTGATATTTTTTATTTTTATAGTCTTCGAAAGCTAAGTCTTTATATCCTCTAATTGTTTTGATTTCTATTGTTGATATTTATGTTTTCTCAACATGACAGTCAATACAAAGTCCTAGATTATGCATGTTTATTGTTATAGGCATTTGGTTACCTTATAAACAATTTAAACACTGTGTATGTAGTTTTTAATGTGACTAATATTTATTTGATCTTGACAGATAGTTGGGCCTGACAAGGGAAGATTGGAAAAGAGACTTGGTGCTCCAAAGATACCATGGGGGTCATCTATGCTATTTAAAGTGAAGAATGCAAAAAATCCTCCACTTGGTGTGTCTCTTCAATGAAGTGCCCGGCTTATGCCAAGTCTACCAAATCCCCCAATACTTGCTTCTCCTCGACAAAGTGCCAGGCTGTCGCCATTAGGTGATTATTCTGCACAAAGTGCCCAACCTTCACCAAATTAGCCAAATCCCCCCTTTCAACTTAGAGGTGAGAACAATAAAGACTCATGCACGTTGCAATTAAACTAATGGGATTCCTGATAGAGTTTAAATTGTGCATATTTTTTGTTAATAATTTCTCCATATTAATTTGATTACAATGTGAAATTATTTGAAATTGATATACTTCTTGTTTAGGTAGGGAAAATAGAGAATTGGAGAAAAAAAGGAAAAAAGGGGCAAAAAGTGAAGCAAGAAGAATTGATGGAGGGTTCCAACAAGAAAAGAAAATTGGAAGCTATCAAATTGAAGAAGGAAAGGAAATATTGCAGCAAGCTTTTAGGTAACAAGCACTTTATTTTAGTTAGGAGTATATTTTCTATTCTTCTTATGTTTCCTTTTCAGAATAGAATTAGTTTTTAGTAATAATTATCATTACTATATTTTAGAGCTAACTTTTGTTATAAATATGTCAACCTTGGAGGCCCTAAAAGTGCATAATTTGTAAGAGGGCAGCCATCCTCTTTTCTCTAAAAGAAAGTCACATTTCTTTTCTTCTTTCTTCTTTCGTTTAGTTTTTCTCTTAATTCTCTTTTCTAATTCAAGGGAAAGATTGATTTCAATTACAATCACTGTGAGGTTTTGTTCTTAATTTATTTTCTTGCTTTTATTCAAGTACTTGTTAATTCTTGATTTAATTCCTATGAATAATTAGTGATTGGTTAATCTGACAAATTAATTATTCATTATTTATTTTATTGCAATCTATAAGTTCAGTGATCCGTAATTGTCATGAATAAGTGGACCAAGTAGAAACTAGGTTAATTATGTTTATGACTTGAAATATGCATGCTTAGCTTAGGGGAATTAATGGGACAAGATTAATTTACTGCAGCTATCTCGGTTCTTTAGTTTTGGTTTAACTGTTTTCATAGATCTTAATGCTATCATTAAATTGATATTGAATGCTATCGTGCCCAGTCAATTGATGGTAAGTTTTGATCTAGGGTGCTTAGCTCAGTCAATTATATTAGGAAAACGAAAATTTATTACGGCTATCCTAATAAGTTTTAAGTTAAATATTTGAATTTGCAAGATTATTTTTTGTGACCTATGATTAGTGATGCAATTGAATGAAATCGAACCTTGGATTGGACACTCTGTAAATTAGGTAATTTTTGTTATTTTCTATTTTTATTGCTTTAAAATTTATTTTTATTAATTTTTATAATTTTAGTAATTTAGTTAATTATTCAAAAATCCCCCTTGTTTATTTATTTATAATTTATTATTCAAGACTTGGAACTGTACTTTGGTTCTCTTGGGATTCGACCTAGTCCACTTTTACTGCAAAATTTATTTTCAAATCATTAGAGGACTAATGATTAATTTTGTGGGCTTCGATAAACTCGTCAATTCCGGGAGTTGTTCAAACTACTCGCCAAACTTTCAATATGATGTGATATATTGTGAGGGCCGATGACGAAAGTTAGGTCCAAATGACTTCAAGAAACCATTAAATGGTTTAATATTTGACATTCAAGCCCATCCAGCATGTGGTTAAGACTTGCAAGTCATTAATTTCATGCAAATTCATATTGAAGAACACTAGTCCTGCCTTGGCCAAATTCTAGTGTAAAGGGTAGGTTAAGTTGTTTAGTTATTTTATTAGTATTAATTTTATTAGCTATTTTTTTTAATTAATAGGGCCAAAAATAAGCTTTAAGAAGCTGCCCTTGATTACTTTATTTTGACCAAAATTTAGTCTTCATTTTAGTAACCAAATTTTGTAAATTTGAAGGAAGCCTCAAAGGGCCAAACCTCCAAGTCCAATTGGCATTAAGGTTTTATTTTCTCTTTATTTTAAGGAATCTTGGCTGCCCCTTTAGTTATAGAATAGGATTAGGATTTTTAATTGTTACATTTTTAAGACATCCTTGTACTCTATAAATAGGCCATTCGGCCATAAGCATGAATAGACATGAATTTTGAGAATTTTGACATTATGTCCTTGAGAGTTTGAGTGAATCAATATCTTCATTCTTGTAAAGAACAACGGGCTTATCAAACTTGACCAATTTGTGACACATTTGAATCTTATCAATCTAGTCGAACCCTAAGTTGTGATGACGCTTCATTCATTTGTCTCAGTCGCGGTTTATCAATTTATGCAAGTTAAGTTTTGGGTCCTATCTCGCTTGTTGCGTATTGCTAGCACCCTATAGCCATGAGGTTCGCATTAGTTTGGTATCAGAACTCTAGATAATTTCAAATTTTTATAGATTTAAAAAAGATTCTATTCACATTTCTTTGTTGAAATTCTGTTTATAGTTTTCCTTGTAGACATCCTTGTTTTGTGTTCATAATTTAGGTCTTATTATTTTGTTAAAAATAAATAAATTCATTGCCTGGTATATTTTTCTTGCTAAAAACAAAATCCAAACCCTTTGAATAGCTGATGTAGGAAACCAAATCTGACGCAATGAAAATTTAAAATTTTTATTTCCTTCGGGAATCCATACAACATGAAATCAAACCGGAGTTTAGAACTTGTACCTTGTTAGTATTGGTAGAACAGGTAGAGTTGTTTTGTGAAAACCGTTGATTGTTGAATCATGAGCAAAACCAGTCTAGCCTTGCCTCTATGGTAGCTACACGATCGATCCAAACTTCTAGGTAATTGTCACACAATCAACTGAACAACGAACAAGCAAAATCCAAACTGTTAGATTTAGATTTTGCTCTCGACTATCTCAAGGTTTTTCAACTTAAAGATTTCAGTTCTTCTCAACCACCTTTCTCAAGAACTTTCGATTTTCTCCTTAGTTTCTAACAACAAGATGGTGGCTGTTTCCTCTAAAATTAGCCGAGAATTATCTTTTTTTCATGAAGAAAATAGCGGCTATTTTCTTCAAAAGAATTGCCAAAGAATTTCTTCTCTTCAAGAACAAGAGAGGTGCGGCTTTCTTCAAGAAAATAAGTTATGGTTTTCTTACTTCTCAAGCAAGGCTATGGTTCTGTATTTTGGCTTCCGAATTGTTGCTTCTCAAGCATGGCTACAGGCCAAACATCATAAATCCATTTATATAGATATATACTGTAGTATTAGGGTAAAATTTCTTCTAAATAATTTTACTTAAACTACAAATTCTAATGTATTTTGGATTCGTAATTCTATTGGCTGCCAAACACAAGAATCCAATTCAAATTTGGCTTTCTAATTTTGTTTTTTCATAAATTAATAAATCCAAAACTATTTCGAATTTATTAACACAAAACCAAAATGATTTAGAATCCAAATTGAATACCGTCTTAAACTGGAAATCTTATAGAGTCCTATTCACAATAGGATTCTTTACTCAAAAATTCATTACATGAATTTTATACTCCTTTGGATACGATTGTAGTGTGCAACTCAATAGGTTCTCATAAAGTTAGCCATGACATAAAATCTATTTTATGCCAAAAGCAATGAGCTGTGTTGAGCAACACATCAAAGCTACCCAAGTTATAATAATGTTAGTAATTCGACATTACTTTTCTTGTGATGGACGTTACCATGTAGTTCAATCCTTTTTTCCTAGATATCTTGATTGAACATGAGCCATGGAACATGTCACGCTCATATAGTTCAATCTTTGCATTTCTTGATTCCCAAGTAGACTCATCTAAACAAATGAACCCAATATCATATATTAACTCATTTGATCACGGCCATATATTTTATAGTCTTACTCAATCAAGGGGTCCAAAGATATCACTCCCATTATATAGGATGAAAAAACCCTACCTTGATCACTCAATGTCCCACTACATGATTTATTGCATATCCAATTGCTACTTTTATAGTTCAGCCTGTTACGGGTAACGTTTAGTAGTATCAAAATATGCAACTCTTTATGTTCGGATCTCTTATAACGTCAAATCTAAGGATCATTTACATCATCATCACTATGAGATGACATTTTATATAATAATCCATATAGCATTTCTCATAGCGGGTCGATCTAGTACATTGTTATCTAACGTGTACATGTGTTGACTTGATATCTCATATCATTACATAATTTATCAGTCAGCACACATACTAGTGTTAATGCATTATCATTTTCCCATTAATGATAATACTTGACTAGGGATAATTTTAAAATAATTAAATTATTGGGACATTATTATATTTATTCTTAAAACACAAATATAGAATAAAACATAATAATAAATAGTTTGTTGTAGTTTTGGCGCCCTAGGTCATCTAGTGGTCGCTTTTGTTTGCCTTCTTGTGTGGCCTTTTTCCCGTTTGTCGGGCTTATTGACCATTTGTGGTCCTCTTTGACCCCAGTGGTCCTTTGTCATCGTAGGTTTGGTCAAACACCAACACCACGAAGCTCATTTAGCCTTTTTGTGGCTATATATACTTTGGCAATTTACCCTATTAATGCATTATCATTTTTGGAGAAAAGAAATTGCCATAAATTAAAAGAATTATGATGCAATTTATGCCTAAAGCATCATCACATGATTAGTCTTTAGGGCATAATCTAACAAGCAGATTCCTTGAGTTTCCCATCCATAATCATATATTTTTTTCTGTGAATTATTTATCTTCATGTTGATATTTTTCTATGAATTTTTCTTTTTCTGGTGAGAAAAAAATAGAAAGAAGAAAGAACCGTGAAAGAAAAAATAGAAAAGAGAAAGATTAAACCATAAAGAAAGAAAGAAAGAAAGAAAGAAGATGAGAAGAACAATTCTTGATTCTTGGTTCTTGAATCCTTGTTTCTTGATTCTTGATCCTTATAATCTTGTTCTTGAATTCTTGTTCTTGCAGCCTTGTTTATTGAATTATTTGACTGAATTTGCTTCAAAAATTTGTTACTGAATTTTGTTAAAACCATACTGCCCTCGTTATTTTTGTTCCTGTATTTTGTTGGGAATTGTTCCAAGGAACCGTGCTGCTTGTTATTCTTGAATTACAGTAGAACTTTTCTTGCGAAACAAATGTGTGTTTTGTCAAAAAAAGAATCCAAGTGTGATTAAATTTCCTCATCGCACTTGTATTTAGAATTGGCAACTTAATTGAGACTGAAATTCTGCACTTTGGCAACTCCTTGTGTTGTTTGAAATTACACTTTCTTGGCAATTTCTTTTGCATGAATTTTTGTTCCTTTTTGGCAATTTATCTTGGCCAAAATATTTCTAGTTTGGTAACCTAACCTGACTGACATTACTATATAAAAAGGGTTGCAAGAATTGTTTCCTAATTTGATTTTACTTACAAGAATTGATTCTAGTTGTATTTGTTTTCCTAATTAGAGTTACCTTCCTTTAGTAGTCTTTCCTATTTGTTTCCTTTTAGATTCCAATTTTTTTTCCTTTTTGATTCTATATTTGCATTCCTTTTTGAACATTGTGTAACATATTGAAGCATAACTATATGGGTTGGTTTATGATTATTATCTTTGATTGGTGGAATTGTATTATGTTATGAGTTAAATTTGGTGGTTATTTCAGTTTTCTTTAATTGGTGGAATTGTAGTATGATTATAATCATTAATTGGTGAAATTATATTATGTCATGAGATATAATTATGAGATGTTGCTGTTTTTGTAGTTAGTCATATATTAGATTGGATTGGATTGAATGTTCCAACAAAATTTATGATATTGAGTATTTTTATTTTTCTTGTTATAGTGACTCATCCATCACCACATAACCAAGCATCAAGAAATTCAAGGCATAACAAATTACCTTTTGGTTGGTGTTGTCGAGGTCTATATCATTCCTTCTATCTCTTTTCTTTCAAAACAATAAGTGAATAATGTGTAAACTTCTATTTTGTGGGGTGTAAAGTTTTTAGATAATATTATATTCTCATACTACAACTAGGATGTTCGACTTTTATTTTCTTATTTTGTGGGAAATTAAGATGTCTTTTGAATTAATGAAATTTAACTTTTGTTTCCTTCAATTCGTCACAAAATTCAACCATTTGGTGACGACTTTCCTTTTCCGTCACTAAAAACCTTTAGGGATGGAGCATTAGTGACGAGCTATTGACGAACCACATTTTCGTCACTAAATGCAATTGGTGAACAAAAAATGTCTTTTAGTCACGAGATTCTTATCATCTCTAAAACCCATTTTTCTTGAGCGGCTAAAGGATTGTGGCTACAAGCGGCTGACACAGTTGAAGGAAGTCACGGTTGCGGCTGTGGTGTTGCATAGGCAAAGGAGAAGGGAGGTGCGGCAGTTTCAAACGGGTGGGGCGAGGAGTAAGCTGCGGAAGGGAAGTGCGGTGGTGGCAAAGAAGGAGAGAGGTGTGGCGACAGAGGATGGGGTTGCCGGTGGACGGCTGCTGTAAATCTTTAGGGCAACGGACGATCAGGCTGTAGTATTTCTTTCAACTTTAGTGATGTATATTTTTTTTAACTTTACTGTAATGGGTTCACATGTCAGTTATGCGAACATATAATCTTTTTTTAAATGTTGTGTTCGCATGTCAGCCATGCGGACACGTATTAATTTTTTGAAATGCTTGCATGGTTAACATGTGAACTCCACTAATTTTTAATTTTTTTTTACATACGGTATTTTTGAGATTAGAAAAATAAAAATAGATGAGTTTGCATGTAACACATACAAACTCAACATGTAAAACTAAAAGAAAAATCGAGCAAGTTTGCATGTGAAAAATGCAAATTTTAATCGGAATTCACATGTCTCACATGCGAACACCCTATTTTGGCATTCAAACCTTAATTCTTCTATTAGTTTTTAATTTTTAAAAATCATATTTATTTAGAGAAAAAACTCCAATATATGCACTCCCCGTATTTTAAGGTGATAAGAAGATAGAAGAGGATGTTAAAAACGAAGAAATAAAGAGATGAGGAAGGATAAAAAAAAAAAGGAAAGAAAAAGGAAATGGACTATTTTATTCTTTTCGAGCAATGCATGTGTTTATTTTTAACGAATTTTCTAACCAACAGAATCTGATGAAATGATCAAAAAATACAACTGAAAAAATGAAGTATTAATTTTCTTCATTTTAAATGTGAATAACTAAAAATATCAAACTTTATGTGCAGATTTATTTTGGTAATTTACTCAATTGATTAATAAGAAAAAAAAGATTATCTTGTTTTTTTCCTTATAACTAAAAAATTTAGAACTCCAAACTTTTATTTGCAGTCCCTTCCATCTTACTGTCCAACCAAACTCTCCCATTTATTTAAGCTTTTAAAAAAAGAATACGCTAGCCACTAAAATATACAATCTTACACAAATTATTCATACACTCAAATTCCTATAATGCTATTTTTTTTTTAAATGATAGAAAGATTTTAATAATGTAAACCACATAAAATTGGTCTAATAGCCAACTGGCTAATTACACTTGTTAGCATCGATTTAGATCCAGCAAGTAAACTAAAGCTCTAATTTTTTTCTACAAAAATCTTAGCAAAAAGGTTGTTTCATAACTTTATCTAAACATGCACTGGGGTTCATTTAATTTATTTCAAATAGTTTATCTACAACTGGAGTAAATAAATACTCTGGATAATTGACTAGCAAACTAAAACTAGAGGTTTATAAACTCCCCAATAGTTGAGTTGCCACTAAATTTGTAGATTTATATTTTTATTCTCTAGTAGCTGCAAACTATCTAAATAGTAACCCTAGCAAAAAAGGTAAAAACAAAAATAACTTTAATTCAGCACAAAATAACTCATCCAACAGCAGTATATTTTGGCCAAACCAAAAACACCTCCTGCCAAACTAGAAGCAAATCTTGAAGCTCGGTTGTAATCCAAAAAGTATCATCCAATTCCATCTTTCCTTATTTTTCGATCAGATCTCACATTTTTGGTCATCATCTTTCTTCTTTTTTCTTTAGCCAAAAAATCTGTCTTTTTTAACAAAAATATTAGATTTTGGGATGGAGGTGACAAAAGATGTTCTAGAGTGTTTTTTTTCCATTAAAGCCTTCAACTGAGCATTTACTTCCTTTCTTGGGGTAAAACAAAAACTCTCCAATGTATTAACTTCTTGATTGATGTTACTCCACCCCTCTAGATTTAAGCTGGAGATTTGATTTGAACAAATTTTTTTAATTTTTTTTTTAATTTTTTTTTTTGGAAAGCAAGTTCACAAAAGAATACTCTTTCTCTCTCCATATGCAAAAAAGGAGAAGTTGACAGGTGAGGAAGAGAATAATTTTTCCTCTTCACATTCAAGTTTTAAGTTAACCAAAATATTGAAAACACAATAAAACTATATCTAAAATTGAAAAATTATAAATAAGACCAAAAACTAAATTTATAAAAGAACCTCAAAAGAGGAAACCAACCTCCCTTATGAAGAGACAAATATACATATAAAACAGAAAACTAAATGCTAATAAATAGATACATAATACTATTAAAGATAAGAAGAAAGAGCAACCTCTCTCATTAACATATAGTATTAATGCCTCAAATGGAACTACCAAACGAAGACACGTGGACACACAATTGCCCGCGCATTGCGCGGCTATTCCCAGCCACGTTTGCTAAGTCAGTACATGTGTATCTACGTGTTCTCCATGTTAGCCATCCCAGCCTTCGAAACCCTACAATTTCCTTTCCTATTCTACCATCTCTCTGCACATCACCATCTCCATCGTTCCTTTCCTTCTTGCAAATGTTCCCCTAGACGTCTCTTTCGAACCTTGTTCTTCTCTCTCAGATCTACCCCAAAAATTCTCTTGGCCATTTTTTTCCATTCTTTTTCTTGTCTTACTCTGCATCTTACGGGTTTGTTAATAGGTTTTTTTTGGTTTTTTTTTTCTTATGTGACTTGATTGGATCTTCTGTTTGATTTGCAGCTTTCGGCCGCAGTCCTCAGGCAGGTGGTCAGTGAGAGCCTAGGTCCGAGGAAAGGAGGCTATATTTTTCTTTTGAATTTACTTTCATATTTTTATAAATTGTTTAAAATTCACAAAAAATGCTTGATCTGATTAGAACTTGTGTTTGATGTGCAATTTTTGGCCGTCGTCCTCCAACAAGTGGGCGGTGAAATGCTTGGTCAGAGAAGAATATGCTGATATATATATATATATATATATATATATATATATATATATATATATATATATATATATATATATTTTGCTTTTGCTTACATATTTTTATAAATTGTTTAAAATCCCCAAAAAATGCTTGATCTGACCAGAACTGTGTTTGATTTGCAGTTTCTGGCTGTCGTCCTCTGACAAGCGGCCGGTGAAAGGCTCGGTTCGAGAAGAAGAAGCTAATATTTTATTTTTGCTTCTATTTTGATAATTTTTTTTGGGTCCAAGGAAACTAACTAGATTGGTTGCAGGTATCCAAGTATGTTGTTTCGTTTCATTTCTCTTAGTCGGAGTTCCATCTTAGTCAGATTTCCCGTCGCAGCCACATTCATACTTTGGTAACCATGAAACAGCTTTCTTCTTCTTCTTTTTTCAGTCTTTTGTTTCACATCACCTCATCTTTTTTTTTTCTTTGGTAACCGAGATATCCCCAGTATTTTGTTTCAGTCCGAATTGCAGTCCCAGCCGCATTCTTGCTTAGGTCACCAGGAATCAGCTATCGCCTATTTCAAAAGCTAAGCAATTTGGTTGCCTTTAATTTTTTTTCTTTGGGTATTAAATGTGTTGTTTTATAACTCTTAATCGGGTGCTTCCTGTCAAGTCTTTTGTTTCACTATTACATATGTATCTATAGGTATTGTCCAATGTGTAAAAATTTGCTTCCTGCTATCTTCCAGTGCTAAATGTGGTCATTGACTTTTCATTTATTACTCCACTTTCTTTCTAATCACTCTCATATCATCTGTTAGTATTTTTGATAGCTTCTCCATGGCCATCTTCTACTTTTGCCCTTCTTATTTCTGCCATTATTTTTGTTACTTCTCTAACCGTGTGTTTAGTAATTGCTTCAAGCTTTTTCATTGTCTTTAGGTATGGTTTTACTTCTCTTTTTGCCTAACCCTTTTTGTCCCTTTGTTCCCTATACCCTTTTCTTTACTGGTATTAAGGCTACCTATTATTTACTACATTAAATGAATTTTAAGATAGTTCTTCCTTTTTGGTTACTGGTATTAATGCTGCTGATATTTTACTGCTTGTTCTTTACTGCATTAAATATTCAATGTTCAATTGATGGCTTAACTTCTTTTGGTTTTAAATCTTCCACCTTGTTTTTCCTATTTCCTAGCTTGTTTTGAGTCTTCCAACAACCATTGTCTTATTTTTCTTGGAATGTCCTTGAATCATTTCTTAATATTTGTTGTTTGTTGTTTGTTCTGAGAAATATATATGTTTATCTGTTGTAATATAGGTTGTTAATGTGCGTGTGTGATGAAATGTGCTTAGTAGGCCGAATGTTAATGGTTGTTGGCTTGAGATTGTAGTGTTCTAGATGCTGCCAACTTTTACAATGTATTTGTTTTATTTCTGCGTAGTTGTTTTCATGCTATTATTTGGTTTATATGAACTTTTACAAATAGAATGTCCTTTGGAAAAACATTGTTTCTTCATGTAGACTTGTATGTGATAATGAAGCACCTTGAATAAAAATATAGTGCTCTTCTGTGTCTAAAAGGTTTTATATATAAAAAATGCTTTCCTACTGATTTTGAACCTTTGGATTCTTTTTCCTTTTATACTCTCACTCTTCTTCAGCCTTCTAACGGGATGGAAAAATCAATTTTTTTTCGATTAGTTTCCTACTTGCTTCGTTGTTATGTTGTTAGTTATTACCCCATGTTGTGATATATACTTCATTTACCTATTGCAGTTGCTTGATGCATCTGCTAATGTTTTTTTTAATATATATAGTTGTTTCTTACCTGTTTCTTAGTTGTCATTAGTTACTAGACCCCTAACATAGTAAATATTATATCTTTTTAGTACTGTATGGTTTCTGTTTTCATGAAAAAAGGGTGATGTCTATGCATTCTATTCCATACAGTCTCTGAGGTGCATTAATGTGCATTGTAAAATGGATAAATAGTACATGTGTTGTGCATTTTCATTTTCCATCAAACAAAGACATGTCCATTAATGCAATCTTTCTCGCTGCTTAGAGTTGTGCCTACTGAAAAGAGGCGCGTAATATATTCTAGAAAATTTGTTCAATGCAGTGCCAAAAAAAAAAATGCTTCAAACTATTCTTCCTCTAATTTTGCAATTTTATCTAGTTTCTGCATTTTCTCCTTGGAAAAAAAAAACAATCTATCCCATGAATGGTTCTTATCTTTTTATGTTGAATGCGCATGTGTAATGTTTTTACAAGTTTATGCATAGGCGATGCAGTCATGTCACTGTGAATAGTGTATTATTTTGGCTTCGTCTTTCTTTTTACATGTTACAATTGTTTATTGCACTTTGCGTTTGCAGTGCCAACAAATCTCTCCAAACTATTTTTTCTCTAAATTTGCAACTATACCACCGTAGCCGTGTTTCTGTGAATGTTGCATTGCTTTACTGCATTGGTCTTGCTTTGCATTTCCTTCTCCAAATTCACAACTTCTTACTGCATTGTGCATTTGCATTGCCAAAAAAATTGCTTCAAACAAAAAGGGTAATGTCTATGAATTCCATTTAATACAATCTCTGAGGTGCATTAATGGGCATTGTAGTACTTTCTAAAATGGATAAATAGTACATGTGCTGTGCATTTTCAGTTTCAATCAAAAAAAGACATGTCCATTAATGCAATCTTTCTCGCTACTTAGAATTGTGCCTACTGAAAATAGGCATGCAATATATTCTAGAAAATTTGCTTAATGCAATGCCAAAAAATAATGCTTCAAACTATTCTTTCTCTAATTCTGCAATTTTAGTTGCCTTCTGCATTTTTGCCTTAGCAAAAAGAAAACACAATCTATCCCTTGAATGCTTCTTATCTTTTTATGTTTAATGCACATGTGTATTGTTTTTAAAAGTTTGTGCTCAGCCAACGAAGTCATGTCACTGTGAATAGCTCATTGGTTTTGCTTTGTTTTTCTTTTCCCATGTTACAATTTGTGTATTGCATTGTGCATTTGCAGTGCCAACAAATTTCTTCAAACCATTCTTCCTATGAATTTGTAGCTTTACCTACTTTATGCATGTTTCCCTTCTTTCAAAAAAAAAATGTCTTTGTATTGAACAAGGTTGTATTGTGATTGGTTTTCTTGTCATTGTCATGATATACACTACACCTACTTAGTGCATCTGTCCAATGAATATGTTAGCTTTGTTTTGCATCTTTTCCAAAGTGGATAAATTTTAGATGTATCTTGCATTTTTTCACTTTCTAAAAAACATGTGTGTGCATTAATGTTACTAAAATCCATTTCATACATACGGTTTTGTTTCAGAGCAATCTTTCTAACTTTTCAAAGTTTGTGTCAAAGGAAAATAGATGTCCTTTATTTTGTGCAATTTGAAAAGTATTACTGCATTGTGCATTCTTCTTTTAGCTTTGTGACTAGATTAGTTCAATGGAAAGCTTATTACCTTCTTATGTTTGGTGCACGTGTGTAATGCTTATGGAAGTTTGTGTTTAGTTGTTAGGCCACTGTCATGATCTATACTTCATTGGCTTAGTGCATTTGTCAAATGCAAGTACTGATTATATATTGCAAATATGTTTACACTTGTGTATTTTTCATTCTGTAGTTAAAAAATGGACATCTTTCTATAGGATATAAATTTTTTAATGTCCTGCTCTTGTAATACATGTTCTTTGTTTCTTTTTGAAAAATTCTAACTCTTTTCTTTCCTTCTGTATTGCATTGAATGAACTGTAATTCTCAATGGATGTTGGAACTGATTGGTTGATATAGTTGCACTTCAAAAGGTATAGTTACTCTTGCTTTCTCTTTCCTTTCTGTCCAATTTGTTGTTGTATATGTTCTTTGCATTTTACTCTTCCTTTTTAAAATATAACGGTTGTCTTTATGAAATGAAGTAATAGAAATTATTATTTCCCTATTATGGCACTGTTTATTGGATAAATGCCAAGTTTAAAAAAAGCCTAAAGACTTAACTACAAACCTTTTGATTTTACATTAAAATCGATTAATTCATGGCTATGTATTCATTGTCCATTAAGTTTTTTCTATGCTCAGTGTATGTATCATATTGCATGCAGAGCATTTTGCTATACACTTTTGCCTAGTCTGCTTGTGTTTGTCATCTAAAAGTATGTTCCCTTAGTACTCCTTGTTATATAAGACTAATGTTTTTTGTATCCTAAGCAAATTTGCAATGATTATATCTTGGATTGCAATGATTTACTAGGTCTTTATAGTTTTATTTTTCCTATTCGTTACACAACATCATTTATGTTCCTCTTCTATTTAGCGATTTGTTCGCATTTTTTATGTTCTGTGCCCCATTTCAAATTCTGGTGTTCTCCTTACTGGTTTTGAGTCTTCCAACAACCATTGCCTTATTTTTCTTGGAATGTCCTTGAATCATTTGTTAATATTTGTTCTTTGTTGTTTGTTCTGAGAAGTATATATGTTTATCTATTGTAATATAGGTTGTCATATGCTTAGTAGGCTGAATGTTACTGGTTGTTGTCTTGAGATTGTAGTGTTCCAGATACTGCCAGCTTTTACAATGTATTCATTTTATTTCTGCCTGGTTGTTTTCGTGCTATTATTTGATTTATATGAATTTTTACAAATAGAATGTCATTTGGAAAAACATTGTTTGTTGATGTAGATTTGTATGTGATAATGAAGCACTTTGAATAAAAATACAGTGCTCTCCTGTGTCTAAAAGGTTTTATATATAAAAAAAATGCTTCCCTATTGGTTTTGAACATTTGGATTCTTTTTCTTTTTATACTCTCACTCTTCTTCTACCAGGCCTAAAAGAATGGACAATGTTAGCATAGATGGAAAAATAATTCTTTTTCCTATTAGTTTCCTACTTACTTTGTTGTTATGTTGTTAGTTATTACGCCATCGCCATGTTGTGATATATACTTCATTTACCTATTGCAGTTGCTTGATGCATCTGCTAATGGCTTTTTTTTTTATAGTTGTTTCCTGCCTGTTTCTTAGTTGTCATTAGTTAGTAGGCCACTCACATAATAAATACTATATCTGTTTAGTACTGTATGGTTTTTGTTTTCATGAAAAAAGGGTGATGTCTATGAATTTTATTTCGTACAATCTCTGAGGTGCATTAATGTGCATTGTAGTGTTTTCTAAATGGATAAATAGTACATGTGTTGTGCATTTTTAGTTTCAATCAAACAAAGACATGTCCATTAATGCAATCTTTCTCACTGCTTAGAGTTGTGCCTACTGAAAAGAAACATGCAATATATTCTAAAAAATTTGTTTAATGCACTGCCAAAAAAAAATGCATTAAACTATTCTCCCTCTAATTTTGCACTTTTATCTGGTTTCTATATTTCCTCATTGGAAAAAAGAAAAAACAATCTATCCCATGAATGGTTCTTATCTTTTTATGTTGAATGCGCATGTGTAATGTTTTTACAAGTTTGTGCTCAGGCAACGCAGTCATTTCATTGTGAAACAATCTATCTCATGATTGGATTTTTTTTTTTCACTGTCGTGATATACACTACACCTGCTTAGTGCATTTGTCTAATGAATCTGTTAGCTTTGTTTTGCATCTTTTCCAAATGGATAAGTTGTAGATGTATCGTGCATTTTTTCACTTCCTAAAAAACATGCATGTCCATTAATGTTACTAAAATGTATTTCATACATACAGTTTGGTTTTAGAGCAATCTGTCTATTTTTTCAAAGTTTGTGTCAAAGAAAAATAGCTGTCCTTTGTTTTGTGCAATTTGAAAAGTGTTACTGCACTGTGCAATATCTTATTCCTTACTGCATTAGGCCACTGTAATGATCTATACTTCATCAGTTTAGTGCATTTGTCAAATGCAAGTGTTGATTGTATATTGCAAATATGTTTACACTTGTGTATTTGTCATTCTGTAATTAAAAAATGGACATATTTCTGTAGGATATAATTTTTGTTTAATGTTCTGCTATTGTAATACATGTTCCTTGTTTCTTTTTAAAAAAATTCTAACTCTTTTCTTTTCTTCTGTATTTGCATTGAATGAACTGTGATTCTCAATGGATGTTGGAAACTGATTGGCTGATATAGCTGCACTTCAAAAGGTACAGTTACTCTTGCTCTCTCTTTCCTTTCTCTCCAATTTGTTGCTGTATGTGTTCTTTGCATTTTACTCTTCGTTTTTAAAATATAACGGTTGTCTTTATGAAATGAATTAATAGAAATTATTATTTCCCTATTATGACACTGTTTATTGGATAAAAGCCATGTTTAAAAACAATTTTAAGATTTAAATACAAACCTTTTGATTTTACATTAAAATCAATTAATTCATAGTTATGTATTCATTGTCCATTCAGTTTTTCTGTGCTGAATGTGTGTATGATATTGCAGGCAGAGCATTTTGCTGCAGACTTCTGCCTAGACTGCTTGCGTTTGTCATCTAAAAGTACGTTCCCTTAGAACTCGTTTTTTTATAAGACTAATGCTGCTTGTATGCTAAACAAATTTGCTATGATTATATCTTGGATTGCAATGGTTTACTAGGTTTTTATACTTTTTTTTTTGGCTATTTGTTAGACAACATCATTTATGTTCTTCTTCTATTGAGCAATTTGTTGCCATTTTTTATGTGCTGTTTCCCATTTCGAATTCTGTTTCGGTCTTAATTCATTCTTTGGTTATCTTCGCTTCAATTGTGCATGCCTTTTATGTATCAGTTTAAATAGATGTGAAACCTAAGCATTGAAAAGTGTTACAATGCAATGGAGTTGCATAGAAAGAGAAAAGTTAATCCCTGTTGTAGCCAGACATGCATACATAAGAAAAACGAACAATCGATTAATTCTGAACCTAGTATTGAACTTATTGACTGTGAACATATCTTGACTGATTCAAGTCAAGCTATCAATCCTTTGCTTGATTCACATCGCCCTTTTAACACAAGACAAGTAGTGAATTAAGGAAAAAAAGATTTATCCTCCTTTATGACTACATCTTTAGGCCATGTAAAAACAGGGATTTTCTTGCCTCATGATAACTCGTCACATAGTGACGGTGTGACTCCTTTTCCTTCTAAATCGTTTAGTATTAATGCTCAAGTAAAACTTGCTAAGCAGAAAAGATATCAGATTTTGCGTAATTCTAGGATTCCTCGTAATTTAGGTAGCAAATACTACCGAAACAAACAAACCAGTAATTTGTTTCTCTTGAGTCGTGCATCTTTGACGACTCAAACAGTAGAGCATATTCTCCTTGAGTCTTCTTCTCATTCAAAAGGTAAATTTGAATGACTATGATAGAATGTATTTGTTTATACTTGTTCTTTGCTATGGTTACAATAACATATGAACATTTGACACATCAGGAAATGCGAGGAGAACCAATAAGAGAAGAAAAAAAAATACTTCACCACTTAACCAAATTCCTGAAAATTCTATGATCTTTCTACTGTTCATAATTGTTCTAATTGTGGAGCTAAGAGGTTCTATTTATAACCTCCATCTTTTTGCTGTGCCGGAGGCAGGGTATTAATTGTGATACCTGCCATGCCATATGCACTTTCTCGTTTGCTTATGGTTGAAGATGAGGAATCTGTTCATTTTAGAAAAAACATTAAAACTTATAACAATAGTTTGGCATTCACGTCCCTTGGGGCGAAATATGATAGGGAATTAACTAAAAATAATAGAGGGATGTATACTTTCAGGGTTCAGGGGCAAGTCTATCATTTTCTTGGTAGTTTTTCGCCACATAACAAAGAAAAAATAGTTGGGACCCAGTTCTACTTCTATGACACTAAGCAGGAACTGGCCCAACGAGTTAAGTTCTGTGATAAATTATGTGAAACAACTTTATCCCTACTTATGTAGATTTTAGAGGACAATCCTTATTGTAAATTCTTAAAAAACCTTAGGCATGTTCCCAATTTGAATGATTATAGGATTGTCCTTAATTCTTGTCTAAATTTAGATCAACGTAGATATAATCTTCCCACTTGTAGCCAAGTGGGCACTATATTTTCTGAGGATGATGTAGAAACTTCTTCGGAAAATAAAAGCACACATATTCAAATATATAGCAATTTTAATACAAGTCATAGAATTCGACACAATTTTGGATGTTATGATCCTCTTCAATACCCATTGTTATTTCTCGTGGGGAATCCGGTTGGCATAATAATATATAGAAAACACCCAACAGTAATAAAAACCATAGAAAAATAAATCCTAATGTAGATGCTTCTAGCGTTGATGTTTCGACTATGGAAACCCCAGAAGATTTGCTAGCATTTGAAGATGCAAGTAAGTTCCTTTTGAGTACATTACTAGGAAACTTTACCTATGTAGTACTTAACATATTTTCAGTACAAGTAACTACTTTCTAATCCTTTCATTGTAGCCATCGAAATTGGAAAGAAGAGAAAAGATTGTGTGTCCACTAGGGAGTATTATCACATGATTTGGATGAGAAAAATGATGAATCGATGCTATTACATGTAGTGCATTTATCGCAACAATTTGTTGTTGATATGTACATAAAAATAGAAACATCTAGGTTATACTTTCTTAGATTAAAACAAAAAGAAGTTAGAACAGAAATTTTACAAGATGTCCTTGATAGCATTTCAAATGGCCAACTAGATAGCTCTAATGTGGGTCGCCGATTTATTTTGCCCGCTTCTTTTGTAGGCAGACCTAGAGATATGCGCCGTAGATACTTGGATGCTATGGCTTTGGTTCAAAAATATGGCAAGCCTGATCTTTTTATTACCATGACTTGTAATCCTAATTGGAAAGAGATACAAGAAAATCTATCTAACAAAGAAACTGCATTTGATAGGCCTGATTTGTTAGCAAGAGTGTTTAGAGCAATATTTGAAATGCTTAGGAAAGAACTATTGCACAAAAATATCTTCGAACAAGTAGCAGTATGTGTTAGTATGATTGAATTTCAAAAAAGTGGCATGCCTCATGCTCATTTATTATTAATTCTCAAACCAGAATTTAAGCTATTGAATCCTGAAGCATATGATAACATTCTATGTGCAGAAATTCTTGATCCAGACATGCATTCTTATTTATACAATCCTGTCCTTAAACACATGATTCATGGTCTATGTGGCCAAATGAATGAGACTAATTTATGTATGCAAAATGGTAAGTGCAAAAATCACCATCCTAGAGATTTTTGTGAACAAACAATGCATGTAGAAGATGGTTATCCTTATTATAGAAGAAGAAATAATGGTAGACAGATTAAAGTTAGGCAGTGTGTATTGGATAACCACTGGGTTATTCCATATAATCCATAGTTATTGGCTACTTTTGGTTGCCATTTGAATGTTGAAATTTGTTCTACCATTAAACTCGTGAAATACATATATAAATACATTTATAAGGGGTATGATTTGGTCAGTTTTCAAATTTCTGAACCCAATTCCCATCAAGACATTGATGAAATTAAACAGTTTCAGAATGCCCGTTGGATCAGTCCTCTAGAAGCTGTTTGGAGGATTTATGGATTCAATCTTAGTGAAATGACCCCCGCCGTTTATGCTTTGCAAGTCCATCTTGATGGTCATCAAGTTGTTTCATTTAAAAACAAATCTAATCTTTCAACTTTGATAGAAGAAATTGACTTTTCAAAAACTATGCTTACTGAATTTTTTGAAATGAATCGTATGAATCAAACAGCTTAGCAATTGAAATGTCTTTATAAAGAATTTCCTTAGCACTTTGTATGGTATTCTACCCTTAGAATCTGGACTAAAAGAAAATCTAAAAATGTAATCGGGCGAATGGTTACTATTAGTCTACAGGAGGGAGATCGATATTATCTTAGGCTATTACTTTCAACTGTTAGAGCTCCTACTCGCTTTGCTGATCTTTTAACTATTTCAGGCATAAAATGCCAAACATTTAGAGATGCAACACTAAAATTAGGTTTGCTAGAATCTGATACTTACATAGAGGATATTTTAAAGGAGGCATCTCTTTATCAGATGCCAAGTGCTCTAAGGTCCCTTTTTGCTATTATTTTAGTATTTTGTTCTCCAAATGAACCAAGAAAATTGTGGGAACAGTTCCAGCTCGAATTTTCCAGTGACTTTCGAAGGTCATTGGATTATTCCAATGTTGACATCCATGTTGTTATGAATAGAGTCTTAATAGACATTAACAATTCTTTAGAAGAGATGAATAAGAATATAAATGAATACCGTATTCTTCCTGAAAATGAACAAATCTTTCTGTCTGGTAATTTAACAAAGGAAATGGATAGTGAACTGAATATAATTGTTAGTGAAGAAGATCTTTTGCTTCCAACTAGGTTAAACATAGAACAGAAGTTTGCCTATGAATCTATCCTCCAGAAAATCCATCTAGGTGAAGGGCAAGCGTTCTTCATTGATCGTCCCGGAGAAATTGGAAAAACTTTCCTCTATCGTGCCCTGTTGGCTAATATTAGATCCAAAGGATTTATTGCAATTGCCATGGCAACATAGGGTATTGTTGCATTCATTCTTCCGAGCGACCGCACCGCTCATTCAAGATTCAAAATTCCAATTGATTTCTCTATTACTAAAGTTTGTCAATTGAGTAAGCAAAGCAATACAACCCATCTTATTTCAACTGCTAAACTTATAATATGGGATGAAGCTTCTATGGCAACTAGAGATGCTTTAGAAGCATTTGACATTGTCTTGAGAGATATAACTGGAAGAAATGAACCATTTGGCTCAAAAGCGGTTGTCTTTGGGGGTGACTTTCGACAAACTCTTCCAGTTATTCAAAAAGGAACAAGAAAGTCACAAGTTAATGCCAGCATAGTGAATTCTCCACTATGGTGTTTAATGGAAAAAATTCAATTGAAATAGAATATGCATGCTTTCTTAGACCCCAATTTTTTTGAATTCCTTCTCAAGATTGGAGAAAATTCAGAACCTATGGATGAATGTGGTAATATTACATTACCACATGAAATTGTCATTCCGTATATTGACAAAAAAGATTCTCTTCATAAGTAAGTATTTGACATGTCACTTATGTGGTTTTTTTCCTTTTTTTTTCATGTATTAAACTTCTTTGATCTAATTACTTGTGCGATTTCTTTGGATTTTTTCTCATATTAAATAGATTGATTGATTGTGTCTTCCCAAATTTGCTTTTGTATTCTACCAAACCAAAGGAAATGATAAATAGGTGCATTTTGTCACCAAAAAATACTTCCGTTCATGATATTAACAATATTTTAATAGAATAATTTCCTGAGAATTTAGTAGTATACACAAGTTCAGATCAAACAATTGATCTAAAACATCAAGGGGATTATGAAGATTTTCTAAATTCCTTAAATCCATCAAGTCTTCATCCACATATACTATTACTCAAAAAGAACTGTCCAATAATTCTTTTGCAAAATCTTAATCTAACCGAAGGTCTTTGTAATGGTACGCGTCTGATTTGTCTAGAATTAGCAGCCAATACAATTTGTGCAAAGATTGCTTCTGGTCAGCACTAAGGTAGGGTTGTCTTTATACCAAAATTCCATTACATAGTTCAGACAAAGAAAAGAATGGAATTCCATTTAAGAGGACTCAATTTCTAGTCAAGTTATCATTTTCCATGACAATTAATAAAGCCCAAGGCCAAACGTCAGATTATGTTGGTGTTTATTTGCAAGAACCAGTTTTCTCACACGGTTAACTCTATGTTGCCTTTCAAGAGCAAGAACATCCAAATTAGTAAAAGTGTTAATACTCCCTTCCACTTTTAGCGAATGTAAGACAGATTGCAAAACTCAAAATTTTGTTTATAACGAAATATTTGAATTAGCAAATACTTGATGATCAATTTTGCTATCTTTGCTATAGGTTTGAAGTTTTTTTTAATCCCAGTTTTTTTTGGGAATTTTTCTTACCTGTTATTGTGAATATCACTTACTTTGTGTCTTTGTTCTTTTCAAATGGACCGTTTGTTAGAGATTGAAGATATTGTTGAGGGCATGACAGCATGGTCATGTATTGTTACCGTCCAAGAACGGCTTCAACCAACAACTGTGATTAACAGTCCTTTGCGTTACCAGCGTTTCATTCTCACACACTCAAAGGTGCAAATTTTTTTGGTACTACTTTCAGGTTTTACTCACAGAATAAGGTATATTTTCCTTCTTTACTGAAATAGTTTCTGTTTGCATTGACAAGGGTAAGAGTGCAAGCCACAGTTTTTAACCATGGGATCAAGGGCATGGGGAAGAAAATGCAAGTGTACAAAAAATATAAAATCAAAAACACTAAAGTGAAGCAACTAAAAAAGAGTATTAATTTGAAGGGATCATTGCATAGTGGATAATCAATTCAAGGACCATCCTTGAACCTCTTGACAATTCTGACAGTGTGCTCAAGGTCAGTTATCAGTATACAGACTTTCAAGACTTAGCTAGGTTCATTGATGCAAAAAAAGAATCCGTTGGTAAAGTCCTCTTTCGATCATTACTTATTAGGTTTCTAATGGCTGTTTTATATCAAATTAGTACGGATATCTCAATTTATATAGGTCAATTTTCATGTTAATTGATAGTGTCCTAAAATTTATATTGTATTTGTTGCTGTTTTACCTTGCCATTTAGGTCTGATCATGTAAAATGGTTTTTCATTATGTAGATGTGTTGGCCGTGGTGATTATCGTCTACCTCCTAAGACTATCAAAGATGATGTAGGTGTTTCAATGGTTCAGAAATTCATCCTTGTTAATCAAAGGTTATAGAATCTATCCTTTTAATTTCACATTCGAATGCCTACAGTTTATCTTCACAGTGTTTTATGTAATACATATTCTCTCTTAATTATTTTGTTTATTTCCCTACATAAATTTCCCGTTCATTATCATATTTTTAGCCTTGTTGTCGTGTCATCACATTCCAAGCTGTTTACTGCTTAATTGTGCAAATGAGTTTGAACATATTTATTTACTGCATAAACCTATGTTTCAAAATTCTGTTATAGCCATTACATTAATGTACTCATTTTCCTAGCTAATGACTACCTCGATGTAACTGATTAACAAACAATTTCATTAGTACATAAAACTGTTTTGATAACAAGTGCATGTGTTTTATTGCTGTGCGGTGTTTTGCCAAACTACTATAGGATTTCTCTTTTACTGTTTTCTAGGCAATATCCAATCTGTTTGAATTTGAAATTTAGGTATTTTGTTGGATTACTGAATGTGGAAAAAGAAAATTCCCTTTTATAATGTTAGCCGTATGAAATTTATGTCTTTGCTAAGTTAACTCCATTATTCTTTGTTGCAGTATAAAGACAGTCATGCTATCCATTTGGAATGAGTTTGTTGCCAATGAAGGAGCTAATAGTGTTGACAATCTGAACAATTTTCCTATAATCATTTGTCGCAGGATTAAAGTTGTTTACTATAATGGTACTGTATTCCACTATCAATCCCATTGTGTTCACCTTATTTTTTTTTCTAACTCTGTTGGTTTATCCCTCAATGTTTTATTCCACGGCTATGTATTAATAAAACCAAAAAAAAATCAATTTGTAGGCACAACACTGACTACCAAATATGATTCAGTTATTCTGGTGAACCCTCCAATAGAAAGTGCACTTCGTCTGAAAAACTGGTGATGCAGCCTCATATTAATTTATAGCTTTACTCATTTTATTTGCTATCTTACTTAAAATGGTCTTTTACTATGCACCAGGGCTGACATAAATAAGGAGATGCTGTCTGACTTTGTCATCAACAAGACTTATTTCAAGAATCCTCTGGAGATATCTATAGAGTCGTACAAGAAAACTTGTCTTGTTGCTAACATAACACCATTAGCCAAGGTATTTAGTTTTACTTCGCTGATTATTGCAATAAGTATGGACGTCCATGTATGCTTTACTGTTTGTTGCTCCTAACTTATTGCAATCTGTTTGCAGAATGTACTTGTCAAGGCACAATTTTCCCTCAAAAATATTTGCCAGAATTATTGGTACATGACTTGTCCCAAATGCTTCCAATCAGCATCTGCACTTCAATATGAAGAATACACCTGTAACTTGTGTGAATCAAAACAGATGGCAAAACCCATGTAAATTTATCTCTTATTCCCTTTTTAGTTTCGTTTTAATTTGATTGTATGGTGGCCTAACTGATTATTGGTTTGTTAATAGGCGTAGGTTTGAGGTTGACGTGATTGATGATAGTGGTATCATTACAGCCTCTATATTTGGAAATCTGGCTGAAAAATTATTAACATTTTCAGCGAGTGAAGTCATGGAATATGCAAACAAGGTCATTCATGTTGCCAAACTACCTGTTTTATATTATGATTTTATTTGCTTTTCTTCTACAAGTGCAAATGCTTTAGCATTAACTCTTTTGTTTTTCTCTTTGGCTAGAAAACTGAACTTCCTTTACAGGAAGTTCACAAGGCTTTGCAATCCAAATTGTTCTTGGTGCAGATTAGGCCAATCAAACTTAAGACTCCAGATGGTAGACAGTGCTACACCATCACTTACTATGCTGAATTTTATGAAGGTCAGGTTTCAGGCTCGTCATTCGAGAAGAGCAATGCAAGTGCAAGTGCAACAAAAGTAACGTCAGCAAATGCTCTTCAAGTCCAACTAATGTCACAACCTAAAGGTACTATTTCAGTGATTTATTATGTCTAAAATTCTGACTATATTCATAGCTTGGAAGATATTACAAATCTAGTTGTACTTTTCATCCCTTATTTTTCCTACAGGACAACTTTCCAGCAAATCATCACCAAAGGCCCGCCTTTGCCTTCTTGACAAGCTTGTGCCATCAGAAGAAGAAGATAGTTTGGATGCCAAAGACCCTGCCAATGCCACAAAGAAAAAACAGAAAATAGATTAGCCTGTTTCTACTTTGCACATTTTGCGAATATGTATTTCAACCTTTTGTATTTTGGGATTGCTTTACCGTGTTGCTTGTCTTTTTGGTTATGGGTGTACTTATGAAAACTGAATGGTAGGCAATCATTTTTTTGAGTACATCACATAAAAATAGAAAAAATTGTAGGAAAGCAATTAGTTGTTATCTTTGTATGATTTCTAAGTGTTCTACTGCAACCCAATCTTGACTGTTCTGAAAACTGTAATATGTATGGATTCGAACTGCTTGTTGTTATCCACCTACTTCTATTAAATCATCCACTTTGTTTTTTTCAAAGGCATGTATGTGAAAGGCAAATTTAGTTTTGCTTTTTCCAACTATTTCTATGCATTTTAACAAAAAGTTCAAGTTTTCTTTTCTGCACAAAACTGCATTTCTGTGCTGCATGAGTTTGAATGTTTACATTCTTATTACATTTTTTTACCTGTATTTCTACCTGCAATATGCTGGAAAAAGGTTTGCATTTGGTCTGCTCTATCTGTAGAACTACATTTGTGGCAATGACTATCTACTGTTGGTGCATTCTGATCACAATTCACTAAATTTCCTATTACACAGCTTACACTCAATAATTCTATGCTTCAAGCTTGTTAAACTTGTTCTTATCCTCCAACAGCATCATATTTTTAAAATTTTGATTTCAATTGCTTTTGCCTCTCTTTTGTATGAGTGCTGTCCTGGGGCTAATCTCTATCAATCACAAAGGTTTATCTATTATTGTATTTATAAGAATTAAATTTCATATTAAATAGTCTGCACCTATTATGGCTTTGCTCTTTTAGATGTCTTTTGGCAATTACTACTCTTTCTTCTTGTGTTTTTCAAATACCTCTTATATAAGCATGTCTAATACTTGACAATACCAGCCAATGTTTGTCTCTTATTTTGTGTGATCTGAAGACAAAACCAGTTGTTTGTTAAAAAAATACTTCACATACGCAAACAATTTCAATATTATCTGAATCATATATTGCTTTTTTCCATGCTCTACATATATATTTTTTTACCTCGAGATTCATGCTAACATAAAATGATTCTGATTTTGATATTATGCAACAGAGATTGTTGTTTCCAGATTCGTTTTCCAATGTAAACATTTCTATTTCTGCTCATTATTCCCAAGCCAAATTTTCAACTTCTATTTCTGCAGTTTTTTTTAAATATACCCATGTGACTGCCCAGTTTGAGTTGACAACTGAAACAAAGCTGTAAAAGTAAAAACAGGTCACATCACCATCAACCACATTGTACAAGTATTCTTATAAAGTAGAACCATGCCATTCATTGTAATTCTATACACGAAATAGTGCACGCGGTCCATATGCTTCTCTTTCTATCTTCTACTGTTTCCTTTCCTAAAATTACTCCTTTTTAGCTTGTAACTTCAGCTTCTACTTTTTTTTCCCTCAAAAACAAAAGCTCAGAAGTAATGTGTTAGAACTCCACTGTATTGGTTTGATTAGTCAACGATATCCTCCTTCATAGCGTGTAACTTTAGTTTTTTTTTTTTCTAAAAAACAGGAACTCAGAAGTAATCTGCTAGAACTCCACTGCATTGGTTTTATTAGTCAACGATATCCTCCTTCTTAGCTCATCACTTCAGTTTCTATTTTTTTTAATATCTAAAAACAGAAACTTAAAAGTAATCTGTTACAACTTCACTGCATTGGTTTGATTAGTCAACGGTATTCTCCTTCAAAAGAGTCTGTTTTTTATTAAGTTACTCATGCCTTTATTTATTTCATGTTTAGAAAGATACGTGTACTGTGTAACATTCATTAATCCATTTTCCTGTTTCCTATTTTTTGTTATCGTTCAAACTTAAATCGTCATGCTTCTTACTACCTTTCATTCTTACTTTAAACAATTAATGCGTGCTATTTTTTGAGTTAAGTTGTTAAGGTACTGCTACTTAAGATATTTGTATAAGTACTGCTGATAGTTAAAAAATAGACACTGATAGTACTGCTGATGGTGTGATCAAGATTGAATATAAGTTAAGTAGCAATACTTTTGCTTAGTTATTTCTATAAGTACCGACACTCATAGTTAAAAAATAGACATTCCTTTGTTTAGGATAGAAATGTGGTTAGTGTATTCCTCTTGAACTGCATATTCTTTGTTTCTTTTTGCTGGATTCTAACTGTTTTTTTCCTTATTGTATGTGCATTGAATAAAATTTGATTACCAATGGATGTTGGAAACTGATCAACTGATACAGTAGCTCTTCAAAAGGTAAAATTACTCTTCTTCTGATATGAATTCAACAAGCATTGACGAGACTTCGAGCCCGAAGCATGACGACAATAGCAAGGTCTCGAGAACAAGCTTGGATCCACTTCAAGGTCTTGGTGGACCAATGACAAGGGCTAGAACAAAGAAAATGAAGGAAGCCTTGAATGGACTCATCCAAACGGCCCAAAAGGAAGGGAAGAAGACCAAGATTGACAAGACCATGTTTATTAATGTACTAAGTATAATTGGGTCTTGTTAATGGGTTTGGCTTTACTACTATTTTCCTTTAGAACTACTTAGGATCATTGGGTTTAGTTTTAATTATATGGTAAATTGAGTCATGTAGCCCAAAGAGTCATGTAGCCCATTTGGCCCTAAAAGAAACCCTAGCTTGTGCAACCCTAATTTGTAAACCCTAGCTTGTATTCATATAATGGCGTGGCCATCTTGAAGGGCAGATTTGATGAAATGAAAATTTGGTTCTTGACATTACAAGCTTGAGAGAATTGCTCTCTAGTTTCTGTAATTACTTGCAAATTACACAAATTCGGAATTTGTGTGTTTGTTGTTCTTGATTTCCTAGATTTGTTCCCTAGGAAATTCGGATTCCATCCTTCAATTGATTCCAAGGTTTCTTGATACGGGTTATCAAGGGGTTGAGGACCTATTCCATCTTCAAGGAACATACCAACTCCAAGGGAAGAATTTTCAGTTGGGTAGATCCAAGGGAATTTCACGCCAATTGGTATTAGAGCAGTCTTGGTTCCCAAGCTGTTCATATCTTTTCTTTTACCGTACAAAAAAAAAATCATCATCATTGGTATGTTCTTTATCTCCTCAATCTTCTTGTTGTTTTGAATATCATCATCATTGGTATGCTCTTTATATCCTCAATCTTTGTGTTGTTTTGAATATCATCATCATTGGTATGTTCTTGTATTGATGAAGCAAATTCTGTTTTTGTATTGATGTGTTGGTTTCGGCTTGCTTCCAAAATATTAGACAAAACCGTACCTTTGCTTTCTTGATGAATCCATACCTTGCTTGAAATTGTTGTTTATGCCTCATCAAATAAAAAAAAAAATTTTGCTGTCTGATCCAATTGTTGTTTATGCCTTGGTAAGATTAAAAAAAAACAGAGATTAAAAAAAAAAAAAAAGGAGAGAATCGGACAGTAAGTAGTTGTGGCAAAAAAAAAATCAAGTTCTTTGTTGGAACTTGAGCAGAAAATTTCAAGCGGACAGTAGGTGGTCTTAGCGTTATTTTTGACCCCAAAGTCCCACCGGTCGGCCTTCGGCTGTCTACTTGTAGATTCGACTGCGAGCTTCGATTTGAGTACATACGGAGCAAAATCCGACATGGGAGTAGAATGTTATGTCCGTTTGAAGTAACCATGCCAAAAATCCTTTTTACGATTTGGAAAAAGCAGTTTGCATTTCGATTGAACTTTGGATTGTTTTCCAGTTTGTGATTATCCTTCTACTTATCCAAATACATCCCTTCTACCATATTTTGAACCGAAACATCCTTGACCAATTCTGAATTTGGAAGGGCTGAGACCGACCACCAATATACAAGCTGCTTTGTCCAAATTTCTTGTTCTTCAAGTGTCTTGAATTGTGATCTGAAAATTCTTGAATTGTGATCCGAAAATTCTGAAATTTTGTGTGTCTCACTGATTTTTCGTGTAGATTCTGAATTTGCATTCAGTTTGTCCAAATTCCTTGCCAAAAAAAAATTGAATTCTTGTATTTTTGATTGTTTTCATTGATTCCTTGAATTCATTCTTCCTTGCCAAAATTTTTTTTTCGAATTCTTGTGATTTTTGGTACTGTTTTTCTTTGGTTCCTTAGAATTCATTCTAATCTCATTGTCCAGCTGCATTAACTTGTTGTAAATTCCTTTGTGTAACATTGTTCGAGTAAGAATAGAAACAGAAGAGCAAATTGAGTGGTGTGAATCCGACCCCTCACTTTTATAAGCCCGAGAGTACTCAAACACTTGGTGAGTGAATTTAGGGAATTGGGAAGGCAAGTGAGGACTTACAAACTGTTTTATTTCCTTTGCTAACCTTTACAGCTATAATGGAGAGGCAACCACCACCACCACCGGGTTCTAAGGAATCCTATGAGGATATGTTAGCAAAATTTTACACTTTGGTTTCAGATTTGCAACAGGACATCAAGGAGCTCAAAACTGAGAGAGCCGAATCCTGTCGATCTACAAAGACCACATACGGCAACGACAATGATGATGAAGCCTTGAGGCATTTCGGGAAGTCAATACTGTACTCTAGAATTGATTCCAATTTAGGATGTATCAAAATGAAAATTCCTCAATTCTTTGGTAAGCAAGATCCTGAAGCTTTCTTTGAATGGTGCGATAAAATTGAAAGTATTTTTACGATTGCACAACTATTCGGAGGAAAAGAAGGTCAAGCTATTGTGGTTGAATTTGCGGGATATGCCCGTAATCGTGGACCAAAATTCAGCCGAAAGGAGCGTGATGAAGAAGGGCCTGTTCGTACTTGGGATGAATTAAAGGAGCTCATGAAAAAGCGATTTGTTCCACACCAATACTACAGGGGGATGTTCAACAAGTTACAACAGATCACCCAAGGAAATAGGACTGTGATGGATTATTACCAAGAGATGGAGACTACGATGCTTGAGTCAACATTCAAGAAGCAGTGAAGCTACTATGGCTCGATTCCTAGGAGGACTAAGGAAGGATATTGCCCACATTGTAGAGATGCAAGAATATGAAGATCTCAATGAGATGTATCACAAGGCAATGAAAGCTGAGAGGCAGCTTAAGGAGAGGGGTGTCCGAACCTTTTCAACCCCACAGACTTCAAATTCAAACACCTTGAAGTCTACATGGCCTAAGAAGGATTTAAACATCGACTTCAAAAAGGCCGCAACTCCTAGTACCTCAAAAACTACTCCAACCGTGGTTTCAAACACTCACAAATCAAGTGAGGTGAGAAAACCAACCAGGGAGGTTACGTGCTTCAAGTGCCAAGGCAAGGGACACTATGCACGAGAGTGCCCTAATGCTCGAATTATGGTTGTCAGAGATGATGGCATGATCGAAAGTGAGAGTGAACATGAAAGTGACCATGATGATATGCCAGCTCTTGTAGAAAATGGTGAATCGATGAAGATGTTTTTGGCCCTGATGAAGGACCATCTTTGGTGATTATGAGATCTTTAAATGTTCAGATTAAAGAGGAGGGCGATGTTCAACGCGAATATCTTCCACACTAAATGCACCACCAATGAGAAGGTATGTATACTTGTTATTGACAGTGGCAGTTGTACTAACATTGCTTCAACCTTGCTTGTAGATAAACTGAGATTGCCCACACGTCGGCATCCAAATCCATACCGGTTACAATGGTTCAATGAGACTGGAGAAGTGAGAGACACAAACAGTCTTAGTAAATTTTTCATCAACAAATACAAAGATGAAGCCTTGTGTGATGTGGCTCCTATGCAAGCCGCCACCTATTGCTTGGTAGACCTTGGCAATTTGTGAGGATGCTTCCTGATGGACCAGTAATAGGTACACTTTCTTTGTTCATGGTAGAAAAACTACTTTCTCGCCTTTGTCGCCTACTCAAGTTTTTGAATCTCAATTGCATTTAAAAGCGAATTTGAACAAATGATGAAATTGAATTCGCACTACCCGTGAGAAAAGAAGGAAAATTTGAGAATTCTACGCCTAAGAAAATTGAGTTAAATGAAGTAGAACATATTGAGAGGAAGAAAGTGAGTCAAGTAAATAAGAAGCAACCGAATTTTTATGCAAATGTCCGACATGTTGATAATTGTCTGCATACTAATCGTGTTTTGTTTCTTCTTATTTGTTGTGAATCTAATGTTCTATTTAGTGCTGACTTGCCATCCAACCTACCGGTTGAGATTTCTAACATATTGCAGGAATTCCAAGATGTATTTCCTGACGAGTTGCCCGCCGGATTGCCACCCAAAAGGGGAATTGAACATCAAATTGATTTCATACACGCACAACGTACAAATCGACCGCATATCGGTCCAACCTCAAGAGACCAAAGAGCTACAACGGCAAGTTGAAGATCTTTTAGTTCGTGGTCGTAAGAGAAGCTTTGAGTCCATGTGCAGTTCCTGCCATTCTTGTGCCTAAGAAAACTGGTGAATGGCGTATGTGTACTGATTGTCGTGCTGTTAATAAAATCACCATTAAGTATAGGCACCCAATTCCACGTTTAGATGATATGTTGGATGAGTTGCATGGTTCAAAGGTGTACACCAAAATTGACTTAAAATCTGGATACCACCAAATTCGAATTAGAGAGGGTGATGAATGGAAGATGACTTTTAAGACCAAGTTCGGTTTGTATGAGTGGCTTGTTATGCCTTTTGGTTTGACAAATGCTCCTAGTACCTTCATGCGTCTTATGAATCATGTCTGCGTTCTTTTATCAATAAATTTGTTGTGGTATACTTTGATGACATATTGGTGTATAGCAAAGACATTAATGAGCATGCTGAGCATTTGAAACTTGTTTTGATGACTTTGCGAAAAGAAAAACTTTATGCTAATTTACCTAAGTGATCATTCTGTAGAGGAGGTTGTTTTTCTTGGTTTTGTTGTTAGTGCACAGGAATTAAAGTTGATGAGCAAAAGTGAGGCCATTCGGTCTTGGCCAATTCCTACTTCAGATCTCGAGGTTCAAGTTTTCACGGCCTTACAAGCTTCTATAGGAGGTTTGTGAAGGATTTTTCCACAAAGGCCGCACTCGAATGAGTTAGTTAAGAAAGATGTAAAATTTGAATGGGGTGAAAGGCAGAAAGAGGCGTTTGATTTACTTAAGCATGAGTTAACACATTCGCCTGTTTTAGCATTACCTAACTTTGATCTAATGTTTGAAATTGAGTGTGATGCTTCCGGGATAGGTATTGGAGCATGCTTCAACAAGAGGCGCCTGATTGCATTTTAGTGAGAAGCTAAGTGGAGCGACCTTGAACTATCCTACATATGATAAAGAGATGTATGCGGTGGTAAGGGCTCAGAGACTTGGCAGATTATCTTTATCCCAAGGAGTTCATCATCCATACCGATCATGAATCCTCAAGCACTGAAGGACAAGTTAACTTAGGTAAACGTCATGCTAAATGGGTTTCTTTTATTGACACTTTTCCTATGTTATCAAATATAAGAAAGGCAAAGACAATGTTGTTCTTTGATGCCTTGTCTAGAAGGTTTGCACTTCTTACTACTTTAGGCACTAAGATTTTGGGTTTTGAATTGTTGAAGGAATTATATGCAATCGACTCGAAGTTCTCTAGTGTCTATTTTGCTTGTGAACATGGTGCTTTCAACAAATTTTTCCGATTTGAAGGTTTCTTGTTCAAAGAAAGCAGGTTGTGTGTTCGAAGAGTTCCATACGCGAATCGTTGGTTCGCGAAGCTCATAGCGGCGGTTTAATGGGACATTTTGGTGTCTTAAAGACTTACGAGATTCTGCGTGAGCACTTCTATTGGCCTAAGATGAAAGTGGAAGTTGAAAGAATTTGTGCTAATTGTGTTGCCTACAGCTAAGTCTGATCAAGCCACACGGATTGTATCATCCATTACCGGCCCGACTTCACCTTGACGGAAATTTCCATGGATTTTATCCTTGGACTTCCAAGAAGTCAGCGAGGTAATGACTCTATTTTTGTGGTTGTTGATCGGTTTTCTAAGATGTCGCATTTCATACCTTGCAGGAAATCTGATGACGCAAAGCATGTCGCTGATTTGTTCTTTAAGGAGATAGTTCGACTACATGGAATACCGAGGAGCATTGTCAGTGATCGTGATGTAAAGTTCCTTAGTTATTTTTGGAAGACTTTATGGGGTAAGTTAGGGACTAAATTGTTGTTTTCTACAACGAGTCATCCACAAACGGATGGCCAAACTGAGGTAACTAATCGTACCCTTGGGACTTTACTTCGGGCCATTGTGCAAAAGAATCTTAAAAATTGGGAGGAATGTTTACCTATTTGTGAGTTTGCTTACAATAGAACTCTTCACACTGCTACTAACCATTCTCCCTTTGAAGTTGTGTATGGCTTTAATCCTTTGACACCTTTAGATCTTTCACCTTTGCCAATCAAGGAGCAGCTTAATTTAGATGGTAAGCGCAAGGCTGACTTTGTCCAGAAGTTACATGAACAGGTTCGGCTGAATATTGAGAAGAGGAATGAATCCTATGCTCGAAATGCAAACAAGGGTCGAAAGAAAGTCACTTTTGAACCAGGAGATTGGGTGTGGGTTCATATGCGCATGAAAGGTTTCCAGTACAAAGATCGACAAAATTGCATCCACGTGGAGATGGACCTTTCCAAGTTGTCGCGAAAATCAATGACAACGCTTACAAGATCGATCTTCCTGGTAAGTACAATGTAAGTACTACATTCAATGTTGCTGATTTGTCTCCTTTTGACATTACAGATTATGATGATCTGGATTCGAGGACGAATCCTCTTGAAGAAGGGGGGACTGATATGAATTCAACAAGCATTGACGAGACTTCGAGCCCGAAGCATGACGACAATAGCAAGGTCTCGAGAACAAGTTTGGATCCACTTCAAGGTCTTGGTGGACCAATGACAAGGGCTAGAACAAAGAAAATGAAGGAAGCCTTGAATGGACTCATCCAAACGGCCCAAAAGGAAGGGAAGAAGACCAAGATTGACAAGACCATGTTTATTAATGTACTAAGTATAATTGGGTCTTGTTAATGGGTTTGGCTTTACTACTATTTTCCTTTAGAACTACTTAGGATCATTGGGTTTAGTTTTAATTATATGGTAAATTGAGTCATGTAACCCAAAGAGTCATGTAGCCCATTTGGCCCTAAAAGAAACCCTAGCTTGTGCAACCCTAATTTGTAAACCCTAGCTTGTATTCATATAATGGCCGTCGGCCATCTTGAAGGGCAGATTTGATGAAATGAAAATTTGGTTCTTGACATTACAAGCTTGAGAGAATTGCTCTCTAGTTTCTGTAATTACTTGCAAATTACACAAATTCGGAATTTGTGTGTTTGTTGTTCTTGATTTCCTAGATTTGTTCCCTAGGAAATTCGGATTCCATCCTTCAATTGATTCCAAGGTTTCTTGATACGGGTTATCAAGGGGTTGAGGACCTATTCCATCTTCAAGGAACATACCAACTCCAAGGGAAGAATTTTCAGTTGGGTAGATCCAAGGGAATTTCACGCCATCTTCTCTCTTCTATTTTTTACAGATTGCTATTGCATGTTATGATACTTCTTTAGATTTTTGTTTGATGCTTGTTCTAATGTTCGTAAAACTTTCTACGCATACTTGTCAACTTTATAATATGTGGATACACTTTCAGCTATATTTGTAACTTAAAGTAACGTCCCTCTTGTTGATGCTATGGATTTGAAGGTGTTTAATTGATGTGCTAACTGGTTTTGAGCTTTCCAACTGTATAAGTTGCCAGTTTTTTAATCTACCAAGTGACTTTTGTTTTGGTACTGACTGGTCATCACTCTTGAAATAGGCATAAATAAATACACATTGTTAGTGTAGATAGGCTAGAGAAGTGGTTTTTTCGTTGATTTGCTTTCTCATTTGAAAGGAATGGCTTTCCTTTGTAATGGCGTCGAATTTATGTATGCCGAAATTTACAATAATATTGGTTTCAAATTGCACTATTTCAGATCTTGACAACTTTTAGTTTGGATACGTTTTCCTGAGTTTATGTATGCTATTTACATATAATGGTATGTATGGATACTTTTTTTGCTAACCTTGTAATGATTTGTGCATTTTGCCCATGTTGTGTTGCTATTTTCAAAGCAACTGCAATAAGATTGGTTGTCCTCCATTGTCCTACTGATTTCTAAAATTCTGTACTCCATTTTCCCGCAAAAAATGGATTAATTGGCGCATTTAAATCCTGCCATTTGTAATAAGCTGAAATAACATATCTTTACCTGCATTTTTGTCTACAATTTCCTCGAATAAAATTGGTTATGCACCATTTTCCTACAGATTTTTTATGTTGTACTCCTTTTTCCTGCAATAAATGGATTGATTAGTGCATTTTAATGCTACCATTTGCAATAAGCTGAAATTTCCTCTAATAAGATTGGTTGTACTTCATTTTCCTACTCTTTTTTTATGTTGTACTCCATTTTCCCGCAATAAAATCCTTACTGGTACATTTTAATGCTGCCATTTGCAAATAAGCTAAAACAACATTTGTTTACCTAATTTTTTGTCTATAATTACCGATAATAAGATTGGTTGTACTCCATTTTCCTACTCCTTCATTTTCTATTAGTTTTTGAATATGAATTATGATTTTTTTAAAATAAATTATTTTATTCAATTTCTTATTCTTATAGGTCATGACGACGCCAAATAATCCATTTACAAAATGGTTGACCAAACAAAATGGTCATAACCAAAAGTTTTATTTTGTTACTCAGTTCCATATACGTGTACATGCTGGCACTTTAACATATGTGCGAGACAATCAAATCAATTATCGAATATGATACTTTTCATACAAAAAACATTTCTTTAGTGGTTTTGCACCATAATTTTATATTGTTTTTTCTAATCTTTTTACTCACTTTTCGTTCTAATTAAGTAATGTGTAATGTCTTAATGAACTCTATGTATTATTTTCAGTCTTCAAAACAATGAATCTTCAACATAATGTCCTGTCATCTTCACTACATCCATTTCAAAAGTTCAGTTCAACTCCACACTATTCTTTCTTCCAGCAATTCACAGTATCATATACTTTTAGATTGGTAATATTACAATTTGTTTCTTATTTTGCAAATTTATTCTACAAATTTATTTGCACTTCTTGTTTTACTAACTTCATACAATTTCCTTCTTGTCACATAGAATATTCCAAAATATTCAAAATTTTATTTGGAAAAAGCAAAACAATGTGACATTCATTTGAAGTTTGGCAATCGAGTATATGACATCACTGTTAGGCGTTTTTCACTTCATCGAAATTGGCATCAGTTCGTATAACATCATAATTTGGAAGAGAATGACTATTTAGTTTTCATACCACAAATATAAGATATTTTCACTGTTATTATTTTTAACAGTCATGGAATAGAAAAATTATATCCATGGCAATTTAAATTTAAAATAAATCAGAATATGTTTACTCTATTTTTGTTTTACATTAATTAACTCATACTATGTAATTTTCTTTTTATATATTGAATATTTCTTCCTTTTTAATAGTATTGTGATTTTATTTTTTCAAATTTATCTTAATTTTATCCTCAATTTTTTTATATATTGTGCAATATAGTGGGCATTTAAAAAACCGCACATTGCGCGGATAGTACCTGCTAGTTATCCATAAAGGAGAATGAGGAGGAAAGAAAATGGTGCTTAAAGTAAAAGAGATGAAAGAAAGAGGAGAGTCCGAATTACTGTACCACTGAATTGTCAATTTTAAAGTATACTTCAATTGCGCCATTAAAAGCCAGACACTTAAACAGCTTACCGAACTCCAAATTCCGGACCACTACATTATAGTGTTTGGTTTGGCATGTGGTGCGCATCTCTTAATTGCATGAACCACGTACTCGACGGATTGTGCCGTCAATTCTTCCGCAGCATGGTAGTTAAGTAAATACACGTCGCAGCTTTTAGTTATAACAAAATTTATTTCATGCCTATCCCAATACCTCAAAAAGCTGCCTACTAGGAATTTGTGCCAAAGAGAAAATACTTAAACAACTCACAATAGTTATTAATAAATAAATTAAATTTAAATTTAAACGAAAAAAATTAAATTAATGTACTTTAAATCCAATTTACTTATTAAAATAATCCTCTTAATTACATATGATTTGGTAAATAATTAGACCTCTTGATTTTTAGTCTAATTTTGGCTACATAACTAATTGAAATCAAATGTTAGTTTGAGAGATGAATTAAAACTTTTTTAGAAAAGAGACCAAACCAAAATTCAAGACCAAATTGAATGTAATTCACTCTATCCCGGGTATGTGCATAAAATGAGGAAATAAAAATCAAACTAACGGTTTATAATTTAAAAAAAAAAATAGATAATCACTCAACTAGATTTAAATTTCAAACGTTTACAGCTTTTCATGGATTTAGGTAAATTTTGTGGCCTGATGCGCGCCTGACCAAAGCAATTCCGCAGCCGTCCAAAGCACAAAAGTTCGGACGCACGACCCGTGCCCCTTGATGCGCAATAAAATATAAAATATTTTAATCATAATTTACATCTAAACTCTAATATCACATATTAAGCTAAACAATACAAATCTAAGAAATTAAACATATACATAATTAGAATATAAAAATAAAAGTGAAAAATCATGTATTAGTTTTCTAATCAATTATTATATGTTGAAATAGAATTAATCATGACAAATTTTTCCTCTCTATAACTTTTTGTATGAACTATCTTTTATGAGTGACTATTTCTCTGATAAACTTTATGAGAAAAAAGTGTTTTGTTGAAAAATTAGAATTAAATGAGCGAACTTATCAGATATTTATAATTGAACCCCAACCCTCATCATGAGCCTGGCCAATTACATCCCACACAAACCAGTCTTACATTAAATTAATTAAAAAATTTTATATCAGATTTAATTAAACTAAACTCAAAATAAAATTAATTAATATAAATTCACATATAAAAAAATCTTATAATAAAAAATCTAACAACTCTCATCATGTTAAATATCTATTAAAATTATAAAAATATTACAACCTGTATAAACATGCAACAATCTCCGTAAAACCAGTGAACGTGCAAGGGAGGCAACCCAAAAAAAAAAAAAACATAGCACGAAAAAACATCTATTAAAGCACCATGGCGAGGAGGCTGATCACTTTTTCTCCGCAATTAGATGCTTGTCTTACATAATTGGAGGCGCTTTTCTTTTTAAGTTTGGTGTGATCTATCAAGTGAACTAAAATCTCCCACGTATCGCCTTTTCCTGAACTTGTAAGTCCCAAATTTGCAACATTTATTAGCTTTCATTTTCTCAAATGAACTACCTCCATGGGTAATATTCCCCTCCTTGGTGGGGTCATTATTTTGTCCTCATGCATTTCCTCTACCATTAATATATATGTTTCAAGAGGCAAGTCTTTCATGAGCGAGATAGAGAGGAATAGAGAAAAACTTTTAAAAATTTGCACAAAGGATTTTCTTTGAGATTTAACAAAAAATGGAGGTTCAAAGAGTGCAAGCAATGGCTTCTATATCCAAATCCCTGGACACAATACCATCAGAGTACATCAGATCTGAGAATGAACAACCAGCAATCACAACTCTTCACGGCGTAATCCTTGAAGTGCCAGTGATTGATCTGAGTGATCTAGACGAATCCAACATTGTGAGGTTAATAACTGAGGCGAGCAAAGAATGGGGGATTTTCCAAATTGTCAACCATGGCATCCCAGATGAGGTTATAAGCAAGCTGCAAAAAGTTGGGAAGGAATTTTTTGAGCTTCCACAAGAGGAGAAAGAGGTCATTGCCAAGGTTCCAGGGTCTGAAAGTATAGAAGGGTATGGAACAAGATTGCAAAAGGAAGTTGAGGGCAAGAAAGGTTGGGTTGATCACTTGTTTCATCGAATATGGCCTCCCTCTGCGATTAACTACCAATTTTGGCCTAAAAATCCTCCCTCATACAGGTTTGATGTTCTTTCTTATCAGGCATATTCTTGCTTAATGTCGGGAAAATCTTCCACACCACTTCAATGTGTGCATTTCTGCTAAAAAACTGATTTATGAATTGATGAGATGTACCATATATTCATTCAATATTTATCCAAAAAGCAATACTGCACAATGTTCGGTGGACCATTTATTCCTTAAAAGTTATGATCTTAATTGAAATTTATTATGTACGGTATTGTACATTGTTCAATACCTGTACATAACAGCTCACTTGTATCCAATTCCTTTTCACTTCGATAATAGAATTGACGATCTACTTTTATTTGTGAAAGATAAAAGGAGGGTGTGTCAGGAAAGCAGAGTGTCGCAGCTCTTTGTTAAAGTGCGATTTAATTATTATTACTTTGTTATGTCCACTGGCTTTTTCTGTATACAAAATAGAATATGCATTTATTTTGCTTCATAGTAAATAGTTAGCTAATTTACTCATTTTCAAGTGCAACGTTAAGTTCACCTGTTAGTACAAAGTATAGGCACTTAATTGCTCACCAAAACATGCTCAAGATCTCTTGATTCTCAAAAGCCATTTCTAAATCTTTCATTGGGTGGCACATGAATGAACTTACTAAGTGCCATTATCATTTGAGCGCACATATGGAGTCACACAACTCAAAAGGAAGTTTCACACGCCTGCTGTGAATTTTGCTTCCTGACTTTTGGGCATGTTCTTTCCCCATTTCAACATTGAATTAAACATCATAATTACGTATTTGCATGTGTTCAACTGACTCTTTAATAAATTAAATTCATGTTTAACTTATTCACTTAAATTAGTTTATTTATTTACTATTTGAAGAGTATAATTTTAGCATATTGTAGTTTTGGTAAATAATTTATATGCATTTAAAAGATTTTTACAATTAAAAATGTACCTTAAGTTATTAGCGATGAAGAATTCAAAGGCGGTTTGAGAAATATTTTTCAAATTTTGAAACCACAGTTTTTCCCCTTTTTTCTGGTTTTGGTTAAAGCATGTTAATCTTGGGTTATTGTGAGCTAACCCTCAAACAATTTTTAACCGTATGCATTTACTGTACCCTTTGAAATATTTTAAATTGATAATCGCAGCCGGAATAAGCAGGAAATCAAATTAAATAATGGCCATTGTTTTAAATATAAAAAACACTATAGTTTATGGTATTAATGAAAGAATAATGATATATTTTAAAAAAAAAAAAATTTGTCAATGAATAAGGTAATATTTACATGGCAATACTCCCGGAAGGCAACTACTCTAATTATTCAATAATCATTTGTAATATACAAATTTAGATTAATTTGTTATTTTTTTTTTCTTAACTCTTTTACACCAATTATAATGATTTATTATTTATTTTTTCTTAACCCTTTTTATCACATGTTCACTACAAGCCTTGAATATTGCACCTAAAATGGGGAGAGATTAGGCAAAAAGGCCCAAACGTTCGGTTTACTTGTCAATTTATTCGTTTCTTCCTCGGTATGGCAGGGAAGCAAATGAAGAGTATGCTAACAGGATTCACGGGGTGGCTAACAAAATGCTTGAGTGTCTATCAAAGGGGCTTGGGTGGGAACCCCATGAGGTGAAGGATGCTTTGGGAGATGAAGAGCTGATCTACCTCATGAAAATAAATTACTATCCACCATGTCCTCGCCCGGATTTGGCTCTCGGTGTGGTGGCTCATACAGACATGTCCGCCGTCACCATACTTGTTCCTAATGAGGTCCAGGGACTTCAAGTCTTTAAAGATGAATGTTGGTATGATGTCAAGTACATTCCAAATGCGCTGATTGTCCACATCGGTGACCAAATTGAGGTAAGAGGATCCCAAATTTAAAGATTAAAATAAAAATTGTGACCCAAAAGAAAAACATTTATGACGAACAAAGTTCTTTGCATTGGAGAATGTGTGATAGTTGCGAGATTGTGGTAATTAAAATGACATCTTGTGAGCTGTGCAAAACTGATTCTCATGAATCTGAAAAAAGTAAAAATTCCTTCCCCATCTCACCACAAAGAAATGAAAAAAGAAAAATCTTGCTGTATCTTCTGTTTGTTCTAATTTTACTCATCTGATTGATGATTTGATAGATTTTGAGCAACGGGATATACAAAAGTGTGTTTCACAGAACAACTGTGAACAAGAACAAGACAAGAATGTCATGGCCAGTGTTCTTGGAGCCATCACCAGATCAAGAAATTGGACCTACTCCAAAACTTATCAACGATGAAAATCCAGCACAATATAAGACCAAGAAGTACAAAGACTATGTCTATTGTAAGCTTAATAAGCTTCCCCAGTAGCAAAGGGATCACCAGAATAATCTGCACCAAATTCCAATAATAGATCTTGTCATTTGAGCTCTTGCTTGTTATTGGATCCAGTATGTTATTCTTATTTTGTGCAGCTCATATGTACTTCCATCAAAAGATTGCAGCCAAATTTCCATCGATGTTAGCTTTTACATAATTCCTAAGTACATGCAGTATTTAAGTTCCTTTTTGCTTCGCACTCACTGAAAATTAAATAAAACACTTAAATGTTAAATACTTGGTTGAATTTACATGTTTTATAATAGTCATTTATCATTTTTAATTATGCTTTTGGAAAAATCTCCATAGAGATGTGAAGAGATTCTAAAATTCTAAATTTTTGTATGAGTTACTTTCATTCACCTTGGTCAAAATTTGATAAAATTAGAAAATGAACTCCATTGTTTGAGAAAACTATAAGTACTCCACTCAACTAAAAGTCAACCATTGATAAGCAAGAAAAGAGTAAATTACTAACCAATTTATTAAACAAAAAATATAAATAAAAAAGAAAAGAACATTAAAAGTGAAAAATAAATAAATAATATTTGATCGAAATATTAAGATTCCCAAATTTAGTGAACTAAAAATATTTCAATTTTGGGACTTTTATCCTCAAACAAAATCAGGATATAAATACCAGCGATATGTAAGCATCTATTGCTACTCCAGGAATTAATGGAAAATGTGTGATGGAAAAAACTTTTCTTGAAACTATGGTAACTTCTAAAGCTACAAGGAATGATGCTAAAGTTTAAAAATATTAGCACAGGTCACTCTTAAAAACATTGTTAACAAACTCCTTCAAATGTGCAAGAATGAAAGGCAAGAGCAATATGATATTTCTAGAGATATTACACAAAAGGGGAAAGTTAATGTTCCATTTTTTATGGCAGAACCATCCAAAGATTTTTTTCCTGACTCATTAGCTACTTTAGAATAATATTTCAAGAGTAATGATAGAGATAGTGACAAATCATACTGACTTTGTATAGTGACTGATGTGACAATCATGAAAAGACAAAATCATCCATTCATCCTCATTACAAAACACAAATAATAAAGGATAATTTTGCTTTTTCATGGTTGCCATGCGAGTCACTATATAAAGTCACTATAATTTATCACTATCTCAATCATTACTCATATTTCAATTGGTATGAGATGACTGATGGATGACTGATGAGAGAAAAGTGAGGGTTTGTGATTATGAAACTTGTTGACAAAGCACAAATTTGGTGGACTAAATATGATATGTAGGTTGCTAGTCATGGCATAAATATTAGCTCGGATGAGATAAAATTGCGCTTGAAAAGGAAGAATTTTCCTCAAAATTATTACTTGATCTCTATGATGATCTTGATCCTCTCAAGCGGAAATAAAATGACTGTGATTGAATACATTGACGGATTTGAAGAGTCAAAAAATTTGGTGTAGAGCTCCTAAGAGTCAAGAATTGACCTTAACTCACTTTAAGCAAGGTTCGAAACTTCATATTCAAAAAGAGATGTTACCACATAATGTCTATTCAAGAGATGATACTTCTGAGTTAGCTCTCCAAATTGAGAAAGTTTACAAGAAAGACCTTTTATAAGGGGCGACAACTAATAGGAAATTTACTACTCTTATTTGGTTTTCTAAGTTAACATCAATGCAAACCCTAAGAATAAAGTTCCAACAATTAATTAATGGAAGAAAGATAACAAATTATGTGTGCTTTAGGTGTGGACTAAAGGCACCTATGCTTCAAAGTGTCCAAATAATAGAAATATACATATCAATGTAGTGTATGATGATGTGAGCAACCAGGAATATGAAAATAAGTTGGTGACAATTATTTGTAGCACATGGAGATGATTATTATTGATGCTCTCAAGTGAATGAGGATATGTATTTCTTGAACATTTTAAGGTGTATCCTTAGTGCACCAAAGGCAAGGAAAGAAGTTTGGAGAAAAACCTCTATATTTCAAATGTTAGTTTGCATTGAAAATGAAACTAAGAAGTAGATTATAAAAGGAGGTAGCAACATGAATATAGCTTCTAAATCTTTAGTACAAAAACTTAATTCTTCTATAGAACCACGTCCAAAACCATATAAAGTTGCATGGATCAATTGTACTTCAATCCCAGTGACCAAATATTATTTGATAAATCTTAAACAAGGGCTATATGCTGATTCAATATGTTGTGATGTCATTCTCAAAATACATAGTTGCATGCACATTTTTGGGATGGCGTTGGTAATATGATCATTAAGCAATGCATGACAATAAAGCTATAAAGTGTTGACATTATAAGGAAACATCAAGAGCCAAGAATATCAAAATTGAAAGAAAATCCAAAGCTAGTTGAGGGATTCAGATGAAAGAAAATTTTCTAAAATTCTACAAAAGACTTTTGAGAAGTTTTGCAAGGAAGAAGGGTTTATTATAGTATGTTTTGATACTCAAAGAGGAGAAATTTTTTCCCTCATGCAAATAAGTTGAAGTGTCACTAGAAATTATACAGCTATTGTCAGATTTTTCTAATTATTTTTTTTAGTGAGGATCGATCTACCATGTGGATTACCACCTATGCAAGACATTCAACATGCTATGGATTCAATTCCTTAGGCACAAACCCTCATCTATCCATTAAATAAATGAACCCCACTGAATATGTAGAGCTTAAGAAGTTGATGAACTTCTAGTTAAAAGTTCTATTCAAGTAAGTATGAGTCTGTGTGTGGTGCCTACTTTAATAACACCAAAGAAAGATGGGGCTTGAAGGATGTGCATGGATAATCATGCGATCAAAAAGATCATAGTGAAATATATGTTTTTTGTTGAAATGTGTTGTGTATACAGATAAGAATAGATGTAGGCTTGTAGCTATCCCTTTTCTGTTAACTTAATTATAGGATTGCTTGGTTGTTGGGATCAAGATAGATCAGTAAGATAGGGATCAAGTTAGTTTAGTAAGATAGGGATCAAGTTAGTTTAGTAAGATAGGGATCAAGTTAGTTTAGTAAGATATTTTCTTTTTATATAAAGCCTTGTAAAGCACAATGATTCAATAGAAGAAAAATATTCTCCATTCTCTATTTCTTTACATGGTATCAGAGCAGGTTTGGCGATTGATATTTACATGCCATAGCACTGATGTCCAGTCCATTTTTATTTTTTCTTCTCGACTAAATCGCCATAGCATTGATATTTACATGCCATAGCATTGATAAATCTGTGGCATTTTTTTTTCCCAACTATATTTGCTCATGGCTTCTCAAGACAATCCTCTATACTCTCTTCACCATGCTGATCATCCTGGTATGATCCTTGTCTCCAAACCTCTTAACGGAGATAACTATTCAACATGGAGCAGAGCCATGGTGATTTCTCTAAATGCAAAGTCCAAGATCGGCTTTGTTAAAGATCTATTTATAAATATTTGTTTTTAGGCATTGCCATCTCTCCAGCCGGTAGTAGCTGAATCGTCTGGCTATTCAACGCTTTGCGGTAGTAGTTCGGCGGCGGTGCTATTCAACGTCTGCAGTTTGGCTTTCACGTATCGGCTTTGTATTTTTGGTTGATCCTAGGTTGTCTAGGTTTTCAACCTGTGCCGCTTTGCTGCTTTTGTCCCGCTTGCGGGTGGCTTTTGCCCCTTGAGGGCTTTTTGCCCCTTTGAGGACCTTTGTTTTCGTGGATTATAGCACTGTTTTTCAGTAGCGACACTACGAAACTCTCTAAGCCGAAACTTTCACAACAATGAAACGCAAGTTGGGAGTTCTTGATATCCACTCTCCAACTTGAGGGGGGGTGTTGAAATGTGTTGTGTATACAGATAAGAATAGATGTAGGCTTGTAGCTATCCCTTTTCTGTTAACTTAATTATAGGATTGCTTGGTTGTAGGGATCAAGTTAGATCAGTAAGATAGGGATCAAGTTAGTTTAGTAAGATATTTTCTTTTTATATAAAGCCTTGTAAAGCACAATGATTCAATAGAAGAAAAATATTCTCCATTCTCTATTTCTTTACATTTTTGATTGCTAGACTTGATAATAAACTGGATATGATTGTTGCAGTAACAATATTCACCAAGATTGACTTACAGAAAGATTACAAGAAAAGCGTACTTTAGTGATAAAATTATTTGTCACTAGATCTTTAGAAGTTACTAGTAAATGCTTTAATGCCAAAAAACAATTGTTGTTGTGTTGATGCTAAATTTATGTCACTAAAGGTTTAGCAACAACTATTTAAGTTTTGATGCTATATAATTCTTCTCACTAATGCATCTATTTTTTGTGGCAAATTTTTCATCACTAAATTTAAATAATTAATGACAACTTTTTTGCCACTAATAATCAACCCATTATGTGACAATTCTTTTTGTCACGACATTCAAGAAATTAGTGGCAATGTTTGTGCCATTAAGAAGCAATTCATTTTGTGATGACTGTTTTTGTCATTAATGAGCCCTATTTAGTGACAATGTTTTTTGTTAACAACAAGAAACTTCCTTGCAACATTGTTTATTGATTGTTGTCACTAAATGCTACAAGGAAAACACACTTCATTAACAAAATTTTTTGTCACTAAATGTTTTAGGGACAAAAAAAAAAAGAAGAGAAAATTTGTCACTATAATGTCGTTAAATGTATATCACTAAAGGTTTCATGACAATTGATTCTTTCTTGTTACTAAATAATTTATGTCACCAATGCGCCTTATTTTAGTGACATTATTTTCATTTCTAAATAAAAGTAATTTGTGACAACATTTTTATCATTGATAAATAACTCATTCTATGACATTTTTTTTATTAGTAAATCTAAGCAATTAGTGACAACTTTTTTGCCGTTAATAAGTAACTCATTTCGTGACAATTTTTTGGTCACTAAATCTAAGTAATTAGTGACAACTTTTTTGCCAATAATAAACAACTCTTGCTATGACAATTATTTTTGGAGATAACATCAAAAATATCCATTCACATATTGGTCAATGAGTTTTTTAGTTCCTCACTTTTAAAACGGGAGAAAATGGTCCTTCACATTTTATGAATGTACCCTTTTGGTTATCCGTCACTATTCCATTTATTTTTCTGTAAGAATAGTGACATAATAGTGTCGGAGGACCAAAAGGGTATATTCATAAAATGTGAGAGACCATTTTTTTCCGTTTTAAAAGTGAGGAACTAAAAAGCTCATTGGCCAATATGTGAATGACCATTTTGAGAGCTCTTATTTTGTCACTAATGAACCATATTTAGTGACAAAGTTTTAGTCACTAGTAAGAAACTTCCTTGCAAACTACCACTTTGTTACTAAATTGTCACTAGATGATAAATTAATGCACACTTTTTATACTAGTTAAATACACTTAATATGCCAACATATATTAAAACTTAACAATAACCGATAATCATATTGTACAATTGCAACTGCCATTGATCCATATTGTAATCAAATCATAATAATTTTTTTCACTAAAATTATTGATATGTACAATAATACATCCACACTGATAAACAATAAAGTCAAAAATATTTTGAGTTTAATCTAATTGTCTACAATAGTGAAAAAAGAAACAACCTTCTAAATGGTAATAATATACTAATAGTAGTCTAAGGCATTGAAAAAAAAAATAGAAGTATAATGTAATGTATATCTAAAAAGCATAAGTACTAGATGATTTCACATTTCATCTGCCATTCTTTATTTTCCAATCTGGAACATTCCATTATCTTGTTAAAACAGAAAAAAAAAAAGTTAATAGATAGTGGAAGTAGTACTTATAAAGTAATGAACATAATATGTATATGTTCTGATACCCATCACAATTAAATTTGCACCGAGTACAACATATAACTAATTTATGATATTTACAAATCATTTTCTGCCTTACTAACTTAGAATATAGTTTTTTTATATATTGAAAACAACATTTTGAAATATGACTTATTAATCATAGGCTAATAGGTATAGACGTCCAATCCCTACACTCAACTAGCCCATTTGAAAATGTTGCACCTTAAAAAAAAAAAAAAACGAAGCAAAAAATATAAAAACTTGTGTTTGCCCATTAATGTGACTTTTATCCAATCTAAAATAAGACTTGCCCCTAATGTGGGATTTCTAAACTAAATCTGCATCCATCACATATAAGCAACAGAACCAAAAGTCCATAATTGTCAAGAATACTTCCTTGCACCTTTCACTGAGTTTCTATGTTTAAAAATGTTACTCACATTAAGAAATACCATTATGTAAAACCATAATTTCTAAGCAACTTAGTTGCAATTAATGAAGAAAAAATGGACCTTGAATTATTCTGATGAAAATAATTCATATTGCAACACCCAATCTTTTTGATCTTTACTATTTTTAGTTGATTTCTGAGTGTAGACCTCTTTAGAATTGAAAAATATTTGTACTTCTTACTCCTCTATTGTATCTTCACTTATTTTTCTAATTTTGACTTCACATACTCATTTTTATCACACGTAATTCCTTTTTGTGAAATAAAAAAATTAATTTTGATATCTAATATTAATGATAATTTACAAGGCTAAGCTGAAATAGAGTAATATAAGATAAAATAGTGAGGTGACACTTACAAAGAACTTGTAAGATGTACTTACATCAATCATTTTTAGCATTTTTCCACATTAATTTTGACAATTGCCCCAAATTTTGTGCATTCCATTTCCCATGACATCGAATCACACAAATGCTTCACTATGTATGCTTGAGCCCCATCTCTAACTATTCTTCCAATGTCTTCCGATATGATATAAGGAACTTGTTTGTTAGCTCGTTTCATTTTCAAATGAGCAATGTTTCAAGTCTCTCCTCTTTTACTCGATACTTTAGCAGGATCTAAGTCACAAATCACTCATAATTAGAAAAAATAAATAGCTTAGAATCATATAAAAACAATACAAGAAACAATCAAAATAATAGAGTAAAATGATGGTAACTAAACCATAGCTACCAATGTCCATATTCTCATGAGTTTTGGTGAATTCTTAATTGGCAGATCCATTGGAAGTTGAATATGGAGAAGCAAGAATATCATTACTATTCTTCTCAATAGATGAATGTGACAGGTCCTGAATGGTTTGTGTGTGTAAAGGAGCTAAGGAAAGAAATACTAGGACAGGAAAAATTAACATTTTAATATAAAATAGTTGGCAAACACCAATTGTAAATTGAGTAGCTCAATCTAGTTAACATCCTATTTCATTGAATGAAGGGGAAATGCATGGTCTTACAATCTCTAAATTCTTAAGCAACTACTTTTTTAATGAAATCAATATATCAATACATCTTTCATTTCATAACTGCAAAATTTTTGCATGGCAGAGCTTACAAAAGAAGTGTCTAGAGCAAGATAAAAACAGACATAAATTCCATGTGACAGTAGCATATATCAACAAATGAAAGAAATGATTACTCGACATGAAATGGAGATAGCATTGGATGTTATAATAACAAATAGTATGATCCTAGAATGGGCAAGTTAATCATGAAATGATGGGAAAAAAACAATGCTAAAACTTGCATTCGAAGAGCATAGAAAGCCAAGGAACCTAAATTCACTACAAGACAAAAGGCATTTTCCGACGGGAAAATTCCGACGGCAAATCCACAGTTCCGTCGGAAAATTTAAGGTTTCCGACGGTATTCCGTCGGAAAGACTCCGTCGGAATAACGGTCGCCGCAAAAACTTTTCCGGCGGTCAACCGTCGGAAATCTAACGGATTTCCAACGGATTGCCGTCGAAAATTATGAGAAGAAATTAAAAAAAAAAAAAAATTTCCGACGGATATCTGTCGGAAATTAAATAAAATTTTTTAAAAAAATAAATAATTTCCGTCGGAAATTAAATAATGTTTTTTTAAAAAATAAATAATTTCCGACGGATGACCATCGGAAGTTATTTAAATTTTTTTTGGAAAATAATTAATTACCGACAGAATTCCATCGGAAATTATTAAAATTTTTTTTTAAAAAAAATATTTTCCGACGGATATCCGTCGGTAATTAAATAAAATTTTAAAAAGAATTAAATAATTTCCGCCGGAATTCCGTCAGAAATGTAATAAAAATTTTTTTAAAAAAATAAATTCCATTTTAACAAAAAACTAAAAATTATTTTATACACATAAATTTGACAGAAAGTAATACTATCCTAATCGTTGTCCGTATCCGTGCTCGAGTCAGTATCTTCATTGTTGCTCGTTTTTCTTTTTTTCTTTCCGCGCTTTTCCATTTTCTCTATCTTTGCCTGTAGACTCTGAATCAGCTCCGTCATTTGTTGTCGCCCAGTACTGACCTCCTAGTCAATTCGGCCACTCTATGACGCATCAGATCATACTCAGCTTGCGACACGAACGTCGAAAATGATGCTGAATATACAGAGCGACTGGTAGAAGGCTGATTCCCCATCCCATAAACTCTACCCTTGTAGACTCCACCGGCAGCCTGAGTAAATAATTTGTCATCACTGCGTGGGGGATTCTGCGTCCGTGCAGTACTATCATCTGTCGTTTCTGTCTGATTGAGTTTTTCTTCAGCCGCAAAAAATTGAAAAACGTTCTATCAAGGAAAAAATTATATTACACATTTTTATTTATTATTAATAAACTAAATAGAATTTGTAAAAAAAAAGTATTTTCACTAAAAAACTCACATATGTAGCCTCGGCATGGGAATCAACCCACCGATCCCACTCTCCAGTCTCGGGATTTTTTTTCTTGTGGCTAATTAAGAAAAGGTCAATCTTTGATGGCCTTTTGTCCATTGTTTTTTCCTGCATATTATATAAATATTCGATTAACCCATCGGATTAAATTATACATAAATGACATTGAAACAAAAAAATATATAAATATTCTTACAATTCTTGCTGCATGTGTAGCAAGTGATATTGGGCCGCAAGTATTGAGAGACCCGCCTTTCTCTGAAGCACGAGCCTCCTTTGCCTGAATTTGCCTTTTTTTGAATGCTTCAGACGCCCAATGTTTTTGAAGGTATTCCCAGACGTGGTCGCCCATCCATTGCGGTCTTGTCCTTCTGTGGCGGATTTGATGAAAAATATCCGCAAAGCGCTTTGCCCCTCGTAGTTCGAACGCTCGGCGGATGTTTTTATCATTTCTTGGCAACCAATAAACCTTGCGCTATAAACATAAATGACGACATTAGTAATTATATAACTTATAATTTATATAAATCAATTTAAATAATAATATAACCGTAAAAAACTATCTTAAACTCCGAAAACATCCTATCGCGAACCTCTAGTGGAATTTCGCGCCATACTGCCCAAGGTTTTTCAAAATGGGCTTTGATTGCATCGTAAATTGCCCCCGCAGCAGTATGACTCGGAATGAATCTAAAAATATAAACAAAAAAAGAAATCAATATTAAAATTTTAATTGAATACAAGTATTATTTAAAATAAATGCTAAAAATTTTACTCGGTAGAAGTCTCGTCTGGTATGATATATCTTGCACCATCCTCCTCCCGTACATGATCCAATGAAGGCTCGATCTCGGCTTCGCCATCATCACGATGCTCCGAATGCGGTGGTGATGATGATGGTCTAGATCCATCTCCAGTATGTGTGATGCGCGGTGCTGATGAAGATGGACCCGATCCATCTCCAGTGCTCTGTGCTGAGCCGGCTAAGAGTGGATGACTGAAAGTCAACCCTGACGGAAAGGGACGCAATGGTGTATGCTCCGACGAGCGTGAACTAGCACGACCTCTGCCGCGACTTGCACGGCGACCTCTGCTCTGATCTTTATCCATTTAATTAAAATCCTACAATATCCATTTAATTAAAATGTGAAAGTCAATCCCAAAATGGATACAAAACCCAATCATACTACTACAAGAAAAATCGCTTTTAGTGATGGAAAATACGGTGACGAACGAAAATCTCGTCACCAAATACCACATTTGGTAACACAATTCAACTCACACAATTTTGCATTAACTCACTAACTTTTTATGTTAATATATTAATAGATTTTTTTGTAATGAGTAAGATTTTGAAGAAAGTCTAAAGGATGTTCGGGAGGTCTATTATGAGGCCTTGGCAATCTATCGTGTAACTTATAACTATGCTATTGAAGTAAAAGATGTTGGGAAATGTCGTTTTGCGTGAAGAGTAGCGGGCAGTGGCCTCTTAAACCTTTATGCAATAAGTAGAAATGAAAAAGTCCTAGCAAAATAACAATAGTGGTGTCAAGCTTCATAATTTTTTTCAACAAATTGCAATAAGATTGCTAATCTCTTAAAGGTTGCAGGCTAATTAACAGTTTCTACTGTTTGTGAAACAATGCTCGAGTCGAACAGTCAAAATAATTCATGACAAAACTGCTATATTTTTCAAATGACAACTAGTTTCACATGACAGATTCAAGTGTGGAAGATGACGACATTGACGACATTGACGATGACGACTCCAACCACACCACCGTCACCGCCACCGCCACCGGTGGGGTGGAAAGGGGGAGAGAATCAAAGAATAGAGTCCAACCAATTTCTCATTTCTCTTCCTCCATATTATAACTTGTCTGGCCTTCCCTCCTACCTCCGGAACAATAATATCTCTAAAATATTCTTCGTTGATTAATTCAGAATTTTTTTTAAAAGCAATATCGCTGCTTTGTCTTATTCTCTTCGTAAATTATAAATCGAATATATCATTCTTCTTGTGTACTTTTCGTCAAGAATGGATTTTTTGAGTACCCTCTTGGCCAAACTCAAATCTTTTACTTCTTTAGTATTTCCAAATTGTTTAGAAACATGAGATAAAGACTTGAGAGGTTCTGAATTTTACCTTGTGAGAAAGGGGAAGAAAGTATCTTGTGGAGTAGTGAGCATTACATTCGAGGTGTTCAACAACACTATTATGGAGCATGATGTATGGATGATTGAGGGTGAAGGGAGCTTATTTCGTTTTCTATTTTGTTTCAAATAAAATAGCATGTAAAGCGTACTAGCGTTATTTTGATAAAAAGAATAGATAAAATTGTGATTAAAGATTTAAAAAGAATATTAATGAAATATGAAAGATAAAAATCATTCATTAATTTATGAAGAGTTATTTTGTCGATTTCCTCAAATTTTTATAAGCAACAAATTCCTCAGTTGACTTGCTTTTCATAGTCTAATTTCATTATGTTCCGGTCTTCCAAGGGCTCAAATTCTTTTTCCTAAATAATGATTCCCTCGTTCCCTATACATACGTCAATGACCACAATCATGTATGCAGTAAGCATAAAGCATTCTATTTTTTCTTATCAACTCCTGATCTTGCTCCCATTTACCAAATACCACGCAAAAATGAATACCATTTTGTTCTCTTTCTAAACTTTTTTCAGATATGGGGAATTGATGTTTTCAGCAACAAGAAAAACATAAAGAAATCCAGAATTTTCTATTCTTCTTTTATCAATATTTGCCTCATTGAATGCATAATTGAATAGGCCTCTAGAAAATGAACATGAAAAACAACCAGAAAATGATCGAGTTCAAGACACATTAAGGAAGATCCTTATTTAGCGGATTTAGGACTTCTTTGTTGCTCCATTTTATGGCATGTGTCTCTTGAAAACAACCAGGTTTTAGGTGATTGAATTATGAAGCTTGACACCACTATTGTTATTTTGTGGAGTAACTAGCACATGATCGAGTTCAAGAAAATCAGAATTTCCGTCCAAAAACAACCAGAAAATGAACATGAAAAACACATAATCCAATTCTTTAGACTAATTCAGTGCAGAAAAAACCAGAGAAATCCATAAAATTCAACCAAAAAAACCAGAAAAAATACTGAAAAAACCAGAAAAAACTAGAAACAACCAATTCAGTTCAGTGACTTCAGTCCATATTCAGAAACAACCAGAAAAACCAAAAAAATAGTGGCATTATTGTCGCGACTGTTCAGCCAAAAAAATCAGAAAAAAGACACTATCCATTCACATTAACATGTACACTTGATTTGCAACTTACTACAATTTGATATTTAATCAAAACAGAAACCAAAAACAACACCAATATTCAATCAGAACCATTCTCATCAATCAGAAGCCAAAAACCCGAAAATTAAACAAAGTCTCAGCCAAACAAAAAAAACAGATCAGGCAGTACTACAATTTGATAGGAAAAATCACATCACAAACAGAGATACAATTGGACCAGAATTAAATTGCTTACCAGAGAGAAAAAATAGCTTGAGGCGGCGGCGGAGGCGGTGACTCGCAGTGAGAGGTGCACGGCCGATTTATTCTTTGGCGAAACTCCAAGCGCTAGCCGCCGAATTGAAGACCGAGGAGGTAAAGAGGGAGGACGACCAACGACTGACGGCAGAAGAGAGACGCCGACGGGAGACGATTGAGGACGAGAGAAGACTGAAGACGGATGGCGGCGGAAGAGACACGAAATGCAGACAACCCTAGTTGCTACTAGCAAATTTGGGGGAAAAGGGGGAGGCGGGAGGGGCGGGAAATCGAAAAGAGGGGGGGAAAGAGGTAAGAAAAACTTTGGGGGACAGGTGGGAGGTGGAAGGTGGGAGGGGCGGGGGGGGGGAGAGGAGGACGCGCGGGAGGGAGGGAGAAATGGGAGGGAGGGGGAAAAGGGGGGTTTTTTTTTATGTAGTTTCACATTTCCGACGGATATCCGTCGGAAAAAGTAAATTTTTTTACATTTCGGAAGATATTCCGAAGGATTATCCGTCGGAACTTTTTTTTAATTTTTACTTTGAATATTTCCGACGGACATCCGTCGGAAAGTTAAATATTTTTTATTTTTCTTAAAATTCCAACGGTTTGTCCGTCGGAAGTTTTTAAATTTTTATAATTTTTCGCAAGAACTACCGACGGATTTTCCGTCGGAAATGTTTTTATATTTTATTTTGAATACTTTTCTTAAATTTTTTTATTTTTTTTTGAATATTTCCGCCAACTCATTTTTAAAGTATTTTTATTCATATTATTTACCTCCTTTTTATCATAATTGTTATTTCTCTAACTATTCAAAATACATATATTGAAAATAATATCTTTTTATCTATCTCTGTTTGTTATTTATTTAAGTATTTTAAAAAAATATATACTCTTTTATTGAAAAGAAACAGTTTTTATCCCATTTAAACTTTGAATACTTTTAAAGTTTATTTTTTATTTTAATATTCCGACAGATATCCGTCGAAAATTTAAATTCCGTAAAAAAATTGAAATAAAAAATTTAAATTAATCAAGTTTCAAATGTATAAAAGGAATGAAAATATTTTATTCAAATTTTAAAATATTTCATACCTGTAAAAATAATTATTTTTACACGTTGTAATTAGTGAATTAAATTATTTTCAAATATTAAGGTTATTTAAATCATTTATCCACTCACTATTTCTTAAAACCTCTTTTTAATTCAAAATATTATGCATAAGAATCAATTAGTAAAATAATACAACATATATATCCTAAAATTCTGTAAAAAAAACATATTGTTTAGTCTGAATATGTATCCTCCAATTCTTCTTCGGGACTCGTTTCTTCGCTGTCTACAAATTCTGTCTCTTCATCTGAATCATTGCCCACGTGTTCTTCTTCAGCATCCTCATCATCCTCATCATCCTCATGCCTGTTCATTTCTACATCAACATCTTCATCATTATTGCACTGAAAATCTCGGAGACTATCTTCTAAATCATCGTCTACAGTGTATTCCACGTTTGATGTGTCGGTTTGGAATGCTATGTCTATTGAATCCTCCACTTCGACCCTACCCACTGGTTTTGTGTTAATCACGGCCCACCATTGAGACTTATCAGGTCTCAAAGGATAAGGAACATAATACACTTGTCTAGCATTTTGTGCAATCACAAATGGGTCAAATGTACCGTATTGTCTTGTATATCTCACATCAACTAATTTATATTGTGGATGTACCTTTGTTCCTGATGGTCTCCGTGTGTCGAACTGTGCGAGAAAATAATGTTCTCGCTTTGATGAGATCTTCTGATGAGTATTCCAGTTCCACAATGTCTTGAAGAACTCCGTAATAGTCGACCTCGCCAGCTTCACTGCCATCACCTCTGACCCATACACCACTGTTTATCGTCTTTCTTTTTTCGGACCAGGTCGCTGTGTGAAATTTGTATCCATTTACAAAGTACGTCTGGTATGATTTCACCTTTCGACTTGGTCCCCATGATAGAGCATGTAGATTTGGGTTGGTCACTCCGTTGAAAACATTTTGTACCTGCGATTGAATTAAAAAAAAACTTCAACATTTAAGTTACAATGAATTTACATATATTGCGTAATAGATATTTGCAGGCTAATGACCACTTACATAATCTTTGAACCATGTACTAAAATAGTCACGAACAGCTTCATTCCCGTAATAATTTCTGAAATCTCTAAAATATACATCAATCATTAATGTCGCGATTAGATTACATAAGAAAAATGGTAAAAGTAACATAATCAACATACTGTACCTCAGAGTTGGTTGGATCTCCTCACAATTAAGCAGAACGCACTGTTTTGCAGCGTAGAGCTCATTATCGTCTAACCACCGAATAGTTGGTTTTCCTGATGCTCTGCCCGTAAGATCAAATATTGACAAAGATGGAGGGTTCGTACTAGGACCTCTATCATCATGCCGATTCACTCTGTTTCTTAAACTCGGGATATGCTTCTCAAAATAGAATGAACAAAAATGTGAAGTTTCCCTGGCAAGGTATGCTTCGCAAATCGAACCCTCGACTCTAGCCTTTTGTTTCACTGACCGTTTACACTTCCCAATGTTCCTACAATTGAAATTCGTTAAACAACATGTTAGGGAACTAAAAAAAAATTATATATACGTAATTAGGAAAAAATAGGTTTAATTACCTTTCAAAAGGATACATCCACCTATATTGACACGGCCCGCCAAGTCTGGCTTCTTCTACTAAGTGAATAGGAAGATGCTCCATTACATAAAAAAAGCCAGGTGGAAAGATTTTCTCCAACTTGCACAATATAACAGGGATATTATCTTGCATTCTGTCTAAATCTGTATCTCTCAAAGTGCTCGAACACAATTGATTGAAGAATTGACTGATCTCTGTTATTGCTTTCCAAATATTTTCAGGAAGTGAATTGAATGCAACGGGAAGCAAATTCTCCATTAAGACATGACAATCGTGGGATTTTAACCCCGTTAATTTTCCTTCTTTCAGTTGGAAACACCTACGCAAATTTGATGCATACCCATCTGGCATCTTCAAATTCTTTATCCATTCACAAATATTGCGTCTTTCATCCAATGTGAATGTGTATTTTGCCTTCGGTTTGGAATACTTGCCGTTGGCCTGTTTTTGTAGGTGCAATTCACTCCGCCTACAATGCTTCATCAAATCCAATCTTGCCTTCACATTATCTTTGCACTTGTCCTTTACTTCCATAACAGTGTTGAACAAATTATCAAAGAAATTTTTCTCAATATGCATGACATCTAAATTGTGGCGAAGCAAGTTATCTTTCCAGTAGGGCAATTCCCAAAATATGCTTTGTTTTGTCCAGTTATGCTGAATGCCATATCCGGGAAGTCTAAAACTTCCTGCCTCATATACCTTAGGAATAGATGAAATTCGATCCCAAATCTCTTCCCCAGACAACCTTCGCAGTGGATCATCAAATTTAACACGATTTTTAATGAATCCGGACACATTCGTCCTGAATGTGTGATCAGGTCCTAACCATCGTCGATGACAATCAAACCACGAATTTTTCCTGCCTTCTTTTAAATAGAATGCTTTCGTATCCTCCATGCAAATCGGACAAGCCAATCTCGGTGTACTCCAACGGATAACATTCCATACGCAGAAAATCATTAATTGTCCACATAAGTGCAGCACGCATATTGAAATTTTCTTTTGTGAAAATATCATATGTCAAGACTCCAACATGCCACAACAATTTCAATTCATCTATTAAGGGTTGCAAGTAGACATCAATTGAATTCTTTGGATTATGCGGGTCTGGAATGACGCAACTCAAAAATAGATATGAAGTTGTCATGCACATCTCGTGGAAGATTATACGAGTCACAAAAATTGGCCAACATGAATAAGGAGTAGATGACAAACTAAAGTGTAAAACCATCCGCACACAAACCTAACTCGATGTTCCGCGGTTCGCAAAGAAAATCTGGATATTTTTCATCAAAATGTCGCCATGCTAACCCATCGGATGGATGACAAAATACACCATCCGCCTTGTTCACATAATGCCACCCCATATGCGGTGCAGAACTCATGGAGGCATACAATCTCTTAAGCCTGGGTATTAGAGGAAGGTAATGCATCGACTTAAGTGGCACTCGCTTTCCTTTGCTAGTCGATTCACTTTTATAACGAGGGTGTTCACAAAATTTACACTCCTCTAAGTGATCGTTCTCGTTGTAGTACAACATACAACCAGTTGGACAACAATCAATCTTACTCGCGTATATTCCTAATTTAGACACCAACTTTTTCGTGTAATAATAACTTTTTGGAATGTCTATTTCTTGTTGGGGGTTAACCTCTCTCATCAATTCAATCATGGCATTCATGCAGTTGTGTGGTACGTTCCAATCTGATTTGATGCTCATTAGTCTAACAGCAGTGGATAATTCAAAATGAGTCGAACCTTCCCACAACGGACGACTTGCAGCCTCTAACAAATCATAAAATTTTTGAGCTTCTTCATTAGGAGGCTGTTCAGTATTTTGCACAAATTCACGTTCACCACTACCCATAAAATGAGAATTTGCTGCATCTCTTATCATATCATGATATCGACTACTTTCTGCATTATCTGTTCTCGCGATATTCCTCTGCTCATGCAAATATGTAGCATATATAGAGTCAAAATTCGGAGGCTCTACCTCACCATGGTCAATCCACCACCAATATTTAGGTTTAAAACCATTCTTATATAAATGAACCACCACATCTTCTGGACCAAATGTTTTACCAGACTTACACTTTCTGCAGGGACACCGAATGACTCCTTCATTCTGATATTTAAGAAGAGTACAAGAATGTTGCACGAATTCATTTACGTCTCTCATAAATTCATCGGTTAAACCTCTTACATTAGGATTTATTCTGTTATACATCCACCTACGGTGTCGAATGAAATCCATCTACACATATATAAAAATAAATATCACAGTAATAAAAATATAACATTAATATAAAGCATAATTTATGTCACGACATAAAATTAATATAGCATGATCACGATATATAAACAACTACGGTGTCGAATGAAATCCATCTACACATATATAAAAATAAATATCACAGTAATAAAAATATAACATTAATATAATGCATAATTTATGTCACGACATGAAAATAATATAGCATGACCACGATATATAAACAACTACGGTATTGAATGAATCCATCTACACATATATAAGTAAATGCCATTACTCATCATTGATCAAAAAAGGGAAAGAGCACACCCAAAAGAAAAAGAAAAAAAACAAAGGAGAGGGAAAGTAGTAAGCAAGCATTACTCTGTATGCAGTAAGCATTACCGGAAATTGAAGAAATTGTTAAAGGGCCCAACTGAGAAGAAGAAAAAGAGTTGGAGCAGAAACAATAAAGGCCTCTCTGCTAGTGCTTTCTGATAAGATCCAATGAGAAACTGGTGGAAATTGGGACGAATAAGAGTGAACGAAATCAATTTAGAAGAAAGAAATCAATGAGCTCAGCTGAGATGGCTTTGGAACGGTTGAGTCGAAAGACTTGGAAACGCTGCAATTGTTTTGAGCGAATGGAAATCTGATACATAATAAGTAATTTCCGACGGAAATCCGTAGGAAAATGTCGGCACGTCGTCGGAATCCAAACGTTTCCGACGGAAATCCGTCGGAAATTGTCGGCACGTCGGAATTGAAAATTTTAAAATATTTCTTAAAATTTCGATGGATTTTCCGTCGGAAAGTTTTCATTTTTATTTTTTTAAAAACTATTTCCGACGGAACTCAGTCGGAAATATAATTTTCTTTTTTATATGATTTTGTTAAATATTCCGACGGATTGAGTTCCGTTGGAATTAAAATTTTTAAAATATTTCTTAAAATTCCGACGGATTTTCTGTCGGAAAGTTTTCATTTTTATTTTTTTAAAAACTATTTCCGACGGAACTCAGTCGGAAATATAATTTTCTTTTTTATATGATTTTGTTAAATATTCCGACGGATTGAGTTCCATCGGAATATTTTGAAAAATAAATTTTGTGAAAGTGGTGAGCGAAATCGGTGTGTGCAAAAGTGCGTCAAATTATAGCTCAAACTCACACAAATTACACCTAAACCTCACTTAATCAATTGTAGTAAAGCTTAGGGATCATTCTCCACAGGGAAGGGGACAAAACCAAAATTTAAGTGCAACTAATTATTTGCTATCTATGTTAACTAATGCAATGATTTAGAGAGTGACATTTAACTAACTAAAACAAGGAAATAAACACACAAATGAGGAAGGAGGGTGATCCTTGGGTTCAATGCAAGGGTTCGGTTACTTCGACTCCTAAGGGCAACCGAGTGTAGGGCATCTTAACTAAGTGACTACATCCATTCACTCCGAATCTCCTTTCGGTCTCATCGAAATTATAGAATGAGGAATCTCCTTTCGGTCTCATCCCCACCTAGAGCACATTAGCGCCTATGACTTCCACACAACTCTAATGCACAATTCTAGCCCTAGATGTTTTAGCCAACTACTTCACACTCCCTAGTTCAAGTGTTTAATCTAAGAAAACCACCTATTTTTCACTCCACATCTCCTTTCGGTCTCAATGGAATTAAAGAATAGAAGATCTCCTTTCGGTCTCACTTCTACCTTTGCACACTAAAACCTATGGCTTCCATACAATTTTAGTGCACAATTAGATTCATATGGTAGTTGTTTCTTGTCTCAAACACCTAAATTTAGAGAATGCTAGGTGGTTCTTGCTACTTTTGGTCTAAGTTCATGTATATTCTAAAACACACACAAACACCAAAAACACACACTAAATGTGGCCATCATTCAATGCATATCAATTCATTAAATACAAGTAGGAAGACTTCAATTAATGCAAGCCCATCACTCTACAACCCATAAGAAATCAAAATAAACCTAACCCATACATCAAATACCAAGAATCACCCAAGATAGTTTAGCCTTTAATGGCTTCAAATAACCAACAATCACAAGGAGAATTAACAATTGTAAGCATATGAAATTCGTAAGAAAAACTTCCCTTAATCAAAAGATTGGTGAATCCAACAAATTCCAACACTTTAGCAATCCAAATCAACTCCAAAGATGGAAGTCTTCAAGCCACAAAATGCCAAACCCTAGCCTCTAGGAAAATCCCCTCAAGATTGGGGAAAATGTGCAAATAATCAAAACTAAACCCTAACCTACTCTACTTCCTTTGTTTCTGCAGAAAATGGGGTATTTATAGACATAGGGACGTTGGGGAGAAAATGTAAAGCTTCCAAAACATTAGGGACGCAATTTGCAATTTCTGGTTTGCAGGCGAAGGCTGACTGCCGCGTTCTGATTTTGTCCATTTTTGGTCCCTTTTCGTCCGGAATTTGACAAAACTCTCTGCATGAAAGTTTTTCCTCTATTTCTCATCTTTCCATAGCATCTTGAATCATCTCATTTGGACGTCTGAATCAAGAGTTATGGCCTCCGGAAGATGGCTGATTTTTCTCCCTGTTTTCCTCTTCTTTGGTTCTGCCTTGTTCTGCTTTTGCCCAGTTTTGGTCCATTTGCTTTCGGAATTTGAGAAAACGTTCTTCATGAAAGTTTTAGCTCTCTTTCTCATCTTTCCATAGCATCTTTAATCACCTCATTTGGACATTCTCATCAAACGTTATGAACTCCCGAAGATAACTGGTTTTTAACCCCTTTTTTCCTACAAAACCAATAAAAGATGAGAATCACAAATATAATGTGAATTCTCTAATAAACATGGTATATCTCAATGAAATCTATGCAAAAAGAGTGAAAAACACATATATAAGTTTATGAATATTTGATTCTCATCAAATACCCCCAAACTTGAACCATTGCTTGTCGCCAAGCAATTTTCTACGCATAGCAATAATATGTAGAATGTATTCATTGAGACATGCATATTCAGATTCTCATCTAATTTTTTTCTTTTTTTTTCCTTTTTTCTTTTTCTTTTTTGAAAGTGGCAAGTACTAGCTTAATTAGGCAACCACCCGTCGCCCCATTCTACCGAACAATGCATATTGAGAGTTTTAAGAAATGGAAACATCTTAATGTCTCTGAGTTAGACAATTTCGGCACGTACTAATGCAATGCATGACCCTTTTCTTTCTTGTTTTTCCGTACTAATCTTCACATATTAAATGATGTGTGTGTGTGTGATGGAGGTAAATGTTCATGAACAATGCAATGCAAGAACTGAATAGAGGTCACGAAATCATGCCACTAGTGTGCCCTAAAGTTGCATAGAAAAATTTCACTTCCTTGAAATCCTTAAGACTCTTTATTCCCTCTTTCCCCTAAGTTGTCATGCTACCATCTAGGCAATCTTCATCACATTTAAGCAACCATCATGACATTATACTTAGGGTACTTCCTCACTCATTTACAATTTTTTTTTTTTCGTTTTTTTTTTTTTTTTTTGCCAAGAGTTTTTTTCGGCTTTTTATACTTCTACCACTCATACGAGTTCACTTAAGGGACATCCCCTAAGAGCAATCTCATAGCGGAGTGGCAATTATTGAACAAAACTGTAAATCTCATAAGCAAAACTAATAACAAGCCTAAGTCATCTTCCAAGTTTGTGAAGTGAAATGCTATAACTTTAGGGTGGACTAGGGGCACTACATTTACTCGCAACCGCATCATAATCAATACACTACATCTCACAAACACTCCTCATTGACGTGCACTGTAACAACACCATTTAATATGCAAAACTTTCCTCCAAATACAAGGAATCAAAAGACATGCATTACAAATTCCATGCCTATTCAGTCAACATTTTTCTTCATTGACTAATGTTTTCATTTCTTTACTTCGCATGCATTTAGTCGGTAATATGTTTCTTAAGTGGTGCATATTTCAGCCATTACTTGCCAACCATTCAAGAGTTTCCAAAAACAAAACAAACAACATCTTGAATATTTCAATAAAAGCCTCAATTTAAGCCAATTCACCCATGGAATTTCATGTATTTTCTTCCTATACACACCCCCAAACTTAGGTTATATCAAAGCTTTAAGCTTCCACCCCAAACTTAAGATGAGCATTGCCCTCAATGCTTCAAGAATGCATGCATGAAGGGTGGGGTGGGAAAGAAGAAATACATGTTTTCGGGTTGCAAAATTGTGAAATGACTTAAAGCATGTTGCATGATTGCTTATTCACACCTCCCCAAACTTAAGATATGTTGCATGTTAAGCACTAAAACTAGGGGTGCAAATGTGTGATAGGCATAATTTACCAAAACAAATTAAAGAAAATAAATTAACAAAATGCAGAAAAGAAAAAAAAAAACTTTAAACCTAAATGCAATAACATAAAATAGAAAGGAGAATATTTACAAACTTCACGTTGTCCAAACTCAACTCAAGTGTCAAAACATCTAAACTAAGGATTGCACTTAAGAAGATAGTGCCACATGAGAACATTTCACACAATGGTTTAGGCATTGACATTTGATTACTCAATGTGTGCACAAAGCTAGGTTTCAAGAACTCATCAAGTTTTTTTTTTTTCACTTAAAACTCAATTTTATATGCAACATCATGTTAAGATTCATCAATGAATTTCTAGGATTTCAAATGAATACAAAAAAGTTAACAACTCATCCAAAATAACTCATTGAGGCATATTGTCAAACACATGATGAGCAAGGTGAAAAACTTGAAATTTCACAAAATTAGTAAGCACCCTAGCCTTAAAATTTAAGAAACAGCCCAAACAATCCCAATTACACAATATTTCATCAAATATCATCCATAGAAATCATAATTTGATCAATTCAAAATCACCATTGTAATGAAAATTGAAAGGTTCAACCATTCATACCTTGGATTCTTGGATGGATTTGATGGTGGAAATGTGTTTACAAAGGTGTTTGAATCACTTAAGATGGATTGGACTTGAAGAAGAATGTAAAATGCAAAATGAGGATGAAAGTTTATGAGAGAAAATTGCAAAAACAAAGGTAAGAAATGAAAAATGCGCCAAAAAGGCCGCCGGGTATAAAAATGCACCAAAAAGACCGCCGCAGCGGTTAGAAAGACACGCAATGGTCCATCAGAAGCGTAGGGAACCGCCTGGCAGTTAAAAAGACTGGCCATGGCGGTGAAAACTTACTGCCCAAATTTTTTTTTTTTTTTTTTTTTTTTAACATTTCATCCCTTGTCTTAGCAAACATGCAAACTACATACATCAACCTCTACATCCACAAGAAACAAAACAAACAAAGCAAAAACAAGAAACAAAAACAACACAAAACAAAACCAAAACCAAAACCAAAACCAAAACAAACCAACACAAAACAAAATGAAACAAAATGGACTAAACTAAAACAAAAGGATACGCTTGGGTTGCCTCCCAAGAAGCGCTTGGTTTTAACGTCGCCGGCTCGACTCAATCCATTTCATCCTATTCCTTCCTTTATTCTTTTCCTCACATGTTTGGCCTCCTCTTCCAACAACATTTTTTTTCAAACAAGTTGATGGCCTAATACCCTTAATATCCTCAAGGGTACACCCAATGGCCTCTTTAAGAATGCTTAACCCCAAAAGCTTCCCTTCTTGTTTAGGTTCCATATAAGATGATATCACCACTGGCAACATTTCATGCTCTCCCAAGAATGCATTTTCCAAATATGGGGGCAAAAGCTTCAACTCGAGTTTGGGTGGCTCATCGACGGACTGTTTTACCTTATCTTCACCATTGGCCACTGGCAACACTTGGTTGATTTCATCCACTTCAAAATCTTCCCCTATTATTTCATAAATGGACTCATCTACAAACCAATTCTTAACCATCTCACGAAGTTGTCCATCTATTCTATTATCTTCTTCATCAAACTCAAGGGGAACTTTGGATGGAATAATTGCCTTCATTGTTTGAGATTCAAGATACCACTCCTCCTTCACAGTTTCACCAATACATTCATCTACCATATCTTCCCGAAAGTAGTCTAGATTCTCTCTTGGATAATTCATGGCATCATTCACATCATTCATCATGGTCTCGTGCAAGTTCAACCTCATGGAATGGTCTTCTAAAAGCTTTGTGGAACTTCTCATCTCAAGCTGGATTTCTTCCATCTTTTTCATCAAGAGTTCTTCAAAATTTGGGTTTCTGTCCATGGGATTATTCATTTGATTCCCAAATCCTGAAGTTTGCCATGATACGTTAGAAAATGATGGCCCCGAATTGTCCCAACTTTGACTGCTTTGATTATTCCAATTTTGACCACCTCCTTGGTTGTTCCAACCTTGATTTTCTGCTTGGTAGATGCCATTGTTGTCCCACTTATGGTTGAAATTTTCTTGCTGCTCAAAATTATTCATGAGGTTGAGGTTCACCCCTGCCCACCACATTGATCCGTATGGTGGTCTCCTTGGCAAAGTCCACATATTAAGACCGGATTCAGTTCATCCTCGCCCAATGAATTCATCCTATCGGTTAATGCACGCCAATTGAGCACTAATGTTTGAGCCAATATCAAACTCTAGGAATCCCCCTTGTTGAACTTGGTAGCTCTCAGTTTCAACTGGGTAAGCACTTATACGGTTGTTGAACCATGGCTCTAATGCACAAGCATTGAAATTAGGCTCTAAGAATTCCCCAAACAACCGTTCTCCTTGTTTTCCCTGTTTGGCCATTGAAAGTTAAAAATGAAAATATATACAAACACAAACAGGTATTTTCTAAATATATACAAGAACACAAAACTAACAAACAATTAGAACACCTAAAAACTAGTTCCGTTGCCCTTCCCCGGCAACGGCGCCAAAATTTGGTGAGCGAAATCGGTGTGTGCAAAAGTGCGTCAAATTATAGCTCAAACTCACACAAATTACACCTAAACCTCACTTAATCAATTGTAGTAAAGCTTAGGGATCATTCTCCACAGGGAAGGGGACAAAACCAAAATTTAAGTGCAACTAATTATTTGCTATCTATGTTAACTAATGCAATGATTTAGAGAGTGACATTTAACTAACTAAAACAAGGAAATAAACACACAAATGAGGAAGGAGGGTGATCCTTGGGTTCAATGCAAGGGTTCGGTTACTTCGACTCCTAAGGGCAACCGAGTGTAGGGCATCTTAACTAAGTGACTACATCCATTCACTCCGAATCTCCTTTCGGTCTCATCGAAATTATAGAATGATGAATCTTCTTTCGGTCTCATCCCCACCTAGAGCACATTAGCGCCTATGGCTTCCACACAACTCTAATGCACAATTCTAGCCCTAGATGTTTTAGCCAACTACTTCACACTCCCTAGTTCAAGTGTTTAATCTAAGAAAACCACCTATTTTTCACTCCACATCTCCTTTCGGTCTCAATGGAATTAAAGAATAGAAGATCTCCTTTCGGTCTCACTTCTACCTTTGCACACTAAAACCTATGGCTTCCACACAATTTTAGTGCACAATTAGATTCATATGGTAGTTGTTTCTTGTCTCAAACACCTAAATTTAGAGAATGCTAGGTGGTTCTTGCTACTTTTGGTCTAAGTTCATGTATATTCTAAAACACACACAAACACCAAGAACACACACTAAATGTGGCCACCATTCAATGCATATCAATTCATTAAATACAAGTAGGAAGACTTCAATTAATGCAAGCCCATCACTCTACAACCCATAAGAAATCAAAATAAACCTAACCCATACATCAAATACCAAGAATCACCATAATAACACTATAAACATTTAATTAAGAAAAAATAATATTATAAAATTATAAAAAAAATATTTTCTACTATAATAACATTTAATTAATTGGAATACATATATTTACAGGTATTTCTTTGGTAAAACTAATTTATCTTGTTGACAATATTATTACAACACTATCAATACTTAATTTAGAAAAATACAATATACTAACACATTAATAATACTTAATTAGGAAAAAATAAAATAATACACTAACAATAGCAAAAATATTAATAAAGCTTGTATCTACTATATGGGGTCAATTATATAGATAAAATATCATGATAGTTTATACAAAAATTGTTTATTATAATAATGAAGAGAAAGTATATTATATAAGTCAGAGAATTCAATAGATCATTTGAAAAATATTGTAACCTTTCAAAATGAGCATTTTGCATCTCAATTAATTAATTTTAATGTACACATTTAAAGAAATGTCTTTACATTGACAAGATTTTTTGGTCCATATATAATGCTATAGAAACACTACAAATAGTTAACTAGAAAAACGTACTATAATAACAACATTTAATTAGAAAAAAATATTATAACAACATTATAAATGTTCCTTAATCTAACCAAAGATGCTATAAGCAGTAAACATTTTAAGCCATATCCATGCCTCCATAATTTCCAAGGACAAGCTAATGCAATAAAAGGATATATAATGACAAGCTATTAAAAAATTCAAAGAGGATATTCATTTAATTGTAGAAATGAAGTTGTAACACCTAACCAATTAATGAGTAGAAAAAATTGAAAAATTATACAAGTACCCAAACCTTGACACCCATTATTTGGAGTGGCACGTGGATGTTTGGACAACAATGTCAACTTGCAATTTCTAGATGAGGAAGCAATATTTCCACTCAAAATAACGCTCTAAGCACATAAATACTTTCAAAGTTAATATAACAATGTTCAAAAACCTATTCAAAAAATGAACTAATAGCCATAACATTTCTAGAAAACTGTTATTATGTCCAAAACTAAAGTTTGAAGCACCGGCATTTAATTGTTTAGAATGCGATGCCAAACTCCCAAACGTAGGAGATGAATCCTTATTGCCCTTCAAAAAAATATCTTAGGTAGAATAATGCATACATAAAATGTAATCATTATTTTCAATACACAATTCAATGTGACAAATAGTTTTACATGCCATTCCATTACCACCAGTGCCACCCCAAAGCCAACATTAGAAGGATTGGAACATAGACGTTTAGAGAAAGTTGTTAACTTTCCAGGGGAAATAAGGAAAGTCATACTCCCTTTCAAACTAGCACTCTAAGTAGAAATAAGAATTCAAAGTAAGGACAACAATATATCTATATATATATATATATATATATATATATATATATATATATATATATATATATGTTTATTTATTTATTTATTTATATGTACACCCCATATGTCATTTTACTATATCTATACTTGTAGTATAGAGATGAACTAAATATCTCCTTATTAGGATTATGAGCATCTCGAATCGATCGTGACAAAGGATTCCCTTTTTATCCTGGTTCATCCATTTTCTACCTACACCAATTGTCTTATATGAGATAAACATAATGCGTAAACAATATATAAAAGGAAAATGATATATATATTAATAATTATGTGTTTATAATAACTAGACAAACATGAGAACAAGTGATGAAATTGTATTAGAATGACATTCCACATAATAATAGTAATCCGATAAAAGTTGCAATAAACATTATTAATCTTAGTTGATGCAATACCATAATATGGTTTATCCTAATGAAATTTTATTCACAATCAAAATCATCGTCAATTGACAACATGTCTTCTTCTCGTTTATCATTATTACTAGATAGATGTTTGATGTCACCATCATTATCAATGAAATATAGTTCTTTATCAATGCTCTTTGTTTCGATACTTCATGAAAAAGGACACTTTCAACAACTCTTTCACTAAATAGCACCTCACATATTCAAAGTTGGCCCTTCATCATTTTCAACTGCACCAGCTGTATGTTCAACATACAATTCTTGATAAGGGTCATCAATATCATAAGAAGCTCAAGGCATAACCTTCTCTACTATATGCCAATTACCTCCTAAGTTTAAGTCTTTTAAATAGAATATTTGGTCGACTTGTGATGCTGAAATAAATTGCTGATTTACATACCATGATCATGAAAAGTTAATGCTATTTAAATTGCACTCCCTATCTACAACAATTCTTGAACAAATTCCCACATTCCACCAATCACATTTGAACAAAGCAGTTCATTTCCAAATAAATAATCTACCTCTATGATATAAATTAAAACACCAAAAAAGACCATGGGTTTATCGTTATGCCACTTTTTAACCATGATACCATTGTTTTGAAATTCCTTTCTTTGTTCACAAGTTATAGTGTGAAATTTAAACCCATCTACAGTGCATGAGCTATATCTTCTAACTCGATTATTATCCCCCTTGGATAATGATAGTAGTTCGTTAGTGCATTGGGCACTACCATGTATAATAGTACGTATAACTAAAAAAATAGGATGACATACCCTAGCAAATATACATAATTGTCTAGTACTTTCACCTTAGTCTACATTCCGTCCAACTCTATTGAGTCTTGTTTCAAAATTGCACAAATACATGGATATGAACATTAGACTTTTATCATTTATGTGTTGTTCAGTAATGCAACCTTCTGGTACATGCCTTGTTATGAACATATTCTTTATATTGTCTCATTGTTCTGAAAACCATAAGTGTTATTACATTAATGTAACAAAAGAATGAGCTTTGGATAACTAATAAATAGAGATTATGATTTACTATTGCTTAAAGATTTGACTTAATATTAGTACCTTTCAAATGTGTACATCCATCGATATTGCATAGGGCTTGCAATCTTAGCTTCAGTGAGCAAATAGATCATCAAATGAATCATTATATCAAAAAATGAAGGGGGGAAAATTTTCAAAATTTACAAAGAAGCATAGCAATATCCTTCTCCATTCTTTCCAATTCCTAAACATTTAGTGTTCAAGAACACAAATATAGAAAGAAGGAACTCAACTCAACCAACATCTGGCACACTTTTTATATTAACATCCTTCGTATGGCTAATGAAAGTATCCATTGTAAAAACACATAGCAGTCATGGCTCTTCATTGCAAAAATTTGACAATCTTTTGTTTTTACACATCAAGAAATATTTCAGGCAAAACCATCTGGGTACTTAGTTGACATAAAAAATTGGCAAAAATTTTGTTTCTCCTAACGTGTTAAGGTATAACATGCAGCTGGCAAAACAAATGGGTCACTAGACTCCTGGAGATGCAACTTATGTTTTATGCCCATGCATCCAATTCTTCCTAGCTTCCCAATTATCCTTAGTAATCATTATTCATCAATGTACTAATTAAATTCTCACACAGTTCTTTACAACTAATATGCATAATATTAAAATTGTATCTCATTTTATTGCTACTTCAATATGGTAACTCCAAAATGGTTATCCTTTTCATCCAATTCAAATTATTTTATAAAGCCTTCCTTTTCATCCAATTCAAATTATTTTATAAAGCCTTCCTTTTCCCTTGAATGGCCATATTATGATTCTTACCAAATTGCACTTGATCAATGCTAGGCAACTATTGCAAAATCTCTTCCCTGGACAAAGGCCTTGCTAGATTTTGCAAGTCTTTCTCCCCATTAAATTTGAAAATTTCCCTTCATCTTTTATGATCTAAAGGCAAGAAATGTTGATGACCCATGTAATAAAATTTGTTACTATTGCGTAAGTGTACACTAGTAGTCTCATTCATACATATATTAATATGCTGGGAAGTCATTGGTGGTCCACAATAGTGTTGCGTGCAATTGAAAATTTTTCCTCGTAAAGGAGTTATATGTATCAATGCCAATTTCTCAAAATTCTTTTAATTCATCAATTAGTAAACATAAGAATACATCAATATCATTACTTAGAGATTTAGGACCAGGAATGATAAGTGAAAACATGAAAAAAAGGATCCTTTAACCATTTCTAAGAGGGCAAATTGTAAAGAACCAAAATAATAGGCCACAAATACTATAAGTACTATTTATATTGTTAAAAGGATTAAATCCATCACTAGTAAGGCCTAACCAAACATTTCGAGGATCTTGGGGGAAAAGATTCATGATTCTTCTCAAATTCATTCCAAGCTCTAGAATCACTTGGATATCTCAAGATATTGTCATCCATAATCGTTTTTTCTGCATGCAATCTCATGTCACAAGCAATTTATTTATTGACAAACAATATGTGTAGCCTAGGTTTAAGTGGCAATTATTACACCACTTTTCTTGGAACTTTAGATGTGCTATACTTATATCATGTTATTTTACAATTCATATTTGGACAGTGGTCTAAACCTTCATTCTCCTTCCAATAAAGTATGCAATCATTTTCACATACATGAATCTTTTCACACTTGAGTCCTAAATCTCATATAAAATTCTTATCCTCATAAGAGGAATTAGGGATTTTTGCCATTGAAAAAACAAGTTTTTAAAATTCAACAGCATACTAATGGATTTGCAAGTCCATTTGTTCATTGTGTTCAAGTGCAATATATTCATCAAGAAAACTAGTTTTGAGTAGCTTTTGCATCCTACGTATGGTTCCTTCTCAATTTCAAATAGTAATCTTAGAAATTTAGCTACGTCTCCTCCATACCTTCATGAATTTCATCATCATTTTCCTTTTCATTTCTCCAATCATGTCCAAAGTTGGCAACATCAAATATCATCTAACAAGTGAAGGATATCATCACATTTTTTTATCCTTTCATGTTATGCTAATGTCATCACCTGACTCATCTTCAAATCCTTTACCATGATACACCAATTTTTCATAACTTTGGACAATTGCATTAACACTTAAGTCCATATCCATCACTTTCTCAGTATGATAATCGAAGTTACTGCACTTCTTGCAAGGACATGGTGGATTACAATTTGGATCCTTGCTTTTGAAGGCAAAGTTTAAAAATTTTTTCACACCTCTCTTCTAAATTGGATCCAATACATTTGTAATTTGTATCCAACTTTTGTCCATCTTATCCACTCCCTAATTTTTTATGTAAAAAAAATCTTATTAATGATAGACACTACTCACCTAGGCATTTAAATAAAATAAAAAAAAATTTATTTAGACTTTCATGTTGTTAATGAATGTGAGATTAACATTGACAGACACAATAAACAACCAAGCATACAAATAAAGAACTAGTCACCAACGGCGTCTTGGCCTGGTGGTAAGCGAGCGTCCTTAGTGCTCACATCCACTTACACCCGGGTTCGAGCCTTGCCAGAGGTACCTTAAGGGAGGTGTACGGGTGATTTTTACCGCGCTCGGGCGCAACCCTTTTTTGCCCCCCGGGGCATAGACGGGCTGGCAAAAGGTGCGAGGATAAGGCGTGGGAATGTGCCTTCCGCGCGGGATCGAATCCGTGTGGTGGCACTACCTGGGTGAAATATTCCTTTTGCCCCCCGGGGCATAGACGGGCTGGCAAAAGGTGCGAGGATAAGGCGTGGGAATGTGCGAGGATAAGGCGTGGGAATGTGCCTTCCGCGCGGGATCGAATCCGTGTGGTGGCACTACCTGGGTGAAATATTCCTGGGGGTGTTGCTGGATCTCGACGCTCGTTTGGATACTTGTACTGGCTGCCAGTTCGTGCACATCCCGGATTTACATCTCACATGTTGCCCTTGGGGCTGGGCTGTGTGGGCCGGTTCAGGGTGTGCCGGTATTTCACACCTTTTGGGAAAGAACTAGTCACAAAAAAAAAAAATTATTTAGACATTCATGTTGTTAATGAATGTGAGATTACTATTGACAGACACAATAAACAACCAAGCATACGAATAAAGAACTAGTCACACTCTCTATAGAGAACTACATTTTCAATCTCAATATCATCCAACTAATTCTTTAAACACATAAATCCAATTAAATGGCCCTCAAAGTCCTTGGCATAAAGTAAATGACCCATAACCCATCCATAATAAACTGAATTCAATTAGATATGCTTGGAAGCAAAAAACATCAAATACATAATCTAGCATGTTGAACAAAGTTATTAGATAATATGTTGAATTAACAATAGATATGAATTATTTTTAACACGTAAACAAAGTTCATGCAACGATAAAAAAAAATTGACTAATAGCACTTCACGTACATCTCAAACTTCGTATACTATCAGGTTCAACTACAGATTGAATCAAATTCTAACACCTATACATAACAAATTTAACTTCACTAGCAATACTAGCATTATGTATGCATTAAAATGAATTTAACAATAATCCACATAAAGATTGAATTCACATAAGCTTTCATTATGGCTAACTCAAATTTTATTTCATTCATTTCCATAATTTCAATACCTAAAAGGTTAGAAGCCATGGAGTTGGTTTTGTCTCAATGATGCACTAGTTTGACCATTATGTAGCCACGAATGTTGAGCATCAACTTACATACTAGGAAGAGTCATTCTTTGAGGAAATAAGATTTTGAAACAAGAGTTCTAAACTCATCAATTCTATAAAAAGAATTTTAGTACTTAATAGAGAGATAGTTATAGCTTTCTATATTGAGTTTGTTCTTTAGAAACAATATTCACATTCAATTTAAAATTTGAGATTTGCTAGTTGCCTCAGAAAACAAAAAAAAGGGACAAGAAATCAAGGATCCAATTGCATATAGCTATAGGACTAAAAACAGAATTTCACATTTTTCAGTATCAACAACTTTCCCTCGTATATTCTATTTTGTCATAAATCATATTAAAATATTTAAATCATGAAGGAAATTTTAGTGAGTGTGATGATGAAGAAGAAAAAAAATCAAAGAAAACTTTTGAAGAGGGGGAAAAAAAGGGGACTTGAATGGCTTGGTTGAAAGCAACTACGATCAACAAAATTGATTCTTTTGGCGCCCATCGCATGTCCTGCAGCTCACATAGTCTTCAAAAAACACCCATGGGCTCTCCTTTGCCTTTACAATCCCACAGCCTTAGTTCATAAATTTTTATTTCCTTCTTCAAAAGGCCCACATTTCAAATACCTCTTCCAAATCCCATTGCCTCACCAAACCACACAACTCAACAATCTTTTCTTAGTTGTGTATTTTACATAGTTTCTTTCCTTTCATTTGGATTGGAGATTTAGAGAATATCATTTATTGATCTAAAAAAAAAAAAGAAACAGCAAAAAATGGCTATTACAAGATCCAACAAACTTTCACATGCAATAGTGATCAAACAAATTTTCAAGAGATGTTCGAGCTTGGAAAAGAAGCAAGGCTATGATGAAGGCTGGCTTCCTATGAACATGCCTAAAGGCATTTTACAATGCATGTTAGGGGAAAGTAGGACTAGATATACTGTGCCAATCTCACTCTTGATAAGGCCTGAGTCGTCTAGAACGAGCTAAAGAAGAAATCGGATTCGGTCACGAAATGGGCCTCACAATTCCTTGTGAAGAAAAAGAAGTCTTTCAACCTCTAACATCAATGTTCAGACAATTAAGAGAATTTTTTTGCAGCCAAAGTTGGAGGAAGGTCGATCATCAGTAAGCCAACCAATTAGCTAAAAGTACATTTTTTTTACACCTTTTGAGCCTATTACTTTCTTTTTTTATTTCTAACTTTTGGGATATTGTTTATGGCTAACGCAAAACTCATTATGATGGTTTTTAGCCAAATATGTAAATCCCAAAAGTTGGAAAATTTTCCCCATGGTGGTGTTTCCATTGTGACTTCATTTGTATCCTATAAGAGAGTTGCTAATACAAGTACAAAAAAAATGTTCATAGTTTTTCAAGAATCAAAATCTGTTGAAATAGCCTTCATTTCAAATTATGTGAGAGCATGTAATCCTGTACTCATCTTGATTCAATTTGGATAGGCAGTGAAATTAAGAAAAGGATTAAGAAGACAAAAGATGAAAAGAAATAAAGAAAGCAGAGGTGATGGACAAAACTAAGAAGACTGGGAGCAAGGGGAATGTGTCTAGGGTTGCAGCACCCAAAGGTCCTAAGCTTTGAGGTGGTGGCGGATAGCGTTAATACTCGCTTTTTTGTTCTTTTTGCAAGATCATAATGATAGCGTTGCACATGTGAGTTTCAACATTTTGTTAGTGCTTGGATCAGATTTTTCTCAGTATAATTGTTGTGTTATAGACCTACATTACCAAATTTGGCTTAGCATTGAGTTTTTAGTTTTTAGTTTGTTTCCGAGCAGTTTATTTGTTTTATTAGAGATGCACCAGTTGAAATTGTAATCCAGTTGTAGAATCGGATACAAATTTGTTAAGTAGACTCATAGCTAGAAGAAGAAAAATCATGAGCCTTAATGTCAACAACAGATAACAAGAATAAAGGGAAAGTTCAATGATTATTAACTTTGACAAACTCCTTTAGGGAAGTGGGGGAACAACTGATAGAATAAAAACATCAGAGAACATAAGAGGGATGGCCAAGGGGTCCAGGGGAGAAGCAGTGCAAAAAAATCAATCATTGAAAATCCACATAAAACAAATATTAAGCATCAACTTACATGCTAGCATGATTCATTCTCAGAGGAAATAAGATTTTGACGATAGAGTTTCAAACTCATCAATTTTATAACAAATTTTAGTACTTTACAGAGAGAGAGAGTTGTAGCTTTCTATATCAAGTTTTTTCTTCAGACATAATATTTACATTCAATTCAAACATGAGATTTGATAGCCGCATCAAAAAACCAAAAAGAAAAATGGGAGAAAAAAAAAATCAAGTATCTATATATAGGACTAAAAAAGAATTTTACATTTTCCAATATCAACAACTTTCCTTTATAAACTATATTACGATCTTTGGATTATGCATAAAAAACCATAAACTTCATCACTTTATGTTTAGACCATTTTCCAAATGGAAAGATGGGTTACAAACTTAAAAAAAATAAATAAATAAAGGAGGGAGCTATCTATGCAAACAATCTTGTTATAAATCTTAGACCATGACAAACCAAGAAAAATGGTTGAAGAATAGTTTACAAACAAATTTGATCATTAGCTTCAAGACAATAGCAATTAATGATGTTAACAAAAATACAGGTGCCCTTTTTTTTCCTTTTTTTTTATTCTGCAACTTCTTATCCGACATAATACCTCTGTTGAATTTTGGATAAACTAATTAAAGATTATAGTTTTTATTCAATTATATGGTAACATTTTTTCACCAATATACATTTACTTATAACAACAATTATGAGTTAATTCAGAATTTATACACACACACATATATGTGTGTGTGTGTATAATCATCTTTTGGAAATTGGAGCAGCCAAATCCAAGTGCTTTTGTCAAATCAATTTGGGAACAAGAAAATAGTAACTAGGACATGGCTACCTAGCAGCCTACCATATGGTCTAAAGTCTTTAGTAGAATCAATATTGTCCCTGTATATGTGATGAAGAATGATCGATTACAAATAGATAAATTCAATAGGAAGCCGATAAATTCCATTGAAAGTTGGAAACACTATAAAAGACCAAGGAAAGTTGTATTGCAGATACAAAGAAACAAGACAATTTTAGTGAGTGTGATAATAAAGAAGAAAAAAAGTCAAAGAAAATCTTTGAAGATGTGGTACGCATCTAAAGGCCAATAAGAACTTTTCAATATGACCAAGTTCTACAAGTCCAAAACTTACCAACAATTGAACTCGCAAATGTTATCCAGTGTAACCACATGCACTATTTTGTTTAAGGCTTGTAAGTTAGGCACGATAGTAGTTTCCTAACACTCTACACTATAAGAAAATGTACAATATTGTAAATAATGGGGTAGAAGATGCCACAACTTGTTAGGATCAATAAACAAGTTGATAAGTCAAAAAGCCACAAGGTGAACTTTGATTAGTTCAAAACTAAGTTCAAGAATAAGAATTTAAGTTGAGAAAATCTTGCAAATTTTATTGATCTAATAACTTATAAACTACTTCAACCATAAAGGAGTGTACTTATAGTAGTAGTAGAACCCCTTTTAGGCCTTCAAAATTGGACTACAATAAGTGGTTTGATGCCACAATAATTTGGCAACTAAACCCTAACACAATTAGACTGAAATTAAAAACACAAATTCTACACCTAATATAATTTGAACTATCATAAATCCTAGCACCTAGGGCTGGCCACACCCTTTAAAATCCTACAAAATTGATGAAAACTGAAACTACTAAATAATTAAAATAATTTATAATTTTTTAACTTGAATTGGGAGAAACCTTAGGAAACCCTAATGTAAATCCTATGGTGTTTTATTTTAAAATATTGCTATTAAATTACATAGAAGACTTAAATGTTGGCCCATAAACACCATTAAGTAGATTTTTGAATACTTTTTGAACTCCAATGTAAACCCTATAGTGTTTTAAGTCTTGTAATTTAAATTACTGCTAGTAAATTGCATAGAACATTTAAATGTTAGCCTATTTGCCAAAAAAAATGATGACTAACACAGACTTGAGTTTGCATCAAGATGAAAAAAAAAAAAAAAGAATAGGGTCCTGAATGTCCCAATCAAAGGCAACAAGAACTATTAAAAATGATGGTTTTGGCCCATGTCATGTCCTTCAACTCACAGTCTTCAAAAACGCCCACGGGCTCTCCTGTGCCCCTGTAATCCCATATGCCTTTGTTTATCAGTTTTTATTTCCTTCTTACAAAGTCCAACTTTTTAAATACCCTTTCTAAATCCCATCATTTCCGCCACACCAAACCACACAATGCAACAATCTTTTCTTAGTTCTTGCATATTCTACATAATTTCTTTCTTTTTCTTCGGAATGGAGATTTAGAGAATATCATTTCTTGATCTAAAACCAAAAAAAAAAAGAAAAAAAAAAGATGGCAATTAGAAAATCCAACAAAATTTGACAAGCATAGTGATCAAACAAATTATGAAGAGATGCTCAAGCTTGGCAAAGAAGCAACGCTATGATGAAGAAGTGCTTCCTATGGACATACCCAAAGGGAATTTTGTTGTGCATGTAGGGGAAAACGAGAATAGATATATTGTGGCAATTCCAATCTTGACAAGCTAAAGTTCCAAAGTCTTTTGCAAAGAGCTAAAGAAGAATTTGGATTTGGTCACGAAATGGGCCTCTTAATTCATTGAAGAAGAAGTCTTTCAATCTCTAATATCAATGCTTAGATAATTACAAGAAACTTTTTGAAGTTAGATCTGTAGAAGATCTATCATCAGAAAGCCAGCTAGCTAGCTAATAGTACATTGTTTTTATTTTTTAAAGACCTTCTAAGCGCATTAGTTTTTTTTTTTTCTAACTTTTGGGATATTGTTTATGGCTAACAAAATAATCATTATGGTGGTTTTTAGCTAGATATGTAAATCTCAAAAATTGGAAAATTTTCCTCATGGTGTTGTTTGGATTATAACTTCGTTTGTACCCTGTGAGAGAGTTGCTAATACATGTGCAAACAAATCTTTATAGTTTTTCAAGAATTGAAATATGTTGGAACATAATTCATTCTTAATTCTAAGAGAGCATTAATTTTGTACTCATCTTGATTTAATTTGTCCAAGTAGTGAAATTAAGGAAAGGACTAAGAGTCAAAAGATGAAAAGAAAGCAAACAAAGTAGGGGTGTTCAAAATTAATGATCCGATCTGTATTTGATCGGATCGTGTTCTGATTCGATTAGAATATTTCAAATCGGATCGGATCTAATTTGTTCGAATTCGGATCGGGTAGTTTTTTATCTGATTGGATTTGTTTTTTTTTTTTTTTTTTTGCTTTTTGCTTTTTTTTGTTTTTAATTTTTTGCTATTACTTTCCTTTTCATATATAATGTTTGGTGATTTAACTTAAATTTAAAACTAATAGTTTTATGTTAAAAAATTATCTAGTTTTATATAAAGATAATAAATAAATTTCATCTAAATATTTTAATTTGTGTATTTTTCATGTAAATTAATTTGTGTATTTTTTTAATAAATATTTTAATTGATTTTGTCACAAATTGACTAATTTTAATTAAAAAATTATTTGAATTATCAAAAAATACTAATTTATATTTTATAACTAATGTTAGCTATTTTTGAAAGAAAAAAGTTATAAAAAATTTTTCTATTTGGATAAAAACAAATCGGATGGGATCAATTCATCGTTCCGATCCGATCTGAAAAAATGTATTGATCCGATCCAATTTGAAATTTCGGATTGAATCGATGGATCGATCCGACTTGTGGATCAAAATAAGTACCTCTAAAACAAAGCAGAGGTGATGACCTTGACTCAAAACCTTGTGGCAAGGGGAATGTGTCTACAGTTACAGCACCTAAAGGTCCTAAGCATTGAGTTTGTGGTGGATTGCGGTAAAGTGATACAAAAGAGATTGAAAATCATGGAAACTCGGCAATAAGAGTAGTTGAAGACGCAATCAAAAGTTGGAAGTCATGCTCAGCAATTCAGTGGGTATTAACTATAAAAAAATTGGGGGCAGTCAGAATGTGGCTAAAAGATTGTTATCTCCAACCGACTTTAGACTAGCAACTTTGAAAGTCAGCTAAGGAAGAGAATAGTAGTTTCTAGAATTGTAACAATTACGCTATTATTGTTCTCTCTCTGTTCTCATGACTAAATCCAATACATTGGCTATAATTCTTCAACAAACCTACTCCACTTTAATTCTTGTTTATTTGGGATTTTAGCATTGCTCTACCTACTTGCATCATAAAGCTTGCTTTTTTTGTTCTTTTACAAGATTTGGTAGATAGTGTTGCGCATGTGATTTTCAGCATTTTGTTAGTGCTTGCATCAAATTTTTTTCTCAGTAAATATGTTGTGTTCTAGACTTGAATTAGTAAATTTGGGTTACCATTGAAGTTTTTCTTTTAGGCTTGCTTTATAGCAATTTAATTTTGAATTAGAGATGTAGCAGTAAAACTTGAAATCGAGTTCAAAATCAATTACAAATCTGTGTAGCTGACTCACCGTTGAAGTTTTTCTTTTAGGCTTGCTTTATAGGAATTTAATTTTGAATTAGAGATGTAGCAGTAAAACTTGAAATCGAGTTCAAAATCAATTACAAATCTGTGTAGCTGACTCATAGCTAGAATCAAAGGAAAATCTCGAGCCTCAATGGCAGCAATAGATGACAAAATTCAAGGGAAATTTCAATGTTTATTAACGTAGACAACCATATAGGGAACAGTGGGAACTACTGATAGAGCATAGACATCAGAGAACATAAGAGGGTACCAAGAGGAAAAGCCAAAAAATTCAATCACAAAAAACTCGCATACAAAATTACCTACAATCCAAAAATAAAGCAATTGGAGAGAGTAGCGAATGAGAGAGAGATGGAGACAGTGAGCAATCAGAAAACATATCTTTGTATGCGTGGTGGTGGTGTCATAGTGGTGCCGGAGAGGATGATCAGCACATGAACCCTTTTCCTTTCTCTTTTATTGTAGAAATAGGTGGAGGTTTTTTTTTTAAAAAAACTTTTTTTTTTAACATTTTAGAAGATATATCACATGGCTAATTATCAAACCATTAATACCCCCCCATTATTTTCAATTTAGTGAATATTTTGGCTTATTTGTGGATAAACATTATGTTTTTAGTGACATTTAGTATTTCGTTACTAACTTAGTGTTAGGAAATTGGTGGGACAACATCAAAATCCTAGCGGAAAATAAAAGTGACAAAAATTAAGTAATTGTTACTAAACTTTGCATTCTTGGTAACAATTACAAAACTTCTCATGCAATATAGTTAATTTCACCATCAATTTTTATCTTGTTACTAAAAAAAAATGATCACTGATAACCAATTTTCTTGTAATGTAAGATACATCAATTTACATGTTTTATGCTAATTAATACATTTAATACATCAACATTTATAAAACTTAACAATAACCAATAACTATATGGTATAATTGCAATTGTTATTAATATATATTTTGATGAAGTTAGAATAAAAGTAAAATCAAACAAATGATTCATTGTGTATATACAATAATACATTCACCCTGATAAACAATAGAGTCAATACTATTTAGAGCCTAAGAAAATTGTCTACAGTAGTAAAGAAAAAACATTACTATAAATTGTACTAATATACTAACTAAAGATATAAGATATGAAAACAGAACAAGAATATAAGATAGCCAAAAAAAGCAGAAGCAGATAACTTGAAAGTACATCTTCCATTCTTTATTCTTCAATCTGAAGTATCCCATCAACTTGTTAAAGTAGGAAAAAAGGTTTAACAGATAATTCAAGTAGTAATTATAGACTAATAAATACATTAAGTAAGCATTCTAATGTGCATCACAAGTTCGCATCAAGTACAACATATAGTCTATCACATTTTACAAATCATTTTCTTCCTTAGTAAATCAGAATCTCATTTTGTACACTCGAGCACCAAACAACATTATTATGTTAATAACGAAGAATACACAAAACCCAAAATACATGATGACGAATTAGTATACAATCTTATGAGAGTTGTCATAGATGTTTAGATTAAAGTGAAAAATACTTCTTAAATGAAAGCTAAAACCAGGAGTTGTACATTATTTTTTTAGGCCCACTAGTTAGATAATGTTTTTCTCCTTTCTTAATTAAAGTGAAAAACTGTACATAGAAAAGGGTGGGGAGGGGGTTAATGGGGGCATAAACTTGACCTCTCCTAGAGTACTCGAGAGGCAGCAATTTCTACCATTTTTTGAAAGAAAATTCTAACGTCCATGTCACCAAGGTCCATTATAAAACATTGTATAATATCAGAATTTAGATAAGTCCTCCTCTCTCTTAGAAGTTTAGAGGGATGTTGAAATAGGCTTGAACCCGAACATATTGGGCACAAGTAGCCAAAAAATTTATTATTAAATTTGCTTCCCTACAGCAATGAGAGAAACCAACTACCTAATACCTATATCTCAAAAACTTTTTAAAAACCAAATATAACTGTCACAAAACCAAAGCCTCACCATTCAACATCTAAACCAATAACTTCGAGTTACATTCCACCCTACAATGCTAAATTCCCAACCTGTTGCAGAAAAATAAGCAAGCAAGATAGCACTTGTCTCAACTAAATGGCTATTCATTTGACCAAAACAGTGACAAAATGCAAATACATGCCTTCCGACCGAATCCCTTAAGACTTTCCCTTTGGCACCCACCCCAGGGCTCTGCACACTTCCGTTTATATTCAATTTATAGCCCGTAAGGAACTTCTAGCAAACTTGTTTCACCCTCACCCACCCTGAATAATTCTACATATAATCATCAAATTCCTGCTAAGAGGATTCCTTGTAAGGTAATGTTGGGAACAATTGTGATATAGTGAAAACATGAGATAATAGATCTCGCAAATGACCTTAATAGGAGCCCACCTCAAAGCTTGAAACCACCACAAATTCCTTGCTCTCCAAACGAACTAGTAGATCAACATAAGAATAACTTGTACACAGAACTTCAAAGTGTCTTTTTAAATGGCCTTCCTACTGAATCCCTTAAGACTTCCCCTCTGGCATCCACCCAGGGCTCTGCACACTTCCATTTATATTCAATTTATAGCCCACAAAGAACTGCTAGCGAACTTTTTTCACCCTCACCCCATTTATATTCAATTTATAGCCCACAAAGAACTGCTAGCGAACTTTTTTCACCCTCACCCTCCCCGAATAATTCTACATATAATCAACAAACTCCTGCCAAGAGGATTCTTTGTAAGGTAATGCTAGGAACAATTGTGATATAGTGAAAACATGAGAGAATAGATCTCACAAATGACCTTAATAGGAGTCCACCTCAAAGCTTGAAACCACCACAAATTCCTAACCCTCCAAATAAACTAGTAGATCAACATAAGAATAACTTGTACACAGAACTTCAAAGGTGTCTTTTTAAATGGCATTCCCCACCAATTACTACGTCTAACAATAGCACATTTTGGAAAAACCACTCCCACTTCTGGAGCTAAACTGATGGGGTGGTTTCTAGTTATCACTTTTCTTGCATTAACTTTTCAGTTCACACTAAAAGGCTATGTTCATTATGTTGATGATGTGGTGATGAATTGTTTAGCTAATGTTCTTGAAGCTCTTCTTGACTTCAAAAAGTCCTCTATGATCCTAAAAATAGGCTTGTTTGATGGTGAGGCAATCATTGCTACTTATGGATGACGATTGCTTATGATGAGAATACAAGTGCCGTCGTTAAAATTGACCTCTGCAACCCAATACCGTTGAGTTATGATTTCACAATTAGGTATTGATTTTGGTGCTTGAGTGGAGAGATTAGACCTTCATTGCTTAAGTTGAAATCACTGAGACACTTTGACTTAAGTTCCAACACATTTGAAAGGATCCCAATTCTTGAATTTTTTGGTTCTTTAAAAAATTTGTAGTACCTAAACCAAGCTATTTCAGCAATAGAAAGTATATGATCCGCCAACTCTTGTATAGGACTAACACAACAAAGACATTTTGATGGAACAACAATATTAAACCAAAAAAGGACCGTCTCCAAAGGGATTGTATTATTCTACAACAAAGTGAAAAAAACAAAAGAAAGAAAGACATCTTCAAAGGCATCTCAAAATGCCATACCGTAGAACTCATCAAACATTTATCTTTAATTGGCCTCATTTTCTCACACAAGGATTTGATAGTAAATTTACCTGAAGATATCGACCTCCAAATCATTTATCACATTTGTGAGGATTATGATGAAAACTTATATCCCCAATGCACATTGCCAAATCCATAGGCAGCACCTCCCCCAACTTATCCATATCAGATTTTTCCTCCAACCAAAAATCAGCAATCTATCAATCACTTTGAAAATGGACTACTTTCCCAATGTAGAAACCAAACCCATGCCAGTTCTCCCATAAGAAAGACACATCTACCAAGTTCAACTTCAATAGCACCTTAGACTCTATAATGTCACGACCAAAGAGCATAAACTTCTAAACATGTAAGGCACCTCTTGACCAAACCACTTGATTCGGGTGAACCCCTTTCAAATATTAGGCATTAAAAAATTGAGAGCATAGAAGAGCAAATTGCAAGAAACACCATCATAGCTTGCCATCCAGAACCTATGTCAACACTTGCAATGAATGAAAACCTACACCTACTCTTCCTTAGGGAAACGCAAACTAGACCATCTCCTCTAATGAAACCTTCTCCCATATTTTGTATCCCTCACATAAGAAGGCAACAAACAATATCTCCTAGGTATATATAACCCCTTTTGGAGGGTGCAACGTAAAAATAAGAAAAATCAGCAAAGACAAAATTGGGCTGAATTAACACCATTCGCCCTCTCACTCATAGAAAATTCTTTGGCCAACGCATCAACCAACCTTTAACATTAACCACCAGCTCACTAAACAAATTCTGTGGCTTCCTTCGAACGTACGAAGGACAATGTAAATAATGAGTTGAAAACACCTTATATGCAAAACTTGTCACATCTGTAACAACCTACCTTTTACGAGAACTCATTTTCCTTTTTACCATAAAACATGACTTGGAGACATTAACCAACTGTTTGACACCCTTTCATAATCCCCAATAACCTTTCTCACTACTCGGAGTGACCTCCTAGTGTTAGATGAATATGACACAAAAGAAGTTTTATAATGCAACAAATTTAAGTATATAGACAACACCTTTGCCACACAAATAAATAAATCATGGGATAATGGATCCCCATGTCTAAGGCCTTGAGAAGATGGAAAAACTAATGGTAGCCTATTGATTAGCTATGAAAATGGCATTTCGAAATCAGCCTCAATATTATATTTATCAAAACCTCACTAAATCTAAACTTCCTCATTAAATGAACTAGAAAAACCTTGGATACCTTATCATAGGTCTTAGCCATATCCAACTTAAGCACCACATTTACAACCCAAGTCTCCTACTGCAAATACTCAATTTGCTACTGTGCTAACAATATATTATATGCAATTGACCTCCCCTTAACAAACCCACTTTGTTCTGTTGAAATCAATTTAGGTAACACCAAATCAAGATGCATGGCAAGCACCTTTGCTATTATCTTGCACACAAAATTACACAAACGACTTAGACAAAAAATCTACAAAGGACTTTGCACCCAAAATCTTTGGAATTAAAACTAATAGAATGGCAGAGCATCCCTAGGCAACACACCTCCAAGGTAAAATTATTGAATGGCTAATATAACATCCAAGGCAATTAGTTCCCAAGAATGTTGAAAAAACCACCTTGAATATCCATTTGGCCTCATTGCACTATCTAGGACCAACTAGAAAATAGCTTGTCTTACCTTTTCCATCTTCCCCAGAGAAATAGCAAGACTATCATAATATTTCAAATCAAACAGTTACTTACTAGACAAAAGATGTTGAAAATATTGCACCCTGGTAGCCGCAACCTCTTCCATATCCTTCACCCACACTCCATCTTTGATTTGGTCTTTATGAATATACATTCTCAAAACCTCATTTGCAGTACCATAGAATAAAAAACTTGGTATTTGTATCCCCTTCTTTCATACATCTCACTCCCGTGTGTTGTCTCCAAAAGTCTACCTTTGTATTAATGGCTTGCATAGCCTCTGAAGAAATATTATTCTCCAAATTCTCATCCAACATTCTAATCTACGCTTCTTGTTGCTTGGCTATAGCAAACACATATCCAAATTCCTCCCTAATCCAATGCTGCAATACTTTCTTCAAGCACTTCAACTTTAATTGTAACAACATCAATTGCCCACCATTAATATTTTAACTCATCTACTGTGATTTATTAACCTTGGACAAAAATGACGGACGCCTTATCCGAAAAAATAAAAAAATCTAAATGCTTGTTTGTGATTAATGGTGTTCTAATCATGTGTAACCAACAACAGAGCATGATCTGAACCTACCCTATCAAAATGCCTAAAATAAATTGAATAGGCATATCCAACCAAGCTTGGTTGACCAAAACACTTTCAAATATTTTCAAACTCCTTGCTGACCCACTCATACTATTGTTACACCATATATAAGAAGTCCCAGAAAACCCAAATTCACCAATCCATAATTCTCTACAAAATTCATAAACTTGAATGATTCACTTCCCTCCTATAGAAGCCCTCATTCTTTTCTTCCTCTGATTATATAATATTAAAATAACCATACAACATTGTTGGTACTTCCTATTGCAATAATAAACTTAAATCAGCCCATACTTTAGCCCTTTCTTCTCCAATAGAAGCATGAATGAAAACCGAAAGAAACTCAAAACCAAACACCTAAAAATATAATTGAACTAAGAACTAATTGGACTAAGTGAAAACCCGACCATTCAACCCTGTGTCAAAAAACACCCATATTCGATTTTGATAATTTTGAAGACACTCTAAAAGCCTTAAGCTCATGCAAACCTCATTAACCTTATTTGCCCTAGATTTCAGTTCACAGACAACTAGGAATCTCGATTTATGCAGCCTCTTCAACAATTTTAGTCTAGACATGGTATTCTTATTACAAATTCCTCTCACATTCCCAAAAATCAAATTCAACAAACACAAAAGAGAGTGAATCACTGATAAATTACCTTCTAAGCCTTTGAGTGGACTATATTTTACTTTGTCTTCCATTGTTTTTAGGTCCACTCTCGATTTCCTTAGAGACAAATTGCTTGCAACAATAACCAATGCTTGATCCTAAGCAATAAACAGCTCCTCTGTATCATCCTCATCCATAACTCTATCTACCATATCATGAATCAACTATTGGGCTACTTTTGTTATCCCTTTTTACACCAAATTATCAACCTCCACTCCTAAGAAACCAGAATGATAAGGAAATTTTTGTTGCGTTTGTGGATATTGTTCCACATTGGAAAATTAAGAAGAATTAGAGCACTTAATAAGACCCACTAGGTTAAACTTTTGGTTTCAAGTGGGTTCCTACTGCTTATTGGCCCACTCTAGTTAGGCTCTATGTCAGAAACCTCCCCAATAGTTTGAGATGGTTTATTGAGTTAAATGCAATAATATTGTATTTTCTTTTTATAGATAAAAATATCCACGAGCATATAGAAGTCAAGGAAAATCCTGATGGGTGTCGAAACCACCAAAAATAATCCTTCTGTGGGCTAAGCTTTGTAGATAGCAGTGAGAGGGTCGAATCCACAGAGATTGGTTAGATTTATTCTTTGAACAAAATAAAATAAAGAGGCGGGGGGGGGGGGGGGGTTTGTATTATGAAACTAAGCAAGAACCAATTAAGACAACTAAACAAATTAAATAACCAACTAAAAATATGAGGAAAAATTAATAAGAAGAAGCTTCCAATCAAGAATTAATTTCGGTATTGATTCCTCAAATTGATCATTGATTCAAAAGATAGGTTCTTTTATCTTGAATAAATTGGTTATAGTTGTTGAAGATCCGTCCTCTAACAACCAATCTTTTCTTACTTTTTCGATAACCTTCGGATCCGTCCTATGAGTTATTTCTCTAATTAACAAACACAACCTTCGGATCCGTCCTATGAGTTATGTCTATTAATTGCACTAAGGTTCAAAAGACCCAATTACTAACCAAGAAACCCAGAACGCTTTGTTTATTTAAGCTAGATTATATATTTTCATAACATACAATCTAAGGCGTTGATTACCTTTCGATGTTGTTATTTGTCACTTGAATTAGAACAATCAACAAAAGATTAATTATTCTAAATGACTATATATTGAATTCAACTATTAAACAATAGGCCTCTTGTCTAACAATTCAATTCAATAATATAATGAAGTATAGAAAATATATAAATACTCAAGAATAAAAGAAACAATAAAATTACCGGAACCTCACAATTGTTGGAATCAAACCTTAATTAAACTTGATTGGAAAATAAAAATTTAGCTAAACATAATTAAAAGAAAATACAAAGAAAATCAAATGATCGCCTCTTTTGTCGATCCCGTGCGGCTCTCGTCTTCTTCGGCCGTAGCTCACTCCATGAAAGGATGAATTGTGGCTGAAAATTCATTCCCTCTTCTTCCTTCTCATCTTCAAACCTTGTTTTCCTCTCTATTGAACTAGGAAAACCTAAAAATGGGATGCCTTGATTGTCTCCAAACCTTGCCTATTTATAGGCAAGGATTCAAGACATTTGGTTGTGCTTTTCCTTAATTCATGGCTTTTCTTTTCCTTAATTCATGGCTTTTCTTTTCCTTAATTCAAAGCTTTGCTTTCCTTAATTCAAGGCTTTTCTTTTCCTTAATTCAAGGCTTTGCTTTTCCTTAATTCAAGGCTTTGCTTTCCTTAATTCAAGGCTTTGCTTTTCCTTAATGGCCAACATTTTGTTGTGGAATTTGGTGGCCTCAATTGTGTCTTTCTTGTGCCACTTGTCTTGTGAGGCTACATTCTTTAGGAAAAATGCTTCATCTAACCATTAATCACAAAAAGAATTAATATCCTTATAAACAAGCCTTTTAATCAATTAAAACACAAGAGAATTGATCCAATAAATATGCAATTATACACTCTATCAAATCCCTTTTGAAAAAATTCCATCAACTAGGTAACTTGGTGAGAGATAGTGTTTGAACAAGTAAAATGGCAAAAAGAACTATATTTTAATAGGATGTATCTCATTTTTTACAAGACCAAATAAGGAGATCTTTGAATCTATAGAAATATCATTGGATGCACTTTAATGTTAAATTTCTCTTAAATCAGTTGATACCGAGGTCTAAATTGATGTGAAAATGAGAACGCAAATCAACAACTAACAACTTACACATTTCAAGAAAATAGATATATTTGGAGCTACACAAGTCTAAACTTCATGATTCTTGAAGTTCAAGAAAATAGATATATTTGGCCACTCAACTCATGCAATGTTTATTCATTTGGTGCCAACCTCCTTGATTCACCATTGCTCAAATGTACTCATTTGTCACCTTAAACAGATTGTGTGTGTTAGTTTGGTGTGGGAACCACTTAAATCAAACATGCTCATCTCTAATGCTTATCCCATGACTTTTAATGCCTTGAATCAACTACCCCCCTTTTCAACAACAATCTAATTTACCAGAAGAGAAGCATTACACTATATTTAAGTTCATTGGGTCATTTATTCTTTCTTATATTAGTGCTCTCCCCGCTCCCCCCCCCCCCCCCTCCTCTTGCGGTCCAAAGATGTCATTTTGCCTCATAGATACAAAAGCCATATGTTTGTTGCTTTGGTGTATAATTACTTGACAAATCACATTCATTAGATTACTCACTCACTTATTCATTAGCCTTAGTTTTTGTGACTGTTTTTTCCCATTCCTACTCATATGGGTTGATTTTGCTTAATGTTTTTAGGACAAAACACTAATATTAGTTCTAGAAAAAAAGCAACTTATCTACAAAATCGAAACAAAATTTGCCAAAGTCATATCAAAACTATAGTGTGCTAATAATTGTCACAAAAATAGGTTGAATCGTGGGTCACGTTATATCAAATCATTAAAATTCACACCAAATAATCATATTCTTCACTAAAGTTTACTTTTGTTATTGTTTTCCAATTTAAGTGCTCAAAACAATTTGGTAAGCGTAACAAACTTTTCCTCTAAGTAATGGTTTCCTCTAAGAGATGAACACCTCACTTTTTGCAACACTAAGTTGAGGATTTGATCATTATTTCATTGGTTACATCATTTGCTTCGTTTCATTTGTCTACCTCTAAGTCAAAAAGAACTATTTCATCACTTCCATGTAAATTGTTATCTATTTCATTGCTTATTTAAAACAAAAGCAACAAAATGTTAAGCATTTTTTATCTCGTGCATATATATTTTATTTTAACTACTACTAAGTATGCTACAAACATGGATGATAAATTCACTTGGCTGTTACTTAGAATGAAATAAAAGAGCAAAAAATTATTAAAAGAATATTAGGATTAGAGAACTAGACTACCCTTTTCCATTAGTATCCATTTGCCAAAGAGAGAGTCTCACTTGTCCTCATTCTTCCTTTAATGCTCATGATCTATTTTAATCCCATCCAAAGTATTCATTTTCATAAATAAAAAAAATAAAAATAGAAAAAAAAAGAACCTTCACTTAGTTCACAATAAAGTAAAGGAAGATAAACACTGAAATGAACAACGAACACAAAAAAGAACAAGCATTAAGGTCCTAAACATCCCATGGTGTAAAAAAATCAAAATTCATACATACAAAATCCATTAAAGGATCTTAGGTCAACTAGTTCCCCCCCCACCCCCAAAAAAAAAAAAAAGACTTATAATACACATTGTCGCCAATCACTAAAATTCTAAAAGAGAACTAGTTGACAACTCCATTGTATAGATTGCCTCTACCCTCCCCTCCCCAAACTTAAAATATAGCATAATTCACATGTTGGGAAGAAAAATGCACAAGGAAAGAAACATATACTAAGCAAACCACAAGTATAAAGCCATAAAGATCTAACGCCTTTAATTATTTAAACAAACAAGAATACTAAAATAAAGTAGATAAACATGAAGGATATGAAAAGGATATAAGAAATACTTCTAGATTTGAAGTCCTTAGCTAGACTTTATTCTTCTTCAGTCCTCAAACTATATATAAGAGTCATTAAAGTATCCATCTCTATAAAATGAGAGATTTTCACAATGATAAGGAATTTCTTATAGTAATCTTTGGAAGTGCCCATATTACACTTGTTGTCATGAGCACAAGTAGTTTTACCAACTATGAGCTTTACCTTGTACCACCCATCATCCATAATTTCTTCTTTGATCTCCTTAAATAGTTCCATTCAATATTGTTTGGCGAATAAATCTAAACCAATTATCTCACTTTCTCTCATACAAAGTAGTCGCAAATCTATACTTTCGTTACTATCAAACATGAAAGAATCATGAGAATTACTTGGATTCTCTTAGTTTTTCTCCATTTCTCTTCCATTCAATTCTATTAGACCTTCCTCTTGTAGTTGTTGAGTAACTAAAGTTGGAATCAAAGTACTTGAGTCACCCTTAATAGGCTTATTTTCTAAGACATTCTCCTCAAACTCTAACATCTCTGTACACTCCTCTTCACCACCAAACTCATCCAAAGGTAAGACAATCAAAGCACCTGGCTTAAGCATCTCAATTTTTATTCTCTTTTTCTTAATAATGCCTCATTTAATATTTGACTATTTACATCTACATATGGTGCTTGTGGAGTAAACCAAAATTGACACATTGGTTGGTCAAATTCCCTTTGATAACCACCCCAAGTTGATGTACAAAATTATTTCAATTGGCATGATAGTAGTTAGATGTTGAGTGAAGCTCTTTCTTATAAAATCTCCAATGTTCAATAAAGCCTAGACCCTTTTCTAATAACCTAAAAAAGAGTTTTTATTTGAATTATACCTGTTGGGCTAATTATAACTAGCCAAACTCCAAGAAAAAGGCTCAAGAGAGATCAAAGAATGAAAATTAACTCAAAAGGGCCATGATGGTCAGGTACCATGGGCCACAAGAGACCAAGTCCAACTCTCTCTTTCTTTTTGTATTCTCGATTTTGTGCACTGGTACTATTTTTGATTGATATTTTGAGTATCTTTCTATTGGAATTAGGCTTGAATTCTTCAAAAAAAAATTCACTTCTTCTTACATTTTCAATAGTTCAAGACTCATTATAGTTGGACTTGTGTAGCTCCAAATATAGCCTTCTCTCGAAATGTATCATTTGTCAGCTGGATAAGTTGCATTGTCATTTTAACCTCAATTTTGACCTAGATGCTTGTTGATTTAGGTGAAATGTAAAACATCAACATTAAATCATATCCAAAGATATTTCTCTAGCATCAAAGATCTCCTCATTTGGCCTTGTGGAATAGGAGATACAACTTGTTGAAGCCTGGCCTCTTACAGCCCATTTGCTCATTCAAGCACTCTCTCCCTTCAAATTGTACCATTGATGGAGTTTTCTCAAATTTGAGACTTACTTCTTTGTGACCCTATAATGCTATTATCTAGAAACCACATGAAAACACAGGATTAATGCTTCTTTTTTCTCAATAAAATATGCAAAACTCCTAATTTTAGAGTTCATTTAAAGAGTGCTTTTTTGCCCTTATCACACTGCCAATATATATTGTAAATTTATAGCATAATTGTCTTTGTGCCACAAAATAGCAATGTAATTGTAACACATTAGTAGCCATCACAAATTTCCAACCAATTTGTGTTTTTTCCATTTTGTGCTACTAATTTACAACACTTTGTTTTTGACATTACAACTAAATACCGTGGAGTTATGACAAAAATTATTTTACACCATAGCATTGCAACATAAGTGTCTCATATTAGCAAACTACCACAATTTCATATCAATTCTACATCATTAGAATTTTGTGCCATAAATATGCTACTTATTTGTGGCATTTTACTTAATACTATATAATAGCATCCTAATATTTTGTGTGACAAAAATTTGCATCATAATTACATTGACATCGTAATGAGCCACAATTTCATCGCAGATTTGCGTTATCAAAATTTTGTACGGAAAATTTGTGACATTTTTTTGTGGCATTTGAATTTAGTGCTAAAATTACAACGTAATTTTATGTGTACCAAAAAAATTGGGGCACAATTGAGTGGGATTTATAATGTACTAATAATTTGTAGCATAGTTGCATCATTTGAATTATGTGTTGTAAATTTGTGGCAAATTAGTTGTGACATTAGAATTAATTTCCATAAGTTTGTGGCACAATCTTATTTGTGCCATAAAATTATGTCACAATTACAACAGTAAATGCCTTCTTTAAATTTGTAACATAATATTGTTTATGTAAAAACTTATGTCATAGTTTTGCAGTTGATTATCAACGTGTTCAACTTGGACTAGCTGCTACTAGGTTTAGCCCATTCAAGACATTGAGCATTGCTCATAGTACGTGACCTATTGTTCTTGTTCCACATAATTACCACCTTGGAGATGTATGAAACAACTATCATTTATATTATCTCTATTCATGGATAGACTTTGATCTCTAGGGAATGATATTGATATGTTTTTGCAACTATTATTTGATGAACTTTAAGAGTTATGAAATCTTGGAGATTCTACTTATGATATAGCTACACAGTGTGTATTGAATAAGTGCTGCATTGCATTGAACAATCAATGACTTTCCTAAGTATGCTAATCTTTCTAGTTGGAGTACAAAATGCGTATATGCATGCCTACTTTGTAATAAAAATGTTCAATCTCATTTGCTAGAAAATGGGAAGAAGCATTGCTATATTAGTCATCATTGATTTCTTGCAAATTATTATAAGTTTCGTAAAGATCCTCTTCATTTTGATGGCACGATTAAGAAAGCTTCTAAACCTTAGAGTTGCCTGGCATTGAAATTTTGAAGCAATTAGATGGTACGGTGAACTAGTTCGAAAAGAATGCGCCACTTGATGAGGGAAGAAGAAAGGAAGAGAGAGCAAGAGAATGGTGATTCTAGTTCAATATTTAGATGCAAATGGAAAAATGTGAACATATTTTTTCAATTACCATACTAGGAAGAAAATCTTATTCACCGTATCTTGATATCATGCATATTAAGAAATTATTTTTAGATAATATCTTATGGACTTCCCTTGTTATTGTGGATAAAAAGAAGGATAATATCAAATCCCAGTATATTTTTTTGAAGGTATTAAAGATTGTGAAGGTGCCACGTGGGCATCAAACATCTAAAATTTGTTAATTTGGTAGAACGAAAAGTCTTTGGCCTGAAAGATTAGGATTGTTACATATTAATATAATAGTTGTTACCTGTTGCTTTGTGAGGATTAGTGCCCAAAAACATTTGCAAAGTCATAATTAATTTATGTGATATCTTCAAGAAATTCTATTCAAAAGTACACACTTTAATTGATTTTGAAGGACTGCACTAACATTGTGTGAACTTGAGAAGATATTTCCACTATCATTTTTTGATAACATGAAGAATTTGCCTATTCACTTACCTAAAGAGGCCAAACTTGTTGGACTTGTTCAATTTTGTTCAATGTACCTTATTGAGAGGTATATTTTTAAAAACTTTAAGTGTTATATATGTTATTAATGTAAGAATATTAAATATTAATAATTTTATCAACTCAGTATTTCTGCACATTAAATATTATGTTCGAAGTAAAAATCACCTAGAAGGTTCAGTAGTTGGAGGTATCTTGCAAAAGAATGCATGACAATTTGTTCAATATATTTAAACAATGTTAAGTCAAGATTAAATCAACCAACCAACAACTAGGACAGTGATGAAGGTTATCATAAAGAAAATAGTTGTCCTTTAGGCAAAAAACATAAATATTTGTTTAGATGATGTTCCTTGGATTCAAGCCCATATATCCGTGATTAATAATACCCAAATTTTCAACCCATTTGGAAGCTATAGTACTGATATTTTATTTCAAATTATGTTAAAATTACTAAATCAATTTAATAGATTATATATTTGCAGTGAACATTTATTTGTATTAAGACAAGAAAAGCCACACTTGTGAAGTTACAAAAGGGATAAAATTCATGACGAGACATTTCACAAATGGTCTACAAATCACGTAAGTTTATAAATAAATATCTAACATGTTTAATTTTTTGTTTGTATCATATAACCAACAATGGAATTTAACTATAGTTTTAGTCTACACTTGTAGGTTATTGAAATGGATAAAGCTAATATTTTTTAAGGTATTCATAAAGGCATTCCACACTTAGCCACAAGACCAAGTAAATGGTTAGAAGTTACTTTGGATATATAATGCAAACCATGGTTCATGGCAGCCATGATTTTTTATTCATCATTTTTTTGATTGGTCAAGAGATGATCATACTACAAAGAGGCCAAGTTGTGAGTTGCGATTTGGGCTAAAAAAAGTGTTCAAAGATCAACCATAGTGCATGTTCAAGTTCAACTTTGTCTTATGGGCGTCATTCACTTTAATTAAGTCCTTAATAAGAGTCAACCCTTAGGGAACTCGTCCTAAAAATCCAAAAACATATGGATGGCTCCAAGAAGAACTCTTATAAGGAATTGAACTACTTGCTCCAAGGTAGAAGTCTTGGTATCAATATGGATCGAAACAATGCAACAAATTAAGGAAATAAGACTTGACTTGATAAGTCGCAAAAGTAATACAAGGACAACCTTATGTACTCAAAAGTTCAAAAAGAAACTTAAAGTTGTGTAAAACCTCACAAGAAATTTTATTGATGAATAATGTACGTAGAATTCAACCAACATACCCCACTTATAGGGCTAAGGTTGGCCTCAAACTTTCCTATTTGTTATAAGGCTCTTCCTAAACCTTTTGGAAAATAATTCTAATTACTTGACCATCAATACAACTAGGGAAACTATCTAGAAGGTCCATTAAAAGATTGGTCAATAAAACTCTAAACAATCAGGTAAATAACAATCAAACTAAAACCTACACTAAATAGAATTTGCTTTAGCAACCCTAAATTCAGCCACCCTAAACAATTGAGCTTTAAAATATAAAATGGGCTAAAAAAAAATAGAATTGGGTTTTAAATATAAGATCCATTATTAACTATACATAATAATTGGACTAAGAAAAATTTGCAGCTAGTAATCTTGAACTCTTCTTTAACTCGAACTTCTTTTACGAGCCCATTAAGTAATTCTTTGATCTTTGAAAACCTTTTGAACCCAAATTCAAACTCACCTCTCGGCCTCTTTGTAATTTGATCATCATTTGTTTAATCAAAAAAATAATGAACTAAAAATGATGACAACTATGAATTAGGGTTTTGTATCATATAGTGTAACTACTTACAGGCAATGAGGGTTAGAATTAAAAGATTTAAAAAGACTTTTAATGGAATCATTCAAGTAATTCAACTCAAAGAAGATGTCAGGAAGAAGGGTAGAAACAATGTTATGTCAATTAAAGGTTTTGGCAAATTTTGGGGCAGAATCGATGGAGCTCAAAACAATGTCGTTAGACTTAAAATGGTTAATTTGGAGAAGTCCTCTATATTCTTTAGTAGCAACTTGTTTGTGGATTAGAAGCATACAGTATGCTAAGCCTTAGGGCAGATAAGAGAGCAACGCCAAACCAAATACTTGGGTTTACGTATGCAAATTGGGAGATTCAAAAGAGAAGTCTTCAAGCGTGGTGGAGAAAGTACAACACTGAATTCAAGGATGGAAATCAATATTCCTCAGAAAAGAAAGACTTAAAATTGGCACAAATTGGGGTGGCATGATTACAAACCGTAATTCCAGCTTTTACATACAAAATGCAGCCATTGAGATTAATGACTTTAATTAGCCACAATTAGTTATAGCATTTGAATAAAAAAGAACTTGGAGTACTATTCAGGCATGTTTCTAGAGTATAGTAATTTCCTATTTTTTCTTTCTGCAATTCTCCCTTCCCTTTTGATCATTCTAGCCTATTCCTTTGTCATTTCTTTCTCCTTCCTCTCTTTTTCATCTTTTCTTCATTGTCTTTCCTTATTTTTCTATTTCTAGAAATATGAACTTTGTTATAAAGGTTGTAGTTGTAGCGAGTTTTCTTGTATAATTTTGTAGAATATATTAATGAAACTATTTTCCACTTGTGCATGTTTGCATAACCCGTCCTAGGCCAAAGTAAAAGAAGAGGGTTGCGCTGCGTAGTGAGCCAACGTGAAATAGAGCTATCTATTATGAGATGAACCCTATTGAGTTTTCGTTGAGCGCATTTCTTAGCCACACTTTGCATCGGCACTGGATGTAGCAAAATCGGTCAAGGGTCCTTGCGCCTTGATAGGCGCGAGGTAAGGAAGCTAGCCTTAGGCAATCATTCCCATTAGTTGATGCACCACATCGGTGCGAGTGTGGTGAAAAGTGAGCAAGGGTCACACTTTTATGGGCGAGTGTCAGGGGTAAGTAAGGCCCAAGGGGTAAGGATTTGACTGGGGAGTTGGAAAATAGGAATCTTAATGGGTAAGGTGAGAGAGTTAGTAGATACTTTTGCTCAAAGGAAAGTGAATATTGCTTGCTTGCAAGTGACTAAATGGGTTGAAGAAAATGCCTGATAACTCTATTTTATATAGGGTATTATTATTGATTTTGGTTAGAAATTGGCTTGTGTTTTGATTTGTTTTCACCTATTTTGGCCAAATTTCCCTTTACTTTTCTTTTCATTTTATGATCACTTATTTTGTCATTTTATTGTCAAAAGTCAAGCGTAAAGCAAAAAGGAAAAGAAGTTCTGCATGTCTCCAGAAGAATTGAGTATTCAAACCACGTGCATCAAGCCAAGTCAAATTTCTAGCTCTATGTATCTAATGATCAACTAGAGTTTGCCAACCGCACACAACAAAAGAAAAAGGAGATTTTTGTAGCTGCTAGAAGAAGAAGCCGTGATGCGCAATAAAGAAACAAGATAGCAGCTGCAAGAGGGAAATAAAAGAGCAAGACAAAATCAAAGGAAAGCAATTTGCAATCTTTGCACTTTGATAGTCAATTCTGGCGGCTGCACAAGGCAGGAACAACAAAGGAAGAAAGAACTCCAATTGAATTGCTGCATAGAAGATAACTTCAGAGCCTCAAGAACCGACTGCACATGAAAGAAAAGTCAAGCATGTAAGCAAACAAGAACCGTGCAAACAAAGAAAAATGGAAAGCAGAAAGCCGAGCGCCATAGAAAGCAGAAAAAGCAGAAAAGGAAACAAGATTGAGAGATTGATTTGGGCAAAAATTTGAAGAAGACAAGAAAGCGATCTTTGGACAACAAACAGAAACGAACGCCAAAGACAAAAGGAAGCAAGCAATCAATTGGGAAACAAAGGTCAAGAAAAAGAAAAGGCCAAGAAAACAAGACCGAAAAGCTGAATTTGGGAACAAAGATGCAAGCTGCACAACGGAAAACAAAAAGGAGACTTTCTTAACATTAAGCTACAGCAAAGTGGAAGTAGAAGACAACCGCAGAAAGGAAAGCTTAGCGCAAATAAGAAACAAAAGTCTGCTACACTTCGGGCAAGAAAGAAAGAAACCAAGCTACAAACTAATTTGGAAACAACATATGGTTGGAATTTGGAAACAAAAGAGACCAAGTTAAAGTTGAAGACAAAGAGCAAAGCAAAGAAGGAATCGGGTTTGCAAGATTTAGGAAGAAACAACCAACCTTTGGCTCTATATAAAGAAGACAACCGAGAACAACAAAGCGAACCCATTCTTCGGTCCTTTGTCTTGTTTTTCTTTCTTTCATTAGTTAGGAGTAGCAGCCTTCCTCGGTTTTTCTGCAGCAAATCTTTCAGCCATCCTTTTGTTGTTTTCTTCAGTCTTTCTTCGTTGTTTTGTTCTTGTTGTTTGCAGTAGTTTAGCAAATAGAAACAGCCGCCAAGCTTGACTTGCAAAGCAAGCAGCAGAAATTTTTTTCTTTCATCTAGAAGCTTCGGGTGAAGCAAACACAGCAGCAGCCCTCACATATTTTATGCTATTTTTTTGTCTTCTTCTTGTTTTCTTTAGTTTATTTTAGTTATCAATTTTAGCTTTCTTTTATTGTTTTAGTTTTTTAGTTTTATTTAGCAATTTTAGTAATTTAAGTTTTGTATTTTGTCATGAAATTTTTGGCTAAGTATTATTTTTAAGTACCAATCATCTACGGCTTTTGTTTGGATTTTATCTTTTATTTTTTTCTTTTCAATCATGTTTGAATTTTTGGTGATATTCTTTTATATTAATATGAACTAAATTCTTTTTCTAGGGTTTCGATGTAGCCTAACTATGAAGTCTTAATATTTTTCTATTAATATAATTTGATTTAATTTTCTATGGTTGAGTATTTATCTTTGTGCTTAATGCTTCTAATTACTTGATCACTAATTAGATGATTTGTTAATCATAACGAACTGGAAGGGGAGTTATGTGTCAAGTTCATTGAGATAAATGCCATGAATTGCATGTAGGATAGGAATATATCTGCATGGTTTGTGTAGTCGCTACATGAGAATCCATAGAAATTAATGACTTCATAATTGTTGTAATTCACATAGGAATATGATGAATTAGCAATTACGGGGATTTTTATTAGATCTCGGGAGGGACTAGTAAATAAATTAGGGAATCTCGACTATCAACCAGGAAATTAAATTAGATTATAGAAATAGATTAATATTAGGATGGATTAGTTAAGGTGAAATCGAAAACCCTAGATCTTTCGTCAATTTAATCCATTAACTTGCTTTGTTTAGTTTTTAATTTTAGTTTTAATTAAGTTTTAAGATTGCTTTTAATTTAGCTTATTCATAAAATATTTTTTTTCAAATAAAGTTAGAACTATTTTAATTTCGGTATTTAATAATTCATTAGTCTCTGTGGGAACGATAAATTATATTCACTCTATATTACTTGTTAACGATCACGTGCACTTGCGTGTAAAATCCGCAACAATGCCAAGGAAGTGGAAGGCATCGGATTCAAGTTGTGATACACAAGCACAAAAAAGAGTGCAAATAGAGTTGGAATTTTGATTGATAAAGGTTATAAAGATAAAGTGGTAGATGTTAAAAGATCAGGAGATAAAATTATTTTGGCTAAGCTAGTAGTGGGAGAGCTAATTTTGAATATCCTTAGTGTGTATGCCTCCCAAGTTCGACTACAAGTATCCGATAAGAACAATTTTGGGAAGATCTAGAGAAGATTCTAAGGAGGATACTACACGAGGAAAAGGTATTCATAGGAGGGGATTTAAATGGACATGTCGGTCAACATAGTAAAGGCTTTGATAGAGTTCATGGAGGTTTTGGTTACGGGACTAGAAATGAGGCTAATCAAGATATCCTGAGTGTTGCTCTAGCTTATGATTTAATGATGGAAAATACTTTCTTCATGAAAAGATATTTACATCTAATCATTTTTCATAGTGGTTAAAATTGTAGCCAAATTGAATTTTTTTCTTGCTAGAAGAGAGAATAATGCCCATATGTAGATTCCAAACTCTACTCAGGAGAATGCGTAGGCATGCAACATAAGTTGGTGGTCTAAGAGGTTTGGTATAACAAAATACATAAAATGCAGAAAGCCGCTCAGAACCCCAGAATGAGATGGTGAAAGCTAAATGAGGAAAAAAATTCGCTTTCAATGAAAGAATACTTCGGGAAAAACCGTGGCTACTGGAGGGTGAAGTAAATATGGTGTGGAACGAGATGGTTAACTAAGGGTTTTAGGGAAAAGTAAAGGGAACGGATATCAAACTAAAGAAACTTGGTGGTGGACGGAAAGGTGCAGAAGGCAATTAAACATAAGAATGAGTGTTTTAGTAGTTTGCATAAATGTCCTAGTGACGAGAATCTGCAAAAGTTTAGACTGTCAAGAAAAAATGTAAAAAAAAGCTGTTTGAGAGGCTAGAGGCAAGGTTTTTTTAGAAATGTACAAACAACTTGGGAGCAAAGAAGGAGAAAAAGGTATCTATAGGTTTGCAAAGATAAAGGACAAGAAAGTAAAGACTTGACACAGGTAAGATGCATCAAGGATGAAAATCAAAAGCTTTTAGTAGGAGATACAGAAGTCGAGAAAAGGTGAATAAGCAATTTTAGCAAGTTTTTTTAATGGAGTGACAAAAGCGAGAGGGATTTGGAGTCTGTTTCAGAAGATTCAAAAAGAAGGTTTGTGCATGGAATTAGAGGGCATGAAGTTAAGACATTGAATAAGATGAAGACTGGTAAAGCCTTGGGACACGATGGTATCCCTATTCAAGTGTGGAGATGCCTAGAGGATGTGGCAATACTTTTGTTGACTAACCTTTTTAACAAGATTCTCCAAACAAATAAGATGCCTGATGGATAGAGAGAGAGCATGCTTGTGCTTATCTACAATAATAAGGGGAATATCCAAAATTGTTCCAACTATAAAGGCATTAAACTTATAAGCCATACAATGAAACTGTTGGAGAGAGTTATTGAACATCATTTGAGAATAGAGACCAAGGTCTTTGTAAATCAATTTGGATTTATGACGAGAAGATATACCATGTAGGCTATTTTCTTGATACGACAATTGTTGGAGAGATATCAAGAAAAGAAGGACTTACATATGGTATTTGTTGATCTTGAGAAGGCATATGATAGGGTTCCAAGAAAGGTTCTATGGTGGGTTTATGAGAAGAGAAATGTACCCTGAAAGTATATAGAGGCAATCAAGGATATGTATGAGGGTGTTACTACATGCGTGATGGGTAATAATGAAAGATCAAGCTATTTTCCAATCACAGTATGTTTACACCAAGGATCTGCTTTGAGTGCTTATCTTTAATCCCTAGTTATGGACTAGATAACAAAGAATATCTAAGATGAGGTGCCAAGTGTATGCTATTTGCAGATGATATTGTTTTTATTGATAAGACCAGGGCAGGGGTAGAAGCTAAATTAGAATTATGGAGAAATACGTTGGAGTCAAAAGGATTTATGTTAAGTTGAAGTAAAACCGAATACAAAGTGTGAGTTCAACACGGCAAAATGAGGAGACGAAGATTCCATGAGTATGCGCTGACATGAGGTACCCAAGAAAGATGCTTTTAGATATCTAGGATCAATATTGCAACAAGGAGGAGAGATTGATGAAGACGAAAGCCATAGAATTAGAGCAAGTTGGATTAAATGGTGCAGTGCATTAGGGTTTTTGTGTGACCGCAAAATCCCACTTAGGTTAAAAGGAAAATTCTATAGAACAGTGATAAGATCGGCAATGCTGTACGAAGCTGGAGGTTGGCCAGCACAAAGGTAGCATGAACATAAGTTGGGAGTAGCGGAAATGAGGATGCTAAGGTGGATGTGTGGTAAAACAAGGATGGATAAGATAAAAAATGAGAATATTCGATGAAAAGTTAGAATAGCACCAGTGGAAGAAAAGATGAGAGAACATATATTGAGATGATTTGGGCATGTCCTTCAAAGTCCCCTGGATGGTCTAGTAAGAACAAAAGTTTGTTATAAAGATAATGACACGAAGAAAGGGAGAGGGCGGCCAAAACTTATGTGGGGAAAGTAATAAAACAAGATTTAGGGGAGTGAGAAATAGATTAGCGTATAATTCAAAGGATTTACTAGAAATAGAAGCTTCGCAACAAGCTTGGCAGAGCTTGAAAGGTACTATTCTAAAGCTCAGCCAATTGGGATCCAGGAAGTCAAAGCCTGAGTTATGTTGCCTTAAATTTCATAGAGCTGCCATTGTTACCTTTTGATGCATTAGAATAGTATGTTGATGCTATGAACACAAGACATTAAAAAATAACTCGACTTATCCAAGACTCTTGTGTAATAGCCTTCTCACAAACCACCTTCACAATATAATCCCGCTTCATCTTGTTCTCAAAATCCAAGGCATTATATCGAGCTCTAACTATAGCAAGTCTGATTGTAGGATTTTGTTCCATCATATTCATGTCTTAGATAAGTGCAGTGAAAACTGAATTAACTTCCTTTTAACCCATATCACAATAAGATATTTCCTCACATACATACCCAAGAGTTTCCATGGGTGCTTGTTTGAGGAATACAGGGCTATCTTGCTGGGACCTGTTGACAAATAACGCACCAATGAGTACAGGGCATTCCATTCAATGCATCTCTTAGTAGCAATCTTAGTATTCACCCGGTATGTCGTGTGACTCATATCCCACACAAAGGATCTGAGGCTATTTGAGAACAAATTTTTAATCTGGAACTTGAAAGCAACATCTATCATCACCACTGCTGCACGAGAAATTCCTCAGTAGAGGCATCTTTTGCATTCAATGAGTTCATCGGCACACTACCATCTAGCCTATGTGATTTAATTGGTTGGCCATCGTTGGAGAATTCAATTGACAAGACTAAAGGAAAAATTGGTACATCCTATTAGTGGAATTGACTTAAGCTACTCTCCCTCTCAGTTCGGATTGTTACATGTGCTGATTTAGCTACCAATTTTTCTAGGTTATCATCTAAAAAAACAAAGGAATCTGTTGTTATAGCAAGGTTCTACTCTGTGCTTGATTCGTCATCCAATTCCTCCTCACTATATTACCTAGTAAAAGTAAAGAATTCTCTAATATTTTTGCATAATCAACCTTTCCATCTCCATCTTGAGTAGAGGAACTATCCAAATCTTCACCTAGCACTATATTTTCATAAGGCAATAAAGCTCTTAACTCTTGAACGCTCTCCTCAATTTCTATCAGAGAATCAGTTTGTGCCAACTTGTTAAATTCTCCCATTTCATCTCTACCCTCTTTTTTCTCAAATCCCTTAATCAAGGAATTAGAAAATTCTGCTCATAATACCTCACCTCTAACTAGTTTTAAACTTTCAAACCAAATTTCTACCTTCAATTCTAAATAGTGTTCCATCATGTTAACTTTTGGATGTTCATTAACTTGATGAATAGCAAAAAAAAATGTTACACTTCTAGATCCATTCTCTAGGATTTTCTTCCTCAAACATAGAAAGCTCACCTGGAGAGTAATTAAAAAAATAAGGATTACCACTTTTGTCCCACAAGTATCCTTCTAAATCATTCTTTATCATAAGAATGGAAGTTCTACCCACTGTACTGTTTTTTTCTTCCAACACTTGTCCATCTTCGTTCCAAATTCTCAGGGCTTCTTGGATCTTCAAATCTATGGCTACTAGATGATCATCCATCTTAGACTCCAATCTAGATATTAGTTTATCCATCTATGCTCCCAATCTAACAAATGCTTCAGCCATCAAGCTAGGCCACAGAATCTTGCTTTGGTACCAATTTTTCAAGAACTCATAAATTAAACAAAGGAAAAATAGTTTCATTAATATCAACATCAACATCAACATCACCTTTATCCCAAACTAGTTGGGGTCAGCATCGATAAACCCAAAATAAATAAATAATGAAATATAACAAAAAAAAATAAAGGAAAAAGGGTTAGGACTAAAAAGGACAGTCGGAAATAAAGGAATTTTGATCTTCCACCACACTAATAGCTTTTCTCCACTCTATCCTAAGACAAACCATTCCTCAAGTTCATAGGTAGTGACTAGTTCAAGCCATAAAAGGGGGTTCAATAATGCTTTGGACAGATTCTTAGACGATCAAATTTCTGAAATTAACTTCTTGTTATCTTCCACAATCACTTTAAATTTTAGAATGAAATCAGCCTCTACCCAAGGGAATTCTAAACCACAGGCTGCTATTAGAAATAGGTTGTACCTTAAGGTACTATTCAAATGAAGTCTCTTGCTATGCATGAGAGCAATCAAAACTGAGTTGGAGCTACAAATAACATTAGTGCACCTACTTCAAAGGTGAAGATGGTAAGCTAGCCACCAATTAAATCAGAAAGAATACTTAAGCTTCTACCTCAAAACATGCTGAGGAAGTTAAAAGAAAAACTTATACTTAGGGCTCTTTTTGTTAAGGTTAGCATAAAGGGCGCTCCTTACTTGAGAAAAGTGGATTTTAGATTGTATGCAACCTATGAGGAACTCTATTCTACACTTGAGAAAATGTTCATCTGTTTAATTTTTATTCAATATAATCTTATGAAGTTGGAGGGTGGGACGTGCTTGAGCCAAACATAAAACGAACCCTAAGTTCACATCAAATGCAGTCAAAGGAGATGAGGAGGTCGTTGCCGTACAGGCACTTGAGTTCTGGAGCTTTATTAACAATGAAGCAATAAAAATATTACAAAAGTAGGATGAGGACAAGGACAAGGAGAATGGAATCTAAAATCTCAGCACATTTAGTAAAACATGCCCTAGTCTTATTGGTAGAAAATTAAAGAATGAGGTAATACCCTTAGAGTTGCAACTTATATTATCAGATGAGAAGAAAGGACAGAGGGATTTTCAAAGTTTAATCTGTGATATAATTTAGGGTATTATTTATAAACTAAGCAAGAATGAGAGAAACAATCCATTCATACTCCAAATGACTGACCAGATTGTGATGTTGTTTCTCAAGGTCTTTGCTTGTCGTATATCTACAATGCTTGAAGAAGCTATACTGGTTATAGGTATGCTTGCTTATGTAATGGGGTCTGTGCTCAAGAAGTATATAACTAAGTGTTACAAAAGTGGTGAGTTAAGCCTGCAGAATTTTGAGAAGCACCAAGTCTGTACTGTCTTAGCTTATATGGTTGGTGATGTTTTTGTTGCTCTAAATAATAACATATAGCCATATTGCAATAAGATCAGGACTCATTTTCTCAAGGAATATTGAAATAAGGCCCTTGGAACAGAATTAGGCAATTTATAGACAACAAGAGAACTGAAATATCATTCGAAATAAAGGATTGGATATACTTTAGTCCTACAAGCTGTGCACCCTTATAATAATAACATGCTTGAAACTTTCTGCAAAATGTCATGAACCTTGCCAAGTTGTTGAGAAGATATGAGTAGTGGCATATAAGTTGAGGCTTTTGATCCTTCATTACTACAACTAGTGTTGCATGTGCTAATACACCAAAAGTAGTTGGGATCATTACTAGTTACAGTGGGATTATGGAAAGGATTGGAAAAAAAAAAAGATACATTGTGGGGAAATCAAATTTTATCCAGCCCCAGTCCCATCATTTCTAGCTTGAGGACAAGCTATTTATTAAGGAGAGAGGATTGTAGGGGAAAAAGGTAGTAACGGTGTCATGTCAATCGAAGGTTTTAGTAATTCTTGACAAGCCTTTAACTTGAGAACACCGAAAGGCTGAGTTCTCCATCAAATCACTACAGCTAGGGGTGAAAAAAAGAGCAATTTGGTGCGATTTTGTACAGTTTTTTTTGGTCCCGTGTTAGTCAGGTTTTGGTCTTGATTTAGTCAGGTTTCGTCCTCTCTTTGAGAGGTTTGTGTACTAGCTTGGGAGAAGGGTCAAGCACATTACCAAGCATCATTAAGACAGGCATAGATAGGAGTTAGGTCCTAGAGACGAGGTCTGTTTCTTATTTTAGTTTCTTTTGTTGCATGCAGCTTGTGTTGTGAAAGTAAAGGCCAATAAGCTAGTTTTTGTTTTTCTTAGCTTTTTAGTTAGGAACTTGACTTACATAATATACAGGATAAATGAGGGTCCACATTCGGCGGATCATTTATGTAATTGTTAATTTTTTGTTAAAGTTAATATATCAGTAATTGACTTTTAGTTAAAAAAAAAAGGGTTTTAGCAAATTTTGGGGCAGAATTGATTGAGCTCAAAACGGCGAGGTTAGACTTAACCCAAATTGGGGCAGCATGATTAGAAAAACTAATTCCAACTTTTCAGTAAAAAATGCAGCCATTTAGATTAATGACTTTAATTAGCTGAAATCGGTTATAATAGGTGTATAAAAACAGAACTTGGAGTATTGTTAAAGCATGTTTTTGGAGTATTGCAATTTTGGTGAGCAGTTTCGTGTGTGCAAAAGTGTGTCAAAATATAGCTCAAACTCACACAAATTTACACCTAAACCTCAATTAATCAATTGTAATAAAGTTTAGGGATCATTTTCCATAGGGAAGGGGACAAAACAATAATTTAAGTGCAATTAATTATATGCTATCTATGTTACCTAATGCAATGACATAAAGAGTGATATTTAACTAAGAAGCATGAAAAAAAGTGTGCAAATAAATGGGAATATTAGAATTTAAATGCTAAGTTAAACAACTCAACTAAAACAAAGAGAGAAACACACAATTAAGGAAAGAGGGTGATCCTTGGGTTCAATGCAAGAGTAGGCTACTTCGACTCCCAAGGGCAATCGAGTTTAGGGCAACATAACTAAGTGACTATATCCATTCGCTCCGAATCTCTTTTCGGTCTCATCAGAATTGTAGAATGGGGAATCTCCTTTCGGTCTCATCCCCACCTAGTGCACATTAGCGCCTATGGCTTCCACACAACTCTAATGCACAATTTTAGCCCTAGATGTTTTAGCCAACTACTTCACATTCCCTAGTTTAAGTATTTAATCTAAGAAAGCCACCTTTTTTTCACTCCATATCTCCTTTCGGTCGCAATGGAATTAAAGGATAGAAGATCTCCTTTCGGTCTCACTTCTACCTTGTGCACACTAAAACCTATGGCTTCCACACAATTTTAATGCACAATTAAGCTCATGTAGTGGTTATTTCTTGTCTCAAACACCTAAATTTTAGTGAATGCTAGGTATTTCTTCCTACTTTTGGCCTAAATTCAAGCATGTCCTAAAACACACACAAACACCAAGAACACACACTAAATGTGGCCACATTCAATGCATGTCATTCATTTAATACAAGTAGAAAGACTTTAATTAATGCAAGCCCATCACTCTACAACCCATAAGGAATCAAAATAAACCCAACCCTTACATCAAGCACCAAGAATCACCCAAGACAATTTAGCCACTCATGGCTTCAAGCAAACAACAACCACAAGGAGACATAACATTGAGAGCACAAGGAATTGAAAGAAATACTTCCCTTAATCAAAAGAACGATGATTCCAACCAATTCCTACACTTAACAAGCAAGGTTAGCTCCAAAGATTGAATTTTTTTTAGCCACAAGAGCCAAACCCTAAGCCCCAAAAGAGTTCCCGTTTTTGAGTTTGAGAAAATATGGAAAAAAATCTAAAACTAACCCTAACTCTCTCCTTTTCTGGTTTTCTACACAAAATGGGGTATTTATACAAGTAGGGGAATTGGGGAACAATTGTGAAGCTTCAAAAACATGCGGGACTCGAAATGCAAATTCCACATTTGCAATCGCAGGCTGACCATCGAGGCGGTGTGGATGACCACCACGGCGGTCCAGAATCTCTGTCCGGCGCACATTTGCAGTTTAAGGCGGACTGCCGTAGCGGTGTGGATGACTGCTGTGGTGGTCCAGAATTTCTGTCACCTCTTCTTTGGTTTGCGCCTTGTTCTGCTTTTGTCCAATTTTGGTCCCTTTGCTTCTAGAATTTGAGAAAACTTTCTTCATAAAAGTTTTTTCTCTATTTTTTAGCTTTCCATAGCATCTTCAATCATCTCATTTGGACATTTTCATCAAGAGTTATGAATTCGGGAAGATGGCTGATTTTTTTCTCCCCTTTTTCCTACAAAAAGAGCAAAAGATGAGAATCAACAAGTATACTGTGATTTCTCTTATAAACATAGCATATCTCATTGAAACCTGTGCAAAAGCATGAAAAACACATAGTTAAGTTTATGAATATTTGATTCTTATCAAATTTCCTCTCTTTTCCCTTTTGTAATTCTCCCTTCCCTTCATCATTCTAACCTCTTCCCTTGTCCTTTCTTTCTCCTTCCTCTCTTCTTCATTGTTCTTCCTTATTTTTCTATTTCTAGAAATCTGAACCTTGTTGTAAAGGTTGCAGTTGCAGTGAGTTGTGAGCTTGCTTCTATAATTTTGGAAAATATATTAATGAAACTATTTTCCCTTTATTTAATTTATCAATTCCTGAGAGAAGAGTCTAATATTGGTGATTACAAATCCAAGTTAATCAATATTTTAAATGTAAATATCAATGGACTTTATACTTAAGTCTTTAGATTATTAGAAGCCCAAATATTCATTGAAATTAGGCCTAATGGCCGAAAATAGGGTCCTTATACTCTATGGCCGAAATTAGGGTTCTTAACCTTCATTGAATTTTATTTGTTTTATTTTATCATAGTCTAAATAAAGTACTTTATGATAAAAAAAAATTAGGAGGAGACTTTCTAGAAAATTACCAAGTTATATCAAGGAAAAATTTTTAATTTAGTGTTATTTTAGGATTAAGTTCAAAAGTAACCATTATTTTTAATTTGGTGTTATTTTAGAAAATCTAAACTAACCAATTGTATAATTTCTTTATCTACAAATAAGGAGTTCACTCTTGTAAAGGTTAGACCAACTCTTGCCCTATGAAGAGGACATTAGGGTCAGCAACCATAAGCAGAATTTTGAGAATAAAACTTTTATCTTTGTGAGGTTTTCACAATTATAGGCTCTTTTAAGAACTTTTGAGGGCATTAAAATTGTCCTTGTGCTCAAGTTAAGATTTGATTTATTAACTTGTGACGTTTATTCGACACATACTAATACCAAGGCCTTAATCCACGTTGTTGGGTTGGGGTTGAGGTTTCTTCCACATTGGAACAATAGTTCAATTATTTGACGAGTTGTTTTTGGGACCATCAATACAAGTAGTGGGCTTTTAGGCTGAGGACCTTAAAGGTTCACTTCAGTTTGGTATCAAAGCAATTTGGGTAACCCTTTAGAGTTGTTCTTATCTTTTATTGTTTATTGTTATTCTTGTGTTGTCTTTGTTTCTTGTCTTAATCATTTCTTGTTTCTTCCAACCCATGATCCCTCTTGGTTCCTTCCATAGTTATCAGACTCGGACCGGTCATTGAACCGGTCGAGGCTTCGGGTCAATGGGTCAATGGTTCAACCGGTGGGTCAATAGATCAATTATAAAATTAATAAAAAATAAAAATAATATCAAAATATAGAGAAAGTATAAAATATTAACTTATAACCAACCAAATAATTGATATTGTCATAATAGTATAATAAAATCTAAAATCCAAAATCCACACTCATAAAATTGATATAGAAATGCTATCTAAGGGTATGTTTGGACAAAGTATTTCTATTTGCAAATAGAAAAAGTAGGCCATTTTTTCAAATAAAAACATCACACTCTAAATATATTTTTATTTCAAAATTTAAATTTTCCCACTCAAATTCCTCTCACATAATTTTAAAAAATCAGTTCTGTCATTTTTCTCTCTAAAATACTTTTTCTATAAAAAAAAATACCCACCAAAATTTTTACATATTTCAATATAATTTTTTTGAAATATATCACACTCCAAACATATCCTAAGTAAAATAATAAGAAAAACAATGAACAACACATATCCTACTGATTTTAATTTCGATAAGATCATAATTTCGATATTTAAAAAAGTTCCTGTATAAAATGCTTATTCAAGTTATCAATTGTATATTTTCAAAGAAGAAACAAGATAAAAGAAGGGAAGGGAAGAGAAGAGAAGAGAAGAGAAGAGAGAGAGAGAGAAAAAAAAAAACCCAACTGGGTTTTTGAGTGACTCGGACCGGTCTAGGGACCGGGTCACCGGTCGGACCGGCCGGGCCGGTCCGAGTCTTATAACATGGGTTCCTTCGATTCTTTATTCTTTTTTTATTTGTGAATTATTCTTGTCAATCTTTCTTTGGATCTTGTTCTTTGTTATTGCTTGAATTCTTGTTTTTGTTGCTCTTTGGATTTTTTTCATTCTCAAGAAACCAATTTTTTGACATAGAAAAAAAAAGTGCACTATTCATGTATTCTTTACACCGGTAAATTACATCATTACCTCTATGGTTCGTGTAAATTAAGCAATTGAACCCCGAGATTTGGTAAAACTACTAATACCCCTTAAGGGGGCTAAATGTTATAAATTTAGCTGATTAAAGAGGTTAAACGCTATGAATTTAAGGGAGCTAAATGTTCTGAACTTAGTTGATTAAAGGGGTTAAATGTTATGAATTTATCAAATTTAAGGGGGTATTGTAATTTTTCAAATTTCGGGGTTTGATTGGTAGTTTTTACAAACCACAGGGGTAGTAGATGTAATTTACCCTATTTACAATTATTGTTCACCAATACTATTCATCATTTTGTGATGTATTTTCTTGTATTCTGCCCACTCTTCTTGTAAATATTTTTTAGAATTCTTTATCTTTTGTATATATTCCTTGATTATTCTTGACTTTCTTGCTGAAGGATCTTGAGTTTTGAATTATTTGAGCAAAATTCTTAAAGAAAATTGTTTGGGCAGCTACCACCCTTGATTATTTTCTACCCTAAGAATTTTGTTGCAATCCTTCTTCAAGTATAATTTGATTCTTGATCCAAATGGTAGCCACCATCTTACTCTTTTTTTCTGTCCTAATTAGTTGCAAATTGCAATACTATTCTAATTCTTAATTGTTTCTTAAGTAAATCGCATCTTAAACACCAATTCCAATTGTAATTAGATTGTGTATCTAGCTGGAATTTATTTACAAATTGGATTTGGTCTTGTTTTCTAATCCAAGTAAAAATTGAATTTGTTTCATTCCCTTTTCATAAAATAATTTGGATTGATTTTGTTTGATTCCTAATTAAACACAGGAATCCTACTTTAGCTAGGATTTATTGTCCCACCTCAACCGGGATTTGTTGGTCTAATCCAACTAGGATTAAAATCCTACTTTAACGGGGATTTGTTGTCCTAATGCAACTAAAATTGGAATCCTACTTCAATGAGGATTTATTATCCTATCTCGACTAGGATCTAGTATTCCACCACAACTAGCAAGCGTACTCGAACTAGGAATCTTACTCCAACTAAGAATCCTATTCTAACTAGGATTTGGAAAAATATCATTCTTACTTGTAAATTTCTCCTTAGCCGAACTACTTTTCTTGTTGTTGGAAAATTTTTCTTGTTCTTTCCTTATTCCTTTTTTTTTCTATCTTTAGCGTTCAAGTGCCACACATTGCTAATTTGGTGTACTTTTGAAAATTCAATTAAGAACTTTAAATTGTGAATTGAAAGGAAAAATGCTTGAGTAATTTCATCAAAAGTATAAAAGCCAAATAAAAGGGTGAAACCCTTAAGCTGTGTGTAGTTTAGATTTGGGTGGTGAAAAAGGGTTTTGTGAGGTTATTTTTCCTTATCTTTTTCCATCACTTAAAATAGACATGGCAAAGGCGCTAAAGGAAACCTTAGATCAAAAGGCTTTAAGTGAACATCTAGCAAGATTAACCGTTATCATTGAGACCATGAATGAAAAATTCTCAGCTCTTGAATCTAATGAGGAGGATCAAAAGGAGTTTGTAATCTCATTGAACACACCTGAAATCCCATGTTCAAATAGGAGGCTTACAGAAAGATGAATTGGAGGCTTTCATAGCACCCAAAGAAGAAGGACTGTTCCTAGAGCTGATGACCATGGGAGTATCAAGTTGAAAATTCCACCATTCCAAGGCAAGAGTAATCCGAAAGCCTACCTTGAATGGGCAAATAAGGTAGTGCTTGTTTTTGATGTTCACAACTACTTAGAGGAAAAAAAAGGTCAAACTTCTGAAGGTGGAGTTCTCAGATTGTGACATTGTTTGGTAGGACAAGTTGTTTATTTCTACAAAAAGAAACCATGAAAATCCCATCAACACTTGGTAGGAGATGAAAGTAGTCATTTGCAAAAGGTTCATACCTCTTCATTACTATTGGGAATTGTATAAGGGATTTCAAGGAATCACTCATGGGTCCAAAACGATTGAAAAGTATTATAAAGAGATGGAGGTAGCTATGTTTAGAGATAACGTGAAAGAAGATCTTAAGGTGACTATGGCTCGATTTTTAGGAGGATTGAATTAGGAAATCGCCAATGTTATGGAGTTGCATCACTACTTGACAATAGATGGTGCACGTAACTAAAAAGGTTGAGTAATAATTAAGAAACCGAGGTTCTTTTAGGTATTTGTTACCCTTCATCAACTTGGCAATGTTCGTGGCCCAAGAAGGATACAAAGATTGAACTAAAGAAAGCTAGTACTCCTAGCACTCCTAGCCCAACAAAGACTAGTAACAAAGACTAGTACCATCGTACACTCTCTCCCGAAGTTACTTTTTTCAAACAGTTAGGTAAAGGTCATCATATCACTTCTATGTCGTAATAAACGCATAATGACATTTCAAGAAGATTATACATATGAAAATGAAAGTGATCGCAAGTCTGATTGTGAGGGAATGCCACCTTTAGAAGAAGAAAATCATGAAGGAGTCGAGCTAAAAGTTGAAGGTGAAACATTGGCGACAATAAGAACACTTATTGTGCAAATAAAGAAAGACACTGATAAGCAGAGAACCAACATTTTCCATACTCGCTACCACATCCAAAATAAAGTGTGCATGTGATTATGGATGGTTCTAATTGTACTAGCATGGCTAGTACTACGCTTATAGAAATGTTGAAGTTGGTCGTGATGAAGCATTTGTATTCTTATCATCTACAATTGTTGAATGAATGTGGGGAGGTCCTAGTAACAAAGCAAGTATTGGATGTATTCTCGATTGGCTAGTAACAAGATGAAGTTCTTCGTAATGTGCTACCAATACAAGCTGGTCATTTACTTCTTAGCCATCCCTGGGTGAATGATCCAAGAGCTGTTCATAATGGTTACACAAATAAATACTCTTTTATAATGAATGACAAGAAAATAACTCTTGTATCTTTGTCACCTCAACAAGTATATAATAAGCAAATGAGAATGAAAATGAGAGTAAGAAAAGGCAAAGCAAGTTAGAATGCTCAGAAAAAGGGAAACAAAAGCTAGAGAGTGAAAATAAAATAGAGTTGAGTTAACAATCGAGGGTGAGCAGGAGATTTAGGAAAAAGAAATAAAGGCAGTATAAAGAGTGACATAAAATCTAAGAGAAAAGCCATTATTAAAAGAAAGTGAAAAAGGCAACGAGTTGATAGGGAGAAACTTATCTAACCATTCAACTTTCTAAAGTTTAGGAAGTTTCACACCTCGACTTTGTATTTGAAAAAAGACAAGTTTACCACAATCCACCACAAATTTGGAGCTTTCAAGGTTTTGTGGTAAAAAGCTACAAGAGTGGATGAAGTAGAAATATACCAAGGTTTCAATTTACATTGTTAGGTTGGGGTTGGGGTTTTTTTGACATTGCAACAATAGTTCAATTCTTCGATGGGTTATTCTCGGGGCTATCCACACAGGTTGTGGGTTTTTAGGCTAGGTTTCCTAAAGGTTCACATCAATATATGATAAATGGGTTACATTTTTGCACTAAACAACTTGATTTGAGGAGAAAAGCTCAAAATAAATGGGCTAGGTTTTATGAATGCCACTAATATCTTTTCAAGTTCTAAGGACAAAAATTCCATTTTAGGAGATGTGTCATTTTATGGGGTTCTAACAAGTACATTCAAGTTGAGATATAAGAATGAGTCGAAGTTTGTGTTATTTAATTGTGATTGCATTGACTACAACACTGGTTTGAAATATGATGAATTTATTTTCACTTTGGTCAATTTCAATCACTTGCTATATAAGCAAAAGAAGAAAAAAGGAAAAATGATGAGCCATTTATTTTGGGATCTTAAGCACAACAAGCTTAGCATGTCTAGGATCTAGTTTATACAAATTGGCATGTAGTTTTCAAATTGACTCCCCAAGACCTCTTCAATGTGGATCTAGAAGTTAGTGCTATTGAACATTTTGAAGATGATTATTATGTTGGTCAACAACAAAATAATAAAGACAGTGTTATTGATTACATGTCTTAGGTTAGAGAAGATGTTGAGGGATTGATAATGAACTCACACAACACCATGTTCAATCATATAATCATGCTATTGGTGAAGTTGATGTTGGTGATCATCATAATGATGATGCAAGTATCTCAGATGAAGATGACAAGACAAAAGAGTTTGCTAGTGACATCTCTAATAATTATAGTGATGATGATTTTTTTGAAGAATTTATCACACCAAATGAGGATAACGAAGTTTAGGATGAAGCTTATATATTGTTTAGTAATTGTTTTACATTTGTTGAATTGATTAATAAATGCATTTTACGTTATAAAATTGGTTTATGATTATATATATATCTCATCTAATGGAAATCAAGGAGGAAAAGTTGTGCTTAGAGATCCATTCAAAGTGCTCATAGGCCAATGACAAGAGATAGAGCTGAAGGACTTAAAGATGATTTTAATAGGCTCATTCAAGAAACTCAAATTAAAGAAGAGCCCAATATTGGTGATTACAAGTCCAAGTTAATTAATATTTTAAATGTAATTACCAATAGGCCTTGTGTTTAAACCACTAATTAATTAGAAACCTGAGTTAGAAGCCCAAAATAAGGGCATGGCCGAAAATTACTTTTTCTTAAACCCTATATGGCTGAATTTAGGGTTTAACCCTAATCCTTATTGTATTTTTTGCTTTCTGCTATCCAATTCTAAAACAACTAACTATGGCCGAATTTTTAGGAATCTTCCTAGAAGATTTCCAAATTGTATCAAGGCCAAACCTTTAATTTAGCATTAGTATGAGTTTAGGATTATGGTCAAAGGTTGGATTCTTATAACATCTCTACTCTAACCAATTAAAGGATATCTTTAGCTACAAATTAGGACTTTATTCTTGCAAGGATTAGATCAACTCTTACCCTATAAATGGAAAAGAGGGGTGGCCATAATAATAATCACCTAATTTTGAGAACAAAATTCTATTTTGTAAGGAATTCACCATTCTAGATTCTTTTGAGAACTTTTGAGTGCATTAAGGTCATTCTTGTGCAAATGTCATGATTTATCAAGTTAAGATTTGTTCTGTTAACTTGTGGAGTTGCATTGACACATATTGATACTAAGGTTTCAATCCGTATTGTTGCATTGGGGTCGAGGTTTTTCCCACCTCAAAACATAGTTCAATTCTTCAACAGGTTATTCTTAAGACCATCTATTCAAGTTATAGGCTTTTAGGATGAGTTCCATAAGGGTTCACATCAATTTGAAATAAGAGTAATTTTGGTAACTCCTTAGAATTGTTCATATCTTTTTTTTTTCCCTTTATTGTTATCCTTGGTTTTTTAGGTTGTTATTTTTTTTGTCATTTGTTGTTCTCCCAACCCTTGATCCTTCTTCGTTCCTTCTATTTTTTGTTCTTGTTTCTTTGCGAATTGTTGTTAAAATTGTCAATATTGTTTTGGTTCTTATCCTTTTTGTTATTGCCCAATTTTTGTTGATTTGTTGTTCCATTTCTTGACCATAGGTTTCTACCAAAAAATTCTTATCATTTTCTTGGGTTTCTTCTTTCTCACACAATAAAGTACGTCCATGAAAAAAAAAAGAACCTAAGGATCGAGACAACTCCACAACATGAAGCTACCAAAGCTTCATTTACAAAGCATCCACAATTTGATCCCCTACAAGGCATTGGAGGTCCTATGACTAGGTCAAGAACTAAGAGAAAGCAAGCTACCTTAGCAACTCTTATAACCGAATTTCAAGCTAAGGAAACAATGAAGAATGAGGCAATGAAGATTGGCTCTCAATATGTCACTATGATCACTATTATTAGTGTTGTAAATAATATGCTAAGTGTTTCTAATGCTTCTTTATGATCGATAGGACAGCCAAGGAAATTAGAGAAGCTTCTAAATTCATAGCCATGATGATTAGAGAAGCTTCCAAATCCAATTCAAAAGTGGAGAGCTCCATGTGGTCAACACAAGCAAATCCAATCTAGACTTGGATTATAGTTTAGGAAGTAGTTCCTTTTTTTAGAATAATAGCTCTTTTAGTAATTGTTTTTTAGGTAGTTAGTTTCCTAAAAAGGCAAGGAGTTCTAATCCTTCTAAAGAATGGATTTCTCTTGGCTGAACCTTGTTAACATCGCTAAATAAGGCCATCGGCCACACAAAGAAAACACAACTTTATTCAATACAAACTTGAGAGCTTTTTGCTTTTATTTGAGTTACAATTTTAGAACTTTCTTTGAGTTTGTGAGAATAGTCTCTTAGGTTCAATTTAAACTATCTTGTTGAGTCTCTTTCCTTTAACAATTTGAGCATGCTTTTTGATTCCAAGGAAACAATCCAACTCGTAACCGAGTTTTGGATTGATCATTCGGGTGTGAAGTGGACAAAAGTAAGGTCCTTCTCCAATCTTGGAGTTGGTGTCTTGCTAAAGAAAAAACTAGTTCAACCTAGAAAACAATACTAGGACCTACACTCTGGTATTTGTCACGAAAAATTTTCATAGAAAAACCAAAGTCTACCTAGTTTTATTTTCTCTCAATTAAGTTATGGATATTTTTTGATTAAGAAAGATTTCGACTTGTTGAATCTTGTCACCAAAAGGGTGCTATAAATTGAGAAACCGACTGGGAAAATTTTGAGACTTGTTAAGAAAGAAATCTCATAGAAAACTGAACCTAGCCTAGTATCACATGCTCCAAGTTTCCACCAGTTCTGTGTTATTTCTATCCTTGTGAATATTGACTGAGTAAGAAGGGTTCGTCTTATTGAATTTTGGCTATCAAATTGTGCTGCAAAGCGTGAAGCCGACTGTTGAAAATTCTAAAGTTGATTGTGAAGGAATCTAGCAAGAAACCGAATCCTACTTGAAATTGGAATTGATCAAGAACCATAATTTGCTGCAATCTCTGTGTTTGGTTTGATCTACTGAACAAAGTAAATTCATATTCACCAAGTTTTACTTGATCACAAGCACATAAAGAACCACTTTGCATAATTTTTTTCGATCATTGACAACTTGTTTTTTCCATCCTTGCAAAATTCAGCTTTAATTGTTTTCTTGTCTAAGAATTTTGTTCTTGTTTTCTTGTCTTTCTTGACCTATAAATTTTTGTTCTTGCTTAATTTGAATTTGGATGTCTATTCTTTGTGACTCTTGAAGCTTGTTTGGGTTAGAACTTTTAGAAAAATGAATTGAGTATGAGTGACCTTCTCAACAACCCCATCACTATACAAAGAGAGTTTAGCCTTATATTGTTGAGAGATTCATATATTGGGCAATTGGTTAGAAGGAAGTGAGGCTGGAAATTTTTTATTACAAACATTACTTGTATAGAGATGGCTGCAAATCCAAAAGAACAAGAAAAAGACATGAAGGAATTCCTTAAGGGTTTAACTTCGGCTTTAGAACTAGTCCATAAGAGAATTGACCAATTGTAAATCACCATGGCTCAAGTTGCATCCAATTCGGAAGTAGCCAAGGCAAAGGAGCCTCAAGAAGTTACTCAAACAAACCCTAGGGAGAAAAAGAAGAAGTCCAAAAAGGATGAAACAAGTAGCTCATCCGAGGAAGAAGAATCTGAGACTTCAAGTTTGGATGATGATCATTATTCTACAAAGAGTAAAAGGATATCTAAGAAGGATGATAATCTTGTTAGCATTAAGTTGCAAATTCCATAATTTGAAGTAAAGAATGATCCAGAATTATACATGGAATGGGAGGAGGAAGTTGATAAAATATTTGACATTCACGAATTTTTTGAAAGAAAGAAGGTTAAGTTGGCTATGGTACAGTTTTTTGGACATGCATATGTTTGGTGGCGAAGGACTTCTCACCAAAGAGAGGAGAAGTTTAAACAGCCGATTTCATTTTGAACTTCATTGAAAAAGATCATGAGAAAGAAGTATGTTCCCCCTCATCACAAAAGAGAGTTGTTGCAAAGGCTTCAAAACTTAACTCGAGGGAACAAGAGTGTAGATGATTACTATAAGGAGATGGATCTAGCCATGCTACGTGCTAATATAGAAGAAGATTAAGAATCTACAATGGCAAGGTTCATGAATTGGCTTAAGAATATTTCCCATCTAGTTGAGTTGCATCACAATAACAACTTTGAGCAGCTACTACAAATGGCTAAAAAGGTTGAGAAGCAACTTGAAAAGGTGCCACAAAATTTGAGGAGCTCAAACCAGAGCAATGAGTGGCGCAACAACAACAATAATTTCCAAGGTGGTAGGTTTAATTCTTCAAGTTCTTGAAGTACTCCATGGAGAGGAGGTTCGGCTTCCAATCCAACAAATGGGAAGAATTTGCACCACAAAATTCTTCAAAGGTAAGTAATCCTAAGGCCTCTTCTAGTTCAAATAATACTAACACTAGTTCCTCTATCCAATGTTTTAGGTGTTTAGGCCGAGGACATATAGCTTCTCAATGCCCAAACTCACAAACCATGACCATCTTAAATGATGGAACCTATCAAAGTGAGAATGAAGAGGAGTTAGGTAATCAAGATGAAGACATAACCGCAAACTATGAGCACGAATTGGATCAACTGATTGGAGATTGCTTGGTGACCATAAGAGCTTTAAGTGCTCAACCCGAGGAAGACACTGAGGATCAAAAAGCAAATGTTTTTCACTCTAAATGTTTTATTAAAGATCAAATTTGTATGTTAATTATTGATGGAGGATCTTGCACTAACCTAACTTCTACTTATCTTATAGATAAATTGAAGCTTAAATGTTCCTTGCATTCGAAATCATACAAATTACAATGGATGAACCAAAGTGGATCACTCCGTGTCACAAAGCAAACTTTGGTAAATTTCCGAATTGGAAATTATGTTGACCAAGTTCTTTGTGATGTTGTTCCTATGCAGGCTACTCACCTTTTCTTGGGACGACCTTGGGAGTATAATTATAATGCAAATCATTCCGGGAGGACTAATAAGTATCACCTCAACAAGGATGGAAAAGCCCTCACACTAGCACTATTGCCACATTCAGAATTTAGTAAATTTTAGCAACAACAAAGGGTGAAACAAATGGAGTGGATAAGAAAGAAAGAGAATATTGAAGAAGGCTCGAAATCTACTCAACCCATGAATAAACAATTTCCTTCAACTTCTAAAGGTGATGCTTCAGTTTTCATGAGTGAAACCGAAGGTATACAGCCATCGATTGAAGATTTTAAAGGTAGCTTCTATGCTTGCATGAAGGATGTTGATAGAGCTTTAAATACAAGTAAAGATTTTGTCCTAATCATTTTTCAAGAATCATTATTTACTAATGAAGAGCTACCAAGCTAGAAAATCTCCCTAAAGGATTACCACCTTTAAGGGGAATTGAGCATCAAATTGACTTCATTCCTGGTGCAGTAATTCCCAACCTACCCGCTTACCGAGCCAATCTTAAAGAAACCAAAGAGCTCCAACGACAAGTTGAGGAATTCCTAGATAAAGGTCATGTACTAGAGAGTCTTAGTCCATGTGCAGTTCCAATCATCCTTGTTCCAAAAAAGGAAGATACATGGTGAATGTGTACTGATTGTAGAGCTGTTAATAAGATTACAATTAAGTATAGACATCAAATACCTCGCCTTGATGACATGTTTGAGAAGTTGCATGGTTCTAAAATTTATACTAAAATTGACCTTAAGAGTGGATATCATAATACACATTAAAGATGAAGATGAATAGAAAACTGCTTTTAAACTAAGTTTGGCTTGTATGAATGGTTAGTCATGCCTTTTGGATTAACTAATGCACCAAGCACATTCATGCGACTCATGAATCATGTATATAGGCAGTTTATAGGAAAATTTGTTGTTTATTTTGATAACATTCTCATTTATAGCAAGAACTTGGAAAAGTGTGTTAAGCATATTAAACTTGTTCTAAGTGTCTTGCATGAAAATCGGTTGTTTGCTAATATCAAGAACTGTACCTTTTGTGTGGAAAGTGTAGTATTTCTTAGATTTGTTGTTAGTTCCAAAGGTGTACAGGTTGATCAAGCAAAAGTCGAGGCTATAACTTCTTGGCTAAGATCTACAACCGTGCAAGAGGTAAGATATTTCCATGGTCTTGCTTCATTCTATAGGAGACTTCCCCCCTTAATGATCTTGTTAAGAAAAATGTTTAATTCGTGTGGGGTGACCATCAAGAGCAAGCATTTAATCAATTAGAGAAAGATTTTACGACTGCACCTGTTTTAGCTTTACCTGATTTTAACAAAACCTTTGAGCTTGAATGTGATGCTTCAAGTATAGGTATTGGTGTAGTCTTGAAACAAGAGGGCCGACCTTAAGCTTATTTTTATGAAAAATTGAATGGGGCTGCTCTCAATTACCCAATTTACGACAAAGGAATTTTATGCAGTCATTTGTGCCTTAGAGAGAAGGCATCATTATTTGTTGTCCAAGGAATTTATCATTCACACTGATCATGAGTCTCTAAAGTACTTGCATGGCCAAGGTAAGTTGAATAAGAGACATGCCAAGTGGAGTTCATTTCTCAAAACATTTCCCTATGTTATCAAGTATAAAAAAGGAAAGGAGAATATTGGCCTAGATGTGCTCTCAAGAAGGTTTGTTCTCTTAAACTCTTTAGATACTAAAATTTTGGAATTTGAGTATATTAAAGATCTTTATTCTACTGATCCTGATTTTTCTAGTAGTTATGCAACTACTGAACAAAGAGCCTTTAACAAATTTTATAGGCACAATGGGTTCTTGTTTCGTGAAAAGAGATTATGTGTGCCAAATTGTTCACTTCAAGAACTACTAGTTAGAGAATCACACTCAGGGGGTCTCATGGGTCATTTTAACATTCTAAAGACATATGACATTTTAATTGAGCATTTCTATTGGCCGAATATGTGTAGTTCATGCATTCAATGTCGTATGGCTAAATCTACTTCTAACCCTCAGGGTTTATATTCTCCTTTACCTGTTTCTTCTACTCCCTAGACTGATATTTCTATGGATTTCATCTTAGGATTGCCGAGGTCACAAACGGGTAAGGATTCCATTTTTGTAGTCATTGACGGAGTTTCTAAGATAGCTCATTTTATACCTTGCAGAAAATCGGATGATGTGAAACATGTAGCTGACTTATTCTTTGCAGAAGGCATTCGGCTCCATGGGGTTCCATGAACCATTATTTCAAACCGACATGTCAAATTCTTGAGTTATTTTTGGAAAACTCTTTGGGGAAATTTGGACACAAAGTTGCTCTTTTCAACCATTGGACATCCACAAACCGATTACCAAACAAAGGTAACAAATCGTACTCTCAGTACCTTATTGCATGCATTAATTAAAAACAATCATAAAGGTTAGGAAGAATGCATTCCAATTACTGAATTTGCTTATAATAGAACGGTCCATTCTACTGTCAGTTATTCCCCGTTTGAGGTCGGTTATGGTTTTAATCTACTAAACCCTCTTGACTTAGTGCCATTGCCAAGCAATGAGCAAGTAAATCTTGATGATGCAACAAAGGCTAAGTTTGTTCAACACTTGCATGAGAAGGTACGCCTTCAAATCCTCAAGAAGAACAAACATTACTCCAAAGTTGCCAATAGAGGAAGAAAGCAAGTAATCTTTCAACCCAGGGATTGGGTGTGGATACACATGCACAAAGAAAGGTTTCCGGCTTAACTGAGAACTACACTTCATTCTTGAAGAGATGGTCCTTTCAAAGTTATTGCTCGTGTGGGCAAGAATGCATACAAACTCGACCTTCTAGGTGAATATGGAGTTAGTGCTATATTTAATGTATTTGACCTTTCGTTGTTTGAGTTCAATTACAAGTTTATGGACTCGAGGGTGAGTCCTTTCTAAGAAGGAAGGACTGATGGAAACCTAAGGACTGAGACAACTCCACAACATGAAGCTGCCAAAGCTTCATCTACAAGGCATCCACAATTTGATCCACTGCAAGGCATTGGAGGTCTTATAACTAGATCAAGAACTAAGAGGATGCAAGCTATCTTATCAACTCTTATAACTGAATTTCAAGCCAAGAAAACAATGAAGGATGAGGCAATGAAGATCGGTTCTCAATATCTCACTATGATCACTATGATTAGTGTTTTAAATGATAAGCTAAGTGTTTCTAATGCTTCTTTATGATCGATAAGACAACCAAGGTGATTAGAGAAGCTTCTAAATTCACAGCCATGATGATTAGAGAAGTTTCCAAATCCAATTCAAAAGTGAAGAGCTCCATTCGATCAACACAAGCAAATCCAATCCACACTTGAACTATAGTTTAGGAAGTAGTTCATTTTCTTAGAATAATAGCTCTTTCAATAATTGTTTCTTTAGGTAGTTAGTTTCGTAAAAAGGCAAAGAGTTCTAATCCTTCTAGAGAATGGATTTCTCCTTGGCCGAACCTTGTTAGCAGCTATAAATATGGCTATTGGACACACAAAGAAAACACAACTTTATTCAATACAAACTTGAGAGTTTTTTGCTTTTCTTTGAGTTCTAATTTCAGAACTTTCTTTGAGTCTTTGAGAATAGTTTCTTAAGTTCAATTTAAGCTATCTTGTTGAGTCTCTTTCCTTCAACAATTTGAGCATGCTTCTTGGTTCCAAGGAAACAGTCCAATTCGCAACAGAGTTTTGGATTAATCCTTTGGGTGTCAAGTGGATAAAAGCAAGGTCCTTCTTCAATCTTGGAGTTGGTGTCTTGGTAAAGAAAGAACTAGTTCAACCTAGAGGACGATACTAGGACCTATACTCTAGTATTTGTTTCAAATTTTATACTTTGGTAGAGAATTTGTATCACTATGGTTGGCCTCAAAATTTTCTATTTATTACAAGACTTTTCCTAAGCCTTTTGGGAAATCATAATAATTACCTAACCATTAATACTACTAGGAAACTAGCTAAAATATCCCTTAAAAGATTGGTGAAGAACATTTTTAAAAAATAAGTAACTACAATAACAAACTAAAATCTAAACTAATTAGAATTTGTTTTAGTTGACCCTAACTCATAAAATTTGGTCATGGACCTTAATTTTTAAGACAATTGTGTTCCTAACAAATAAAAGGATTTAAGTACAAAGCCCACTAGTAATTGCATTTAAAATATTAATCAATTTGGCTTTATGATTATCTTGGATTCTTCTTTAACTTGAACTTCTTCAATGAGCCCATTGAGTAATTTTTTGATCTTTGAACACCTTTTGAACCCAAGCATAACTATCACTCGGCCTCTTTGTAGTTTGATCATACCTTGTTCAATTACAAAAATAATGAAAATGATTACTGCCATCGACTAGAGTTTGCATCATTTCCCTTTTCCTCAAAAAGATTTGTTCTGGAATCTTTAACAACACCCTTGAGATGAATTCTGAATGCTTTAACCAGCTCAAGGAGTAGAAGAGAACATTTGGCTAGGGAAATCTATGTCTTGTTAATGTACCTCTCCTTAATCTATTCTTGTAGTAGATTTTTACTACAAAACTTTTAATGCTCTAAGTTTGTGTTAGAGTCTGCTAAAATTATATTTCTCCAAAAACAAAAATTGAGGTCTGGAACTTCTAGAACTTTGAAAGTCAAATGGTTATCAGAAATTCCAACAAAAAAAAAGGACAAATCTGGCAAAACAGAGTTAGTAAATAAACCTTTACCTATCAAATTGTTTCTTTTTTTTTCTTTCTTTTAATAATGGTTTTTCTCTTAGATTTTCTCTCACTCTTTGTACTACCTTTATTTCTTTGTCCTCGAATTTTACCTCTCTAAAGCCCTCAATAAATCTCCCTTTGCCCGTCTCTCTTTCTTTCTTCTCTTTTTCTTTTTTGGCTTTCTCATTTCTTCTCTCTTTTTTTTCCTCAACTCAAACTCACTTTTAGTTTACATTGATCCTCATATACTTGTTCAAGTTTGACAGATACAAGAATGATATGTCTACCATCCATAAAAACATAATATTTTATTAGTGAAATTATCAGGCATAACTTGCCTATCATACTCCCATGGATATCCAAAAAAAAATATGCCCAACTACCAATGGTCCTACATTACCAAGCACTTTAAGTTGATACCTACTAATTGAGAATGCCACTTATGTTTGCTTATCAACCTTCACCTCACCACTTTCATTCATACATTTGAGCTTATATGGTGTTGGTTGCTCAGTCATTTGTTCAAGCCTATCTTTTTAAACAAGGTGGGACACCATGCTTGTTCAAGCATCACCATTTATGACCATGCAACATACCTTGTTCAGGATTAGACTTCTCGTTTGGAATAAATTAGTGCGTAGCTCTTCTCCATCACTCTCCTTTTCAAACATAGGGTTTTGATGTGTTCGTTTTGATTGTGATGCTCTTTTTGCTCCTCCCTTGCTTCTAGATTCTATTGCAGTTCGTCTCTCATTCATAGTCTCCATCACAAGGGTCAACTAAACAATATGTTCCCTTGAGGCTTTTTGATCT